>CP136058.1:88710638-90051263 GCA_032464435.1 Aegilops umbellulata
CGAGGGACCTTATCGGAGATTATATTCGCTAGGTTCTTTGTTCTCAAAGCAAGGGTGCTGAAGGAAATGAGGTTTGCCCTACATTTATTTCGCAAAAATGAATGGTTTGTTGATCAGCGCTAGCGCCTGCGGCAGAATGGAGTAGGCTCCAAATATGCTGAATTTCATTTTGGAACTTCAGATGATAGAGTAATCGGAAGTCATCGGGTCAACCCCATACATGATTTCTCAGTGGCTGACCCCTTTGCAAACATTGTGATGTTTCGAAGCCAGACTTAGAAGCGGTGATATTAGTTTGAACCTCTCTGATATCCATGTTCAGCGCATCAGCGCGAGCGTTTGTAGCTGATGAGTTGAATTTCATTTCTAATATCAGTTTGAACCTTGTAATCTTCGAATTTGAGCCATATAACTATGGAATTTGAACCTTGTAACATTTCGAGCTTTTGTGGTACAATCGTTGAAATGGCATCGTATGAGACTCGTATATTGCTAGCACTATCTTGACCTTAATATGCAATGGTCTTAGATTTTATTAACCATTCTCCAATCAGTTTACCTTGTCGATCTCACAGCACACGATTTGTATAGCTAACTCGACTGCGATCTTCGACATTATTGCACACAGCTGGTTTCATCCATCATGTGCACTGTAGAGTGTAGAATTAATTATCGCACTCGAGTGTCCACGCCTGGGGTGCGGTGTTGTCAAGCGTGCACTAGATTCTGGAATCCTCCACTATGAACGTCGTGATAAGACATGATGATTACAGGCCGGTCGGCCCCCATTTATTACAGCGGCCATTTAACCTACTGTCGGTGTCAAAACCGGCGGATCTCAGGTAGGGGGTCCCGAACTGTGCGTCAAGGCCGGATGGTAACAGGAGACAAGGGACACGATGTTTTTACCCAGGTTTGGGCCCTCTTGATGGAGGTAATACCCTACTCCTGCTTGACTAATATTGATGATATGGGTAGTACAAGAGTAGATCTACCACGAGATCAAGGAGGCTAAACCCTAGAAGCTAGCCTATGGTGTGATTGTGTATGAAGATGATTGTCCTACGGACTACAACCCTCCGGTTTATATAGACACCGGATAGGGTTAGGATTACACAGAGTCGGTTACAATGGTAGGAGATCTTGAATATCCGCATCGCCAAGCTTGCCTTCCACGCCAAGGGAAGTCCCATCCGGACACGGGACGAAGTCTTCAACCTTGTATCTTCATAGTCCTGGAGTCCGGTGAAGGTATAGTCCGGCTACCCGAACACCCCCTAATCCAGGAATCCCTCGGTAGCCCCTGAACCAGGCTTCAATGACGACGAGTCCGGCACGCAGATTGTCTTCGGCATTGCAAGGCGGGTTCCTCCTCCAAGTCCTTCATAGAAGATTGCAAACACCAAGAATAGTGTCCGGCTCTGCAAAATGAGTTTCCACATAGTGCCATAGAGAGAATAATATTAACACAAATCAAATCTGCTGACGTATTCCGCAGTGCATCATCGCACTACGGCGAAGTTCTTTACATAAATCGTTTTTACTTTTCCACCTCAGCACGTTTAGCGAGGCGGTTTCCTTGGCACGTCTTGTCAAAGCAGAGATCGTGTGCCCTTTTTACGGGATTCTCATTGATACGGACGTGGGTAACCCAACCGTGCCCGTTAGCACGTTTCCCTCGATTAAAGGCGAGTCCCAAACGGTTACGGGGAGGGCTCTTGGTATTCGACCTCTTATAAAGAGACCAAGGCCTTACTTCTTTTTTCAATCTCAATCGTGTTCGCCCGTCGCCTCGAGTTCCAACACCCTAGGCTCCAGATTCCAGGAGCTTTGAACCTTCGACAATGTCCGGTTCTGACCTTCAAGGCCGGTGGACGCCCTCTTCCGTCACGAAGGAGGACGTGCTAAAGTTGAGGGAGGCTAAGTTCCTGACCGGTGAAATTTCACATAGGTTGCCTACTCAAGGGCAGGTTATTCCCAGTCCCCAGCCCGGTGAGAGCGTGGTGTTCATGTCTCACTTCCTCCGAGGGTTGGGCTTCCCAATGGATCCCTTTGTGAGGGGACTATTGTTTTATTACGGGCTGGAATTTCATGATTGAGCTCCGGAGTCCATCCTCCATATCTCCTCGTTTATCATCGTGTGCGAAGCATTCCTCCGCGTCACCCCTCACTTCGGATTATGGTTCAAGACCTTCAAAGTGGAGCCGAAGATGATCAAGGGACGTCATGCAGAGTGCGGAGGCGCTGTTATAAGCAAAAATGCCGATGCTCCGTGGCCCGAGGGCTCTTTTCAAGAGGAGCTAGGATTGTGGCAACGAGAGTGGTTTTATATCACCGCTCCCTGAGGCACCAAGTGGGTGGCGCCTCCTGCCTTTCGCTCGGGCCCCCCACCACGGCTAGCGTCATGGGTCAACAGAGGTTAGATTGGGGTTTGCCCAAAGACGTGCCCTTGTTGCAGGGCCGCATTAAGGATCTCTTGGAAGGAGACCTCAGCCTGGTCAACATGACGCAGGTCATGCTGATTCGCCGAATATTGCCCGGCAAACGTCGCTCCCTTCGCCTGTGAGAGTTCAATCCGGAGGGACCGCGAGCTCTCCAGAATTTCATGGGCGCAACGCCCGTGGAGTTGTATAAATTGTTCTTCGGATCACAAGAAGCGTGTCCGGATTTAACCGAGGACGCAGGCCTAAGCTGCAATCGCCCGGATACTCAAGTAAGTAACCTTGTGCCTGGACCTTCCATTCGTATAATCGTCATAAACTTGCCCTTAAAAGAGTTGTCCTTCTAAACAGGAGTAGATAGCAAAGGCAAAGCTGATAAGGTGTCCGACTCCCCTTCCCGAAACCAGGCTGGATCCCGTGCTAGTCAGGATGCTGGAGATAATGCCTTTGGAGGGAAGCGAGGGGGAGGACAAGGAAATTATGGCCTCCTCGAAGGAGGCCGCTCCGAAGGGAGGAACCGACAATTCCTCTCCTAAAGGAAAAAAGAGAGCTGCCTCTGACGACCCGGAGACCATGGCCTCAAAGCGGGAGAAAAAGTCTTCGTCAGAGGGTCCTACGCCGGGGAGTTCCTCGGCTGGACTACGTACTCAAGGAGATCAGCCCTCCAGCGAGCCATGAGTAGAAAAGAATTTTCCTTTCGAGGGATGAGAGAAATCCGTGATTTATATCTGAGAAGTTTAACCGAATTTTTACCTTGTAGTTCGGACCTCAGCCCTTCACAGCAAAGCTCGTCTTCGGGGGAGCTTCTTCCGGAGATGATGGAGAGCGGGACGCCTCCTTCTGCTGTGCCGCCTAACGAGGCGGGCGACCCTGAGGTGTCGTCATGGAGGGTTTCTCCGAGTCCGGCAGGGGCGGAAGATAGCTATGGGGCCCCCCGAGGTTCTCCGCGTCCGGCCTTCGAAAGAGGTCATGGGACAAGTCCGGCACCGTCTGGTGCTCAGCCGGAGGAGCTAAAGGTTCTGCTGGGGCGAGCTTCTATTTCGTAGGAGCACCGTGCATTGATGGGCACGGTGATTGGAAGGATTTCATCCGCAGAGGGCAGATTGCGTGAGGCCGTCGAAAGTTTATTGACGGGTTTTGAGGTACATTAGAGAATGTACACTTTTGTCAGTTGAGCATAAATAAGATGCGCCCTATGTAGATAGTAGCCCCTGAGACTCTGCGCGTCGTCAAGAAATGACGGCATGCGGAGGATCATAATCCCAGGTCTAAAATGTTGCCTTTTAATGTAGGCTGCAGGGTGTCCGGAATCAAGCTGAACTGCTGGTTTTGCCGAACTAAAGCGGCAACTGGACGTCGCAGATGCCGACATCGCGTTTGTCAACAAGCGGTTTGATGAGGCTCAAGGTATGTGATTCCTCGGGCAGCATTAGGTAAGAAGAGTTTTATGCCAGTGTCTTACTATGTGTGTGCTTGACGCTGATGGTGCGGCCGCCGTGGAGAGTCTTAGGGTAGAACTTGCCCGAGCTAAAGATCAAGCCAGGAAAAGCGATGCGGCTGCCAAGAAAGCCCTTGAAGAGCTGAGAGCCGAACAGGCTGCTCATTGCCGAAGCAAGGAAGAGATGGCCGGGATGGCTGAAAAGTTAAAGAGCACTGCAGACCGTTGCAGACTTCTTGAGAAAGAAGACCAGGCGAGACAAACGGTCCTAGAGAAGGCCGTTGCTGATGCCAAGGACGCGCGCTCTGCGATGAGAGCTGCGAAGGAGGAGCTGCGTCAGGCCGAACAGATTGCGGCTGGAAAGCCCTTCATGCTGCGAAGAAAATTTTGCGATCCGAAGTTTGCTCCGTTGGACCGGATGTGGAGTGTGGAGGACACCTATCTGGATTTGGCAGCGAGTGCTGCTGATGCGACCGAACACTTTCGAGATCTGAAAGATCGCGAAGTGGAAAAGCTGTTCTGGTCGCAATTTCACAATCCGGAGCGTCCACTGGCAGTGGATGATCGTTTGGCTCAATGGGCCGAACTTAATAGGTTGTCCGGACTCGCCATGAAGTACGTCATGGGTCATCTGTGGCCGGGGAGGTCAGAGCCGAAGAGTTATTTCAGCTTGGTGCAGCAATTCCTTGACGCGGTGCCGCGCATTAATGCAATGAAGAGGTCGGCGTGTATACAGGGTGCAAGGATGGCTCTTGCCCGTGTCAAGACATACTGGGCAGAGATGGAGACCACTGCTATTGCGTCCTGAGATTCGGATAAAAGCCGAGTGTCCTCCGAGCACTATTTTCAGGAAGTCCTTGAAGGCACTCGTGTAATAGAGACGCATAGCTCGAAGGATGCTATGTTATTATAGCATATGTAATGATGAAGTAATATTTTGATAAACTGTAGTGGCCTTTTTATACTTGTGCCTTCAAGTATTGTGAACACCTCCTGTGTGGCCGTTTAAAATATATATACAAAATCTGAAAGATGGCAGTCGTTGGCTTCAGCCCCCACGCACATAGTGCGGGGGTGCTCACAGAAGACGCATTTTCACACTTAACCCAACGACTTGGTCCTACAAAGGAGGTGATAGCGCAGCGGGCCAGGCAACCGGACTATAATGCTTTAACACTTTCACTTAGCCATAGGAGCTTGACAGTGGGACTATTTAGGTAGCCCATTAGTGGCGACTGCGCTCGCCCGAGTTCGGGGTGCGTATGTGCCTGACCGGGAAGCGGCCCTTCGTTAAAGCGGAGGAATCCGATAGATTCCGATAGGTCATCGAGTGGCTGACCAGTCCCACGCTACATCATGACAGTCAGTTTTCGGCTTTCTCTACTGAGGTGCTCGCCTGGCCGAACCGGGGCACAATCGCAGTAGTTCTCCTGGTGCTACCTTAGCCGATAGAGCGGAACGTAAGGTAGCCGAACTCAGGAGCCGGGCAACCCAACATTTGACCAAAGACATGATTCGGAGCTGATGCATATAATGCCAAAACTCGCGACGTCGAACACTCCCTAAGGTGTTCGGTCTTTATGAGTGCGGGCGAAACAACACTCTTTGCTAAAAAAAGCCCCTAGTGTCCAGGTACGTGCAAAAAATTCTGACGTGGCCACATGCCAAGACGCCAGCCTCCTCCTTGGTTATATCGAAAAAAACCAGGGGATGTGTAGCAACAAGAGACAGTAAAAATAGGTTTACGCAGGGTCTTAATCTAAAAAGAATCCTTTAGGACGGGTCCCTACTGCACGTCTGCGCCTGTGTCTCCGTTGTGCCGTATCCTGGACAGGCGCCGCACGACGTTCATCTGTAAAAGAGAGGAACTGAATTGAAAACGGGTCGTGCCGAACAAAAAATTTTAAAATAAATGAAGTATAATATATAAAATTGAGCTTTATTGTCTCTGCATGTATCCCCTAGTGCGGGGGTATATGGCCATTAAGCCTGCATTAATGATGATTTTATACCGAACTCGTCTATCCGCGTTCGTGGTCTTTAATGACCTATTTCGATGTTTTTTGGCCGGTCAGGCCATTTTACTGTGGGGCTGTCAAAGCGGCCACACAGTCCTTCGCTTGGGGGAGGTGCACTTTAGTGCTTCCCCTTCAAAGAGATGATGCCTCGTGGGCCGGGCATCTTAAGCGTGAGAGATGCATAATGCAGTATTGCGTTAAAGCGAGCGAAAGCTTCGCGTCCCAGTAGTGCTTGATAGCGACTTGAGAACAGGACGACATGGAAGGTCAGCTTTTCGCGACGGAAGTTATCGGCAGAGCCGAATATAACTTCGAGCCGGAGAAAACCCATACAATGGGTGTCCGGACCAGGTGCTACCCCTTGAAAGGAGGTTTTGCTGCGGCGGATTCCTGCTGGGTTTATCCCCATGTGATGGATTGTGTCCTGATATATCAGGTTTAGTCCACTGCCGCCGTCCATAAGGACATTTGAAAACTGGAATTCGCCGATTATTGGATCGAGTATCAAGGCAGTCCAACCTGCATTCTTGATATTTCTAGAATAATCTAGCTGATCGAAGATGATTGGTTTTAACAACCAGTGGCGGGACCCTTTGGGGATAGGTCTCGTGATGCGTACCTTTATGGGCGCCGCACGTTTTGTTATGTGAAGTGAGTTCACTGTTTTTACTTCTTGTGGGAAGTTCTTTTGTTTCCTGGTGCTCTGCTTTTGGGGTTCGTCCTCGTCTTCGCTTGGTGTGTCGAGCCCCTTGTGTTCGGCGTTGAGTCTGCCGGATTGTTTGAAAACCCAACAACTCTGTGGGTATGGTTAGCAGGCTTCCCAGGAGTACTGTGTATCTAACATATCCTGTCCAAAATTTTATTTAAGTTGGACGGATCATCCCTGTTATCCTGGAGGGGTGGTTTTGTCTGATTTTGTCGTGAGCCTTTGAATCCGGCATTGACTGTCGTGCTCTTCAGACTTTTTTCTTTAGTCCGGCGACAATCCTTGTTGCGTCGCGGTTTTCTGTTTCCATCCCTAGTTTCGGATGTACTTGGGTCGCTGGAGCTGCACCTTGCCAACCAGATGTCCTCTCCTGTGCAAAAGCGGGTCATGAGGCTTGTGAGTACGGCCATTGTTCTTGGCTTTTCCTGGCCGAGGTGTCTGGCGAGCCATTCGTCTCGGACATTATGCCTGAAAGCTGCTAAGGCTTCGGCGTCCGGACAGTCGACTATCTGATTCTTTTTAGTGAGGAATCTATTCCAGAACTGCCGAGCTGATTCTCCGGGTTGTTGAGTTATGTGACTAAGATCGTCTGCATCCGGAGGGCGGACATAGGTCCCTTGAAAATTTGCTCGGAAAGCATCCTCGAGCTCTTCCCAACTTCCAATTGTGTTTTCGGGAAGGCTCTTGAGCCAATGCCGGGCTGGCCCTTTAAGCTTGAGGGGTAAATATTTAATGGCGTGGAGATCATCTCCTCTGGCCATATGTATGTGGAGGATATAGTCCTCGATCCAGACTCCGGGGTCTGTTGTTCCATCATATGCCTCTATGTTGATGGGTTTGAATCCCTCTGTAATTTCATAATCCAGAACCTCATCGGTGAAACATAGGGGATGTGCGGCGCCCCTGTATTTGGGTGTGCCGGATTTTGATGATGGCTTTTTTGCATTGCTTACAAGAGCTTGCTTTCTTGGCCCATAAATGGACCTAGTTGGGCCATGATGCGAATCCTTAGGTAGGTCGCATACCGATTTAAGTGCGGCGCCACTTGCCGCTTTATGGGGTCGTCTATCCGACCGTGTGTCTTTCTTATTTTTTGAATGTGAGGGCTCTATGGCCTCTTTGTCGAATTCGGGCAGTAGCTTTCTTTTCGGATAGCTTTTAGTGCGGCGACCGTCGCCGTATTTATCTGCGGTGTTGAGTACTTTACTCCATCTAATCCGGAGTGCATCTTCCACTGTCTTTAGCTTCCGTTTCTGCTTTTTCAGGCTGCGTGCAGTTGCGACGAGCCTCTTGTGGAGACTCTTCTGCTCCATGTATTTATTCGGCGTAAGGTCGTCTGGAATGCCGTTTTTGCCGAGGGAGGGTGTTTCGGTTTCTATGTCCGTGTTGCCCTGTTCGGACGGCTGCTCTAAGGCCTGCTCGTCGTCTATCGGCTTGTCCTGCTCTATGGCTGGGTTTTTATCGAGGCGGGGCTTGGGTCGGCGTTTATGCTGACGCTTTGATTGCTTTCCGGGGGGTCGATCTCCCATTCCATCCCCTTTTTCCTTGTTGTCACTTCCTTTAGGGGTATCCACCATGTACACATCGTGAGATGAGGTGGCTGTCCAATGCTCTATGGGCGTTGGTTCATCGGTATCTCCTGCATCGTCATCCATGCTGTCGATGTCTGCGGAGTCGAAGTTGAGCACGTCGTTAAGGTTGTCGACGATGGCTACCAAGTGGGTGGTGGGTGGGCTTTGAATTTCTTCATCGTCCGTATCCCATCCTTGCTGACCGTAGTCCGGCCAGGGCTCTCCTGATAGAGAGAGAGAGAGAGGGACTTGAGAGAACTCAGGATGTTGCCAAAAGGCGAGTGCTGAAAGATGTCCGCGGCGGTGAACTCCATTATCGGCGCCCAATCGGATTCGATTGGCAGGGGCGCGGGGGTTTTAGAGTCCGGGGAAGAGTCCGGACCCTCGGAGTCACGGGTCACGCGGAGTGCGGGGCTGGCGTTCGGCTCGATCGCCTTCGAGATCGCAGCCCCCGAGGTGACGTCCAACCGCTCATCCTTAATTGGCGCAATGGGCTCCGAGTTGAGGGTCAGAACCGGCGCGTGTGCGGCCTCCAGGACACCGTTCAGAGGTAGAGCTAGATCATGCCCCTCGAGATAGTGCGGCGCGCTTGGCTGTGGCTCGAACCCGTCGAAGATCAAGTCTCCGCGGATATCAGCCGTGTAGTTTAAACTTCCAAACCTGACTTGACGGCCAGGGGCGTAGCTTTCGATCTGCTCCAGGTGACCAAGCGAATTGGCCCACAGAGCGAAGCCGCCGAAGACGAAGATTTGTCCGGGGAGAAAAGTCTCACCCTGGACCTCATCGTTGTTGATGATCAAAGGAGCCATCGGGCCTAAAAGGCGACGACACAGAGGAACTCTCAATGAAAGCACCAATGTCGGTGTCAAAACCGGCGGATCTCGGGTAGGGGGTCCCGAACTGTGCATCAAGGCCGGATGGTAACAGGAGACAAGGGACACGATGTTTTTACCCAGGTGTCGGGGGGAATCGGCTTCCTCGAACACCTATGGGGACGGAGCCCCTTCTCGGTTCGGCGGGGAGCGGAGGCTGCGCAAAGAGCGGATCGAGGCGACACACACACACACAACGATTTTACCCAGCTTCAGGCCGCACTGGTGCGTAAAACCCTACTGCTGCTTGTCTGGTTGATTTGGGTTCTTGCTCGAAAGCGCGAGATGCTACAGTACACTCGAGCTGCTCGCGAGGCTGGGCGCGAAGATTCGTCTCCCCCCTCTACGTGTGCATGGGGGCCTCCTTTTATATGCTCAAGGGGTTACCCACAGGTGGCAGCGTAGGTGAGGGCAAAAATGGTAGAATGCTGTAGTGGGTAAAGCTGCCTGCACAGTGGCTGTACAGTGCTATCGTACCTAACTCTGATGGCGGGGGACAAGGGCATTAAATGCCCGTCCGCGTCGCTCAGACGGAGCAGGGGAGTGGACCGTCAGGAGCGCCACCGTTTGCCACGATGGCTACTCTGTCAGCTTCGCTTCGCCACCGCATGCCCCTCGCTGCTCAGCCTCCCGCCACGTGCGCCTGGGATGCCCCCCAGAGCGACACGTTGGTGGGTGAGCTGGAGCGCAGGCACGAGGTGGTAACTTGCCGCGGCAAGCGCCTTGCCGCGGTGGGTGTCTTGTCGCGCCCGGGAGCTTGTTGCTCACCGGGCCTTGCCGGGGCGCGGGGCGCGCCGTGGCAGGGTCCTTGTCGTGCCGTGGAGGGCCTTCCTGGCAAGCTCCTCTTGCCGGGGTCTTGTGCTTCGAGCGGCAGTCCCGGCAAACTCCTCTTGCCAGGGCATTGCTCTCTTCGGGTGGCCTTCCCGGCAAGCTCCTCTTGCCGGGGCCTTGGCTCAAATACTTTGTTCTTGAATGGCCCAAGAGGGGACCATTGAGGGTCTTGGCGATCGCCTGGCAGGCCTTGCCGCGGGGGGCTACGACCGCCCATGCACAAGTTCGGGGTACTAAGGTACCCCTACTTTAGTACACCGACAGGAGCCCCCGGGCCTGGTCCATACACGGTGCCGAGCGTTGTTGGGCCAGGCTCAAAACAGTGCACGGGCATGCGCGGCCAAGGTCACGGTACATCTTTTTCTGCGCCCACCACGTCCTCCCCGAACGGCACGCATTGAATGCGGCATCGTGGGGGAGAGGCGTGCGTGACGTGGGTGGCGTGCGCAGGGCCGAGCCCTGCAGGCCTGCGTCACGTCGCAATAAATGGGGACGGTTCATGCCATCTTCATAAGTAGAGGGAGGTGTGGAGGCGTGGCTCTTTCGCTGGATGGGGCCGAGGCACGGTTTCCGAGGCGCCCGTTCCCCACGATCATGGGGTGGGGGAGAGGCCGCCTCACCCGTCGCCTCGGCCCTGCACGTCAGCCACGCGGCCTCCATGCACCTGGAGTTGCGGACGGTGGAGGCGGGAAACCGGGCCGTCGCGGGTCGAGGCAGCAGGCCGGTCCCGGTCGCCTGGCCTCCCTGCGCCCTGATTGGTCGAGCGGGGCGGTCGAGTCCCCACCCTGTTCCTTTATAAGGAGCAAGAGGGGGGGGCGACGGGAACCCACACTCCTCCATCTCTTCCTCCTCTGACCCCCCTCTCTCCATTAGCCATGGAAAAAGGGAATCCGGGTCCTTCATCGGTGGCGGAGAGGGTTGCCGCCAGGCAGCGCGCCCCTCCTCCCCTTGCACCCGCGGTGGCGGAGCCAGCCGCAAGGGGAAGGGGGAGGGGGCGAGGTCGTGGACGAGGGCGTGGACGAGGCCGCGGTGCTCAGGGAAGAGGCGGGCGGGGCGACGCGCCGGCCTCGCCTCCGCCAGCGGCCCTTCTTCCCACGGCGGTCCATCTCGGGGACGATCCTTGCGAGTTCTTCATTAGGCTGCGTCGGGCGCCTCGTCGCCGCCTCCGCCTTCCGGCTCCTTTCGCGAGCGTGATGGAGATGGAGCAACCCGAAACGCTAAGGTTGCACATGAAGGGCTGCGGGATCAGTGGCACGCGGGTCCACGTCGAGTTCCCAGCCCCCGGCGTGGTGTATCTTGGCCGAGGGTGGAAGACATTCGCCCGTATCCACACCTTGACGGAGGGGTTCACCCTACATTTCAAGTTGATGGAGGGCGACCTTCTCTCCGTCAAGGCCTTCGGGGACCTCGGGACCCGGGCCAGGTGCTGCGTGGATAGCTCCTCCGACAGCGAAAGCTCCTCCTCGAGCGAGAGCGATGAGGAGGGGAGCGACAGCGACGACGAGGGCAGCGGTCGTCGGGATGACGGGTCCGACTAGGTGCCGGTCGCAGCTCCGTGTGGCACCGGCGACCCCATCATCCGGGTCGCCGGCTCCTTGAGCTTCTCAGGGCCGTCTTCCCGGGCGGCTGGAGTGGCGAGGCTACGGAAGAGGAGGAGGACTGGCGGCAAGGCCGTTAACTCGGAGTACGAGGGCTAGGTGCCCCCGACAGCGTGTTGACGTCCCGCTGCCTCATCTTCGAGCTCCATCTCCGGCGCCACTGCCACCATCCAGCCTCCGGAGCCCCCGGGGCGTTCTCTTGGTGTCTTCTGCCACCCGTAGCTCGCCTAGGCGCCCCTTTTGCCCTTTTCGCCTCCTTGTCCTACCTCCTGGGGAGAGAGACAAGAAAGGGATTACGGGCACCTTATCTCTTTTTAACTTGTAAGCCTTCGGGCCTTAGCTGCATTTAAATCTCGTAATCCCATCTTTTCATGTTTTTCATTCTCTCTGAACTGTACCTGGGCGGAATGTTTTTAATGAAAAGGGGATGTTTGCCGGATCATTTGTCTCGCGGGTACCACCCGCGGCAAGGAGCGAATCCTTTACATCATTAAGATAGACACTTCCTCGCCCGGCAACAGGCCCTGCCGTCTTCCCGCGCCCCTCGACCTTCCTCGTGCTCTTGGCGGAGGCAGGGAGAAGGCGGGTTCAGGCCCCTCGTTTCCCTCTTTCGCCGCCGCGGCTACTATCAAAAACGGGCCCCAGGAACGCGCTCTGGGGCTTGTCGTTTAAGAGAGAACGGCAGCTCTTAGGAGGAAGCGAGGTTTTCATATCCCACAGTCCATAAGAGAATGCATGATAAGGGATGCCGAAACTTATCTGAGGTTACAGCCCCCGGCATCTCAGGCCTGCCGCGGGTGGATCCTCGTACTTGCAGTCCCCGGCAACTTTGGCTTGCCGGGGGGTAGGCGTTGGTTCGTCCTTCTCCCCCTCTTCATCCTTGAGCGGCCCGGCTGGGACATGTAATCCCTGTGAACCAAAGGAAAGAACAGGAAAAAGGGACGCAGACTCGACCTCTAAGCTAGGGGTTAGCGACAGTTAGGCACTATCAACCCTAACCAAGGACGAGACTCGACTCAGCATGCATGCTAAAACTTAGGGCGCCAGCGCTTCATTATCTGCTACCAGGGTCTGCGCCTGGCTTTGTACAAAGGATCACATGCAACTGCGGCAAGACTTGTACAAAGGGTTGGTTGTCGAACGGGGTCCGACAACCGCGCCTTACGGGTAAAACTTACGAAGATGCTCAATATTCCAGGAGTTGCTCATCGGAGTTCCATCTTCGGTCTCGAGGCGGACAGCGCCGGGCCTCGTGACTTGTTTCACCCGGTAAGGGCCTTCCCACTTCGGCGTCAACTTGTTGTGATTCTTGGCCGACTAAACGTGCCGAAGAACAAGATCGCCTTCCTCGAAGCTCCTGGCTTTGACTCTGTGGCTATGGTAGCGACGCAAAGCTTGCTGGTAGCGAGCGGCTCGCACAGCAGCCTGGAGACGATCTTCCTCGAGGAGCAGCGCGTCATCTTCACACGACCGCTCTTGCTCAAGCTCGTCATAAGGGAGCACTCGAGGTGACCCGTATACGAGTTCCGTGGGGATAATTGCTTCTGCTCCATAGACTAGAGCAAATGGTGTCTGGCCAGTGGCTCGATTTGGCGTCGTTCTGATCGACCAAAGAACCGCTGGCAGCTCCTCGATCCAGTTCCGTCCGCGCTTGTGCAACCTGTCAAAACTTCTGGTCTTGAGCCCGCGCAGCACCTCGGCATTGGCCCTTTCCGCTTGACCGTTGCTCTTAGGATGAGCAACAGAAGCGAAGCAGACCTTGGCGCCGAGGTCTTGGATGTACTGCATGAAGGCGTGGCTCGTGAATTGCGTACCGTTGTCGGTGATGATCCTGTCAGGGATCCCGAAACGGCAAACAATCGACCTGAAGAATTTGATCGTGGACTGGGCCATCACCTTCCTCACTAGTTCCACTTCCGGCCACTTTGTGAACTTGTCGATGGCGACGTACAAGTACTCAAAGCCCCCGACAGCTTGGGGGAAGGGGCCGAGGATATCGAGCCCCCAGACCGAAAAGGGCCAGGATAAAGGGATTGTCTGGAGAGCTTGAGCTGGTTAGTGTATCTGCTTGGAGTGGAACTGGCACGCTTCACACTTGGTTACTTGTGCAGTTGCATCCTGGAGGGCTGTCGGCCAGAAGAAACCCTGCCGGAACGCTTTGCCGTCAAGTGCTCTTGCGCCAATGTGGTGACCGCATATGCCCTCATGTATCTCCGCCAACAGCTTCTGTCCGTCTTCCCGGTGGATGCACTTCAATTTCACCCCATTGCGTCCTCTTCTGTACAGTGTGCTGTCAACAAACTGGTACATACTGGACTGCCGGGCTACTCTTTCCGCTTCCTCTTGCTCTTCGGGAAGTTCTCCTGTCTGAAGGAAACGGACGATCTGTTGTGCCCATGTCGGAGCTCGTGGCTCGATGACAAGGACCAAAGGCATGTCTGCGGCTGTGAGAACATTAGCTTCTACGGCGAGAGTCTGGGGCTCGGCCAGAGCTTGTCGTTCCCCGGCAAGCTTGCAGGAGCAGAGCTTGTCGGGAGCACCTGCTTCAACGGAACAAACCCTAGGGCTTGCCGGAGCGGGTTGCTCCTCAGCACTCTTGGCGTCGATCTTGGGGACTCTCTTGGCGGCGGCTTCAGGAAGCTCTGCCGGGAGATAGTCGCCGGAGACCAACTTCCTCTTCTTGTTCTGTCCAGTTGACGGTGTCACGGATGGCTGAGTCAGCTTGAGCACAAAGGTTCCTGGTTCCACGGGTAACTTTAGTGCGGCGCACTTTGAGAGGCCATCGGCAACGTCGTTCTCGGCTCTTGGAACGTGCTCCATTTGTAGGCCGTCAAAGCGCTCTTCAAGCTTCCTCACTTCATCAACGTAAGCCTTCATCAACGGACTCTGGTAATCCTTGTTCACTTGGCGGACGACGAGTTGCGAGTCACCCCTGACAATAAGCTTCTTGATCCCAAGTTCTGCTGCGATCCTGAGACCGGCAAGCAAACCTTCATACTCTGCTGTATTGTTGGTTGCCTGCTCCTTGGGAAAGTGCATTTGGACGACGTACTTGAGGTGCTCTCCGGTGGGCGCGACAAGCAGTACGCCAGCACCGGCGCCTTGCAGCGAGAAAGCACCATCGAAGTACATCAGCCACTCTTTGTTTGTTTCCTTGCCGGGGATGCTCGTCTCTGAAATTTCTTCATCGGGTGTCGGCGTCCATTCTGCTATAAACTCTGCCAATGCTCTGCTTTGGATCGTTGAAGTTCTCTCGAACTTGAGGCCAAAGCTTGATAGTTCCAGTGCCCACTCGACGATCCTGCCTGTTGCTTCGGGATTCTACAGTATCCTCTTCAGCGGAAAGCGGGTGACAACTGTGATCTCGTGTGCTTGGAAGTAGTGGCGCAGCTTTCTCGAGGCCATAAGGAGACCGAAAAGCAATTTCTGCACTCCAAAGTACCTTGACCTAGCCCCCTGCAAGAGGGAACTGACAAAGTAAACTGGGCGCTGCACCATTTTCTTCTTTTGCACCTCTCCTTGCATCTGCGCAGATCCAGCTTTGCCGGGGCCAGAGCCTGTCGGGGAAGCCCCCTGCTTGTCGTCGGATATGCTCGCCACGGTCGCTGGCTCGTCATCTGCCTCCCTCTCCGCTACTAACGCAGCGCTAACCACTTGATTGGTTGCCGCCAGGTACAGCAGCAACCTCTCTTGTGGCTTCGGCACGACAAGTATTGGAGCGGAGGACAGATATTTCTTCAGGTCCTGCAGCGCAGCCTCCGCTTCCGGAGTCCATTTTACTGGACCTGCCTTCTTCAAGATTTTGAAAAATGGCAGGGCGCGTTCCGCGGACTTGGAAATGAACATGCTTGGAGCCGCTACACAGCCGGCAAGCCTTCGCACATCCTTGACACGCGTTGGTGCTTCAATCTGCTCAATGGCCTTGATCTTGTCGGGGTTGGCTTCGATTCCCCGCTGAGACACGAAGAATCCGAGAAGCTTGCCGGAAGGGACTCCAAACACGCACTTCTCGGGGTTGAGCTTGAGGTTGGTCTTGCGCAGATTTGCAAAGGTCTCTTCTAAGTCTTGGATCAGGGTTGCCCTGTCCCGGCTTTTGACCACTATATCATCCATGTAGGCCTCCACATTCCTGTGGATCTGCGGCCCAAAAGCGGTATGGACAACCCTTGCAAATGTTGAACCAGCATTTTTCAGTCCGAAAGGCATTCGTACAAAACAGTACGTGCCACATGGAGTGATGAATGCGGTCTTCTCTTCGTCTTCTTCAGCCATAAAGATCTGGTGGTATCCGGAGTAGGCGTCAAGGAATGAAAGCAGATCACATCCGGCCGTGGAGTCAACAATCTGGTCAATGCGCGGCAAGGGAAATGGGTCTTTGGGGCAAGCCTTATTGACATCGGTAAAATCGATGCAAAGCCTCCATTTCCCATTTGCTTTACGCATGACAACAGGATTGGCCAACCACGTCGGATGGAGCACGCCTCGGACGAGGCCTGCCGCTTCCAGCTTCTTGATCTCTTCTGCGATGAACTCCTGGCGCTCCACCGCTTGTTTCCTAACCCTCTGCTTGACGGGCCGCGCATGAGGACAGACGGCAAGGTGGTGCTCAATCACTTTCCTAGGAACACCGGGGATGTCAGATGGTTGCCAGGCAAACACATCGACATTCGCCCGCAGAAAAGTGACGAGCGCGCTTTCCTATTTGGGGTCCAACGTGGCACTGATGGTGAAGGTACCACCAGTGCCGTCCTCCTTGGCGGGCACTTTCTTGGTCGCTGGTGGAGCTGCCATCGTCCTCTTGCCCTTGCCGGCCGAGCTCGATGGTGCGTCCTCGACGGCAGCGCAGCACTCCGAAGAGGCGCGCTTGCCGGAGTGGGCATCAGAGCACTTGCCGGGTTTGGTCTTCTTGCCGGCCGAGCTCGATGGTGCGTCCTCGACGGCAGCGCAGCACTCCGAGGAGGCGCGCTTGCCGGAGTGGGCACCAGAGCATTCTTCGGGCTTGGCCTTCTTCCTTCCCCTGGGAGCTTCAGCGGCAAGTGGACCGTAGGCCGTTGCTGCTGCTGCGTCCCGGTAGATCTTGTCGGCACAGATAAGGGCATTCTTCTTGTCGCCAGGGACAGAGATGACGCTTATCGGGCCTGGCATCTTGAGCACGTTGTACGCATAGTGAGAGGCCGCCATGAACTTGGCGAGCGCTGGACGGCCGAGGATTCCATTGTAAGGTAATGGAAAATCGGCGACATCGAAGGTGATCCTCTCGGTCCTGAAATTCAACTCGCTGCCAAACGTCACCGGCAGTGTGATCTTCCCCTTCGGCTTGCTCCTTCCCGGGTTGATTCCTTGGAACGTGCCGGTCTCTTCGAGCTCGCTGTCGGGAACTTGGAGTCTTCGGAGAACAGCGGAGGAGATTAGGTTCAAGCCGGCCCCGCCGTCAACTAGCATCTTAGTGACCTTGAGGTTGCGGACCGTTGGGGAAACCAACATCGGCAAGCACCCGACCGCGGTTGTGCGATCAGGGTGGTCCTCAATATCAAAGATGATAGGCGTGCTGGACCACTTCAGAGGCCTGCGCGACTCGACGGGCGGTTCCGCTGCATTGACTTCCCGCGCCCACTGTTTAAGCTGGCGGCGAGAAGTGTGCAGAGAGGCACCGCCGTCCACACACAAGACCTCGGTGGCTTTCTGAAACTCCTGCTCGCTAGTCTCGGGGTCTTCCGTGTCTTCATCGTCGTCTCCATCCTTGTCGCGGCCTCTGGGAGGTATGTCTGCTTGCCGCTGCTTGTCCTTGCCGCGGCGTTCCCCCTGGCCGGGACGCTTCGTGCCGGATCCCCCGCCGCCTGCTTGGGCTCTCTCCTTGTCGCGCCGCTCGTACTCGGCCTTCTGCAGCTCGACGAGCCGCTCGACCTGCTTGCAATTCTGGAGGTCGTGGCCCTTGGTGCGGTGGATCTTGCAATACTTCTTGTCGGTGCCGTCCCGCTTGTCGGCGACCGCCACTGCCTGGCAACTGGGGCACCCGGCAACCTCCTTGCCGGAGCCACCGGCCTGGGCTTTCTTGGCGGTGCCTTCACTGCCGGACTGCTCAACAACCATCACTTCTTGGCTCTTTTTCTTCTTGTTATTCCGCCGCCGGCCTTTCCTTGTCGGGGCGGTGTCGTCACTGTCAGACCCTCCTGCTCCGATGCTTTCTCCGGGGAGTTTCCTCCCCTCCTCAGCGCGCGCACACTTGTCGGCCAGGGCGTATAGCTCGCTGACGTCCTTGATTTTGCACATCGCCATCTCCTCCCGCATTCTGCGGTTTCGCACGTTCTGATGGAACGCACTAATGACCGCAACGGGGTGGACATCTGGGATGTTGTAGTGCACGCGGCTGAATCTTTGGATGAACTTGCGCAGAGACTCTCCTTCCTTCTGAACGAGCAAGTGAAGGTCACTCGCCTGGCCGTGGGGTTTGTGGCCGCCCGTGAAGGCGACGACAAACTGATGGCACAGGTCTGGCCAGGAGGATATGGAGTCGTCCGGCAAGTGCATGAGCCAGGATCTGATGTTGGGTTTGAGTACCAGCGGGAAGTAGTTTGCTAGGATCTTGTCGTCTCGTCCCCCGGCAGCTTGCACCGCGATGGTGTAGATGCTGAGGAACTCCGACGGATGCGACTTGCCGTCGTACTTCTCGGGTACGTCAGGCTTGAAGTTCTTTGTGCTGGGCCACTGGACTTGCCGCAGCTCGCGGGTGAACGCAGGGCAGCCTACCGAATACGGCAAGTCGCCTGGTTCCCCCGGTGCGTGCATGTCGCCAGCGAGCTCAGCGCGCTGGTCTGATTGACGCCGCGCTTCTCTTCTGCGCTCGATGCGAGTTCGAGCGTCTTCCTCCTTTCGCTCGTGGAGGACTTGGCGCTGGTCGCGACGGGTCCGCGGATTCGACGATGCGGTAGAGGCGTCGTCGTGGTGGGTCCGGCGGGTCGGCGTCCGTTGCCTCTGGTGTGGGGAGTGCACGGTGGTCGCACCCCCACCAGTCTTGGCGCCATCGGTTCTCGCCTGGGCGACCTGCCGCGGCGTGTCGCCGTTGGCAAAACCGATGAGACTCTGGATGGTGGCCCTCCAATCATCGAGCTTGTCTGAAGCCGGAGGGTAATCCAGGAGCAATTGGGCTCGTGCGAGAGCTTCCGCTGTTGTGGCGGGCAGTGGCGGCGAACGGCACGTGGAGCGGGATGTGCTCGAACTCCTAACCTCGTTAGAAGGAGCAGCACCCGGTCCAGGCAGCCGTGCCACGCTCGTGCCAGCACGCTGGTGCGCTTGCTGGCCCTGAGCGTCCTGGGGTTCGCCAGCTCGATCTGGGTCCAGCGAGCGTATGGCACCGTGGGTACCAAGACGCTGCTGATTCCGCGCCTCCTGGGAGGAGCGCGGAGCATGTTCGGACGCCGTGGCGCCGTGAGCTGGCTCGACGACGCCCGTTCCGCCGCCGGCGCCGTCCCAGCCACCCGTTTGCTCCAAGGGCGGCGGGTTCGACGCGGACGGATCGGCCACCTCCGGAGCCTTCTTCTTCGGTGGCATGTCGCTGAGGATGAAGGATATTTAGCTGGTGCAGACGCCGGATCAGGTTCGCACAACCTCGACGCCCCCTACCTGGCGCGCCAAAGATGTCGGGGGGAATCGGCTTCCTCGAACACCTATGGGGACGGAGCCCCTTCTCGGTTCGGCGGGGAGCGGAGGCTGCGCAAAGAGCAGATCGAGGCGACACACACACACACAACGATTTTACCCAGCTTCGGGGCGCACTGGTGCGTAAAACCCTACTGCTGCTTGTCTGGTTGATTTGGGTTCTTGCTCGAAAGCGCGAGATGCTACAGTACACTCGAGCTGCTCGCGAGGCTGGGCGCGAAGATTCGTCTCCCCCCTCTACGTGCGCATGGGGGCCTCCTTTTATATGCTCAAGGGGTTACCCACAGGTGGCAGCGTAGGTGAGGGCAAAAATGGTAGAATGCTGTAGTGGGTACAGCTGCCTGCACAGTGGCTGTACAGTGCTATCGTACCTAACTCTGACGGCGGGGGACAAGGGCATTAAATGCCCGTCCGCGTCGCTCAGACGGAGCAGGGGAGTGGACCATTAGGAGCGCCACCGTTTGCCACGATGGCTACTTTGTCATCTTCGCTTCGCCACCGCATGCCCCTCGCTGCTCAGCCTCCCGCCACGTGCGCCTGGGATGCCCCCCAGAGCGACACGTTGGTGGGTGAGCTGGAGCGCAGGCACGAGGTGGTAACTTGCCACGGCAAGCGCCTTGCCGTGGTGGGTGTCTTGTCGCGCCCGGGAGCTTGTTGCTCACCGGGCCTTGCCGGGGCGCAGGGCGCGCCGTGGCAGGGTCCTTGTCGTGCCGTGGATGGCCTTCCCGGCAAGCTCCTCTTGCCGGGGTCTTGTGCTTCGAGCGGCAGTCCCGGCAAACTCCTCTTGCCAGGGCATTGCTCTCTTCGGGTGGCCTTCCCGGCAAGCTCCTCTTGCCGGGGCCTTGGCTCAAATACTTTGTTCTTGAATGGCCCAAGAGGGGACCATTGAGGGTCTTGGCGATCGCCTGGCAGGCCTTGCCGCGGGGTGCTACGACCGCCCGTGCACAAGTTCGGGGTACTAAGGTACCCCTACTTTAGTACACCGACACCAGGTTCAGGCCCTCTCGATGGAGGTAATACCCTACTCCTGCTTGATTAATATTGATGATATGGGTAGTACAAGAGTAGATCTACCACGAGATCAAGGAGGCTAAACCCTAGAAGCTAGCCTATGGTATGATTGTGTATGAAGATGATTGTCCTACGGACTACAACCCTCCGGTTTATATAGACACCCGATAGGGTTAGGGTTACACAGAGTCGGTTACAATGGTAGGAGATCTTGAATATCCGCATCGCCAAGCTTGCCTTCCACGCCAAGGAAAGTCCCATCCCGATACGGGACAAAGTCTTCAATCTTGTATCTTCGTAGTCCAGGAGTCCGGCGAAGGTATAGTCCGGCTACCCGAACACCCCCTAATCCAGGACTCCCTCACCTACCCTTGTGTCTCTTGAACCTTTCGATCGCGCCCCACCATTGCAAGAAGCACACCCACCATGAGAAATTCTTAGAGGGTATCCTGTGCGGCTCCAATGGCGCTCTGAGCGGCTGCCGACGACGAGCATCAGTTCACCATGCATGCCGTGGTGGACACCCACAGAAGGTTCATGGACCTCTCGGTGGCGTACACCAACGACCCGGTCTGGGCGGAGCACTCCATCCACATCATGGAGTTGTTGCTTGCCAAGGAGAAGTACAAGGTTGTCGTGTTCGACCTCGAGTACACCCCGCTCGTGCCGGGTCTCGTTCCAAGGTCGCCGTCGCCCAGATATGTGTGCGCCACCGTGTCCTCGTCTACCACTACTGCCTGGCCACAAGGCCTTGCGAGCGTTTTGCTAGGTTTGTCAACAGCCCGCACTACATGTTCACTACGGTGGACATCACCAACGATTTAAAGGCGCTCGAGAGTTAGGGCATCGCCTGCCAGAATCTTGTTGACATACAGGGCCAATATAAGATCTGGGGCAGCAGGGAGCATGAGAAGGACTCACTGGTTCACCTCGCCGAGGCCATCGTCGACCCCTACTACAGAGACATGAAGGATCGTGCAACAAGGACAAGCGCGCCTGGCACTCGGCCTAGATGGAGAAACTCGAGAAAGCTCACGTCGTGTATGCGGCCAAGGAGGCGTACACGAGCTACGACATGTACCGGCGGATCGTTGACATGAGGAAGTCCCTCCTTCCCCAAAACGGCCAGGGATCCAGCCAGAAGCAGAGCAATGGCAAGCGTCGTCGCAACAATAAATAGATGATTAGATCCTCGTTTGTCCTACTTTAGTATGCATGTAATTGCTTACTTTGGTGTGTGCAAATGTTATGTGTGTAGTCACTTGTGTAATTGTATGCTTAATTTGGTTATGCAATGTTGTCTTTTTGATCTGTAGACAGAGCGTAGATGGTGTGCGGACAAAGAAAATCACATCACACATGGACTAAACAATGGAACCCTTCGGTGATGTTTTCATCAATCACTCACAATTGTATACCAGCAATCGTTTGCTCACAACACACACGGCTTGTTAATCGTCTGTGTTCTTATCGGTCTTCACACACGTTTTTGATTACAGAACTGTTTGCCTCGTATCACACACATCTTGTTCATTTGAACCGTTTCTGTTCATGTCTCAACACAAACAGTTCATCCGACTGAACCGCATGTCGTATATCGCACACACCTTAAATCTTGTTGACCGTTTCTTTTGTGTTGCCTAATCATAAACAGTTCATCCGAGTGAACCGTATGCTGTACATCGCACACACCTTCATATGGCTTCCCATTTCTTTTGTTCCTCATCATCGCAAACGGTTAATTGAGCTGAACCGTATGCCCTGCATCGCACATGCAACTAAAATCTGAACCGTGTTTGATGCATCCTCCATCGCAAACGTTTTGCATCATTTCTGACGGGTTTCATACAGCACCGTTTACGATTATTGCATCACACACAGTTTCTCAAAGGGTCTTTGATCGTAGTGCCGCATTAGCAGCATCCTGCAGTAGTGAACCCAAGGTTTCCAGTTTCGTTGAACTTCTCCACCTCAAACCCGATGCCCGATGGCGTCATGATTCTTTGTATGGTTGACCTTGTGAAAAAATAATCGAACTCTCCTCACGTCATGCCCAAGTGCACGAGCAAAACCTGACATGGTACACCCTCGTATACTAATAGCTAAATCCAATCAAGAATCTCTTCTGGCCTTCACATGATAGCTCATTGGCTTCTAACACCTGATGCTAGCTTTGCTTTGTCCTGCCTCTGCTTTCCGATGGATACACAAATGATGGATATTTTCCTTTGCCAATCTGATCTGCCCGCCTCCGTGTCGCACAGAAGAGGCGCTGCCTCCAGGGACTCGATTCCTATCTTTTGGTCCAAAACAAATCTCACTTGCCTTGTACACTCAGCAGCACTATTCACATACAAATCCATACCTGCACGTACACACGGACGGCTGGGGAGCGCCCGCTGCACCACAACCAGCAGCTACCTCGTGCCACGTGCCTTGCGGTCTCGTCTAGCCTAGCTGGGCCAGCCCTTCACCGCACCCCCGCTTGGCCTGCAGCAGCCCGCGCTTCCACGCTGCCGCCCCACACATCCGCTGAGAATTGTGGTCGCCTGCTGCTCCGATTGCTATTATGCCGCTTCTGAATAGATCTCGTTGCCACCATTCTGACCTCATCTGCCTGATCGGTTTTAACTCCACAACTGCGATCTCTCGGCTTCGCTTTTTCTGGATCAACAACCAACTACCTTCGAACAACCTTGCTCTGATACCACTTGTTAGAATTAATCCGAGACCATCATCGATCTATCAAGGACCAAGCAATCACCCAAGCACGATACTAAGATTTGTTAACGAGGTTCACCATCATGGCTACATCTCCGGGGCTTGACTACGGGCGCTCCTCCCTGTGACACCGTCACAATACCGCATCCCGGTCGGCCGGGCGCCGGCACACACCACCGGCATCCCCGCGTGCATGTGCTATTATGTTGGCATAGGACACAAGTGTACTACTAGGACACGACTCCACATCATATCTAAACACAATAAAACTACAAGTTGAACTGTAACCTACCTTGTACACTATATTCGACACAACTCCGACATTGTAGGTGGCTATGAAGACATATGCCGCATCCTAAAAAAAATTCATTTTTGGAATGTTAATAAATTAAATAGGGTAAATTAAAAAATCCAAAATTATTGTGATTGCTTCTTCGTAGCTAGTTTTGACTCGTACATTATTGTTATTGTGGCTCTAAAATATTTTGGGAGCTATTCAAAACACCAAATTACCATTTAGAGATTATTTACAAATGTTGAAATGGAGCTCACAAATTTGTGTGTGACTTCTATCTGATTTTGGATTGAACAATAATTTCCCTAAATCTAAAACAGCAATTGAGATCCCCAATTTAAATTTGGAATTCAATTGAACCCTAAATCATTTTAGGGAATATTTTAAATTACTAAAATAAAAGTGTTACAATAAATAATTCGGTTGAAAATTAATTTTCCTAAGTCCCAAAAACTCTTCTGGACCTCCTGAAATTTTCCCAAAAGTTTGGGGCCAGTTCGATCTTTGAATAAAACTCAAACTCAAAAGAGAAAAAGAAAACAAAAGAAAAATAAAATAAGTAGGAAAACCTACACTAACCTATGGGCCCAACTCGTCTGACTCTCTCTCTCTCCCTCTTAGTTGAGCCAGCCCACGATCTATTTAAAGCGAAGCGGTACTCGCTTGAAGAACAAGTCGCAACCATTTGATCTCCTCTAAATCAATGGCCAACGTCGGCCCACATCCCTCTCTTTGTGTGTGATGCGGACTTGTAGGGCCGACGCATCAACTCCGTCCACCTCCTGCCGCCCCACGCGCACATGATCTCACCCACGACCACACACGTAGGCCACGTCCTCCAATTCTCTCTCGTGCACACCCGAGCTCCTAAGGCACTCAATAAATACCCCCACCCCCTTTCTCATTTTCCAGCACACGCGCCACCTCTCCGTTGCTAGGCTACTCGGAACCAAGCTCAAGCCGCCAGCTCCAACGGGCGATCATGACACGTTTAGTGAGCCCCCACCTTCTCTTTTGCGTTTATACTATCATGGGTATCATATTCATCCACTCAAATTATCACCAGCCATCACCACCACCTACCCCATCTTCGTCTCCATATCCATCTATGAACAATTGTTATACATCGATCACTATAATCACTTCCATGTGTTAATTACTTTCTAGTAGTTGATGCTTGGTGAACTATTGGTGAAAGATTTATACTTTTAGATTGTTTGTCATATCATCCAGCAATGATCATTTTCATTATGTTGTCTTATGAGTACTCCATTACGTTTTTGAGGCCTTGGGACAATGCCTATTGTTAGTAACCATGTGAAACTGCATAAAGTTTGATGTTTTGATATTATGTTGTGGTGTAATTCTCTGTGGTGATGTGTGAATGTCTGTTACGTATAAATTCACCTTTATGAGCCTAGAGGAGAGCATTATGTTAGGATCTATCTAGGAGGAGAGGCCCTAGTGATAGAAGTACTGAACCCCTAGTTTATAAGTTATGGCATAAGGAGTGAGTAGGGAAAGTAGAATTCAATGTTATGGTTAGATGTTCATCTTAATTATTCTTAGTATTTGTGTGTGCTCGTTAAGAGTATAATCATAAATGTGTATGAGTCCAAGTAAGGGCAATACATAAGCTTTGGCTCTACAACTCAACAATTATCAAAGCAACAAAAACTATTGTATTGGAACTAGGTGAAAACAACTAGATGAAATTCTCACCTTCCTCGAGAATGAATTATTCCATATAAGGAAACAACTGGCTTGTAATTAGCACAATGAAAGATTGAACAACTTTATGCACTCTTTTACTTTTATTGTTACTTGAGTTTTGCATTTATTCATCACACAGACAATCACACAATCTCTAGAGTGGTTCCTAGTTCATTTCCACATGCCAATTCCTTCTGGTCCTCGTTGGGTTGGACACTCTACTTGTAATAAAGACTTGCTATTGGTCCCCTACACTTGCGGGTTATCAGGCTCCGACTATGCACACGGTGGACTCACCTGGCTTCGTTGACCCCCTCGTCGTCCTCCATAGACACAAACTCCTCAGCCCCTGGATGACCGAGAGGGGACTTTCTAATTGGACTTGGCTTGTCCACAAGCCTCTCTTCCTGGTTACCCACTGGTTGCGCTCTCCTTGCTAGTGGCATGCCCTTGGACAATAGCCCATTTATCATGGTGCTAGTCTGTGAATTCCTGGTAGGCATCTGCCTGATGGGTGGCGCATGAGCGACATACAAGCATTGCCAGGAATTGACATGACAAGGAAATCGTGGAGCTTAATGTTTTCCTTTCCCAATGCAGCCATGCAGATCTTGTCAAACTCTCTCTTAACGATCTGAAAGCTTAGGAACTTCTTTGGCTTGTTCAGGTAGAGCTCTGCATGTTAGTGGCCGAGCTTCTTGATGAGTTGTGCCTCTATCTTCGTCGTATCAACACGATGAAGCTTTGTGGAAGGTTGCATCCTGGAACAATGCAAAATGCAGCACCACCGCACAGCTGGTGATGGGGGCTCCTTAGGAGCAAAGCCCAGCTACCACAAAACACAAAGGCGGAGCTCCAAAAACCCTCAGAAAGGTCATGACTAGAAGTACCCTTTAAGCGAGAATCATACACCCATCTGCACAATCAAATCAACAAGGAACAATATCAGCACAGTGATTTGCTACGTGATCTGGTTAGTACTAGGTTGCTCCTAGATCCAACAACAATAGCTTAAGGAATGTACTCCACTACAATAATTCGAGCAAACCTGTACAGGAAATCGCTAATCCAAAGAAAAACCAGCTTGCAAACTTGAGCAAAATTTGGGGTGATACAATGCCAATTTTCTCAAGAAAAAATATTGGGGGGAGGGGAGATAAGGGGATTTGAAGAGACTGCCTAGATTGGAGGGAGCATTCCCGAGCAAAAAGGGAAGGAGTAAATGTGATTTTGCCAAGTGAATTACGGTTTTGATTTTGTGGTTGTCGCAATTGGAAGAAATTCCCAAATCTTATCCCATCGTCACGACGAACAAGAGTGTCAATGGGGCCCGTACGCAATTACAACCTCATCGTGGGCTTGCTCCCAGGCTAATATCTCTCTAACATGTTTTGCCTACGCGTCACGCTGCGATAGATTTTAGTATAGATTAGGTTGTTGTGTTGATTTATGTCATCAGGGTGAGCCACCTAACTGCTGCTAGTTGGTTGCACGTGCTGAAATGGTTCATAGGAAATGTAGAAAAATTACAGAAATAGAAAAAAAATCACTTGGTTCAGAAGACTTGAGTACAGAAATGCAGGATGTGTGGGCTTCATTTTAGGTTTTCTACACATGAATTATGAGAGCATAATCTTTAATGGCATAATATCCTAATTACATTTTTGTGTAGTTTGACTTTAACATGTGTTTAGTAGGGTTAATATGTTTATCTATTCATGTGAACCAAAACGTAGTTTACATAATACCCTAACATGTATAGTAAAAAAAGATGGAGGAAGTACTATGGTAAATGCTCTACATAAACACCGACTTACTTGCAGTTTCAGAATACATTTTGGTAACAATATTGAAGTATTCCTGTGGAACAAGGCTAAGGAAAGACCCTAGTTTTCCAAAAAAAATACCATGAAAGCCTGGAATGTAGAAAGAGGCAGAAACACATAACTTCTTTAATGAACATATGACCAGAGCCCTTCTATCCGTTTCAAACGTCCGGGCCTGTCCGGTAACTGCTCGGACAAAAAAAAGCCCACCCAACCGAACCTAGCAAATCTGACCCAAATGCCCCGGTCTGACCGACACTCCCCATACCCAGCCCACATCTGTGACGGATATGGGGACGTTGGTTCCGACAAACCGAACACATCCCAAATCCTCACAAAATTGACTAGTCCACTACTTCGACCGCACTCCTCATGCGTATGTCCTCCATTTCCCGCCTCCGCATAGTCGCCCAACTCCTTCCTTGCTCACTGTTTGTGCCGCCATCCTCATCCATCGCCGTTGATGTCGTCACCGACTACTCTGTCCGCCACCATCGGCATGGACGATGTCCTGGAACCGGTGGGGATTCTGGCCATGGCGGTTAGTTGCAAGGTAGAGAACATTGCCCGGAGGAAGCGTTGCCCAAAGCAGTGCGAGTGTGAAGCGAGAGGGAAGGTACCTGCGGAGAGGGCCGGTGCGGTTATGGCTAGCGATGAGGACATGGACTTTGGCACGAACGGTCTGGTGACATCAACCAATCCGTATGTCATGGCCGCAGGAAAAAACAAGCGTTGGCAGAGCCTAACTTCGTTCCTTCCTCCCAGTGGCCGGGCATTCCAGATAGCTTTCCGAAAGACTCCACCGTTGCAGAAACGATGGCTAACTCGCTGCAAATCCAAAGGCATCAGGCAATGCCGACTCCAAGCATGCCCACAAGTTGTTTGACGGAATGCCCGAACAAAACCTGGTACAGCCTCTGCGCCTATGCCATTTGCATTAGTTGATTCATTTGTTGCACATACCATTCGATCAAACTTGTAGGACGATAGTTTAATTCTAATGCATATTGTAGGACCAACCAATGTTGAACAAGATAAATGATGGTCAAGAGCCTCTGCAATTTGACATAGGTATACCAATTCCTACTAAAAATAAGAAGGTAGTGAAGCCAAGAGGTCCGACATTGATTTGAAGATGTTCGGTAGGTTGAAAGTTGTTGAACACTAATATGGATCCGATATGTGTAACCGAGCAAAAAAGCGTGAAATATCGGGAAAAATTCATAAACTTTATCATGAGCAAAAACACTATGTGACACCACACCCCATCATTAGCGACCGAGGCGCCTGCTCTCTCCAACATAGATGATCCACCATCCAATAGAACGTGAGCAAGTTTGTTGGTTTTCTCGAACAAGTCGTTAGCCAGAACCAAAGCAGCATAGGAGTCCAAACCTATGAAACTTTGACTGTGACTTTGTACCATCAAGTTGAGAAGAAACAATTCAGCTTGTTCCATTGTTGGATGCAATTGAATGAAAAACCAAAGGGCCAAAGCGTCCTTGAGGACATGGAAAGCGGCACCAAGAAGATGAAGAAAAACGATGGGTGTAGCTTGAATCAATCAATTGGATTGGATGACGATGAAGAAGAAAACGATGAGATGGACATACAAGCCATCGTGCCAAAGAGGACACGTGATGGGGAGATCGAACGTGATGGTGCAGCAAGAAAATGTCCACCATATGGACAGACTTTTTTTCAGGAGGTAAAGAAGGAGAGGTGCAAGATCTTCATAGATATGCAAGGGAGAAGATGGAATTCGGTCGGGAAAGGTTGAACATGAAGAAGAACAAAATAGAATTGGAAAGGCAAGAGAAGATTGTAAAATGAAAGCTTGAAAAGACGGCGACGTTGAAAAAAATTAAGCTGGAGAGAGAGAAATTGAGGCTTGCAAGAGAGACGGATGAGTCGAGGATCATGTTGCAGGAACTAGCCTCTTAGATGATGAAGCCAATGAGTGGATGATCAAGATGAAACAGAGGAGCAACAATCTCAACAATTGAGGCATTTGATTCATTCGTGTATCGGCTATCTATGTATGAATCATTACATTTTATTTTGGCATGTAATAAATTGTCGAATTATTGTTTATTTTGTATCCTGTAATTGTTGAATTGGTGACGAATTTATGCTACATCGTGCATGGATATGGTTGTTCACAAGTATGGATGTACAGGAGGACAAATGAGGACTCGCCCGGTGCTGTCCGCGGGATGAATGCTGCGGTTTGATTCTCAGCGTCTTGCATAGTAGTAGTACATCTGCGCTTCACTAAAAATGGAAGCTGAGTGCAGAATAATTTTCATGCGCTTTGGTGAAGGAACCAAAGCTTCGTTGGCGACTGATGAGTGAAACGAGTACGAAGGACAGCAGCGATCTTGTACCCGGCATACTCAGATTCTGAATAACAGCAGCGACGAAGCGTCAGACTGATTGATCCACATTGCCGGATTTAATTCAGTCTTGTGACCGCGACGAAGCATGCTAGCTGAAAGTACCAGAGTGAAGATCCAGTGCCAACTTCAAATATAACAGATATGATGCCGTGTATGGGCTCACATGTTATTCCCTTGGCTCTTCGACAAGTGTTTATAACTTTTTGTTCTCAATTTTCAAGGCAGAGTTTTTTTTTTGGCAAATCGACTTCTCCAAACAAGATAGTAAGAAATTGTGCAGGAATATCAAAACTGATGCTCAAAAGTGTTCCAGAGGTAGAGGCAGCAAATTTGTGTTAAAATGTGCACACACTAGAACATTAATGTGCATGCTGCCACAACCGCAATTCCTGATTAGAACACCAAAATATGTAAGAAAATCAGAATGGTAGAAACATTTGACAACATTTAAACCGTTCAAGTGCCTCGACATAGGCAGTAGTTATAGGCTTCCGAAGTATGTCGTGCGAATAGACAGGTGCGTATCAAGAGCAAATTCCATGAGAACAAGTTGCACAAACTGACAAAAACTCTAATTTTACCAAGGGCCATAGTAAATTTATTTCAGTTTTTTTCATTAATTTGTACACCCCATTCTGTTCTTTTATTTACACACATGGGTTGATGACTCTCTCTCTTTCTCTCTCCACCATGGATAAGAATATCTGAGGCTGGCGAGTAATTCAGCTATTTACATGTTATGATGAAACAGACGTAAAAGAATTACACCTTCTGAGCTCATCTGGCTATTCACAAGTCAAAACCTTCAGGCAGCTTATCCATTTAATATCCAAATGAAAAGCCAAGAAGGGCCATTCGAAGCATTCCCAACACTTGAGTTTGGGATGTAAATTTTCGTGAAGAATAGCTAACCCGGCAACAGTACTTCAGGATACCAAGGCGAGCCCACTATTTGTAAGCTAGCATCAGTTCTTTTCAGATGGAGAGCAAAATCAAAGGATGTACTTGTGCAAGGTGAACTTAAAAGTTAACAGTGAGCCATTTCTGCGTCTATGAAATGCCACTGACGGCAAGGGCGCCACTCTCGGTTGCTGCAGCCCGGAATCCAGGATCCATATGGGAAACTCAGAGTGAGCAGGTTCAAGCCACAGTACAAAACACTTTCCATAATCACGGAAGTCTCCATAAATACAACCGGGAACACACGAAAGAAGATCAGCTAAAGGCTAACAATAAACCCAGCAGACAGCAAATGAAGAACCATCAGTTTGATCTAGCAAGGAAACAGGCCAGTTATTCAAACATCAGTCGGGAAGAACCAAAGGGAACAAGGGAAGAAGATAGGAGCTGGTAGAAACTAGGAGGTGGCGCTCGGCCCGGGCAGTGTCGGAGCTCCATTGGTGGTCATCGGAGGGGCGGACAGCGAGGCGGTGGTGCCGGAAGGCAGGAGGCGGCTAGGGTTTAGGTCTCCCGGCTCCCTAAGGGAAGCCGAGCAAATTATGATTACTTCTTGCTTGATTAGATTGATACATCTCCTCTCCTTATATAGAGAGGTTTACTTGACTCCTAAGCAAACGATCCTAATACGATAAGATAATTGGGCTAAGCCCCTAATTAAGATACTTGGGCCATAACCCACTGGGCTAAGCCCCTATGCCGGTCATAACACTTCTCCCCGTCTGCACAAACAGCTCGTCCTCGAGCTGTAAGGTGGGGAAGCGCTTGCTGAACTCCTCGAGGTGATCAACCAGCGTCAAACACCTTCGCGACAGCTGGAGCGGCAAGGTCGGCGGCGACGGCGTCCTCCAGAATGTAGTCTGCAACCTCCAGGTAGAAGAGTCACGGGCAGGCGTGGCCGGGCGTGTAGGGCTCGTCGCAGTTGAAGCACAACCCTTGGCGACGACGCTCGAGTAGCTCGGCCGAGGTGAGCCGGCGGAATGGGCGTGCCGCGGTCGCGGCGAGGGGTGCCGCGGAAGCCTGAACAGGCCGACCCGAAGCGGGATCTGGCCAGGGTAGCGACCCGGTGGCCCGGGACGGTGACTCCTGCTGGACGGCCACCGCGCGGCGCTCGAACGCGCGGGCGTAGTACATGGCCGTCTGGATATCTTGGGGTCCCTGAAGCTCCACGTCCACACGGATGTGATCCGGAAGTCCACCGACAAAGAGGTCGGCCCGCTGCTGCACCGTCACGCCCGACGCGTGGCATGCCAGGGCCTGGAAACGGTCGGCGAAGTCCTGAACCGTGGAGGTGAAGGGAAGGCGGCCTAGCTCCGCCAGGCGGCTCCCGCGGATCGGGGGCCCAAAACGAAGGAGGCAGACCTCGCGGAAGCGCTCCCAAGGGGGCATGCAGCCCTCGTCCTGCTCGAGGGCGTAGTACCAGGTCTGGGCTGCACCGCGGAGGTGGTAGGATGCCAGCCAAGTGCGCTCCGACGCGAATGTGCGCTGTCCATGAAAAAACTGCTCACACTGGTTGAGCCAGTTAAGCGGGTCCTCCGTGCCGTCATAAGAGGCGAAGTCGATCTTGGCGAACCGTGACGGCGTATCGGTCGGCGCACCATGGCCGACCGGCTCGGCGGTGCGGAGCAGTGATGCTGACGGCACCCAGTCAACGGTAGGGAGACCGTCATAGGCCCCCGCGGAGCCGGACGAGGCCCCAGACTGCAGCGTGGGTACCGGTGGGTCCCCGTCCTCCGTGTAAACTGACGGTGGCGACGTCCCGGTTAGCCAGGCCGGGATCTGGGACGGTGACGGCGGAAACCGGACCTGCTGGATCGGGAGGCCTCCCGGTGTGGACTGGCCTAGGCCGGAGCTGGGCGGCGACAGTGGGAGCTGGACCGGCGCGGGCGGCGCGGCTGGGGCGGGCGCGGGCCAGTGCGGCGCCGAGGCGGGCGCGGATGGCGCCGCGAGAACCGGCGCGGGCCACTGCGGCCAAGACGGCACTGGGGCGGGCGGCGGCTGGAACGACGGATGGGCCCCGGTGATCTCTGCGGGTACCGAGTACCAGGGCAGGTGCAGCGGCGGCGGAGGCAGCCCGCTGGGGTGCCCCGCCTGGAACGGCGGCAGCGGTGGCCCGCCCATTGCAGGCGCGCCCTGGGACGGCCACGGCAGTGCGGGGTGGCCGTAGGCGGCGGTAGTCGCAGCCAGCGGAGGTGCGGGTGGCCCGGCCAGGTACAGATGGATGCCCTGGACAGCCGTCACGAGATCCCGCAAGATGCTGGTGACTTCTTCCGGCATGAAAACGACGGTTGTCGGCGCAGCAGAGGTGACCGGGGCCAGCGGCATGGGGGAACCGGCGGTGGTGACGGTGACCGGGGCTAGCGGCGGTGGGGAACCGGCGGTGGTCAGCGGTGCGGTGGTGATGATTGGCAGCGGCGGCGTTGGCGTTGACGAAGACATGATCGAGCCCGAGTCTCTGGATACCAAATAGGTAGAAACTAGGGTTCTGCCCGGTCTAGGGCGTAGCCTGTAGGGGAAGGAGGGAGGAGGTCAGAGGAGATTGCGCGGCGGCCGGCGGCGTGGCGCCGTCCTTGCGACGGGAGCAGCGGCAGCGAAGGCAGCAGGCGGCTAGGGTTTAGATCTCCCGGCTCCCTAAGGGAAGCCGAGCAAATTATGATTGCTTCTTGCTTGATTAGATTGATACATCTCCTCTCCTTATATAGAGAGGTTTACTTGACTCCTAAGCAAACGATCCTAATACGATAATATAATTGGGCTAAGCCCCTAATTAAGATACTTTGGCCATAACCCACTGGGCTAAGCCCCTATGCCGGTCATAACAGGAGCAGAAAGAATACACAAGCAAAGCATTATATCAGGGATTGAAGAAGCGGGAGGGGCAAAGCTTAAGTCCCTCAAAACAAGCTGAAGACACAACGGGGAATGCAAGGCAAACAGAAAACGGATGAACACACAAATAGGCAGGCGAAGAGAGCCATCACACATGGCAGGCGAGCTCGGAGCAAGATCGTCGAATGCCGGTGGATAGAAGCCCAAACTGCACGTGGAGTAGCAGCCCATCGGACACTGTAGCTACTCCAAGCAAGGCCAGCGTTGCCGATGGCCCAGCTTGCGACAGCACAGGCGCAGAGCACCGTGAGATCCAAATCAAACGTAAACCCTTTCCAAATCGTTGTGAGGGCTCCTAGTCTGCACTGTCAGAACAAATGCTAGTTTCTATTAAAGATAGAAATAGACAGGTCGTGTCAAAATTCAGATGCCTGTGGAAACTCCGAAGAGGAAGGATAAAAAATAAATCAACTTGGCAGCTAGCAAGAACGCTGCTTCCAAGTGCATGGTAAAAGAACAAAGATTATGCACACATGAAAGAAAATAGGGGTGAATAATATTTCTTCAGCAGAGCAAAGCTAACAGCTTCAAATTATCAAACAAAACAGTGACAAATCCAAGCAACGGAACCTGGTTATCAGTACAGCTATGTAAACAATCTGTGAGCAGCGGAAACAAAGTGAAGGTGTATTGGCAGAAACTCTTTATTTTGTGAATAGTCACAAGTAATGAAAGTGAACTGTGATGTATTGAAATTCCATGATGTATCATCCTAACCAAAAACACCCTCAGCCCTATGGCAGTCAAAATCTACTTCACCTCAACCTAACTAGCTGTAGATTTCTACAGCACCAATCTATGGCAAAGGATTGCCTACTCTGCCCAACATAACAACCGATGAAGTTCTATGAGAAAATTGGGTGCTGCCATTTAGCTGTCAAGGTGGGAAGCAATCTTCTCGTATTGCCTGGCATAGTCACACCCCAGTAACCGAGCATTAGACTGTACAGCTGTGCAGAGATCTACCAGTGAAGCTTGGTAGGAACAGCCTAAATCTGAAGCAGTGGCATTATTCCGCCCACCATTTACAGCAGCAGAGGCACTCCTGTTAGCTTCTGGCATCCTCATGGTCTTTCCCCTTGCTTTTGCAACCCCCAAACAAGACTTCAGCATCTGACTTATGTACACATTCAGCCCAGAGTTCAGCAGATCAGCACACTCTACAGATATGCTAAGGCCTTCGGCTTTCAGCTTATTCTCAAGTAGCTTGGACAGGTCCTCGCTACCTGGCAATTCACCATTATTATAGCAAAACTCTGAGGGATAAGATATCGAAGGCTGAGAATTTTGAGCCTTTGGGGGGATTCCCAACGGAGCCCTGATTGGGCTCTGACTCTGCACACATACGGGGCTACCCCTGGCTTGATCAACCTCCTCGCCGTCCTCGACGGACACAAACTCCGCGGCCCCTGGATGACCAAGAGGGGACTTTCCGAGTGGACTCGGCTTATCAGCAAACCTCTTGTCACGGTTAGCCACCGGCCGCACTCTCCTTGCTAGCGGCACACCACTGGCCAATGTCCCATTCGTCACAGCGCTAGTCTGTGAATTCCCAGTTGGCGTCTGCCTGCTGGGCGGTGGCCCCAGCGACATATAAGCATTGCCGAGGATTGACTGGACGAGGAAATTGTGAAGCTTGATGTTCTCCTTCCCCAGTGTGGCCACGCAGATCTTGTCAAACTCGCTCTTGCCTAGCTGAAAACTCAGGAACTTCTTGAGGCTATGGAAGTAGAGCTCAGAGCGCTGGTGGCCGAGCTTCCGGACTAGCTGCGACTTGATCTCCGCCGTGTCGACGCGAGCAAGTTTCTTGGAAGGCTGCATCTTGGAACCACACAAATGTAGAAGGCCCGCAGAGACGATGGGGCTCTGGAGGAGCAAACCCTAGCTGCCACCGAACACCCAGGGGAACTCCAGCAATCCCCCGAGGGCTTCGCCCCAAGAAGTATCCTTTAGGCGAGAATCGTAGCACCCATCTGCGTAATCAGATCAAGAAGCGAAAAGATTAGCACAGAAGTTTGCTACGCAATCAGGTCAGCACAAGGGTTGCTCCGTGATCCAAGAGCTCGCACGGACGCACGGACAGCTTAAGAAATCTAATCCAAAACAATGTTTTCGAGCAAATCCGTACGGGGAATCGCAGACCCGAAGTAAATCCACCTCGAATTTCACAAACTGGACGAAATCCCGGGGCGAACTACCGCCGAAAGATGCCAATTTCCCCGAGAAAAAATTGGGGGAAGAAGGACGGGGAGAGACTAACCTGGATTGGAGAGGCCGAATCCACGACCGAAAATCCAAGAGCGAAACGCGAGCTCACCGATGAGCTGAATCTTGTTTTCGGTTTTGCGGCCGCCGCAACCGGGGAGATATTTTTTCCCCCCAATTTTGATCCCTGGTCACGACGAACAGCGCTGTCTCGTGCGCAATTTACAATTTACACCTCCCCGGCGAGCCTTGCTCTGGGCTAATGTCCCGCTGACAGGTGGGCCCTGAGGCGGATGATTGTGCTGCCAGTGTGAGCTGGCGTGGTTGGTTCGGTTGTCGGGGTCAGCCAGCCCCTGCTGGTTCTTGGACTCTTGGTCACACGTGCCGAAATAAAATGTCATGCTTTTTTGATTTTTTTTTGAATCACTGAAACAGTAGGAGAGGCTCCTACTGCAAATTAAATAAATGAATCAGCAACTGTACATGAGTTGTACTCCCTCCGTCCCATAATATAAGAACGTTTTTGACACTAGTGTAGTGCCAAAAACGTTCTTATATTATGGGACAGAGGGAGTATGTTACAAAGCCATCCCACTTTGTGGGTGGAGAGAGGGGAGGTATAATCAGAGCTTTATTACAAGATATCTAAGAAAGAAAGCAAGAAGGGTTTATTCTTATCTCCCACCCTATAAGTGAGGAGGGATCGGTCTTCTTGTAGTCTAGAGAGGCAAGAGCTTGTGGATGGAGTGATTCCTCGGAAGTGCTTATTGTTCCTTTCTTTCCAAATACTCCAAGCAGATTGTAGAAGGATTTCAAGGAATAATGGTCTATTCCATGAAGTTTTGATTGCCGATTCCACCCAATCCAACCTATTACCTTGAGTGGACCCTTGCATTCCAATTTCGGCCCAGCAATGTAAGCTAAAAGGGCATTCAAAAAAACAGGTGTTCCACCGTTTCATCAGTGCATGTTGGGCAAAGCAGGCAACCAAAGGTGTTACCAATGTTGTAATGTCTTTGTTTTAGCATATTTCTGGTGTTCAACCTGTCCGAGAGTAGGAGCCATCCAAAGACTTTGATTTTCATAGTGGTTTTGGACTTCCATAGCCACGAATATGCATGATGAGCTTGGATGTCTCTAAAAAAAGTCATAAAATTTGTTGGCCAAGAAGTGAGTGGATCCCCAGATGTATGTCCATTCATCATGTGTTGATTGATCTCCCAGCTGAACGTCCGAGGTCATGCTCTGTAGATCTCTGGTCTCAGCATGAGCATGCGTAGATAACGGTAGGTGGAACGTTTCCTGCAAGCTGGTGGTCCCCAGGAATGCGCGAACAGAGATGTCTTCATCCTTGGCAAATGAGAAGGCGTGAGGGTGAGTTTCGGCCAGGATTTCACCCAGCCACATATCTTTCCAGAAGAGAGTGGTTGTTCCATTACTCATATTAACCAGGGCGATTCCTCTATAAGTGGGCATGAGCTTTGAGACATCTCGCCACCAGAAGGAGCCACAAGAATCAGTTGCGTGGGGGTATCCTGGAGGTGTAATAAGAGTTCCAAATCAACTCAACCCAGGGCCGGTCCCAATGATTATAGAACTTATGTAGAAACTTGAGAAGTAGGGCCTTGTTCTGGATTTTCAGATTTAGGACCCCCAGGCCGCCACATCTTTTTGGTTTGCAGACCATGTCCCAAGCAGCCAGGGAAGTGCATTTGTCACCTTGATCAGTTTTCTTTGTCCACAAACATTTTCCGCGTATCTTGTCCAGGAGTTCAATAATTCCAGCTGGCAGCTTGAGCGTGCACATAGCAAAGATGATGAGTGAGGTAATAACCGAGTTGAGGAGAGATAGCTTGTCACCATAGGATATCATATTAAGTGTTGCTGAGAGCCTTATTTCCACCCGATAGACCATAGGCATAAGATCATGCATGGATGGTTTAGTAGTCCCCATGGGGAGGCCAAGGTAAGTAAATGGCATCTTTCCCACAACACATCCGAAAATATTCGCCAAGTTGGTGTACAGTGTCTCATCACAGTTGATCGGGACAAGTGTGGATTTGTGGAAATTAATTTTTAAGCCAATAGAGGTGGCATAGTCGGACAAAATATTTTTGATGGTTGTAGCCTGGATGGGACAAGCCGACATTGCAAGAATCGTGTCGTCCGCATATTGAATGACCGGGTAGTCCTTTTGTGTATTGCATGGGAAAGGCAACTTGATGAGGTCTCTAGCGAATGCATCATTAATTGCGGCTTGCAGCAAATCCGCAGCTAGGAAAAAAATGAGGGGGGACAAAGGGTCACCTTGGCGCACCACATTTGCAATGAAGTTGTCTCCCCGGTACGCCATTGAGGAGGACAGCTGATTTTCCCGAGGCAACGATGCACTTAATCCAGCTGAGCCACTTGTCATTACAGCCCATGTTGCGCATGATCTCAATCATGGCATCATGATCAATGTTGTCGGAGGCTTTTGCAAAATCAAGCTTGAGTAGAACAATCTCTTTCTTGGAAGATTGAAATTGATAAATGTATTCGAATGCCCAAGCTAGACAGTCTTGGATCGTGCGTCCTTTGAGGAAGCCGTATTGGTTACAGTGCACAATTTTGAGCACAATTCATTGCAGACGGTTGGCCAGAAGTTTAGTTATTACCTTAAGATAGCAATTAAGCAACATGATAGGCCTGTACTCATTAACTGTTGAAGGCGCATTAACTTTTGGAATGAGAGTGATTAGGCCTTCATTAATGCTCTCTAAGTTGAGATTACCCTCAAAGAACTGGTTGCAAAGCTTGTAAAAGTCTTCCTTGATCATATCCCAACAAGTTTTCAGGAATACGCCTGTAAATCCATCAGGGCCCGGAGCACGATCGGCCGACATCGTTTTGATCACATGGTCTATCTCTGCCATGGTGAATGGCACTGTGACTTCATCAAGGCCATCAATTTTTTTGATGAGTCTGGGCAAGTCAAACTTCATGTCATGCTTGGATTTCGTGCCAAGTTGATCTTTGAAGGTCTGAAATATGATGGCTTCTTTGCTTGCATGATCCTCCGCACAGAAGCCAGAGTCAGTCATGAGGGAGGTTATGTTATTTCTACGATATCTCTCTAACGCCATTGCTTGGAAATTTTTGGAGTTTTCATCACCGAACTGGACCCAACGGATTGTGCAACGTTTCTTCTAGTATTGCCGTTGATAGGAGAGAAGTCTCAATAAATGCTTCTTGAGAATTGTTCTGAAATTTGCTTCCGGTGTCGTGAGAGGTCTCCTGTTTTCCAAGCCATCGATTTCTAGCAGAGCCTTATTAGTGTTCTCAATAGCAATCGATAACTTTGAGATGTTCTTACTCCAACTATTGAGTTCATGCCGAGGGTGCTTGAGATTTTTGCAAAGATTTGACGCCATATTTGGAGAGTTAGCAGGTATGGCCCAGGCCCTTTTAACAGTATCTAGAAACCCCGGGTGATGGATCCAATAAGATTCAAATCTAAACATCTTGGAGCGGGGGATTTTCGTTTCAATATTGATGACACAAGGAATATGATCTGAGACAGGCCTACCAAGAGGTTTAACAAGAGTTGAGGGAGTCCTGGATTAGGGGGTATCCGGACAGCCGGACTATATCCTTTGGCCGGACTGTTGGACTATGAAGATACAAGATTGAAGACTTCATCTCGTGTCCGGATGGGACTCTCCTTGGCGTGGAAGGCAAGCTTGGCGATACGGATATGTAGATCTCCTTCCTTGTAACCGACTCTGTGTAACCCTAGCCCCCTCCGGTGTCTATATAAACCAAAGGGTTTAGTCCGTAGGACAACAACAATCATACCATAGGCTAGCTTCTAGGGTTTAGCCTCTACGATCTTGTGGTAGATCAACTCTTGTAATACTCATATCATCAAGATCAATCAAGCAGGAAGTAGGGTATTACCTCCATCGAGAGGGCCCAAACCTGGGTAAACATCATGTCCGCCGCCTCCTGTTACCATCCGCCTTAGACGCATAGTTCGGGACCCCCTACCCGAGATCCGCCGATTTTGACACCGACATTGGTGCTTTCGTTGAGAGTTCCACTGTGCCGTCACCACAAGGCTTGATGGATCCTTCGATCATCGGTAGCAATGCGGTCCAGGATGAGGTCTTCCTCCCTGGACAGATCTTTGTATTCCACGGCTTCGCACCGCGGGCCAACTCGCTTGGCCATTTGGAGCAGGTCGAAAGCTACGCCCCTGGCCATCAGGTCAGGTTCGGAAACTTGAATTACACTGCCGACATCCGCGGAGACTTGAGCTTTGACGGATTCGAGCCCATGCCAGGTGTGCCACACAACCACGACGAGCATGATATAGCTCTGCCGTCGGACAAGTGTTCGGGAGATCACATCGGCAACTACTCCGGCCTTCAATCCAGAGCAAATTGCGCCATCCGAGGACGGGCGGATAGACCCCGCCTTGGAAGCCGCACTCTCAGTGGCGATAGAGCCGGATACTGACCTTACCCCTCACGAGAGCCTTGACACCGAACCACTGGATTCATCTCCGACCACGGACTCCGAACCGCCTGCGCCCATGCCTATCGAATCCGATTGGGCGCCGATCATGGAGTTCACCTCCGTGGATATCTTTCAGCACTCGCCCTTCGGCGATGTGCTAAAATTGTTAAGGTCTCTCTCCTTGTCAGGAGAACCCTGGCCGAACTATGTCCAGTTAGAATGGGATGCGGACGACGAAGAAATTCACTCCCCACCCACCACCCACTTAGTAGCCACTGTCGACGATTTAACCGACATGCTCGACTTCGACTCCGAAGACATCGATGGTATGGACAACGATGTAGGAGACGAACAGGAACCACTGCCCACAGGGAACTGGACCGCCACTTCATCGTATGATATATACATGGTGGATACACCCAAAGAAGGCAATGGCGACAAGACAGCAGAGGATGACCCCTCCAAGAAGCAACCCAAGCGCCGACGTCAGCGGCGCCGCTCTAAGTCTCACCACAGCAAAAGCGGTGATACCGGCACAGGAGATAATAGTACTCCTGATAGTGCCGAAGACGACGACAATCCCCTCCAGCAAGATTTAGAGCCGGAGGATGAACAAGCCAGCCCTCCTGAGCGAGCGGCAAAGGGAGAAGCGGAGGATGACAATTACATGCCTCTCTTCCAAGACGAGATGAGCCTCAGCGACGAAGAATTTGTCGTGCCTGAGGATCCCGTCGAGCAGGAGCGCTTTAAGCGTCGGCTTATTGCCACCGCAAATAGCCTGAAGAAAAAGCAACAACAACTTCGAGTTGATCAAGATTTGCTAGCAGACAGATGGACTAAAGTCCTTGCGGTCGAGGAATATGAACTCGAACGCCCTTCCAAGGGTTACCCAAAGCGCAGGTTGCTACCCCGACTAGAGGAGGAAGCATTGAAACCTACATCACCAGCGTACGATGCGGCTGATCGGCCACCTCGTGGCCGAGATAGAGAGGCATTCCAGCCTGAAACTCAGCCCGCACCCCGCCGCCACTCAAACAAAAATACCAAGGCACAGGGCAACACGCGAGACCTGCGAGATGTATTGGAAGACAGGGCAAAACATGCAAGATCGATCTACGGATCACAAGGGCGCGCACCTACGCGGGACGATGACTGTCACGCCGGATACATTAAAAGTAAATTCGGCTGGGCCGAACACAGCAGGCAAGACTCATATGAGCTGCGTCGTGATATAGCCCAGCACAGCGGCGCCGCACACCCCCTATGCTTCACTGACGAAGTAATGGATCATGAATTCCCAGAGGGTTTTAAACCCGTAAATATCGAATCATATGATGGTACAACATATCCCGCGGTATGGATCGAGGATTTCCTCCTTCACATCCACATGGCCCACGGTGATGATCGACATGCCATCAAGTACCTCCCACTAAAACTCAAAGGACCAGCTCGGCATTGGCTGAATAGCTTGCCAGCAGACTCCGTTGGCTGTTGGGAGGATCTGGAAGAAGCATTCCTTGACAACTTCCAGGGCACTTATGTGCGACCACCGGATGCCGATGACTTGAGCCATATAACTCAGCAGCCAAGGGAATCGGCCAGGCAATTCAAGACACTGTTCCTAACCAAGAAAAATCAAATTGTCGACTGTCCGGATGCAGAGGCCTTAGCGGCATTTAAGCATAACATCTGCGACGAGTGGCTCGCCCGGCACCTCGGCCAGGAAAAGCCGAAGTCTATGGCAGCCCTCACGACACTCATGACCCGCTTTTGCGCGGGAGAGGATAGCTGGCTGGCTCGCAGCAACAACATATCAAGGAACCTTGGCACTTCGGATACCAAGGACAGTAACGGCAGACCACGTCTTAGCAAACACAAGCGCCGTAACAACGGCGATAATGCCGAGGATACAACAGTCAATGCCGCATTCAGTGGCTCTAAATCCGGTCAGCGGAAAAGGCCATTCAAAAGAAGTACTCCGGGCCCATCCAGTTTGGACCGCATACTCGATCGCTCGTGTCAGATACACGGCACCCCCGATAAGCCAGCCAATCACACCATCAGAGAATGCTGGGTGTTCAAGCAGGCCGGCAAGTTAAATGCCGAAAACAAGGACAAGGGACTGCACAGTGACGACGAGGAGGAGCCCCGGCCGCCGAACACGGGAGGACAAAAGAGGTTCCCCCCACAAGTGCGGACGGTGAACATGATATACGCAACCCACATCCCCAAGAGGGAACAGAAGCATGCACTAAGGGACGTCTATGTGATGGAGCCCGTCGCCCCAAAGTTCAACCCATGGTCCTCTTGTCCGATCACCTTCGATCGCAGGGACCACCCTGATGTCTACTATGCAGCCTTCTTCTTGTAGACGTTGTTGGGCCTCCAAGTGCAGAGGTTTGTAGGACAGTAGCAAATTTCCCTCAAGTGGATGACCTAAGGTTTATCAATCCATGGGAGGCGTAGGATGAAGATGGTCTCTCTCAAGCAACCCTGCAACCAAATAACAAAGAGTCTCCTGTGTCCCCAACACACCCAATACAATGGTAAATTGTATAGGTGCACTAGTTCGGCGAAGAGATGGTGATACAAGTGCAATATGGATGGTAGATATAGGTTTTTGTAATATAAAAATATAAAAACAACAAGGTAACTAAACATAAAAATGAGCGTAAACGGTATTGCAATGATAGGAAACAAGGCCTAGGGTTCATACTTTCACTAGTGCAAGTTCTCTCATCAATAATAACATAATTGGATCACATAACTATCCCTCAACATGCAACAAAGAGTCACTCCAAAGTCACTAATAGCGGAGAACAAACGAAGAGATTATGGTAGGGTACGAAACCACCTCAAAGTTATTCTTTCCAATCAATCCGTTGGGCTAGTCCTATAAGTGTCACAAACAGCCCTAGAGTCTATACTAGAATAACACCTTAAGACACAAATCAACCCAAACCCTAATGTCACCTAGATACTCCAATGTCACCTCAAGTATCCGTGGGTATGATTATACGATATGCATCACAGAATCTCAATTCATCTATTCAACCAACACATAGAACCTCAAAGAGTGCCCCAAGGTTTCTACCGGAGAATCACGATGAAAACGTGTCCCAACCCCTATGCATAGGTTCATGGGCGAAACCCGCAAGTTGATCACCAAAACATACATCAAGTTAATCACGTGATATCCCATTGTCACCACAAATACGCACGGCAAGACATACATCAAGTGTTCTCAAATCTTTAAAGACTCAATCCGATAAGATTACTTCAAAGGGAAAACTCAATCCATTATAAGAGAGTAGAGGGGGATAAGAAACATAAGATCCAACTATAATAGCAAAGCTCGTGATACATCAAGATCGTGCCAAATCAAGAACACGAGAGAGAGAGAGATCAAACACATAGCTACTGGTACATACCCTCAGCCCCGAGGGTGAACTACTCCCTCCTCGTCACGGAGAGCGCCGGGATGATAAAGATGGCCACCGGTGAGGGTCCCCCCTCCGACAGGGTGCCGGAACAGGGTCCCGATTGGTTTTTGGTGGCTACAGAGGCTTGCGGCGGCGGAACTCCCGATCTATTCTCTGTTCTGGAAGTTTTAGGCTACGTGAGTATATATATGGGTGCAGGAGGTACGTCGGTGGAGCTTCGGGGGCCCCACGAGGCAGGGGGCACGCCCTAGGGGGGTGGGCGCACCCCCCACCCCCGTGCGCACCTCCCGTAGCTCCTGACATGGGGTCCAAGTCCATCCGGTAGATTTCCTTCCCAAAATAACTTCTCCAGTTGATTTCGTTCCGTTTCGACTCCGTTTGATATTCCTTTTCTTCGAAATACTGAAATAGGCAAAAAATAGCAAATCTGGGCTGGGCCTTCGGTTAATAGGTTAGTCCCAAAAATAATACAAAAGTGGATAATAAAGCCCAATATTGCCCAAAACAATAGATAATATAGCATGGAGCAATCAAAAATTATAGATACGTTGGAGACGTATCAAGCATCCCCAAGCTTAATTCCTGCTCGTCCTCGAGTAGGTAAATGATAAAAAAGATAACTTTTGATGTGGAATGCTAGTTGGCATAATTTCAATGTAATTCTTCTTACTTGTGATATGAATATTCAGATCCGAAAGATTCAAGACAAAAGTTCATATTGACATAAAAATAATAATACTTCAAGCATACTAACTAAGCAATTATGTCTTCTCAAAATAACATGGCCAAAGAAAGTTCATCCCTACAAAATCATATAGTTTAGTCATGCTCCATTTTTATCACACAAGAATGCTCTCATCATGCACAACCCCAATGACAAGCCAAGCAATTGTTTCATACTTTAGTAATCTCAAACTTATAAACCTTCACGCAATACATGAGCGTGAGCCATGGATATAGCACTATGGGTGGAATAGAATATGATGATGGGGGTTATGTGGAGAAGACAAAAAAGGAGAAAGTCTCACATCAACGAGGCTAATCAATGGGCTATGGAGATGCCCATCGATTGATGTTAATGCAAGGAGTAGGGATTGCCATGCAACGGATGCACTAGAGCTATAACTGTATGAAAGCTCAACAAAAGAAACTAAGTGGGTGTGCATCCAACTTGCTTACTCACGAAGACCTAGGGCATTTGAGGAAGCCCATCGTTGGAATATACAAGCCAAGTTCTATAATGAAAAATTCCCACTAGTATATGAAAGTGACAAAACAAGAGACTCTCTATCATGAAGATTACGGTGCTACTTTGAAGCACAAGTGTGGTAAAAGGATAGTAGCATTGCCCCTTTTATTTTATTTTTTTATTTTTTGTTCCTTTTTTTTTGGCCTTCTTTTTTTCTTTGGCCTTCCTATTTTTTGGGGACAATGCTCTATTGAATGATGATCATCACACTTCTACTTATTTACAACTCAATGATTACAACTCGATACTAGAACAGGGTATGACTCTATATGAATGCCTCCGGCGGTGTACCGGGATATGCAATGAATCAAGAGTGACATGTATGAAAGAATTATGAACGGTGGCTTTGCCACATATACTATGTCAACTACATGATCATGCTAAGCAATATGACAATGATGAATGTGTCATGAAGAACGGTATGGCGGAAAGTTGCATGGCAATATATCTCGGACTGGCTATGGAAATGCCATAATAGGTAGGTATGGTGGCTGTTTTGAGGAAGATATAAGGAGGTTTATGTGTGAAATAGTGTATCATATCACGGGGTTTGGATGCACCGACGAAGTTTGCACCAACTCTCAATGTGAGAAAGGGCAATGCACAATACCGAAGAGGCTAGCAATGATGGAAGGGTGAGAGTGCGTATAATCCATGGACTCAACATTAGTCATAAAGAACTCACATACTTATTGAAAAAAATCTACAAGCCATCAAAAACCAAAGCACTATCCGCATGCTCCTAGGGGGATAGATTGGTAGGAAAAGACCATCGCTCGTCCCCGACCGCCACTCATAAGGAGGGCAATCAAAGAACACCTCATGTTTCAAATTTGTTACATAACGTTTACCATACGTGCATGCTACGGGACTTGCAAACTTCAACACAAGAATTTCTCAAATTCACAACTACTCAACTAGCACAACTTTAATATCACTGCCTCCATATCTCAAAACAATCATCAAGCATCAAACTTCTCTTAGTATTCTACACACTCATAAGAATTCTTACAAATCTTTAATGCTTAGCATATTAGAATTAAGCACATTACCATGCTATTTAAGACTCTCAAACTAATATAAGTTAAGCATGAGAGTTCAATAGTTTCTTTAAAACAAGTCCACCTCCATGCTCTAAAAAGATCTAAGTGAAGCACATAGAGCAAAATTATAACGCTCAAAAGATATAAGTGAAGCATATAGAGTATTCCATCAATTTTCAATTCATGTATGACTATCTCAAAAGGTGTGTACAACAAGGATTATTGTGGCACACTAACAAACAAAGACACAAATGATACAAGACGCTCCAAGCAAAACACATATCATGTGGTGAATAAAAATATAGCTCCAAGTAAAATTACCGATGGAAGTAGACGAAAGAGGGGATGCCTTCCGGGGCATCCCCAAGCTTTGACTTTTTGGTGTCCTTGGATTATCTTGGGGGTTCCATGGTCATCCCCAACCTTAGGCTCTTGCCACTCCTTATTCCATAGTCCATCGAATCTTTACCCAAAACTTGAAAACTTCACAACACAAAACTTAACAGAAAACTCGTGAGCTCCGTTAGCGAAAGAAAACAAAGCACCACTTTATGGTACTGTAATGAACTCATTCTTTATTTGTATTTGTGTTAAACCTACTGTATTCCAACTTCTCTATGGTTTATAAACTATTTTACTAGCCATAGATTCATCAAGATAAGCAAACAACACACGAAAAACAGAATCTGTCAAAAACAGAACAGTCTGTACTAATCTGTAACTAACGCAAACTTCTGGAACTCAAAAAATTCTAAAATAAATTGGTGGACCTGAGGAATTTGTCTAGTAATCTTATTCAAAAAGAATCAACTAAATAGCACTCTCCAGTAAAAAGTTCTAGCTAATCTCGTGAGCGCTAAAGTTTCTGTTTTTTATAGCATGATCATGAAGACTTCACCCAAGTCTTCCCAAAGGTTCTACTTGGCACAAACACTAATTAAAACACAAAACCACATATAAAACAGAAGCTATATGGATTATTTATCCCTGAACAGAACCAAAAATCAAGAAACTAAAATAAAATTGGGTTGCCTCCCAACAAGCGCTAACGTTTAACGCCTCTAGCTAGGCATGATGATTTCAATGATGCTCACATAAAGGATAAGAATTGAAACATAAAGAGAGCATCATGAAGAATATGACTAGCAAATTTAAGTCTAACCCACTTCCTATGCATAGGGATTTTGTGAGCAAACAACTTATGGGAACAAGAATCAACTTGCATAGGAAGGCAAAACAAGCATAACTTCAAAACTTTAAGCACATAGAGAGGAAACTTGATATTATTGCAATTCCTACAAACATATATTCCTCCCTCATAATAATTTTCAGTAGAATCATGAATGAATTCAACAATATAACCAGCACCTAAAGCATTCTTTTCATGATCTACATGCATATAATTTTTATTACTCTCCACATAAGCAACTTTCTTCTCATGAATAGTAGTGGGAGCAAACTCAACAAAATAACTATCATGTGATTGAAAATTAAGATCAAGATGACAAGTTTCATGGTTATCATTATTCTTTAAAGCATACGTGTCATCACAATAATCATCATAGATAGGAGGCATGCTTTCATCATAGTAAATTTGCTCATCAAAGCTTGGGGGAGAAAAAATATCATCTTCATCAAACATAGCTTTCCCAAGCTTGTGGCTTTGCATATCATTAACATCATGGATATTCAAGGAATTCATACTAACAACATTGCAATCATGCTCATCATATAAATATTTAGTGCCAAACATTCTAATGCATTCTTCTTCTAACACTTTGCCACAATTTTCTTTTCCATCATACTCACGAAAGATATTAAAAAGATGAAAGGATATGTAGATCTCCTTCCTTGTAACCGACTCTGTGTAACCCTAGCCCCCTCCGGTGTCTATATAAACCGGAGGGTTTAGTCCATAGGACAACAACAATCATACCATAGGCTAGCTTCTAGGGTTTAGCCTCTACGATCTCGTGGTAGATCAACTCTTGTAATACTCATATCATCAAGATCAATCAAGCAGGAAGTAGGGTATTACCTCCATCAAGAGGGCCCGAACCTGAGTAAACATCGTGTCCCCCGCCTCCTGTTACCATCCGCCTTAGACGCACAGTTCGGGACCCCCTACCCGAGATCCGCCGGTTTTGACACCGACAAGAGTGTTTGGGTATGAGGTGGTCCAATGATTACTAGTGAAGAACCAATCAATTTGCTCGAGGAGGGGATCAGTTTGCATGTTGCTCCACGTGTAGGTTCTGCCCTTGATGGGTAATTCAATTAAAGCCTGTGATCTGATGATATCATTAAAAGTTATCATGTCTCCAAAATGACCACCTGGTTTGTTATGATTCTCAGGCCCTCTAATGGAATTAAAATCTCCGCATAGGAGCCAATCTTCATTAGCAGGTATTTCAAGTGAAAGTAGCCAGGCAATGAAGTTATTTCTTGGGTCGCCTTGACAAGGCCCGTACACATTGACTAAGGTCCAAGATTGAGCCAACTTGGTAGAGTGGAAACTAGTAACAAGTGCAAATTCTTCAGAGGCCACAGTAGTAGCTAAGAAAACAACACTGTTCCAGATGGTGGCAATTCCCCCTGATGCTCCCTGAGAGGGGATAAAATCAAACCTATCAAATCTTTGTGGGCAACAAGATTTAATGAAAGCATTATCAAAAGATGATTTTTTTCGTTTCCTGCAAGCAGATAACCGCTCAACCACTAGAGTTGATAGCATTAGAAAGTGCTAATTGTTTGGCTTCAGAGTTTAGCCCACGTACATTCCAACAAAGAACGTTCCAACTAACCAAAAGAGGCATAAGAAAGATAAAGAGGGAAACTAGGCAGCATCAGAAGATGGTCCCGCGTTCTTGCTAGCAAGGAGCTCCTCCTCCGAGAGCTCAGCAGCTGGAATTCCACACATAATATTGCCAATATGCTGAATGACTGGGATTGGGGTTAGAGGTGGCAGTTCTGCTTCATCAGGAAGTTCAGTTATGGTGACAGCAGCGGCAGCAAAAGGAACCACCTTAGAAGCTCTGATCTTAGTATCTGAAATTGGTGGCACTTTAAAGCCATCATACTTGTTCTTGCGAGCACTCCTACGAAGATTAATCAAGGATTCATGAACTGGAGCTTTCCCAGGCCGACCAATCATAGAGGGCACTTGGTCAGGCAGGCCATCAGAAGCAGCAGGAACATTGGGGCAGGGCAGTTGTACCAAGGAATTCTCAGGAGGGGCACTGCTCTCCAACAGTGGGTTCAAAGAAGTAGAACTCAGCAGAGGTGGAGCGATAGCCAGTAAAGGTGCAGAAACAATATGAGCATCAACTGAATCAGCATCATTAATCAGTTCAGACATAGAAAAAACAGTAGCTGTGGACATCTGTTCAACAAGAGCATTAGTAGAATTATGCAGGGTGACAGTTTTGGTAGCTTCAGTAATAGTTAGAGTCCCCTCCTCTTCAGTAATTGCAACTCTAAACTCCACTCTTGCATCTCTAAGACCAAAACCAGAGCTCCAGGGGCTGTATGCTGCAATGATAGGCATAACTGCAGACCTGAGGAAGGTGTTGAGCCTGACAATGGGAAAACCTGCATTAATCATCATCGAGCTGACAATATTACCCTGAGCAGTCATAGCAAGCTGTAATCCAGCAGCAGAAAGGGAGATTTGAATGTCCAGGGCATTTTGCTGAGGGGCCGGACTAGAGGCAACATTGCTTCCAGGCGCGGCAGAACTGTCCCCCATAGTGAGAGCATTGAAGATATTGCTGGGAACCATGACATAACTGTCTGAGATTGTTGCACTGGAGTCTGAACTGTCATATGCAGAGAAAGAATCATTCCAAGTTGTAACTGGGCTGTCCTAAAGATTGTTTGCAGGTAATATCGCATCCTGAACCTGCAGGCCTTCTGCTGTCAGCCATGCCTGAAAGTTATACAGAGCAGGTGGGGGCGAAGGTGGCCATGCACCCCAACCAGCTTGGAAGTGAACATCGTGACCTTGAGGAGCATTGTGTTGCGAAGTAGCATCAGGAGGGTTTGGCGCGGCATTCTGAGCAAGCCAATTATCTAGTTGTGCTTGGTACATCTGCTCCGCGATGAGACCATCACCGAACAGGGGGTGGGGGATCCCATCAGTAGGAGGTGGGTCAATGTCCTCCGGTGCCACATCCGGGATATGAGCATTCCAATTGCTGCTGCGCAGGATCGTGACACACACCATCCAGCAACGACGCTCACCACCTAACTGATGCATAACGAAGCTTTTGGGCACCCGACGCAAACTAAGAACTCTGGCCTTGATCAGAACGAACTTCCTGCCCCCTCTAGGATCATTCCAAGTGATAAGTTCCCCAAATTTGTCCACAGACTTATGAATGTAATGAGAGGTTTGATAATCATGAGGAAATCCAATATAAAGCAACCATACTTGAGGCCCACCACAGTATCTCTAACAACAGTGCCTTGGTTATCATCATCCTCATCTAGCTCAAATGTAGTACCCACCACAGTATCTCTAACTACAGAATCCACGAAACCAAAGATACCAATCCCGAGCGGGTAGTCGTCTACTTCAGTGGGGAAGAAATTGGACTCATGGAGCAAACCTTCAATGGTGTGGCGAAGCAGAGCTTTCTGATGGAAAGGGACGAAGCAGTTCACCTCTACAATGGCCAAGAAGTCATGGCGGAGCGGCGGCACCATACTAACCACCATCTCATCTCTGACCAGTCTATCTTCAGGCCCAAGCTCGATGGTCATGCCCTGCAGCAGGTACGGGACGACATTGATAGGGTAGTTCGCCATGGGAGAGCTTGGTGGAGGAGCGGGGGTGGGATCGAGGGGATGACAGGTGACAGAGAGGGAGGCGTATCGGCAGGGGTATTTTGCCTCTTGGGAACTCAAACGCGACGGCCCTGCCTCCGGTTGACCCAAAAAGATGTCGCCACATGGCCAGGGTCACCACACGATCAACATCGAACGGTGCTAGTGCGCTTACTGCCAGCCATGGTATCATGGTGGTTGAGGGAAAGTGAGTCATTAAAATCCTCCTGGGTGATTGGATGCCGCTGTTCAATATTGACTGGGATAGACTAAGATAAGTTGCCAATATTACTTTGAAAAGAATCTGTCGAAAATGATTTGTCCATTCCCTCGGGTGGCAATAAATCAGAAGCCTTGTCGGGCGGCCTAATAACGAGAGGGCTCGGACAGATATTCGTGGGCCGGCCATCGAACTCCTCCTTGGGAGCCCATTTCAAACGTGGAACCTGGGCCCCCCAACAATCTCTAGAGAAGTGGCCCAGCCAGCCACAAGAGGAACAAAACTTAAGGCCCGACAGTGAAGATAAGAGTGATTTGGAGAATTGCACGTTGGACAAGATATATGGGCAGAATGATCAGCCTCAGGGTGGGTAATTTCAACATTTCGAGTATCCCCAAGGATTCCCGCCTCTGTGGCCCTACATTGGCAAGGCGCCTCAAAGCAAGTTTCACACGGTTGCCCCGAAAAATTATTAGATAGATGTCCCAAGATATCACAATTCGAGCAAATACGTCGACGCGTATAAATGTAATCCAGTGGCGGCGTGGACTTGATAGACCAAATGGTAGCAATATGCGTAGAAGAGTACCCAAAGAGAAGTTGGTCCAAAATGTGAAATATCATGAAAGTTGGGATGGAATCCCAGTAACTTTGCTTAAAAGACTGACCTTCAAAGATCATCTTATCCGGGGTGGATCGGTCGCCCATTAAATCACAATTAATTGTGCCCAAACATAATCTATCTGGTAATAAATGATGATTATCCGTAATTCCCGCAGATTCATGAAGATGATTGGGCAGGCGAATATCCCCAAAGGAAAGACCGACCGCAGATAGAGAGCCATAATTACCATTAATGTCATTAACTGCCTGCACCGTGTTACCAAAACTGTGGTTGGTGACCGGAGTAGCAGTGGTGGTCGTCGGCGGCACAGATTCCGGCAGGCCTCCAATACATGTAGCGGAACCATGGCCATGCAGACTATGTGGAGAATCATAATTCCTTTGGCTATGTGGGCACAAAAAATCCAGATTAGACATGATAGCAACTGGGGAACGGATTGAAATCTCATGTGCATTCTCATCAGAGTGCCAAAAGTTATCAATGGGAGCAACGCCATGATCCCTGGCTCGAAATAGTTGAAAGTGACATATGAAGTCCGGCCAGATGCGATCCTTGAGGTGATATATGAAATGACCAACTTTGTTAGAAGCCACCGAGAAGCAAAAACGTCGATCGCTTAAGGTTTGAACATGGAGGCCTGAGAGTAAGCCTCCAATGCAGCATTGCAACGCCAATCCTACTGACTCTTCCGATAGAACAAAATATGCCGACGAGAAGTAGATGACCAAGAAAAATTCCTTGGTCCCATGGACGGGGGCGAAATGAACCGTAGAACCAAAACACCGACGCACCTGATCCGCGACCGCTAGGCCGGGGTTGAAATCCCAATGCAGAAGACCCTCCATTGAAGTCGCCGGCGAAGATCTCTGTTAGGGTGGTGGGAGAGCAGGTGGAGAGGAGAGGAGATCCATGCGAGTCCTCTATAGAACTTTTTCAACTCCCTTTTTGATTTTTTGGAATTGTTTGGATTGGTCACCACAAGTGTTGCTTATAATTCTTTTTTTCTGAAAACATCTGATCTATTCATCTTCAATCATGAAAGTACAACGAACACCAGAAATAATATAAATCACACCCAGGTCCGTAAACCACCTAGTGACGACTACAAGCACTGAAGCGAGCCGAAGGCGCGCCACCGTTATTGCCCTTCCCTCGCCGGAGCCAGGAAAAACTTACTGTAGTACACAGTCGGGAAGTCGTCGTGCTAAGGCCCCACAGGACCAGCGTCAACAGAACAGCAACCACCGCCGATGAAGAGTAATATAGATCAGAACAATCCAACCTGAAAACACACGAACATATACGAATGACGAGCATATCCGAGCAAATCCACCAGGGACATATCCACAGGAGACACAACTGCACACGCCCGCCGACGATGCTAAACGCACCACGGGAATGGGGGCTAGGCGACGAGAACCTTATTCCATCTTCAGGGAGCCGTAGATGTCTCGTCTTTCTGAGCAGGACACAAACCTTAACAGATCTAGAAGACACATCTAAAAATGGAGCCCTCACACCGGCAAGGGCCGGGATCCACCGCGTTCTCATGACCCTAAGCCACCAGAGACAAGGCGGACCGGCGGCGACGCCGACGGGAAGCAGGGGAACCCTAATTGGGAAGGAGGCGACAACATATAATTCATACGAACCGATTTGTGGTTGGACGGCTAGGACGAATGCTGTATCCCCAGCCAACCAAGAATGAAGTCCTAGATTATTGATGAGTGGCTTTTATACATAGTTTTAGAGTATATTATAGTGCCAAATCCCTCATATCATATCCATCTAGCACTTATTCATGTCTCTAATGCATAGTTTTCGGTATTTACTTGTTTTACCAAGTTTGTTGTATACTTTTTATTTTTATTTAGTTTTTATTAGTTTTCTTTTGTGTTGTGGTCTTTGTAGGTGTGTTCACATGGTCATGGACTGGAGACATCAAAAGAATCAAGCTAGACCGGAGAAGTTCCACACGCTAGATTAAGGCCTTTTCGAGAGTTTAATGATTTGACATTTATAAAAGTGTCCAAAATGAAGATCCAAGGCCACAAACGCATCAGGATTTTCGCTAGCAATCCAACGAGCCCAAGAACATCAAAATCAGAGTTAGTATGAAGAAAAGCAAATAATTATGACAATATCCAAGGCAATGATCATGTATATAGGCATCATGTCTGAGACAAGTAGACCGAAACGATTCTTCATCTACTACTATTACTCCACACATCGACCACTATCCATCATGCATCTAGTGTATTAAGTTTACGGAAAACCGGAGTAACGCCTTAAGAAGATGACATGATGTAGACAAGTTAAACTCACGTCACTACTGGAATTAGCTTATTTGCCGTCTGCCAGTTCTTTGCCGTCCGCTGGCGCACGACAAAGTCTTTGCCGTCCGCCTACAGAAAACGAACGACAAAGAACAGGCTGATGGCAAAGAAGGTCTTTGCCATCAGCCTGTTCTTTGCCATCTGCTGGCGGAAGGCAAAGATTCTATGCCGTCTGCTGGCTGACGGCAAAGAGAGAGCTGGCCCACTAAACGAGTTAATTGGGAAAAACTTAACGGCCCCTCTTTGTCGTGTGCTAGCAGACGGCAAAGAGGAAACAAAGCGGCCGGCAAAGGGTGGGCGGACGACAAAGAAGTGACCTAACTAACGGCCAAGCCCCACCCCGCCCCTTCTCTCTGTTTCTCTCCCTCTCTCCTCCCCGATGACCAGAGCAGCCCCCGCCGCCCACCGCCGCCACCACTACCCGCCGCCGCCCTCGCCACCTGCCGCTGCTACCTCTTGAGCACTGCGTTGGATTTCCTTGAAGAGGAAAGGATGATGCAGCAAAGTAGCGTAAGTATTTCCCTCAGTTTTTGAGAACCAAGGTATCAATCCAGTAGGAGGCTACGCGCGAGTCCCTCGTACCTGCATAAAGCAAATAACTCCTTGCAACCAACGCGATATGGGGTTGTCAATCCCTTGATGGTCACTTACGATAGTGAGATCTGATAGAGATGATAGATAATATTTTTGGTATTTTTGTGATAAAGATGCAAAGTAAAATAAAAAGCAAAGTAAAAAGCAAAGGCAATAATAAAGTGATGGAAGATTAATATGATGAAAATAGACCCGGGGGCCATAGATTTCACTAGTGGCTTCTCTCAAGAGCATAAGTATTTTACGGTGGGTGAACGAATTACTGTTGAGCAATTGACAGAATTGAGCATAGTTATGAGAATATCTAGGTATGATCATGTATATAGGCATCACGTCCAAGACAAGTAGACCGACTCCTGCGTGCATCTACTACTGTTACTCCACTCATCGACATATAGGCATAACGTCCGAGACAAGTAGACCGACTCCTGCCTGCATCTACTACTATTACTCCACTCATCGACTGCTATCCAGCATGCATCTAGAGTATTAAGTTTATGAAAACAGAGTAACGCCTTAAGCAAGATGACATGATGTAGAGGGATAAATTCATGCAATATGATTAAAACCCCATCTTGTTATCCTTGATGGCAACAACACAATACGTGCCTTGCTGCCCCTATTGTCACTGGGAAAGGACACCGCAAGATTGAACCCAAAGCTAAGCACTTCTCCCATTGCAAGAAAAACCAATCTAGTAGGCCAATCCAAACTGATAATTCGAAGAGACTTGCAAAGATAGCCAATCCTACATAAAAGAATTCAGAGAAGATTCAAATATTGTTCATAGAAAATCTTGATCATAAACCCACAATTCATCGGTCACAACAAACACACCGCAAAAAGAAGATTACATCGAATAGATCTCCACGAGAGAGGGGGAGAACATTGCATTGAGATCCAAAAAGAGAGAACAAGCCATCTAGTTACTAACTATGGACCCGAAGGTCTGAGGTAAACTACTCACACTTCATTGGAGGGGCTATGGTGATGATGTAGAAGCCCTCCATGGTGGATGCCCCCTCCGGCGGCGCTCCGGAACAGGCCCCAAGATGGGATCTCGTGGGTACAGAAGGTTGCGGCGGTGGAATTAGGTTTTTGGCTCCGTCTTTGATCGTTTGGGGTACGTAGGTATATATAGGAGGAAGAAGTACGTCGGTGGAGCATCATGGGGCCCATGAGGGTGGAGGGCGCGCCCGGGGGGGCACCCCCTACCTCGTGCCCTCCTCGAAGCTTCCTTGACGTAGGGTCCAAGTCTCCTGGATCATGTTCGGTGAGAAAATCACGTTCCCGAAGGTTTCATTCCGTTTGGACTCCGTTTGATATTCCGTTTCTTTGAAACTCTGAAATAGGCAAAAAACAACAATTCTTGGCTGGGCCTCCGGTTAATAGATTAGTCCCAAAAATAATATAGAAGTGGAAAATAAAGCCCAATATTGTCCAAAACAGTAGATAATATAGCATGGAGCAATAAAAAATTATAGATACGTTGGAGACGTATCAGCCGCCGCTTGCCCCGTCGACCCACCACCCCGCCGCCCCCACACGCCGATGCCTCGACGCACCACCACCCCACCACCCCGCCGCCCCACCACGTCGCCGCCCGAACGCCCCACCGCCCCCACCACCCCGGCGCCCCGCCGCCCCCTCCACCCGCCCACCACCCGGCGCCAGCGTCGCCCCCGGCACCACCACGGCCCCATCGCCCCCGCCTCCCTGCCGGCTCGGCGCCGCCGCTCACCGCCCCGGCGCCACCGTCGCCCCATCGCCGCCGCTCACCGCCCCGGCGCCACCGTCGCCCCGTCGCCGCCGCTCTGGTGAGTTATTTTTTTCTTTTTTTTTCTTTTTTTGCTGTTAGATTTAGTGTTAGATTCAGTTTAGTTTTAGTGTTAGATTTAGTGTTAGATTCAGTTCAGTTTTAGTTCTAGAATATGTAGAAGGGGAAGAATAAGAAGAATAAGAGGGGAGAAGGGAGGAAGAGGAGGAGGGAGAAGAAGAAAGAAAAGAAGAGGAAGAGGAAACCCTAAACCCTAGTTTTAGTTATAGTTTTACTTTAGTTTTAGTTTCAGTTTTAGTTTAGTTTATTTTAGATTAGTTTTAGTTTTAAGAAGAGGGGAGGAGGGAGGAAGAGGAGGAGGGAGAAGAAGAAAGAAAAGAAGAAGAAGAAAGAAGAAGAAGAAGAAGAAGAAGAAGAAGAAGAAGAAGAAGAAGAAGAAGAAGAAGAAGAAGAAGAAGAAGAAGAAGAAGAAGAAGAAGAAGAAGAAGAGGAGGAGGGAGGAAGAGGAGGAGGAGGAGGAAGAGGAGAAGAGGACGAGGAGGAGGGAGGAAGAGGAGGAGGAGGAGAAGAGAAGAAGAAAAGGCTGTCACGTGCCCCGACCGCGACCCACACCCCGACCTCGACCCCGACCCCGGCCCCGATACCCCGACCCCGAAACAGCACCCCGACCCCGACACGCCACCCCGACACCCCGGCACAACACCCCGACCCCAACCCCCGACACCCTGACACCCCGACCCCGACCCCCGACCCCCTGACATCCCGACCCCGACCCCCGACACCCTGACACCACAGTCCGACCCCGACACCCCGACACCCGGACCCCGAAACAGCACCCCGACCCCGACACGGCACCCCGACCCCGACACGCCACCCCGACACCATATATATTTTTTGATTTTGTTATGAAAAACATCATATATTAATATTCATGTCGGTATTTTTTTATGTTGTATTAATTTCGTTTACTCTTTGTCATGGCAAGTGTTGAAAGATGGTGGGCATTGGTCCGGAGCGCTCCGAGGCCCCTTCTTCGTCGGCGTGTGGTGGGAGGTCTTCCATTCCACCTGCACAAATCCGACGAGCGTTGCTGGACAGTACGGCGACACCGCCGGACCCTTCTTCGTCAACCGCGGTGCCCAGCAGGGGACGAGGAAAGGGAGGGAAGAAGAGAGGAGCTGGAGCACGTGGTCGCGGGAGAGGAGGTAGGGTGACTGCTAGGGTGCCTTCCTCGCCGCCACCCCCAGCTGTTTCACCTGAGCACGTGACTGCTAGGGTGCCTTCCTCGCCGCCACCCCCAGCTGTTTCACCCGAGCATGTGACTGCTAGGGTGGACTCGTCCGAGGAGGAGGCTACACGGACTTCGGTCCACGAGCCTTGGGTCCACGGGCCCTCGGCCCACGATAGTTGGGCCCATGAGACCCCGGACGAGCACACGTCTAGATGGGGTACCTGGCCGGATCAGCCTGAGGGGCCGAGTGGCCATGCTGATGATGGCGGGGAGCTGACTGATATTGAGGAGGAGGGGGCACCGTCTACCAGCATGGTTGTACACGGCTCCCGTCCGTGCCGGCGACCCGCGAGTAGTGGTGGTTGATTTTCCCTGATGGGGAGAGGTAAGTGCATTTAATATTTTTGTACCTTATGCATTCACGTTTCTTCAAATATCTTATGCGTTGGCCTTGTCATGCTGCAGGGGTTGGGACCACCATGAGAAGGTCCACCGGCCCAACTCCGTCCTTGGAGTGCTTTGCCGGCAAAACTTCCTGGGGTTTGTCACGTTGCCTGGTGAGGGTCGGCTTCCAGAGCTTGGATTGAGCTGGGAGCACTACTTGGCTGCCCTGGCCCCGTCGGGTGAGATTATCGATGGTGTCTTGTGCAACACGAGGGCAGACGTGGTGATCAGAAAGTTCTGGGTAATTTCTCCTTTACAGAATTAAAAATCTTCAACTAGCTAGTTATTAATTGTACTAAGCAATATTGTCTCATTTGATTGCAGAAATTCTACAGGTGTGAGGAGGGATACGAGTAGGAGGCGGCAAATGTTATCGAGAACGTCTGCAAGCGCCTACTACAGAACTTACGGCATGAGACTCGGGTGTAGGTTGTTCGAGACTACTACGCCTTGCATGGTATCAAGAAGCCCAAGCCGGCGTGCCGCGAGAAGTTCCTGAGTAAGGAGCAATACATAAAGGTAATTCTTAAGGCCTTGTACTTACTTCCTTCATTTAGTAATTCATAGTCGTAGCGCTCAAGTTTCTATTTGCTAACTTAGGCGCCTCCGAGATGGTGTGTGGATCGGATGGATTGTTGGAGGTGTTGGTCAATGAGTGGTGCTCAAAAGAAATGGCTAGCCGTCCACAACGCGGCCAAGGACAAACGTGCCCAAATGGAAGGCGTGCCACACCATCAAAGCAGCTCCAACTTATATCAGTTGGGAGGAACTGGGTATGTGGTTTGCTTCATGATTCATGCAATTCATTCATCATGCTAGCTTGAGCCCTTTAATTACTAATTTACATTGTTTCTCTCTTTCAGGCACGCTACAATAAGGCGGATAAGGTGCCAGAGGTGTACGACCTCTATGCCATGGCCCATACTGCCTCTTACAAGAAAGTCAAGGCATTCTCTTCGTCTGACCTCGATGATGCAAAAAGATTCACCAACATCTCCTCCCACGACAAGCTCGTGAAATATAGAGATCAAGGGAAGGCGAGGAAAGGGGAGGACGTTAACACGAGCCAGGATCCCATTGATCCAGAGCTGGTGATGATAGCTGGTGGCGGGAGGTCCCATGGCTCGATAGCCATTGGAGATGGACTTATCCGTTGTCCTAGCACTCTCTCGGAGATCAAGGCGCGCCAGTCGAGATCCGCTCCTGAGATAAGGCCTCGTGAATGGCTAGTCCAACTCGCCTTCAAGGTTAGTTATACGTACTCAGCTATCTTTCTACATTACATTGTGTGCGCTTCCATCAATGATTACAAATGCTAACAAGGAGTGGTGTTGCAGGCTGCTATACAGAGTGAGAGAGATGGAACGGAGAAACTTTTGTCGGAGGCGGCGGAGAGGCAGCGGGAGTTGGATGAGAGGACGACAAAGATGTTGGAGGAGGAGAGGGCACGGAATGACATGCAAGCAAGAGCAATGTATGAGCTCCTTGTGGTAAGTTTCTTCTGCTGATTAGCCAAAACATTCATGTAGTGTTTGTCTCATTACTAACTAGTATGACTGAGTCGTCAAAACCAAATGTGCAGTCTGTGTGCGAGAAGTCCGATTAGACCGCTCCGCCGATGCCAGTGATTGCTCCTGGGACGACAGTGTGTTTAGTTTGAATGGACACTACTTGCTAGTCTGAACATTTGAGAGTCATCATGCTAACGGGACATTGGAAATGATCTTTGGTGCAGTGTAACTCCAGACAAGCATCACACGATCCTTCTCCAGGTACCGGCACGAGCCAGCCCGCTCCCACACCTCCATGATCACGGTAAGTTTCTCTAGTGTTTTGCTCAACAAATGCATAAAGACCTAGACTTAGCTTTATTTCCTCCAAAATGACTTAATAAGCTTACTGACCTCCAAAACCATTTATTTTACCTAAGTTAGCTCTAAAACGATCTATACTTAGCTTTGTTTTCTCCAAAATGACCAAAGTTAGCTCTAATATGCTTAGTTAACTAGGTTTGCTCAATAATGACATGTACTTAGCTTACTTATGTCAAAAATGGCATAATTAGCTTAGCTAGCTCATAAACGATCCATTTTACCTAAGTTAGTTCTAAAATGATCCATTTTACCTTAGTTAGCTCATAAACGATCCATTTTACCTAAGTTAGCTCTAAAATGACCCATTTTACCTTACTTAGCTCATAAATGATCCATTTTACCCAAGTTAGCTCTAAAATGACCCGTCTTACCAAGGTTAGCTCCAAAATGATCCATCTTACCTAGGTTAGCTCTAAAATGATGCATTTTACCTAAGTTAGCTCATAAGCGATCCATTTCACCTAGGTTAGCTCATAAACGATCCATTTCACCTATGTTAGCTCACAAACGATCAATTTCACCTAAATTAACTCATAAATGTCATATATTCTTCTTCTTCTTCATTTTCTTCATCATCTTATTCTTCTTCTAATCTTCTTCTTCTAACTTTACCATTTCCCATTTTGCAGAATTCATTCGCTTCACGGAAGCTTGCATACATGGAGTGCTTGTTTGGATGAACTATGTTTCTTTTGTATCCATGAACTATGCACGTATGCTTTGATGACACTATTGTAATATGTATGGTAGGATGGATGTATGTGGAACTTGCTATGTATGGTTGGTGGAACTATGCATGTATGATGAAATTATATGTGTTGGATATCTCATATGTTTGCTGTGAACTTGCCATGTGAAAAATATATATGTATCATCTATTTGTTGTGAAAATGGTTGAGTATAAGAAAAAACATAAAAAAGAGGCAATGCAGGCTCTTTGCCGTCTGCCACCGACGGCAACGGGCTCTTTGCCGTCCGCCGCGGATGGCAAAGAAGCCACGTGGCAACCACCTGTGTTCCCTGGCAGCTGACCATTTGGTCAATTTGCCTACAGTGGCAGACAGCAAAGGCCTAATACTCTTTGCCGTCAGCCACAGACGGCAAAGACTGCCGTTAGCCACCTAACGGACTAACAGCGAATTTATTGCCGTCTGCTTTCTTTGCCGTCCGCCGCTGATGGCAAAGGCTCCTTTGCCGTCCGCGTCAGGAAGCAGATGGCCAAGAAGGTCTTTGCTAATCCTTTGTTTGCCGACACCTTTTGCCATCCGCGGCAGACGACAAAGGTCTTTGCCATCCGCCTTCCGTGCCTTTGTCGTCTGCCTTGGCAGACGACAAAGTAGCTGATTCCTGTAGTGCGTATGAAATAAATATCATCCTTTTACCCTTAATAGCAACGATACATACGTGTCATGTCTCTTTCTGTCACTGGAATTGAGCACCGTAAGATCGAGCCCATTACAAAGCACCTCTTCCCATGGCAAGTAAATCAATCTAGTTGGCCAAACACTGGTGCGCGTCGGTCCTAAACAAACGGTTTTTTACCACTTTCCGCGATGGCATTTGGAACCGTCGTCAAGTGAGTGTTTGCGATAGGGTGTCCTTCCCACACGACCCAGAAATCGTCGGGGATAGGCCCTCCTGGGACCCAGGCTGAGGCCGTGTGCGATCGGGCGAGGCATGAAACCCAATCATTTCCATAGGTATGTACATCCCACACGGTAATCCGAGAAAATCATTTCCGTAGGTATGTACATCCCACACAGTAATCTGAGAAAATCATTTCCGTAGGTATGTACATATCACACGGTGTATCCCAGAAAAACATTTCCGTTCGTATGTATATCACACACAGTCAATCCAAGGAATACATTTCCGTTCTTATGTACATCCCACACAGTCAATCCAGGAAAAACGTTTCTGTTCAGACGTAAATCCCACACAGTTTTATGTGTAGGCTCGTGTGTGAAAGGTGTAACTATCACACACGGTCTTCCTTGGTTAACTGTTTGCTTTTATCAACTATATCACACACGATTTGATGAAGAAAACCGTGTGGCATTGGGCTATCCATCGCAAGTGATTTTACTGCTAGAACCATTTGCAAAGGTCCATGACACATTTAGCAGGTTTATTAGTTTACAATTAATAATTCTAGTATTATGTAAATTCACATTTCATATCGAACAACCGTTTGCCAATTTCATATCAGGCACATAAATATATTATAACATCACAACACGGTAGCTACATGAAAACAACACAGTACAACATATAGCTAGTTCAACTTCATAAGAACAATATATTCATTTCCCTAATCGAGATCATCCAGGCTCGTCTTATCCACCTATGCTTTTAGTTCAGTAAGAATCCGTTTTGCACGGGCCAACTGAGAAAGTGCCTCCTCCTTCGCCAACACCATCTTAGAAAAGTCTTTAAAAAAAATTGAGCTCATTCTCCACCTTCAACTTTTTATCCCGCATCTTGAAATATGCTTCAACGTTGACTAGACTTTCTCTAAGCCTACGTGTGTTCACTTCCTCATACATGCTCCAGAGGTTCGTTAGGCACATCTTCAAAGACTGTGGCCACTCTTGATTAACCCACTCCAAGTAAGAACACTTCCATTCATCCAATAATATTTAAAACTAGATCAGTAACAATTGTAGGGGAAATGGGTTTATAGCAACATAGAAAATCACCAATGCTTATTTTGAAAAACTGAAGAAACATGTTAATTATGACATATCTTCTCAAAAAGATCAATGTGCAAGTGAAATAATTGGTACTGAGACAACAAACAAATTCTGGAATATCATAAGCTATAATTAACTACAACGACGCTACAAGTTCTTACTCATGTACAATAAATAACAAATTGAACATTTTATGAGGAAGGTAAATATAACTGCAACAACATAGCGACAGTGTTTGGATGACAACAAATTGATACTAACAGGTGTGTACATGCACAAATTTAGTAGAACTAATAGCACTAAGGCCGTCCACTATGTATGCCAAAACTGGTGTAAAGACAAGTGTTGCTACATCTCGCACCGGTACCCTAAACTGGCGAGCCGATGCAGCGGAAAAAAACTCAGGGACCCGGACTCCGGAGCATGTAGTTGCTCTGATGCCCAGTTACTTCATGCCATAAAGATTTAGTATTTTACTGCTTGGCTGCTCAGATGTGTGGACCGAAGTTGGCTGCACAAACTGCTGAAGCGGTGCCAAATAATTTTCTAATGGCACCACTGATGAGATGGCAACTATTTAAGATACTAGGTATAAACTGTGACACTGTCTTAGGATGCGTTTGGTTGAAGGTGTGGTATGAATGGGTTGGGACTGTGACAGTGTCTGAATCACATCTAACAAATGATTTGTAACAACGAAGAGGGTCTAACCTTCTCTGCACATGCCAAAACCTTCCTCCCAGTGTCTACAGAATCAAACACAAGTAGCTTCACGCATGGAGATTGATGGTGACAACGAGCAGATAGATCTTCAGCCACCCCGCTCCATTCGTTGACACTAATGGTCTTAGGGAGCTACAGGAGGAAGAAACGACTCAAATTGACCTCCGGGTAAAAGTCCTTCATTCCAAGTCATAGCCCGAGAGAGAGAGAAGAGAGGCATACCCGGGTAGTGAAGGAGTAGTCACCGGAGGAGGAACCGCTGGAGATGTCTTTGAAGAAGACCAAGGTGACCCCGGCGGTAGGATGCGAGACGGCGAGAGCGAGGAAGCGTCTATAGCTTAGCAAGGAAGGAAGGAAGGAGGAAACATGGGAAATGTGACTTGTGGTCGGGGAGAAAAGGGGGTGGGGAAGGGGGGCGGGGGTAGATATTTTGGCGGTAGGCCAAAATTTTGGAAATGTGGAGGGAAACTTTGTGTGCGGTGCTGCCAAACCATTCACTTTGAACGATTGTGTGCATCGCAAACGATTCTTCTACTTTACGCGCATGGGATGAGTTTGATAATTCAAATTTTGGTCTCAAGGCATGGGCATATTCACTTTGAACGTGCGCGGTGCCGCCGGACCATTCACTTTGAACGATTGTGTGCATCGCAAACGATTCTTCTGCTTTACACGCATGGGATGAGTTTGATAATTCAAATTTTGGTGGAAATTTCCTTGGGTACGTAATTGCATAATTTAACATTGCTTGCTAATTTGGGCACACAAAAGAGCGTTGATACGTCTCCAACGTATCTATAATTTTTGATTGCTCCATGCTATATTATCTACTGTTTTGGACAATATTGGGCTTTATTTTCCACTTTTATATTATTTTTGGGACCAACCTATTAACCGGAGGCCCAGCCCAGAATTGCTGTTTTTTGCCTATTTCAGTGTTTCGGAGAAACAGAATATCAAACGGAGTCCAAACGGAATGAAACCTTCGGGAACGTGATTTTCTCACCAAACATGATCTAGGAGACTTGGAACCTACTCCAAGGAGTCAAAGAGGCGGTCACGAGGGTGGGGGGCGCTCCCCCTAGGGCGCGCCCCTGCCTCGTGGGCCCCTTGGAGCTCCACTGACATACTCCTTCCTCCTATATATACCTACGTACCCCCAAACGATCAGAACAGGAGCCAAAAACCTAATTCCACCACCGCAACTTTATGTATCCACGAAATCCCATCTTGGGGCCTGTTCCGGAGCTCCGTCGGAGAGGGCCATCATCACAGAGGGCTTCTACATCGTCATAGCCCCTCCGATGAAGTGTGAGTAGTTTACCTCAGACCTTCGGGTCCACAGTTATTAGCTAGATGGCTTCTTCTCTCTTTTTGGATCTCAATACAATGTTCTCCCCCTCTCTCGTGGATATCTATTCGATGTAATCTTGTTTTTGCGGTGTGTTTGTTGAGACCGATGAATTGTGGGTTTATGATCAAGTCTATCTATGAACAATATTTGAATCTTCTCTGAATTCTTTTATGTATGATTGGTTATCTTTGCAAGTCTCTTCGAATTATCAGTTTGGTTTGGCCTACTAGATTGGTTTTTCTTGCCATGGGAGAAGTGCTTAGCTTTGGGTTCAATCTTGCGGTGTCCTTCCCCAGTGACAAAAGGGGCAGCAAGGAACGTATTGTATTGTTGCCATCGAGGATAACAAGATGGGGTTTTTATCATATTGCATGAAACTATCCCTTTACATCATGTCATCTTCCTTAAGGCGTTACTCTGTTTTTATCATACGAGCAGCCCAGGCGGCAGCAGACGAGCTAGACAAGCTCGAGGGCGACGATCGTCACCACATGATAGAGCGCTTCCAGCTGCTCCTTGATACGGCTGCTGAGCAGCATGAAGCCGGCTGCCGCGCTGAGTGATACGTCTCCAGCGTATCTATAATTTTTGATTGTTCCATGCTATTATATTATCTGTTTTGGATGTTTATGGGCTTTATTAAACACTTTTATATTACTTTTGGGACTAACCTATTGACCCATAGCCCAGTGCCAGTTCCTGTTTTTCCCCTTGTTTCAGTGTTTCGAAGAAAAGGAATATCAAACGGAGTCGAAACGCAATGAAACCTTCTGGAGAAGTTATTTTTGGAAGGAAAGCTACCCGATAGACTTGGAGTGCACGTCAGGAAAGAAACGAGGGTGCCACGAGGTAGGGGGTGCGCCCACCCCCCTAGGGCGCGCCCTCCACCCTCGTGGGCCCCTCGTGGCTCCCTTGACGTACTTCTTCCGCCTATATATCTCCATATACCCTAAAAACTTCGGGGAACATAATAGATCTGGAGTTCCGCTGCCACAAGCCTCTGTAGCCACCAAAAACTTCTCGGGACCCTGTTCCGGCACCCTGCCGGAGGGGGGAACCCTCACCGGTGGCCATCTTCATCATTCAGGCGCTCTCCATGACGGGGAGGGAGTAGTTCACCCTCGGGTCTGAGGGTATGTACCAGTAGCTATGTGTTTGATCTCTCTCTCTCTCTCTCTCTCTCTCTCTCTCTCTCGTGTTCTTGATTTGGCACGATCTTGATGTATCGCGAGCTTTGCTATTATAGTTGGATCTTATGTTTCTTCTCCCCCTCTACTCTCTTGTAATGGATTGAGTTTTCCCTTTGAAGTTATCTTATCGGATTGAGTCTTTAAGGATTTGAGAACACTTGATGTATGTCTTGCGTGGGATACCCATGGTGAAAATGGGGTATTCTATTGATTCACTTGATGTATGTTTTGGTGATCAACTTGCGGGTTCCGCCCATGAACCTATGCATAGTGGTTGGCACACGTTTTCGTCTTGACTCTCCGGTAGAAACTTTGGGGCACTCTTTGAGGTTCTATGTGTTGGTTGAATAGATGAATTTGAGATTGTGTGATGCATATCGTATAATCATACCCATGGATACTTGAGGTGACATTGGAGTATCTAGGTGACATTAGGGTTTTGGTTGATTTGTGTCTTAAGGTGTAATTCTAGTACGAACTCTAGGGCTGTTTGTGACACTTATATGAATAGCCCAATGGATTGATTGGAAAGAATAACTTTGAGGTGGTTGCGTACCCTACCATAATCTCTTCATTTGTTCTCCGCTATTAGTGACTTTGGAGTGACTCTTTTTTGCATGTTGAGGGATAGTTATATGATCCAATTATGTTATTACTATTGAGAGAACTTGCACTAGTGAAAGTATGAACCCTTGGCCTTGTTTCAACGCATTGAAATACCGTTTATGCTCACTTTTATCATTAGTTACCTTGCTATTTTTATATTTTCAGATTACAAAAACCTATATCTACCATCCATATTGCACTTGTATCACCATCTCTTCGCCGAACTAGTACACCTATACAATTTACCATTGTATTGGGTGTGTTGGGGACACAAGAGACTCTTTGTTATTTGGTTGCAGGGTTGCTTGAGAGAAACCATCTTCAACCTACGCCTCCCACGGACTAATAAACCTTATGTCATCAACTTGGGGGAAATTTGCTACTGTCCTACAAACCTCTGCACTTGGAGGCCCAACAACGTCTACAAGAAGAAGGTTGCGTAGTAGACATCAAGCTCTTTTGTGGCGCCGTTGCTGGGGAGGTGATTGCTTGAAGGTATATATTTAGATCTTGCAATCGAATCTTTTTGTTTCTTGTTTTAGCACTAGTTTAGTTTATAAAAGAAAATTACAAAAAAATGGAATTGAGTTTGTCTCATACACTTCATCTTTTTAATATCTTTCGTGAGTATGATGGAAAAGAAAATTGTGCCAAAGTATTAGAAGAAGAATGCATTAAAATGTTTGGCACTAAATCTTTGAATGATGAGCATGATTGCAATGTTGTTAGTATGAAATATTTGAATATCCATTGTACCAATGATGATTGCACTAGTTATGATGAAAATGTCTCCTATAAACATGTCAATTTTTGTGGAGTGCATTGGGTTTGTGAGTACGCACCAAATAGGGAAGATAGATACTGCAAGAGGCATAAGTACTTAGAAACTAAATTGTTGCAAGAGAGGCTAGATGATTGCGCTGAAAGATTCAATATTTATCGCGCCCTTTGTGAACTTTGCAATGAACATGGCCATTTAAAGCTCCAATGCTATTTGTTTCATGATCAAGTCGTATCCAAAAATTGTGATAATTTGATTACCATTGATCATCATAAAGAGCATAGTCTTCTTTTGGGGTATGAGGAAATGAAACGTATAACTGAGGGTATTCTAAAGTTTAATCTTGATAGATTTCTTGATTTTGATCTAGAGAAGATTTATATGTATTGTGCGGTGAATTGCATTGAAAATCCTTATATTGCCAATTACATAAAGAAAAGAAAACAAATAGAAGATGAAGAGAATGCTAACGAAAGGGAAGAGACTTCCCAATATCCTCCTATTATTTCTTATGGTGAATCAGGTAACAAGGAGGAGCCTTCTATTCAACCAATCTCATTAATAAGGAGCTGCAAAAAGAGGATTTAACCCACACATGATCTGAAGAAGAATAAAGAAAACGGAGGAGAGGTAAAAAGATATCCCTCTCAAATAATGTTGCTCCTATTATCGTTGTGCCTCATGAAAATGAATCAAAGATAATTGTGGAAGATGATGCACTTCATGATGATCTCGTTATGCCTATTGCTTGTTGTGATGATTATGATTGGGAAGATAATGATACTTCTTATGATCTTGAAAATCTTTTTGGCACTTGCTTGGAAGAATATGATAATTGCTATACTATTGGTGCTATCCATACTATTAATTATGAGAGTGATTATGCTTATGATATGAAAAGGCCCAAGCTTGGGGCTGCTATGTTTGATGAATATGATGTTTTTGAGAATATATTTGCTGCAATTAATGTTTGTCCCAAGCTTGGGGATGCTACTTTTGATGGAGATGATATTTTTAGCCTCCCAAGTTTTGATATGCAAATTTGTTATGATGATAGCATGCCTTCTACCTATGATGATTATATTGATGAAAGTGGGTTTGGAAGAGTGTCAACTTTAGGAAGTAACGATCCCACTATTTTGGAGGATGTTGAATCTTATAATATTTATGAAAGTGTATTTGGAGAGGTCTTGACTTTATTTAGTGATGTATCCACTATTTCGGAAGAGGTTTCAATCGATTATGATGAGAACAAAGTTCCTACTTATGATGAAACTTATGCTCTAAAAAGTAGTGATGATTATATCTACAAAACTTGTCATTATTATGATTACCCTTTTTCTGAACATTACTCTTTTAATGTGGAAACAATTTATAGTATTCAAGTCTCTTATGAAACTCCCACTATTTCGAATGAGAAGAATTTTGCTTATGTGGAGAGTAGTAAAAATTCTATGCTAGTAGATCATGAAAAGAATGCTTTAGGTGCTGCTTATATTGTTGAATTAATTCATGTTGCTACTGAAAGTTATTATGAGGGGGGAACATATGCTTGTAGTAATTGCAATAATATCAAGTTTCCTCTCTGTGTGCTTAAAGTTTTGAAGTTATGCTTGTTTTGCCTTCCTATGCTAGTTGATTGTTGTTCCCATAAGTTTTTTGCTCACAAAATCCCTATGCATAGGAAGTGGGTTAGACTGAAATGTGCTAGTAATATTCTTCATGATGCCATCTTTATGTTTCAATTCTTATCTTTTTGTGAGCATCATTGAAATCATCATGCCTAGCTAGGGGCGTTAAACGATAGCGCTTGTTGGGAGGCAACCCAATTTTATTTTAGTTTATTGCTTTTTGGTTTTGTTTAGGAATAAATAATCCATATAGCTTCTGTTTACATGTGGTTTTATGTTATAATTAGTGTTTGTGCCAAGTAGAACCTTTGGGAAGACTTGGGTGAAGTCTTTATGATCATGCTGTAAAAAACTGAAACTTTAGCGCTCACGAGATTAGCTAAAACTTTTTACTGAAGAGTGATATTTAGTTGATTATTTTTGAAGATGATAGTAGACAAATTCCTCAGGTCCATCAATTTATTTAAGAATTTTTGGAGTTCCATAAGTATACGTTTGATACAGATTACTACAAATTGTTCTGTTTTTGACAGATTCTGTTTTTCGTGTGTTGTTTGCTTATTTTAATAAATCCATGGCTAGTAAAATAGTTTATAAACCATAGAGAAGTTATAATACAGTAGGTTTAACATCAATATAAATAAATAATGAGTTCATTGCAGTACCTTGAAGTGGTGTTTTGTTTTCTTTCGCTAACGGAGCTCACGAGTTTTTTGTTAAGTTTTGTGTTGTGAAGTTTTCAAGTTTTGGGTAAAGATTCGATGGACTATGGTATAAGGAGTGGCAAGAGCCTAATCTTGGGGATGCCCAAGGCACCCCAAGGTAATATTCAAGGATAGCAAAGAGCCTAAGCTTGGGGATGCCCCGGAAGGCATCCCCTCTTTCGTCTTCGTTCATCGGTAACTTTACTTGGAGCTATATTTTTATTCACCACACGATATGTGTTTTGCTTGGAACGCCATATCATTTTCTTTTGTTTTGCTTGCTGTTTGAATAAAATACCAAGATCTGAAATTCTTAAATGTTAGAGAGTCTTCACATAGTTACATATTTATTCAACTACTCATTGATCTTCACTTATATCTTTCGGAGTAGTTTGTCGTTTGCTCTAGTGCTTCACCTATATCTTTTAGAGCACAATGGTGGTTTTATTTTGAAGAAATAGATGAACTCTCATGCTTCAATTAGATTATTTTGAGAGTCTTAAATAGAATGGTAATTTTCTTAAATTATCCTAATATTCTAGGTATTCAAGATTAGTAAAAACTTTCTTATGAGTGTGTTGAATACTAAGAGAAGTTTGATGCTTGATGATTGTTTTGAGATATGGAGGTAATAATATCAAAGTCGTGATAGTTGAGTAGTTGTGAATTTGAGAAATGCTTGTGTTGAAGTTTGCAAGTCCCGTAGCATGCACATATGGTAAACGTTATGTAACAAATTTGAAACATGAGGTGCTCTTTGATTGTCCTCCTTATGAGTGGCGGTCGGGGACGAGCGATGGTCTTTTCCTACCAATCTATCCCCCTAGGAGCATGCGCGTAATGCTTGGTTTTTTATGATTTGTAGATTTTTGCAATAAGTATGTGAGTTCTTTATGACTAATGTTGAGTCCATGGATTATACGCACTCTCACCCTTCCACCATTGCTAGCCTCTTCGGTACCGTGCATTGCCCTTTCTCACATTGAGAGTTGGTGCAAACTTCGCCGGTGCATCCAAACCACGTGATATGATACACTCTTTCACACATAAACCTCCTTATATCTTGCTCAAAACAGCCACCATACCTACCTGTTATGGCATTTCCATAGCCATTCCGAGATATATTGCCATGCAACTTTCCACCATTCCGTTTATCATGACACGTTCATCATTGTCATATTGCTTGGCATGATCATGTAGTTGACATAGTATTTGTGGCAAAGCCATCATTCATAATTCTTTCATACATGTCACTCTTGGTTCATTGCATATCCCGGTACACCGCCGGAGGCATTCATATAGAGTCATACTTTGTTCTAGTATCGAGTTGTAATCATTGAGTTGTAAATAAATAGAAGTGTGATGATCATCATTTTCTAGAGCATTGTCCCAAGTGAGGTAAAATAAGAAATAAAAAAATTAAAAAAAGAGAGAGAGAGGCCATAAAAAAAGAGAAGTCCCAAAAAAGGAAAAAAAGAGAGAGAAAGGCCATAAAAAAAGAGAAGGCCCAAAAAAATGAGAGAAAAAGAGAGAAGGGACAATGCTACTATCCTTTTCCACACTTGTGCTCCAAAGTAGCACCATAATCTTCATGATAGAGAGTCTCTTGTTTTGTCACTTTCATATACTAGTGGCAATTTTTCATTATAGAACTTGGCTTGTATATTCCAACAATGGGCCTCCTCAAGTGCCCTAGGTCTTCGTGAGCAAGCAAGTTGGATGCACACCCACTTAGTTTCTTTTGTTGAGCTTTCATATATTCATAGCTCGAGTGCATTCGTTGCATGGCAATCCCTACTCCTTGCATTAGCATCAATCGATGGGCATCTCCATAGCTCATTCATTAGCCTCGTTGATGTGAGACTTTCTCCTTTTTTGTCTTCTCCACATAACCCCCATCATCATATTCTATTCCAACCATAGTGCTATGTCCATGGCTCGCGCTCATGTATTGCGTGAAGGTTTATAGGTTTGAGATTACTAATGGATGAAACAATTGCTTGGCTTGTCATCGAGGTTGTGCATGATGAGAGCATTCTTGTGTGAAGAAAATGGAGCATGACTAAACTATATGATTTTGTAGGGATGAACTTTCTTTGGCCATGCTATTTTGAGAGGACATAATTGCTTAGTTAGTATGCTTGAAGTATTATTATTTTTATGTCAATATGAACTTTTATCTTGAATCTTTCGGATCTGAATATTCATACCACAATTAAGAAGAATTACATTTAAATTATGCCAAGTAGCATTCCACATCAAAAATTCTATTTTTATCGTTTACCTACTCGAGGACGAGTAGGAATTAAGTTTGGGGATGCTGATACGTCTCCAACGTATCTATAATTTTTTTATTATTCCATGCTATTATATTATCTGTTTTGGATGTTTATGGGCTTTATTAAACACTTTTATTTTACTTTTGGGACTAACCTATTGACCCAGAGCCCAGTGCCAGTTCCTGTTTTTTCCCTTGTTTCAGTGTTTCAAAGAAAAGGAATATCAAACGGAGTTGAAACGGAATGAAACCTTCTGGAGAAGTTATTTTTGGAAGGAAAGCTACCCGATAGACTTGGAGTGCACGTCAGGAAAAAAACGAGGGAGCCACGAGGTAGGGGGCGCACCCTCCACCCTCGTGGCTCCCCTGACGTACTTTTTCCGCCTATATATCTCCATATACCCTAAAAACTTTGGGGAACAAAATAGATCTGGAGTTCCGCCGCTGCAAGCCTATGTAGCCACCAAAAACCTCTCGAGACCCTGTTCCGGCACCCTGCCAGAGGGGGGGAACCCTCACCGGTGGCCATCTTCATCATCCCGACGCTCTCCATGACGGGGAGGGAGTAGTTCACCCTCGGGGCTGAGGGTATGTACTAGTAGCTATGTGTTTGATCTCTCTCTCTCTCTCTCTCTCTCTCTCTCTCTCCCGTGTTCTTGATTTGGCACGATCTTGATGTATCGCGAGCTTTGCTATTATAGTTGGATATTATGTTTCTTCTCCCCCTCTACTCTCTTTTAATGGATTGAGTTTTCCCTTTGAAGTTATCTTATCAGATTGAGCCTTTAAGGATTTGAGAACACTTGATGTATGTCTTGCGTGGGATACCTATGGTGACAATGGGGTATTCTATTGATTCACTTGATGTATGTTTTGGTGATCAACTTGCGGGTTCTGCCCATGAACCTATGCATAGGGGTTGGCACATGTTTTCGTCTTGACTCTCCGGTAGAAACTTTGGCGCGCTCTTTGAGGTTCTATGTGTTGGTTGAATAGATGAATCTGAGATTGTGTGATGCATCTCGTATAATCATACCCACGGATACTTGAGGTGACATTGGAGTATCTAGGTGACATTAGGGTTTTGGTTGATTTGTGTCTTAAGGTGTTATTCCAGTACGAACTCTAGGTCTGTTTGTGACACTTATAGGAATAGCGCAACGGATTGATTGGAAAGAATAACTTTGAGGTGGTGTCGTACCCTACCATAATCTCTTCGTTTGTTCTCCGCTATTAGTGACTTTGGAGTGACTCTTTGTTGCATGTTGAGGGATAGTTATATGATCCAACTATGTTATTATTGTTGAGAGAACTTGCACCAGTGAAAGTATGAACCCTAGGCCTTGTTTCAACGCATTGAAAAACCGTTTACGCTCACTTTTATCATTAGTTACCTTGCTGTTTTTATATTTTCAGATTACAAAAAGCTATATCTACCATCCATATTGCACTTGTATCACCAGCTCTTCGCCGAACTAGTGCACCTATACAATTTACCATTGTATTGGGTGTGTTGGGGACACAAGAGACTCTTTGTTATTTGGTTGCAGGGTTGCTTGAGAGAGACCATCTTCAACCTACGCCTCCCATGGATTGATAAACCTTAGGTCATCCACTTGAGGGAAATTTGCTACTTCCCTACAAACCTCTGCACTTGGAGGCCCAACAATGTCTACAAGAAGAAGGTTGCGTAGTAGACATCACTGAGACGCCCAACCGGCGAAACAACGATCCGCCTCCTTGCCGAGACCAAGGCGCGACATCCCGGACGCCGACTGGTGGCGTCTGCGATAGAAGAGATAGGGAGCCGGCTGCCAGCCGCAGCCAGACTCGCATCACCATCAAGCGCGACTAAGACGGCCGCCCGAGAGCAGTGGAGCAATGGGACGACTGTCCGCCTCCCCCTCCTTCCTGCAGGGAGAGGCGCTTTTCCCCTCTGCCTGCTGACCACCCGACACTCGGCGACCACCTTGGCCGCCGGGAAGGAGTCAGTGAGAATGATGCCCGCCATCGGATCGATCGCCTCAATCGATCCCTGGCGCTAGAAGAACAAGGCGCGTTGGGCCTGCCTTGATTTGGCCCCGGCATCTGCGATGAGCCCTTTCCCAAAGGGTTCACACTCGCAAGAGATACGCCCAAATACACCGGCTCCGTGAAGCCGGAGGACTGGCTGGTCGACTACTCCATGGTCGTTAGCATATCAAACGGCAACAAGCGTTTTGCTGTAAAGTACATCCAGCTCATGCTCCAGGGCACAGCCCGGACATGGCTGAACAGCCTGAAGCCCCGCAACATCAACAGCTGGGTTGATTTCACCGAAGCCTTCATCCGCAACTTCACCAGCACGTACAAGCGGCCGCCCAAGCCTCGCCAGCTCTCCTTGTGCATCGAAGGCCCCAACGAGTCGACTCGCGACTACCTCACGCGCTGGGCTGAGCTGCGCAACTCCTGCGAAGGCATGCACGAGGTGCAGGCTATCGAGTACTTCACAGCCGGATGCAGAGAAGGCACTCTGCTCAAGCACAAGCTTCTCTGCGATGAGCCGACGACCCTCGACGAGCTGCTGATCGTAGCGGATAAGTACGCCACGGCCGACTCCTCCATGAAGGCGGAGATTCAAGTTGATGCATCTGGCAAGGTGGCTTCCCAAGCTCCTCGGACCCTGGCTAGTGACACCAGTCGACGCCAGCAGCAAGGTGACAAGAAGCGCAAAGCCACGCAGCCGGCTTCCACAAGCCGGCAAGTGGCGACAATTGAAGATCAGCAGCCGGAAGGGCAGCCACCTCCCAAGCGCCAGAAAGGCGGCAAACCCAACTGGCTTCCCGCCTTCTCATACGAACAGGCCCTCGATGCACCCTGCAAGTTCCACGGCGGCGCGAAGCCATCCAACCACATCACTCGGAAGTGCCACTGGCTCACCAGGATCGCCAAGGGCGATGGACTCCTGCCCCCTCCACCTGCCGGCCCACCACCTCCTCCTCCTTAGCAGCCGGCGGTTCGGCCAGTTGGTGCAATACAAGATGAATATCCCAAGGAGCATGGAGCCTATGTCGTGTTCACCAGCGTGGCCGATGATAAGCACAGCAGACGGCAGCGGCAACAAGAAGTGCATGTTGTGGCATCAGAAACCCCCGAATTCATACATTGGTCTGAGAAGCCCATCAGCTGGTGCAGAGCTGACCACACGGAGGTGATGCTGTAGGATCGGAAGTATGTCTAGAGGGGGGGGTGATTAGACTACTTGACCAAATAAAAATCTAGCCTTTTCCCAATTTTAGTTCTTGGCAGATTTTAGCTATCTTAGGACAAGTCAAGCAATCTCCACACAATTCAAGCAAGCATGCAACAGAGTATATGAGCAGCAGAAAGTAAAGCATGCAACTTTCAAGAATTTAAAGGGAAGGGTTTGGAGGATTCAAACGCAATTGGAGACACGGATGTTTTTGGCGTGGTTCCGATAGGTGGTGCTATCGTACATCCACGTTGATGGAGACTTCAACCCACGGAGGGTAATGGTTGCTCGAGTCCATGGAGGGCTCCACCCACGAAGGGTCCATGAAGAAGCAACCTTGTCTATTCCATCACGTCCATCGCCCACGAAGGACTTGCCTCACTAGCGGTAGATCTTCACGAAGTAGGCGATCTCCTTGCCCTTACAAACTCCTTGGTTCAACTCCACAATCTTGTCGGAGGCTCCCAAGTGACACCTAGCCAATCTAGGAGACACCAATCTCCAAGAAGTAACAAATGGTGTGTTGATGATGAACTCCTTGCTCTTGTACTTCAAATGATAGTCTCCCCAACACTCAACTCTATCTCACAGGATCTGGATTTGGTGGAAAGAAGATTTGAGTGGAAAGCAACTTGGGGAAGGCTAGAGATCAAGATTCATATGGTAGGAATGGAATATCTTGAGCTCAACACAAGGGTAGGTGGTTCTCTCTCAGAAAATGTGTATTGGAAGTGAATATCTGTTCTGATGGCTCTCTCAACGAATGAAGAGTGGGTGGAGGGGTATATATAGCCTCCACACAAAATCTAACCATTACACACAATGTGCCAAACTCGGTGGGACCGAATCGTTAAACTCGGTCGGACCGATTCAGCAAACCTAGTGACCTTTAGGATTTTCGGTGGGACTGAGATGCAACTCGGTAGGACCGATATGGTTAGGGTTTGGGCATAACGTAATCTCGGTGTGACCGATTACACAAACTCGGTGGGACCGATTTTGGTAATAAGCTAACCAAGGGTTGGTCAGTAAACTCGGTGGGACCGATTCACTCTTTTCGGTGAGACCGAAATGTTACGAAAGGGAAACAGTGAATTTACATTGCAATCTCGGTGGGACCGATTGCTCACTTCGGTTGGACCGAAACGTTATGAAGGGAAACAGAGAAATTGCAATCCCATCTCGGTGAGACCGAGATCCCTATCGGTGAAACCGATTTGCTAGGGTTTGTGGCAGTGGCTATGACAAATGAAACTCGGTGGCTCTGGATAGAAAGAATCGGTGGGGCCGAGTTTGACTTTTGGTTTGGATCATATGTGGATATGGAAAGGTAGTTGAGGATTTTGGAGCATATCACTAAGCACATGAAGCAAGAGGCTCATTAAGCAACACCTCATCCCTCCTTAATAGTATTGGCTTTTCCTATGGACTCAATGTGATCTTGGATCACTAAAACATAAAATGTAGAGTCTTGTCCTGAAGTTTGAGCCAATCCTTTGTCCTTATAATTTTGAGGGATCCACTTTCCTCATCCATGCCATGCCATCCATTAAGCTTTTCCTGAAATATTCATCTTGAAATAATGTTAGCTCAATGAGCTATATGTTGTTAGGAATTACCAAAACCACCCAGGGATAGTTGCACTTTCAATCTCCCCCTTTTTGGTAATTGATGACAACATATAGATCAAAGCTTCGACAAAAGATAATAATAATGAAATATATCGTCGCTTTGAGAAGTATGTGATAAGTAAGAGCTCCCCCTAAATTTGTGCATGTTATAAGATTTGCTTTAGACTGCAAATGCACAAAGAGTTAGAATCATGGGTTACTCTTCCATGTCACATACATCTTGGTAGGGTGCTCAAAATGATAAGAATTAAATACATGCACTCATCACCAAGCAAAGTGAATGATCAAAATAAACTGATAATAACATCCAATCAAGCATTAAGTGTAGCTTATGATCAAACACATGATCATCACTGTCTCACAGATTAAGGCATAGTATCTCAAGTACTCAAAAGCAAATAAAGTACAACCAAGAAGACAAGAGAGAACAAATGCAAACTCTCTCTCTCTCAAAGCCTATGATCTATACATTTTTATCCCCCTTTGGCAACAAGTTACCAAAAAGTTCATAGAAAATGCATAGTACTAAACGACTCTCAGGCTTGGTCTTCAGTTGGTGGAGTCCGGATGACGCCAAGGACGAAGGCTTCAGTAGAAGTGGTTGGAGATGCTGGGGTAGGAGCTGGAGCTGGTGGAACTGAGGCTGTAGCTGGTGCAGAAGTAGTGGCTTTGGTGTCAGCAACTGGCACTGCAGACGATCTCTGAGGTTTGGGTACTCTGGCAAATGCATCAGTTGTGGTCTTGCCCTTCCTCTCCTGCATATCATCTTGTAGTTGTTCCACGGCAGACTGAATCTCTGTTACTTTCACATCCAGGTCATAGAACTTTTGTTCCATGATTCTTTCCAAGCTCTCTTGGTTTCGAGTCAGGGTGGCCAATCCTTTCTCAATCCTCAGAGTGGATGCTATAAGGTAACTGAGCTGCTCCTGCTTGTTCTTCAAGAAGTACTCAGATGCCTCCTCTTGAGTTGGCATCCTGGCAGCTTTCTCCATCTTTGCCTTCTCCTTCTTTGCTTGAGCATGTGCAGATGATGGTTCATTCTCATTCATGACAACCTGATTGTCTTCAAAGTCTGGATGGATGGGCAGGTGTTCCTTGTCCAACAGGTATGTGTTTGTGCCCATCTTTGAGTTGATCAACTCTTGAATTTGTGGGGCATATCCACAGCTCCTCTTCTGATCAGCTGCTGTCCTCTTAATGGTCTCTACCATGAGGCTCATCACCTTTAATTTTTGTGGCACATCAAATATGTGAAGCATGTTTATTGCATGTCCTTGGATCATCTTGTGATCACCTAACTTGGGCAATAGAGTGTGCCTCAGAATCCAGTTGATGGTGGGCAGCCCTGACAGAAAGAAATGCACTGAGCCAAACTTGAAAGTGCCAAGTGCTTTGTTTGGGATCTCCTTGTACATGTTGGACATGGAATTGTGATCCATCTTCTTCTTGGCATAGATGTCCAAGTCATCTTCCTGCTCTTCTGGGGCATTGATCAGCTATGCCCATTCAGCAACTGTAGACTGATATCTGGTTCCTTCTGACATCCACACTATCCTGCCATCTGGATAGAAGTGTGCTGTGGAGTAGAATTGCATAAAGAGCTCCTCATTCCACTTTGTGAGCTTCTGCCCAACAAAGTCTGCAACTCCACAAGCACTGAAGCTGTCATATACTCCCGGATAGTGTTCTTCGTGCTCCTTGATGTATTCCCAATCAACCCATCTCATGTCACATACTATGGGCTTCTTATCCAGCAGCACTGTCTCATAGAAGTCCTATTGTTCCTTGGTGTGAAACCTGTAATCCACAGCAGTTCTTCTCCTTGAAGCATATGGATCTGCTTCTCTCCACTTCTTCAGCCCTGAATCTCTTCTAATTTTCATGTCCTCAGCCACAGGATGAGCATCATTGTGGTCTGGGATCTTGGTCTTGAGCTTCCTGAGCACTTGTCCTTCTTCTTCTTCAGCAATGTCAGGCACTGGGGCCTTGTTCTTTTCAGCAGCAGATATGTTCCTGGTGTTTCTCTTTGGTGCACTCTTGGGCTTAGGTGCAGCTTTGGGTACTTCCTTGGGCTTGGATGCAGTAGCCCCTGACCTTATGGCATCACCCATAAGCTTCTGTGCCTTGGGTGCTGGTGCAGCAACCTCTTCTTCCTCTTCTTCATCTGAGTCTCTCCTCATGGAGGGTTTGCCAAGAACTCTGGCAGTGGTAGTTCTGACTCTCTTCTTCTTCTTGTCTTGGCCACTTGCTTCCTCTTCAGATTCCATGACAAGCTTCATGGTTTCTTCAGTTATAGCCTTCCTAGGCTTAGAGGTGGGAACTCTTCTTGCAGGTGCCTTTTTCAGCATTCTAGGCTTGATGGCTGCAGCTGAGCCATACTCTTTCTTGAGCACCTTCTTCTTAGATGTGGCTTCCTCTTCTGCCACATAATCCTCATCCTCTGACTCAGAAGTTCTCTTCTTGCTAGCTCTAGTGGCAGCTTTAGGCAGATTGCTTGGGGTGCTCCTACTACCCTCATCAGAACTGCTAGAGGGACTAGTGCCCTCACTCATGTTAACCTGCTCCTCAGATTTGTTCTGGCTGTCACTCTGATCAGACATGTTGCAAACTCTGACTGCTGACCCTGTGAATAGTTTATAGATGAGATAGAGTGGATGAGCATCACAAAATGCAGAGATTTTTGCAAAAGAATGAGTCAAAAACTTAGTTTTAGTTTTCCACAGAAAGCATTTCGGATCAACCAATTTCCAAACTCGGTGATACTGAAGCAGCTTTTGGAACCAAAACTAGTGAACTCGGTCAGACCGAGTCACAGTTTGGTGGCACCGAGACTGCTAGGGTTTCACAAAGTCCTGAACTCGGTCTCACCGATTTGTAATTTTTGGTCAGACCCAGAACCACATGTGCAATGGCCGTGGCCGAATCGGTGGAACCGAGTTCCGCAACCCGGTGGGTCCGAGATGGTTTTGGCAGAAACCTAAACCTAAATTTTCAAATCTCAACTATTCTACGGATTGTTTTGACTGGATAGGGGTGTTTCAATTGTAGCAAGAATCATAAAGAACACAATGTGCTAGGAATTGGACGGGGAATAGCACTGTGATCGAGTCCATACCCTAGTTCGGCGGCGGACTCTCTACGGCGGCAACGGCGGAGACGAATTCCGTTGACGGCGGCGGAGACCAGCGACAGGAGGCTGCTGACGACGAGGAGGACGATCCGGAGACCCAGGAGGCAAAGCGAGCTATGAGCGGGCGATGAGGTTTCGAAGAAATTTCCAAAATTTTGCCCGTGAGTATATATAGCCCGACCCTGTCGATGTGATCGAGTGGAACAACTCGGTGGCACCGAGATGCATGACTGTTGACAGTTATGGCAACTCGGTGTGACCGAACAGTTCAAATCGGTTGCACCGAGGTGAAAACCTAGATCGACTTAGTGATCTCGGTATGACCGAAATGGGGAAATCGGTCAGACCGAAAAGCACAAAGAAGTCTTGGAAGTTTAAGTCTATGAAAAATCGGGGACTCCGAGTGCTCCTCACACAGAGTGGTTTGAATCTGACTTGATCAAATTTTGTGATGTAGCATGAATAGAGTTTGAGACGAGAAAAGCATAGATAGCTAGAGAAGGTTCTTAGGCATTCTTGTCCATCCACTTAGCAAGAAAACCAATCAATCAAAACAACAAGTGGATGTCCTCGAATGAGTAAAATGTGCACTCAACATGCTCACACAATAAAATGGCAATTGAAATATGTGGCAAAGCATGCACAACCAATTCTAGCATCTATCAAGCAATTGGCGATGACTAGGTCATCTATATATGAGTATATTGACTTAGGAGTCAAATGAGAACATTTGATCATAGGTCATACTCATCGTTTAAGCACAAGTGGGGTTACCACTTTTACATAAAGCATTGTTGTGTTCACATCATTAGAGTTGGTTTAGCTCAATTCTTAGAGTAAAGCTCCCCTAGATGTGATATCCCCCCTAAGAGGGATGAACTAACCTTGGGTTTTGTCGACGATGACTTCATGTAGATGTTGAAGATGTGGATGCTCAACGTTGATGTAGATCAATTGGAGCTATCCATTGGAGTGAATTGCACTTTCAATACCTACATGGGTTAGTCCCACAAGGAATAAACAAGGATATTCATAGACATAGAGTGATGCACACATAAGATGATGTCTATGAAAGCTTTTAGGTTACCTTGTCCCTTGACTTACCAACAAGAGGGTTTGTGACTCCTTGAACTAGTGCAAGATATGGAAGTTGATTGCACTTGTTCTTGCCAAAATGATAAGAGTGAAGTATGTTGGCGGAGTCACCCTCAAGAACTCTCTAGTTCTTCTTCTTTTGGATCCACACCATCTTGATGGGAATCCTTGGAGTTGTAGTCGTACTTGATGAAGTGGAACTTGAAGAATTCTTTGGAATCCACTTGACTAAGGTCTTAGGAGCTTCTTCAAATGCATCAATTTCCTCTTGAAGCTTGTCCTTGCCTTTTGGTTTGTAGTCTTGTGGTGGCAGATCATCTTGAGCTTGTGTCCCTTTGAAATAAGTAGGATCATACTTCTCTTGTTGAGGAACAAACTTTGTCTTGGGGTATTGATCTTCTTCCCACTCAACTCCATTGGCATTGAACTTTCGTTCAAAACCAACACCTTGATTCTTCCGGTGCCTTCCTTGCTTGCGTACAATTTCCTCGAATTGCTTACTCTCGGCAAGGCTCTTGTACACTCCTTTCTCTATAATTCCCTTAAATAGGATATTTTCTTGCTCAAGTGTAACTTGGCTAAGAGAATCATTAGTTGAATCAAGAGAGCTACTAGAAGCAACAATATTGGATTTAACATGATCATTGTTACTACTAGAGGAATAATCTTTCTTGTTCTTGTTACTAGACTTGATTTGAGGCATGTAAGTGGATAAGAGTAAACGCTTGGCAATGTAAGAAGAACTTTTCTTACGAAGATCATCATTGATTGCTTTTAAGAACTCATGCTCTTGCTCAAGGTGGAGCTTTTCAAAGCGTAATTTCTCATGTGTCCTTAAAAGTTCTCGATGATCTCCTAAGATAGTTTCATGAGCTAACTTAAGAGTGTTTAGTTCTTTAGTTAGAGACTCAATCTTCTCCTTATCATTGTCATTCGTTTTATCTTGATTAGCATGATTAATTGACGTTTCATCATAGTATTCATCACTAGAGTTGTCAACAAGTAAATCATCATCACCTAACAAGTCATCTTCATCACTATTGAAATCAGCATACTCGGGGTGTGATACCTTTGGGCCTTTAGCCATGAAGCATGTTCCAACTCCTTCATTTGGTGAGTCAAATATGTCGTAGGAGTTGGTTGACACAAGTGCTAGACCGGCAACACCTTCATCTTGAGTATATTCGGAATTGGAGTGATACCTTCTCTCGGAGTGGTTGTCGGAGTCGGAGCCGGATACCCATTCACCAAAATGAGCTTGATGTCTTCGTTTTGTGTAGCTCCTTGATGACTTTTCTTTTCTTTCCGAATCCTTGCTTCTCCGTGAGTATCTTCATTCATAACGATCATCTCTACTCCTTCTTTCTCTAGATGGCGATTCTTATCTTCTACTTCTTCTTTTGGGAGAGTCTTCTCGTCTTTTGTAGGGAGCCGTACACTCATTGGAATAGTGTCCGGGTCTTCCACAGTTATAGCAGTTTCGCTCTCGACTAGAAGATCCTTTGTCATTGTAGGACCTTGACTTGGAGCTTCTACCTTTGCTTGTACTTTTGTAGAACTTCTTGAAGTTCTTCACCATTAAGCTCAATTTTCATTGAAGGTTTGCTTCTCACTTGATGATGTGGGGGCTTCACATGAGGCTTTGTAAGTGCCACTTGATTTGTTGTGAAGTTCCTCTTTATCCTTGAGTGACATATCATGAGCAACAATTCTTCCAATGACTTCCGTTGGCTTGAGATCTTTGTAATTGGGCATCATTTGGATCAATGTGCACACGGTATCACATTTTCCATCCAAGGCTCTTAGGATCTTCTTAATGATGAATCTATCGGTCATCTCTTCACTCCCTAAGCCGGCAATCTCATTTGTGATAAGAGCAAGCCTAGAGTACATTTCAGCGACACCTTCACCATCCTTCATTTTGAACTTGTCAAGTTGACTTTGAAGCACATCCAATTTGGATTCCTTGACGGAGTCGGTACCTTCGTGCATATCAATCAAAGTATCCCAAATTTCCTTTGCATTCTCAAGACAGCTGATTTTGTTGAATTCTTCGGGGCACAATCCGTTGAAGAGAATATCACAAGCTTGAGCGTTGTATTGCAGCATCTTCAACTCTTCCGCGGTAGCTTCACGGTTTGGTTCTTTCCCATCAAAGAAGTCACCTTGCAAGCCAACACACACAATAGCCCAAACGGCGGGGTTATGTCCAAGAATATGCATTTTCATTTTATGCTTCCAACTAGCAAAATTAGTACCATCAAAGTAGGGACCTCTACGGTGATAATTTCCCTCGCTAGACACCATACTCTCCTAGGTTGTGAAACCAAGGCTATGACCACCAAAAGCTATGGAAATCAAAGCAAATGGAGACCAAAGCTCTGATACCACTTGTAGGATCGGAAGTATGTCTAGAGGGGGGGGGGGTGATTAGACTACTTGACCAAATAAAAATCTAACCTTTTCCCAATTTTAGTTCTTGGCAGATTTTAGCTATCTTAGCACAAGTCAAGCAATCTCCACACAATTCAAGCAAGCATGCAACAGAGTATATGAGCAGCGAAAAGTAAAGCATGCGACTTGCAAGAATGTAAAGGGAAGGGTTTGGAGGATTCAAACGCAATTGGAGACACGCATGTTTTTGGCGTGGTTCCGATAGGTGGTGCTATCGTACATCCACGTTGATGGAGACTTCAACCCACGGAGGGTAACGGTTGCGCGAGTCCACGGAGGGCTCCACCCACGAAGGGTACATGAAGAAGCAACCTTGTCTATTCCATCACGGCCATCGCCCACGAAGGACTTGCCTCACCAGCGGTAGATCTTCACGAAGTAGGCGATCTCCTTGCCCTTACAAACTCCTTGGTTCAACTCCAAAATCTTGTTGGAGGCTCCCAAGTGACACCTAGCCAATCTAGGAGACACCACTCTCCAAGAAGTAACAAATGGTGTGTTGATGATGAACTCCTTGCTCTTGTGCTTCAAATGATAGTCTCCCCAACACACAACTCTCTCTCACAGGATTTGGATTTGGTGGAAAGAAGATTTGAGTGGAAAGCAACTTGGGGAAGGTTAGAGATCAAGATTCATATGGTAGGAATGGAATATCTTGAGCTCAACACAAGGGTAGGTGGTTCTCTCTCAGAAAATGTGTATTGGAAGTGAAGATCTGTTCTCATGGCTCTCTCAACGAATGAAGAGTGGGTGGAGGGGTATATATAGCCTCCACACAAAATCTAACCGTTACACACAATCTGCCAAACTCGGTGGGACCGAATCGTTAAACTCGGTCGGACCAATTCAGCAAACCTAGTGACCGTTAGGATTTTCGGTGGGACTGAGATGCAACTCGGTAGGACCGATATGGTTAGGGTTTGGGCATAGCGTAATCTTGGTGTGACCGATTACGCAAACTCGGTGGGACCGATTTTGGTAATAAGCTAACCAAGGGTTGGTCAGGTAAACTCGGTGGGACCGATTTGGTCTTTTCGGTGAGATCGAAATGTTACGAAAGGGAAACCGTGAATTTACATTGCAATCTCGGTGGGACCGATCGCTCACTTCGGTTGGACTGAAACGTTACGAAGGGAAACAGAGAAATTGCAATCCCATCTTGGTGAGACCGAGATCCCTATCGGTGAAACCAATTTGCTAGGGTTTGTGGCAGTGGCTATGACAAATGAAACTCGGTGGCTCCGGATAGAAAGAATCGGTGGGGCCGAGTTTGACTTTTGGTTTGGATCATATGTGGATATGGAAAGGTAGTTGAGGATTTTGGAGCATATCACTAAGCACATGAAGCAAGAGGCTCATTAAGCAACACCTCATCCCTCCTTAATAGTATTGGCTTTTCCTATGGACTCAATGTGATCTTGGATCACTAAAACATAAAATGTAGAGTCTTGTCCTTGAAGTTTGAGCCAATCCTTTGTCCTTCTAATTTTGAGGGATCCACTTTCCTCATCCATGCCATGCCATCCATTGAGCTTTTCCTGAAATATTCATCTTGAAATAATGTTAGCTCAATGAGCTATATGTTGTTAGGAATTACCAAAACCACCCAGGGATAGTTGCACTTTCAGATGCCCTCTCCTGGTTCTTATGCCCTGGTCTTGGATGCCACCTTCGCAACGGAGAGGTGGGCTGCTCGCTTCTCCCGAGTTCTGATAGATGGCGGAAGCAACATCAACATCCTATACTGAGACACTATGGAGAAGTTGGAAATCAAGCAAAGGCAGCTTCATCCCAGTCAGACTGTATTCCATGGCATAGTTCCTGGCCTTTCCTGCTCACCAATCAGCAAGACCTAGATAGACGTCCTCTTTGGGGACAAAGATCACTTCCGCTGGGAGCCAGTCTGGTTTGAGGTGGTGGACCTTGAGAGCCCCCATCATGTGCTACTTGGCCGGCCTGCTCTGGCCAAGTTCATGGCGGACCCCACTATGCTTACCTCAAGATGAAGATGCCAAGCACCAAGGGAATCCTAACCATAACTGGGGATTACAAGAAGTCGTCCGCCTGTGCAGCAGACAACAGCCGGCTAGCCGAGTCCCTCATGATCACAGCAGAGAAGCGGCTCCTTGACCGGGTTGTGGCAATGGCGGGCAAGCAGCCGGAGATGTCGCCCAACCCCAAGGAGTCGGAAGCTGAGGGCTCGTTCAAGCCGGCCAAAGAAACAAAGAAGATACCCTTGGACCTGGAGCACCCGGAAAGGCACGCTGTCATAGGTGCAAACCTTGACAGCAAATAGGAAATCAAGCTCGTCGATTTCCTCCGTGAGAATCGAGACATCTTCGCATGGTCTCCCAAGGACATGCCGGGTGTTCTGACGGATTTCGCCGAGCACAAGCTACATGTCCGGCCTGATGCCAAGCCAGTCAGGCAGCCCTTGCGCCGCCTGTCAGAAGAGAAGAGAAGATTCGTCGGAGAAGAGATAGCCCGACTTCTAGCAGCCGGCTTCATTATGGAAGTGTTATTCCTAGAATGGTTAGCCAACCCAGTCCTTGTACTGAAGAAGAATAAGCAGTGGCGCATGTGTATTGACTACACCAGCCTCAATAAAGCTTGCCCCAAAGATCCATTTGCTTTGCCAAGAATTGACCAAGTGGTAGAATCCACAGCCGGATGCGAGCTTTTGAGCTTTTTGGATGCATACTCAGGGTATCATCAGATCAAGCTGAACCCGACCGACAGGTTGAAGACCGCCTTCATCACACCATTCGGAGCCTTCTGCTACCTGACAATGTCGTTCGGCTTGAGGAACACCGGCGCCACATTTTAGCATTGCATGCAGAAGTGTCTCCTCAAGCAACTCGGCAGAAACGCCCATGTACATGCGGACGATGATGTGGTGAAGACGGAGAAGCGTGGCACGCTGCTAGAAGACCTCAAGAAGACCTTTGAAAATTTGCACCGCTTTCAGATTGCTCAACCCGGAGATATGTGTCTTTGGAGTACCAGCCGGCCAGCTTCTTGGCTTCCTGGTCTCAGAGCGCGACATAGAGTGCAACCCTGTGAAGATCAAGGCCATCGAGAGGATGGAGGTGCCCACCCGACTGCTGGATGTGCAAAAATTCACCGGCTGCTTGGCATCCATCAGCCGTTTCATTAGTCGGTTGAGCGAGAAGGCTCTTCCCCTGTACCCTCTTATGAAGAAGACCACTTTTTTCAAGTGGAACGACAAGGCGGATGAAGCTTTTCTCCAGCTCAAGAAGATGTTGACCACTCCGCCTGTCCTGGCGGCTCCTACTTCTAAAGAGCCCATGCTTCTCTACATCGCCGCCACCAGGCGGGTGGTTAGCACAGTCATAGTTGTGGAGCAGAAGGAAGACGACAAAGCACTACCAGTCCAGAGGCTGGTATATTACTTGAGTGAAGTGTTGTCCGCCTCCAAGCAGAACTACCCCCATTATCAGAAGATGTGCTACGGCGTGTATTTTGCCGCCAAGAAGCTGAAGCCATACTTTCAAGAGCACCCAATCACTGTTGTCTGCACTGCTCCACTTGCCGAGATCAATGGAAGCCGAGATGCTTCAGGCCGAGTGGCCAAATGGGCTATAGATTAGGCTCCCTACACCATCTACTACCAGCCTCGCACCGCCATAAAGTCACAAGCACTGGCCGACTTCCTCGTCAACTGGACCGAGACCCAGTACCTGCCGCCAGCGCCGGACTCCACCCATTGGTGGATGCACTTCGATGGTTCCAAGATGTGCACCGGTTTGGGAGCCGGCATCATCCTCATCTCTCCCAAAGGAGACAAGCTCAGGTATGTGTTGCAAATTCACTTTGCCGCCTCCAATAATGTAGCTGAATACGAAGCACTCATACACGGACTCCGGCTTGCCAAGGAACTCGGCATTCGCTGGATCCTGTGCTATGGAGACTCCGACTTGGTGGTCCAGCAGTCGTCAGGCGACTGGGATGCCAAAGATGCAAATATGGCAAGCTACCGCTTCCTCGTCCAACAACTCAGTGGATACTTCGAAGGGTGCGAGTTCCTCCATGTGCTAAGAAAATGACAATGAGCAAGCGGATGCCTTGGCACGGATGGGCTCCACCCGGCAAGCAATACCAGCCGGCGTCGCCCTACAACGCCTCCTCAAGCCGTCTGTTAAGCCGTCACCCGAGTCAGATTCCATCTTCGTGCCGGCTGCTCCCGAAGCAGTCGGATCTGACTTGGGGACTACAGTAGTCGGCTCGGGGACATCAGCACGCGGCTCGGGGGCTGCGGCAGTCGCACCTAGCCCGGGGACTTCAGAACCCGGCCCAGGGACTACAGCAGTCGGCCCGGGGACTTCATCAACGCAGCAGGCGGCAGCCGACTCCAACCCGCCGCCTCCCAGCTCATCCGCCCTCGTGCAACTTGCAGTTCTGGCAATCGAAGAAATAGCAGCACCTTCATGGGCGCAGCCCATCCTCAACTTTTTGGTTAATAAAGAGTTGTCGACTGATGAGATCTCGGCCCGACAAGTGCAACGTTGGGCAGCAGCGTACACCATTGTCAACAGAGAACTTGTGAGGTGCAGTGTCACTGGGGTGCACCAGCGCTGCGTGCAACCGGAGAAAGGCCAAGCAATCCTCAAGGATATCCAGCAAGGGGAGTGTGGCGACCACGCGGCTTCAAGAGCACTCGATGCCAAAGCTTTCCACCATGGTTTTTTCTGTCCGACTGCTCTAGAAGAAGCCAAAGACTTGGTCCATAAGTGTAAAGGGTGCCAGAAGTTCTGCTCCAAGCCACATTTGCCGGCTTCTGCGCTCAAGACCATTCTCATTGCCTGGCCCTTTGCAGTTTGGGGGCTGGATATGGTGGGACCATTCAAGACAACACGCGGCAGCATGACTCATCTGCTTGTCGCCGTGGACAAATTCACCAAGTGGATAGAAGCAAACCCAATTAAGAAGTTGAATGGTCCGACTGTTGTGACTTTCATCGCTGACATCACCATTCGGTATGGCATACCACACAACATCATCACCGACAACAGCATGAACTTTGCAAAAGGCGCCTTGGCTCATTTCTGCGCGACGCAGGGCATCCGACTGGACTTAGCGTCCCTTGCCTATCCGCAGTCAAATGGCCAAGTGGAGCGAGCAAACGGCCTCATTTTGTCCGGCATCAAGCCTCGACTGGTCGAGCCTCTCGAGCGTTCGGTCGGCTGCTGGCTCACGAGCTGTCGGCCGTCCTCTGGAGCTTGCGCACAACTCCGAACAAGTCAACCGGCTTCACGCCTTTCTTCCTCGTCTACGGTGCCGAAGCCGTCATCCCGACGGACATAGAATTCGAATCCCCTCGAGTCACCATGTACACCGAAGAGGAGGCAAAAGAAGCACTAGAAGACGATGTCGATCTGCTGGGAGAGAGCCGGTTGTTGGCACTCAGCCGGTCCACCATCTACCAGTAGAGTCTACGCCGATACTACAACCGTAAGGTCAAGCCAAGATCCTTTCAAGAGGGAGACCTTGTGCTCTGGCTGATCTAGCGAACAACCAGCCAGCACAAGCTCTCGACACCTTGGGAAGGCCCCTTCATCATCATCAAGGTTTTGTCTACGACTCCTACTACCTTATCGGTGCTCAGAAGCCCAGAGCACGCAAGAGAGACGACTCCGGCAAGGAAACGGAGCGACCATGGAACGCAAACCTCCTTCGAAGATTTTACAGTTGATGCAGTATGTACCATGCTACCTTTTGTATTAAGTACGAAGACTCCGGGTCCCTCGAGAAGAGCTCGGGGGCTACCCTCTTTTATCTATATGATAAGTATTAAGCCTATGAATGTGCTATTTCATTATTCCACCCGGTACCGGGTTTGACCAGTCGGCCCGGGGGCTCGCCGTCTTGTACTATGCGGTGCTTCCTGCAGCCGAACAAGTAGTGTGTTGGCACCTAAGCCTTCTCCTGCCAGAAGCCGCAGCTTGCAGAGCGACTGTCCGGTGGGCAGGAGTTAAAGGCAGAAAGGGTGCCCACATGAAAAATGGCTAAGGACCCAAAGCATGCACATGGTTCAAGCCAGCTTCTCTCCTCATCGACCGGCTGCTGAGCAGCCGGCCGGCCGGCTTCTACTTAACTTGCTAACACTCTAGTCGGCTAAGTACTTGCCCTCCCGAAAGTAGTTACGTACTTGACCCAGCCACAGTCCGCAGAGCGGCTGTTTGGCTGGCAAGACGGCAACCAAGGAAGGGTGGCAAAGGGAAAAAGGCAAGTAGCAGAAAGCAAGAAAAGACAGAACTCGGCAAGAATATTTACATATCAAAAGGCTCTTGGCCAGCATTCAACAGAGTTTGAAATACACCCCGCGGGTGGAATTGTGCAAATTTAACAAAGTTTGTCGAGACTGATAAAACAGGAAAAATAAAGATAAGTCGATGGCCTAGGGAGCAGTAGAGGGATCCGGCTGGTGGACGGAATCGATGGTGCCGGTTGGTGGAGTGGACGGCTGGTCAGTCTCTGCTTGGTCGCCTCCAGCAGTAGTCGGCGCACTCGAGTGTGGCTCATTGTTTGAGGCGCGGTCAAGCTGAGGCTGGCCATCTGCTCCAACCCCTGGCGCATCTTCTCCGCCTTCCTCGTCCTTCTCGTCTTCTCCCTCGTCGCTGGAGTCGATCGCCTCGGTCGAGTCCTCGTCGTCATCTGGGTTCAGCCCGAACCACTCCGGTGGCGCCTCGACACCGTTTTGGGCAAGCTTAGGAACGAAGATGCTGGTGTCGGTGTACTCGGCGATCGCCGCAGCCCGTTTGACAAGATCACGCTCCACCGCCACCAGCTTCTCTTGGGCCTCCAGTCGAAACGTGGTCAACTGGGCTAGATTTAGCCCAGGGTACCACACCTTGACAAACTCCAAGGCCCGGCGTGCCCCAGCCGGGGCCGAGGAACCCTTCCAAGCCTCAAGACTGCCGGCCGCCACCTCCAGCCAGTTGGCAGTCTGACTAGGAGTGCGCGGAGCTGGCATGTCTGGCCATAGGGCAGAGATCGCCTGGGCCCCATGATGACCCACAAGTATAGGGGATCTATCGTAGTCCTTTCGATAAGTAAGAGTGTCGAACCCAACGAGGAGCAGAAGTAAATGATAAGCGGTTTTCAGCAAGGTATTCTCTGCAGGTACTGAAATAAGTGGTAACATATAGTTTTGTGATAAGGTAAATTGTAACGAGCAACAAGTAAAAAAAGTAAATAAAGTGCAGCAAGGTGGCCCAATCCTTTTTGTAGCAAAGGACAAGCCGGAACAAACTCTTATAATAGGAAAAGCGCTCCCGAGGACACATGGGAATATCGTCAAGCTAGTATTCATCACGTTCATATGATTCGCGTTCGGTACTTTGATAATTTGATATGTGGGTGGACCGGTGCTTGGGTGCTATTCTTACTTGAACAAGCATCCCACTTATGATTAACCTCTATTGCAAGCATCCGCAACTACAACAAAAGTATTAAGGTAAACCTAACCATATCATGAAACATATGGATCCAAATCAGCCCCTTACGAAGCAACGCATAAACTAGGGTTTAAGCTTCTGTCACTCTAGCAACCCATCATCTACTTATTACTTCCCATTGCCTTCCTCTAGTCCCAAATAATGGTGAAGTGTTATGTAGTCGACGTACACATAACACCACTAGAGGCTAGACAACATACATCTTATCAAAATATCGAACGAATACCAAATTCACATGACTACTAATAGCAAGACTTCTCCCTTGTCCTCAGGAACAAACGTAATTACTCACAAAGCATATTCATGTTCATAATCAGAGGGGTAATAATATGCATAAAGGATCTGAACATATGATCTTCCACCAAATATACCAACTAGCATCAACTACAAGGAGTAATCAATACTACTAGCAACCTACTAGGACCAATCCCGGACTTTGAGACAAGAATTGGATACAAGAGATGAACTAGGGTTTGGAGATGAGATGGTGCTGGTGAAGATGTTGGTGGAGATTACCCTCTCCAGATGAGAGGAGCGTTGGTGATGACGATGGTGATGATTTCCCCCTCCCAGAGGGAAGTATCCCGGCAGAACAGCTCTGCCGAAGCTCTAGATTGGTTCCGCCAAGGTTCCACCTCGTGGCGGCGGAGTCTCGTCCCGAAAGGTTCCTCTGTATTTTTTTCTCATCGAAAGACTTCATATAGGAGAAGATGGATGTTGGAGAGCCACCAGGATGCCCACGAGGTAGGGGGCGCGCCCTAGGAAGGGGGGCGCTCCCCCCACCCTCGTGAGCAGGGTGTGGGCCCCCTGGCCTTCATCTTTGGCGAGGATTTTTCTTTATTTATTTTAAGATATTCCGTGGAGTTTTAGGACTTTTGGAGTTGCACAGAATAGGTCTCTAATATTTGCTCCTTTTCCAACCCAGAATTCCAGCTGCCGGCATTCTCCCTCCTTATGTAAACCTTGTAAAATAAGAGAGAATAGCCATAAGTATTGTGACATAATGTGAAATAACATCCCATAATGCAATAAATATCGATATAAAAGCATGATGCAAAATGGACGTATCAACTCCCCCAAGCTTAGACCTCGCTTGTCCTCAAGCGAAAGGCCGATAACAATAAATATGTCCTCATGTTTAGAGGTAGAGGCATCGATGAAAATAAAATACGGACATGAAGGCATCATGATTATTCTCATAACAGCAACATATATAGATTTTTTCATATGATTACTTATATTCAAGTAATGATCTATTCACAATGCAAAAGCATGAATCAGAAACCTTATTGAGCACCAACAAACTATAACCTCAGTCATCGAAGCAATTACAATTTATCATAACATCGGAAAGAGTCTATGTTAGAGCTGAAAAGCAAGTCCACATACTCAACTATCATCTAGTCCTTCATAATTGCTAACACTCACGCAATACTTGTGATTACGGAGTTTTAATCGGACACAGAGAAACATAGGGGCTTATAGTTTTGCCCCACAACCTTTTACCGCAAGGGTAATGTCAACAATAATAATTCATGCTCCCCTACATCCAATTATATATATATATATATATATATATATATATATATATATCATGTTCTTTCCAACATGCTGGGCTTGCCAAAGGATAAAATGAAAAAGGAAAGGTGAATAGCACCATGACTCTTGCATAAGGTAGAAGATAATAATAAAAGATAGGCCCTTCGCAGAGGGAAGCAGAGGTTGCCATGCGCTTTTATGGTTGGATGCACAAAATCTCAATGCAAAAGAACGTCACTTTATATTGCCCCTTATGATATGAACCTTTATTATGCAGTCCCTCGCTTTTATTACTTCCACATCACAAGATTGTATAAAGCTTATTCCTTCCACACCAATCAATCATACATATTTAGAGCAATTTTACTGCTTTGCACCGATGACAACTTACTTGAAGGATCTTACTCAATCCATAGGTAGATATGGTGGACTCTCATGGCAAAACTGGTTTAAGGGTATTTGGAAGCACAAGTAGTATTTCTACTTGGTGCTGAGAATTTGGCTAGCATGAGGGTGAAAGGCAAGCTCAACATGTTAGAGGATCCATGACAACATACTTTATCTCAGATATAAGAAAAACATAACTCATTACATTGTCTTCCTTGTCGAACATCAACTCTTTAGCATGTCATATTTTAATGAGTGCTCCCAATCATAAAAGATGTCAATGATAATATATCTATATGTGAAACCTCTCTTTCCTTATTACTTCCTATTAATTGCAACAATGACCAAAGCTATGTCTGCCAACTCCCAACAACTTTTAATAATCATACTCTTTCTATGTGAAGTCATTACTCTCAATAAGATCAATATGAACTCTTTGTTTCTTTTTATTCTTTTCTTCTTTCCCCCCTTTTTTATCCACTCAAGATCATGGGAAAATAATCAAGCCCTTTACTCAACACTAATCTTTATTATATATAGCTCATGGACTCGATTACAAAGAAAGATCATAAGCAAAACTCAAAACTAGATCATGCCATAAACTTTATTCTACTAGATCAAGATACTACTAATAGGACCGAACTAAGAAAAACGGTAAAGATAGGAGATGTGATTGTGATACGATACCGGGGCACCTCCCCCAAGCTTGGCAGTTGCCAAGGGGAGTGCCCATACCCATGTGATTATGTCTCCTTTGTCGGTGAAGAAGGCGGAGGTGTTGTCGATGATGCGGGCTTGCCCTTCTCTTTCTCCAACTTGCGTCGGAGGGTGAAATTATCGATCCTCAACTCATCATTCTCTATCTCAAGCTTTATTATCCTTTTGCATAATGCCTCTTTGCTTTCTTGCTTGAAACGAGGGGGAACTGGTTCATCTTCATCTTCCTCATCGGGGTACCATATATGTGGATAGGTGTCCTTGAATATGTTCTTAACCAAAGGCTGGTAAGAAACTGGGCAATCCTCCTCTGAATCTTGAGATGACATGTTGATCTAATCTGCAGCAGCAAAGCTCGAAACAAAAACAGAGGATATTTGCGTGATACGGGAGTCAAAACCTTCGGGAGAATATATAGTGAATTTTTACCGACCAAAATACGTAACGTGCAAGAAAACGGAGTCCGGAAGGCACACGAGGTTCTCACCACCCTCGTGGGGCCCTCGTGTCCTTACCGGACTGCTACTTATTTTTCTATTTTTCTAAATATTCCAAAACGGAGAAATATTGCCTTAAAAATTGTTTTGGATTCGGTTTACTTACCGTACCACATACCTATTCCTTTTCAGGGTCTGAAACTGTTTGGAAAGTGTCTCCTATGTATTCCTCCGGGGTTACAGTTTCAACAATATTGGTTTCAACGTTTATGGGATTACCTGAGATGTAATGTTTAACTCTTTGACCGTTTACCACCTTCGGATTCGTACCTTCGAAGTTGTTGATCTTTATGGCAGCGGAACGATAGACCTCCTCGATAACATAGGGGCCTTCCCATTTAGAGAGAAGTTTCCCTGCAAAAAAATCTTAAACGAGAGTTGTATAGCAATACATAATCACCTACATTAAACTCATGCTTTTGTATCCTTTTGTCATGCCATCTTTTAACTTTTTATTTAAACAACTTGGCATTTTCATAAGCTTGGGTTCTCCATTCATCAAGTGAGCTATTATCAAATAACCTCTTCTCACCGGCAAGTTTGAAATCATAGTTGAGCTCTTTAATAGCCCAATATGCCTTATGTTCTAGTTAGAGAGGTAAGTGACATGCTTTTCCATAAACCATTTTGTACGGAGACATACCCATAGGATTTTTATATGCAGTTCTATAGGCCCATAATGCATCATCAAGTTTCTTGGACCAATTCTTTCTAGACCTATTAACAGTCTTTTGCAAAATTAATTTGAGCTCTCTATTCCTCAATTCTACTTGACCACTAGACTGTGGGTGATAAGGAGATGCAATTCTATGATTAACATCATACTTAGCAAGCATTTTACGAAAAGCACCGTGAATAAAGTGTGACCCACCATCAGTCATTAAATATCTAGGGACTCCAAACCTCAGAAAAATAACTTCCTTAAGCATTTTAATAGAAGTGTTATGATCAGCACTACTAGTTGGAATAGCTTCTACCCACTTAGTAACGTAATCAACAACAACTAGAATATGTGTATATCCATTAGAGGCAGGAAAAGGTCCCATATAATCAAAGCCCCAAACATCAAATGGTTCAATAACAAGTGAATAATTCATAGGCATTTCTTGACGTCTACTAATATTACCAATCCTTTGACATTCATCAGAAGATAAAACAAACTTACGGGCATCCTTGAAGAGAGTAGGCCAATAAAAACCAGATTGCAATACCTTATGTACAGTTCTGTCTCCAGCATGGTGTCCTCCATAAGCTTCGGAGTGACACTTGTGTAGGATCTGTTAATGTTCATGCTCAGGTACACAATGTATAATAACACCATCTACTCCTTCTTTATAAAGATGTGGGTCATCCCAAAAGTAATGTCTTAAATCATAGAAAAACTTTTTCTTTTGCTGGTATGTGAAGCTAGGTGATATAAACTTAGCAACAATATAATTAGCATAATCAGCATACCAAGGAGTACTACGAGAAGTACTTATAACAATTAATTGTTCATCAGGAAAGCTATCATCAATAGGTAGTGGGTCATCAAGAACATTTTCTAGTCTAGACAAGTTGTCTGCAACGGGGTTCTCAGCTCCTTTCCTATCAACAATATGCAAATCAAATTCTTGCAGTAAGAGAACCCATCTAATAAGTCTAGGTTTAGCATCTTTCTTTTCCATAAGATATTTAATAGCAGCATGATCAGTGTGAATAGTTACTTTAGAATCAACAATATAAGGTCTGAACTTATCACAAGAAAATACAACTGCTAAAAGTTCTTTTTTCAGTAGTAGCATAATTCCTTTGAGAATTGTCTAGAGCCTTACTAGCATAATGAATAACATTTAATTTCTTATCAACTCTTTGCCCTAGAACAGCATCTACAACATAATCACTAGCATCACACATAATTTCAAAGGGTAAATTCCAATCAGGTGGCTGAACAACAGGTGCAGAGACTAATGCTTTCTTAAGTATTTCAAATGCTTCTACACAATCATCATCAAAGACAAATGGTACATCTTTTTGTAATAAATTAGTCAGAGGCCGAGAAATTTTGGAGAAGTCCTTAATGAACCTCCTATAAAATCCAGCGTGTCCAAGGAAACTTCTTATACCTTTGATGTCCTTGGGACATGGCATCTTTTCAATAGCATCAACCTTGGCTTTATCAACTTCAATACCTCTTTCATAAACTTTGTGCCCCAAGACAATACCTTCGTTAACCATAAAGTGGCACTTTTCCCAATTCAAGACAAAATTAGTTTCTTCACATCTCTGCAAAACTCGATCAAGATTGCTCAAGCAATCATCAAAAGAGGAACCATAGATGGAAAAGTCGTCCATGAAAACCTCACAAATATTTTCACAAAAGTCAGAGAATATAGCCATCATGCATCTTTGAAAGGTAGCAGGTGCATTACATAGACCAAAAGGCATACGTCTATAAGCAGAAGTACCAAAAGGGCATGTAAAAGTAGTCTTTGATTGATCTTTAGCCGACACAGGTATTTGAGAGAAACCAGAATAACCATCTAGAAAGCAGTAATGTGTATGTTTGCATAATCTTTATAGCATTTGATCAATAAAAGGTAAGGGGTAATGATCTTTCTTAGTAGCTTTATTTAATTTGCAGAAATCAATTACCATCCTATAACATGTGATAATTCTTTGTGGAATCAATTCATCCTTATCATTAGGAACAACAGTAATACCTCCCTTCTTAGGGACACAATGGACAGGACTTACCCACTGGCTATTAGCAACGGGATAAATTATACCCGCCTCTAGAAGCTTGAGTATTTATTTTCTTACCACTTCTTTCATTTTAGGATTCAGACGTCGTTGAGGATCACGAACTGGTTTGGCATCCGCTTCCAAATTTATTTTATGTTGACATAGAGTGTGACTAATTCCCTTAAGTTCATCAAGAGTATATCCAATAGCAGCACAATGCTTCTTCAGAGTTTTCAATAATCTTTCTTCTTCATGCTCTGAAAGGTTAGCACTAATAATAACAGGATATATCTTATTTTCATCAAGATAAGCATATTTAAGATTATCAGGCAACGGTTTAAGCTCAAACACGGGATCACCCTTGGGTGGAGGAGGATCCCCTAAAATTTCAACAGGCAAATTGTGTTGCAGAATAGGTTCCTATTTAAAGAATACTTCATCTATTTCCCTTCTTTCATTCATGAACATATCATTTTCATGGTCTAGCAAATAGTGTTCTGAAGGATCACTAGGAGGTACGGCAATAGAAGCAAGACCAATAATTTCATCCTTACTAGGTAATTCTTCCTCACGATGTTGTTTACTAAATTTAGATAAATTAAACTCATGAACCACATCATCCAAGCCAATAGTAACAACATTCTTTTCGCAGTCTATCCTAGCATTAGCAGTGTTCAAGAAGGGTCTACCAAATATAATGGGACAAAAGCTATCTTGTGGAGAAGTGAGAACAAGAAAATCAGCAGGATATTTAGTTTTCCCACACAGGACTTCAACATCTCTAACAATCCCAGTTGGTGAAATAGTATCTCTATTGGCAAGTTTAATTGTGACATCAATACCTTCTAACTCAGCAGGTGCAATTTCATTCTTAATTTCTTCATATAAAGTATGCGGTATAACACTAGCACTCGCACCCATATCACATAAGCCATGATAACAATGATCTCCTATTTTAACAGAAATAAAAGGCACGCCTACCACAGGTCTATGTTTATCTTTAGCACAAGGTTTAGCAATTCTAGCAGTTTCACCGTTGAACTGAATAACATGCCCATCAATATTATCAGACAAGAGATCTTTAACAATAGCAATATTAGGTTCTACTTTAACTTGCTCAGGTGGTACATAAGTTCTTATATTGCTTTTATGGTCAACAGTTGGAGCTTTAGCATGATCCTTTATTCTAACAGGGAAAGGTGATTTCTCAACATAAGCAGTAGGAACAATAGGATCATTATAAGTGACAGTCTTTTCTTCAACTTAAATAGGTGCAACTACTTTTACTTCTATGGGAGGATGATATTTAAACCACTTCTCCTTGGGGAGATCAACATAAGTAGCAAAAGATTCACAGAAAGAAGCTACTATCTCAGAGTCAAGTCCATATTTAGTGCTGAACTTACGGAAAATATCGGTATCCATAAAAGATCTAATACAATCAAACTTAGGTGTCATACCAGACTCCTTACCTTCGTCGAGGTCCCAATCTTCAGAGTTGCGTTTAATTATATCCAATAAGTCCCATTTGAATTCAATAGTCTTCATCATAAAAGAGCCAGCATAAGAAGTATCGAGCATGGTGCGATTGTTTTCAGAAAGCCGAGCATAAAAACTTTGAATAATTATTTCTCTTTGGAGCTCATGATTGGGGCATGAATATAACATTGATTTAAGCCTCCCCCAAGCTTGAGCGACGCTTTCTCCTTCGCGAGGCCAAAAATTATATATGTAATTGCGATCACGATGAACAAGATGCATAGGGTAATACTTTTGATGAAATTCCAATTTCAATCTTTTATAGTTCCATGATCTCGTATCACATAGCCTATACCATGGCAATGTGTATCCCTTCAAAGATAAAGGGAAGACCTTTTTCTTAGCAACATCGTCGGGTATACCTGCAAGCTTAAATAATCCACAAACTTCATCCACATATATTAAGTGCTCATCAGGATGCTTTGTTCCATCTCCTGTAAAAGGGTTAGCCAACATTTTTTCCATCATACCCTAAGGAAATTCAAAAGGAGTTTCATTTTCAATAGGTTCAGTAGGTTGAGGAGCAACTCTTTGCTCTACTGGATGGGGTGAAGATACCCCGAACAAGCCCCTCAGAGAATTACTTTCCATAGTGACAAGTGACAATAAATTTCAGCACACTATATAAATTTTTCCTTACCAAATTCCACTACCAAAGGCGCTACACTCCCCGGCAACGGCGCCAGAAAAGAGTCTTGATGACCCACAGGTATAGGGTATCTATTGTAGTCCTTTCGATAAGTAAGAGTGTCGAACCCAATGAGGAGCAAAAGGAAATGATAAGCGGTTTTCAGCAAGGTATTCTTTGCAGGTACTAAAATAAGTGGTAACAGATAGTTTTGTGATAAGGTAAATGGTAATGAGCAACAAGTAACAAAAGTAAATAAAGTGCAGCAAGGTGGCCCAATCCTTTTTGTAGTAAAGGACAAGCCGGAACAAACTCTTATAATAGGAAAAGTGCTCCCGAGGACACATGGGAATATCGTCAAGCTAGTTTTCATCACGTTCATATGATTCGCGTTCGGTACTTTGATAATTTGATATGTGGGTGGACCGGTGCTTGGGTGATGTTCTTACTTGAACAAGCATCCCACTTATTATTAACCTCTATTGCAAGCATCCGCAATGACAACAAAAGTATTAAGGTAAACCTAACCATAGCATGAAACATATGGATCCAGATCAGCCCCTTACGAAGCAACGCATAAACTAGGGTTTAAGCTTCTATGACTCTAGCAACCCATCATCTAGTTATTACTTCCCAATGCCTTCCTCTAGGCCCAAATAATGGTGAAGTGTTATGTAGTCGACGTTCACATAACACCACTAGAGGCTAGACAACATACATCTTATCAAAATATCGAACGAATACCAAATTCACATGACTACTAATAGCAAGACTTCTCCCTTGTCCTCAGGAACAAACGTAATTAATCACAAGGCATATTCATGTTCATAATCAGAGGGGTAATAATATGCATAAAGGATCTGAACATATGATCTTCCACCAAATAAACCAACTAGCATCAACTACAAGGAGTAATCAACACTACTAGCAACCTACTAGCACCAATCCCGGACTTTGAGACAAGAATTGGATACAAGAGATGAACTAGGGTTTGGAGATGAGATGGTGCTGGTGAGTATGTTGGTGGAGATTGCCCTCTCCCGATGAGAGGAGCGTTGGTGATGACGATGGTGATGATTTCCCCCTCCCGGAGGGAAGTATCCCCGGCAGAACAGCTCTGCCGGAGCTCTAGATTGGTTCCGCCAAGGTTCCGCTCGTGGTGGCGGAGTCTCGTCCCGAAAGGTTCCTCTCTATTTTTTTTTCTCATCAAAAGACTTCATATAGGAGAAGATGGACGTCGGAGAGCCACCAGGGGGCCCACGAGGTAGGGGGGCGCGCCCTAGGGAGGGGGGCGCGCCCCCCACCCTCGTGAGGAGGGTGTGGGCCCCCTGGGCTTCATGTTTGACGAGGATTTTTCTTTATTTATTTTAAGATATTCCGTGGAGTTTCAGGGCTTTTGGAGTTGTGCAGAATAGGTCTCTAATATTTGCTCCTTTTCCAGCCCAGAATTCCAGCTGCCGGCATTCTCCCTCCCTATGTAAACCTTGTAAAATAAGAGAGAATAGCCATAAGTATTGTGACATAATGTGAAATAACAGCCCATAATGCAACAAATATCGATATAAAAGCATAATGCAAAATGGATGTATCACCCCAATACGTTGAAGACGGCGCAACGTCCGATGAGCTGGCAGAAGACGGGCCTAGATGCTGAGAAGCTGTTCGCTAAGGGTCCGGGGGGCGTTGGCAGCAATCTCCGCACCTTCCGCCCTCCGTTCCTCACGATATGCCTCAATAGCCTGGTTGGCAGCGCCAGAGTGGCCTGGAAAGAAGTCTGCTCAGGCAGAAAGCAAAGAAGTTAGAAGCTAGAAGCCGGCCTGATCAGCAGCCGGCAGCCCAAAGAAAGAAAAAGAAGGAAGCTTACCATCAACCATGTCTTCAATCCTGCCAAAGTCGGATGTCAGCAGCGCAGTCTTGTCGGTCCAGGCGGAGCGTTCGGTCTCGAACTCGGCGAGGAGACTGGACTCTTTTGCCTCTGCCTCCTTCCGGGCCTTCTGGAGCAGCTCTGCCTGCTCCGTCAGTTGCTTGGCCAATCGGTCACGCTCCTGAGCCAGCTCGATGCACTCCGCCTCCTTGGCGCGCAACGCAGTGTTGGCCTCACCCAGCGGATGCTGCAGCGCAGCGTTGGCTTCTGCAAGGACAAAGAAAAGAAAAAGATATCAGCAATCAGCGAAGAAGAAGTACAGTTGCCGGGGAGATCCGCCCGACTGCTCAGCAGTCGGCCCGAATCTCGAGGACTACAGCCCGCGGGCGCGCTAGCGCGCCCCCGCAGTAAAAGAGGACGAAGACTTACTCCGGCTTTCTGACAAGTCGGCGGTCCGCTGGTCCAGCTCTCGGACGTTGGAGTTGAAGGTGGCCGCGCGAAGGTTATGATAATCATACAATGAAGACATCAGACGAAGTTAGCACTCGGAGCTTGTCAATTAAAGTTCCGAGCCGCCTGCTCAGCAGCCGGCCCGAAACTCGGGGGCTACACCCAGTGGGTGCGCTGGCGCGCCCCCACAGAGAAGTACAGGAATCAAAGACGAAGAAGTAAGAAGCATACCCGAATGGCCGCTCGCGAATCCTAGAACGCCTTGTTGCAATGCTTGAGAGCGTTGGACTCAGCTCGGAGTTTGGCCTGGACATCAAGAATCGCCTGGTTTAAGGCTCCCGTCCCGGCTCCACGCACCCAGTTAGTGGGCGCGGCGCTAGTCGCTTCGGCGTCTGGGGTTGCCGAGCTCGCAGCGCCGCTTCCAGCGGTCGTGGCGCTGAAGTTGCCTTCACAAGACGACGACGCGTTAGTGTGCGGGCCTCAGGAGTCGGGCCCGTCACCACCTCGTTTCCGGCTGGTGGCACCGGCGGGGTGGCTGGCTGCTTGTCTCGTGTCCCTCCAGATGGCCGTGGCGGAGGCACGGCCGCATCCGGCATGACGACATCGCCGCCTTCCCTCTCCATGACCGGCTGTTTCTCGTCGGCTCCCCCTGTCGGTGCCGCGAACTCTGGTGGTGGTGGCGCGGAGTTCAGGGGAACGGCAAATAGCGGCTCCTAGCAGGGCACAGCCTCTTCGAGCCATTTCTTCGCTGCGGCATCAGCTTGAGCCTCCGCCAGCTTCTTCAGCGCGGCGGCCTCCGCCTTGTCTGCCTCCGCCTTCTCCAGGCGGGTGGCTTCCTGCTCCTCGCGCGCTTCACGCGCGTTTCGTTCTTACGCCTCCCAAAGGTCGGCCGCAGGGTCGATTCGCTGGGAGGTGGTGGAGGCCTCCGCCGACCCAATGACGGAGGTGGCGGCCGCCTTCTCAAGTGACAACGGGGCCCTAACTCAAGAAAAACGAAGAAAGGAAGCTCAGACAGAGCCAACAAGAAAGGAAAGCACAAGAAAAGGACACTTACGCCGACACCATGGAGGCGCCTTCGAAGGCTTTTGAAACTTGGCCGCCTTCGCGGCGGCCTCCTTCCGCTTGGTCGTGGCGGTCGGGTTTTTGGCCTTCTTCGGAGCGCTGCCAAACAAAACGACGCCCTGTTTACGCTTACGCGTGCCGCCTCGAGCAGTCGGCTCGACGGAGGGGCCCACGTCCGCCTTGCCGGCGCCTCGTCCTCTTCATCGTCATCATCGGGCCAGGTCTCGATGCCGGATCCTTCTTCGGAGCCGCCTGCTCCGTCACCGCCGCCTATGGCGTCATCCTCTAGGGCGGCCGCCCCCAAGTCGGGGTCGTCCACGTCGCTCACCTCCCGGTCCGACTGGTAGTCTCCACCCCGCCCTACGACAGCGGTCGTCGCCGGAGACATGTAGATCTATGTTCAAAAGACCAACTGTTCAAGATCAAGATCAAGACCAAGACACGTACTAAAAAGAAAGTGTTGATGAACTTACAGCAGGCGGCGGGTTGGCGCGGGAGTATGGCCGCTTGCCGAACCGCCATGACCCCTCCGACAGCTTGAGATCGGCGATCTCGTTCACCATCCGGGCCACCTCAGAAGTCGGCATGTCCCTCGTGCACATCCGGCTCGGGTCGCGGTGCCCACTCATCCGACAGATCAGATGAGGCCGGCCTTGAAGCGGGAGAACCCGGCGCTCGACGAAGGCGACTGTCAGTGTCAAAACCGGCGGATCTCGGGTAGGGGGTCCCGAACTGTGCGTCAAGGCCGGATGGTTACATGAGACAAGGGACATAATGTTTTTACCCTGGTTCGGGCCCTCTCGATGGAGGTAGAACCCTACTCCTACTTGATTAATATTGATGATATGGGTAGTACAAGAGTAGATCTACCACGAGATCAAGGAGGCCAAACCCTAGAAGCTAGTCTATGGTATGAATGTTGTATGATGGAGTTGTCCTACGGACTAGAACCCTCCAGTTTATATAGACACCGGATAGGGTTAGGGTTACACAGAGTCGGTTACAATGGTAGGAGATCTTGAATATCCGCATCGCCAAGCTTGCATTCCACGCCAAGGAAAGTCCCATCCGGACACGGGACGAAGTCTTCAATCTTGTATCTTCATAGTCCTGGAGTCCGGCTGAATGTATAGTCCGGCTACCCGAACACCCCCTAATCCAGGACTCCCTCAGTAGCCCCTGAACCAGGCTTCAATGACGATGAGTCCGGCGCGCAGATTGTCTTCGGCATTGCAAGGCGGGTTCCTCCTCCAAGTCCTTTATAGAAGATTGTAAACACCAAGAGTAGTGTCCGGCTCTACAAAATAAGTTTCCACATATTGCCATAGAGAGAATAATATTAACACAAATCAAACCTGCTGACGTATTCCGCAGTGCGTCATTACACTACGGCCAAGTCCTTTACTCGAATCGTTTTTACTTTTCCACCTCAGCACGTCTTGCGAGGCGGTTTCCTTGGCACGTCTTGTCAAAGCAGAGATCATGTCCCCTTTTTACGAGATTCTCATCAATACGGACGTGGGTAACCCAATCGTGCGTGTTAGCACGTTTCCTCGATTGAAGGCGAGTCCCAAACGGTTACGGGGAGGGCTCTTGGTATTCAACCTCTTATAAAGAGACCAAGGCCTTACTCCTTTCAATCTCAAACGAGTTCGCCCGTCGCCTCGAGTTCCAACACCCTAGGTTCCAGATTCCAGGCGCTTCGGACCTTCGACAATGTCCGACTCTGACCTTCAATGCCGATGGACGCCTTCCTCCATCACGGAGGAGGACGTGCTAAAGTTGAGAGAGGCTAAGTTCTTGACCGGCGAAATTTCGCACAGGTTGCCTGCTCAAGGTCAGGCCATCCCCAGTCCCCAGCCCGGCGAGAACGTGGTGTTCATGTCTCACTTCCTTCAGGGGTTAGGCTTCCCAATGGATCCCTTTGTGAGAGGGCTGTTGTTTTATTACGGGCTGGAATTCCACGACTTAGCTTCGGAGTCCATCCTCCATATCTCCTCATTCATTGTTGTGTGTGAAGCGTTCGTCCGGGTTACCCCTCATTTCGGATTATGGCTCAAGACTTTTAAAGTGGAGCCGAAGATGATCGAGGGTCGGCACGCAAAGTGCGGAGGCGCTGTCATAAGCAGAAATGCTAATGCTCCATGGCTCGAGAGCTCTTTTCAAGAGGAGCTAGGATTGTGGCAACGAGAGTGGTTTTATATCACCGCTCCCCGGGGCACCAAGTGGGTGGCGCCTCCTGCCTTTCGCCCGGGTCCCCCACCATGGCTAGCGTCATGGGTCAGCAAAGGGTTAGATTGGGGGTTACCCAAAGACGTGCCCCTGTTGCAGGGCCGCATTAGGGATCTCTTAGAAGGAGACCTCGGCCTGGTCAAAGCGATGCAGGTCATGCTGATTCGCCGGATATTGCCCGGCAAACGTCTGTGGGAGTTTAATCCAGAGGGACTGCGAGCTCTCCAGAGTTTCATGGGCGCAACGCCTGCGGAGATGTATAATCTGTTCTTCGGATCACAAGAGATGTGCCTGGATTGAACCGAGGATGCAGGCCTAAGCTGCAACCGCCTGGATACTCAAGTAAGTAACCTTGTGCCTGGACCTGCTATCCGTATAATTGTCATGAATTTGCCCCTAAAAGAGCTGTCCTTTTAAACAGGATTGGATAGCGAAGGCAAAGCTGATCCGGTGTCCGGCTCTCCTTCCCGAATCCAGGCCGGATCCCGTGCTTGTCAGGATGTTGAAGATAATGCCTCTGGAGGGAAGAAAGGGGGAGGACAAGGAAACTATTACCTCCTCGAAGGAGGCTGTTCCGAAGGGAGGAACTGACAATTCCTCCCCTAAGGGGAAGAAGAGGGCCGCCTCTGACGACCCGGAGACCATGGCCTCGAAGCGGGGGGAAAAATCCTCATCAGAGGGTCCGACGCCGGGGAGTTCCTCGGCCGAACTACGCCCTCACAGGAATCAGCCCTCCAGCGAGCCGTAAGTAGAGAAAGGTTTTCCTTTTGAGGGATAAGAGAAATCCTTGATTTTATATCTAAGAAGATTTAACCGAAATTTTACCTTGTAGTTCGGACCTCAGCCCTTCTCAGCAGAGCTCGTCCTCTGGGGATCTTCTTCCGGAGATGATGGAGAGCGGGATGCCTCCCCCCGCCGTGCCGCCTGGTGAGGCGGGCGACCCTGAGGTGTCGTCGCGAAGGGTTTCTCCGAATCCGGCAGGGGCGGAAGATAGCTATGTGGCCCCCCAAGGTTCTCCGCGTCCGGCCTTGGAAAGAGGCCATGGGACAAGTCCGGCACCGTCTGGTGCTCGGCTGGAGGAGCTAAAGATTCTGCTGGGGTGAGCTTCTATCTCAGAGGAGCACCGTGCATTGATGGGCGCAGTGATTGAAAGGATTTCATCCGCAGAAAGCGGATTGCATGAGGCCGTCAAAAGCTTACTAACGGGTTTTGAGGTACGTTGGATAATGTACGCTTTTGTCAGTTGCGCATAAGTAAGATGCGCCCTGTGTAGATAGTAGCCCCTGAGACTCTGTGCATCGTCAAGAAATGACGGCACGCAGAGGATCATAATCCCAGGTCTAAGATGTCGCCTTTGAATGTAGGCGGCAGGGTGTCCGGAATTGAGCCGAACTGATGATTTTGCCGAACTAAAGCGGCAACTGGACGTGGCAGATGCTGAAATCACGCTTGTCAACAAGCGGCTTGATGAGGCTCAAGGTATGTAATTCCTCGGGCAGCATCCGGAAAGAAGAGTTTAATGCCAGTGTCTTACGATGTGTGTGCTTGACGCAGATGGTGCGGCCGCCGTGCAGAGTCTCAGGGCAGAACTTGCCCGAGCTAAGGATCAAGCCAGAGAAAGCGATGCGGCTGCCAAGAAAGCCCTTGAAGAGCTGAGAGCCGAACAGGCTGCTCACTGCCGAAGCAAGGAAGAGATGGCTGAGATGGCCGAAAAATTAAAGAGCGCTGCAGACCGTTGCAAACTTCTTGAGAAAGAAGACCGGGTGAGACAGACGGATTTAGAGAAGGCCGTTGCGGATGCCAAGGACGCTCACTCTGTGATGAGAGCTGCGAAGGAGGAGCTGCGTCAGGTCGAACAGATTGCGGCTGGAAAGCCCTTTATGCCGCGGAGGAAGTTTTGTGATCCGAAGTTTGCTCCGCTGGACCGTATGTGGAGTGTGGAGGACACCTATCTGGATTTGGCAGCAAGTGCTGCTGAGGCAACCGAACACTTTCGAGATCAAAAAGATTGCGAAGTGGAAAAGCTTTTCTGGTCGCAGTTTCACAATCCAGAGCGTCCACTGGCAGTGGACGATCGTTTGGCTCAATGGGCCGAACTGAATAGGTTGTCCGTACTCGCCATGAAGTATGTCATGTGTCATCTGTGGCCGGGGAGACCGGAGCCGAGGAGTTATTTCGGCTTGGTGCAGCAATTCCTTGACGCGATGCCGCATATTGGTGCAATGAAGAGGTCAGCATGCATAGAGGGCGCACATATGGCTCTTGCCCGTGTCAAAACATACTGGGCATAGATGGATACCACCGTTGTTGCGTCCCGAGACTCGGACGAAAGCCGAGTACCCTCCGAGCACTATTTTCAGGAAGTCCTTGAAGGCGCTCGTGTAATAGAGACGCAGTGCTCGAAGGATGCTATGTTATGATAGCATATGTAATTATAAAGGAATATTTTGATGAATTGTACTGGCCTTTTTTACTTGTGCCTTCTAGTATTTGGAACACCTCCTGTGCGGCCGTTCTAAGATATATATATATATATACACACACACACACACACACACACAAAATCTGAAAGATGGCAGTCGTTGGCTTCAGCCCCCACGCACATAGTGCGGGGGTGCTCGCAGAAGACGCATTTTCACACTTAACCCAACGTCTTGGTCCTACAAAGGAGGTGATAGCGCAGCGAGCCAGGCAACCGGACTATAATGCTTTAACACTTTCACTTAGCCATATGAGCTTGACAGTGGGACTATTTAGGTAGTCCCTTGGTGGCGACTGCGCTCACCCGAGTTCGGGTCGCGTATGTGCCTGACCGGGAAACGGCCCTTCGTTAAAGCGGAGGAATCCGATAGATTCTGATAGGTCATCGAGTGGCTGACCAGTCTCACGCTACATCATGACAGTCAGTTTTCGGCTTTCTCTACTGAGTGCTCGCACGGCCTAACCGGGGCACAATCGCAGTAGTTCTCCTGGTGCTACCTTAGCCGATAAAGCGGACGTAAGGTAGCCGAACTCAGGAGCCGGGCAACCCAACATTTGACCCAAGACATGATTCGGAGCTGATGCATATAATGCCAAAACTCGCGACGCCGAACACTCCCTAAGGTGTTCGGTCTTTTTATGAGTGCGGGCGAAACAACACTCTATTAAAAAAGCCCCTAGTGTCCAGGTACGTGCAAGAATTCTGACGTGGCCACATGCCAAGACGCCAGCCTCCTCCTTGGTTATATCAGAAACAACCAGGGGATATGTAGCAACAAGAGAAAGTAAAAAAGGTTTACGCAGGGTCTTAATCTAAAAAGAATCCTTTAGGACGGGTCCCTACTGCACGTCTGCGCCTGTGTCTCCGTTGTGACGTATCCTGGACGGGCGCCGCACGACGTTCATCTGTAAAAGAGAGGAACTGAGTTGAAAAATGGGTCGTGCCGAACAAAAGTTTAAAATAAACAAAGTATAAAAAATATATAAAATTGAACTTTATTGTCTCTCATTGTATATGTGTGAAGCCCCTAGTGCGGGGGTATATGGCCACTAAGCCTGCATCAATGATAATTTTGAACCGAACTCGTTTATCCGCGTTCGTGGTCTTTAATGACCTGCTCCGAAGTTTTTTTTGGCTGGTGAGGCCATTTTACTGTGGGGCTGTCAAAGCGGCCGCACAGTCCTCCGCTTGGGGGAGGCGCACTTCAGTGCTTCCCCTTCAAAGAGATGATGCCTCATGGACCGGGCATCCTAAGAGTGAGGGATGCATAATGCGGTATTGCGTTAAAGCGGGCGAAAGCTTCGCGTCCAAGTAGTGCTTGATAGCGACTTGAGAACGGGACGATGTGGAAGGTCAGCTTTTCGCGACGGAAGTTATCGATATAGACAAATATGACTTCGAGCCGGAGAAAACCCCTGCAATGGGTGTCCGGACCGGGTGTTACCCCTTGAAAGGAGGTTTTGCTGCAGCGGATTCTTGCTGGGTCTATCCCCATGTGATGGATTGTGTCCTGATATTTTAGGTTTAGTCCACTGCCGCCGTCCATAAGGACATTTGAAAACTGTAGTCCGCCAATTATTGGATCAAGTACCAAGGCAGACCAGCCTGCGTTCCTGGTACTTCTAGAGTAATCCAGTTGATCCAAGATGATTGGTTTTGACAACCAGTGGCGGGACCCCTTTGGGATAGGTCGTGTGGTGCGTACCTTTATGGGCGCCGCACGTTTGGTTATGTGAAGTAAGTTTACAGTTTTTACTTCTTGTGGGAAGTTCTTTTGTTTCCTAGTACTCTGCTTTTGGGGTTCGTCCTCGTCTTCGATTGGTGTGTCGAGCCCCTTGTGTTCGGTGTTGAGTCTGTCGGATTGTTTGAAAACCCAACAATCTCTGTGGGTATGGTTAGCAGGCTTCCCGAGAGTACTGTGTATTTGACATATCCTATCCAGGATTTTGTTTAAATTGGATGGATCGTCCCTGTTATCCTGGAGGGGAGGTTTTGTCTGATTCTGTCGTGAGCCTTTGAATCCGGCTTTGACTGTCGTGCTCTTCGGACTTTTTCCTTTGTCCGGCGACGGTCCTTGTTGCGTCGCGGTTTTCCGTTTCCATACCTGGTTTCGGATGTACTTGGGTCGCTGGGGCTGCATCTTGCCAACCAGCTGTCCTCTCCTGCACAAAAGCGGGTCATGAGGCTTGTTAGTGCGGCCATTGTTCTTGGCTTTTCTTGGCCAAGGTGTCTGGCGAGCCATTCGTCTCGGACGTTATGCCTGAAAGCTGCTAAGGCTTCGGCGTTCGGACAGTCGACTATCTGATTCTTTTTAGTGAGGAATCTATTCCAGAATTGTCGAGCTGATTCTCCAGGCTGTTGAGTTATATGAGTAAGATCGTCTGCATCCGGAGGGCGGACATAGGTCCCTTGAAAATTTTCTCGGAAAGCATCCTCGAGCTCTTCCCAACTTCCAATTGTGTGTTCAGGAAGGCTTTTAAGCCAATGCCGGGCTGGCCCTTTAAGCTTAAGGGGTAAATATTTTATGGCGTGGAGATCATCTCCTCTAGCCATATGTATGTGGAGGATGTAGTCCTCAATCCAGACTCCAGGGTCTGTCGTTCCATCATATGCCTATATGTTTACGGGTTTGAATCCCTCTAGAAATTCATAGTCCAGGACCTCATCGGTGAAACATAGGGGGTGTGCGGCGCCCCTGTATTTGGGTGTGCCGGATTCCGATGATGGCTTTATTGCATTGCTCACGAGAGCTTGCTTTCTGGGCCCGTAAATGGACCTGACTGGGCCATGATGCGAATCCTTAGGTGGGTCGCATGCCGATTTAAGTGCGGCGCCGCTTGCCGCTTTATGCTGGCCATGGGGTCGTCTATTCGACCGTGTGGCTTTCTTATTTTTTGAATGTGAGGGCTCTAGGGCCTCTTCGTCGAATTCAGGCAGTAGCTTTCTCTTCGGATAGCTTTTAGTGCGGCGACTATCACCGTATTTATCTACGGTATTGATTACTTTGCTCCATCTGAGTCCGAGTGCATCTTCCGCTGTTTTTAGCTTCCGCTTCTGCTTTTTCAGGCTACGTGCTATTGCAACGAGCCTCTGGTGGAGATTCTTCTTCTTCGTTGGTTTATCCGGCGTAAGATCGTCCGGAATGCCGTTTTAGCCGGGGGAGGGATGTTCGGTTTCTCTATCCGTGTTGCCCTGTTCGGACGGTTGCTCTCAGGCCTGCTCGTAGTGTGCCGGCTCATCCTGCTCTATGGCTGGGTCTTTATCGAGGCGGGGCTTGGGTCGGCGTTTATGCCGATGCTTTGATTGCTTTTCGGGGGGTCGATTTCCCGTTCCATCCCCTTTTTCCTCATTGTCGCTTCCTTTAGGGGTATCCACCATGTACACATCATGTGATGAGGTGGCTGTCCAATGCCCTACGGGCGTTGGTTCATCCGTATCTCTTGCATCGTCATCCATGCTGTCGATGTCTGCGGAGTCAAAGTTGAGCACGTCGTTTAAATTGTCGACAGTGGCTATCAAGTGGGTGGTGGGCGGGATTTGAATTTCTTCATCATCCGTATCCCATCCTCGCTGACCGTAGTCCGGCCAGGGCTCTCCTGACAAAGAGAGAGACTTGAGGGAATTCAGGATGTCACCAAAGGGCGAGTGCTGAAAGAGGTCCACGGCGGTGAACTCCATTATTGGCGCCCAATTGGATTCGATCGGCAGGGGCGCGGGGGGTTCGGAGTCCGGAAAGGAGTCCGGATCCTCGGAGTCACGGGTCCTGCAAACTGCGGGGCTGGCGTTCGGCGCGTTCGCCTTTGAGATCGCAGCCCCCGAGGTGACGTCCAACCGATCATCCTCGATCGGCGCAACTGGCTCTGAATTGAGGGTCAGAGCCGGTGCGTTTGTGGCCTCCAGGGCACTGTTCGGCGGCAGAGCTAGATCATGCCCCGCGAGATAGTGCGCCGCGCTTGGCTGTGGCTCGAATCCGTCGAAGATCAAATCTTCGCGGGTGTCTGCCGTGTAGTTTAGGCTTCCAAACCTGACCTGATGGCCAGGGGCGTAACTTTCGATCTGCTCCAGGTGGCCAAGTGAATTGGCCCGCAGTGCGAAGCCGCCGAAGACGAAGATCTATCCGGGGAGAAAAGTCTCACCCTGGACCGCATCGTTGTTGATGATCGAAGGAGCCATCGAGCCCAAAAGTGACGACACAGAGGAACTCTCAATGAAAGCACCAATGTCGGTGTCAAAACCGGTGGATCTCGGGTAGGGGGTCCCGAACTGCGCGTCAAGGCCGGATGGTAACAGGAGACAAGGGACACGATGTTTTTACCCAGGTTCGGGCCCTCTCGATGGAGGTAAAACCCTACTCCTGCTTGATTAATATTGATGATATGCGTAGTACAAGAGTAGATCTACCACGAGATCAAGGAGGCTAAACCCTAGAAGCTAGCCTATGGTATGAATGTTGTATGATGGAGTTGTCCTACGGACTAGAACCCTCCGGTTTATATAGACACCGGATAGGGTTAGGGTTACACAGAGTCGGTTACAATGGTAGGAGATCTTGAATATCCGCATCGCCAAGCTTGCCTTCCACGCCAAGGAAAGTCCCATCCGGACACGGGACGAAGTCTTCAATCTTGTATCTTCATAGTCCTGGAGTCCGGCTGAAGGTATAGTCCGGCTGCCCGAACACCCACTAATCCAGGACTCCCTTAGCGACCAGCAGGTCAGACGCCACGAGGCCCTCCGCCTCCGTCAGCACCCGGAGCCGGTTGATGGCGGCGGTGGCGTCGGCTGATATGGGCTTCAGCTTGTAGCCCCAGTTGGCCCGAGGCTCAGCCGGAGGGCGGGCTTCGTAGGGCGGCAAGTTGATGAAGTCGATTGCCGGGTCGACGTTCTCCACGTAGAAATATGATTTCTGCCACAGTTTCACCGACTGTGACATCTTGATGGCGGGGAAGGCGTTCTTCAGCGACGGACGGAGCACCATGACGAAGGCACCACACTGGGCCGCCTTCTCCTTGGTGGAGGTGCCCAGTTTCGTGTAGAAGAAGGCTCCCCACAACTCGATGGTGGGGAGGATGCTGAGGTAGCACTCGCACGCCGTGACGAAGGCGGACAACAGCGTCACGGTGTTGGGGGTAAAGTGGTGCGGCTGAAGATGATAGAATTCCATGAAGGAGCGGAAGAATCCGCTCGCCGACAGGACAAAGCCGCGGAGGAAATGCGAGCGGAAGACGACCCGCTCGCCTCCTTGCGGCACCGGCGAGATCTCCCTCTTCGGTGAAACACGCACCTTGACGAAACCATCGCCGGGCAACCGCCATGTGGCGCGGAGGAAGGCGAGATGGTCGTTGATGACGAGCGAGCCATCCCAGTCCCCTCCCTTCTCGCGCGCCATGGAGACCAAGCGGGATCGACCAAGAAGCTTGGGGCGAAAGAGCCTAACGGCAGCGTGCTGCGACAGCGCTTCGGTGGAGCACGGAGGTGCGGCAGCAGCAAGGGGAGGAAGAAGATGGAAAAGGCGAAGGGAGAGGAGGGCGCGCGTGCTCCGCCGCTCCCCCTCCTCCCCTACATATAGCCCTTGGGCTACGAAGCCAAGGGGTCGGGGTGTGGGAACGTGGGATTAACTGCGCCCACGACCCCGCGATTATTGCGCGAGTTACTGCATGCAGTAACTCCGCGCAGAATTGCAACCGTTTGCTTCGGCCGCGGCTGATCTGCCCGCGCGCCGAGGCCCGGTAGTGGCGGGCCCAGCCTGCCGTCACGTCCCGTCATGCGCATGGGTTGGCAGGCTGGCCCGACTGGCTGGCGCCGCATGGCGTGCCTACGACGGGCGGCGGGCCTAGAAGCTTAGCAGGTACGCCATCTGGTTGCCGCCTTGGCATTTCGAAATCATCACACAAAGCCGCCTGGTCGCGTCCGACTCCCAACTGGCGGCGCACCAAGAGACGGACAAAGCATTCGGCAAGAGCGCTTGGAGAAGGAAACTGCTGAGGCTTCTCGACTTATCAGCCGTGACGCCTCACCAGCTTCGCGGACTACTGTCGGAGTAATGGGCCACGGTAGCCTAACTCGAGTCCCCGAGTATTTCAAGACATCGGGCCCGCTGCGCCCCTCAAGCATCCTGGATGAAGTACCGCCTTCTGGTGGCCAGCTGGCTCAAGTGGTCGGCTGCCAGAAGACGGCCAAGCACCAGCAGGTGGCCTCCAGAGAGGCCGACTCCAGCAGGCGGCCCACGACGCCCTCAAAGTCTGCGCCCCCATTAAGAAGACAAGACAGGATGAGGCTATAGTGTAGCCCATCACCCCCATATCTAGGGCTTGGCGTGGCCACAATGCTCTGTACAGGCGGAGATCTCCGCACGGCGCGGTGCTGTCGCCACTCCAGCCTTGACGTCACTCTTGTCAGGCAGGGCCCTGTTCCCATGATGGCCTGCCGGTACGGCCTGCAGGCGACGGGCCCTACCAGGCAGCGAGAGTCCGGAAGGCGACCCGACCTGACCAATCGGACCCAAGGTAGGCCGGCCTCTAGCAGGCGGCCTACTCCTCCCTCGGGGTTCGAGCCCCATTAACCAGATGAGACACGGTGTGGCTACAACGATCTCTCGCCAGGCGGCGGGACTATAGCCATGCTTCCCTGACCAAGTATGCGTCATTAGCATTACGACTACAACAACTAGCAGCCGGCAAGACCCGTGAGCGGCAGGAGCGGACTGTCAACTCCGTACCATACCAGTCGGCGGGGCCCACCAGGCGGCAGGCCCCAGCAGTCGGCGGAGAAGCCGGCTACCAGAGACACTAACGGCCGGGTCCTACACCCGGCTAGAGTACCATTGTACCCCTGGGCGGTAGGCCTATATAACCCCCCAGGGCACCCATGCAAAGGGTTCCCAACCTGTTAGACCTAGACTCATACACAGAGGAAGGAGAGAGCGATCCCTGCTTTGTTCTACCTCTAGCATACAGCTCGAGGAGCACCATTGTACTCACAAGTGCCTTAGTAATCATGCAGAGACCCCGCATAGCAGGACTAGGGATGTTATCTCCTAGGAGAGCCCCAAACCTGGGTAAAGTGCGCCGGTGTTCGTGTCTACGCCTCATCCCGCTTCCAGGCACCGATGACGTTCTACTCGCTCCCACCATGATAAGCCATCCTTTGGCATATGTCGCACCCAACCCCCGACACCATTTATTAATCTAATTGACAGTTCATATTAAGCACACAGTATATTTCATTTTCATAATTGAAATACATCAGAGTATAACATCATATAGCTTCAGCACTCAGCTACCCCATTACACAACTACACCAGGACCAAGTTTCACATGCAACATCTATAACCTTTCAAAATTAGCATCATAGACGGTACATAGGCAGATGTATCTCATCTGGAAAACTGCTGAAGCAGAAGGCGAATATTGAGCCTTCATTGATGTTGAAGGTCTTTGTAACTTTAGGCCAGTGCCTGTGGATGATTGACCGTCCATCCTCCGTCCTCTCCAGGAACACTTCAATATTGAACTGTGGGTGTTGTATGAATACCTTCCTCGCCTCCTGACCATACAGGTGGTTTGGAGTTTTGAATACATACATATGTGCCACAAATCCAAGAAAGAAATCATCATTTTTAAGATTGATTTTGTAAAAGCTTTTGATAAAGTGAATTATATGGCCATTTTATTCATGATGAAGCATCTGGGATTCAGCAGTAAATGGATTAGATGGGTAACTGCCATACTAACCACTGCTACTACTTCTGTCCTACTAAATGGTGTCCCTGGTAAGTGTATACAATGCAAATGTGGAGTTAGACAAGGAGATCCCTTCTCACCTTTACTATATGTTATGGTTGGAGAATTATTGCAAATCTTGGTTAATGAAGCATGGAGGAATGGCCAACTTACTTTGCCCATTGAAACAAACTATACTGAATGCTATCCCATCATACAATATGCTGATGACACACTTGTTATTTTACCAGCTGATGAGGTACAAATCAGAAAGTTTACTGAGATCCTTGAAATTTTTTCTAAATTCACTGGACTTGTAGTAAATTACAGTAAATCCTCTATGGTACGTATCAATATCTCTGATGACAAAGCTATGGATTTGGCCAATACCTTTAACTGCAAAAAAGAAACTATGCCATTTACATATCTTGGTCTGCCAATGGGATCCACTAGGCCTAAAGTAGCTGACTTGATGCCCATGGTATCTAGGCTTGATCACAGGCTTGCTGGTGTTGCAACCATGATGTCATATCCAGGGAGACTTGTTCACCTGAAATCCATTGTTGCTGCTCTGCCTATCTTTGCGATGTGTTGCATCAGAGTTCCATTCACCATTCTGGATCATTTTGAAAAATCTGGTAGAAACTTCTTATGGTATGGCAAAGATATCAATAAAAAGGGAAACTGCCTTGTAAAATGGGATAATGTATGCTTGCCAAAAAAAGCAGGTGGCCTGGGTGTCCTAGATCTAAGAGTTCAAAACAAAACTCTGCTTACTAAATTCCTATTCAAGTTCTTTAACAGGCAAGATATTCCCTGGGTTAACCTTATTTGGAATAACTACTATGACAATGGAGAGGTACCCAGTTACCCTACCAGTGTGGGATCCTTCTGGTGGAGAGATTGCTGTTCGATTCTGAGAGATTTTAAAGACATGACCATAAACTATGCTGGGAATGGTAATACTATCAAGTTATGGTCAGATAAATGGTGTTCACAAACTCTCTCTCAGGCCATGCCTCAACTATTCTCCTATGCAAAAAATTCTGAGATCACACTTGCATCGGCCAGCAATATGGAAGAGGATGAATTCTTTGAGTTATTCCATCTACCAATGTCTACTATTGCAGTACAACAGAGCATGAACCTAAGAATGTTAATAAACAACAGAGACAACAAACAAATACCTGATACATGGAAGTTTTACTGGGGTGATGCAAAGCATCCTAACAAGAGAATATATCTGGAATATATGGGAAACCCTATTGATGCTCCTAAACCTTTCCAATGGATTTGGAAATCTTGCACCCTACCCAGACATAAAATTTTCTTTTGGCTGCTTCTGCAAGACAGATTGAACAGTAGAGATCTACTAAACAGGAAGAATTTCTTCATTCAGACAAGTAAGTGTGAATTATGTGATGATGAACCTAATGAACATCTAATGCACCTATTTTTTAGTTGTGATTTCAGCCAAAACTTCTGGATGAACATTGGTTACCAATGGGATACTGATCACAACTTGATGGAGATGTTAATGGAAGGTAGCAAACAGGATACTCATGGATGTTTCAAAGAGTGCTTAATTGCTGGATGCTGGAGCTTGTGGAAGCACAGAAATAGCATAATATTTGATCACAAATCCAAGAACATGGCATTTTGTATAGTCATGTTTAAGAAGCACTTCAGCTTGATCATAAAGAAGGCCAAACCTGGTTTGAAGGAGGGCATGCAGAGCTGGCTAGACACTTTGTAGATTTACCTTTAATGTTTCCTTCTTGATCCACCATGTAAATCCATTTGTAATTGTTCTACTATATTAATGAAAATGAGAATTACAGTGGGGGTCTTCCCCACTTTTGTTGCTAAAAAAACTGCTTTGGAAAGGCCTGAAAACAAGGATGTGCATAAATATCTTCTCTATATTGGAAATGGGGAAAAGGAATAAAAAAAGGCAAGGTATAATAGTTAGTACCATCCTTTAGTGAACTGACGTCTTCTTCATTGTGCAGACAAAGATCTTGTTGATTTTTGTCGCTAATTTCTTTATCCTAACAATCTTTCTGAGTTTCTTGACTTGACTGATATTTATGGACAACTCATTTCCCCATATGTAAAAAGGGTCGAACAGTGGGTCAAAACCTCTGATAGCAGGACCTACATGTGCAAGACCAAATTGTTAAAAACCTAAATATTAGAATGGTTCCTGCAATTGCACAATAATGTGCTATTAGACAACGGACCATGCACGTGCTATCCTCGATTGTAAACCTCGGTGCTTCCCATTGTTTCCCTGCAACACATATAAGGTCGTTAGTCATCAGGTTAAGTAAGGGTTCGCATGCTATCGGTAAAATATGTTGATGAAAAATAATCACATTGCAAATTCATCAGATTAATTCAAGCCACAGGGAAAACCCATTTATCCAAACCAAGCATGATTAAGAACTAGGAAATATAGAACTTGTATATGTTTCTCATGTACACTACAAAAAAAGACACATCCGTGACATTTTGGGTTGAACGAATTTTTTTTTTCTGTCATACATATGACACTTCTATGAGGATAGTTGTGACAAAACCCGGTATCATCATAGATGTGGTGGGCTCCTACTTCTATGACAAAAAATCATGACAGAAAATGGGCTTTTCATCCTGGGCGGGCCGGAGACGCAGCTGCATGACATTCTTTGGACCGTCCATGATGGAAAAAACCGTGGTAGAAGCGAGGGGGAGGAAAATTTTGGGGAGTTCCCGGTTACGGTGGGAGGTCGGGGGGCTAGCGATGTGCGTTTCTCTTGTACACGTACGAGCGTGTGTGTGAGGCGTTGGCTCTAACTGAACCCGAGCGAGGCGTTGGGCTCTAACTGAACCCGAGCGATTGCACTGCAGGCTACGCGTTACTGAACCTGAGCGATCGATCGATGGCTGTTAACTGAACCCGATCGAGCGATTCCTTGGCTACTGCTGCTAACTGAAGCCGATCGATGGGATGAACAGTGAGTGTTGCGGGGGGGAGGGGGGTTGGATGAACAGTGAGCGGTGGCGTTGCCTCTGGATGAACAGGACCCCATGGTGTGGTGGAGGGCTGGATGAACGGTAGACGGTGGAGGGGTGCCCGTGGAGGGATGGATGAACAGGACCCCGTGGTGTGGTGGAGGGCTGGATGAACAATGGACGGTGGAGGGGTGCCCGTGGAGGGGTGGATGAATAGGACCCCGTAGTGTGGAGGGCTGGATGAACAGTAGACGGTGGAGGGGTGCCTGTGGAGGGGTGGTTGAACAGGTCCCCGTGGTGTGGAGGGCTGGATGAACAGTAGACGGTGGAGGGGTGGTTGAACAGTAGCCGGTGGAGTAGCGCGCGGTGGAGGTTGGATGAACAGGAGCCCGTGGAGGCTGGAGGAGGTCAACGGTGGATGAACAGTAGCTCGTGGAGGCTGGAGGGGGTCGACGGTGGAGATGAACAGTATCCCGTGGAGTCCCGTTTTGTGGTACGCCACACCCCTCCCGATGAACAGGACCCCCGTTTCGACCGTATAAGGTCCATTTCCTCTGTTTTGCGGTACGCCACACCCCTCCCGATCAACAGGACCCCCGTTTCGACCGTAGTTGGTCCGTTTCCTCCATTTTGCGGTACGCCACACCCCTCCCGATCAACAGGACCCCCGTTTCGACCGTAGGAGGTCCGTTTCCTCCGTTTTGTGATACGCCACACCCCTCCCGATCAACAGGACCCCCGTTTCGACCGTAGGATGTCCGTTTCCTCTGTTTTGCGGTATGCCACACCCCTCCCGATCAACAGGACCCCCGTTTTGACCGTAGGAGGTCCGTTTCCTCCGTTTTGCGGTACGCCACACCCCTCCCGATCAACAGGACCCCCGTTTCAATCGTAGGAGGTCCGTTTCCTCCGTTGTGCGGTACGCCAGGCCTCGTTTCCATCGCCTCTTCCGTCCAAGCCCTCCCGATGAACACAACCACGCATTCCGTTCCGACCCAGCCGTGTTGCCTCCCGATGAACACGACGCATTCCGTTGCCTCCCCATGAACATGACGACGACGCTGTTTCTCCATTCCGACCCAGCCATGTCAACGAGCCCTCGCCGTACGTATGCGCGAGTAGGCGTTCGAGACCCCGCCCGTATGTACACATACGTGGCCGTATTTTCTTTCTTGCACCCTGGCCGCTGTACGTACGTGTACATGCTACGTGCGCGCCTCTACTATGACACGTGTGCGCCTCTACATCGACCAGTATGTACATACACGTTCGCGACCAGAATAACAACGCTACATATGCTTCGACCAGGTGGGTCCCGACTGTCATGCACTTCCTTTCCTGCGAAGATGTAGCTGGTGGGTCCCAGCAGTCAGGGGGCGAATCATTTTTTTTGCCCGGACGCACTTCCTTGGGTGCGAAGATGTAGCTGGCAGGTCCCAGCAGTCGGGGGGCTGGTGGGTCCCAGCAGTCAGGGGCGCGAATCGTTTTGGTTTTTTTTGCCCGAACGCACTTCCTTGTGTGCGAAGATGTAGCTAGTGGGTCCCAGCAGTCAGGGGGCGAATCGTTTTTTGCCCGGACGCACTTTCTTGCGTGCAAAGGTGTAGCTGGTGGGTTCCAGCAGTCAGGGGGGAAACATTTTTTTGCGAAATACGGTGGCCCGTCCGGTCGGTCCCTGATGTCAGGTGGAGGAATCATTATTTTCTGCGTAATAAGGAGGCACTTCCTTGCTGCCGCCGTGTACCCGGCTATCAGCCTCTCCACGTACAGTCCACGTCCGATGGAAGTCGTTCCTTGACCACGTTGACCACGCCGCGCCGAGAGCACCAGGGCGGTGGACGACGACGAGGCCTAGAAAGAGGACAACACGGAGGCAGGGAAGGCTCGGCAGTTGTTTCCCATGCTGAGGGGAGTACGACTATATTTGGGTTTACTGGTTCGTCTGTCATTGCCGGAGAATAACAGCAGGTGTGGGTGAGTAGAGGGATGGCTAGGCCAGCGATGGGAGTATGGTCGGGCGGTGAGGCCCGCGCTGCAGCACAACCGGCCGCGCAGAGGAGGAAGCAGGAAGTCCCACCGGCGCTTGTTTGAGCGGCTGGAGCAGAAAGAGCAGAGATTGAAGAAGCACGACGACCGTTGGATGGACATCCAACAGTTAGTGCTTGTGCGTCAACCTTTTTTTAGGAAAGCCTCAAATCTGTGGAAAACAGCATACAACCCATCTGCCATTATTTCTAATAATTTACATCCCATTTGCTAATTCTTAAGGTTTTTTTGGAGCCCATATTCTTTTTGTTAGCATTACAACCCATATTGTGGCAACGGTTAAAAAGTTATACGAAATTTTGCATATTTCGGTGCGGTCCGAACTGTTTTTAATCCCGAAATTTCGACTCACATTCAAAATGATTTTAAAAATAAATGTATATCAATAGAAAATCCAACAAATTCTCCACGCATAAAAATTAATGTCATTTAAAATCTCGAAATGAGAAAAAAGATATTTGAAACTAATTGCCGGTTTGATGTGTTTTAAAAATGTACAACCAATTTCTCATTACTGATGGGCCATTTTCTCGGCCAGTCGAATGAAAGCTCTCCTCGTCTTGAAAGATTTGCAACCCAACAGGCCTAACAAAGTGACTTACTTGGCAAATCATAAAAAAACTGGGCTGTGGCCGTGGACCCAGATGTCAGCCTCTCCACGTACAGTACTCTTCCGATGTAAGTCGTTCCTTGACCACGTTGACCACGCCATGCGGAGAGCACCACGGTGGTGGACGACAGCAAGGCCTAGGAAGGGGACGACGCGGTAGTGAAAGCCCACGCGGAGAGGACTACGAGGGTTCACTGGTTCGGCTGCGGTGTGAGGCTGTCGTCGCCGCAGGGCCTTGCTGGCGGTGGGAATAGTAGGGGCGGTGAGGCCTCTGCGGTAGCACAGCCGGCCACGGGAGGCAGGAGCATGCGACACGACCGGCGCTGCTTTGGGCGGCTGGAGCAAGAAGACCAGAGGTTGAAGAAGCACTACGGCCGTTGGATGGACATCGTACGGTCACTAGAGCTAGAATCGTTCATATTGACTAAGTTGACAAACCCTTCGTCCCCGTCAACTTAGTAGGCCCACAAGTCAGCCTCCCAGCAAGGTGGGTCCCAGCTAGCCGGGGGAGTATTCATTTTTTTGTGCGTAATAAGGAGGCACTTCCGGTGGGTCCGAGCTGACAGCGGGGGGAACGTTTTTTTTCGCGAAATACGGTGGCCTGTCCAGTGGGTCCCAGCAGTCAGGGGGAAATGATTTTTTTTGCAAAATACTGGTGGCCCGTCCAGTGGGTCCCCGCTGTCAGGTGGAGGAATAATTATTTTCCGCATAATAAGGAGGCACTTCCTTGCGGCTGCCGTGGAACCGGCTGTCAGCCTCTCCACGTACATTACTCTTCCGATGGAAGTCGGTCGTTGACCACATTGACCACGCCGCGCCGAGAGCACCACGGCGAGGCCTAGGAAGGGGACGACGCGGAGCCGTGCAAGACGCGATAGTGGATGCCCACACGGAGAGGAGTATGAGCGTTCACTGGTTCGGCTGCGGTGTGAGGCTGCGGTCACCGCAGAATAACAGGGGGTCTGGGTGAGTGGAGGGATGGCCTGGCCAGTGGTGGGAGTAGTATGGGGGTGGTGAGGCCTCCGCGGTAGCACAACCGGCCACGGGAGGCAGGAGCAGGCGGCATGACCGGCGCTGCTTTGGGCGGCTGGAGCAAGAAGACCAGAGGTTGAAGAAGCACTATGGCCGTTGGATGGACATCACACGGTCACTGGAGTATTGACTAAGTTGACAAAGCTCTCCTTCCCTGTCAACTTAGTAGGCCCACAAGTCAGCCCAACAATATGGTGAGTCCCAGCTAGCAGGGGGTATTCATTTTTTTGGGCGTAATAAGGAGGCACTTCCTTGCGTGTGAAGATATAGCTGGTGGGTCCGACCTGTCAGCGGGGGGAACATTTTTTCGCGAAATTCAGAGGCCCTTCCTATGGGTCCTAGCTGTCAGGTGGAGGAATCATTATTTTCCGCGTAATAAGGAGGCATTTCCTTGCGTGCGGTCGTGAACCTAGCTGTCGCCCTCTCCACCTAAAGTCCACTTCAGATGCATGTCGGTCGTTGACCACGTTGACCAGGCCGCGCCGAGAGCACCAGGGCGGTGGACGGCGACGAGGCCTAGGAAGGGAACGACATGGGGGTAGGGAAGACTCGGCAGTTGTTTCCCATGCGGAGGGGAGTACGACTGTACAAGGGTTTACTGGTTCGTCTGCCATCGCCGGAGAATAACAGCAGGTGTGGGTGAGTAGAGGGATGGCTAGGCCAGCAATGGGAGTACGGTCGGGCGGTGAGGCCTGCGCGGCAGCACAGCCGGCCGCACGAAGGAAAGAGTGGGCAGTCCCGCCGGCGCTTGTTTGAGCGGCTTGAGCATGAAGAGCAGAGATTGAAGAAGCACGACAGCCGTTGGATGGACATCCAACAGTCACTGCTCTTGTGTGTTGACTAAGTTGACAGGGTGTTGCGTGTGCGTCAACCTTTTTTTTATGAAAGCATACGCGTCAACCTGTAGTAGGCGCACAAGTCAGCCTCAAATCTGTGGAAAACAGCATACAACCCATCTGCCATTATTTCTAATAATGTACAGCCCATTTGCTAATTCTTAAGAAATTTTTTGGAGCCCATCTTCTTTTTGTTAGCATCACACCCCATATTGTGGCCACGGTTAAAAAGTATACGAAATTTTGCATATTTCGGTGCGGTGAACTATTTTTAATCCAGAAATATCGATTCAAATTCAAACTATTTTGAAAAATAATTTATATAAATATAAAATCCAAATAATTGTCCACGCATAAAAATCAATGGAATTTAAGATCTTGTAATGAAAAAAAATTGAAACTAATTCCCGGTTTGATGTGTTTTAAAAATGTACAGCCCATTTCTGGGCAAACCGAATGAAACTCTCCTCGTCTTGAAAGATTTCCAGCCGAGCAGGGCCGATAAAGCAAGTAGGCCTTTTTTGGTATTTCTTTTAAAAATAGAACTGGGCTAGCCATTTTCAGCAAGAAAAAAACACAACTGGGCTCATGATGTGGTAAACATAAATAAAACCCTGGCTAGACGGGCCACAGCCCCCGCACAACCCCGTTGTTACCCTAATCCGTCGCTAAAACTAGTATAAATAACAACTGCTTGTTCCTATAAAAAAACTGCGCGACTTGCTGGGTCCCTGGTGTCAGCCGCTCGTAGTGTAATTCTCTCGTTTATTGACTACGTTGACAATGGCATGTAACGCCCTCGATGCGGCTATATCTCCCACGTGTCGAAGCACGACTTAGAGGCATAACCACATTGAAAGCAATGTCGCAAGTGAGGTAATCTTCACACAACCCATGTAATACATAAGGGAAGGAGATACATAGTTGGCTTACAATCGCCACTTCACACAAATACATGAATAAAACATTACATCAAACAGTTACAATCAGGGCCCGACTACGGAGCCAAAATAAAAGAAGAAACCTCAAAAACGACAAAGGACCAAGATCGACCCCAACTGGGCTCCACTACTGATCGACTAGAACGACACAACACAATGAACAAGATCTTCATCAAGCTCCTCCTTGAACTCGGGTGTGTCACCTGCACGGTCTCAGCGACACCTGCAAACTGGTTTAGGAAGTATCTGGTGAGTCACGAGGACTCAGCAATCTCACACCCGCGAGATCAAGACTATTTAAGCTTATAGGTAGGGTAAAAGGTATGAGGTGGAGCTGCAGCAAGCGACTAGCATATATGGTGGCTAACATACGCAAAAGAGAGCGAGAAGAGAAGGCAAAAGCACGGTCGTGCAACTATGATCAAGAAGTAATCCTGAAACTACTTACGTCAAACATAACTCCAACAACCGTGTTCACTTCCCGGACCCCGCCGAGAAGAGACCATCACGGTTACACACGCGGTTGGTGTATTTTAGCTAAGATCAACTTCGGGTTTTCTAAAACCGGACATTAACAAATTCCCATCTGCCACATAACCGCGGGCACGGCTTTCGAAAGTTCAAACCCTGCAGGGGTGTCCCAACTTAGCCCATGATAAGCTCTCGCGATCAACGAAGGATATTCCTTCTCCCCGGGAAGACTCGATCAGTCTCGGAATCCCGGCTACAAGACATTTCGACAGCAATAAAACAAGTCCAGCAAAGCCGCCCGGATGTGCCGACAAATCCTGATAGGAGCTGCACATATCTCGGTCTCAGGGCACACCGGATGAGCAAGACGTCGGGTTGGCATAGACCCTGATTGCGCAGGGGGCGCCGGACATCGCTCGGTTTGGACCAGCACTTAGAGAAGCACTGGCCCGGGGGGGGGGGGGCTAAAATAAAGATGACCCTCGAGAGCGCGACTCTCAAGGGAAAAAAGGGGCTAGGTGAGGCAAATGGTAAAACCAAGGTTGGGCCTCGCTGGAAAAGTCTTATTCAAAGCGAACTGTCAAGGGGGTCCCATAAATCACCCGACCGCGTTAGGGACGCAAAATCCGGGAACATAATACCGATATGACGGAAACTAGGGCGGCAAGAGTGGAACAAAACACCAGGCATAAGGCCGAGCCTTCCACCCTTTACCAAGTATATAGATGCGTTAATTAAATAAGATATATTGTGATATCCCAACAAGTAAACATGTTCCAACAAGGAACAACAACTCCATGTTCCAACAAGGAACAAACTTCATCTTCACCTGCAACTAACAACGCTATAAGAGGGGCTGAGCAAAGCGGTAACATAGCCAAACAACGGTTTGCTAGGACAAGGTGGGTTAGAGGCTTGGTTTAACAATATAGGAGGCATGATAAGCAAGTGGTAGGTATCACAGCATAGGCATAGCAAAAGAGCGAGCAACTAGCAAGCAAAGATAGAAGTGATTTCGAGGGTATGGTCATCTTGCCTGAGATCCCGCAAGGAAGAAGAACGAGTCCATGAAGAAGACAAACGGACGTAGTCGAACGAATCCTCACAAGTCCGGAATGAAACCGAAGCTAACGAGAGAAGCAACCCGGAAAGAAACAAGCAACATAGTAAACAACCAACACCTAAACATGGCATGATGCACAATCAAGTATGATGCATGTCCGGTTTAAATGAGGCATGGCATGGCAAAGTGCAACAAACAACACTACAAGTTAAGTGGAGCTCAATATGCAACGAGTTGCATATTGACGAAACACCACAACAATTATTTAGTTCTCTCTTGTTTATATAACCAACAATATTAAATGTTGCTTAACATGGCAAGAGGTGAAACATAATAAAACTACCTATTTAGGCAATTTTAAATGAGGCCGGAAATAACAAACAACAATTCCGGAAAAGCCTCATGAGCATATATTTGATTTGGTACTGTTCTGACCTAAAGCATATTTTAGAGTTGTTAAACAGGAAAATAAAGTGCATCATGTTAATCTATGCATTTTTCTACCCCATTTACATATATAATTTATTAAATTCCGAGTTACGGTTATTTAGTTATGAAATAAATCATTTTAACATGGCATTTATGCAAGTTTAAACAGACATCGTTTTTAAGCATTTTAAATGTTGTTATTATGATGCGGATGACATATGTAATTTATGCAATTTATTATGAAAATGTTGATAAGAGCATATTATGAAGCGTTTGGGTCACCATGGCGGAACGAAAGGGGTGCCACGGCAACAAATCCGAAAATGGTGCCACGACAACATATCGGTTTCCGGTACTCGATTGGGATACCGGTGCAAAAGGAAGCGTGCGGATGCGAGTAGGGCAAGATGGTGGGGTGATCCCGGATACCGGGTTCCCACGAGACGATGGCATGGCAACGAGTGACAATTCAGACACGGTGAAAAACTCGAGCATCTCATTCGACACATGCATTCGGTCCACGGCGGTCGTTCTCGGCGGTATACCTTTGAAGCGTGCATTCGGGACGGTTCAAGTTCGTCGAAGGAAGTAGTGGAAGTAGTTGTTCCGCGACGGTTGTAGTGGAAGTAGACGTTCTCGCGGGTGTAGTGGAAGTAGTTGTACACGACAACGGTAGAGGTACTCGCGACGGTAGTCGTTCACGTTCACGTTACACGGGTCTCCGGCGACGGTCGTCGTGGTACTTGGCGATCGTTCCCTGTTCAGAGGTCATTGGACTTGGAGGCAACGATGCGGTCAAACGGGCGCTGCTGGTGCACTCGTTCACCTCGCGTGGACGGAGCAGAAGGGGGCCGGGGCGACGCGAGCGAAGCAGAGCAGCGCGGCAGGAGTCAGCGGGCGCGTCTCGTCCTCCTGCTCGAAGCAGAGGATGCAGGGGCACACGGCGACCTGCGGGGCTTCACCGGCGACTGGGCTTGCCGGCACTGAGCGACCGGAGGCGGGGAAGGCGTTGAGGATGACCCGCAGCGGCGGCTTGCGCGGGACTCCGGCGAGGAGGAGGTCGGAGGACGGAGGAGCTTGGCGGCGAGGACGTAGTCGAGGAGGAGCGAGGCCGCCGGCATGGCGCTCCTGGACGGGCAGCAAGAGGCGGGCGCTGGTCGTTGCTGTGGTGGCCGGCGACGATGTCTACGGTGGGCGCGACCTGCAGGGTCGGCGAGGGCCGGCCACGCGGACTCTGCTCCGTGGCTGCGGGCACGGGGACGAGGAGGTAGGCTCTGGCATGGGGAGGAGCTGGGGGATCTGGAGCGGGGACTCACTCCTTTCCCTGGCGAGCAGCAGGAGGAGGGGGTCGAGGGAGAGGGGCGCTGCGAGGGAGATGGAGGCGCTGCGGGAGGGAGAGGGTGAGATCGAGAGCACGGACGCTCCTGGCGGCGGGGGAGGAGAACGAAGGAGAGGGGAAGAGGTTGGGGAGGCTAGGGTTCGGTCGGCCTTAGAGGCCGGCTGCCGGATGGGCTTTGGGCCGAATTAGTTGGGCCACTGGGAGGCTGAGCTGGGCTCGGCTCTCTCTCTCTCTCGCCTAAAACTAATGCAATAACAGGAAAAAAAACAAAGAAAGAAAGGAGAGATAAGAAAAAGGAAGGAGGTGTTAAGGGAAGAAGTTGAACATGCGGATAATTATCCCAGACTCACAAAAATGAGTTTGATCCAAGAAAATAGAAGTTGGCGCGAAAGCAAGATTTAAATTCAAACCCATTTGAATTTAAATCAAATGGTTTGAACTAGGACAAAGTTTAGGAAAGGCCAAAAATGTTGAGATGTTTGGTGAAGCTCCGGAAAAAGACGAAAGGATTTATGGGTAGAGTTGGAGACCAAGAATTGAGATAACAAAGGCATTGAGATTTATTTGCAAGTGTGTTATGATCAATTCCAAATAATGAAATATTTATATAGCTCCACTAATATCGGAAAGATATATTATAAAGAGAACTCACCATGTGAATTCCCTCAATTTAAATGGACCGAAGATCCATACGATTTATTTAGTTGAGTTTTAAAAATTAATGATATGATGGCATGATGACATGATGCAATGCAAGAGATGGCATGGCAAAATGTAACACGCAATCACATGACAAGGCAACAACGACGAATAACTGAACGACACCTGGCACATCGGTCTCGGGGCGTTACAACACTCCACCACTACGAGAGGATCTCGTCCCGAGATCTAGAATGGCACCGGAGGGAGAAGAAAGAGGAAGAAAAGAGGTAAAACTAAGTTGCTTCTTTGACAAACGAGTGAAACCATGACCCTTGAGAGGTTAAACAATTTAACGAAGAATAAAATGGAGATGAATGAGATTGCGAACACTCCGTTAGATAAGAGGAACAAGGAACACCATGTGAACCTTGGAGGTTGCAAAGCTATGAATGACGAGCACAACGGACAAGAAGGAACTGAAAGCACTCTGGTTGAAACGACATAAACAAGGAACAAGGAAGAACAAATTCGGGCAGCACTCCTGTTGAAAAGAGATGCAAGACTTGATAAGTTATAAAGAACTTGAAAAGATAACACCACACTCCGATTAAATGGATTAGCACGGAAAAAGAAAAAAAACATGATCTCCAAAATGAGATGATGGGTTGAAGAAAACATCACAATGCCTCCGGAAGAAAGAATAGAAAATAGCTCATTGGAATAAAAGAATGGAGAAGAAAATGACAACTTCTGCCACAATGATCTTGGAGAGCACCCCTCCAAGAAGGTTAGAACGGAGTTGTTGGAAAACCAACAACGAAACGAATAAGCTTGTAGCGAGCTTATAGAAACATCTCAACATTATGAGGTGAGCTTCTGCCACCAACGGAAACAATTACTTGCTTGAGATCAATGAAGAGATGAAAACTTCTTCCACCAAGAGGATAAAGAGCAAGCTTGGGTCATGCATGATCACCAAAAATAGCAACAATCCTTAAGGAAAGGCTTTAGGTGAAACATGACACAAGATAATTCCAATGAAGAGATTGGTGGATTTAAAATACCTCATTCTTGACAACCACTTGTGAACCTTGAAACACAAAGAGAAATAGTTAAGAATGGCATAACACCATCTCAAAATATAAGGTAGAAAGGATTGCACTTCGGAATGCAAGATGAAGAATACTTGAACTCCTCAAAACAAAACATGTATTGAGTATCATGTTTATTTTGAAGTATGGCTTGACGGATCTTAACTTCAAGAGATCTTGATGAACAATTGAGGAATGAAAAGAATCCTTGGCGAACCACCATGTAGAGCCTCCATGAAGAACTCCGGTAAATAAAAGGATGATAGGAAGAAAGAGAAGTTGAACACAAGGTGAAGCCTTGCAGTGATAAGATGAAGCTTTGAAATGATATTACCGAGAAAAACTTGGAACTCCGGAAAGAAAGATGAACAAATGAAATCAAGAATTTTGATGAACCTCCGGAATAAGGAATAGAATTTACTCAGTGAAACAAGAATAAGAATTACATTATGCTTATCCTTCACCAATTTAAATTGATGACCAGCAACGGATTTGGCATACTACTTATTCTCGTAGAAAAGATTAAAAAAAATATGGCGCAAACTTTAGAATGTCTTCAACGAACCGCCGGTAGGATTGGAAAGAATGAATGAATCTATATGATAACGAAGGAAAAAAACTCTTGAACGAACCACCGTAAGAATTGAAAATGAACGAAGAAGAGATAAGAAAACACCATGAAGAATTGGAAAACGAAAGATGATACTTGAGGAAATTTAGATGCAAGTGAAACGAAGAGATCATGAACTGATTAGAGGATATCTGAACGATGCACCGGTATGATTTGGAGAACGAGAGTTGAAAGCTTGAATGAATAATTCTGAGATGATGGGCTCCGGAGAATCAAACTGAAAAGACTCCTGAAATGCTCCGGATGGGTGAAAAGAATTCTCACAATCGAAATAGTTATGAGAGGGTGGCATCAAGCTAGAACCATGAATCTTGAAGAGAATGGAGCAAGATTTAAGATAAACTCTTCTTCGGTCTTCAAATGTTGAGAATGACGACGAGAAACACCAAGAATTAATTGAGACAGTCCGGAATGAAAATTGGAAAAGTTGAACCAACGATGAAAGAATTGAAAGATCTCGGAGAAAGACATATGACTGATGATAATCCATTCTTACGTCAAACTTCAAAAAGAATTTTGGGAATAGCCCCGGACAAATTAGAAGAGTCAGGTAAGATCCTGGGAAAAAACCTGTGGGTTAGGGCCCACTCAAAAGAATGGTTGAACGATTGCTTGAAAAGAGAGATTGCACCGGTTGGATTAAATGGCTTGAATGAGATAGCATCCTCAAAAGAACTTGAGTGAATTGAGAATGGAAGCTTGAATCTTCTGAGTTATCTTCATCACTCCGAAACAATTGAATAGCGAGAAGTGAATGATTAAGAGATACACCGGCATAAGAAAGCACTTGAAATAAGAAAAAGAATATGATCAACACTGAAAGCTTGAATTGAATCCACCTGAGAAGAAAAGAATGACGAATGATGAACTTGAAGCTCCGTTAGTATCTTCATGGAAATCACCGGATAAAAACATTGAAGGAGAAGAATGGAGAGGCTTCACATCAATAAGATGGATACTTGATCAAGAAATATACGTCCTTGAAGAAATAAGGGTGGGAGGGCGGGAAAAAAAACAAAGACAACTTGGAACGGATGAAACGGATACCGTTGCGAAAACCAAGAATTGGTCTTGCACAAATTGAAAGGATCGGGTTAACTTGAAGAGAAATCACGCCGGTTGAAAAAGGATTGACATGGCAATCTTAATGATCAAGAAGGATTAGTATTCACATAGAAATATGAGAACACCGTTTAGGAAAGGTATGGATTCCACATTTGACTTCGAAGCAACTCGAATACCACAAATAAAACAAAACAAAGGATTGGCTCAGGAAATAAGCCGGAAACAAACATATGATAGATCCCATATCGTATCATGTGTCCATTGGAAAGAATTCCTACGAGATACTTGAATTCCCACTTATAAACTCCCGAAACTTTCTGGTTATGCAATCAGGTGTTGGGGATACAGGGGAAGCATAATATCTCACCCAAACTAGCAAATCCTACAACCAGCTGTATCCATCCTTCAACACATAACCAAGAAACCTTCGGAAATCATCTACCTCAACCTTCGAAAAGCATCCGTTATACGAGTCATGGCAATACTCCCGCACTCGCCTCAGTACTAGGCTATCAGGGTTATCTCACCAACAACTGTACAAAAGAGATTTTCGATGTCGGCGTACTAAACTCAGGTATTCCAAAACCGCAACGATAAAATTATGATGACAACACCTCGGAGCTCAACTCCCCGGGACACTGCCACAACCCCTAAATGTCAGGAGGCAACCAAGACAATGTTGTCATCATAAAACCATCGGAACGATTGTAATATACCCGCGTGATCCTAAATTTTTTTTAGTGAAATTTGAGAAGAGAAGAGTCAAAACTCCACGTCAGGAAGCCTTACCAGAAGGTCGAAGGGACTGGGGAGTAAAAACAATTCCTAAACTCTCCGATATATAATTCCTAAATGACTCAAAACATTTTTCTAGACACAACTCGGCCGCTAAACGATCAATCAGTGGGGGCTCCTAAGGTCGGGGAAGGCTCTGATACCAACTTGTAACGCCCTCGATGCGGCTATATCTCCCACGTGTCGAAGCACGACTTAGAGGCATAACCGCATTGAAAGCAATGTCGCAAGTGAGGTAGTCTTCACACAACCCATGTAATACATAAGGGAAGGAGATACATAGTTGGCTTACAATCGCCACTTCACACAAATACATGAATAAAACATTACATCAAACAGTTACAATCAGGGCCCGACTACGGAGCCAAAATAAAAGAAGAAACCTCAAAAATGACAAAGGACCAAGATCGACCCCAACTGGGCTCCACTACTGATCGACTAGAACGACACAACACAATGAACAAGATCTTCATCGAGCTCCTCCTTGAACTCGGGTGTGTCACCTGCACGGTCTCAGCGACACCTGCAAACTGGTTTAGGAAGTATCTGGTGAGTCACGAGGACTCAGCAATCTCACACCCGCAAGATCAAGACTATTTAAGCTTATAGGTAGGGTAAAAGGTATGAGGTGGAGCTGCAGCAAGCGACTAGCATATATGGTGGCTAACATACGCAAAAGAGAGCGAGAAGAGAAGGCAAAAGCACGGTCGTGCAACTATGATCAAGAAGTGATCCTGAAACTACTTACGTCAAACATAACTCCAACAACCGTGTTCACTTCCCGGACCCCGCCGAGAAGAGACCATCACGGTTACACACGCGGTTGGTGTATTTTAGCTAAGATCAACTTCGGGTTTTCTACAACCGGACATTAACAAATTCCCATCTGCCACATAACCGCGGGCACGGCTTTCGAAAGTTCAAACCCTGCAGGGGTGTCCCAACTTAGCCCATGATAAGCTCTCGCGATCAACGAAGGATGTTCCTTCTCCCCGGGAAGACCCGATCAGTCTCGGAATCCCGGCTACAAGACATTTCGACAGCAATAAAACAAGTCCAGCAAAGCCGCCCGGATGTGCCGACAAATCCTGATAGGAGCTGCACATATCTTGGTCTCAGGGCACACCGGATGAGCAAGACGTCGGGTTGGCATAGACCCTGATTGCGCAGGGGGCGCCGGACATCGCTCGGTTTGGACCAGCACTTAGAGAAGCACTGGCCCGGGGGGGGGAGGCTAAAATAAAGATGACCCTCGAGAGCGCGACTCCCAAGGGAAAAAAAGGGGCTAGGTGAGGCAAGTGGTAAAACCAAGGTTGGGCCTTGCTGGAAAAGTCTTATTCAAAGCGAACTGTCAAGGGGGTCCCATAAATCACCCGACCGCGTTAGGGACGCAAAATCCGGGAACATAATACCGATATGACAGAAACTAGGGCGGCAAGAGTGGAACAAAACACCAGGCATAAGGCCGAGCCTTCCACCCTTTACCAAGTATATAGATGTGTTAATTAAATAAGATATATTGTGATATCCCAACAAGTAAACATGTTCCAACAAGGAACAACAACTCCATGTTTCCAACAAGGAACAAACTTCATCTTCACCTGCAACTAACAACGCTATAAGAGGGGCTGAGCAAAGCGGTAACATAGCCAAACAACGGTTTGCTAGGACAAGGTGGGTTAGAGGCTTGGTTTAACAATATAGGAGGCATGATAAGCAAGTGGTAGGTATCGCAGCATAGGCATAGAAAAAGAGCGAGCAACTAGCAAGCAAAGATAGAAGTGATTTCGAGGGTATGGTCATCTTGCCTGAGATCCCGCAAGGAAGAAGAACGAGTCCATGAAGAAGACAAACGGACGTAGTCGAACGAATCCTCACAACTCCGGAACGAAACCGAAGCTAACGAGAGAAGCAACCCGGAAAGAAACAAGCAACATAGTAAACAACCAACACCTAAACATGGCATGATGCACAATCAAGTATGATGCATGTTCGGTTTAAATGAGGCATGGCATGGCAAAGTGCAACAAACAACACTACAAGTTAAGTGGAGCTCAATATGCAACGAGTTGCATATTGACGAAACACCACAACAATTATTTAGTTCTCTCTTGTTTATATAACCAACAATATTAAATGTTGCTTAACATGGCAAGAGGTGAAACATAATAAAACTACCTATTTAGGCAATTTTAAATGAGGCCGGAAATAACAAACAACAATTCCGGAAAAGCCTCATGAGCATATATTAGATTTGGTACTGTTCTGACCTAAAGCATATTTTAGAGTTGTTAAACAGGAAAATAAAGTGCATCATGTTAATCTATGCATTTTTCTACCCCATTTACATATATAATTTATTAAATTCCGAGTTACGGTTATTTAGTTATGAAATAAATCATTTTAACATGGCATTTATGCAAGTTTAAACAGACATCGTTTTTAAGCATTTTAAATGTTGTTATTATGATGCGGATGACATATGTAATTTATGCAACTTATTATGAAAATGTTGATAAGAGCATATTATAAAGTGTTTGGGTCACCATGGCGGAACGAAAGGGGTGCCACGGCAACAGATCCGAAAATGGTGCCACGGCAACATATCGGTTTCCGGTACTCGATTGGGATACCGGTGCAAAAGGAAGCGTGCGGATGCGAGTAGGGCAAGATGGTGGGGTGATCCCGGATACCGGGTTCCCACGAGACGATGGCATGGCAACGAGTGACAATTCAGACACGGTGAAAAACTCGAGCATCTCATTCGACACATGCATTCGGTCCACGGCGGTCGTTCTCGGCGGTATACCTTTGAAGCGTGCATTCGGGACGGTTCAAGTTCGTCGAAGGAAGTAGTGGAAGTAGTTGTTCCGCGACGGTTGTAGTGGAAGTAGACGTTCTCGCGGGCGTAGTGGAAGTAGTTGTACACGATAACGGTAGAGGTACTCGCGACGGTAGTCGTTCACGTTCACGTTACACGGGTCTCCGGCGACGGTCGTCGTGGTACTTGGCGATAGTTCCCTGTTCAGAGGTCATTGGACTTGGAGGCGACGATGCGGTCAAACGGGCGCAGCTGGTGCACTCGTTCACCTCGCGTGGACGGAGCAGAAGGGGGCCGGGGCGACGCGAGCGAAGCAGAGCAGCGCGACAGGAGTCAGCGGGCGCGTCTCGTCCTCCTGCTCGAAGCAGAGGATGCAGGGGCACACGGCGACCTGCGGGGCTTCACCGGCGACTGGGCTTGCCGGCACTGAGCGACCGGAGGCAGGGAAGGCGTTGAGGACGACCCGCAGCGGCGGCTTGCGCGGGACTCCGGCGAGGAGGAGGTCGGAGGACGGAGGAGCTTGGCGGCGAGGACGTAGTCGAGGAGGAGCGAGGCCGCCGGCGTGGCGCTCCTGGACGGGCAGCAAGAGGCGGGCGCTGGTCGCTGCTGTGGTGGCCGGCAACGATGTCTACAGTGGGCGCGACCTGCAGGGTCGGCGAGGGCCGGCCGCGCGGACTCTGCTCCGTGGCTGCGGGCACGGGGACGAGGAGGTAGGCGCTGGCATGGGGAGGAGCTGGGGGATCTGGCGCGGGGACTCACTCCTTTCCCTGGCGAGCAGCAGGAGGAGGGGGTCGAGGGAGAGGGGCGCTGCGAGGGAGATGGAGGCGCTGCGGGAGGGAGAGGGTGAGATCGAGAGCATGGACGCTCCTGGCGGCGGGGGAGGAGAACGAAGGAGAGGGGAAGAGGCCGGGGAGGCTAGGGTTCGGTCGGCCTTAGAGGCCGGCTGCCGGATGGGCTTTGGGCCGAATTAGTTGGGCTACTGGGAGGCTGAGCTGCGCTCGGCTCTCTCTCTCTCTCTCGCCTAAAACTAATGCAATAACAGGAAAAAAACAAAGAAAGAAAGGAGAGAGAAGAAAAAGGAAGGAGGTGTTAAGGGAAGAAGTTGAACATGCGGATAATTATCCCGGACTCACAAAAATGAGTTTGATCCAAGAAAATAGAAGTTGGCACGAAAGCAAGATTTAAATTCAAACCCATTTGAATTTAAATCAAATGGTTTGAACTAGGACAAAGTTTAGGAAAGGCCAAAAATGTTGAGATGTTTGGTGAAGCTCCGGAAAAAGACGAAAGGATTTATGGGTAGAGTTGGAGACCAAGAATTGAGATAACAAAGGCATTGAGATTTATTTGCAAGTGTGTTATGATCAATTCCAAATAATGAAATATTTATATAGCTCCACTAATATCGGAAAGATATATTATAAACAGAACTCACCATGTGAATTCCCTCAATTTAAATGGACCGAAGATCCATACGATTTATTTAGTTGAGTTTTAAAAATTAATGATATGATGGCATGATGACATGATGCAATGCAAGAGATGACATGGCAAAATGTAACACGCAATCACATGACAAGGCAACAATGACGAATAACTGAACGACACCTGGCACATCAGTCTCGGGGCGTTACATGGCGTCAGCCCCAGATGTCCAGCCTTTCCTATGAAAATTTATAGCTCATTTGATGTGCTAGTTCGAAATAAGTTTGTGGGTGCTGGTGGGGGCTATTCACTTGGCTTCTGTAATGCACAGCGAGCTCAAGCAGCCGGCGAGAGTGATGTTATTTCCCTTGGTTTGGATTTGTTACAATATTTCACTCTAAATTAAACGAATGGCAAGCCATTTGCCTTGTTTCAAAGAAAATATGACAGTCACAGCCGATTTGGAAAGGGCAGGAACATCTAACTCCAGCTTACAAACTGTACAAAAGCACGAGGGATAATTGTTCATCAGGTAAAAAAAACCAGATTGAAAAGGGCAACAACATCTAACTCCAGCACTGTTTTCGGCAGTCATAGTCAAATGGATCGGTCAGGTCCATAGAATGAACTTCCTGGGTCGTAAAATTTACTGGATTATGACCACAATATGTTGTAAATAGAAGCCCGGCACGTTCAAAAGCTCTTTTGCCCACCCGAAACTCCTTTTTTTGCTCTTCGACATACCCATCCGTCAAAACCATGCTGCTGATAAACTTAAGCCTGATGGACAATAGTAACCTCGCATTCAGCAGGAAGAATGTGACAAATCTTGTGTTTGCACGGTTGGCTACATATCGTTCTAGCGTTATTGTCTTCAATCAAATCTCATGAGAAGTGAGAAAATCCCGATGCTTACGAATCCACCGATTGGTTATAACTTTCTTACCCCGTCCTGTTGCCTAAATAGACATGAAGATTGAAAACAGTTAAGGTCTAAAATAAGAGTGTCGAAAGAGCACCAGCTGAACGGTTAATTCTAGTACACTATATGCGGGCTTCCAATGTGCGTGAAATTATCACCTTTATATACAACTTCTCCAGACATGGAAGGCATTGCAGCAAGCCAATAATCTTGTTCAGATCAAAACTATTCATTTGGATATATAAGATCTTGACAGACTCCAGCACCATTGATAGGCCATCCATGGAGAAACTCTTCACTGAGCATAGAACATAATATTAGTACAAAATGTGTACTCCAAGATGATACATAAATTATGCGCAGAAATTTAAAATGCAGCTTATGGTTACAAGTGTAGATGATAATATAAAGTACCTGAAGAACTGTGGAGCCAAAGACCATATTGAAATGAGCACAGATATCATGTATTACACCCAAGGTCTCCAGTTTAGGCGCAGAGAGGACGATTATTTGCAACGGTGAATAACTAGAATCAAGGATCAACCCTTGAAGTGAAGGGGCATCTTGGATGATGAGCTGCCTTCCGTCAAAAGAAATTCCAATTCTTACAAGGTTAGGTGACTTTATTTGGAGACAACTGATTCTAACTGTGAAAACAAGCACCAAGCACTCCAGCGCAAGGCAACTGGAGTGGATGATGCTGTGCAATGAGGCCTCCGATATACGAACCCGCACAAGTGAAAGTTTCTTAAGAAATGGGAGTCGAAGGTTTAGTACCAGATTGTCTGGTAGGTAGCACTGCGCAAAGGTGGCGGTGTGGAGAGAGGAAGAAAACCCCAAGATGGACATCGGTGCTGACGGCACAAGTTCATGGCGTTTGGTATGTGATTTCCAGGGGAATAGTAGAACTCAAGCAGCTGTAGTTCTGTGAATTCAGGGGATTCCAGCCAGGCGTCCACCGTGCAGGGCATGGTATGCTTGTGTAGGTAGCATGATGGGATGCAGAGGCTTTGAACGGAGCCCTGGTGGGAGGAGATGATGGCTCTGGGGATTTCAAAATCATTGAAGAGAGATAGCTGACGACAATCGAGATTAAGAGGAACGGCGTGCCATAGAGGGCGCAACTGAATTGAGAGGATTTGGGTGCATCAGCAATCCTTGGTGGGGAGAACCATCGTAATTGTTGCCGAAACAGATGCGTCCTCACTAGTTTTTTCATGAGTATGGCATGGTAAGACATAAGTTGTCACGGTTTATCATACGAGCAGTGTGTGTTTTGATGAAATAGAGCACTCGTTCGAGAACCGTGCGCCGACGTATACATAAGTACTTGTAAACACTGTTGGTGCTACCCCACTTGTAAGCACTTGTGCAAAACACAGCACATTGGCTCAGCTCGCTTCAACACTAGGCTATCGACCAGCTAACAATTAACAATCTGCTGTCTGACATATAAGCAACCATGTATCTTGTTACAGTGGTTCATGCAGTTAATTGAGACCACAATGTAATAAATTCCAAACGTTCACACGCTAGTCCAGCGCTCATGTGGAACACTCACATTAAACTCGTCTTCATAAAAAACTTGAAAAGCATAAGTTAAGCAATTTTATACATCTCAATGATTCATAGAACATACCAAACATATACTAGTTCACAGCAAAAGACAAAGTTGTGAGAAGGTTTAAAAATCAGGAAAAAACAAGCAAGGCTTCTCTCTGAGCAAAGGGTCTCCCGGCAGGCTTAAATTTCCTGGAGTTCACTCTTGTTTTTTCTTGTTGCCACCATTCAGGGTTAGGTTCTCTCATTCCAGAATAACCAATTATAATTGTGGTCTCGGCTGGAATGCTGAACTGAACCATGCAGTGTACTGACCAGGTGAAATTCTTGTGCATTCCACTAAATTTAAGCACCGCTATTTGCAGAAATAAGCAGACCACAATGCCTCTTGTCCGCGCACATGTCCAAAAAACCGCCGTGTAGCCGTGCCAGCTAGTCCTCGGTCCATGGATGAACTGGTAGAAAGTGCATTCTGGACTAGGATGCAGTTGTTTTCGCTCGTCCCTCCACTGCAACCAGGAAGTAAAACGTACGAATCAACTTCTTTTAGATTGCGTTGGTCATTCTACCTTAGTTACTACCAATGTAGGGATACCTTGAAGACGAGAGGTTAGACGACGGCAACGAGGGATAGCCATCTCATTTTGCGCAGTTGTACTAAAACTGAGGTGTGTGCTTTTGATTGCGCGGATAGAAACGATACGGAGACAGACATCCTCAAACGATATGGAGACAGACATCCCTGTTTGCGCAAATAAGAAATACGGTTATTTAAAAAGTGACAGATATTACTACTTTCCCCCGTTTCCTCTTAGAACCAAGTCCTAGATTCATGCTACATCTTTCCCACTTTCTTCCCTGTTTGAACCAACGCTTTGAGTCGACTGTATGAAATAGCTTTACTTCTAATAATAGTAGAAGTCTAGGTTGCTTTGGAACAGCGGACGGAAGTAGAAAAGGATCCACACGAAGGGAGCTGGGGCAGTAGAGCAAGGAAGGTTTCGAAGGAATATATACCTGAGGGTCGTCGGCATGTCGCAAAGACGGCGTCGGGAGGCCGCATCTTGGCCACAATACCGCAGGGAGGAAGAAGGGGTCGGAGGCCCTCCCGAGCCGGCGCTCTCTCGGAGAGAACGGAACGGCCGCCGATCGGGATGCGCGGGCATCCATTGGTCTCCTCCCTCGCCGCCGACGACAGCGTGAACGATGCACCTAGACCCCTGCCCCGGTCGTGGTTGTCCGGCCGGATTTGTGACCAGCCGTGAGCTGAGAGAGAGTGTGGCCACCTATGTGTTGCTTAGATCTGGAGAGCATGAGAGAGTGAACGAGAGGAACCCTAGTAAAGCAGGCGCTAAGGCTCCTTCTTTTATATATAGTGGAGTGATTTTGTTGTACTAGCTTCAAAAAATGCGCTCCTACATGTACCCGCGAGTGGGTGTGAGAGAACTAGTGCGTGCGTGCACCGCTTCTCTTCGTGAGAGTACAATATACTATGCCCAAAGAACATTCGCGGCAAGAGTAATAGTACAAGTGTGTGACGTGTGAGTTAAAATAAAATTTGCGCGCCGTCTTTTGTTTTTTAGAAGTTCTGAGGGTAGGGTGTGAAGAGCACATATGTGCGTGACGTCTACCTGCAGATAGACGGTGGGTGCGACATGCGAGTCTGCGAGAGGACTCGGGAGAGTCGTGACTCGTGAGGGTGCGTGTGCGTGAGAGAGAGGGGGGCACGTATCAATGCTATGCATGTGTCCGTAAATCATTATCCGACAAACGTTCGCCATAAGCCTTTTCCTGACGAACGCCGTAAGAACCGTTAGATCGGCATCCGACACTGTCAGTTTTGCCATGTCATTTAACAGAATAGCCACTCCTCCTACACACAAATCTTCCACATGAGTGTTAGCAACTGCTGTATGCTCCATCCGTTCCGAAAATTCGAACCTCGCAAACTTTTACCGAGTTTTCGTGTACCAGATTGCACATGTAGAATACCATGTATATGTTATTTCATTCATCTTCGAGAGGTAACTATACAGTTGGGTGAGGAGTCTACAAAGAAAGACCATCGTATCACCCGTAGCAATTTCAAGCATCCTTTAGTGTTGAGGAATATCATAGGAACTCTATATGATATGATTTTTATAGGACTTTTTCCTTTAGAGCCAGTTGGTTCATAGGAATAGATTCATATACTCCACATTTCAAAGGAAATAAACATGATATCATGTCTATAGCTTTAGAGCCACTTGGTTCATATGAATGGATTCCTATACTCCCTTAATTTCAAAGGAAAATAAACATTAGCGTATATTCAATAGAAAAGTTCCTATGATATGAACCAAATTACATCTCTTTTCTAATCCCTCCTCATAGGAATTGAGATACATGTCATCTCTAGATTCAATAGAAAAGTTCCTATGATGTGAACCAAATGACATCTCTTTTCCAATCCCTACTCATAGGAATTGAGATGCTCCATGTCATATCTTTCCCTACAACTTCCATGTATACATCTTCTATTCCTAAATAGATAGTACAACCCACTAGTAGCTTTTTTCCCAAAACATGCAACTATGGCACAAGAACTATATAGTGTGCCAATAACTTTGAAAGATGGTCGCTGGATGAAGCTAACCCGACAGTGCAAAGATAGGCAAATCCAAGCACTACTGGCCGTTGGATATCATCAACATTCCACCAGATCTGCCACATGTACAATTTAGAAGACTCCATGGTTGAACCTAAGCATAATGCACAAACCTCAAAACACAAGCGCTTCTCCTTTGTTCTAGAATCTTCTATATCATAATTGATTATTTTTCTAAATGAATTGCCATTATTTGTTTTTTACTTTATGATTTACTCCCTCCGTTCCAAAATAGATGACCCAACTTTGCACTAACTTTGTACAAAGTTAGTGCAAAGTTGGGTCATCAATTTTGGAACGGAGGGAATACAATGCACAACCCCATGAATCTTAGCATTTTTATAAAACTTATTGATTTTGAATGAGATGAACTATAAGAACCAAACGAACATCTACATCATGCATATATGACTCAAAGCTTTACATGATATAGTGTGTATTTATTCATAATTTGGTTTAGAAATCTCATGCGTTCAATACATGTGTACCTTACTAGTTTTGAGTAGAGTAGCAAATTTCACGTGGCCCCGGGTATATCAAAATGCAGGGCCCATGCATCATTGCCTTTTAGTCGAACCTACGTCCACAATTTTTTGTACGTACTATATCTCCACTGGTCCCCGAACCCAAATGCTGCCTCGTTTCTGTAAAACCAAGCGGCCCACACATATTTAAGGCGTCGGCTCGAACCCGTTTACTACGACGTGGCCTCGCACGCCGTAGTACTCCTACAAACCCTACCGCCGCAATCATCATCGGTTTTCTTCAAGAGGATGAGGGAGAAGCCTATTTGTAGTGGAGGCGCTTTCAAAAAAAAGAGGATCTGTAGTGGAGACCCCTACCCTAGGGTGCCCTAGGTAGCTGCCGCACGCATCATTGTTTTCTCTTTTCTTTTTGCTCTTGCACCCTAGAGTGAAATGATGGTTGCTTCGTCCGTCCAACTTAATGCGGGAAAGGTGGGGCTTTGTGATTTGACCCCTCGTAGCTCATTTTCTACTACTGCGGCGCTACGACCGGGGTGCCTCCAATTCCAACCACTGCTCCGAACTGTAATTTGGTGCATCGCACGTGGAACAAGACGGTGGATGAGACACATGTCGGCCAAAGGGGTCTTGTTAAGTGTGTCGCCATTTCATGTGCGGGCTGACCGTGCTTGAGTTGCTACACCAACACGACAGGAGCAGCCTACCACTTGGTTTTGCTCCTTGGTGAATCCCGACTATATTGATCTAAAAAGATACGTGCTGAACTACCCTCTCCGTCTCGGTTTTTTTATTTTTAGGCGTCTCGGTTTATAGGGCCTGCACGTAGTTCTAGGTCATCCATTTGACTAACTAAATATGAGTTACTATGTCACAAAAAGTATATCATTGGATTCTTAAGCGGATGTAGTTGTATTTAAAAGTCGAGGGCGGGGCTTTTCCTACATGGTAGGCGGCGGGGAAGTTCCGCCTAGTCGGTTGGACAGAGACGCAAGAAGACGAGGGAGTAGGTTGCTGCAAACGTAGGGCTGTGTGATTTGACAGTGAGTTACTGCTGGACAGGTGGGGCCCCGTGATTTGACTTGCCATTATCATTTTAACTGCGGCGCTACGACCGGTGTGAGTCTCCTAGATTCCTGACCACATCCATACAAGTGCCTCTCCCAATGCTCCACCATGTAGTAAAGGCTGGCTCTTGCATGAGAGCCCACTTCTCCACTTTTTCCTTGCCTCTCTTTCCTCCACATATGCAAAAATGCCATGTAAAGCGCACTATCGTACTTACTTTTACTTGCTTCTACAAGTGCTTAAGCTTGCCACATAGGCATAAAGTCTGATGTGGCAAGTTAATCAAGAAGAGAGAGACTAGTTTGGTGACCCAAGGAAGAAACAATGCTAAGCGCGTGTACCTAGGTGAAAAGACAATTTCGAGTCTATAGCTAATTAAATGAAGCAAACTTAGCAACACCATTTCATTGGAAGAGGTCACTCCTTGGCAAATGCAATAAATACACGCGCTTACTAGCACCGTTTGTTCCTTGAGTACGAAGAAAGAGATAGAGAGGAGTAACAAAAAATACACTTATAGCCAACCTTGTTCTAGTATGAGTGACTAAGTGATGACTATGTATGACATGCCAACATCAGATAGCCAAACGCACCGTGTTAAATCTCCAAGGGCACGACCGCACGAGCGACACGACGGTCGTGGTAGGCGCGACCATGATACGGGCTGCTGGCAGCCCTTGGATCTGAGATCAAACGGTCGCATGCTAAGTTGCTGAAAATTTGCAGAATAACCCTCCAGGATAGGACATTCACCCATAGGTCTAGAATCACGCCATGCAACCGTTCGATCTCAGATCCAAGGGCTCTCGGAAGCCCGTATCATGGGAGAATGGAAATCCACTACCCTGCCGTTCGCACGCTGGCAGTTCGCTCCTACTCGTCCCCGCACGTCCTTCAACACTACGACGGTTCGCTCCTAGTCGTCCCGTCCATTCTCATTACGGCAGTTCCACTAATCCTAACCCTCCTCCCAAATCCATGGCGTCCCAAATCTCCAGGATCGACGGTGATTACAAGGTTAGAACCATCACCGGCGATGAGTTCGACGTCATCTACACCCGTTCTTCCGCGACGGTGAAAGGATGCCTTTCTCACTTCAGACGCATGTTCGAAAACTCAGATGATGAGTGGGTCGCTGGGCTAGATGTTGAGTACACCACAGTCCTGGGACGAGAGAAGTATCTAAAGGACGAAGAGAGGAAGAAGCCCGCCGTGATCCAGGTTTGCGTACATAACGTTTGCTTGGTCTACCACATATGCCATGCCGACGTTGAGTGCCAGGATTTTAAGACCTTCCTCAAGGACAAAACAGTGAAATTCGTTACTATAGACTTTACGAACGACGAAGAAGTCCTGGGTCGGATAGGCCTTATTGTAGGCAACCCCTTCGACCTCCAGAAGAATCAGCTGGTGCCCTCTCGTCAACCTTCAATGCTGACCCTGGCAGGAGCCATGGTTCATCCTTTGTACGGTAAACTGGAGAAACCTCCATACACGTTTCATCGTCATGCATGGCAGCGGAATGTACTACATATAGACCACATCCACTACGCTGCAATGGATGGCTACCTTTGCTTCAATATCTACAAGGGTTGGATGAAGAGCAACAACCAAGTGTGCGGTTCAAGCAAAGAAGTATCCGCCAAGAGGAATAGGGACAAGGACGAAGTCGAGGACGTGGACGAGGACTCCGAGTAAGGTTGCAGTGTCGTTGCTCATGGTGGTTCTAAACTTCTAATGCAGTGTCTACTGGATTAGTTGCATAGTTTAATTTCAGGTGTGCTTAGTTTAATTTGAGGGGTGTGTTGTGCTGAGCCCCCAGCAGAACTATGTTATGTTCCTTCTCGTTACTTTAACTCTTCAGTATGTACATACTACTAGTATTTCTTTAATTGAATTTAGCACCCCAATTAAGCATGTACTAGCTTTTTTAATAGTACTATATGCATAATTTGGCGACGAGCGCTCTCTATATGTACCACCTTTTTTATTTCAAATTTTGCCCCATCGCGCAATCCATCAATAATACTACTGTACTGTTGGCGTGGTGGGAACGGGGGTCCCCAGACTTGCCTGCTTGCGGCCTGCGGCGTGGCTCGAATGGGGGCCCAGCATGGCCCATCTTCATCAACACAAGGCTCAAGACCCTCGCGAGGGGCCAAGCCTCGCGAGGCGGACGACACGGCGCTTCCTCAGGCACGGCCTCCTCAGGATGGCTCGCGAGGAGGCGGAGAGATCAAGGCGGGTACCTCACGAGGTGCCCATGACGCAAGCCATGACGACCAAGGGTGCCAGGCGGGCGCCAGCCCGCGCACTGTTTCCCTTTCCTCTTTGGTGCAAAGGGGGCAAGCGCAGGCGAGAGGATCAAGCAAAGGCACCCATTTCGGTGCAACAAGACCAATACCAGTCCAACGGTGGGAAGGAGGTCACCATGGAGCCCAGGACGGCGTCACCACAGGGCCTTTGGCAGGCGAAGACCAACTTTAGTCAGGATAAGTGTACCCGATGTTCCCCTTCGAATTGGCCAATTGTTGGCGCCCTTCCCGCTCAATATTTGGGAAGAGGCCCAGGGCCTTTGCCTATAAATAGGACTAGCCACCCCCAGGGTAGAGGCATCGAATCCAGAGGCTGATCTGATCGAGTACCGAGAAACCAGTAGAGCAAGTAGAGAGAAAGAGAAGGGCGATCGAGCTCCCCTTAGCAGTTCATCCCCTAGCCTAGAACAGACCGTCGCGAGGTCGTTCTCCCTTGTACTGTTCTTCCTCATCAGCCCAAGAGGCAATCCACCCACCACAAACTAGAGTAGGGTATTACACCACAATGGTGGCCCGAACTAGTATAAACCCGGTGTCTCTTGTCTTGTTCTTCTTGCAGTAGTTAGATCCTTACGAGACGGAGAGGTAGAGGGCACGATCTCCGTGCGCACCCCAGAGTTCGAACCTTAAGGGTCTGCCGGAATCCGTGATCCGACATTTGGCGCGCCAGGTAGGGGTGCGCCGGAATCTGTCTTCCGCCGCTTCGCTCTCCTCCGACCGTCGCATCCATGTCTGATGCTCGTCGGGCCCGCGGCGAGCGCCGGGCCGCCATCGGTTCCCGCGTCGTCCAGACGGCCCCCGTCGGTGGGCGTCCTCGTCGTTCCCCGTCGCCCGCCGTCAACGCCGCCACCGGCCCGGCGGGGAACAAGCAGCAAGCATCCTCTCAGCACCCGTCCGTGCGGCGAGATGGCCGCACCGCCACTCCGTCGCTCACCCCGGCCGGTTCATCGTCGCACGCGCTTCGCGCGCCCTTGGTGGCTTGAGCTGCGCTCATCGCGGCGAACGAGCTCCTGCGCTACCGCCCCGTCGACGACGTTTACGAGGAGTGGCTCGACCGCGTCGCCGAGCTCGTCCGCGCCGCAGGGGGCTCTCCCGCGCCTTCCGCACCACTGCGCCGCACTCCGCCCCGCGTGGGCAATGAAGCCCCGGGGGCATTCCAGCCGCCTCCTTTCCAAGAAGATGCCATGGCCCCAAGGCGCGCAGCTCCTGGGCGGAACCCGCTCCGTCATGCGCCGGCCCAGCAGGAATGGAGCTGCCAAGAAATCCCGCGACCGCAAGAGGCCGCCCGGGCACTCCCAGCCCTGGCTCGCCGAGACCCCGCTCCAGCTCCGGCACGTCAAGACCCCGCGCTGCTCCCAGCTGTAGCGCAAGGGGACCCGCAAGGCCAAGCTCTCCCTCAACCAAAACCTCCCGCGGCTACCGCTGGCTGCCGCGCCTACACCGCCGAGCTGCGCGGAGTCGCATGGCCTGGAAAGTTCAAGCCGGATCTGCCCCCTCGCTACGACGACACGACTGATCCCACAGAGTTCCTCCAGCTTTACAAGCTGGGAATCGAAGCTGCCAGCGGGGACGAAAAGGTCATGGCGAACTGGTTCCACATGGCGCTGAAGGAAGGTGCTCGCACTTGGCTCCTGAACCTGGCTCCAGGCACGATTTTCTCCTGGGACCAGATGCGTACTCGCTTCATCGCCAACTTCCAAGGTACCCGCGACCGGCCTCCCTGTAACGTCCCAAATTTTCAATTTGGAATGTTATACATTAGATCATCATGCATAACATATTTTCTTGCATTTTGATCAATCCTAGAAATTTCACGCAACTCAAGGACCCTCGGAGAGAGTTGGAGATTTCGTTATTTTCATATTTGAGTTTTCTCAAATTTTGGAAAGAGGATCATTTGATTTATTTATTTTATCTTCAATTATTTTTCCAATATCAAATATATGAGAGGGAATCATATGACTTTCCCAAATTTTAGGAAAAAAAGATTTAAAAAATAAATCAAATTTTGGATTTTTTGGAGTTATTTGCATTTTATTTGAATTAGGGAAAAATGCGTGTTTTCAAAAATTGCATTTTGGCCCCGAGAAAAAGTTCATTTTGTTCGACTCATTTTTAGGAGTCGGGGAAATTTACTTTGTAAATTTTGGAGCCCGTTAGATATTTTTTTCTTCGTTTTTCTGCTCGCGAAATTATTTAAAAAAAAAACTGCGTCGCGCCCGCCTGGGCCAAAGGCCCAGCCGGCCAGCCAGCCTGGCCGCTCCGCCGCCTCCTGCGCGGGCGCGCACGCCGCCGCCGCCGCGCCTGCCGCCGCCGCCGCTGCGAGTCGGAGTCCGACTCGGACTCCCTAGCTTGCCCCCTCCCCCAAGCCACCCCTTCCCCCTTTTAAATACTCCCCCACCCCCCCTCTCCTCCTCACCCAAGCCGCCGCCGCCCCCTCCAGCAGCAACAGCAGCAGCGCAGCCCTGCCACCGCCGCCGCCGCTTGCCGCCCGCGCCGCCGCCGTTCGCCCGCGCCGCCGCCGCCGCTTGCCGCCCGCGCCAGCGCCGCCCGCCGCCGCCTCCCGCCGCCCTCGCCGGAGCCCAGCGCCGACGAGGTAGCCGCAACCCCTTCCCCGGTTCGGTTTTTTTTAAAAACCGTTCCAGTTTATTTTTTTATGTTTTGTTTTTTTTCGAAACCCTAGATCGGTTTTTTTCCGGTTTTGTTAAATAGCGAGCGTTCGCCGGACCGTTCGTCTTAACGAACATGTTCACTGGTTAGCCCTGGTTAACGAACGTCCGTTTGTTTAACCGTTCGTCATTTTCTTTTTCGTCGGATTTATTCTGTGATTTTTCTGATCGCGATTTCACATCCGATCTTCGTTTTAGTTTATCTTCTCGCTCGTTTATCGGAATCAAGTGATTCAAGCGCTTCGAGTTTCATTTTGAAACCTCCGTTCCGAATAATCAACTTAAACAAAGTTTTGCTATGGTAAAATTTGACCTAGTTCCACTTTGCTAGAACCAAGTTGTTTTCTTTCGCCGTTTGTTTTGTGTTGTTTTGTTCGATTCGTTTCTTTTTGCAACAGGAGTTCTTAAGTTGAACTTTCTGGTTCGATCTTTTGTTCGAGTTTTCCCTGTGCATTAGATGAGTACTTATTGTATGCTTGTTGTTTGTCTGCGATAGATCACCCGGAGTGCGCCGCCTGTTATTTCGAAGCTCTAGGTTTCGCAGATCCTCAGCAAGGCTAGTAACACTTTGATCATACCTTTTCTACTACCCAGTTTTATTGCATTAGATCAATCCTCAAACATTGCATGATTAGGATCTAATCAAATTGTGGGATGGGAAGTAGATGAGGTAGTACCTATTACCTGTTTTACTTATGAAACCTTTGGGAGTTACTTCTACGTTTGCTTATTATGCCATGCTATGCTAGTAGACGTGGATTGGGTAAGTGATATCCATGACAGATGTGAGTATTGTTAATTAATGGTTTTATCTAAGGTGGCAACTTAAATACACATCTGGGTGGATTGATGCACCTAGTTTCTATCAGGACTTGCCTGTTTTTCTTTGGACCGCCACCCAGGCTCAAAGGGATTATAAGATCATTCATGCTAGTAACTTCCGTGTGCAGCCACAAGCCATTATGGGCTCTGGCATAGCTGACTAAGTCGTGCGAACTCTTACAGTGGTAGACTAGCAGATGTAGGGGATGTAGGTTGGTACGGTCTATCACAACGTAAGGTGTGAGCGCTTCTGAAAGACTATGTCTCGGTCATCCGTCTCTCAAATATCATGTAGTGCGGGAAACCAACGGAGGCGATCGAGTCTTGTGGGGAAAAGTGCGCAAACCTCTGCAGAGTGTACAATCTAATCATGATTAGCCGTGTCCCCGGTTATGGACATCTTGAGTATCTAGTACTTGAATATCATGTGAATCTCATCATGTTACTTCTAATTAATATTGTTGGGTTATTGATGATTACTTTTAATTGGGATCGGAATGCTGTCAACCATTCTCGATGTTTTAACCACCATGATAGTTAAATAAATTTATTCCTTTGCAGTAGGGAAAATTGGCTTTACGCAAAATTGTAACCATAGATCTTTCCAGCAGCCATATATGCATGTAGTATAGGCTTATTCATTCATTACTCTCTATGTGTTACATTGCCAGCATATTCCATGTGCTGACCCGTTTTCGGGCTGCAACTTTCATGTTGCAGACTTTTCAGACGACGAGTAAGGTGCTTTTAGGTCGTGGTTCTATACTCAGTGATGCCGTTGGAGTTGATGGACTCACTTATCTTCCAAGTCTTCCGCTGTTATCGTTATTAGATGGCCTTAAGCCATATTTATTGTAATAAGTTCTCTTTGAGACATCGTTGTAATAAGTGTCTGATTGCTACTCTGCTATAAATCCTTCGAAGTATTGTGTGGTGTCAGCATTACTGATCCAGGGATGACACCGGAGCACAGAGACTTGACCATCTGAGGTTGGGTCGCTACAGAGATGGTATCAGAGCACACGCTGACTGTAGAACACGGCCACTAAGTTAAAGCCATAGATCACTATTCTCCTCTCATTTTCTAACTCCTCATCTTTTCTACTCTTTTAGGATGACGGACGCGAAGATCAAGTACGCGCAACCGGATGAAGGCACACCTTTTGGATATCACCTAAAGGAAGTCACCAAGTACCTGAACATTGGACTACCAAGCTTCACCGGGACCTTCAACGCCACTCTGCCTGAAGAGGAGCGCTGGAAGATTCAAGCTCACGTTCCGGGAAGGACTTTCGCGCCAATCACGAAGCCCATAGATAGTGTTTTTAGTGCACCAACCTGGAGTCTGGGAAAGAGCATGGCAGCTCATATCACCATGGGACGCATTGGAGAAATTTATCAAGAAGACCTCAAGGACACTATCTACCAGATTTGCGGACGCCGAGATGAAGAACGGGAGATAGTCAACACCAAGAAGGATAGATCCATTGCAGCTTTCATCCAGGAGTTAAATCAGCACATTCGACGCCAAGAGAACCAGATGTGCAATGATATGATAGAGTTGAAGAATGCAAAGGCAAGAATCATCGAGCTAGAAGGAGAACTGAAGGGTACATGCAAGAACTACATGGACGAGATCGTAGCTCTCGCAAGGCACAATGTCGATCTCAAGCAGGAGATTGAAGAACTCAAGGAGAGGTTAGCATCCAAGAATGAAGACAAGTACGTCGCATGCCTGAGCAACTACATCATCATCGACGACACCGATTCGGATCCCAGTGAACCCGACTTTGAAGACGAAGCTGGAGCGGACATCATGGAGTCTTCCACCAATTCAAATTTCTAGATGACCACCAAATATTAATAGCATTTCCCCCATGTATACATTATAGTTCGAGCACTTTTGCGATAGTTCTAGACCGTTTGTAAGCCCTTGTTTGAATTGAATGAAGTGATTTTGTGTGAATTTGTCTCATGAGCATTTGGGTAGTGTTTTCTCTTTAGACCTCACTCTATTCTTAATTCTCATCTTTTCTAAACCCCTCAGATGCCTCCGAGACATGACAATGGATTCCCACCGGAGCTCACCCAGTTGATCCAGCAGTAGAACCAATTGATGCAGTTGTTAGTCCAGAATCAGCACAACAACAACAACAACAACAACAACAACAACAACAACAACAACAACAACAACAACAACAACAACAACAACAACAACAACAACAACAACAACAACAACAACAACAACAACAACAACAACAACAACAACCCTCCGCCTCCGCCACCTGTTGATCACCTAGCCCGTTTCCTTAGGCTAAATCCGCCGGTGTTTTCCAGTAGCACCGAGCCGATAGTAGCAGACGATTGGCTCCGCAAGATAGGAAGGGAGTTGACCACTGCAGGATGCACAGATGTTGAGAAGGTGAAGTTTGCCGCACATCAGCTTGACGGACCCGCGGCAACATGGTGGGAGAATTTCACAGCCACTTACCCAGTTGACACTGTCACATGGGATCAGTTTCAGCAAGCTTTCCGCACTGCCCATGTGTCAACGGGAGCTATGGCCATGAAGGATAGTGAGTTTCGCAACTTACGCCAAGGAGGAAGGACAGTTGGCCAGTACGTTGACGACTTCAGCAAGTTAGCACGTTATGCCCCAGATGACGTTGCTACGGATGCAGCTAAGCAGGAGAAGTTTCTAGAAGGACTGAATGATGAGCTAAGCATGCAGTTGATGGTAGCAAGTTTCAACAACTACCAGGAGTTGGTAGATCGTGCCATCATGATTGAAGGGAAGCAACAACAGATTGAGAACCGCAAGAGGAAGCATGGACAGGGGAAGTATAACCCTGGAGCCCAGCAGAAGCCCCGTTTTACCCCTAAACCGGGAGTTCAGTTTCAGCATACCCATGGAGGAAGTGGTTCGCACAACCATAATGGCCACAAGAATGGTAATGGGAATGGAGGAAGCAATGGCCAGAACCGCACCACCCCATCAACCCCAGCCAAAAGAGATCTGAGTCAAGTCAACTGTTTCAAGTGTTCCAAGACCGGACATTATGCCAATGAATGTCCTGAAGCCCAGAACGGCAATGGAAGCTCTGGGAAGAAGCCAAACCCTTTCAACAGGGGACAGGTGAACCACGTTAGCGTGGAGGAGGTTGAAGCTCAGCCTGATGCAGTAATCGGTAAGTTTTTGGTTAAGTCATTTACTACACTCGTTCTTTTTGATACTGGTGCATCACATTCATACATATCAAGGGGATTTGTGGACAAGTATAACCTGCCAACCCAAGCCCTTAGGTCACCCATGTTAGTAACCTCGCCTGGAGCAGAGTATATGGCTAATCGATGGTGTGATCGGTTACCATTAAGGATTGGTAACTATGTGTTTCCCTCAGACCTAATAGTTTTGGAATCTCAAGGATTGGATGTGATATTAGGCATGGATTGGTTGTCAAAGTATGAAGGGAACATTGAATGTGCCGGTAAGACAATTTTGCTCACAACGCCCGAAGGAAGAAGAATCAAGTATGTATCTCGACATGCGCCCAACAGGACACAATTAAATTCTTTATCAGGAGTCGTACAGGAGGAAGTACCAGTGGTTAAGGATTTTCCTGATGTATTTCCTAAGGAATTGCCAGGCATGCCACCGGATAGAGACATTGAGTTTTTGATTGAGCTTTTGCCAGGCACTGGGCCAATATCGAAGAGACCGTATAGGATGCCAGCACAAGATTTGGTGGAGATTAAGAAGCAGATCAAGGAGCTATTGGATAAAGGTTACATTCGCCCAAGTTCTTCGCCTTGGGGATCACACGTACTTCTAGTGGAGAAGAAGGATGGAACATTAAGGATGGTTGTTGATTACCGTGCATTGAACGAAGTAACCATCAAGAACAAGTACCCACTGCCAATGATAAATGATCTGTTTGATCGTTTGCAAGGAGCTAAGGTGTTTTCCAAGATCGATTTGCGATCAGGGTACCATCAGTTGAAGATTCGAGAGCAGGACATACCCAAGACAACTTTTACCACGAGATACGGATTGTATGAGTATACCGTTATGTCATTTGGACTGACTAACGCACCTGCCTATTTCATGAACCTGATGAACAAAGTGTTTATGGAGTTCTTGGATAAGTTCGTCGTAGTGTTCATTGACGACATTTTGATTTTCTCGAAGAATGAAGAAGAGCATAAGGAACATTTGTGTTTGGTTTTGGAGAAACTAAGGGAACATCAGTTATATGCCAAATTCAGCAAATGTGAGTTTTGGTTAAAGGAAGTTGGATTTCTTGGACATGTTATATCCGGAGAAGGTATAGCTGTTGACCCCACAAAGGTTCAGACTGTAACCGAATGGGAAGCACCCACGATAGTTTGGGAGATCTGGAGTTTTCTTGGAGTCGCAGGATACTACCGGAGATTCATTGATAATTTCTCAAAGATCGCAAAGCCTATGACTAAATTGTTAAAGAAGGATACCAAGTTCATTTGGACTGAGGAATGTGAGGCCAGTTTTCAGGAGTTGAAGAAACGATTGGTTTCCTCACCAGTGTTGATTCTGCCAGATCAGACCAAGGATTATGAGGTGTATTGCGACGCTTCACGTCGAGGACTTGGAGCAGTGCTTATGCAGGAAGGAAGAGTTGTTTCGTATGCCTCACGACAACTGAAACCTCATGAGTTAAATTATGCTACGCATGATTTGGAGTTAGCAGTCGTAGTGCATGCATTGAAGACATGGAGACATTTCCTCATTGGAAATCATTGTGAAGTGTACACGGATCACAAGAGTTTGAAGTACATTTTCACGCAGAAGGAGTTGAACCTCAGGCAAAGGAGATGGCTGGAGCTCATCAAGGATTATGATATGAGATTGCATTACCATCCAGGAAAGGCAAATGTAGTAGCCGACGCATTGAGCCGTAAGAGCCATGTCAATACATTGATGACGGGAGAAATACCAAAGGAGTTAGCCGAGGATCTTCGTGAGCTATGTTTGGAAATAGTTCTGAGAGGCTATGTAGCAGCATTGGAGATTCAGTCAACATTGATGGATAAAACCCGAGAGGCTCAGAAATCTGACAAGGAGATTGCAGACATAAAGAAGAAAATGAGCGAAGGAAAAGCAAAGGGATTTCGTGAGGATGAGCACGATACCCTATGGTTTGAGGACTGTGTTTATGTGCCCAATGACCCGGAGATCAGGAAGTTGATTCTATAAGAGGCACATGATTCACCCTATTCAATTCACCCAGGAAATACCAAGATGTATTTGGATTTGAAGGAAACATTCTGGTGGACCGGAATGAAGAAGGATATTGCAGCATACGTAGCAGTTTGTGATGTGTGTCATAGAGTGAAGGCCGAACATCAGAAGCCAGCCGGATTGTTACAACCATTGCCGATACCCAAATGGAAGTGGGATAAGATAGGCATGGATTTTATCACAGGACTACCCAGGACGAAAGCAGGCTATGACTCGATATGGGTAGTAGTTGATCATTTGACGAAGGTAGCATATTTCATCCCAATTAAGACCACTTACACCAGTGCTAAGTTGGCAAAGATATACATGACCAGGATCATTTGTTTGCATGGAGTTCTGAGGAGTATCGTATCAGATAGAGGAACCCAATTTACCTCAAAGTTTTGGAATCAGTTGCACGAAACTTTGGGAACCAGACTAGAGTTTAGTACAACTTTTCACCCACAGACGGATGGACAGACTGAGAGAGTCAATCAGATTTTGGAAGATATGCTGAGAGCTTGTGCACTTGATTATGGATCTAGTTGGGACGATAACTTACCCTATGCGGAGTTTTCTTATAACAACAGTTATCAAACCAGTTTGAAGATGGCACCTTTTGAAGCTTTATATGGAAGGAGGTGCAGGACACCATTGTCATGGGACGAAGTTGGAGACCGTCAGTTCTTTGGACCAGATCTGATCAAGGAGTCTGAACGGAAAGTTAAGTTGATTCGCGGTAGCCTCAAGGTAGCCCAATCCAGGCAGAAGAGCTACGCGGATTCTAAGTGCAAGGAGACAGTTTATGAAACTGGAGACAGAGTTTATCTTCGAGTATCCCCACTTCGAGGAGTTAAGCGCTTTGGAGTTAAGGGAAAGTTAGCACCGCATTTTGTTGGACCGTATAAGATTTTGCAACGCATGGGAGAAGTCGCTTATAAGTTGGAATTACCAGAAGGACTGTCAGGAGTTCATGATGTATTCCATGTTTCTCAGCTGAAGAAATGTCACGCCGAAATGGCGGAGGTACCGCTAAGAGATACAGTGCCGCTTGAAGCGATTCAGTTAAAGGATGACTTAATGTATGAAGAGAAACCAGTCAAGATTCTTGAGTATGCCAGCAGAGTTACCCGCAGCAAGGTTATCAAGTTTTGCAAAGTTCAGTGGAACCATCACTCAGAGGAGGAAGCCACCTGGGAGAGAGAAGAAGATTTGCTCAAGGACCACCCTCACCTATTTTCTAGCCAACCCGGATCTCGAGGACGAGATTTATCTTAAGGGGGGTAGGTTTGTAACATCCCAAATTTTCAATTTGGAATGTTATACATTAGATCATCATGCATAACATATTTTCTTGCATTTTGATCGATCCTAGAAATTTCACGCAACTCAAGGACCCTCGGAGAGAGTTGGAGATTTCGTTATTATCATATTTGAGTTTTCTCAAATTTTGAAAAGAGGATCATTTGATTTATTTATTTTATCTTCAATTATTTTTCCAATATCAAATATATGAGAGGGAATCATATGACTTTCCCAAATTTTAGGAAAAATAAAGATTTAATAAATAAATCAAATTTTGGATTTTTCGGAGTTATTTGCATTTTATTTGAATTAGGGAAAAATGTGTGTTTTCAAAATTGCATTTTGGCTCCGAGAAAAAGTTCATTTTGTTCGACTCATTTTTAGGAGTCGGGGAAAATTTACTTTGTAAATTTTGGAGCCCGTTAGATATTTTTTTCTTCGTTTTTCTGCTCGTGAAATTATTTTAAAAAAAAACTGCGTCGCGCCCGCCTGGGCCAAAGGCCCAGCCGGCCCGCCGACCCGGCCGCCCCGCCGCCTCCTGCGCGCGCGCGCACGCCGCCGCCGCGAGTCGGTGTCTGACTCGGACTCCCTGGCTTGCCCCCTCCCCCAAGCCACCCCTCCCCCCTTTTAAATACTCCCCCACCCCCCTCTCCTCCTCACCTAAGCCGCCGCCGCCCCCTCCAGCAGCAGCAGTAGCGCAGCCCCGCCGCCGCCGCCGCTTGCCGCCCGCGCCGCCGCCGTTCACCCGCGCCGCCGCCGCCCGCGCCAGCGCCGCCCGCCGCCCTCGCCGGAGCCCAGCGCCGACGAGGTAGCCGCCCCGCTCCGCACCCCCTTTCCCGGTTCAGTTTTTTTTAAAAACCGTTCCGGTTTATTTTTTTTATGTTTCGGTTTTTTTTGAAACCCTAGATCGGTTTTTTTCGGTTTTGTTAAATGGCGAGCGTTCGCCGAACCGTTCGTCTTAACGAACGTGTTTACCGGTTAGCCCTGGTTAACGAACGTCCGTTCATTTAACCGTTCGTCGTTTTCTTTTTCGTCGGATTTATTCCGCGATTTTTCTGATCGCGATTTCAGATCCGATCTTCGTTTTAGTTTATCTTCTCGCTCGTTTATCGGAATCAAGTGATACAAGAGCCTGGAGTTTCGTTTCGAAACCGCCGTTCCGAATAATCAACTTAAACAAAGTTTTGCTATGGTAAAATTTGACCTAGTTCCACTTTGCTAGAACCAAGTTGTTTTCTTTCGCCGTTTGTTTTCTGTTGTTTTGTTCGATTCGTTTCTTTTTGCAACCGGAGTTCTTAAGTTGAACTTTCTAGTTTGATCTTTTGTTCGAGTTTTCCCTGTGCATTAGATGAGTACTTATTGTATGCTTGTTGTTTGTCTGCGATAGATCACCCAGAGTGCGCCGCCTGTTATTTCGAAGCTCTAGGTTTCGCGGATCCTCAGCAAGGCAAGTAACACTTTGATCATACCTTTTCTACTACCCAGTTTTATTGCATTAGATCAATCCTCAAACATTGCATGATTAGGATCTAATCAAATTGTGGGATGGGAAGTAGATTAGGTAGTACCTATTACCTGTTTTACTTATGAAACCTTTGGGAGTTACTTCTATGTTTGCTTATTATGCCATGCTATGCTAGTAGACGTGGATTGGGTGAGTGATATCCATGACAGATGTGAGTATTGTTAATTAATGGTTTTATCTAAGGTGGCAACTTAAATACACATCTAGGTGGATTGAGGCACCTGGTTTCTATCAGGACTTGCCTGTTTTTCTTTGGACCGCCACCCAGGCTCAAAGGGATCATAAGATCATTCATGCTAGTAACTTCCGTGTGCAGCCACAAGCCATTATGGGCTCTGGCATAGCTGACTAAGTCGTGCGAACTCTTACAGTGGTAGACTAGCAGATGTAGGGGATGTAGGTTGGTACGGTCTATCACAACGTAAGGTGTGAGCGCTTCTGAAAGACTATGTCTTGGTCATCCGTCTCGCAAACATCATGTTGTGCGGGAAACCAACGGAGGCGATCGAGTCTTGTGGGGGAAAAGTGCGCAAACCTCTGCAGAGTGTACAATCTAATCATGATTAGCCGTGTCCCCGGTTATGGACATCTTGAGTATCTAGTACTTGAATATCATGTGAATCTCATCATGTTACTTCTAATTAATATTGTTGGGTTATTGATGATTACTTTTAATTGGGATCGGAATGCTGTCAACCATTCTTGATGTTTCAACCACCATGATAGTTAAATAAATTTATTGCTTTGCAGTAGGGAAAAATTGGCTTTACGCAAAATTGTAACCATAGAGCTTTCCACCAGCCATATATGCATGTAGTATAGGCTTATTCATTCATTACTCTCTATGTGTTACATTGCCAGCATATTCCATGTGCTGACCCATTTTTGGGCTGCAACTTTCATGTTGCAGACTTTTCAGACGACGAGTAAGGTGCTTTTAGGTCGTGGTTCTATACTCAGTGATGCCGTTGGAGTTGATGGACTCACTTATCTTCCAAGTCTTCCGCTGTTATCGTTATTAGATGGCCTTAAGCCATATTTATTGTAATAAGTTCTCTTTGAGACATCATTGTAATAAGTGTGTGATTGCTACTCTGCTATAAATCCTTCGAAGTACTGTGTGGTGTCAGCATTACTGATCCAGGGATGACACCGGAGCACAGAGACTTGACCATCTGAGGTTGGGTCGCTACACTCCCGCCGTGAGCGACTTGCGCCGCATCAAGCAGCAACCTGGGGAGTCCCTACAAAAGTACATCCAGCGCTTCAATAGTGCGCGCCTCAAGATCCCTAGGGTGTCCGAGGAAGCCATCATTTCAGCCTTCTCCGATGGCGTGCGCGACGTCAAGATGAAGGAGGAGTTGGCGATGCATGAAGACCTCTGCACCTCCCTGGAGCCGTTCAACCTGGCGACCAAGTGCGCCAGGGCTGAGGAGGGACGCCTCTCCCTCCTCGAGCTGCCTGCCGCAGACCCAGAAGAGAAGAAGCCCAAGGCCAAGGACATGAAGCGCAAGGGGGCTGCCGTGCTCGCGGCAGAGCCGGACACCAAGCGGGGCAAGGATCTGCCTTAATCCTCTAGGGGCAGCCGGTACTGTGTGTACCACGACCTCCACACCCACAACACCAATGAATGCCAAGAACTCCGCGTCGTGCGAGAAGGAAGAGTCGGACGACGCCCTGACCGTGCTGACCGGGGCTACGACTGAGGAGGAGGAAGGATCCCGGGACGCTGGGAAGATCGTGGCCCACGTCAAGGCTGGTGTGACCAACCTCGCGAGGACCGCTGGCGTGACCCGCCTCACGAGGAGGACTGGAGGGATCAACCTTGTGAGGATCGCCCTCATGGCAACCCAGGCCTGCCGCCATTGCCACCTCAGCCAAGAAGGAATGAAGACCGCCACCAAGACGAGGGGGCTGGGGGCTTCCAAGAGCCTCGCGCCATCGCCTGCATCCTGGGCGGACCTCAAGCCCCAGCCTCTCAGTGTATCTTCAAGCAGTTTGCTCGCGAAGTGAATGCAGTTCTTCCCAAGCTCGAAGCGACGCGTCCCCTCAAGTGGTCGGCCTGCACCATCACGTTCAGCTCAGCAGACTAGCTCAAGTGCGCGGCCACAGCCGGAGTCCTCCCAATGCTTTGTTCCCCAGTCATCAGCAACGTTCTGGTCACCAGGACCCTCATCGATGGAGGAGTAGGGCTCAATGTCTTGTCCATGGAAACATTCAACAACCTCCAAGTGCCCTATGACCAGCTTCAGCCAACCAAGCCCTTCTCCGAAGTCACTGACGGTTCCACGGTCCCGATCGGGCAGGTCTGCCTCCCAGTCACCTTCGGGGCCCGCAACAACTACCACACCGAGCTCATCGACTTTGACGTCGCCCACATCCGCCTGCCGTACAACGCCATCCTCGGGTACCCGGCGCTAGCCAAGTTCATGGCCGTGACTCACCACGGCTACAACGTCCTCAAGATGCCAGGTAGCGGCGGCATCATCATGGTGCCCTGTCAAGAGAAGGATGCAGTGTGTTCCCTGGAGCGAGCCTTTTAGGCCGCGTCACTAGAAGACCCAGATCGCGGAAGCAGGAGGCTTCCTGAGACCGCCCCCAAGAAGAAGAAGACGACGTCAGACTCAGCCCCTCAGGAGGCAGGCCCTTCAGGACCCGCGTCTGCCCAGGGGGATCCTCCTTCAATCGCATAGGAAAGCGCGCCCGGCGCCCTCCTCAGGCAGGGCTCGGGGGCTCTCACCTGGAGGGCCACCGACCTCGCCAAGGTCACGAGGGTGGCGCTTGGGCACCATGTGGAGGCGTGTTTCAAAGCACGTTTCCCTCGAAAGGAAGCCAGGGAAGGAAGGTCAGACCAGCGGGAGTTTGTTAGCAAGGCCATTCAAGAACTACAGGAGTCAAGGATCATAAGAGGTTGCCGTCGCCCAGCAGCTGTGGCTCCCCATCCAGGCGAGGATGGTGGGCTGCGCGTCTGCGTCGACGTACCGGGGCTCAATCAGATCGCCACGACGGAGCGCCTCTGGCCCTTACAAGTGGGGCGCTGCGGAGGACCACCCCACAGCTACGTTCGCATGCCTTATGGCCTGCCGAGCGCGGCTGCGGCGTACCAGCGCCTCATGAGGAGCGTCTTGGAGGCGCAAGAAGACAGGCGTTCCACAGCCCTGGTCGAGATAGAGGCTGCTCACGAGGAGCCACCGGTGCCTCCGGAGCCTCCCGAGGCCCCTAGGCCCGGGGGCTCATGAGGATCGGCTTTTGCAGCCCACCGAGTCTGCTGCACCAACGCCACTGCACCGACGACATCTTCAGGTGACACCTTTCAAGTTTCATTCCCAGCTGGGAGCGCCCTCCTAGGGTTGCATCATTCCCAGGCCGCGTGGGTCCGTCCCTGTGGCATGTATCCCTTTTTATCTTTTCAGTCGCTAGCTTGCTTTGCTGGGAGTGCCCCTCGGGCTGCATCATCCCCAGGCCACTCGGGCTAGGCCCAGCGGCATGTATCCCTTCCGCGTTTATTTCCAAATATGCATTCGCCCATCATGCTCGATTACTTGATGCCGTCCACGGCACCTTTTCTTCTTCATGTCGACCCACTTGCACGTTAAAGGCGGGGGGGGGGGGGTGCCTGAGCATCGCGACTCAGGGCTCTTACTGGCTCTCCAGCCCTCACACTCTGGCCTTGTCCACGACATCGTGACCTGGCATACCAGCGACGGCTGAGACAAGCTCGAGGGCCGGGACCCGAGGACGTAGAGTGCCGGCATCTAACCAGATTTTGCAGGAACAAATCTCAAGATACGGCCCAGTGCCAGGCGCAACCCGCCTAGAGGTAGGGCCTCGTGAGTCCCACGCTGGCTCACGGGTGCCCAGACAGACCTCGCCCGCTCCAACCAGTGAGCTCCTGAGCGACTAACAATCAACTAATCGCTGCTATGGCAATCCCGTCTTCTTTTTGCGATGAATCTACAGGGCCCATAGAGGGAACCGCGCTAGCCAAGGCCCTCACGGCATTCCCTTCGCCCTCGCCCGCGCGACCCGCTTGCACGTTAAAGGGGGGTGCCTGAGCATCACGACTCAGGGCTCCTACTGGCTCTCCAGCCCTCATCCTCTGGCCTTGTCCACGGTAGCGCGACCTGGCATACCAGCGACGGCTGAGACCAGCTCTAGGGCCGGGACCTGAGGACGTAGAGCAGAAAGGGGAGCAAAGGCGAGGGAGGAGGGGCACGCGAGGACCTCGGCCAGTGACTCCGCTCAAGCTACCCCCCGAACCCAACGACGCACCTGGGATGATCCACGACCCCCAAAGATAAGTCACCGCCCAACAACCCCGGCTACCATGCCACTATCCCCGCACCTAAAGCGACTCCGTACTAGCGACGTTGCTTCTCTTTCTCACCAAGCGACGGCTGCTTGGGCGCCAAAGGGGACCTCCATGAGCATCGCGACTCAGGGGCTCTTACCGGACCCCGGGTCGCTCACCTCCTGGCCTTGACCACGGCATCGCGACCTGGCATACCAGCAACGGCTGACGCCGCTTTGGGACTGGGACCTGTCGACGCAGAGCACCAAGCCCTCGCGAGGTTCGAAAGGGAGAACTAAGCTACGATGGAAAGGACAACTCGCACAGATCAATAGCAAGGGTTACATATTAACAACAAGGATCACAGACACCTTACAAGCCCCTATGGGGCACAATGTGATTCCTCGCAGGGAACGGATCCTAAAGGGTGCTAACTACATGTGCCCTCGCAAAAGATGCCATCATCAACAGTGGGCCGTCAAGCACCGGCGCCAACCCCATCCAGATCAGGATCGGCGGCGACCAAGCGGGCCTGCCCTGCTCCCGGAGCGGCTTTGGCTCGCGGGCTCGTAGCTGTCGTCGCTTGTCTCCGGAGTCGCGAAGACCTCACTGGGATTGCTGGATCCTCCGGTGCTCCCGTCGCTCGTGGAGCTGTCCAGGGGGCGGTTAGCAGGCCCAGCCGTCGCCATAGCGAGGTCCTGGCCGCCTCCCCCGGGGCAGCACTCCAGCCGGCGACTGTTCGCGTCGAAGACCTTGAAGAACATCACCGAAGCGCCGTCATACTCTAGGTGGATTGTCAGGGCGCCCCTCGTTATGCAGCACCGAGCGATTTCACCCCAGCCGCGAGTCATGAAGAGCTCGCCCGGGACAGTGATCGCGACCTCTGCCCCGGTCGCAGGAGTGCTGCAGTCGGCGTGCTGCAGCCACAGCTCCAGGAGTCTTCCCCGCGGGAAGACGGAGGTGAAGAAGGGAGGAAAGCGAATCCAAGTCCACGGAGGGATGGCGGCGTGGAGCACGAGCTCGCGGGAGGAGCCCTCGGTGTGGACTCCAGGAGGAACGACCAACACCTTCGTGACCCTCCGGCGCCGGCGACGGCGCTGGCCGAAGGGATCGGCATCTCCTCTTCCAAGGCCCTCGGCGTGGGCATACAATGGAAGCAGGAATCCCGGCGGAGGCCGCTCATACCAAGGCCTCGGCGCCACCTGACGTCCCTCCTCGCCGCAACCTCGGAGGGCACGTCGCCTCTTCGGCGGGAGAGGGTCTGGTCCCTCTTGAGGAGCCTTTTCCCTTCTCCGCTGCTGAGAACCGGCGAATCGGAGCCATCACGGCAAGGTGGAGCAAGAATCAAGGATAAGGAGAAAGCAAGGGGAGATGGACTAGAAGGGCACGCCTAGTGCCGTACATATAGCCGGCGAAGGCCAACCGTCGGCCTCCGCGATCACAGGTAATCATGACACGATTTGCATGCAGGGACTTGTCAAATCCGCGAGGTCACCAATGCGTCGTGGGGAAGTGGAGACACCCACGTCCAATCAACCGCCACGCGGCGCCCAAGGCCGCAGGCTGTTAGGGCCTGCGGCGCTTTGCCCTTGCCCTTTCGCCCCTCGGCACGACCAAGTCCATGCGCGCCTTGGGCCCGGGGGCTACTGTCGGCGTTCTAGGAACGGGGGTCCCCAGACTTGCCTGCCTACGGCCTGCGGCGTGGCTCGAATGGGTGCCCAGCATGGCCCATCTTCATCAACACAAGGCTCAAGACCCTCGCAAGGGGCCAAGCCTCGCGAGGCGGACGACAAGGCGCTTCCTCAGGCATGGCCTCCTCAGGCTGGCTCGCGAGTAGGCGGAGAGATCAAGGCGGGTACCTCACGAGGTGCCCATGACGCAAGCCATGACGACCAAGGGTGCCAGGCGGGCGCCAGCCCGCGCAGCGTTTCCCTTTCCTCTTTGGTGCAAAGGGGGCAAGCGCAGGCGAGAGGATCAAGCAGAGGCACCCATTTCGGTGCAACGAGACCAAGACCAGTCCAACGGTGGGAAGGAGGTCACCATGGAGCCCAGGACGGCGTCACCACAGGGCCTTTGGCAGGCGAAGACCAACTTTAGTCAGGATAAGTGTACCCGATGTTCCCCTTCGAATTGGCCAATTGTTGGCGCCCTTCCTGCTCAATATTTGGGAAGAGGCCCAGGGCCTTTGCCTATAAATAGGACTAGCCACCCCCAGGGTAGAGGCATCGAATCCAGAGGCTGATCCGATCGAGTACCGAGAAACCAGTAGAGCAAGTAGAGAGATAGAGAACGGCGATCGAACTCCCCTTAGCAGTTCATCCCCTAGCCTAGAACAGACCCTCGCGAGGTCGTTCTCCGTTGTATTGTTCTTCCTCATCAGCCCAAGAGGCAATCCACCCACCACAAACTAGAGTAGGGTATTACACCACAATGGTGGCCCGAACTAGTATAAACGCTGTGTCTCTTGTGTTGTTCTTCTTGCAGTAGTTAGATCCTTATGAGACGGAGAGGTAGAGGGCACAATCTCCGCGCGCACCCCAAAGTTCGAACCTTAAGGGTCTGCCGGAACACGTGATCCGACATGTACAAAAGTATACCTTTTTTGAAAGGCTAGAGTACTATTCATCACATATATAGCCAGTTAAATTCTCAACCTAGAACGACGTGCATGCCATGTAGTAAACTGGTACGGAGGAAGTATAGTAAAAATGAGGTGATTTTACCGAGTGATCGGCGGGGGAGCATGGCCTGTCATGCGGTCCCACGTGTCATGATGTACCAAGGCGATACGTGTGTCGGCGTTCTGGGAACGGGGGTCCCAGACTTGCCTGCCTGCGGCCTGCGGCGTGGCTCAAAGGGGGCCCCAGCACGGCCCATCTTCATCAACACAGACCCAAGACCCTCGCGAGGGGCCAAGCCTCGCGGGGCGGACGACACGGTAATTCCTCAGGCACGGCCTCATCAAGTTGGCTCGCGAGGAGGCGGAGAGATCAAGGCGGGATACCTCACGAGGTGCCCGTGACGCAAGCCATGACGACCAAGGGCGCCAGGCGGGCGCCAGCCCGCGTAGTGTCCTCCTTTCCTCTTTGGTGCAAAGGGAGCAAGCGCAGGCGAGAGCATCAAGCAAAGGCACCCGTTTCGGTGCAACGAGACCAAGACCAGCCCAACGGCAGGGAGGAAGTCATTGTGGAGCCCAAGCCAACATCACCACCAGAGCCTTTGGCAGGCGAAGACCAACTTTAGTCAGGATAAGTGTACCAGATGTTCCCCTTCAAAATGGCAATTGTTGGCTCCCTTCCCGCTCAATATTTGGGAAGAGGCCCAGGGCCTTTGCCTATAAATAGGACTAGCCACCCCCAGGGTAGAGAAGGGCAATCAGAGAATCAATAAGCAATCATATACAGGGATCGGAGAGATAGAGAGAGAGAGAAGGGTGACTGAACTCCTCCTAGCAGTTCATCGCCCCAGCCAAGAACAGACCCACGCGAGGCTGTTCTTCCTTGTATTGCTCATCATCATTAGCCCAAGAGGCAATCTACCACACCACAAACTGGAGTAGGGTATTACACCACAACGGTGGCCCGAACCAGTATAAACCTTGTGTCTCTTGTATTGTTCTTTCCATAGCTTAGATCTTAGCGAGGCGGTGGGGTACAGGTAGGTAGAAGGCGAAATCTCCACGCACACCCCAGTGTTCGAACCTTAAGGGTCTGCCGGAACCCAAAATCCAACATTTGGCGCGCCAGGTAGGGGTGCGCCGGAATCCACCTTCTACCGCTTCGTGTCCCGTCACGTCGTCATCACCATGTCCGGCGACCAGGCGGGCAACCCAGATCCTTGGGCGGTGTGGCCCACCCGCATAGAGACGCTCACCTCGGGCGACCCCGTGCCCCAGGCAGATCACGGTCCGCAGGGCGCTGCGGGCCGCGGGCGACGCGGATAGGCTTCGACAGCTCTCACACCGCGGCAGGCGCGGTCGGCAGCAAGGGCCTAAAATCACGCCGCAACCACGACTCCATACACCCACCGGGAGCAGGCGAACTCGAGGGTCGCGCTCACGGTGGCCCGAGAGCTGCTGCAGTGTAGGCTGCTGGAGGCCGGCCGCGACGTGTTGCTGGAGCGGGTGGCAGAGCTCCTGGGCCTTGCCGCCTCCGGGGCTCACCCCTTCCGCATCCACCTCCCATCTCAAGCCCAGGGCGGCCCACGCAGGGGCTCCGCGCGCGCCCGCGGGCTCCAAGGCTACTCCAACGCCAGCGAAGCTGTCAGCACCGGACTGGCGGCGGCGCTGCCCCCGCTCCCGGTCCACGCAGAAGAAGGACTCGACGCAGCCCATGGCCCCAGCGGGCAGCTGCACTACCACCCCACGGTGGGCGCGTCAAGCAGAGCTGCATGGCACGCGGAGCACTACGGTGTGGCCTTCAGGATGACGGCACTAGAAGAATACGTGCCCCACATGATGGACCAAGGGCACCCTCACGGGGGCGTACAAGGCTCGCTCCTCAGTCCAAGCTGGGGGGACGAGGCGCCAGAAGCTGAGCTCTTCCAGGAGCCCCGGGACGGTCCCACTGGCCACGTTGGAGGCAACGATTATCGGGTACCGCTAATTCCTCAGGAGCATGCATACGCTAATCATGGATCGCAGGAGGTGTAGGTCGCCACAGCAAGCAGCTGCCCCGCTCCCACAGTCTCCTGCCCCTCGGGAGAAGGGCACAGGGGGCTGCAGGAGAGGGGCCGAGATCCGACATCGCCACCGCGGCGTTCGGAGCAAGGCATTCTCAGGAGGTAGGCCCTCTGCTGGGGAGGTGCCTTAGGGCCTGCCACTGGTGGTGGACCCGTGGTCGTCGGGGGAACCGTTGGCGACCGCTCTACCCCATCGGCGGCGTCCTGGTTTCCGGTCGTCGTTGATGGCACTAGAGTGTGGCGCAAGGCGGGGCCCTCGTCTGGCGATATGAAGCAAGGCCGGTACGTGTGAAGAAGGCCCAGTGCCTGTGAAGCTCGCCGCCCCGTGACACTCTCACGTAATAATGAGTGGGGCTGTACACGCCCCAGAGTCTCAGGGGTGCCGGCCTCAGGCCCTAGGGCTCCCTCCCACGCCCAGTGGCAGCACTTAGCTCCGCGCTGGTGAGAAGACTTCCAAGACTAGATTAGGTGCCGGACGCGGCCTTTTGTCTGCTTTCATTGCTTTTCCCTTTGGATGTCACTTTCCCCCGCTGGATTTAAGTTGGATTCGAATTTGAGATTTGCGTGTGTTCGGGGAAGGGGTGCTTAGTCTCGTTCGAGCAATTTCTCGCATTTTGATTACCACTTCGCCTCAGCTGCCTCCCCTCGTGAGCCCCTCGCGAGCCGGGTCAGGCCTAGCTTGCGCGCAGCGCAGACTGCCGCCGCCGCGTCCTCTCAGGAGGGCTTTTTACTACAGATCCTACGGATTCGATCAGGGAACACTCGGGGCACCACAGCCTCCCACAGGCTACCTCGAGGCCTGCACAGAATGAAGGTAAACTAGCCAACCAGCACGTCGCTTAGCCAACCAATTGGCGTGGGCGCATGGGCAATGTAACATCTACTAATACGACGAACGCAAGTTTTACATGAGGGGCTCCCCCTCCCAAAATGCTCTCACAGCCATCAGGCCAAAACCTGAGTTCTATTCGTGCAGGGTAAGGAAACAGGAACGATGCATAATCATTCGGATAAATCCTCCAATGCGTCCTCAGGAGCACATCCCGAACCGTCGCTGGCATCGCTGGACTCGCCATTGCTGTCTGCGTTGCCGCCAGCTGCGTCAGGGCCGTTCACCATGCCGCCCTCGTCGGCAGCCACGATCACACCGTCGTCGTCTGAAGCAAAGGCCCTGACGAGGGCATCCACATTGTCTTCCACCCAGTGTACCTGGTCGCCTCGGACGGCCTGGGGGACTGGGGCGATGGCGGCGTCGAAATTGAAGTGGGGATCCATGTTCCTGAGATGGCTGAAGACGCGAGAAAAGGTGCGCCCGAGCAGGGCGCGGCTCCTCTCCTCCACCAACCTGTCGGCCCTGGCCGACCGCGCCTCCAGCTGTGTCACCGCGTCGGTGAAGAACTGAAGGTTGCCGGCGTAGTTGACTGCGTGCGGCTCGCCAACAGCCGCCTCGCAGATGTTGCCCAAGGCTGTGTTGGCTCTCTCCCGGAGCGTGGTGAGCATGGGGCCGTGCTCATGCTCCAGGAGCCGCCGCTGGCGTATCTCGTCCTCATTCTGGCGCGCGACGGCCTCAGCCTCCTCCACCCGATGGCGAAGAAGGAGCACCTCGGCCTGGGAGGTGGTTGACTCCCTTTGCGCTACCTCAAGGGCGGCACGAAAGGCATCGGCCCGCCACGTCGCTTCCTCCAGCTTGGCCCTCAAGGCAGTAGTCCTACCTTCGGCCTCGACCCGGATCAACCCCAGCCTCTCCTCGAACTCGCGCTCGAGGTTCAAGCGCGCCATCGCCACCCGACGTCCGACCTCCTCCAGGACACGGGCTTCCCGTGCGGCGACATCATCCTCCGCCTGCGTCACCAAGTGCTCTCTCGTCTCTAGACGCTCGTACTCGCGTGCATGTTCGGCGGCTTCCAGCGTCAGCGCCTCCTCATGCTTCTGGAGCTCTGCTGGGCCGCCAGAGGCCACCTTCATCGACACAAGGGCTGCATCGCGCAGCTCCACTTGCTCCTCCAGTGAGTGGCACCGGGCCAGGAGCTCCCGAGCCCGCTCTTCCGCAGCCTCTCGCCGCCGGTCAGCTTCACGGGCCTCCTCAGCGGCCCGAGATCAGGCCTCCCGAGAGGCCACCAGTGACGCCTTGGCCTCTTCGTCGTCAAGATCACGCTGATGGCGCGCAAGGGCGATGGCGCCCTCCAGCTCGCGCCTCTCTGCAGCCAGGCGCAGGCCCTCGGCCTCAAGGCGCGCATCATCATTAGCAAGCTCCTCACCAAGAAGGTTCACCGCGTCAGCCGCCCTTCGAAGGAATCCTTGGCAAAGAGCGCGACGCTCCGGGGCGCGCTCGAGCACGTCTTCCACACTATCATCTGCCCCAAGCAGGCACCGGGGGCCACGAATCAGCGCTCCCCCATGGCAGGGGGCTGGGGTTGGCACCCTTGCGACGGCCGGGCACGCCACGCCAGAAGCCCGGCCTGGAGCCAGCCCGTCCCCAGATGAAGAGCGCAGGGAGCGCCTCAGCCAATTGCAGTCCACGACCAGGCGAGAAGCCCACGGCAGGCTGGCTATGCCACGAGAAGGCCCGCGAAGGAGGATCACGAGGTGCGCAGGGCCTCGATGCGCCTCGGGACGGTTCGCCTCTCCAATCGCCCTAACCACAAGGGCTCTGCTGCTCGGAGCGCTTGAGGACGGTAGAGGGGGCGAAGCCAAGGGCGACGGCACCTCAGCCATCTCCGCGAGCTCGGCTGGAAGGGGCCTGCGGAGCAAGAATCAGTAAAAGCTACAGACGGATCGGGAGCTGGAAAAGAAGAAGGCTTACTCATCAGTGGCGAAGTACTTCCTACGCTTCAGCAGGAGACAAGGGTAATCGTCGCCCAGGGCCTCCCTTCTCTTCCGGAGGGCCTCAAAGTCCACACGGAAGCGGCCTAAGAGTTGAGCACAGGGATCAACCTGCGACGAGGACGAATCATCAAGGCGGTCCGCGTCAGAGGCGCCTGCCTGATGCGCACTGCCAGTTGCCTCTCCAAGAGAAGCGGCTGGAGCCTGAGGGGCCTCAGCCGCAGGCGCTGAGGGGCGGCAAGCAGCTGCTCCTTCATGAGCATCGCCCGGCGCCGTCGTCCCGCCGGGAGCCTCCTCGGCCTCTGGCGCCTCATGCCTCCCTGCTCCGCCACTTGAGGAAGAGTCGCCTTGGCCGGCTGGAAGGGCAGTCACCATCAGTGGGTTCTTGCAAGGCCCCTGGAGGCCAGCGGGGCGCGGCCCCCACTCATCAAAGATAGGCATCTGGTTCACAAAATCGCCCCTGTTCTGGCAGAGGTACAACAAGGCCCCTCCCTGCTGAATGCTGCCAAGGTTGGGGTCCCCAGTCAGGATCAAGAGCACTGTCCTCAGCACTTCAAGCGTCAGGTCCTCTTCCTGGAGCCTCATACAATCACCACGCCCGCTGAAGGCCCACATCCGGCGGGAGTGGCGTTGGAGAGGAGCAATGCGGCGTAGCAGGAACTCCTTCACCACCTTGGGCGTTGTCACGCCAAGCGACCTCAAGAACGCGAAGCGGTGCCAGACGAAGACGAGCCGGGGGCTCGCGAGCGTCTCCTGGCCCCAGCCCTAATTGGGGACAACAGGCGAAGTTGGCTCCTATAGCAGGGGGCTGGGCACCCCTACATCCACATATAGCCAGCGCTCGCAAAACCCAGCTGCAGGCGGAGGGAGCCTGAAGTCGATCCCTGAGGCCGCTGTCTCAGACGCGGCAACGAAGCTCGCGCACGCCAAGCATTGGGTAGGGTCGACAAGGCGCAGAGAGAAGAAGTGGCGCAGCAAGGCAACCGAAGGAAGGATGCCCATCATTGCCTTGCAAACAAAGGCGAAGACCGAAAGAAGGGTGATGGATTCAGGACCCAGATGCATCATGTGGATCTGGTAGTGGGAAAGCACGGCATTGAAGAAATCAAAAAAGGGGGGAACCAGACCCTCCCACAGGGTGTCAGCGAAATAGTGGACCTCGGTGATTATCCTATCGATGGAGAAGTGAGACGCGGGCCAGGCCGTCGTCCTCCCGCATTCGTTGAAGATAGTGGCCAGAGCCGAGCTGACCTTACCCAGGTCCTCTCGATTGATTATGATCGACCGGCCGACAGCGGGGGCCACCAATGGCGGCGAGCAAGGCGGAGGCATGGGTTTCTTCCCTCTTCCCTTCTTCGTCGGAGCCATGGCGATGGGAAGGGGGGGGGGAAGGTTCGAGATTGGGTTGAAAACAGAAGCTGGAGTTCGAGAGGAGGAAGGACAGAGAGCGTTCGAGCAACACAAAGGGGAGCAGCTGTGTACGACTACGAGTCCGCCTAGCATTGCACAGAATAAGGGGGCGTGGGGGAACAGTGCCGCCCACGTCCAATCAACCGCCACGCGGCGCCCAAGGCCGCAGGCTGTTAGGGCCCGCGACGCTTCACCCTTGCCCTTTCGCCTCCCTGCACGGCCAAGTCCGGGCGCGCCTTGGGCCCGGGGGCTACTGTCGGCGTTTTGGGAACGGGGGTCCCCAGACTTGCCTGCCTGTGGCCCGCGGCGTGGCTCAAAGGGGGCCCCAGCATGGCCCATCTTCATCAACACAGACCCAAGACCCTCGCGAGGGGCCAAGCCTCGCGGGGCAGACGACACGGAGCTTCCTCAGGCACGGCCTCATCAAGCTGGCTCGCGAGGAGGCGGAGAGATCAAGGCGGGGTACTGCACGAGGTGCCCGTGAAGCAAGCCATGACGACCAAGGGCGCCAGGCGGGCGCCAGGCGGGCGCCAGCCCGCAAAGTGTCCGCCTTTCCTCTTTGGTGCAAAGGGAGCAAGCGCAGGCGAGAGCATCAAGCAAAGGCACCTGTTTCGGTGCAACGAGACCAAGACCAGCCCAACGGCAGGGAGGAAGTCATTGTGGAGCCCAAGCCAGCATCACCACCAGAGCCTTTGGCAGGCGAAGACCAACTTTAGTCAGGATAAGTGTACCAGATGTTCCCCTTCAAAATGGCCAATTGTTGGCGCCCTTCCCGCTCAATATTGGGGAATAGGCCCAGGGCCTTTGCCTATAAATAGGACTAGCCACCCCAGGGTAGAGAAGGGCAATCGGAGAATCAATAAGCAATCATATACAGGGATCAGACAGATAGAGAGAGAGAGAGAGAAGGGTGACTGAACTCCTCCTAGTAGTTCATTGCCCCAGCCAAGAACAGACCCACGCGAGGCTGTTCTTCCTTGTATTGCTCATCATCATCAGCCCAAGAGGCAATCCACCACACCACAAACTGGAGTAGGGTATTACACCACAACGGTGGCCCGAACCAGTATAAACCTTGTGTTGTTCTTTCCATAGCTTAGATCTTAGCGAGGCGGTGGGGTACAGGTAGGTAGAACGTGAAATCTCCGCGCGCACCCCAGTGTTCGAACCTTAAGGGTCTGCCGGAACCCGAAATCCGACAACGCGTGTCCCTCTTGAGGTAGAAGCGATACTAGTACGTGGTTTGAGATAATGGCGAACGGAAGTGTGAAATAAGGGTTGCTTCGTCCGTCTGGGAAAGTGTGGCATTGTGATTTGACGTCTCATTGCTCATTACTACTACTGGGCCGGTACGAGTGGGGTGCGTCCCCCCTGCTGTTCTGCACTGTTATTTGGTGCTTGACACGTCGACCCGGTTGCTATATGTCCCACATGTCGGTGACAGGAAGTACATAATTCATGAAAGGGAGCGTCGACGGAGGAGTATACCACTACAGAATTCATGAAAGGGAGTGACTCAGTTTTGGAAAAATCTATTTTTACGGAGTACGTACCCACTAGGGTTTATAGGGCTCATCTAAAAAACATTTGTTTTTTCCGTTTGATAAGTCTCAGTTCTACTATACTAGTAGTAGTACCATTACATGTTGGATTTTTAGGTGCGTTAGATCACCCGACGCAAGCAATGTCAAGAGGAAACTAACCAATGCATGTACAAGTTCATGGAAATTTAGTGGTCATTCATGCATTCATTCTAATTAATGCCTCGATAAACACAACTTCTTGAAAAAAACGAGCGTACTAATTACTTGTACAAACTACGAAATTAATTCAACCACTCACCGTCTACCTTGGTTGGAGAGATTTTGAAATTGAGCCATAAACTGGAAAGGAGGGAGTAGTAACTTTTGTCTCGATTACTATTTGTGGCCTTGTATAGATGCAAAATGTATTTTTTTATAGTGGCCTTGTATAAGTAAATGGAGGGAGTACTAACCGAAGTACGTAGTAGGGACGAGGAGTAAACGGAGGGAGTAGTAAAATTTTCTCCTCCTGCTGCGAGCCACCGCGCGCGTGGGCGAGGGAGCAAGCTTCACCTCATCCTACGAGCCACCGCGCCCGTGGGCGGGGGAGACGGCGTACTAAGCAAGCTTCTCCTTGTTCTGCGAGTTGACGGGACACATCAAAAGTACTCCAGTGTATAGAGCCTTGCCTCTAAGGTAGGCCCCACATGTGCCTATTTTTTAATTTAACATAACGCGTCAAGTCGCAATTTTTTTGTTCACCCGTGGTAGACGATCCTCCCTCCAAAAAGTGGACAACCAGTACACATGCCAAATTACCACGTGGGCTGCCTTTTTCGTACAGAAATGAGCTCCACCGTGTACCCGCGCGGGTGTGGTTCGGAAAGAGACGGGAGCACGTGCGCCGTGCGTGCACCTCTTCTCTTCATGCACGTCCCCCACCTACGTGGGTGTGTGTGAGAGAGATACAAACCTAGACATAATGCGCCGTCCATCCCCATGCCTCTGCCCAGTCCGACCACCAGTCACCACACGCCCCACTCCTCCTCGCCTTATCTCTCATCTTTCTCCCTCCATTTTTGTATACAAGGGGCCACTATCAAAATTACAATTTGCAGATATACATGGCCACTAACACTAATCGATGCAATATTAATGGTGTTTGCCTCGTGGTACTAGCAAAGGAGGACATTAATTATCCCTTGCATGCATGCGGGACTTTGTAAAAAAATGCATCTTGATGTTCCGTGCAATGCACGGGCATCTTGCTAGTCCATGAAAACAACACATGGAAAAATTCCACGGGGAACGAGGGATTTGAATCTGTTGGGAGGGGCTGTTCGGATCTTGCCCGGGGTAGCAAAAATATTGGCGACTACTTCGCCATGGCCGACACCGGCTCGAGTTCATCCTAACATTGCCCTCTTCTGTGGAGCCCATGCGGGGTCGACGAAGGTCCTCGCAACAAAAGGATCCGACAAGACACCTGCTGTGTACGCCGGCGTCGCCTCCGCGGTGGCCTTCATGGGACCCAAGCGGCGGAGGCCTCCCGTGTTCTACTTCTCCTCGATGATGGCGGCGGACGCGGAGGCGCTGGCCACCGACTCGCCGCTCTCCGCGCACCCGGCTTCTGTCGCTGCTTGCATGGCGCGGCCGCCGGCATGGGAGTCTTGGCCATAGAAACGGGAGACGCGGTACGAGGCGGCGGTGTGGACGGCAGCAACGACGCCCGTGCGCCGCTCCTTGTCGAGCTGGCCTGGAGCGGCGAGTTGCTGAACCGCGTGCCGGCTTGGGGCGGCAACTAGCTCCGTAGGGCGAGGGGAGGGAGGTGGATCAGCGAGTTGCATAGCTCGTATCCGGCGGGCTACCCAGCCGGCTTGGATGCGGAATAACTACTCTTCATAAGCCATTGTTAGAGTGGACAAAATGGTGGAGGAGATAGGGGAGCGGCAGAGGTGTGCGATTATTGGCCGACCTTTGGCCTCGTTTAAATAGGAGATTAAATAGATGGTGGACGGGAGGAGCTCGGCCGGCGTTGCGTTTAACGCCGGCCTGGTCATGAACGGACGTGTGTCCAGAGTGGGTTTCTCGGCTTCCACACGGGCGGGTTTCATGGAGGCATTTGAATGCGGCACGGAGGCGTGCTCAGTCGGGCGTGCCGCGAGTGGCCCCCTTGACTCTGACCTAGGACACCGCGCCATTCTTCCACTAACGTGTGGGCTCTTTGGGTGCATGGCCTGCATGTCAGTGACCCAACGCAGGCAGCGCACATCAGAGGAACCTTTGGTGGGCCAGGGCGGTCAGAAGCAGGCATTTCATAAACCGATGATTGTTCATTGAGTGTGACGTCATCTTTTTCATGTAGATAAGCCTACTATGTTGACAGCCCATTCGATACGTTGTGATTTATAAAGATCGCTGCAAACATCAATGTTCTGCTTACCACAGATAAGATTGATTAATATCCATAACAATCCATGTCCTTAACAAAGGGTGCATGCACGTCTAGGTTGAACGTGTGTCTTGCGTCGTGTGCTGAGTGCATGCAGGCGTGCGAGTGTTGCGTGCGTGCAAGGGTATGTTTCAGTGTTGCATGCATGGGTGCGTACGTGGGTGTGTTCGTGAGTGCATGTGTACGTGTCAGTGTTGCACGCCTATATGCGTGCGTGTGTACGTGTCAGTGTTGCACACCTACATGCGTGCGTGTCTTGCATGCATGTCTTGAGTGTGTGCATGCGTACGTGCGGGGTGAGGCTACACGTCAGTCGACTGACTTTTTCATCTTTGGTCATTAGATTTTGCAGCATTTGGATACGAAATCAAGGGCCTCCAGTTTATCATCAAACACCACCCCCCGGAGCCGCCAGCCACCACCGGCCCGCCCTCCCCGAAACCACTCCCCACCGCCGGTCCGCCGCCGCACCGGCCATCCCTCTAGCCCCCCCTCCCCCGCCGAGCTTTTTCTCCTGGGATCCCCACCCCACCGCCCAATGAAGGCCCCCCAACCGCCGGTGACTGCCAACCAGAGTTCTTACGACTTCGAATACCCACCGACCACTAATTTATTACCATTTCTGTCCTTCATGTACGCGCTGACGGGTGGGCCCTATGGTAATGTGCGCTGCTGAGTGTGGACCGTTTGACTGGTCAATTGATCGTGTTATCAACAAATTACGGAGATGTATGGTGAGCCAGTGACCGTACGATCACCCTAAAATGTACTCCTATTTTATTAACACATTACAGACTCAAACTACCATTTCTTTCTTTCATATACGAGCTGACAGGTGGGCCCCACGGTTACGCGCCCCGTTGGTGCAACACTAGTTGCGCCGCGTGGAACGTTTGACTGGTCAATTGATTGTGTCATCAACAAAATACGGAGTTGTCCGGGTGAGCCAGTGACCGTATAATCATGATATGTATTTGTTTAACACAGTACAGACGCAAGGGCTCATATATACGCGCAAGCACTCACCGCTATAAGTGCACACACGCGAACCCGACCCCTATGAGCACCTTCGAGAGAGTGTGCCAGCATATATGGTCTTGAGATTTTACGAAGTCACCATAGGTGCCTCGTAGTCGAGTGGAACGTCTCCTCCCACTAAACGTACGTCGTCGGAAAATACTGAAATTAACACAAGATAAATGCGAGCACCGGGACTTTAACCTTGGTGGGCTCGAGAAACCACTGTCCTCTAACCATCCAACCACATGTTGGTTAGCACGATAAAATGTATGCGGTGACCGTGATGAGCTTATTCTGAAGTCCAGTGACCATATCGTGCTTTCGCTTCAAATACAATGACCGTAAGTGTCATCAACAAAATACGGAGCATGCATCAAATGCAAAGTCCGTCAGTGTCATCAACAAAATATGGAGACTTATCGTGAGCTACATACCGTTCTACTATTGTATATGCTTATTCTCTTAGTGGCCGATTGCGTATGTGGTGTGGTGGGCACATCATTTCTAGTTGTGGTGGGTCAACATGAAGACTCATGGGTCGGTTCCATCCTGCGCCACATATAGGTTGGACCGAGACGTGTTATACGAAGACCCATGTGGAGGACTCGGTGTACAACACGAAGCTACCAGAGTCGCGGAGGACTCTATCCCCACTGGTGATAAGCCGACTGTATATGATTTGTAACCCTAGGCCCTTAGTATGTTATACAAGCTTAGGGGCTAGTTCGTCGATAGTATCCACACATGCACAATGCCTGGTATTCAGTGTACTTTGTACACACCCCTATCACTAATATACAGTACCAGGAGTAGGCTCTTTCTTCGACTGCAATTGAATTCTAGCATGTGCATGTGTTTATTTCATATTATCGATCCATAGAGTGAGAGCGGTTTGAAATACAGGCAATGGGTGCTTTTGCAATTCATATATAAACATTAATTAGTGCACTCCATGTTGTTAGTGTGAAGAACTTTATACATTTGTCACTTGCATGGATACATTCCAAATTGCTAGCTACGAAATAGAATACATGTCGAATTCAACATAAAGGGGGTTTCGAAGATTCGAATTCATAGGAAGTGCATTCATCTATTTGAACCTGAGATAATGGCATTTGTAAATCAGATGTAAAAGGGGGCATCAATCTTTGTTGTGAGTTTGAACATGCTATATATATATATATATATATATATATATATATATATATATATATATATATATATATATATATATATATATTCATACGCATATCTAACTTTTTTTTGCAACCAAAGAGATTATATCTGGAACCATGCATGAACTGAGGTAAGTTGCATATATACTCGTGTACAATGTATATTCAAATGTACCCCCTCCATTCCAAAATAATCGTAGCTTTAGGATTTTCAAGAGTTAAGATTCGTGAAGTTTGACAAATCCTGAAAGTTCAATTCAAGAGAACCGAAAACGTTAATGCTTCTGCTCCCAAATATTGAACAAAGCGCCAAATAGGCCTCTGGTCACCCGAAACCGCGCGAGACTAATGTTTTAGTGGTAGGAAATTACTGTCATGACTCTGGCCCGTGTAGCCTATCGGCCCGATGTCCAAAGGTCTAAACCGAGGTAGGTTTGTAACTTCACCAAGACGCCAGAGAAGCATTCATACGCCATGGGCGCCTACCCATGCGCTCGGCCGAAATCTATCCCGCCCACATTTGGGACACCTGACATGACTGTCCTACCCCTAACCCACAATATGTCCAAAATTTTAGATGGGGGGAAAGTTTGTAGCTTTCCCCAAATTTCAAACAAGCGCGTCTCAAACCGAAAAATTGTTCCCCCTTAGTTCCCCGCCTCCCTCCGTTTCCCCATTCATACTCCGTGGGCGCGAAAACGCCCTCTCCACCAGCTGCAAAACCCCAGTCTCCTCCGTCCTCCACCTCATAGCGGCCAATCCACCACCGCCCTCCTCCATCACACCGGAGCCGGTACCCCGACGTCGTCGTACAACACAACCGCAACTGCAATGCCCTCAAGGACTTAGCAGCTGAAGCCGAGGCAGAGCTACCTCCACGACGCCGACGCCGATGAGCGCCGTACCCGAACCACTCCGAGCACGCCGTCCTGCGCCTCACTGTTGCGGCTCCACTGTCGCAACCGTCCACCGCACCGGAGCTGTTCCCGCTACGCCGTCGTTCGCCGCCTCGGATCTGCTTCCCCGCCGCCAACAGACGGCCACCGCACCACACTCAACAACTTGGCCGTGGGTTCGTCCAAGGCTGCACTGTCCTCCACAACTTCTGGTTTCCGGCGAACAACAAGAATATCGTCGGAAAAACAGAAGGAGGACACAGCACTGCCAGCAGAAAGAGGTACTCCTCTTCCCATATTCGTGCAAATCTTACGTCTTCCCTCACACCATATTCATCCCACGAAAGAAACTAGTTGAGCGCTTCTTACTGCATCTTCTTCGTGATACTAAATGCACAAGGTTTCCTCCCTTTTACTATTTCACCTTTGCTAGAGGTCAGTAGCCCGCCTGGATTTCAATTCAGGGTCAGTCGAACCGCAATTAAAAGAAGCAGCACCCGATTAGGCGCGCGGAGCACCTAGTCCGCATGCTCCCCGGGGAAGCGGGGTGTGGGGCACAGGAGCTGCTTGCGCCCGATCTGGAGGTCGGCGGGGCTTGAATGGATGGCCGGGGGGCGGTCCCAAGCACGGAGGTGCGGTGAGGTCGAGGGGAGGGCGCAGGCAGGGGAGGAATACTTGGCCGATGGTCGCTGGCGTTTTGAGGAAGATCATCAACACTGACTGGCTGGAGGTAGATGAAGGCGATCTGCCCGTTCTTTGTACATCGGACGGTGCAGAAAAAATGGACTGACCTATTTGCTTTCAGTCGACTATTATTTTCATAGAATCCTGTAGTAATTTAGTGTGCCATGCATGTTGTAGAGCTATCATATGTCTCCCGTCATTTATTTCTTACCGACCTGCTATCTGCTACCTTTACACTGTACTAATTGTGCACACACTTCACCCATACTCACACTATTGTTTTTTTATGCATGGGTATTTCAGACTCTGACGCAGTGTTGATGAATGCAGAAAAGAAAAGACAGAAGTCGTTCCAGTGTAATTCGAAGATAAGCACTAAGCGTTCTAGCGCTCTAACGGGTGCAGTGTCAGCAGTTGGAGACAGTAAACGTAGCTCTACAGTTGATGATCTCAATTGCCACACACAACCATCCCAGGTGCTTGCTTTAACTTCGCACTATCAGATGTGGTTGCATGTTGCATATGGTGTCTAGCTTGTATTGCTTCCAATTTGGTTAAATTGCATCTGCTTACTTTACACATTATACCTTTGATAAATGACATGCCTTCCTGTTTTCGATACATACTACATATGTCTATTAACCATGTTTGTATATCAAACTAATGATCTTTTGTATCCCTCTCAATCACTTATGATGAGACAGTCACCCGGGTGGGTTACTGTGAGACCCCATACTCGTTTAAATAGTGCAGTGTCATCCTCCCCACATGATTCTCAAGAAACAGCAAGGCTAAATGAAGATAGTCAACGTAGCTCTCTAGTTGATCACCGCAATTCCCCCACACCACCATCGCAGGTGCTTGCCCTTACTTGGCAGTGTGATATGTGGTTGCATGTTGCATATGGTGTCGTACCTTGTAATGCTTCTAATTAGGGTAAATTGCATCTGCTTAGTTAACACATTATACCTGTGAATATGACATGCCTTCCTGTTTTCGGTACATACTACGTCTTTCTAATAACCATGTTCCTACATCAAACTACTTTTCCTGTGTATCCCTCATCAATGCTCCTAATTTGTTAAATTACATCTCCTTAGCTTACACATTATACATGTGAATATGACACGCCTTCCTATTTTTGGTAGATACTACATCCGCCTATCACACCATGTTCTTACATCAAACTACTGTTCTTGTGTATCCTGCGTCTATCGCTTATGATGAGACAGTCACGCGCGTTGGTTAATATGAGACGTAATACTCTTATAAAGAATGCAATTTCATCCTCTCCACATGATTCTCAAGAAACATCAAGCCTAAATGAAGATATTGAACGTAGCTCTGTACCTGAAGACCACACTTCCCCTACACCACCGTCACAGGTGCTTGCTCTAACTTCGTAGTGTGATATGTGGTTGCATGTTGCATACCGTGTCTAGCTTGTAATGCTTCTAATTAGGGTAAATTGCATCTGCTTAGTTTACACACTATACCTATGAATATGACATGCCTTCCTATTTTTGGTACACACTACATCTATGTGTTAACCTTGTTCTTACATGAAACTACCTCTCTTTAGTATCCTGCATCAATCACTTACGATGAGTCACCTTTATTCTTTGCATATTGCATATTATTTCTAGCCTGTTGCCATGTATTGCTTCAAATTTGGTCAAATACATTTGTTAGGGCACCCTTTTAATTTGGCAGAGTGATATTGGTTTCATCTTTCATATGGTTTCTAGCTTGCATTGATTCTAACAAGTTCAAGCACCTTGTGCTTAGTTTACACTTTATACATCATACATGTCAATATGTCACGCCATCCTGTTTTTCATACATATTCCATCCTCCTATCATGCGGTTGCCTTACATGAAAGTAGTGTTCGTCAGTATCATGCATCAATGAGTTCTGAAGAGCAAATTTTATTCCTTTTTCTTGTGGGTTTGACTTGACAAGGCAAAATCAAGAAAGAGGAAGGAAAAGAGTAAGGAAGGCGATGATGGTGGTCCTCTGCAGCAACGTAAATGGAGCATCTGTACCGATTCTCCTTGTACTGATAGTGCATTACAAGGTCCAAGTCTCCGCTCCCCTACTCCACCATCCAAGGTGCTTGCTCTAACTTGGCAGTGTGATATCTGGTTGCATGTTGCATATGGTGTCTAGCTCGTATTGCTCCTAATTAGTGTAAACTGCATCTTCTTAGCTTACACATGACACATGTGAATATGACACGCTTTCCTGTTTTTGGTACATACTATATCTGTCTATCACACCATGTTCTTACATGAAACTACTCTTCTTGTGTATCCTGCATCAGTCACTTATGATGGGACACCTTTAAGTTGGCAGTGTGATATTGATTTGCGTCTTGAATATGATTTCTAGCATGTATTGCTTCTAGTTTGATGAACGCCACCTATGACGAGACAATTTTAACTTGGCAGAGTGATAATGATTGCACCTTCCATATGGTGTCTTGCAGTGTTTCTAATCCCTTTTTCTTATCGGTTTGACTTCACAATGCAAAATCATTACAGCTGAAGGAAATTAGTCTGACAGTGGATGATGGTGGTCCTTCGGAGCAACTCAAACAGGGGGTCTCTACAGATTATACTCCGCCATCCTCCCAACAAGATTCGCAAGACAACACAAGGCTGGACAGTCAACATAGCTGTGTAGATGATGACTCCCCTACTCCACCATCACAGGTGCTTGCTCTAACTTGACACTATTATATGTGGTTGCATGTTGCGTATGATGTCTAGCTTGTATTGCTTCCAACTTGAATTGCATCTGCTTACTTTACACATAATGCCTGTGAATATGACACGTGTTCCTGTTTCTAGAACATACATGTACATGATGAGCACATCTCCCCTACTCCACCATCACCGGTGCTTGCTCTTACTTGGAACTGTTATACGTGGTTGCGTTTTTCGTATGATGCCTAGTTTGTATTGCTTCTGATTATGTTGAATTGCATCTGCGTAGCTTACAACTTATACCCGCAATGATTACTTACCCATAAGACACGCTATCGTATGTGTGAATATGAAACACTGTCTTTTTTTGTATATATTCCATCCTCCTATCCTGCGCTTGCCTTACATCAAAGTAGTGTTCGTCTGTATCATGCACCAACCAGTTATGGAGAGCTAATTTTATTCATCTTCTTGTGGTTCTGACTTCATAAGGCAATATCAGAAAATAGGAAGGAAAAGAGTAAGTTAGGGGATGTTGGTGGTCCTCCGCACCGACGCAAACAGAGACTCTCTAGATTTGCCACTACTACTGCTAATGAAGTTGAAGTCCCAATCTACATGATGAGTTCATCTCCCATACTCCACCATCGCAAGTGCTTGCTCTAAGTTGACAGTGTGATAATTGGTTTCATGTTGCATATGTTGTCTGGCGTGTATTTCTTCTATTTTGATTAAATTGCACCTGCTGAGTTTATACGTTATACATGTGCATATGACATGGCTTTCTGTGTCTAGAATACACTGCATCTATCTATAATATCATGTTCTGACATCAAAGTACTGCTGTTGTGTATCCCGCATCATTCACTCATGATTGGATGCTTTTAACATGGCAGTTTGATAGTGGTTGCATCTGGCAATGATTTCTATGTTGTACTGCTTCTAATTTTCTGAATTCCCACTTATGACAAGACACTTTTAACATGGCAGAGTAATATTGGTTTCATCTTTCATATGGTGTCTAGCTTGCATTACTTCTATTTTCTTGAAAAATCCTTCTGCTTAGTTTGCACATCATAGCTGTGAATATGTCATGTCGTCCTGTTTTTCTTACATATTTGTCGGTGTACTAGAGTAGGGGTACCCTAGTATCCCGAACTTGTGCATGGGCAGTCGCAGCGTCCCGCGGCAAGGCCTGCCAGGTTACCGCCAAGGACCTACTTGGTTCCTTTCGAGCCATTCAAGAACGAAGTATTTAAGCCAAGGAGACAAGGCTCCGACAAGAGGAGCTTGCCGGGAAGGTCACTCAAGGCACCAAGCCCCGGCAAGAGGAGCTTGCCGGGAAGGCCAACCAAGGCATCTCAAGGAAGTTGCCGCGACGCGCCACACGTCCTGGCAGGACCCGGCGAGTGACAAGCTTCCGGACGCGACAAGACAACGACCGCGGCAAGGCGCTTGCCGCGGCAAGCAGCCACTCTGTACCCGCGCTCCAGCACATCCATCAACGTGTCGCTCTGGGACCCTTCCAGGCGCACGTGGCGGGAGGCTGTGTAGCTAGGGGTGCACCGTGGCAAACAACGCTGAAAAGATCGCCATCGTGGCGAACGGTGGCGCCCCTCACGGTCCCTTTTCTGCACTGTTTATGCGACGTAGATAGGCATTTAATGCCCTTGTCCCCTGCCGTCAGGGTTAGGTATGATACACTGTGTAGGTAGCTATACCTACCGCAGCACCTTTCCATTTTTCCCCTTGCCCACGTTGCCACCTGTTGGAGACCCCTTGAGCATATAAAAGGAGGCCCATGCACAACATGGAAGGAGGGGGACGAACAGAGGAACGCTCGGTATCGCTAGCTGCCTGAGTGTACTGTAGCACTCAGCGCTCCCGAGCAAGAACTCAATACAAATCACAAAGCAGTAGTAGGAGTATTATCTCTCTGGAGAGCTCCGAAGCTGGGTAAAAACCGCTCGCGTGCCCCGCCTCGATCTGCTCTTCGTGCGACCTCCGCCCCCCGCCGAACCGAAAGGGGCTCCGTCCCCATAGGTGCTCGTGGAGCCAGCTTTTCCCCGGCATCTTTGGCGCGCCAGGTAGGGGGCGTTGAGGCTGTGTGAACCTGATCCGGCGTTCACGCGAGCTAGATCTTCATCGACTTCATCGACATGCCGCCGAAGAAGAAGGCTTTGGAGGCGGCTGCTCCGTCCGCGTCGAATCCACCGCCGCCAGAGCAATCGGCTGGTGGTGAAGACGCCGGCGGAAGAACGGGCATCGACGAGGGAGCCCACGGTGTCACCAAGTCCAAGGAAAAGACTGCGCTGCCCGTCGGAGGCGTAGCCGGCTCCCACGACGACCGGGCGTCCGTAGACGCACCGCGCCCATCTCAGGAGGCGCAGGACCGGCAGCGTCGTGGTACTCACGGTACCATACGCTCGCTGGACCCAGATCGAGCTGGCGGATCTCGGGATGCTCTGGGCCAGCATACGCGCCAACGTGCTGGCGCGAGCGAGGCACGGTCGCCTGGACGGAATACTGCTCCTTCTAACATAGTTGGAAGTCCGAGCATATCCCGCTCCTCGCACCGTTCGCCACCGCTACCCGCCACTCCAGCGGAAGCTTTGGCGCGAGCTCAACTGCTCATAGACTTCCCTCCAACGCCAGACAAGATCGACGACTGGAGGGCCACCATTCATAGTCTCATCGGCTTCGCCAACGGCGACACTCCACGGCAGGCGACCACATCGTAGCCGCGGCAGGCCAGCCAGGTGCGAGCCGATGGCGACAAAACCGATGGGGGTGCAACCACCGTGCACTCTCCGCCCCAAAGGCCAAGATCGCCGACTCGCCGGGTCCGCCACGACAGCGACTCCACTGCTTCATCAGATCCGCGAGTTCGCCGCGATCAACGCCAAGTTCTTCACGAACGACAGCAAGAAGACGCTCGTACTCGCATCGAGCGCCGAAGAGAAGCGCGGCGTCAGTCAGACAAGCGCACTGGGCCCACTATCGACATGCATGCGCCAGGGGAACCAGGCGACCTGCCGTACGCGGTAGGTTGCCCTGCGTTCACCCATGAGCTGCGGCAAGTCCAGTGGCCCAGCACGAGGAACTTCAAGCCAGACGTACCCAAGAAGTACGACGGCAAGTTGCATCCGTCGGAGTTCCTCAGCATATACACCATCGCGGTGCAAGCTGCTGGGGGGCGCGACGACAAGATCCTTGCCAACTACTCAAGCCCAATGTGAGGTCCTGGCTCATGCACTTGCCGGAAAACTCCATATCTTCCTGGGCAGACCTGTGCCATCAGTTTGTTGGCGCCTTTACAGGCGGCCACAAACCTCATGGCCAGGAGAGTGATCTTCATCTGCTTGCCCAGTAGGAAGGAGAGCCCTTGCGCAAGTACATCCAGAGATTCAGCCAAGTGCAACGCAACATCCCAGACGTCCACCCTGCCGCGGTCATCAGTGCGTTCCACCAGAACGTGCGTAACCGCAGGATGCGGGAGGAGATGGTGATGTGCAAGATCAGAGACGTCAGTGAGCTGTATGCCCTGGCCGACAGATGTGCAGGTGCTGAGGAAGGGAGGAAACTCCCCGGAGAGAATACAGGAATAGGAGGATCTGACAGCGATGATGTTGCCCCGGCAAACAAAAACCGGCGGCGGGACAACAGGAAGAGGAAAGACAAAGATGTGCTAGTTGTTGAGCAGTCCGGCAACGAAGGTGGCGCCAAGATAGCCAAGACTGATGGCTCCGACAAGGAGGTTGCCGCATGCGCCAACTGCCAGGCTGTGGCGACCGCCGACAAGCAGGACGGCACCAACAAACAGTACTGCAAGATCCACCGCACCAAGGGCCATGACCTCCAGAGCTGCAAGAAGTTCGAGCAGCTTGTCGAGCTGCAAAAGGCCGAATACGAGCGACGCGACAAGGAGAAAGACCAAGGAGGTGCTGGAGGATCCGGTACGAAGCGCACCGGCCGGGGAGGACGCCGCGGCAACGCTAAGCAGCGGCAAGGCGACAGACCTCCCCGCGTCCGCGACAAGGATGAAGATGACGACGACAACGAAGACATGGATGATGCCGAGACCAGCGAGCAGGAGTTCCAGAAAGCCACAGAGGTCTTGTGCGTTGACGGCGGTGCTTCTCTGCATACTTCGCACCGCCAACTCAAGCAGTGGGTGCGAGAAGTCAATGCGGCAGAACCACCCGTCGAGTCACGCAAGCTTCTGAAATGGTCCAGCACGCCTATCATCTTTGATATTGAGGACCACCCTGATCGCACAACTACTATCGGGTGTTTGCCGATGTTGGTCTCACCAACTATCCGCAACCTCAAGGTCAATAAGATGCTAGTTGACGGCGGGGCTGGCTTGAATCTGATCTCCTCCGCTGTGCTTCGGAAACTCCAAGTCCCTGACAGCGAGCTCGAAGAGACCGGCACATTCCAAGGAATCAACCCGGGAAGGAGCAAGCTGAAGGGGAAGATCACACTACCGGTGACATTTGGCAGCAAGTTGAACTTAAGGACTGAGAGGATCACTTTCGACGTTGCCGATTTTCCGTTGCCTTACAATGGAATTCTCGGTCGTCCAGCGCTCGCCAAGTTCATGGCGGCCTCTCACTACGCGTACAATATGCTGAAGATGCCAGGCCCGATAAGTGTCATCACTGTCCCTGGCGACAAGAAAGATGCTCTTATCTGCGCCGACAAGATCTACCGAGAAGCAGCAGCCGCAACAGATCGCGAGACACTTGCCGCTGAAGCTCCCGGGGGGAAGAAGAAGACCAAGTCCGGCAAGAGCTCTGATGCCCACTCCGGCAAGCGCACCTCTTCGGAGTGCTGCGCTACCATCGAGGACGCACCATCGAGCTCCACCGGCAAGTGTACGAAGACGATGGCAGCTCCGCCAGTGACCAAGAAGGTGTCCGCCAAGGAGGACGACACTGGTGGTACTTTCACCATCAGTGCCACCCTTGACCCTAAATAGGAAAGCGCGCTCGTCGCTTTCTTGCGGGCGAACGTCGATGTGTTTGCATGGCAACCATCTGACATCCCCGGTGTTCCCAAGAAAGTAATTGAGCACCACCTTGCCGTCTGTCCTCATGCGCGGCCCGTCAAGCAGAAAGTCAGGAAGCAAGCAGTGGAGCGCCAAGAGTTCATCGCAGAAGAGATCAAGAAGTTGGAAGCAGCAGGCCTCGTCAGAGGAGTGCTCCATCCTACATGGTTGGCCAATCCTGTAGTCGTGCGCAAGGCGAACGGGAAATGGAGGCTTTGTATCGACTTCACCGATGTCAATAAAGCTTGTCTCAAAGACCCATTTCCCTTGCCGCGCATTGACCAGATTGTTGACTCCACGGCTGGATGTGACTTGCTTTCATTTCTTGACGCATACTCAGGATATCATCAGATCTTCATGGCAGAAGAGGATGAGGAGAAAACTGCGTTCATCACTCCATGTGGCACGTACTGTTTCGTACGAATGCCTTTCGGTTTGAAGAATGCTGGTTCAACATTTGCAAGGGTAGTCCACACTGCTTTTGAGCCACAAATACACAGAAATGTGGAAGACTACATGGATGATATAGTGGTCAATAGCAGGGACAAAGCAACTCTGATCCAAGATTTAGAAGAGACTTTTGCAAATCTGCGCAAGATCAGCCTCAAGCTCAACCCCGAGAAGTGCGTGTTTGGAGTCTCTTCCGGCAAGCTTCTCGGGTTCTTCGTTCTCAGCGGGGAATTGAAGCCAATCCCAACAAGATCAAGGCCATTGAGCAGATTGAAGCACCGAAGCGCGTCAAGGATGTACGAAGACTTGCCGGCTGCATGGCGGCTCTCAGCAGGTTTATCTCTAAGTCAGCTGAGCGCGCCCTGCCGTTTTTCAAAATTTTGAAAAAGGCAGGTCCAATGAAATGGACTCCGGAAGCGGAGGATGCGCTGCAGGACTTGAAGAGATACCTATCCTCCACTCCAATACTTGTCGCACCTAAGCCACAAGAGAAGTTGCTGCTATATCTGGCGGCAACCAATCAAGTGGTTAGTGCTGCGTTAGTAGCGGAGAGGGAGGCAGATGATGAGCCAGCAACCACGGCAAGCGCATCCAGCGACAAGCAGGGGGCTTCCCCGACAAGCTCTGGTCCCGGCAAAGATGGATCTGCGCAAACGCCCGAAGAGATACAGAAGAAAATGGTGCAACGCCCAGTCTACTTTGTCAGTTCCCTTCTGCAGGGGGCTAGGTCAAGGTACTCTGGTGTGCAGAAATTGCTTTTCGGCCTTCTCATGGCCTCGAGAAAGCTGCGCCATTACTTCCAAGCACGTGAGATCACAGTTGTCACTCGCTTTCCGTTGAAGAGGATACTACAGAATCCAGAAGCAACAGGCAGGATTGTTGAGTGGGCACTGGAACTGTCAAGCTTTGGCCTCAAGTTTGAGAGCACTTAAACTATCCAAAGCAGAGCATTGGCAGAATTCATAGCAGAGTGGACGCCAACACCAGATGAAGAAATTCCAGAGACGAGCATCCCCGTCGAGGAAGCAGGCAAAGAGTGGCCGATGTACTTTGATGGTGCCTTCTTGCTGCAAGGCGCCGGTGCTGGTGTGCTGCTTGTCGCACCCACCGGAGAGCACCTCAAGTACGTAGTCCAGATGCACTTTCCCAAGGAGCAAGCAACAAATAATACCGCAGAATATGAAGGATTGCTTGTCGGCCTCAGGATTGCGGCAGACCTTGGGATCGAGAAGCTCATTGTCAGGGGTGACTCGCAGCTTGTCGTCCGCCAAGAACAAGAATTATCAGAGTCCGTTGATGGAAGCTTATGTTGATGAGGTGAAGAAGCTAGAAGAGCGCTTTGTCGGCCTACAGATGGAACATGTTCTAAGAGCTCAGAACGACATCGCCGACGGCCTGTCAAAGTGCGCAGCATTTAAGTTACCTGTGGAACCAGGGATCTTTCTGCTCAAGCTGACTCAACCGTCTGTTACGCCATCAACTGGATAGTGCAAGAAGAGGAAGTTGATTTCTGGTGACTATCTTCCGGCAGAGCTTCCCGAAGCCGCCGCCAAAAAGGTCCCCAAGATCAACACCAAGAGTGCTGTGGAGCAGTCTGCTCCGACAAGTCCCAGGATTTGTTTCGTTGAAGCAGACGCTCCCGACAAGTTTTGCTCTGGCAAGCTTGCCGGGGAACGTCAAGCTCCGGCTGAGCCGCAGGTTCTCGCCATAGAAGCGGATGTTCCCGCAGCAGCAGATATGCCTTTAGTCCTTGTTGTCGAGCCACAAGCTCCAGCAGATATGCCTTTAGTCCTTGTTTCCTTCAGACAGGAGAACTTCCCGAAGTGCAAGAAGAAGCGGAAAGAGTAGCCCGACAGTCTAGTATGTACCAGTTCGTCGACAATGAACTGTACAGAAGAAGACTCAACGGTGTGAAATTGAAGTGTATTCACCGGGAAGATGGACAGAAGCTGTTGGCGGAGATACATGGAGGCATATGTGGTCACCACATTGGCGCCAGAGCACTTGCCGGCAAAGCGTTCCGGCAAGGTTTCTTTTGGCCGACAGCCATTCAGGATGCAACTGCACAAGTAACCAAGTGTGAAGCGTGCCAGTTCCATTCCAAGCAGATACTCCAGCCAGCTCAAGCTCTCCAGACGATCCCTTTATCCTGGCCATTTTCGGTCTGGGGGATCGACATCCTCGGCCCCTTCCCCCGAGCAGTCGGGGGCTTTGAGTTCTTGTACGTTGCGATTGACAAGTTCACAAAGTGGCCGGAAGTGGAAGCAGTGAGGAAGGTGACAACACAGTCAGCAGTCAAGTTCTTCAGGTCGATTGTTTGCCGCTTCAGAATCCCTAACAGGATCATCACCGACAACGGTACGCAATTCACGAGTCGCACCTTCATGCAGTACGTCCAAGACCTTGACGCCAAGGTCTGCTTCGCTTCTGTTGCTCACCCCAGGAGCAACGGTCAAGCGGAGAGGGAAAATGCTGAAGTGCTGCATGGACTCAAGACCAGGACTTTTGACAGGAAGCACAAGTGCGGAAGAAACTGGATTGAGGAGCTGCCGGTGGTTCTTTGGTCGATCAGGACGACGCCAAATCGAGCCACTGGCCAGACACCTTTCGCTCTAGTCTATGGAGCAGAGGCAGTTATCCCCACGGAACTCGTATACGGGTCACCTCGAGTGCTCGCTTATGATGAGCTCGAGCAAGAGCAGCTGCGGGAAGATGACGCGCTGCTCCTTGAGGAAGACCGTCTTCAGGCTGCTGTGTGAGCTGCTCGCTACCAGCAAGCTTTGCGCCGCTACCATAGCCGCAAAGTTAACGCCAGAAGTCTCGAGGAAGGCGACCTTGTTCTTCGGCGCATTCATTCCGCCAAGAATTCCAACAAGTTGACGCCGAAGTGGGAAGGCCCTTATCGGGTGAAACGAGTCACTAGGCCTGGCGCTGTCCGCCTTGAGACCGAAGATGGCATTCTGGTGAGCAACTCCTGGAACATCGAGCATCTTCGTAAGTTTTACCCGTAAGGCGCGGTTGTCGGACCCTGTCCGGCAACCACCTTTTTGTACAAGTCCTGCCGCTGTTGCATGTAATCTTTTGTACAAAGCCAGGCGCAGACCCTGAGCGAAGATGAAGCGCTGGCGCCCTAAGTTTTAGCATGCATGTTGAGTCGAGTCTCGTCCTTGGTTAGGGTTGACAGTGTTTAGCAGCGGCTAACCCCTAACTTTGAGGTCGAGTATGCGTCCCTTTGCTGTTCTTTCGTTTCCCTTTGTTCGCAGGACTCGCATATCCTTGCCGGACCACTTGAGGACGAAGAAGAGAAGAAGGACGTACCAGCACCTGGGCCCCGACAAGCCAGTGTTGCCGGGGGTCTGCAATCTCAGATAAGTTTTTCATCCCTTATCATGCATCCTCTTATGGACTGAGGAATGCGAAACCTCGTTTCTTCCTAAAAGCTACCGTGCTCCCTCAACTCTAGGCCCTAGGGATTGTTCCCGGGGCCAGCTTTGGTCGTAGTCGCGGCAGCAAAGGGACAAAACGAGGAGCCTGAACCCGCCTCCTCCCTGCCTCTGACAAAAGCGTGAGAAAGGTCGAGCGGCGTGGGAAGACGGCAGGGCCTGCTGCTGGGAAAAAAATGTCTATCCTAAAGATATTAAGGATTTGCTCCTTGACGTGGGTTCCACCCACAAGACAAGTGACCCGGCAAGCATCCCCTTTTCATAAAAAAGCATTCCACTCAGGTACAGTCCATAGAGAATGAAGAACATGAATGATGGGATTACAAGATTTAAATGCAGCTAAGGCCCGAGGGCTTACAAATTAAAAAGAGATAAGGTGCCCGTAATCCCTTTCTTGTCCCTCTCTTCAGGAGGTAGATCAAGGAGGCGAGAAGGGCAAAAGGGGCGCCTAGGCGAGCTACGGGTGGCAGAAGACACCAAGAGAACATCTCGGTGGACGTCCAAAGGCTGGATGGTGATGGCGGCGCCGGAAGCAGGGCTCGAAGACGAGGCGGCAGGACGTCAGCACGCTGTCGAGGGCGTCACGCCCTCGTACTCTGAGTTGACGGCCTTGCCGCCCACCCTCTTCCTCTTCCGCAGCCTTCCTACGCCAGCCGCCCAAGGAGACATCCCCGAGAAGCTCCAGGAGCCGGCGACGCGGATGATGGGGTCGCCGGTGCCACACGGGGCGGAGCCCGACACCTAGTCGGACTCGTCATCCCGCCGCCTGCTACCCTCGTCGTCGCTGCCCTCCTCGTCGCTCCCGTCCGAGGAGGAGTCTTCACTGTCGGAGGAGCTGTCCACGCAACACCTTGCTCGAGTCCCGAAGCACCCGAAGACCTTGACGGAGAGGAGACCGCCCTCCATCAGCTTAAAATGGAGGGTGAGCCCCTCCGTCAGGCTGTGGATACGGGCGAACGTCTTCCACCCTCGACCAAGATACATCACATCAGGGGCCGGGAAGTCAACGCGGACTTGCGTACCGCTGATTCCGCAGCCCCTCATGTGCAGCCTCAGCGTCTCGGGCGGATCCAACTCCATCGCACTCGCAAATGGAGTCGGGAGATGAAGGCGACGACGAGGCGGCCGACGCAGCCTGACGAAGAACTCGCAAGGGTCGTCCCCAATATGGACCGCCACGGGAAGAGGAGCCGCTGGCGAAGGCGAGGCCGGCGAGCCGCCCCGTCCACCTCTTCCCCGAGCGCCTCGGCCTCGCCCTTGACCTCGCCCACGGCCTCTCCCCCTTGCGGCTGGCTCCGCCGCCGCAGGTGCGGTAGAGGGAAGGACGCGCTGTCTAGCGACGACCCTCGCCTCCACCGTTGAAGGACCAGGGTTCCCTTTCTCCATGGCGAAGGAGAGAGAAGGGAGCAGAAGAGAAGGAAGAGGAGATGAAAGAATACGGGCCTCCGCCCCCCCTTATAAAGGAACGGGGTGGGGGCTCGGCCGGCCCGCTCAGCAAATCAAGACACAGTAGGAGCAGGGAACTAGGACCGACCCGCCGCATCGACCCACGACGGCCCAGATTCTCGCCTCCACCGTTCGCCACCGCAAGCGCATGGAAGCCGCGTGACAGCCGGGTAGAACTGAGGCGACGGATGAGGCGACCCCTCCCCACCCCGTGATCGTGGGGAGTGGACTCCTCGTGTCACAGCCCTAGCTTACCCTTGCTTGTCTTTGCATCATCATCTTGCATCATGATTTAATTCCATTTAAATTTTGAAATGGGGATGACAAACCCTAGCACCAAATGGAATGCAATTAGGATCATTATAAAAATATTTTCAATTATCCCAAATGCCTTTAGAAAAGTTCATGATTTTTGTCAAAGGGGAAAACCTCTGCCAAAAGTCATGCACATATTTCTAGGCCATTATGGATTTTTTGAATTAAATCATATCATATTTGAATTTGGGCATTTAAATACTATAAATATTTAAAATGCCTAAATAATCCTAAACTGAAATGTTCCATGTTGGATATATTCTATACAGTGGGCATGTACAGTTTGGTGATTTTTGAAAGGGTCTAGGTATTTTTAGAAAAGCCACAAAGATTACAGAATAATAGAAAACATTAATAAACAGGAAACAGAGAGAGAGTTAGTACCTGGGCCAATTACCTGTGCGGCCCAGGAGCCGGCCCAGCCCAGCTGGCCGATGCCAGTCGTCCCCTACCTCTGCCAGTAGGCAGGGGAGGGAGACAGCGCACGCGTGCCCGCGGCGCCACGCACCTCCCTGCTCGCCTGCGTCATCGAGGCCACCGCGACGCCTCGCGTCTTCTCCTCGGCGCCGCCTCGACCCCTGGACGCCACTCTCCCCTCCTCTGCTCTCTCCCTCACCTCTGCCCCTCTCTCTCACCCGCGCTCGAGCGCCGCTGTCACCGCCGCGCTCTCTGCCGCCGCGGCCACAGCCACTCCCGCGCTCCCTCTCCGCGACCCGAGCTCCGCTTCTTCGCCCTCCTCGTCCACGCCGAGCCAAACGACCGGGGGAGCACTGCATCGCCGTCGCCATCGTCTTCTTCAACCTCGGGTCACCGAGATCGCCGGCGACCTCCCGTCATCACCAGCCCCTCCCCGAGCTCGCCGATGCCCCCGTTGCAACCGCTGTGAGCTCCTGCCCCTAACCCCCCTCCTCCCCGCATCGATTGCACCGTGTAGCCGTTGATTTCACCGGAGCCGAGACCACCTCGCCGCCGGCCATGGCGCCGTCGCGGCTACAGGCGCCGTAGCTTGAACCTGAGCATGTAATCGTGCTCGGGCTGCTCCTAGGAGACGGCCCCGACCACCAGATGGTCCTGCCGTGCACCAGAACACTGAACCCACGCGTGTCCGAACTTCGACCACCGCGGATGACCTCGCCGCGGTCATCTCCGGCCACCCCAGCTCCTGCTGTCTACTCTGTTAGCTGCGCACGAGCAGCAGCTCTTCGTAGAGCCTCTCCACGCCCAAAACCATTGCCTGTGGGCATTTTCCGAAGCCCTCCGCCGCGCCTGTCGTCGCCGGCGTCGAGTCGCCGGTGGGTTTGACCCCGCCGGCCTGGGGTTGACCCCGCTGACCAAGTTGACCCCGGCTGGGCCCAGTTGACCCCTCTGGCTCAATGACAGGTGGGCCCGGCCCTGCTAATTAATTAGGATTAGTATTAACTGTTTTAGTTAAACTAATTACACTGACACACGGGACCCACAGGTCAGATTTGACCTGGACCGCGCCCCGTTGACCTGCTGACGTCGTGATGATGTCAGGCTGACGCAGTAATCCTTTTCTGAATTTAAATAAATCTTAAATGATTTGTTTAATTCAGAAAATATCCAAAACTTTGAAAAATCATAGAAATTAATCTATAGCTCCAAATGAAAAGATTTATATATGAAAAATTATCAGAAAAATTCAAGGAATCCATCTGTACCTTTTTCATGCATGTTTGAACAATGTTTGTCCTCTGTTTTGGACAAAACAAATAAAGGACATTTAAATAATCATATATGGAGTTGGATTTTGAATCATGTATTCAAACCAACTTCATTTAAATCATAGCTAGATGCATTAGCTCAAATCACAGCATATTGCCATGTCATGATCATGCATCATATTGTGGCATTGCATTGATTGTGTTCTTTCTCAGTTGCCGGTGTTTGTCCCCTCTCGATAGACGATGTGCCGACGATGAGATCGATGACACTGATGAAGAACTATATTATCTTCAGAAGTGCCAGGCAAGCAGAACCCCCTTGTTCATTCCGATAAAGTCCCACTCTCTCGCTCCTGCTCTCTTTTATTGCATTAGGACAACAACGATTCATATGTTACTTGCTGCGGTAGCTGAACCCCTTTATCCTTTGCATGACCTGTCATTCCACAGTAAATAGATGAAACCCACTAGCATGAGTAGGCGTTGATTGAGCCCTGATGTGCCTACTCATTCATGCTTGTTTGTCATGCCTGCTACTGCTTAGAGTTGAGTCGGGTCTGATTCATCGGGAATGAATTAGAATGGTGATGAACATGCCCTACTGTGTGTGAGCTAAGTGTGTGAACACGATTTGGTAAAGGTATTGGTGAGAGGCCATGTAGGAGTACATGGTGGGTTGTCTCATTGAAGCCGTCCTCAGGAACTGAGTTCTGTATTTGTGATCCATGAAACAGCTACTACCATACATTGGGCCCTGAAATATGACCCCGCTCGACTTACCGACCCCTCACGTTCTCTGTCCAGGAGTTGCAAGTAGTTTCTGGTGTTTGTAGTATGCTGGGGGCCGCACGCAGCGCTGACCGTAGGGGTGGGCTGTGTTGCGGTAGGCACGTGGCACGGTGTACCGGGCGCCCGTTTGGTGTTCCGGGAACCCTGCACACATCGTTTGGGGCTATGAGCGAAACTCCGGCCGGATCTCCTCATGGATGGAACCCGAATAGGCGATAAACCTGGACTAGAGACTTGTGTGGTTGGTTAGGTCGTGGTCTACACCCACGTCGGCTTTCGCTTGAAGTCTGCCGAGCACATGTCGTGTGCAGACGCTAAGTGGTGGAAACATGTATGAAGAAGTACACCCCTGCAGGGTTAACATCATCTATTCGAATAGCCGTGTCCGCGGTAATGGACTTCTGGGTTGCCTATATCAGTTCATAGACAAGTGAAGGTGGATACTCTAAAACTCGCAAGATAAGTGTGAGTGCTATGGATGGCCTTCTTGTAGGGAGACGGAAGTGGATCCATAGTGGTGTATTGATATGGTGAATATGTGGACTCGTGTGCGCCACCTCAAAAGAGTCGCTTGCAGTCGTAGTTCAGGTTAGCCACCGAGTCAAAGCTGGCTTGCTGCAGTTAAACTCCACTACCCCCTTTGGATACTGATGCATATGTAGTTAGTTCTGATGTAAGTCTTTCTGAGTACGTTTGTACTCACGTTTGCCTATTTTATGTTTTTGCAGAGAGACGTCAGTCTCGCTAGTAGTTCCGTGTGGACTTCGACGTTTAGCTTGATACCTCAGCTACGATCTTGTGCCCTCGGCAGGATCTGGTAGATAGTCAGGCTTCTCAGCCTTTTTCATTTGTAGATGTCTGTACTCAGACATGTTAAGCTTCCGCATGTGTTTGACTTGTATGCTCTGAATGTTGGGTCATGAGACCCATGTTTGTAATATCCTGCTTCTCGGAGCCTATTGAATAAATACTTGAGTCGTAGAGTCTTGTTGTGATGCCATGTTGTATCTACGCATATCGAGCATATTGTGTGTATGATTGAAATGCTTGCTATGCGTGGGATCCGACTATCTAGTTGTTTATCCTTGGCAGCCTATCATATGGGGAAATGTATTCTAGCGCTTCTGAGCGATAGTAGTCCGCTACAGCCCGGTTCACCGGAGTCCTGCTAGCCCAGCACTACTGCTCGGAACACTTGACTGGCCGGCATGTGTTTCACGTCGTTCCTGTGTCTGTCCCTTTGGGGAAATGTCACGCGGTGTTATCCGGAGTCCTGCCTAGCCTGCTACAGCCCGGGTTACCGGAGTCCTGTTAGCCCAGTGCTACAGCCCGGATATATATACGTTGTTAACCGACATGCTCGATGTGATTCATGTATGCCTGTCCTCATAGGTTAGCGCCGCTTTGGGTTCACGACTAGCCATGTCGGCCCGGGTTCTCTGTCATATGGATGCTAGCGACACTATCATATACGTGAGCCAAAAGGCGCAAACGGTCCCGGGCCAGGTAAGGTGGCACCCGTGGGAACACCGTGCGTGAGGCCACAAAGTGATATGATGTGTTACATGCTGGATCGGTGTGACTTAGGATCGGGGTCCTGACAGCGTTGGTATCAGAGCCTGACTGCCTGTAGGATTACCAAGCCAAACTGGTCGAAGTTGTGTCTAGAAATGCTTTAGTTATATAAGGGAATTGATTGTGGAAGGGAACGTAAGGCTCTTTTTACTCCTTATACCTCATGGCCTTCTGATCTGAGTCAACCTCTTCTCTTCTACGGGGATTAAGAAATAGGCTTCTCATCTATCTCTTAGGATGACGTGTTACAAAACCGTAGTTGCCTAGGATTGTTGAGTTCAAACCTCAGTTCAGTTTCTACTACTTCCATATGTTCATAACTGGCCTCAGAACTTTGATATGATGTTGTTAAGTGTCTATGCAAACTGTTGTGAATGTCTCAAATCATTTTGAGCATTTACAGCCGTTATGCTGTCCGAGTCATCCCAGGTTTCTAACTAGTCTGATGCATTTGCAAATCCTTTCCTTCCATTCCCGATGTCCTTTTGGTCGGAATAAGCACACTAATCGGTCTGTTGAGGTACCCCGTTGCCTTGACATATATGTTGGAGCTATTATTATGACCTAGGTGTCTTAGGGGTTCATCTAGTAATCTAGCAATGCTATGTGTTCCTGGTGTGATGATTCTGGCCACCATTCTCGAAAGCATCCCGTGATGCCACTTAGTAGTAGGTATTCTATTCGTGGGTTCTTGAACCGAGATTCACTCTACTTACCTCATGTTGTTAGTGTTTGCTAGTTCCTTTAGGAATTTAGTAACCCTTGTGATAGTCCTCGAGGTCCGTGGTATTTCCTTCTTCCAAATACCATGAACCAATATGGCAGAATTTCTTCTGAACCAAAAAAATCACAACTAAAGTACTCTTGAGGAGTTCTCCATCCATAATTGTGATTCTGCCAGTTCTACCTTTCTGCATGGGTTATCCGGAAAAATTATGTTGAGCTTTGTTTGACATACTAACCCATGAATCCACAACTCAGAAAGTTATATGTTCCTTGAGTTGACCCTCCTCAGCTGTATTCCGACCCTAGTCTATCAATTGATAGTCAGGAATAGTTGTGCATTCGTGTTCATCGATGCCTATTATTCTTGTGGTCCGTCAAGCCATTCTAGTTCAGAATGACTAGGAGAAACAAACTCCAGTACTTTATCCATTTCTAGGATTGGGTCAAAGTAATTGTATCCTGCAGATCAAAATGCCAATCCAGCTTCTGCTCTGCTCTACCTTGGAGTGTTACTATCTTTATGTCAAGAGAGTCATGAGAATTGCACCACCTCTTATGAGTTCTTGACGCAGTAATACTTCTCGCCATCATTGTCATTCCTCGGTCCCCGTGTTGTTGTAACCGGAATGCCGACAGATGAATCGTGACGTGTGAAATCAATACTCCTAGTAACTCCGTTGCTTGGTAGTGAATGGACACTATTCTCAATCTTAGCGTGCTGGTTATTAAATCATCATCCTAAGATTGATCGTGCTACCTAGTCCATTTTTGTTGGTGCACCCTTCGATCGATGAGTTAGGATAGTGCCAATCCTTCCTTATTTGATCATATCGTCTTGCCCTGAACAGCAAGATTGATCTCGAACTTAGTAACATATCGGTGGTTCGTAATTTTCTGAATATCTTCTCGGAAGTATTACCAGGTTGTCCTCAGACTGTTATGTTGAACTCGTGATCAAGTTGGTTCCTTGTGAACCACCCTTTCTCCAAGAATCTGTGTTAGATATCCCTGAGCTAGTTGGTTGAGCTAGACAACAACTTGGAGAGTTGGAAGATAAAAGCTTATCCGACTTAGTTCATGTTAAGGGATATCTTGTGTGTGTGTGTTGAAGAAAGATGATATCTTCCTCGATTGATCCTCGTGGTCAGCTGTTGAACCTATTGTCTTACCCAATCTTTGATTTGAGTATGGGCTATCGTCAAATCAAATCAGAACCAACGATGTTCGTAATGTTGTCTTACTCGTGGTTGATCCCTCGAGCATACACCATTACATCTTTGGTCTGACCAATGCTATCACCGTGTTCACATGATGGTGGAAGTCCAGTGATATGGTATTTCCGATGAGTTGTTGTTGAGCCCATCAGCAGCATTTTGTCTCCCCCATGATTCATGTTGGACATCAACCTAGTGTTGAAAACTTTGTAAGCAATGTCTTCATGTTCCGCTCATGAAGCTTATGCTTGGATGGAAGAAGTGACTTGCTCGAATTCATGTGCACATGGTGCAAGTTGCCGCCGTGAGTTTGAGAAAGGTTTGTTTTGTATTCCTTGGAATCATCCCAAATCAGTCATGCATACGTGCGAAGTATTCTATGGTTTGGTAGATTAATTACCTCCACTCCATATGTGTTCCTAGCACATCAAGCCACTGATTGATTTGTTCAGGGAGAAGGAGTTCCTTCATAACAACTAGTCATGACTTATGTTAGGACTTCGTTATCCTCGATGATGGTGCCCAATCTGAACTCGGTAGTGTTTTATTGCAAGACTACCATCTGGTCATGCTTGTCTGGGACAGCGTGTTCACATGTGTGTAGCAGAACCCGCTCATGTTTGGGAGCATACTATCGTAGTTCATCTCCCGAGAATCTCGCAACATCATCTCGTCGGTTTGTGTTGCAAACTTTCTTTTCCAGACATGTTGTCTGAAATATCCTGTTTCCAACCAGATCTGAATCTCAGGCAAATATGATGGTTGGAACGTTTCCCGAGAACTATAATATTGGTCTCTCCGTAACCCGGTAAAGTGGATGTTGTGGCCAACACACCAGCCGGAAGACCTAGTATCGTAGTATCTCGATTGAGGAAGTTGACCACCTCCCCATAAGGATCTCGCAGGATTTACTTCCATAGTTATTCCTTGTGTATTTTTGTGTTCCGAAGTCCGACCTTTTACTTGATGTTCTAGATACCAAACCTTACCTATTAATGGGTTACGCTAGTACATCAAGGAGAACATTAGAAGCGGAGTACTAAATGTCTCTCGGTCGATCATCCAGAGTAGCTTCTTTGGCATTGCTAAGGAAAAATCTGAGAATGTGTTATCTCCCTTTGCATCTGCATCGTCCATCACAATTCATCATGGTAGTATGTTGTGTTGCCAAGACCCTTGACACGGATGTTGGTAGAACCTTGATGAATATGGAAATGCTCAAGTTCTTGAGAGCACGCACACGCAGAATCATCCATTGCATTGTCTTCAACAAGGTAGTCCACATCATTTACTCTGGTGTGAGTATGCCATTCTTTCGAATTCGTTCAAACGATCGTTTGTGATTGCCTTAGGCTGGTATAGAGAGTTTTAATGATCTATGGATCAAAAGTAATTCTTTTTGCCACTTAAGGGGATAGTTCTTCGAGTCACCTTCCCTGAGGTGCCCCGCTATGGATCATGGCAATTATTTCCTCGCCACCGTGACACCATCCACCATCCTTCTAAGCGTGGAATTGTTGCCCATCAAATCAAACCCGTCGTTGTTCTTCCATCCCTCTCGGTGTGTCTTGTGATTCAACTCGAGATGTTTCAACATCTCATTCCGCGAGTTGATCTTGAAATGCTCGATCCGCGAGGAGATCGCTTCCTATAGAGTTCTTTCTGTCGCCATCGTGTTGGATGAAGATCTCGAAAGCGAGGACGTCAAGATCAATATGATGCAATGAAGCTACCTCTTCGAGAAGGGCGGTTCAATCGAGAAGATCGTGATAACTTGCGACCCCTCTGTCTCCTTACCTCACGACTTGAATCTCGGGACGAGATTCTTGTTTAGTGGGGGTGAGTTGTCACAGCCCTAGCTTAGCCTTGCTTGTCTTTGCATCATCATCTTGCATCATGATTTAATTCCATTTAAATTTTGAAATGGGGATGACAAACCCTAGCACCAAATGGAATGCAATTAGGATCATTATAAAAATATTTTCAATTATCCCAAATGCCTTTAGAAAAGTTCATGATTTTTGTCAAAGGGGAAAACCTCTGCCAAAAGTCATGCACATATTTCTAGGCCATTATGGATTTTTTGAATTAAATCATATCATATTTGAATTTGGGCATTTAAATACTATAAATATTTAAAATGCCTAAATAATCCTAAACTGAAATGTTCCATGTTGGATATATTCTATACAGTGGGCATGTACAGTTTGGTGATTTTTGAAAGGGTCTAGGTATTTTTAGAAAAGCCACAAAGATTACAGAATAATAGAAAACATTAATAAACAGGAAACAGAGAGAGAGTTAGTACCTGGGCCAATTACCTGTGCGGCCCAGGAGCCGGCCCAGCCCAGCTGGCCGATGCCAGTCGTCCCCTACCTCTGCCAGTAGGCAGGGGAGGGAGACAGCGCACGCGCGCCCGCGGCGCCACGCACCTCCCTGCTCGCCTGCGTCATCGAGGCCACCGCGACGCCTCGCGTCTTCTCCTCGGCGCCGCCTCGACCCCTGGACGCCACTCTCCCCTCCTCTGCTCTCTCCCTCACCTCTGCCCCTCTCTCTCACCCGCGCCCGAGCGCTGCTGTCACCGCCGCGCTCTCTGCCGCTGCGGCCACAGCCACTCCCGCGCTCCCTCTCCGCGACCCCGAGCTCCGCTTCTTCGCCCTCCTCGTCCACGCCGAGCCAAACGACCGGGGGAGCACTGCATCGCCGTCGCCATCGTCTTCTTCATCCTCGGGTCACCGAGATCGCCGGCGACCTCCCGTCGTCACCAGCCCCTCCCCGAGCTCGCCGATGCCCCCGTTGCAACCGCTGTGAGCTCCTGCCCCTAACCCCCCTCCTCCCCGCATCGATTGCACCGTGTAGCCGTTGATTTCACCGGAGCCGAGACCACCTCGCCGCCGGCCATGGCGCCGTCGCGGCTACAGGCACCGTAGCTTGAACCTGAGCATGTAATCTTGCTCGGGCTGCTCCTAGGAGACGGCCCCGACCACCAGATGGTCCTGCCGTGCACCAGAACACTGAACCCGCGCGTGTCCGAACTTCGGCCACCGCGGATGACCTCGCCGCAGTCATCTCCGGCCACCCCAGCTCCTGCTGTCTACTCTGTTAGCTGCGCACGAGCAGCAGCTCTTCGTAGAGCCTCTCCATGCCCAAAACCATTGCCTGTGGGCATTTTCCGAAGCCCTCCGCCGCGCCTGTCGTCGCCGGCGTCGAGTCGCCGGTGGGTTTGACCCCGCCGGCCTGGGGTTGACCCCGCTGACCAAGTTGACCCCGGCTGGGCCCAGTTGACCCCTCTGGCTCAATGACAGGTGGGCCCGGCCCTGCTAATTAATTAGGATTAGTATTAACTGTTTTAGTTAAACTAATTACACTGACACACGGGACCCACAGGTCAGATTTGACCTGGACCGCGCCCCGTTGACCTGCTGACGTCGTGATGATGTCAGGCTGACGCAGTAATCCTTTTCTGAATTTAAATAAATCTTAAATGATTTGTTTAATTCAGAAAATATCCAAAACTTTGAAAAATCATAGAAATTAATCTATAGCTCCAAATGAAAAGATTTATATATGAAAAATTATCAGAAAAATTCAAGGAATCCATCTGTACCTTTTTCATGCATGTTTGAACAATGTTTGTCCTCTGTTTTGGACAAAACAAATAAAGGACATTTAAATAATCATATATGGAGTTGGATTTTGAATCATGTATTCAAACCAACTTCATTTAAATCATAGCTAGATGCATTAGCTCAAATCACAGCATATTGCCATGTCATGATCATGCATCATATTGTGGCATTGCATTGATTGTGTTCTTTCTCAGTTGCCGGTGTTTGTCCCCTCTCGATAGACGATGTGCCGACGATGAGATCGATGACACTGATGAAGAACTATATTATCTTCAGAAGTGCCAGGCAAGCAGAACCCCCTTGTTCATTCCGATAAAGTCCCACTCTCTCGCTCCTGCTCTCTTTTATTGCATTAGGACAACAACGATTCATATGTTACTTGCTGCGGTAGCTGAACCCCTTTATCCTTTGCATGACCTGTCATTCCACAGTAAATAGATGAAACCCACTAGCATGAGTAGGCGTTGATTGAGCCCTGATGTGCCTACTCATTCATGCTTGTTTGTCATGCCTGCTACTGCTTAGAGTTGAGTCGGGTCTGATTCATCGGGAATGAATTAGAATGGTGATGAACATGCCCTACTGTGTGTGAGCTAAGTGTGTGAACACGATTTGGTAAAGGTATTGGTGAGAGGCCATGTAGGAGTACATGGTGGGTTGTCTCATTGAAGCCGTCCTCAGGAACTGAGTTCTGTGTTTGTGATCCATGAAACAGCTACTACCATACATTGGGCCCTGAAATATGACCCCGCTCGACTTACCGACCCCTCACGTTCTCTGTCCAGGAGTTGCAAGTAGTTTCTGGTGTTTGTAGTATGCTGGGGGCCGCACGCAGCGCTGACCGTAGGGGTGGGCTGTGTTGCGGTAGGCACGTGGCACGGTGTACCGGGCGCCCGTTTGGTGTTCCGGGAACCCTGCACACATCGTTTGGGGCTATGAGTGAAACTCCGGCCGGATCTCCTCATGGATGGAACCCGAATAGGCGATAAACCTGGACTAGAGACTTGTGTGGTTGGTTAGGTCGTGGTCTACACCCACGTCGGCTTTCGCTTGAAGTCTGCCGAGCACATGTCGTGTGCAGACGCTAAGTGGTGGAAACATGTATGAAGAAGTACACCCCTGCAGGGTTAACATCATCTATTCGAATAGCCGTGTCCGCGGTAATGGACTTCTGGGTTGCCTATATCAGTTCATAGACAAGTGAAAGTGGATACTCTAAAACTCGCAAGATAAGTGTGAGTGCTATGGATGGCCTTCTCGTAGGGAGACGGAAGTGGATCCATAGTGGTGTATTGATATGGTGAATATGTGGACTCGTGTGCGCCACCTCAAAAGAGTCGCTTGCAGTCGTAGTTCAGGTTAGCCACCGAGTCAAAGCTGGCTTGCTGCAGTTAAACTCCACTACCCCCTTTGGATACTGATGCATCTGTAGTTAGTTCTGATGTAAGTCTTGCTGAGTACGTTTGTACTCACGTTTGCCTATTTTATGTTTTTGCAGAGAGACGTCAGTCTCTCTAGTAGTTCCGTGTGGACTTCGACGTTTAGCTTGATACCTCAGCTACGATCTTGTGCCCTCGGCAGGATCTGGTAGATAGTCAGGCTTCTCAGCCTTTTTCATTTGTAGATGTCTGTACTTAGACATGTTAAGCTTCCGCATGTGTTTGACTTGTATGCTCTGAATGTTGGGTCATGAGACCCATGTTTGTAATATCCCGCTTCTCGGAGCCTATTGAATAAATACTTGAGTCGTAGAGTCTTGTTGTGATGCCATGTTGTATCTACGCATATCGAGCATATTGTGTGTATGATTGAAATGCTTGCTATGTGTGGGATCCGACTATCTAGTTGTTTATCCTTGGCAGCCTATCATATGGGGAAATGTAGTCTAGCGCTTCTGAGCGATAGTAGTCCGCTACAGCCCGGTTCACCGGAGTCCTGCTAGCCCAGCACTACTGCTCGGAACACTTGACTGGCCGGCATGTGTTTCACGTCGTTCCTGTGTCTGTCCCTTTGGGGAAATGTCACGCGGTGTTATCCGGAGTCCTGCCTAGCCTGCTACAGCCCGGGTTACCGGAGTCCTGTTAGCCCAGTGCTACAGCCCGGATATATATACGTTGTTGACCGACATGCTCGATGTGATTCATGTATGCCTGTCCTCATAGGTTAGCGCCGCTTTGGGTTCACGACTAGCCATGTCGGCCCGGGTTCTCTGTCATATGGATGCTAGCGACACTATCATATACGTGAGCCAAAAGGCGCAAACGGTCCCGGGCCAGGTAAGGTGGCACCCGTGGGAACACCGTGCGTGAGGCCACAAAGTGATATGATGTGTTACATGCTGGATCGATGTGACTTAGGATCGGGGTCCTGACACCTCGAAGACCATGCCTCCACACCTCAGGAGGGACGGGGCGGGCGTTTCGCCCTTTCAAATAAAGAAGCCACCCACGATTACTCCCACGACGCCGCGATTGACGCGTGCCGTTCGGGGAGGGCGCGGTGGATACGGAGTCAGATGCGACGTGACCCTGGCCGCGCGTGCCCGTGCCCTGTTTTGGGCCTGGCCCAACAGTGCTCGGCACCGTGTATGGCCCAGGCCCGGGGGCTCTTGTCGGTGTACTAGAGTAGCGGTGCCCTAGTATCCCAAACTTGTGCACGGGCAGTCGCAGCGTCCCGCGGCAAGGCCTGCCAGGTTACCGCCAAGGACCTACTTGGTTCCTTTCGAGCCATTCAAGAACGAAGTATTTAAGCCAAGGAGACAAGGCTCCGGCAAGAGGAGCTTGCCGGGAAGGTCACTCAAGGCACCAAGCCCCGGCAAGAGGAGCTTGCCGGGAAGGCCAACCAAGGCATCTCAAGGAACTTGCCGCGACGCGCCACGCGTCCCGGCAGGACCCGGCGAGCGACAAGCTTCCGGACACAACAAGACAACGACCGCGGCAAGGCGCTTGCCGCGGCAAGCAGCCACTCTGTACCCGCTCTCCAGCACATCCATCAACGTGTCGCTCTGGGACCCTTCTAGGCGCACGTGGCGGGAGGCTGTGTAGCTAGGGGTGCACCGTGGCAAACAACGCTGACAAGATCGCCATCGTGGCGAATGGTGGCGCCCCTAACGGTCCCTTTTCTGCACTGTTTGGGTGACGTAGATAGGCATTTAATGCCCTTGTCCCCTGCCGTCAGGGTTAGGTATGATACACTGTGTAGGTAGCTGTACCTACCGCAACACCTTTCCATTTTTGCCCTTGCCCACGTTGCCACCTGTTGGAGACCCCTTGAGCATATAAAAGGAGGCCCATGCACAACGTGGAAGGAGGGGGACGAACAGAGGAACGCTCGGTATCGCTAGCTGCCTGAGTGTACTGTAGCACTCAGCGCTCCCGAGCAAGAACTCAATACAAATCACAAAGCAGCAGTAGGAGTATTATCTCTCCGGAGAGCTCCAAAGCTGGGTAAAAACCGCTCGCGTGCCCCGCCTCGATCTGCTCTTCGTGCGACCTCCGCTCCCCGCCGAACCGAAAGGGGCTCCGTCCCCATAGGTGCTCGTGGAGCCAGCTTTTCCCCGGCAATATTCCATCCTCATACGGTTGTCTTACATCAAAGTATTGCTTGTCTGTATCATGCATCAATGAGTTCTGAAGAGTGATTTTATTCTTTTGTGTTGTGCGTACAGCTTGACATGGCAAAGTAAAAAGAGAGCAGGGAAAATAATATATTAGGGAGTGCTGTTACTCGTCCGGTGAAACGAAAAAGGTTCTGCCGTCGAGATTCTGCTGGTACTTATAGTGCAGTAGAAGGTCCAAGTCCACCGGCTAAATCTACAAACACAGTATCACCTACTCCACCAGCTGCAGCATCCGCTTCAACTGTACCAGCATCTCAACCAGTTACTCATTCGTTTGCTCCAGAACTGGGTAGTTCCCAAGCTGCCATCACACCTAACACTACTTCCGAAGCACTGTTGACACAACAGGACTTGGCAAGATCAGATGAACCTCATGAGCATCAACACCAAGACGGTACCTGACCGAGTCAAGTTGTAGTTGCATGCTCCTTTATATGTACTCTCATAGTTTGATGTACAGTAACACTTTCCATATTCATTGTTGAACTAGCACCACGGCGCAAGCGGAAACAGACATCAGGGATAATGCTTGACAGATTAACAAAATCTAAAGGAGGAAGAATGGAGATCCATTTTGAGGCAGGTTTAAAAAGGCCACGTGATGCCACAGAGTCAGCCAAGTTAGTATTAGAGGCAGCCGTTGCCGTTAGTTGTCATGCACGTATCCTCCCAACATGGATCCAGTACAGGAATGAGAAAGACAATACCCAGTTTAACACCTTCCTTGACCATTTATCTGTAAGTAATGTTATTCATCGCAATTAGTAATATTGTCTTGCTCTGTCCCATACTTTCTAGCTTCCTCCTAATAAGACTCACATTCTTTTTTCAACAGATGAGGTTCAAGTTGGATCCGAAAGATGATGCAACTAGACAAGCATGCACTCATGTTTTTCAGTCTGCTCTGCGACAGTATCGGTACCACCTTAGAAAATCTCACTTTGTAGGCAAGGCTAACAATGAAATCGCCCAAACATCTCCAGTGGAATATATTACAGATGAAGACTGGACAGCCCTCGTTAAACACTGGTGATCCAAAGTATCAGGTAGGCTATATGTATTTGATCAGACAACATATTGAACTTGTACTTATGTATGTGCCTTACAAGTGTATCTTCTTCTAGGCTAACTGTTTGAAGAACAAAACCAACCGTTCTAAAGTGAAATTCCAACAGACCACAGGATCTCGTAGCTATATTGCACACTACGAGGCTCTTGTAAATAGCTGCTACTTCCTTCTTTTTTTGTGCCATATTATCGTATCTATATTGACTTGTTCCAAATACAGAGGAAATCCCGTGCGGACCAAAAAGAACCTGAACCGGATGCAGTGCAAATCTTCAAGGATTGCCACACCAGCAAGATGAAGGGCATGAGCACACCAGTTCAAGCCGCTGTTGTAAGTCCTTAATCCTCCTGCCTTGAATTGATTAGTACTATGATGTGTTCATTTAACTACTTGGTTTGCAGCCAATGTCAGTTACTCTGTTCACTTTTATTCACAGTTGTCTTAACGTATCATTTAACCTTACATGGTATAAAAGAGATGAAGGATATTCTTTTGGTCTTGATCTGTAATCTAGTTGTTATGTTCACGTGCGCACACAATGATAAAATAGCCTGTTTGTTTTATATCTGTTTGCCCATGATATGAATGATGTCATACTATGTTCATCCTACTTTAAATCATGTCTCTTTATCCTTAGATGTCAACGAATGTGAGGAAATAGACAATACAGCAGGCATGCTACATGGACATATGTTCCAAAAGTGATTTTATTATGTAGTTGGCACTACAATACATACTAATGTATTACAGTAGTTCACCAAAATAAGTTATGTATAAACGTTTAACCTACTTTGTTTGTTTTTGTCTCATTATTAACTTATCTGGTACACTAATCTACAAGTTCAAACTTTCAGGAAGCTATGGAAAAATTGATTGAACAGCCACAATGACCTGAAGGTGACGAGGCTACTACAGGCACAATGTCACCTCTTGCTGCAGTGCGTCAGTATCTCTCCACTAACAGTGCAAAAAGCACCTTCCTGTGTAATTCTGGGTTCGTTGTCAAGGTAACCTCGTCCAAATCGCCTACTGAACAAAATCTTCCTGCTAGACAGAGTGATATATCTGTGCTCCAGACACAAGTCCAATCCCTAATGGACATTGTTTCGTAAACAAGAATTGTGGTTGAGAAAAGTCGTCAAGATATGAATGGTTTTGAAACCAGACTATCAGACATTCGCTTCGTTGTTCAAGAGCAATGGCGGAAAAAAGGTGGAGATTGTACTGCTCCATCAGATTCTACAGCCTGAAACATTAGCACTCAGGTCAAATGATATGTGCTTCTATACATCTTATGGTGCTTTTATCTGGAAGGACTATAAACTTTATGCCAACAGGCCTTTTGTTGTATGGTTGGATTTTTTTTTGTTGTGATACAACATTTATGATGCTGCCTCAGGTTGCAGTAATTACGACGCTATTTTTGTACAGTGTAGGTTTATCTTAGTAATGTAATCGACCGAAAGCTTCGTAGGAGCCCAACAAGCCAACATTCGTCGGGCCCATTCCAATTGGGCTAAAAACAATTATGGGCCGAAATTGGCATGTAACCCACTAAAAATATCTAGGCCTAAATCAGCATAAGCTTTCATATTTTTCTGGTAGGCGTGTGCCCATAGTGGGCCTTTAACAGGCCTAAACATAATCTGGGCCCTCAGTAAAAAAGGCCGTTTACAGGTGTAAATATATCGAGCCCATAAAATACATGGGCCTTTAATAGACCGAAAGTGAGATTGGGCCCTGATTGTGCCAAATAACCCACTGGACTTTAACAGGCCGAAATTCGGATGGACCGTAAATGCGCCGACCTAATACACATGCCTTTGACAGGCCAGAACTTCGGTCGGGCTAGATTATCGTCATTTCTATATGGGCCATTAATGGGCCCGATATGACGTTGGGCCACATATGGCCCATGGTTTACGTCCGGCTTTAACAGGCCGAAAATGACAATAGGCCGAAAGTGGCCCAAAGCTATAGTGGGCCTCTAACAGGCCGAATGTCATACATGGCCGAATATGACCCAAATCCTTCACAGTCGTTTATGGGTCGAAAGTTTTGATGGCCTGTAAATGGGCCAAAATGAAGCCGGACCTTTAACAGGCCGGAAATACACCGGGCCGTAATTCGGCCCAATTACTTAGCGGATTGTTAACGGGCCAGAAGTGACCATGGGCCGCATTGATGACAAGTTTAGGACAGGCCGTTGATGGGCCGATTTGACAGAGAATGTTGGGCCTTTAGCTGGGCCGGCCCATTATGGTCGGCAGAATCTTGTGGGCCTTTAGCTGGCCCGGCCCATTATGGTCCGCAAAATCATGTGGGCCTTTAGTTGGGCTGGCCCATTATGGTCTGCAAAATCGTGTGGGCCTTTAGCTGGGCCGGCCCATTATGGTCCCCTAAATATTGTGGGCCTTTAGCTGGGCCGGCCCATTATGGTCCGCTAAATCTTATGGGCCTTCGGTTGGGCCAGCCCATTTAATCTTTATGGGCCACTTTTGGGCCGGTCAACGTGTCAACATATCATAGGCCCATCGCCCGTTGGATCCGTCAGCCAATGAGAATTTTACACGTGGAAAATCGGCATTGGTCGTGGCTATTAACGGGTTATCGGATCCAAAATCCAACCCGATAGCTTAACGACGTTCCGTTATGGTGGATGCCACGTGTCGGTCACCCTTGACGAAAGCACTTCTGTGACGCGCGATTTATCTTCATGGAAGTGGACACTTCCGTGATGATAATTTTGGCAATCTCATGGAACACTTCTACGACAGCACATGTATGACTATCTTGATTCTGTCATAAATTTGTCATGGATGTACATGCATGACAGAAAACGCGACCTACTGTGACAAACACGTATCATCACGGAAGTGTATTTTTTTTGTAGTGGTATTGAGTGCAGCAAATTCGATTTATTCCTCACATGCACAACAATACAAAATTCTACCCACGACAATTGGACATCGCATTGCCGAATTGAACCAAGCAGTTAACTAAACACCACAACAAATGAACCGAACATTAACTGAGCACCACATTGCACAATATAACATTGAACCAAGCAGTTAACTAAACACCACAACAAATGAACCGAACATTAACTGAGCACCACATTGCACAATATAACATTGAACCAAGCAGTTAACTAAACACCACAACAAATGAACCAAACATTAAATGAGTACCACATTGCACATTATAACATTCTCCTAATAGAAGATAAGACAGTTAACCAAATAGTTAACTACAACCAATTGTAGCAATTGTATTTGTTTCTCATCTATTTACTACAGCCAAATTCAATTTATTCCTCACATGGTATACAATAATAGAATGCACCCACAATTTTGTAAAGATAAATTCGATTTATTTCTCACATGGAAGACAATACAAAATTGCAGCCTGCAGAATTGAACCAAACAGTTAACTGAAGACAACTAATTAACAAAACAGTTAATAAGTGAGCACCACACTGCACGACATATAGAACATATACACTAGAGTAACATATTGCCTGGTAAAATTAGATAGCACAATTCACTAGAATTTGTGAAGGAAAGGCAAGAGTAACACACGCAACGGGTAAACCGAGCATGCATAACCGGCGTAGCTAGCAAATGGCAAGGTGCACCTTCAAGATCTGAGGGTCGGCACGAATGGCAGCTGAGGGAGTCCTAGATTAGGGGGTGTCCGGATAGCCGGACTATAACCTTTGGCCGGACTCTTGGACTATGAAGATACAAGATTGAAGACTTCGTCCCGTGTCCGGATAGGACTTTCCTTGACGTGGAAGGCAAGCTTGGCGATACGGATATGTAGATCTCCTCCCATTGTAACTGACTCTGTGTAACCCTAACCCTCTCTGGTGTCTATATAAACCGGAGGGTTTTAGTCCATAGGACGAAAAACAATCATACCATAGGCTAGCTTCTAGGGTTTAGCCTCTTTGATCTCGTGGTAGATCTACTCTTGTACTACCCATATCATCAATATTAATCAAGCAGGAGTAGGGCTTTACCTCCATCGAGAGGGCCCGAACCTGGGTAAAAACATTGTGTCCCTTGTCTCCTATTACCATCCGCCTAGACGCACAGTTTGGGACCCCCTACCCGAGATCCGACGGTTTTGACACCGACATTGGTGCTTTCATTGAGAGTTCCTCTGTGCCATCGCCATCAGGAGGGATGCCTCACCCCGTCTTTAAAGACGGCACTGTTGCTAAGGGAGCTTTGGCTATCGGCTAGGTGGTTTTCTTATGACCGCCTGTTCGGCCGCTGCGCCGACGATGACTTCTTGGGTCATCAAAAGCAATCTTCACGTTAACTCAGAACTCGCCGAGAAGTTAGATCCAATGGAGCTCTCTTCCAATGGAGCTCTCTTCCCTAAACGAGCTCTTGGATCGCATCGCCGCCCTGGGAGTCGCTACAGACTACGATCAGATTGGGCCTAAATTCGATCTAAGAGAGATCAACTATCCCCAGTTCACCCGTCACGTGGCAGTGGTGGAGGAACAGTGCGGCAACCCTTCATCTATCCTAAGGACTAGCTATGTCTGGATTCCCGATCCCTCCGAGCGGGATACCCGCGGAGGGGAGGACGTCACTCAAGCCCTGAACCTAAAGTCAGGCAGCGGGCTAGATTCATTGGACAACATCCAAGAGTCCAAGTTTCCGAGTTCGAAAACTCCTTGGCCCTCGAGTCTTAGATTGGGCGAGGTTTCGGATCTAACTCCACCCACCCACCCAAACATAAGCGATCTATCCCAAATCAGGCAAGAGCCCGAAGAAACAGTACACGACTACTGGGCCAGATTCCTCCTAGTCATGAACAGGATAAAGGACTGCCGCGAGGAAGACGCAATTTCATTCTTCTGCAGTAATTGCACGGACAAAGGAATCCTCCATGCCATAAGTCGCCGTGAAATTACACACTTCGCCGACTTAGCGTCCATAGTACGAAAGTATTGTGCGATGGAAAGCGCCTGGAAAACTGAAATAAAATTTTGGGACAATCCGGCCCTGAATACAAACCCAGTCCGAAATAAAAGGGTGCATCATTGCCAGACACCCGGGTTAAACACCAAAAAGCAAAAACCCTCTACAGGGCATGGAACCGTACTGGAGAGATGGCTCAGTGGACGCTGTAAAATTCACAATACAGAGGGCGCCACACCTACTCATAGCCTTAGAGCATGTTGGATACTCCGGCAGGTAGCCAAGAGCAGCGAAGATCTTCTAACCTCAGAAGCTACAGAGCACCAGCCCAGAGATACCAGTACGGTATTAACAGTTTTTGAGACTTTTGCATCAAATAATATGCGAAAACGAACACTCCGCAACCTTGCCGAAGTCTACCACGTGGCAACAATAAACCCATGGAGTGACACGGCTATTACCTTTAATGCCAGTGACGAACCTAAATTCCGAATAGCCCGAGCACCAGCCGCATTGGTCCTCAGTCCAATAGTGGACGGCTTTCGACTCACCAAGGTACTCATGGACGGCAGCAGCGGATTGAACCTCATTTATGAGGAAACCCTTCGAAAAATGGAAATATACTGAAACCGCTTTGAGCAAAGCAGCACAACCTTTAGAGGAATAATCCCCAATCGGGAAGCGCGCTGTACAAGAAAAATCAAACTAGATGTGGTGTTCGGCATGCCGGATAATTACAGGTCTGAAGAGGTCACGTTCCAAGTGGCCCCGTTCAGTAGCGGATACCACACTATTTTAGGGCGGGAGGCGTTTACAATCTTCCAAGCCATACCCCATTACGGGTACATGAAGCTCAAAATGCCCGGGCCCAACGGAATCATCACCCTCGCTAGTGATCCGGACATAGCACTCCGCGCCGAAAATAAGACAGCCGCACTAGCCCTCGAGGCACTATTCGAAGCCCTAGCGGCTGAGGACTGACTGCGCTGCGCTCCACGATGAACAGGGACGACGTGATACTCAATAAAAGATCCAAGTCGACCTCCTTTAAACCGGTGGAGGAAATAGTCAAATTCCAAGTCCGTCCAACGGACCCTACAAAAACGGCTTCCATCGGGGCACAATTAAACCCTGATGTAGACGCCGCACTACGAGAGTTCCTACGCGAAAACTGGGTTATTTTTGCCTGGCACCCTTTAGACATGCCAGGAATCCCGCGTAGGCTGGTCGAGCACAGCCTAAATATACTAAAGGGATTCAAGCCAGTCAAGCAGGCTCTTCGGCGTTTCTCCGAACCTAAGAGACAAGCTATGTGAGAGGAGCTAGCCAAACTATTGGCGGCCGGATTCGTCAAAGATATAAAACATCCGGACTGGCTAGCAAACCTGGTGATGGTACCAAACAAGGACAAATCCTGGCGCCTGTGCGTTGATTTTAAGGACCTCAACAAGGCTTGCCCAAAGGATCCCTTCCCCCTCCCCCGCACCGATCAAATTGTGGACGCTACCGCATGACACGATTCATTGTGTTTCCTCGACGCATACTCCGGCTACCATCAAATTAAGATGGCAGAGCCAGACCAAACCGCAACGGCATTCATCACCCCATACGGCCCGTTCTGCTTCAACACGATGCCCTTCGGGCTCAAAAACGCCGACGCAACATATCAACGCATGATTCAGACATGTCTGGCAAACCAGATCGGCAAAACAGTGGAGGCATACATAGATGACGTGGTCGTCAAAACCAAGCATGTCGAAACTCTAGTAGACGACTTGAGGCTCACATTCGATAACCTCCGAACATACGACATCAAGCTCAACCCAGAAAAATGCGTTTTCGGTGTACCGGCCGGAAAGCTCTTGGGCTTCATTGTATCCGGTAGAGGAATTGAAGCAAATCCAGCCAAGCTCCGAGCTCTATCACAATTGGATATCCCAAAGGACCTCAAACAAATACAAAAATTGACCGGATGCATGGCGGCTCTAAGCCGCTTTATCTCCCGCTTGGGAGAAAAGGCATTACCCCTTTATCGCCTCCTCCGGCGCACCGAACACTTCGAGTGGACGGATGCCGCCACGGCCGGACTCGAAGAAATAAAAGCCATATTGGCAACAAACCCAGTCCTGGCCGCGCCAAACATTAGCGAACCAATGCTATTATACATTGTGGCAACTCATCAAGTTGTAAGCGCAGTGCTCGTCGTCGAACGTGAAACGGACGAACACAAATTCCCCCTTCAAAAGCCGGTTTACTATGTGTCCACTGTCCTCACTCCATGCAAGTCACGGTACCCGCATTAACAAAAGATAGCGTACGCGGTATTTATGGCATCCCGGAAGCTACGACACTACTTTCAAGAGTGTTCGATAACAGTAGCCTCTGAAGTACCTCTTAACGATATTATAAACAACCGCGACGCGACGGGCCAGATTGCCAAATGGGCCATTGAGCTCCTCCCGTTTGACATAACCTATAAGCCACGGCGAGCTACTAAGTCGCAAGTTTTGGCCGACTTCGTCGCCGAATGGACTGAAACCGAACTACCTAAAGAGTACAACACATATTCCAACTGGATCATGCACTTCGACGGCTCCAAAATGTTGGCTGGTCTGGGGGCTGGCGTCATTCTGACGTCCCCAACAGGAGATACAGTTCAATACGTACTCCAGATAATGTATACGGACTCCAACAACGCAGTCGAATATGAGGCCCTTCTACATGGTCTCCGGATGGCAGTATCCATGGGCATTCAACGCCTAGAGGTGCGCGGGGATTCGACCCTCGCGATATCCCAAATAAATGGAGACTTTGATGCCAAGGATCCGAAAATGGCAGCTTATCGCAACGCCGTCCTAAAAAATGTCAGCTCGGTTCAAGGGGCTCGAATTTCACCATATAGCCCGGGAAAACAATGAGGCAGCAGACGTCCTGGCACGCATCGGCGCAAAGCGCGATGCCGTCCCTCCCAACATCTTCTTGGAGAGGCTGTTCAAGCCATCCGTAGTATGGGAAGGGGAATCCGGAAATAACAGTCCGGACCCAACCGCACTGCCCGACACCGAACACTCTAACACAATTGGAGGCTCTGCCAACGAAGTAACATCCTCAGCCCACCTAATAATGGCAGTCATCGCCCCGTGGACAGAACCATTCCTAGCCTACCTAACCAGGCAGGAACTTCCCGAGGACCAAAACGAGGCACGCTGCATAGTGTGGCGATCTAAAGCCTATAAAGTCCACGAGGGAGAGCTTTATAAGAAAAGCACCACCGGAGTCCTTCAAAGGTGTATCTCTGAAGAGGAAGGGCGGAATCTTCTGGCAGAAATTCATGCCGGACTCGGCGGTCACCACGCTGCAGCCCGGGCCCTTGTAAGCAAGGCCTTCCGTACAGGATTTTATTGGCCGATGGCCCGGGCAGATGCTCAGGTCTTAGTCCAACGATGCGTTGGTTGCCAGCTCTTTGCTAATCAAAGCCATACGCCACCCACCGCCCTCCAAACTATACCCATCACCTGTCCCTTCGCGGTCTGGGGGCTTGACATGGTTGGACCCCTTAAAGGAGGAACCCACAAGTAAAAATACTTACTGGTCATGGTGGATAAGTTCACCAAATGGATAGAGGCCAAGCCTGTTAAGACGGCCGAATCCGGACCGGTGATAGACTTCATATCCGGGGTCGTACACCGTTATGGCGTCCCCCACAGCATCATCACTGATAATGGCACGAACTTTACGGCCGACGAGGTCAAACTCTGGTGCAAAAACATGGGCATCAAGCTCGACTATGCTTCAGTCTATTACCCACAAACTAACGGTCAAGTCGAGCGAGCAAATGGTCTGATCATGAGCGGCATCAAACCTAGATTAGTGCGGTCCCTCAAGGAATCTAACACGCACTGGGTAGAGGAGCTCGACTCTATACTCTGGGGGCTGTGGACACGCCGAATCGCACCACCGGATACTCACCATTCTTTATGGTATACAGCGCAGAGGCGGTTCTGCCCTGCGACATAATTCATGACTCACCTCGAGTGCGCATGTACGAAGAAAGAGAAGCCGAACTCGATCGGCAGGACAGTTTGGACGCCTTGGAGGAGGAGCATGACGTGGCAAAAGCCCGTTCCGCATTCTATCACCAGCAGGCTCGAAGATACCAAAGCAGAGAAGTACGGGCCAAAACTTACAATGTTGGCGAGTTAGTTCTACGCCTGCCGGATAAGAAAAAGGACAAACTGAAGCCCAAATGGGAAGGTCCCTTCATTAATGACCAAGTCCTGACTGGTGGAGCATACCGTCTGCAGGATGTATCGGATAATCGACTCGAGCCGAACCCATGGAACGCAGCCCAACTCTGAAGATTCTACGCCTAGCGCCGGACTCTGTGTTCGTCTCCTTCCTCTGTCCATTTTTATACACTATCTGTCTTGGATTTCTACCCTTCTCCCTTTCTTTTCATCTCACAGCCTTCAAAGGCCAATTTGTGTCTTGTTTGCACATAACGGACGTGCTATCTGCATTCATTATACCTGGGGGCTTCTTTAATAGAAGCTTATTCATATGGGCTGCATGCCCAACACATGTGTTATCCTTCCGCATGTACCCTTTATTCACCATTATATGCATCGATATGACTTAAGTTTGGGCCAAGCTGGGTTGCCTGGCTCTTGTATTTATGCCCTACGTTCCCGTTAATTCGGCTAGGGCATAAGGGGAGCACCTCTGCGATTGTTACTGCCGGGTCAGCCGGATGTGTACCTCAGAACTGGGTGAAGCCGAAAGCTAGCGTTCTTAAGGGAATAATTGGTCGATGAACTAAAGATGCTTTCTCACATATTTACTTATGCGCCCCCAGATGTTTTTACTGCGTCTCTTTTCGCAGTCTGGACATGCACTTTAGGGCATGCCTCCCAGGGAAAGGAACCCCTAACCGAACTATTCTCCCTGGAAGATGTTTCTTACTAACCATGTAATATAACATAACTAGTTGGGCACTTGTCTGTTCAAGCATTAATGACCCCTACTCTTGGTCTCCATGCATGCCCCAGTTCTTACATAACCGAGAGGGTATTCAGACACACGCCGGACCGTCGGGTGCCGAGGTTGAAGTGAAAAGTTCCGCCATGACAAACGATCTACAATCCGGCTAAAAGGCATTATACATGTCATCTTAAATTACATAGTGAATTTGACTGATTAAATTCCTCTTCAATACCATCCAACAGGCTGTCTAGTTTACAGTCCTGCTGGGAATACTTTGCGGCCAATTCTACTTGGCCGTACACTAAGCTCACAGGGATCTCCTTCCCATCGGGCCCCACAGGTCCAACCTCGGCCATGTGGTTTGGGTCAGCCTTCGTGTACCGCGTCTTCACCATGGCCCGGGCCTCCCTCGCACCTTGACGGCAGGCTGATATCTTCCATAATCGGAAGCGCCGCCGCGCTCCCTTCAGCTTCTCTGCAAGCTCTCCAAGGCCTTCGGGCATGGATACGGATGGCCACAAGGCCTGGGCAATGCCTTGCATCGCCTGCCGAACTCATTCATGCAGTTGTGAGAGCTCGGGAAGAAGGTCACCCGTAAAACAGGGCATTTCCTCTGCAGGACGACCTATTAGCATACCTACAGACACAGCTCTGTTAGTCTTCTTCCTCGCCGAACTGTTTTTAAAGTTCGTTCAAGCACTTACTAAATATGCCGCGTCGAAGCCGCCGATTCTCCTTAACGGAGTCAAACAATTGGGCACGAACATCCTTTAGGTCCACTCCCAGCTGGGTGTTGGCATCTTGGAGATCATTATTCTCCTGCCTCACCTTGATAAGCACGCTCTCACCAGCCTTTACCAGGCGTAGGAGTTGCTGCTTATCTGGATTTAATCCAGCGCCATCTGCAATTTCATTGTCAGACTTGCATACACGCCGCACTCTACATGATACTTATCAATTGAGGCATATAATACAAGAGGGGGTCTTCTTGGCCTCCCCTGCCGCGGCTAGTGCGGCCTGAAGCTGGGCTTTGCACTCTTCTAGCTCCTGGGACAGTTGGGTATTCTTTTCTGTAAGAACCTGCATAACAATTGATACTTAAATCAGTTATTCTAACTGTTTCAAGTCTCAGGGGCTACTGGTATATATAGTCACCAAATGTTCTCACCCGTACGTCCTTTACATACTGCTCCGTGGCTCTGGTTAGACCATTTTGAGCAGCACAGAGGTACGCATCTCCCGAGTTGAAGGCCTCCAACGCCTCCTGGGAGAAGCAAGCGTCGCGAAAAATTGTCTGACGACGCCTGTGGTTCATGGCACTCTCCACCTCGGAGTTGGTGGCAGACAGCCTGTCCGCATCCTCTGTCGAAGGAGCGCCCGGGGCGCGCCTCATGTTCGCCTCCGCTTCCGGACCCAGCTTTGGAGCTGGGCTGGTGGAGGCGCGATTGGCAACCTCTCCGGATATAGTCCGGCGAGCGCCCTTTTTCCTAAAAGAGAGCATGGGCGTTAGTATGCCTCCGAGAGTGATATCTCGGAATAAGATGGCTCCCCATACCATTGCGCCGACGTCTCAATCCGGACCGCACTTCTTTTCAGCCTGCTGGGCCTCGCGGCCCCTTGTTGGCTAGTCGCTGCAGGTTCGGTCTCCCGCCTTGAGGGCCTCACCTGCAAAACACCGTTGGTATACGGTAGTCGAAAATACGCAAAAACGGATCCCCTTCTCAAAGTGTTGGACTTCGGTCTCAGTTACCTGTGAGGCTGGGAGTAGCCCAGGGCAATCGGATGTAATAGCCACCAAGGCATTGTCGATGCTCAATTGGTAAAATACCCCATCGATCAGCTCCACAGATATGTCCGGATCCTCTTGGGAGGCCGGGTCGAGGGACCGTTCCGGATCCTCGGGTTGTGGAGGAGGGCTGTTTATCTCCTTTACGGACTGACGCAGTTCCTGCGTCAAAATCTCAATATAGGATACTTAATTATGGGAATATGGAACGGATGGGCAAAAAGGGGTGTCCGCTTACCCAGCTTGGAGGATTGTACATAGAAAATCCGCCCAGTGGATTGACGCAGAGAAATTCCTCCTCTTTTCCCTTGTACAAAACAGACAAGATCTTTGTTAGGGCGGCAACCGATTCCGGCCCCTTACGGCCGTAGCGGGTGGCATCATCCTCCTCGTTGAAATCCCACATTGGGTGGCCTCTATATTGAAGCGGCTGCACCTCCCGCATAATGCATATGGCCATGATCTCGATCATGGTCAGTCCGGAATGAGCTAACAACCTTATCCGGCTCATCAGGTAAAGGACGTCCTTGTCACTTTCCTTCTGAGGTCTCTGCGGATGCGAGCTCAAGCGTTTCCTCAAGGGAGCATTATCGAATTCAGGGAGGCCAATCCGAATAGGATCCACCAGGGGGACATCTTCTATGTAAAACCATTCCGAGGGCCAATCTTCGGACGCATTCTTTGGGGTTCCGGATAGATACCCGGTCCCGGCGATGCGCCACACTTCAGCTCCGCCCACTTGATATACTGACCCCTTCTGAGAACGGGGCATGAGGCAAAACAGCTTCTTCCATGGCGTGAAATGAGCCTCACAGCCCAAAAATAGCTCACAAAGGGCTACGAAGCCCGCGATATGCAATATGGAGGCAGGCGTAAGGTTGTGGAACTGGAGGACGTAGAACTCCAGGAGCCCCCGGAGAAACGGATGAATTGGAAATCCGAGCCCTCTTATCAGATAGGGGACAAGGTATACCCGCTCTCCTTTGGAGGGATTAGGGATGCTCTCCGCTTGCTCTCCACCATTATAGGTGGCAAGCGCGGCTCGAGCCGGGACCATGTAGGATGGGGGAAGAAACCATTTTGTTTGAAGCGTCACTAGCTCGCTATGCGGGATGGAACATATCTCCCAATCTCCAGGCTGAGGACTGGGCAGGCGAGAGGAGGAGCTGCGACGACCAGCCATGATGGAATGGATCTCTGTCGAATGCGCTCCGATGAATGGTCGCGGAGGGAAGATGTTGTGATTTGGATCTAAATCCTCGTCTCTTTAATAGGCAGCTCATTTACGCAGCTAGGGGGGTAAATGTAAAAACACCTTGGCTTTTCGCATTCATTTGACACGTGGAAGAAGGCCATTATTGGGCGTGGAAGCCAAGAAGCGCAATATTCACAAGAATCCGGACACCATTCAACAGGAACACGGAATTTGGAGAAGAACCCGCCTTGCAATGCTGAAAACAATCTGCGCGCCGGACTCATCGTCATTGAAGCCTGGTTCGGGGGCTACTGAGGGAGTCCTGGATAGATACCAACTTATAACGCCCTCGATGCGGCTATATCTCCCACGTGTCGAAGCACGACTTAGAGGCATAACCGCATTGAAAGCAATGTCGCAAGTGAGGTAATCTTCACACAACCCATGTAATACATAAGGGAAAGAGATACATAGTTGGCTTACAATCGCCACTTCACACAATACATGAGTGAAGCATTACATCATACAGATACAATCACGGTCCGACTACGGAACCAAAATAAAAGAAGACTACCCCAAATGCTACACAGATCCCTGATCGACCCCAACTGGGCTCCACTACTGACCAACTGAAACGAAACAACACAACGAACACGATCTTCATCAAACTCCTCCTTGAGCTCGGATGCGTCACCTGCACGGTTTCATCGGCACCTGCAAACTGGTTTTGGAAGTATCTGTGAGTCACGGGGACTCAGCAATCTCACACCCGCGAGATCAAGACTATTTAAGCTTAAAGGTAGGACAGGGTAGTGAGGTGGAGCTGCAGCAAGCGACTAGCATATATGGTGTCTAACATACGCAAATGAGAGCGAGAAGAGAAGGCAAAAGCACGGTCGAACAACTATGATCAAGAAGTGGTCCTAGAACAACCTACGTCAAGCATAACTCCAACACCGTGTTCACTTCCCGGACTCCGCCGAGAAGAGACCATCACGGTAACACACGCGGTTGGTGTATTTTAATTAAGATCAACTTCGGGTTTTCTACAATCGGACATTAACAAATTCCCATTTGCCACATAACCGCGGGCACGGCTTTCGAAAGTTCAAACCCTGCAGGGGTGTCCCAACTTAACCCATGATAAGCTCTCGCGATCAACGAAGGATATTCCTTCTCCCCGGGAAGACCCGGTCAGTCTCGGAATCCCGGCTACAAGACATTTCGACAGTAATAAAACAAGTCCAGCAAAGCCGCCCGATTGTGCCGACAAATCCTGATAGGAGCTGCACATATCTCGGTCTCAGGGCACATCCGGATGAGACATCCTACGAGTAAAACCAGGCCTCGAGTTTCCCCGCGGTGGCCCTGCAGTCTGCTCGTTTCGAACCAGCACTTAGAGAAGCACTGGCCCGGGGGGGCTAAATAAAGATGACCCTCAGGCTGGCCGACCCAAGGGAAAGGGATAGGTGATAGGCAAATGGTAAAACCAAGGTTGGTCCTTGCTGGAGGAGTCTTATTCAAAGCGAACTGTCAAGGGGGTCCCATAAATCACCCGACCGCGTTAGGGATGCAAAATCCAGGAACATAACACCGATATGATGGAAACTAGGGCGGCAAGAGTGGAACAAAACACCAGGCATAAGGCCGAGCCTTCCACCCTTTACCAAGTATATAGATGCATTAGTTAAATAAGATATATTGTGATATCCCAACAAGTAAACGTGTTCCAATCAAGGAACAACATCCCCATGTTCCAACAAGGAACAAACTTCATCTTGACCTACAACTAACAACGCTACAAGAGGGGCTGAGCAAAGCGGTAACATAGCCAACCAACGGTTTGCTAGGACAAGGTGGGTTAGAGGCTTGGTTTAACAATATGGGAGGCATGATAAGCAAGTGGTAGGTATCGCAGCATATGCATAGCAAAAGAGCGAGCAACTAGCAAGCAAAGATAGAAGTGATTTCGAGGGTATGGTCATCTTTCCTGAGATCCCGCTAGGAAGAAGAACGAGTCCATGAAGAAGATAAACGGACGTAGTCGAGCGAATCCTCACAATCGCAACATTATCGGAACTAACCCGAAGAAACAACACCGAAAAGAAGTAAACAACATAGTAAACCAACGAGCACAAACATGGCGTGATGCACAATCAAGTATGATGCATGTTCGGTTTAATGAGGCATGGCATGGCAAACTGCACAAAAAATACAACAAATTAAGTGGAGCTCAATATGCAACGGGTTGCATATTGACGAAACACCACATCAAGTTATTTAGTTCACTCCCGATTAGGAACACCACAATATTAAATGTTGTTAAACGTGGCAAGGGGTGAAGCATAATTAAACTAACTATTTAGGCAAGTTTAAATGAGGCTGGAAATAAGAAACAACAATTCCGGTAAATCCCCATATGTCAATTAGCAATTTAATGCAAACATAGTTTACAATATTTTAAATGGTATTATCATGATGCGGATGACATGGGCAAGTTTTATGCAATTTTTATGAAAAAGTTGACATGATATATTATGAAGCATTTGGTCACCATGGCGGAACGAAAGGGGTGCCACGGCAACGACAACGGAAATGGTGCCACGGCAACATATCGGTTCCGGTAGCTCATGGAGATACCGGTGCAAAAGGAAGCATGTCATGAGCGTGTCATGCAAGATGGTGGGGTGACCCCGGCAACCGGGTTCCCACGAGTTAGTGGCATGGAAACGAGTGACAATTCGGATACGGTGCAAACACGGGCATAACATACAACACATGCATCCGGTCCACGGCGGTCGTCTCGGCAGTTATACCTTCGAAGCGTTCAAACGGGATGGTTCGGGTTCGGTGCAATGTAGAGGAAGTAGACGTTCCCGCGACGGTAGTGGAAGTAGTGGTACACGTGTCGAAAAGGAACTTGATGGATCCGAGGTCTTTGACGTAGTGGTACACATTTCGTAGACGAACTTGGCGTTCCGGAGAGGGTACTTGCCGGATCCACAACACTGTGACCGTTCGTGGCAGGGGAACTTGATGTTCACGGGTCTTCCAAAAACGTCGTGGTACTTGGCATCAATGTGGCCTACAGGGTACTTGACGAAATCCACATTGGATGTAGTCGTTCATATTTGAAGGGGAACTTGGCACGTCCAAAATCTTCGAGCTTCGTCGTGTACTTGACATCTCGGTGCTGTAGTCGAACTTGCCGGTCTTGCTGAACTGAAGGGGCATCGAGGGACTAGCAAAGGCCCTACCTCGGGAGGTCACAGGGGGTGCGTGGAGGTAGCTCGAGCTGCTGGTCGTCGGGGCATGGCCGAGCAGCGGCTGGAAGAAGTGGCCGGTGTTGGCCTTGGCATGAAGCAGGGGAGGCGGAGCTCCTGCTAGGGCGATGGTGGCGAGCAGGCAACGAAACTTGGCGTCGACGTACAGATGCAGCTGGGAGAAGCAACGACTGGACCGTGCAGCGGCGGGCGAGGGACTCCGGGACGGCGCGGAGGTCGAGGAACCGGACTCTTGGACTATGAAGATACAAGATTGAAGACTTCGTCCCATGTCCGGATAGAACTTTCCTTGGCGTGGAAGGCATGCTTGGCGATACGGATATGTAGATCTCCTCCCATTGTAACCGACTCTGTGTAACCCTAACACTCTCCGGTGTCTATATAAACCGGAGGGTTTTAGTCCATAGGACGAACAACAATCATACCATAGGCTAGCTTCTAGGGTTTAGCCTCTCTGATCTCGTGGTAGATCTTCTCTTGTATTACCCATATCATCAATATTAATCAAGCAGGAGTAGGGTTTTACCTCCATCGAGAGGGCCCGAACCTGGGTAAAAACATTGTGTCCCTTGTCTCCTTTTACCATCCGCCTAGACGCACAGTTCGGGACCCCCTACCCGAGATCCGCCGGTTTTGACAACGACAGCAGCAATCACGACCTCACCCACGCGTGCGGCCGCGATTTGCTTCTTCGCTGCCAAATGCTCCTTGAGGTCCTGGCTATACTGCATGCACCATGGCTTAGGCCGGCGCTTATTTGGTGGAGGGGTCGGTGATTTGCGTGGAAGGTGTCGCGCTCGCACCGGCGGTCGGGCCATGTGGGATGTGGAAGGAGGAGGAGGATGGGGGTCAGGTGTGGATTACATTCCTGGATAGGCGAGGCCGAGCAGCGTGAAGGAGGGTCACCGGCGAGGATGCGGCAGCGCTGTAAGCAAGGAGTGAAGGTTTCAACTTGGAAAAGGAAGGCAGAAAGAGGGAAAATGTGGCTTTTGGTAAGGGGGAGGGGGCAGGGAGGTAAATATTTCCACGGAAGCCAAAAATTTGGAATCGCTTCAGCCAAAAAACTGGCGCGCAAAGTGTCATCAAACACGGTCCCTTATTCAGAAATGGTCCGAAGATATTTTGTGTTGCATCACACACGGTTGGTTATAATAAACTGTGTGGGATCTACTTGATTTTTGGTCTTGATTTGAATTACATAATGGGGTCACATCAGCAATGGACGGTGTTTGAATTGCTAGACCTTTTATCTGCAGTGATCATAAAATAATTGGAATTATTCAGGGTTCATTTGGACATTTTTATGCATTAGGTGAGTTACCAATGCATTTATGTGCATAATTAAAATTTGAACTACATGCACATGCTCCAGTGCATATAAATTCGTTGAAAAATCAAATCTTTGTCCTTGGGTGCATGCTTAGGTCCCATGCAATAAATGGGAATGAATTTCAAACACCATGACACCGTTGATTGCCGGCAAAACAGTGAGATGCCTGGTTTTTAAATTCTAGTAAATCCAAAACTTGTCTGAAATTCATGAAACTTGGCATGCTATCATGGAGCGGCATCAACATGCCGTGGTACAAATTTTGTCCCATTTTGGGCAGGTTGGGGTATATACTTCTCACAAACCGGAGCTTCTCCAACAAGCATGATGGTTTTCGGTACGGAACGTCCCACCTTTCGGGACGAAACAATATCCATTGCCTCTTATTGCTTTCAAGTTTTTTTCTCGTGTCAACATAGAACAATAGGAGTGTTGTGCGAATTTTTGTTATTTTTCGGGGTTCGTTTGGACATTTTTATGCATTAACTGGGTTTTCAATACATTTTATGTGCATAATTCAAATTTGAACTACATGCACATGCTCCAGTGCATATAAATTCGTTGAAAAATCAAATCTATGTCCTTGGGTGCATGCTTAGGTCCCATGCAAGAAACGGGAATGAATTTCAAACACCGGGGCACCATTGATTGCCGGCAAAACATTGAGATGTCTGGTTTTTAAATTCTAGTAAATCCAAAACTCATCTGAAATTCATGAAACTTGGCATGCTATCATGGAGCGGCATCAACATGCCGTGGTACAAATTTTGTACCATTTGGGGAAGGTTTGGGTATATGCTTCTCACTAACCGGAGCTTCTCACAACAAGCATGATGGTTTTCGGTAGGTTACGTCCCACCATTGGGGACGAAACAATATCCATTGCCTCTTATTGCTTTCAATTTTTTTATCATGTCAACATAGAACAACAGGAGTGTTGTGTGAATTTTTGTGTTTTTTCGGGGTTCGTTTGGACATTTTTATGCATTAGCTGAGTTTTAATGCATTTTATGTGCATAATTCAGATTTGAAATACATGCACATGCTCCAGTGCATATAAATTGGTTGAAAAATCAAATCTGTGTCCTTGGGTCCATGCTTAGGTCCCATGCAAGAAATGGGAATGAATTTCAAACACCGGGGCACCGTTGATTGCCGACAAAACATTGAGATGCCTGGTTTTTAAATTCTAGTAAATCTAAAACTCGTCTAAAATTCATGAAACTTGGCATGCTATCATGGAGTGGCATCAACATGCCCCGGTACAAACTTCCTCCCATTTGGGGCAGGTTTGGGTATATGCTACTCAAAAACCGGAGCTTCTCACAACAAGCATGATGGTTTTCAGTAAAGAAAGTCACACCTTTGGGGACGAAACGATATCCATTGCCTCTTATTGCTTTCATTTTTTTCTCGTGTCAACATAGAATGGGTTCGTTTGGACATTTTTATGCATTAACTGAGTTTTCAATGCATTTTATGTGCATAATTCAAATTTGAACTACATGCACATGCTCCAGGGAATATAAATTGGTTGAAAAATCAAATCTGTGTCCTTGGGTTCATTCTTAGGTCCCATGCAAGAAATGGGAATGAATTTCAAACACTGGGGAATCATTGATTGCCGGCAAAACATTAAGGTGCCTGGTTTTTAAATTCTAGTAAATCCAAAACTCGTCTGAAATTCATGACACTTGGCATGCTATCATGGAGTGGCATCAACATGCCGTGGCACAAATTTTGTCCCATTTGGGGCAGGTTTGGGTATATTATTCTCACAAACCGGAGCTTCTCACAACAAACATGATGGTTTTCTGTAGGGAACGTCCCACCTTTGGGGACGAAATGATATCCATTGCCTCTTATTGCTTTCAATTTTTTTCTCGTGTCAACATAGAACAACAGGAGTGTTGTGTGAATTTTTGTGATTTTTCAGGGTTCGTTTGGACATGTTTATGCATTAACAGAGTTTTTAATGCATTTTATGTGCATAATTCAAATCTGTGTCATTGGGTGCATGCTTATGTCCCATGCAAGAAATGGGCATGAACTTCAAACACCGGGGCACTGTTGATTGCCGGCAAAACATTGAGATGCCTGGTTTTTAAATTCTAGTAAATTCAAAATTCTGTTAACCATTCATGTGACGCCACGTGTCTTGGATTTTAATGGCTGTAGGAGGTGCCGTGTGGACAGCTTCTTGATCTTGACTGAACGGGAGGCATGTGAGCACCATCCGGTGCGCAGGCTGACCGAGAGGCATGCAAGCTGTCCTCGAGTGCGCAAGCTCACCGGGAAGCGTGCGAGCTGTACGCTGTGCAGGCTCATTGGGAAGCGAGCCCTTTGGTATCCATTGCCGCCCGCCTTGCTCGCGTCCTCTCCATTAATGGTGCCCAAGCCGCAGTTTAATTCGCTTTTTAAATATAAAGCACTCATCGGAAACATTTTAGTCAGAAGACCCGTATGCAAATCGACAGCTTCCCCAGGAAGCCAAGAGAAAATGTGCCGAGCAAGATTTCTCCAGCTCTTGATCGCAAACGATTTAGATAGAACCCCCGTATGGAAAGTGAGAGCAGCTCAGGATTTGTGCATCCCTTCAACGCAAACGGTTGTTCTAGATGACCCGGGTGCAACCACGTACAAACAATTTGGTAAGATTTGCATCTGTCATATTGGGTATGTTGCCATTTGTCAAACTGGAAAGATTTACATTTGTTGATCTACTAACGTTGCCATTTGTCAATCCTTGTAACACTGCGATTTGTGAAAATATGCAGCTAGAAATCATTAGCACTATGTAATTTTTGCAACTAAAATTCAGTAATTAAGCACAGATTTCATACATACATTAAGCGGTCATTCTTAATTTATACAATCAGTTCAAATCGACAGCTGAACCGACCAAACTTCTCCCCAATTGTTGCCAACCACATACTGAAATAGCTAGTTCAACTATATATACTAGCTAATTTTAAGTACGTTGTACAGTTCGACCACACATCTATAGGCAGATGAACTGAACAAAATAGCCCCTAAATACTACTACTACCACAGAGGGGCTTTGTGCTACTTCCGGCAGCCTCTCCTCTGCCGAGAACGCTCAGTAAGAGACAGAGGAGGAGGGGGAGCCTACTGACAAGCTGGATAAATGCAATACGGTGCCTGCCGCTGCTACACGTTCAGCGACGCTCGCCAGCTTGAACGCCCACTGCCGCTCCAGACGATCCCTCTCGAAGCAGCCGGACTGCTTGTAGATCTCCTGATTCCTCGCCTGTGCGTCGCGTGTGTTGCGGCCATGGCTGTGGTAAGGCTCTTTGCATGCTCGATGAGGCGCTCCTCCTCCTCCTCCCGCAGGAACTCAATGTAGCGCGCAAGGTCGCTGACGCACATGCCGGCCTCCACCTCCGCCCCTCCTTCGGGCGGCGATGGTTGATGTCTACTACGCAACCTTCTTCTTGTAGACGTTGTTGGGCCTCCAAGTGCAGAGGTTTGTAGGATAGTAGCAAATTTACCTCAAGTGGATGACCTAAGGTTTATCAATCCGTGGGAGGCGTAGGATGAAGATGGTCACTCTCAAGAAACCCTACAATCAAATAACAAAGATTCTCTTGTGTCCCCAATACACCCAATACAATGGTAAATTGTATAGGTGCACTAGTTCGGCGAATAGATGGTGATACAAGTGCAATATGGATGGTAGATATAGGTTTCTGTAATCTGAAAAAAAAACAACAACAAGGTGACTAACGATAAAAGTGAGCGTAAACGGTATTGCAATGCTAGGAAACAAGGCCTAGGGTTCATACTTTCACTAGTGCAAGTTCTTTCAACAATAATAACATAATTGGATCATATAACTATCCCTCAACATGCAACAAAAGTCACTCCGAAGTCACTAATAGCGGAGAACAAACGAAGAGATTATTGTAGGGTATGAAACCACCTCAAAGTTATCCTTTCTGATCGACCTATTCGAGAGTCCGTAGTAAAATAACATGAAGTTATTCTTTCCGTTCGATCTATCCTAGAGTTCGTACTAGAATAAGATCTTAAGACACAAATCAACCAAAACCCTAATGTCACCTAGATACTCCAATGTCACCTCAAGTATCCGTGGGTATGATTATACGATATGCATCACACAATCTCAGATTCATCTATTCTACCAACACAAAGAACTTCAAAGAGTTCCCCAAAGTTTCTACTGGAGAGTCAAGACGAAAACATGTGCCAACCCCTATGCATAAGTTCACGAGGTCACGGAACCCGCAAGTTGATCACCAAAACATACATCAAGTAGATAATGTGATATCCCATTGTCACCACAGATAAGCATATGCAAGACATACATCAAGTGTTCTCAAATCCTTAAAGACTCAACCCAATAAGATAACTTCAAATTATTCAAAAAAATAGATAACTTCAAAGGGAAAACTCAATGCATTACAAGAGAGTAGAGGTGGAGAAACATCATAAGATCCAACTATAATAGCAAAGCTCGCTATACGTCAAGATCGTACCACCTCAAGAACACGAGAGAGAGAGAGAGAGATCAAACACATAGCTACTGGTACATACCCTCAGCCTCGAGGGTGAACTACTCCCTCCTCATCATGGAGAGTGCCGAGATGATGAAGATGGCCACCGGTGAGGGATCCCCCCTCCGGCAGGGTGCCGGAATAGGGTCCTGATTGGTTTTTGGTGGCAATAGAGGCTTGCGGCAGCGGAACTCCCGATCTAGGTTATGTTCTAGGGGTTTCTGTATATATAGTAGGTTTTGGCGTCGAGAACAAGTCAGGTGGCTGTCCACGAGGAAGGGAGGCACGCCCAGGGGGTGGGCACGCCCCCAACCTCATGGGCAGCCCGGGACTCTTCTGGCCCATCTCTTTTGCTCCATGGCCTTCTTCTGGTGCAAAAATAAGTTCCATGAAGTTTCAGGTCAATTGGACTCCGTTCGGTTTCCTTTTCTGCGATACTCAAAAACAAGGAAAAACAGAAACTGGCACTGGGCTCTAGGTTAATAGGTTAGTCCCAAAAATCATATAAAATAGCATATAAATGCATATAAAACATCCATGAAAGATAATATAATAGCATGGAACAATAAAAAATTATAGATACGTTGGAGACGTATCAAGCATCCCCAAGCTTAGTTCCTGCTCGTCCTCGAGTAGGTAAATGATAAAAACAGAATTTTTGATGTGGAATGCTACCTAACATATTTATCAATGTAATCTTCTTTATTGTGGCAAGAATATTCTGATCCATAAGATTCAAGGCAAAAGTTTAATATTGACATAAAAATAATAGTACTTCAAGCATACTAACCAAGCAATTATGTCTTATCAAAATAACATAGCCAAAGAAAGCTCATCCCTACAAAATCATATAGTTTGTCCATGCTTCATTTTTGTCACACAAAAATGGTCTCATCATGCACAACCCCGATGACAAGCCAAGCAATTGTTTCATACTTTAGCAATCTCAAACTTTTTCAACTTTCACGCAATACATGAGCGTGAGCCATGGATATAGCACTATGGGCGGAATAGAATATAATGATGGGGGTTATGTAGAGAAGACAAAAAAGGAGAAAGTCTCACATTGACACGGCTAATCAACGGGCTAGGGAGATGCCCATCAATTGATGTCAATGCGAGGAGTAGGGATTGCCATGTAACAGATGCACTAGAGCTATAAATGTATGAAAGCTCAACGAAAGAAACTAAGTGGGTGTGCATCCAACTTGCTTGCTCATGTAGACCTAGGGCATTTGAGGAAGCCCATTGTTGGAATATACAAGCCAAGTTCTATAATGAAAATTTCCAACTAGTATATGAAAGTGACAATATGAGAGACGCTATATCATGAAGATCATGGTGCTACTTTGAAGCACAAGTGTGGAAAAAGGATAGTAGCATTGTCCCTTTTATTTATTTTTTTCCTTTTTTTATTTGGCCTTTCTTTTTTTTTTGGCCTTTCTTTTTTTATTTCGCCTTTTTTAAAAAAAAATCGGGACAATGCTCTATTAATGATGATCATCACACTTCTATTTATTTACAACTCAATGATTACAACTCAATACTAGAACAAAATACGACTATATATGAATGCCTCCGGCGGTGTACCAGGATGGGCAATGAATCAAGAGTGAGATGTATGAAATAATATGCATGGTGGCTTTGCCACAAATACGATGTCAACTACATGATCATGCAAGGCAATATGACAATGATGAAGCGCGTCATAATAAACAGAACGGTGGAAAGTTGCATGGCAACATATCTCGGAATGGCTATGGAAATGCCATAATAGGTAGGTATGGTGGATGTTTTGAGGAAGATATAAGGAGGTTTATGTGTGATAGAGTGTATCGTATCGCGGGGTTTGGATGCACCAGCGAAGTTTGCACCAACTCTCAAGGTGAGAAAGGGCAATGCACGGTACCGAAGAGGCTAGCAATGATGGAAGGTTGAGAGTGCGTATAATCCATGGACTCAACATTAGTCATAAAGAACTCACATACTTATTGCAAAAATCTACAAGTCATCAAAAACCAAGCACTAAGCGCATGCTCCTAGGGGGATAGATTGGTAGGAAAAGACCATCGCTCGTCCCCGACCGCCACTCATAAGGAAGGCAATCCAAGAACACCTCATGCTTCAAATTTGTCACACAACGGTTACCATACGTGCATGCTACGGGAATTGCAAACCTCAACACAAGTATTTATCAATTTCACAATTACTCAACTAGCATAACTCTAATATTACCATCTTCATATCTCAAAAAATCATCAAGTATAAAACTTCTCATAGTATTCAATGCACTCTGTATGGAAGTTTTTATTATACCCAACTTGAATGCCCATCATATTAGGACTAAAGTCATAACCAAAGCAAATTACCATGCTGTTCTAAAAGACTCTCAAAATGATATAAGATAAACATGAGAGTTCATCTATTTCTTACCACCGCCGTGCTCTAAATGACATAAGTGAAGCACTAGAGCAAATGACAAACTACTCCGAAAGATATAAGTGAAGATCAATGAGTAGTTCAATAATTATGCAACTATGTGAAGACTCTCTAACATTTAATAATTTCATATCTTGGTATTTTATACAAATAGTAAGCAAAACAAAATAAAATAAAATGACGCTCCAAGCAAAACATATATAATGTGGTGAATAAAAATATAGCTCCAAGTAAAGTTACCGATGAACGAAGACGAAAGAGGGGATGCCTTCCGGGGCATCCCCAAGCTTAGGCTCTTGGTTGTCCTTGAATATTACCTTGGGGAGCCTTGGGCATCCTCAAGCTTAGGCTCTTGCCACTCCTTATTCCATAATCCATCGAATCTTTACCCAAAACTTGAAAACTTCACAACACAAAACTCAACAGAAAACTCGTAAGCTCCGTTAGTAGAAGTAAATAAATCACCACTTTTGGTACAGTAATAAACTCATTCTAAATTCATATTGGTGTAATATATACTGTATTCCAACTTCTCTATGGTTCATACCCTCCGATACTACTCATAGATTCATCAAAATAAGCAAACAACACATAGAAAACAGAATCTGTCAAAAACAGAACAGTCTGTAGTAATCTGTATTATTCGAATTCTTATGTAACTCCAAAAATTCTGAAATAAATTGGTGGACCTGAGAAATTTGTCTATTAATCATCTGCAAAAATAATAAACCTAAAATCACTCTCCAGTAAAAAGTTATAGCTAATCTCCTGAGCGCTAAAGTTTCTGTTTTTTACAGCAAGATCATAAAGACTTCACCCAAGTCTTCCCAAAGGTTCTACTTGGCACAAACACTAATTAAAAACATAAAAACACATATGAAGATAAGATATATGGATTATTTATTACTAAACAGGAGCAAAAAGAAAAAAAAATAAAAATAAAATTGGGTTGCCTCCCAACAAGCGCTTACGTTTAACGCCCCTAGCTAGGCATGATGATTTCAATGATGCTCACATAAAAGATAAGAATTGAAACATAAAGAGAGCATCATGAAGAATATGACTAGAACATTTAAGCCTAACCTACTTCCTATGCATAGGGATTTTGTGAGCAAACAACTTATGGGAACAATAATCAACTAGCATAGGAAGGCAAAACAAGCATAACTTCAAAACTTTAAGCACATCAAGAGGAAACATGATATTATTTCAATTCCTACAAGCATATGTTCCTCCCTCATAATAATTTTCAGTAGCATCATGAATGAATTAAAAAAATATAACCATCACATAAAGCATTCTTTTCATGATCTACAAGCATAGAAAATTTACTACTCTCCACATAAGCAAATTTCTTCTCATGGATAATAGTGGGAGCAAACTCAACAAAATAACTATCATGTGAGGCACAATCCAATTGAAAACTAAAATCATGATGACAAGTTTCATGGTTACCATTATTCTTTATAGAATACATATCATCATAATAATCATCATAAATAGCAACTTTATTTTCATAATCAATTGGAACCTCTTCCGAAATAGTGGATTCATCAATAAATAAGGCCATGACCTCTCCAAATCCACTTTCATAATTATCACAATAAGATTCAACATCCTACAGTGGGATCATTACTTCCTAAAGTTGACACTCTTCCAAACCCACTTTGTTAGGGGGATGGACCTCGGGCAGGGAACAGAACCCGGATCCTCTTCAAAAACAACGGGGTTGGCACTGCCCCTCAATACCGACACGCGCTTGGCCGGGTCGGTCGACTTGGCCAGGCCCCGCAAGCCGGCCAGACTAGCCGACCCGGCAAGACATGTCGACTCGGACCCAACAATTAGCGCAAGATAGCCAAACCCGGCACGACCGAAGCCTCCTCAACAAGCCAGCGCCACCCGTGGCGTGCTACGCAATCCATCCACGGGTTAGCTCCCGTCCCATCCAGGCCGTACGATGAGACGAGACTGCAATCAATGATGACCGAGGCAACGGTGCCTCTGGTCAGCAGGAACGTGGCAACAGTGCCCCTCACCTACCCGCTGACCAGGGCCGGCGTGGCTACAGTGCCCCCGCCCTCACCGCTGACGACAGCAAGCGGCAACCTGGCGAAGAGCATTGTACGCGACTCGACTCGGCCACGCCCTGACGATCAACAAGACGGTGCACAGTCCCCCTAGGCATGCGGGGCCCGCACCTAGGGGAACCCGGCGAACCACAAGCCCTCAGCGGGACCCAGCCCGAGTCCCCGGACACCGACAATATGGAGCCACCGACTTCTAACATTACCATTGTACCCTCAGGGGGTTGGACTATAAAACCCCCCGGGAGCCCACGATCATAGGGGCATACGATCTCTTAGGGGAGCAAGCAAGTAAGCATAGGACTAGCCATGAAACAGCAACACCGGAGAGAAGGAGCAGCCCAAGCCATGGCCAGCCTCCTTCCTCCTCCATACAACTCCAGGAGCAATATTGTACTATCGATCATCCAACTACACTGGGCAGGACTAGGGGTATTATCTCTCCAGAGAGCCCCGAACCTGGGTATGTCCGGCGTCCCGCGCCCGCTCATGCCAACCCCGCCTCTGGAGTCCACCAGCGCCCTCGAGCCTCCTCCTCTCTTTAGCCATCCCTTGGCATCGGTCGTGTGCCAACCACGACAGTTGGCGCCCACCATGGGGCAGCTCGAGGAGCTGGCCGGGAGCATGCTTCAGACGGGGCCCTTATCCTACACCGACGAGTCCGTCGCGCTGGCGGACGACATCGTCGGCGCGCTTGCCGCCTCCTTCGTCGTGTTGTGCATCTCCGATGTGTTCGCGGCCGACGAGTACCCCAGCGAGGTGCTCAGCTACTCCGACTCTCCCCTCTCCCTTGGTGGCGGCGTTTCCGCCGGGGCAATGGACGTCCATGTGGAGGTCTTCGTCACCGGCGACGACGCCTCCTCCTCGTCGAGCAAGACGAGGAAGGCTGCCGAAGCCAGGGCCGCAGCGGATCGGATCGAGCCGTCCGATCCGTTGCGCGCCGTCATGCAGAGCCTCCGCATCCCCATCAGCACCGACGTCGATGCCGCCAACGTCGCTGAGGCCCGAACCCAGCTTGAGGAAAGGCGCCAGCAGATGCTGAACCTGTCCGAGACGCTCGCCGCCACTCAGTGTCGCCTGGACGGCGCCCAGCTGGAGCATGATGCCGCCTACGGGTTCACGCCCACCGCGGCCGAGCCAAGCCGGGTCGCCGATGTGCGCGCCCGGGGAGGAGCGATCGGCCGAGCCCTTGGCGCCGTCCCAATCGTCTACGAGACCCCAGCGAAGAACGTGCGCGCTGCCCAAGCAGCCGCAGCCGGCCTGGACTAGCTCGCGGGTGAGGAGCTGAAAGAGCGCATCGGGCGGATGCGCGACCTCCTCCATGCCGCCAACACCCAGCAGGACCGCCTCAACCAGCTCACCAAGCCGGCGAGATCCGGCTCCGCCCGCCTTGGCAGGCCCAGCGAACTTCTGCACACCGCTTCCTCGCCACCCGGCGAGGCGCACTCCGGTCAAGCCCGGACTCGACGCAACCCGACCGCTACAACCGCCGGCGGATTGATCGACGAGCCCGTCCTAGAGATCCAACGCAGACCCAGCCAGCATGGCCGGCGTCCGACTCCAACCAACCCGGCCCCCCGTGGCCTGGCCGCAAGTCGACGCGGCCCGCGCGCCATCGGCAACGCCGACGCTCGCCACCACCTCGATCAGCTCGCTCGCCCCCTGGAGGTGGAGGAGAGCGGCGCTATCGGGCAGGCGTGCTTCGGCCCGCGCATCCGGGCGGAGCCCTTCCCCAAAGGATTCATGCCCCCCCCCCCGCGACACCCCCAAGTACAATGGGACTGTGAAGCTAGAAGACTGGCTCACCGACTACACCACGGGCATTGGCATCACCAGTGCCAATCGTCGTCTCGCCATGCGCTACGCACCGCTCATGCTCCAAGGGTCGGCCCACACGTGGTTGAACAGCTTGCCGATGGGCAGCATCAACACGTGGGTGGACTTTGAGGAAGCCTTCGTCTGCAATTTCACGGGGACCTACAAGCGACCCTGCCGCCCTAGCCAGCTCACCATGTGCGTGCAAGGGCCTACGGAGACCGGTCGTGAGTACCTCGCATGCTGGACTGAGCTTCAGAAGAGCTGTGAGGGCGTCCATGAAGTCCAGGCAATCCAGTACTGCGTAAGCGGGTGCCGAGACGGCACCCTCCTCAAGCACAAGCTCTTACGCTCCGAGCCAGCCACCATGGCCGTGCTCATGATGATGGTGGACAAATACGCCAACGTCGACTCCGCCATGAAGATCCAGGTGGCGTTGCATGAAGCCGGCAAGGTGAAGCCGGTTCCTCCTCCAAAGCCGGCCGGCGAAAGCAGTCGGCAGCAGCATCACCAGAACAACAAGCGCAAGGCCGACCAGCCGGCGCCGCGTCACGACAACCGTCTCGCGTTGATTCTTCCTCCCATATTTCCCAAATATTCCAAAAATATTCTCCGTATGTTTTTACCCCGTTTGGACTCCGTTTGATATGGGGTTTCTGCGAAACATAAAACATGCAACAAACAGGAACTGGCACTAGGCACTGGATCAATATGTTAGTCCCAAAAATAATATAAAAAGTTGCCAAAAGTATATGAAAGTTGTAGAATATTGGCATGGAACAATAAAAAATTATAGATACGACGGAGACGTATCAAATATGGATGGTAGATATAGGTTTTTGTAATATGAAAATATAAAAACAGCAAGGTAACTAATGATAAAAGTGAGCGTAAATAGTATTGCAATCCTAGGAAACAAGGCCTAGGATTCATACATTCACTAGTGCAAGTTCTCTCAACAATAATAACATAATTGGATCATATAACTATCCCTCAACATGCAGAAAGAGTCACTCCAAAGTCACTAATAGCGGAGAACAAACAAAGAGATTATTGTAGGGTACGAAACCACCTCAAAGTTATCCTTTCTGATCGATCTATTCAAGAGTCCGTAGTACAAATAACATGAAGCTATTCTTTCCGTTCGATCTATGCTATAGTTCATACTAGAATAACAACTTAAGACACAAATCAACCAAAACCCTAATGTCACCTAGATACTCCAATGTCACCTCAAATATCCATAGGTATGATTATACGATATGAATCACATAATCTCATATTCATCTATTCAACCAACACAAAGAACTTCGAAGAGTGCCCTAAAGTTTCTACCGGAGAGTCAAGATGAAAACGTGTGCCAACCCCTATGCATAAGTTCACGAGGTCACGGAACCCGCAAGTTGATCACCAAAACATACATCAAGTAGATCACGTCATATCCCATTGTCACCACAGATAAGCACATGCAAGACATACATCAAGTGTTCTCAAATCCTTAAAGACTCAATCCGATAAGATAACTTAAAAGGGAAAACTCAATCCATTACAAGAGAGTAGAGGGGGAGAACATCATAAGATCCAACTATAATAGCAAAGCTCGCGATACATCAAGATCGTAGCACCTCAAGAACACGAGAGAGAGAGAGAGAGAGAGAGAGAGAGAGAGAGAGATCAAACACATAGCTACTGGTACATACCCTCAGCCCCGAGGGTGAACTACTTCCTTGGCTACTGCTGCTAACTGAAGCCGATCGATGCTGCCTCTGGATGAACAGTGAGCGTTGCGGGGGGGGGGGGTGGATGAACAGTGAGCGGTGGCCTTGCCTCTGGATGAACAGAACCCCGTGGTGTGGTGGAGGGCTGGATGAACAGTAGACAGTGGAGGGGTGCCCGTGGAGGGGTGAATGAACAGGACCCCGTGGTGTGGAGGGCTGGATGAACAGTAGACGGTGGAGGGGTGCCTGTGGAGGGGTGGTTGAACAGGACCCCGTGGTGTGGAGGGCTGGATGAACAGTAGACGGTGGAGGGGTGCCTGTGGAGGGGTGGTTGAACAGGACCCCGTGGTGTGGAGGGCTGGATGAACAGTAGACGGTGGAGGGGTGGTTGAACAGTAGCCGGTGGAGTAGCGCTCGGTGGAGGCTGGATGAACAAGAGCCCGTGGAGGCTGGAGGAGGTCGACGGTGGATGAACAGTAGCTCGTGGAGGCTGGAGGGGGTCGACGGTGGAGATGAACAGTATCCCGTGGAGTCTCGTTTTGCTGTACGCCACACCCCTCCCGATGAACATGACCCCCGTTTCGACCGTAGCGCTCCAACACAAGTCTGTTTCCTCCGTTTTGCGGTACGCCACACCCCTCCCGATTAACAGGACCCCCGTTTCGACTGTAGGAGGTCCATTTCGTCCGTTTTGCGGTACGCCACACCCTTCCCGATCAACATGACCCCCGTTTCGACCGTAGGAGGTCCGTTTCCTCCGTTGTGCGGTACGCCACACCCCTCCCGATCAACAGGATCCCCATTTCGACCATAGGAGGTCCGTTTCCTCTGTTCTGCGGTACGCCAGGCCTCGTTTCCATCGCGTCTTCCATCCAAGCCCTCCCGATGAACATGACCACGCATTCCGTTCCGACCCAGCCGCGTTGCCTCCCGATGAACACAACACATTCCATTGCCTCCCCAAGAACACGACAACGACGATGTCTCTCCGTTCTGACCCAGCCATGTACACGAGCCCTCGCCGTACGTATGCGCGAGTAGGTGTTCGAGACCCCGCCCATATGTACACATACGTGGCCGTATTTTCTTTCTGGCACCCTGGCCGTTGTACGTATGTGTACATGCTACGTGCGCGCCTCTACTACGACACGTGCGCGACTCTACTACAACACGTGCACGCCTCTACATCGACTAGTATGTACGTACACATTCGCGACCAGAATGTCAACGCTACGTATGCTTCGACCAGGTGGGTCTCGACTGTCAGGCACTTCCTTGCCTGCGAGATGTAGCTGGTGGGTCCTAGCAGTCAGGGGGCGAATCATTTTTTTTTGCCCGGACGCACTTCCTTGCGTGCGAAGATGTAGCTGTGGGTCCCAGCAGTCAGGGGGCTGGTGGGTCCCAGCAGTCAGGGGGGCGAATCGTTTTGGTTTTTTTTGCCCGGACGCACTTCCTTGCGTGCGAAGATGTAGCTGGTGGGTCCCAGCAGTCAAGGGGGCGAATCGTTTTTTTTTGCCCAGACGCATTTCCTTGCGTGCGAAGGTGTAGCTGGTGCGTCCCAGCAGTCAGGGGGAAGCGTTTTTTTCATGAAATACGGTGGCCCGTCCGGTGGGTCCCTGATGTCAGGTGGAGGAATCATTATTTTCCGCGTAATAAGGGGGCACTTCCTTGCTGCCACCATGGACCCAGCTGTCAGCCTCTCCACGTACAGTCCACGTCCGATGAAAGTCGTTCCTTGACCACGTTGACCACGCCGCGGCGAGAGCACCAGGGCGGTGGACGACGGCGAGGCCTAGGAAGGGGAAGACGCGGAGCCGGTGAAGACGCGGCAGTGGATGCCCACACGAAGAGGAGTATGAGGGTTCACTCGTTCGGCTGCGGTGTGAGGCTGCCGTCGTCGCAGGGCCTGGCCAGTGGTGGGAATAGTAGGGGGCGGTGAGGCCTCTGCGGCAGCACAGCCAGCCACGGGAGGCAGGAGCATGCGGCACGACCAGCGCTGCTTTGTGCGGCTGGAGCTAGAAGACCAGAGGTTGAAGAAGCACTATGGCCATTGGATGGACATCGTATGGTCACTGGAGCTAGAATCGTTCATATTGACTAAGTTGACAAAGCTCTTCATCCCGTCAACTTACTAGGCCCACAAGTCAGCCTCCCAGCAAGGTGGGTCCCACCTAGCCGGGGGAGTATTCATTTTTTTGTGCGTAATAAGGAGGCACTTCTGGTGGGTCCGAGCTGACAGTGGGGGGAACGTTTTTTTCGCGAAATACGGTGGCCCGTCCGGTGGGTCCCAGCAGTCAGGGGGAAACGATTTTTTTCGCAAAATACAGGTGGCCCGTCCGGTGGGTCCCTGCTGTCAGGTGGAGGAATAATTATTTTCTGCGTAATGAGGAGGCACTTCCTTGCGGCTGCCGTGGACCCAGCTGCCAGCCTCTGCACGTACAATACTCTTCCGATGGAAGTTAGTCGTTGACCATGTTGACCATACCGCGTCGAGAGCACGAGGGCGGTGGATGACGACGAGGACTAGGAAGGGGAGGACCTGGAGCCGGGGAAGACGCAACAATGGATGCCCACGCGAAGAGGAGTACGAGGGTTCACTGGTTTGGCTGCGGTGTGAGGCTGCTGTCGCCGCAGATTAACAGGGGGTGTTGGTGAGTAGAGGGATGGCCTGGCCAGCGGTGGGAGTAGTAGGGGGGCGGTGAGGCCTCCGCGGCATCACAGCCGGCCACGGGAGGCAGGAGCATGCGGCACGACTGGCGCTGGTTTGGGTGGCTGGAGCAAGAAGACCAGAGGTTGAAGAAGCACTACGGCCGTTGTATGAACATCGTACGGTAACAGGAGCTAGAATCGTTCATATTGACTAAGTTGACAAAGCCCTCCGTCCCTGTCAACTTGGTAGGCCCACAAGTCAGCCTCCCACTATGCTGGGTTCCAGCTGGAAGGGGGAATATTCATTTTTTTGTGCGTAATAAGGAGGCACTTCCTTGCGTGCAAAGATAGCTGGTGGGTTCGACATGTCAGCGGGGGGCACTTTATTTCATGAAATGCAAAGGCCCTCTGGTGGGTCCCAGATGTCAGGTGGAGGAATCATTATTTTGCGCATAATAAGGAGTCATTTCCTTGTGTGTGGCCGTGGACCCAGCTGTCAGCCTCTCCACGCACAGTCTACTTCCGATGGTGTCGTTTGTTGACCACGTTGACCATGCCGCGCCGAGCGCATCCAAGGTGGTGGACGACGGCGAGGCCCCGGACAGCAACGAGCCGGAGATGGGAAGACGTGGGAGTAGAGTCGCAGATGGAGAGGTGTACGAGGGTTAACTGGTTCTAGTGTGGTCTGGTTCGGCAGTCGGTGGAGAAGAACAGGAGGTGTGGAGGGGTGGAGGGATGGCCTGGCCAACGGTGGAGTAGCGCTTCATAGCGAAGCGTGCTAAGCAGAGCTGCTAGCAGCAGGAGGCAGGAGGTGGTCCCGGCGGCGCCGGAGGAAGAAGACGAGAGATTGAAGATGGATGCCTGTCGTTGGATGTAAATTGACAACGACTTGCATTGGCTTCGACCTATTGGCCCACATTTCCGCCTCCAAAAATGTGGCGCGTATTCAACCCATTTTTTCAGAATTTACAGTCTTTTTTTTGCGCGGTAGAATTTACGGTCAATTTGATCTTTTTTTTGAATTACAGCCATTAGCTGGGCTGGGTGAACAAATAATGTAGCGTCCATGCGGCCTGTTTATTTTATTTCCTAAAAAATTACAGGCCATTTGCACTTTCTCGAAATACACGATTTTGCTGGGCTGATTCTAATTATAATGTTGGGTTGGGCCAACAATGTTATCAAAAAATAAAAAGGGGCTGAGCATTTTGTTATAAATATATTTAAATAATAAGTGATATTATTACATTAATCCTTAAATCTTACCAAGCTTTTGTAGACAATCACTAGGATTTTCGTGCCAAAACAATCCAGGATTTTATTTGTTAAGAAATTATTTTTCTAAGTTAATAAGATGTGGGATATTGTTTTCTTACATATGTAAGTATCTGTTAAATTTATGATGACAATAAAAATAATATATAATAACATATGAAATAATTTTTTTAGAAAAACAGGGAGCATCTCCCCGGTTCCATTGCTGAGAACGAAACCACAACATATTCCGATACAGCAGCTCAAAGAGCAGTTCAAAAGCAAAGGTAGAAAAGCTACAAACTAGGGGGGGTGGATGAACAAGTTCTCTGAATAACACAAATCACCCGAGCGGTGCCAAAGGCAGAGTGGATAGAGCACTCAAATGACACAAGGAGGGTCCAGCGAAGCCTTCATGGTGTTCAGCCGAGGGGATGTGTCAGCCTGCGGCGACCAGTAAGTAAGCGGAGACACCGGGCTGGAAGGCGTAGCATGGTGGATGTCCCTCTCTTTCGGCGCCAGGTGCCCATCATCTTCATCAGAGATCTTGAGATGAGCTCACGGGTCCAGCCCCAGAGAAGGTCGAGCCTTGTTCAGCCACAAGTGATCGCCAACGGTTTCTGGAGGGATCTTGTTAGGGTTTCCACGAAGCTCATTAACTTGTCCTTGTCTGATTAGGAGGAGAAAATCGCCCAGTTCATCACCATGTTCCTGATCAACCTCAAGACCTGCGGAATGGAAATCCAAGAGGTGTTACTGAAAATCATAGAATTTCTACATTTCCAGAGGCACCAAAGGACAGCTGAGCTAACAGTGTTTAAAACTGAGCACTTTTTGGTAGCAATCCAGAATCTGGCGACAGATTCGAAGGATGAGCCAATCTTGTTGGAAATATGCCCCAGAGGCAATAATAAATTAGTTATTATTATATTTCCTTGTTCATGATAATCGTTTATTATCCATGCTATACTTGTATTGATAGGAAACTCAGATACATGTGTGGATACATAGACAACACCATGTCCCTAGTAAGCCTCTAGTTGACTAGCTCGTTGATCAATAGATGGTTACGGTTTCCTGAACATGGACATTGGATGTCGTTGATAACGGGATCACATCATTAGGAGAATGATGTGATGGACAAGACCCAATCCTAAGCCTAGCACAAAGATCGTGTAGTTCGTATGCTAAAGCTTTTCTAATGTCAAGTATCATTTCCTTAGACCATGAGATTGTGCAACTCCCGGATACCGTAGGAATACTTTGGGTGTGCCAAACGTCACAACGTAACTGGGTGCCTATAAAGGTACACTACAGGTATCTCCGAAAGTGTCTGTTGGGTTGGCACGAATTGAGACTGGGATTTGTCACTCCGTGTGACGGAGAGGTATATCTGGGCCCACTCGGTAGGACATCATCATAATGTGCACAATATGATCAAGGAGTTGATCACGGGATGATGTGTTACGGAACGAGTAAAGAGACTTGCCGGTAACGAGATTGAACAAGGTATCGGGATACCAACGATCGAATCTCGGGCAAGTACAATACCGCCAGACAAAGGGAATTGTATACGGGATTGATCGAATCCTCGACATCATGGTTCATCCGATGAAATCATCGTGGAACATGTGGGAACCAACATGGGTATCCAGATCCCGCTATTGGTTATTGACCGGAGAACGTCTCGGTCATGTCTGCATGCTTCCCGAACCCGTTGGGTCTACACACTTAAGGTTCGATGACGCTAGGGTTATAAAGGAAGTTCGTATGTGCTTACCGAATGCTGTTCGGAGTCCCGGATGAGATCCCGGACGTCACGAGGAGTTCCAGAATGGTCCAGAGATAAAGATTTATATATGGGAAGTCCTGTTTTGGTCACCGAAAGAGTTTCGGGTTTTTCGGTAACATACCGGGACCACCGGACGGGTCCAGGGGTCCACCAAGTGGGGCCACCTGCCCCAGAGGGCTGCATGGGCCAAGTGTGGGAGGGGACCAGCCCCAGGAGGGTTGGTGCGCCCCCCCCCCCAAGGGCCCAAGGCACCTAGGGTTTGGGGGGAACCCTAAAAGGGGGCGCCCCCTTGCCTTGGGGGGCAAGGCACCCCCCTGGGCCGCTGCCCCCACCTCAGATGGGATCTGAGGGGGCCGGCCCCCCTCTCCCTTGCCCCTATATATATGTGAGGGGTGGGAGGGCAACCATACCAATGTGCTGGCGCAGCCCTTCCCCTCTCCCAAGTCCTTCTCCTCTCCCGTAGTGCTTGGCGAAGCCCTGCAGGATTGCCACGCTCCTCCACCACCACCACGCCGTTGTGCTGCTGCTGGACGGAGTCTTCCTCAACCTCTCCCTCTCTCCTTGCTGGATCAAGGCATGGGAGACGTCACCGGGCTGTACGTGTGTTGAACGCGGAGGTGTCGTCCGTTCGGCACTTGGTCATCGGTGATTTGGATCACGGCGAGTACGACTCCATCAACCCCGTTCACTTGAACGCTTCCGCTTAGCGATCTACAAGGGTATGTAGATGCACTCTCCTTCCCCTCGTTGCTGGTTTCTCCATAGATAGATCTTGGTGATACGTAGGAAAATTTTGAATTTCTGCTACGTTCCCCAATAGTGGCATCATGAGCTAGGTCTATTGCGTAGATTCTTTGCACGAGTAGAACACAAAGTAGTTGTGGGCGTTGATTTTGTTCAATATGCTTACCGTTACTAGTACAATCTTGATTCGGCGGCATTGTGGGATGAAACGGCCCAGACCAACCTTACACGTACGCTTACGTGAGACCGGTTCCACTGACTGACATGCACTAGTTGCATAAGGTGGCTGGCGGGTGTCTGTCTCTCCCACTTTAGTCGGATCGGATTCGATGAAAAGGGTCCTTATGAAGGGTAAATAGCAATTGACATATCACGTTGTGGTTTTGTGTAGGTAGGAAACGTTCTTGCTAGAAACCCATAGCAGCCACGTAAAACATGCAAACAACAATTAGAGGACGTCTAACTTGTTTTTGCAGGGTATGCCATGTGATGTGATATGGCCAAAAGATGTGATGTATGATATATGTGATGTATGAGATGATCATGTTCTTGTAATAGGAATCACGACTTGCATGTCGATGAGTATGACAACCAGCAGGAGCCATAGGAGTTGTCTTAATTTATTTATGACCTGCGTGTCAACATAAACGTCATGTAAATTACTTTACTTTATTGCTAACCGTTAGCTGTAGTAGTAGAAGTAATAGTTGGCGAGACAAGTTCATGAAGACACGAGGATGGAGATCATGGTGTCATGCCGGTGACGATGATGATCATGGAGCCCCGAAGATGGAGATCAAAAGGAGCAATATGATGTTGGCCATATCATGTCACTATTTGATTGCATGTGATGTTTATCATGTTTATACATCTTATTTGGTTAGAACGACGGTAGTAAATAAGATGATCCCTCATTAAAATTTCAAGAAAGTGTTCCCCCTAACTGTGCACCGTTGCGAAAGTTCGTCATTTCGAAGCACCACGTGATGATCGGGTGTGATAGATTCTTACGTTCACATACAACGGGTGTAAGCCAGATTTACACATGCAGAACACTTAGGTTGACTTGACGAGCCTAGCATGTACAGACATGGCCTCGGAACACAAGAGACCGAAAGGTCGAGCATGAGTCGTATGGTAGATACGATCAACATGAAGATGTTCACCGATGATGACTAGTCCGTCTCACGTGATGATCGGACACGGCCTACTTGACTCGGGTCATGTAATCACTTAGATGACTAGAGGGATGTCTATCTGAGTGGGAGTTCATAAGATGAACTTAATTATCCTGAACATAGTCAAAAGATCTTTGCAAATTATGTCGTAAGCTCGCTCTTTAATTCTACTGAGTTAGATACGTTCCTAGAGAAAATATAGTTGAAAATTGACAGTAGCAATTATGCGGACAGTAGAAGGCTTATGTCCTTAATGCACCGCTCAGTGTGCTGAACCCCAAACATCGTTTGTGGATGTTGCGAACATCGGACATACATGTTTAGATAACTACGTGATAGTTCGGTAATATTAAATGGTTTAGAATTGAGGCACCGAAGACATTTTGAAATGTCGCGGAACATATGAGATGTTTCGAGGGCTGAAATTGGGATTTCAGGCTCGTGCCCACGTCAAGAGGTATAAGACCTCCGACGATTTTCTTGGCCTGCAATCTAAGGGAGAAAAGCTCAATCGTTGAGCTTGTGCTCAGATTGTCTGAGTACAACGATCACTTGAATCGAGTGGGAGTTGATCTTCCAGATAAGATAGTGATGTTTTTCCAAAGTCATTGCCACCAAGCTGCTAGAGCTTCGTGATCAACTATCAGGGGTAGATTTGATGATCCTTGAAATATTCGCGATGCTTGACACCGCGAAAGTAGAAATCAAGAAGGAGCATCAATTGTTGATGGTTAGTGAAACCACTAGTTTCAAGAAGGGCAAGGGCAAGAAGGGATACTTCATGAAACGGAAAATCAGCTGCTGCTTTAGTGGAGAAACCCAAGGTTGAACCCAAACCCGAGACTGAGTGCTTCTGTAATAAGGGGAACAGCCACTGGAGCAGAATTACCCCAGATACTTGGTAGATGAGAAGGCTGTCGATAGAAGTATATTGGATATACATTATGTGAATGTGTACTTTACTAGTACTCCTAGTAGCATCAGGGTATTAGATACCGGTTCAGTTGCTAAGTGTTAGTAACTCGAAATAAAAGCTACGGAATAAACAGAGACTAGCTAAAGGTGAGCTGACGAGATGTGTTGGAAGTGTTTTCCAAGGTTGATATAATCAAGCATCGCACGCTCCCTCTACCATCGAGATTGGTGTTAAACCTAAATAATTGTTATTTGGTGTTTGCGTTGAGCATAGACATGATTGGATTATGTCTATCGCAATACGGTTATTCATTTAAGGAGAATAATGGTTACTCTGTTTATTTGAATAATACCTTCAGTGGTCTTACACCTAAAATGAATGGTTTATTGAATCCCGATCATAGTGATCACGTGTTCATGCCAAAAGATATAAGATAGTAATGATATTACCACATACTTGTGGCACTGCAATTTTAGTCACATTGGTATAAAACGCATGAAGAAGGTCCATGTTGATGGATCTTTGGACTCAGTCGTTTTTGAAAAGTTTGAGACATGCGAACATGTTTATTGGTAGATATGCATGAAGAAACTCCATACAGATGGATCGTTTGGACTCACTTGATTTTGAATCACTTGAGACATGCAAATCATACCACATGGACAAGATGACTGAAAGACCTCGTTTTCAGTAAGATGGAACAAGAAAGCAACTTATTGGAAGTAATACATCTTGATGTGTGCAGTCCAATGAGTGCTGAGGCATGTAGTGCATATCGTTATGCTCTTACTTCACAGATGATTTGAGTAGATACTGAGCATATTTACTTGATGGAACACAAGTCTGAATTATTGAATGGTTCAAGTAATTTCAGAATGAAGTTGAAGATCGTCGTGACAAGAGGATAAAATATCTATGATATGATCATAGAAATGAATATCTGAGTTACGAGTTTGGCACTGTGGAAATTGTTTCACAACTAATACCGCCTGGAACACCATAGTGTGATGGTGTGTCCGAACATCATAGTTGCACCCTATTGGATATGGTGCGTACCATGATGTCTCTTATCGAATTACCACTATCGTTCATGGGTTAGGCATTAGAGACAACCGCACTCACTTTAATAGGGCACCACGTAATTCCGTTGAGACGAAACCGTTTGAACTATGGTTTGGAGAAACCTGAGTTGTCGTTTCTTAAAAGTTTGGGGCTGCGACGCTTATGTGAAAAAGTTTCAGGTTGATAAGCTCGAACCCAAAGCGGATAAAATGCATCTTCATAGGACACCCAAAACAGTTGGGTATACCTCCTAATTCAGATCCGAAAGCAATAGGGATTGTTTCTAGAATCGGGTCCTTTATCGAGGAAAAGTTTCTCTTGAAAGAATTGAGTGGGAGGAAGATAGAACTTGATAAGGTTGTTGAACCTTCACTTCAATCAGAGAGTAGCGCAAGCATAGGAAAAATATTTCTGTGGCCCTACCTCAGTTGAAGAGAAAGCTAATGATGATGATCATGGAGCTTTAGATCAAGTTACTATCGAACCTCATAGGTTGACAAGGGTGTCTACAAAGTGGTAACCCTGTCTTGAAAGGTCACGTTGTTGGACAACGATGAACCTATGAGCTATGGAGAAGCGATGGTGGGCCCGAATTCCGAAAAATGGCTCGAGGCCATAAAATCCGAGAGAGGATCCATGTATGAAAACAAAGTGTAGACTTTGAAAGAACTACTTGATGGTCCTAAGGCTGTTGGGTACATATGGATTTTAAAAGGAAGACAGACAATGATGGTAAGTGTCACCATTGAGAAAGCTCGACTTGTCGTTAAGGTGTTTTCCGACAAGTTCAAGGAGTTGACTACGATGAGACTTTCTCACTCGTAGCGATGCTAAGAGTCTGTTGGAATTAGCAGGTACTGCATTATTTGTGAAATCTTGCAGATGGGATGTCAAAATATTGTTTCCTTGTTCTTGAGGAAAGGTTGTATGTGATACAACCAGAAGATTTTGTCGATCCTGAAAGATGCTAACAAGTATGCAAAGCTCCAGCAATCCTTCTAAGGACTGGATTAAGCATCTCGGAGTTGTAATGTACACTTTGATGAGATGATCAAAGATTTTGGGTTTATACAAAGTTTATGAGAAACTTGTATTTCCAAAGAAGTGAGTGGGAGCACTATAGAATTTCTGATAAGTATATGTGGATGACATATTGTTGATCAGAAATGATGTAGAATTTCGGGAAAGCATATAGGGTTATTTGAAAGGTGTTTTTCAATGGAAAACCTGGATTAAGCTACTTGAACATTGAGCATCAAGATCTAGAAGGATAGATCAAAACTGCTTAATGGTACTTTCAAATGAGCACATACCTTGACATGATCTTGAAGGTGTTCAAGATGGATCAGTCAAAGAAGAAGTTCTTGGCTGAGTTATAAGGTATGAAGTTAAAAGTTAAAGCTCGACCACGGCAGGAGAAAGAGGAAGGACGAAGGTCGTCCCCTATGCTTTTGTCATAGGCTCTATACGGTATGCCATGCTGAGTACCGCACCTGATGTGTGCCTTGCCACATGTCTGGCTAGAGGGTACAAAGGTGATCTAGGAGCAGATCACCAGATAGCGGTCAAGATTATCCTTAGAGGAATAAGGATATGTTTCTCGGTTATGGAGGTGATAAAGAGTTCGACGTAAAGAGTTACGTCGATGCAAGCTTAACACCTATCCGGATAGCTTTGAGTAGAGATGCCGGATACGTATGATGGAGCAACAATTTGGAATAGCTCCAAGTAGAACAGTTATTTGAAATGGCTCCAAATATAGCATAGAGATTTGCAAAGTACATACGGATCTGAATATTGCAGACCCGTTGACTAAAACCTCTCTCACAAGCAACATGATCAAACCCAGAACTCATTGAGTGTTAATCACATAGTGATGTGAACTAGATTATTGACTCTAGTAAACTCTTTAGATGTTGGTCACATGGCGATGTGACCTGTGAGTGTTAATCACATGGCGATGTGAACTAGATTATTGACTCTAGTGCAAGTGGGAGACTGTTGGAAATATGCCCTAGAGGCAATAATAAATTAGTTATTATTATATTTCCTTGTTCATGATAATCGTTTATTATCCATGCTATAATTGTATTGATAGGAAAATCATATACATGTGTTGATACATAGACAACACCATGTCCCTAGTAAGCCTCTAGTTGACTAGCTCGTTGATCAATAGATGGTTACGGTTTCCTGAACATGGACATTGGATGTCGTTGATAACGGGATCACATCATTAGGAGAATGATGTGATGGACAAGACCCAATCCTAAGCCTAGCACAAAGATCGTGTAGCTCGTATGCTAAAGCTTTTCTAATGTCAAGTATCATTTCCTTAGACCATGAGATTGTGCAACTCCCGGATACCGTAGGAATACTTTGGGTGTGCCAAACGTCACAACGTAACTGGGTGCCTATAAAGGTACACTACAGGTATCTCCGAAAGTGTCTGTTGGGTTGGCACGAATCGAGACTGGGATTTGTCACTCCGTGTGATGGAGAGGTATCTTTGGGCCCACTCGGTAGGACATCATCATAATGTGCACAATGTGATCAAGGAGTTGATCATGGGATGATGTGTTACGGAACGAGTAAAGAGACTTGCCAGTAACGAGATTGAACAAGGTATCGGGATACCGACGATCGAATCTCGGGCAAGTACAATACCGCTAGACAAAGGGAATTGTATACGCGATTGATCGAATCCTCGACATTGTGGTTCATCCGATGAAATCATCGTGGAACATGTGGGAACCAACATGGGTATCCAGATCCCGCTGTTGGTTATTGACCGGAGAACGTCTCTGTCATGTCTGCATGCTTCCCGAACCCGTAGGGTCTACACACTTAAGGTTCGATGACACTAGGGTTATAAAGGAAGTTCGTATGTGGTCACCGAATGCTGTTCGGAGTCCCGGATGAGATCCCGGATGTCACGAGGAGTTCCGGAATGGTCCGGAGGTAAAGATTTATATACGGGAAGTCCTGTTTTGGTCACTGAAAGAGTTTCGGGTTTTTCGGTAACGTACCGGGACCACCGGACGGGTCCAGGGGTCCACCAAGTGGGGCCACCTGCCCCAGAGGGCTGCGTGGGCCAAGTGTGGGAGGGGACCAGCCCCAGGTGGGCTGGTGCGCCCCCCACAAGGGCCCAAGGCGCCTAGGGTTTGGGGGGAACCCTAAAAGGGGGCGCCCCCTTGCCTTGGGGGGCAAGGCACCCCCCCTGGGCCGCCGCCCCCTCCTCAGATGGGATCCGAGGGGGCCGGCCCCCCTCTCCCTTGCCCCTATATATATGTGAGGCGTGGGAGGGTAAACGTACCAATGTGCTGGCGCAACCCTTCCCCTCTCCCAAGTCCTTCTCCTCTCCCGCAGTGCTTGGCGAAGACCTGCAGGATTGCCACGCTCCTCCACCACCACCACGCCGTTGTGCTGCTGCTGGACGGAGTCTTCCTCAACCTCTCCCTCTCTCCTTGCTGGATCAAGGCATGGGAGACGTCATCGGGCTGTACGTGTGTTGAACGCGGAGGTGCCGTCCGTTCGGCACTTGGTCATCGGTGATTTGGATCACGGCGAGTACGACTCCATCAACCCCGTTCACTTGAACGCTTCCGCTTAGCGATCTACAAGGGTATGTAGATGCACTCTCCTTCCCCTCGTTGTTGGTTTCTCCATAGATAGATCTTGGTGATACGTAGGAAAATTTTGAATTTCTGCTACGTTCCCCAACAAATCTGACTAGAGAAATATTCCTCAATGTGGGCCCAGAGATGTTTAGCAACTATACATTCAAAAAATAGGTGAGAACAAGACTCTTGTTCCAAGCAGTAAACACAATCAAGGGGTTTGATGATGTGTCTCTTCCTAAGGTTATCCCTAGTCATCAATTTTTTTTTGAGAGAAGCCAGAGAAATACATGAATTTTAGGGGGAACTCTCAATTTCCAGACAGCAGGGATAAACACGGGTTGAACCCCTCTAAAGTTGATAACATGATAGAGGGAGCTGGAGGAATACTTCCCCTTATTGTCCAGCTGCCAAATCAGGGCATCCGGCTCGGCAGTAAAGGTAATGCTTTTGTTAAAGAGAGTTTTAGGCATTGACCGTCCCAAACTTCATTGACACTTTTGTTAAGCTCATTGCGGACAGAGTAAATAGGCCAAAATTGGACTGCTAGGGGGGATGTGCCAAACCAACTATCTTACCAGAACCTGGTTCTGCTCCCATCCCCTATGTTCCATCTGTAGCCAAATTTCACAGCATGCGTAATACATTTTAATCCTTTCCAGAATCTAGAGGTCTTGGGGTTGGAGGAAGGGACAAAAATATTAGGTTTATTTCCTAGGTATTTATGGGCAATAAGAAGCTTCCAGGGTTTCAGGTCTTCCTCATAGAATCTTTTAATCGAAGACCCTAGAAGACAGATGTTAATTTCTTGGAGGTTAGGTATGCCTAGGCCTCCAAAATCTTTTTTCATAGAGACTAGGGCCCAATTAGCAAGGTGTAGCTTCCTATTTCCCTCAAAATCATTCCACAAGCAATGAGACATCTGAGAATTGATGAGGTTCACTGCCCATTTAGGGAACTTGAAGAAGGAGAGGAGATATACTGGAATGCTAGCCAAACAAGCTTGTATGAGGATCAATCTACCTCTGTAAGAGAGAAGTTTGCCCCTCCACCCAGCAATCCTTTTGATGATTTTATCCAAAAGGGGTTGGATATCGTCTCTCCTCAGTTTATCATAGTGGAGAGGGATACTTAGGTACTTAATGGGGAAGTTACCTTTATTACAGACTAGAATAGAGAGGAAGTCAGCTAACTCCTGATCATCCATGTTGATAGGGATGAGTTCACTTTTAGAGTAGTTGATTCTCATGCCTGAGACTTGTTCAAACTAGTTTAGAACAGTTTTCAGATTGCTAGCATGTGTGGAGTCATTGTCTAAGAAAAGTATGGTATCATCTGCATATTGAAGGCAGATGATGCCACCAGGGCAGACCTCAGGACAGAGCCCTGCAGTCAGACTATGATCAGCAGCTTTGCTCAGCATTTTAGTAAGAACGTCCACTACTAAGTTAAACAAAAGTGAGGAGATGGGGTCACCTTGCCTAAGGCCTTTACCAGCAAGGAAAAAATCACTTTCACAGTTATTTAACTTGACCCCAACAGACCCCCCATGAGTAAGTTGTTGGATCCAACTCTCCTCTATGAAAGGCTTGGAAAAGATCTAAGAGATCATTTTTCACCAAGTCCCAAAAATGTTGGTAAAACAAGAAGGGAACCACATTAGGACCAGGAGCCCCCATCAGGATAAGAGCTAAAAATGGCTTCCTTCACCTCTGTCTCTGAAAAAGGGGCTTCTAGCAGCTCATTTTCAGCAGGAGAGACTTTTTCAGAAGAAGAGAAAAAAATGTTTTGTAGAGAGAACTCAGAAGGGTTTTCTTTCTTAAACAGGTTTTTGTATAAGTCACTAGCCACTTTCAGCATGTCATCTACCTCAGTAACAGGGCCATTAGGGCCATCAAGGGAGTGAATGAGGGTTTTCCTCCTCCTCTGGTTAGCTACTGCATGGAAGTAAGCAGTATTTCTATCACCCTCCTTAATGTTCCTATCTCTAGACCTTTGTTTGGCTTTGATTTCTTCTTGAAGCCAAATTTTCTTGAGCTCTCTATGGACAAAGTTTAATCTATTAGTCTCAGCCTCAGAGAGGTCAGTGGTTTCTGCCTTAATATCTAGAGAATCAAACTCAAGGAGGACAAGCCTTTTGTATCTTCTAAGATTAGCTTCCTCATTGGAGTTCCACCCTTTGGTAGTTCATCTAAATCTCCTAATTTTGATCTGCCAATTTTCTAGGGGGCAGCTGCTCCCAGTAGGCTCATTCCAGATTTTCCTGACTAGCTCAGTAAAATCTTCTCTAAGCAACCACCACTTTTCAAATTTAAGACTATTGCTCTTTGGAGTTTGGTTAAGTCCAGAGTCCCAGAGCAAAGGAGTGTGGTCACTACCACATCTGGGCAGAGCTCTACAACTAGAAAGGGGAAAGAAACTATCTAATTATGTGTCACAGAAAATTCTGTCAATGGTGGACATAATCCTGGAGCAGCACTTCCAACATATCTAGCAGAACTATGGGTTTTCCTTCTGACAGGGGCAATTCTCAACTTTATGGGTAACCATTTTGCAGATAAACAACTCTTGGGCTTGACACATTTATCCAAATGATGCCCTGGTTCCCCACAGTTGTAGCAGATCACCTCAGAGTATGCCATAAGGCCCGAAGCAGGGGTAGGAGTAGTTTTCTGGATGTCCTATCTCTTCTTTTGCTGATTCTTGCCTTGAGATTTCCCACTGATCTGAGAGTCAGAACCACCAGCAGATTGATCTCGGGAAATTACAGGAGCCTACCCAGATTGTGCCCCCATTTGGGGCAGAGGTGGGCCGTAACACTGCCCAACAGGCGCTCCCCCCATTGTGATAGGGGAAATTCATCAGAGTTCCTAGTTCCTGCTCATCCTCTAGCCATATGTTGTCTCTCAGGAAGCAGAAATAACCACCAGACAACTCAATTGAAGCAGATTGCAAGCCTAATTTCAATCTTCTGCAGGTTTGGGGGAGAGGTAAGGTAGGGGATCCACCTGCTCCGGCTCCGGTGGCGTGCTGGTGGGCAGGAGTCCAGTCAAGCATTCCCATCTCGCAGCACGGCGTGGATCTCCTGAATTCACTTCTCCTTTCACCCATCGAAGGAACGCAATCGGCAGCTCACTGGGGTGGGGCATCCTGTGCTTCTCCGAGAAATCTCCTTCGAAGTAGATCCGCAGGGCTAGATTCAGCAGCTCCCAATCCACATGATCCTTGCACATCCGAGCATACCTGCGCGAGTGAGAGAACGGATTCGGTCCCTCCTCGGCTTCCTCCCTCGCAGCTTCCTCCTCTACTTCCCTCCATTCGCACGTGCACTGGGTCCAGGAGAGAGCGTCGTCGCGGATCCGCATCGCCTGCTCCCTCCATCTCCTCCCTCGAGTCTCCCGCAGCACCGCCAGCGCGACGGAGTCGAGTGGCTGGAGCATCCGCGGGAAGGCTTTGTAGACACGTGGGAGATGCATCTTGTACATCTGCCTGTCTTCCAACCATTCCCCCGTGGATATGGCCGGCGACTCCATGGGGCGCGCAAGCGGACTTGCTGAGGGGGCCAGGCGCGCCCGGAGTCAGGAGGCGGGGTGTGGCGGCGAGATTGAAAGTGCGTTATATCGACTAGAGGGGGGTGAATAGGCGATTTTTATGAAATTCTTCACTGAGGAATTTGCTGGTGAGGAAATTCCTTAGCGAAGAACTACTAGCAGCGGAATAAGTACTCAGAGGTAAACATAACATAATACATGCATGGTCATCATGATGAAATGAAGACAAACACAAAGTACAGAAAGCGTAAACACAGGATAGCACAAGATGAAGACAAACAGACTGAAGAAACTGAACTGAGGAAATTGAGAAAGTCTTCAGTCAAAGTCTTCAAACACAGATATGAACAAACATGAAACACAGTAATGAGGAAATGAAAGTGTTGAGGAAATAGAACCAGTTGGATTGATGAAGATAATGATTTGGTAGACCAGTTACAACTGCTGTCTCAGTTGTACATCTGGTTGGAGCGGCTGAGTATTTAAACTCGAGGACACCCAGTCCCGAACACACAGTCCTCACCGTATTCTCCTTGAGCTAAGGACACACAGTCCTCGCCCAATCACTCATGGTAAGTCTTCAGGTGACTTCCGAACCTTCACAAACTTTGTCACTCGGCGATCCACAATTCCTCTTGGATGCTCTAGACCTTGATACCTAACCGTCTGGAAGAAGCACAGTCTTCAAAGGTAACAAGCGTCGGATCCACGTAGGATCAATCTCTTCAGTGATGCACAATCACTTTGGGTTTGTAGGTGTTTTGGGTTTGGGTTTGGATTTTCCTCACTTGATGATTTTCGCTCAAAGTCCTCGGAGGATGGGTTGCTCTCAAATGACAAGTGTCAAGTTCACGCGGAGCAGCCAACCAGCTAGTGGTTGCAGGGGGCATCTATTTATAGCCTAGGGAGCAGCCCGACATGATAAGACATAAATGCCCTTCAATGATATGACCGTTATGTGGATAAGATATTTTGGGACAGCTGGCGCGTAGCACAGCAACGGTCGGAAATTTGAGGTACAAATCTTGTGCTTGTGATCTCCATCTCCGCAGCACTGTCATGATCACCATCGTCACCGGCGCGACACCTTGATCTCCATCGTAGCATCGTTGTCGTCTCGCCAATCTTATGCTTCTACGACTATCGCTACCGCTTAGTGATAAAGTAAAGCATTACAGGGCGATTGCATTGCATACAATAAAGCGACAACCATACGGCTCCTGCCGGTTGCCGATAGCTCGGTTACAAAACATGATCATCTCATACAATAAAATTTAGCATCATGTCTTGACCATATCACATCACAACATGCCCTGCAAAAACAAGTTAGACGTCCTCTACTTTGTTTGTTGCAAATTTTACGTGGCTGCTACGGGCTTAAGCAAGAACTCATCTTACCTACGCATCAAAACCACAACGATAGTTTGTCAAATAGACTCCGTTTTAACCTTCTCAAGGACCGGGCGTAGCCACACTCGGTTCAACTAAAGTTGGAGAGACATTCTTCCGCAAGCCATCTATGTGCAAAGCACGTCGAGGGAACCGGTCTCGCGTAAGCGTACGCGTAAGGTTGGTCCGGATCGTCTCGTCCAACAATACCGCTGAACCAAAGTATGACATGCTGGTAGGCAGTATGACTTGTATCGTCCACAACTCACTTGTGTTCTACTCGTGCAAATAACATCAAACCATAAAAACTTAGGCTCGGATGCCACTGTTGGGGAATGTAGTAATTTCAAAAAAATTCCTACGTACATGCAAGATCATGGTGATGCATAGCAACGAGAGGGGAGAGTGTTGTCTACGTACCCTCGTAGACCGAAAGCGGAAGCGTTATATCAACGCGGTTGATGTAGTCGTACGTCTTCACGATCCGACCGAACCAAGCACCGTTACTCCGGCACCTCCGAGTTCTTGGCACACGTTCAGCTCGATGACGATCCCCGGGCTCCGATCCAGCAAAGCGTCGGGGAAGAGTTCCGCCAGCACGACGGCGTGGTGACGATCTTGATGTACTACTGACGCAGGGCTTCACCTAAGAACTGCGACAATATGACCGAGGTGGAATTTGGTGGCAGGGGCACCGCACACGGCTAAGGAAAGATCTCAATGATCAATTGTGTGTCTATGGGGTGCCCCCTGCCTCCGTATATAAAGGATCCAAGGGGGAGGGGCTGGCCGGCCAAGGGTTGCACGCCAGGAGAGTCCTACTCCCTCCGGGAGTAGGATTCCCCCCCCCCCCAATCCTAGTTGGAATAGGATTCCTCAAAGGGGGAGAGAGAGAGGGGGCCGGCCACCTCTCCTAGTCCTAATAGGACTAGGGGAAGGGGGGAGGCGCGCGGCCACCTAGGGAAGCCCCTTTCTCCTTTCCACTAAGGCCCACTATGGCCCATTTGGCTCCCGGGGGGTTCCGGTAACCCTCCCGGTATTCCGGTAAAATCCTGATTTCACCTGGAACACTTCCGATGTCCAAACATAGGCTTCCAATATATCAATCTTTACGTCTCGACCATTTCGAGACTCCTTGTCATGTCCGTGATCACATCCGGGACTCCGAACAACCTTCGGTACATCAAAACTCATAAACTCATAATATAACTGTCATCGAAACCTTAAGCGTGCGGACCCTACGGTTCGAGAACAATTGAGACATGACCGAGACACGTCTCCGGTCAATAACCAATAGCGGGACCTGGATGCCCATATTGGCTCCTACATATTCTACGAAGATCTTTATCGGTCAGACCGCATAACAACATACGTTGTTCCCTTTGTTCATCGGTATGTTACTTGCCCGAGATTCGATCGTCGGTATCCAATACCTAGTTCAATCTCATTACCGGCAAGTATCTTTACTCGTTCCGTAATACATCATCCCGCAACTAACTCATTAGTTGCAATGCTTGCAAGGCTTAAGTGATGTGCATTACCGAGAGGGCCCAGAGATACCTCTCCCACAATTGGAGTGACAAATCCTAATCTCGAAATACGCCAACCCAACATCTACCTTTGGTGACACCTGTAGTACTCCTTTATAATCACCCAGTTACGTTGTGATGTTTGGTAGCACCCAAAGTGTTCCTCTGGCAAACGGGAGTTGCATAATCTCATAGTCAAAGGAACATGTATAAGTCATGGATAAAAGCAACAGCAACATACTAAACGATCGGGTGCTATGCTAATGGAATGGGTCATGTCAATCAGATCATTCAACTAATGATGTGACCTTGTTAATCAAATGACAACTCCTTTGTCCATGGTTAGGAAACTTAACCATCTTTGATTAACAAGCTAGTCAAGTAGAGGCATACTAGTGACACTCTGTTTGTCTATGTATCCACACATGTATTATGTTTCCAGTTAATACAATTTTAGCATGAATAATAAACATTTATCATGACATGTAAGGAAATAAATAATAACTTTATTATTGCCTCTAGGGCATATTTCCTTCAGTCTCCCACTTGCACTAGAGTCAATAATCTAGTTCACATCGCCATGTGATTACCAGCAATACTTCACATCACCATGTGATTAACACCCATAGTTCACATCGATATGTGATCAACACCCAAAGGGTTTGCTAGATTCAGTAATCTAGTTCACATCGCTATGTGATTAACACCCAAAGAGTACTACGGTGTGATCATGTTTTGCTTATGAGAGAAGTTTAGTCAACGGGTCTGCCACATTCAGATCCGTTATGTATTTTGCAATTTTCTATGTCTACAATGCTCTGCACGGAGCTACTCTATCTAATTGCTCCCACTTTCAATATGTATCTAGATCGAGACTTAGAGTTATCCAGATCGGTGTCAAAACTTGCATCGACGTAACCCTTTACGACGAACCTTTTGTCACTTCCATAATCGAGAAACATATCCTTATTCCACTAAGGATAATTTTGACCGCTGTCCAGTGATCTACTCCTAGGTCACCATTGTTCTCCCTTGCTTAACTCAGTGTAGGGTATACAATAGATCTGGTAAACAGCATGGCATACTTTTTAGAACCTATGGCCGAGGCATAGGGAATGACTCTCATTCTCTTTCTATCTTCTACCGTGGTCAGGCTTTGAGTCTTACTCAATTTCACACCTTGTAACACAGGAAAGAACTCTTTCTTTGACTGTTCCATTTTGAACTACTTCAAAATCCTGTCAAGGTATGTACTCATTGAAAAAACTTATCAAGCGTCTTGATCTATCTCTATAGATATTGATGCTCAATATGTAAGCAGCTTCACCGAGGTCTTCCTTTGAAAAACTCCTTTCAAACACTCCTTTGTGCTTTACAGAATAATTCTACATTATTTCTGATCCACAATATGTCATACATATACTTATCAGAAATGATGTAGTGCTCCCACTCACTTTCTTGTAAATACAGGCTTCACCGCAAGTCTTTATAAAACTATATGCTTTGATCAACTTATCAAAGCGTGTATTCCAACTCCGAGATGCTTGCACCAGTCCATAGATGAATCGCTGGAGCTTGCATATTTTGTTAACACCTTTAGGATCGACAAAACCTTCTAGTTGCATCATATACAACTCTTCTTTAATAAATCCTTTAAGGAATGCAGTTTTGTTTATCCATTTGCCGGATTTCATAAAATTCGGCAATTGCTAACATGATTCGGACAGACTTAAGCATAGATACGAGTGAGAAACTCTCATCGTAGTCAACACCTTGAACTTGTCGAAAACCCTTTTTGCGACAATTCTAGCTTTGTAGATAGTAACACTACTATCATCGTCCGTCTTCCTCTTGAAGATCCATTTATTTTCTATGGCTTGCCGATCATTGAGCAAATCCACCAAAGTCCATACTTTGTTTTCATATATGGATCAAATCTCAGATTTTATGGCCTCAAACCATTTCGCGGAATCTGGGCTCATCATCGCTTCCTCATAGTTCGCAAGTTCATCATGGTCTAGTAACATGACTTCCAGAACAGGATTACCGTACCACTCTGGTGCGGATCTCACTCTGGTTTACTTACGAGATTCGGTAGTAACTTGATCTTGAAGTTATATGATCATTATCATTAGCTTCCTTACTAATTGGTGTAGTAGTCACAAGAACAGATTTCTGTGATGAACTACTTTCCAATAAGGGAGAAGGTACAATTACCTTATCAAGTTTTCTACTTTCCTCCCACTCACTTCTTTCGAGAGAATCTCCTTCTCTAGAAAGGATCCATCTTTAGCAACAATTTTGCCTTTGGATCTGTGATAGAAAGTGTACCCAACAATCTCCTTTGGGTATCCTATGAAGACACATTTCTCCAATTTGGTTCGAGCTTATCATGATGAAACTTTTCACATAAGCATCGCAACTCCAAACTTTAAGAAACAAAAACTTTGGTTTCTTGCCAAACCACAGTTCATACGGTGTCGTCTCAACGGATTTAGATGGTGCCCTTTTTAATGTGAATGCAGCTGTCTCTAATGCATAAACCTCAAAGCGATAGTGGTAGATCGGTAAGAGACATCATAGATCGCACTATATCTAATAAAGTACGGTTATGATGTTCGGATACACCATTACACTGTGGTGTTCCAGGTGGCACAATTTTGTGAAACTATTCCACATTGTTTTAACTGAAGACCACACTCGTAACTCAAATATTTGTCTCTGCGATCAGATCGTAGAAACCTTATTTTCTTGTCACGATGATTTTTCACTTCACTCTGAAATCCTTTTGAACTTTTCAAATGTTTCAGACTTATGTTTCATCAAGTAGATATACCCATATCTGCTCAAATCATATGTGAAGGTCAGAAAATAATGATACATGCTGCAAGCCTTAATATTCATTGGACCACATACATCAGTATGTACGATTTCCAACAAATCTGTTGCTTGCTTCATTGTTCCGGAGAACGGCGTTTTAGTCATATTGCCCAAGAGCCATGGTTCGCAAGGATCAAGTGATTCATAATCAAGTGATTCTAAAATCCCATCAGCATGGAGTTTCTTCTTGCGCTTTACACCAATATGACTTAAACGGCAGTGCCACAAATAAGTTGCACTATCATTATTAACTTTGCATCTTTTGGTTTCAATATTATGAATATGTGTATTACTACGATCGAGATCCAACAAACCATTTTTGTTGGTGTGTATGACCATAAAAGGTTCTATTCATGTAAACAGAACAACAATTGTTCTATAACTTAAATGAATAATCGTATTGCAAAAACATGATCAAATCATATTTATGCTCAATGCAAATACCAAATAACACTTATTTAGGTTCATCACTAATCCCGAAAGTATAGGGAGTGTACGATGATGATCATATCAATCTTGGAACCACTTCCAACACACATCGTCACTTCACCCTCAACTAGTCTCTGTTTATTCTGCAACTCCCGTTTCGAGTTACTAATCTTAGCAACTGAACTAGTATCAAATACTGAGGGGTTGCTATAAACACTAGTAAAGTCCACATCAATAACATGTATAAAATATACTTATGTTCACTTTGCCATCCTTCTTATCCGCCAATCACTTGGAGTAATTCCGCTTCCAGTGACCAGTCCCTTTGCAGTAGAAGCACTTAGTCTCAGGCTTAGGACCAGACTTGGGCTTCTTCACTTGAGCAGCAACTTGCTTGCTGTTCTTCTTGAAGTTCCCTTCTATCCCTTTGCCCTTTTCTTGAAACTAGTGGTCTTGTTAACCATCAACACTTGATGTTTTTCTTGATTTCTACCTTCGTCGATTTCAGCATCACGAAGAGCTTGGGAATTACTTTCGTCATCCCTTGCATATTATAGTTCATCACGAAGTTCTACTAACTTGGTGATGGTGACTAGAGAATTCTGTCAATCACTATCTTATCTGGAAGATTAACTCCCACTTGATTCAAGCGATTGTAGTACCCAGACAATCTGAGCACATGCTCACTAGTTGAGCGATTCTCCTCCATCTTTTAGCTATAGAACTTGTTGGAGACTTCATATCTCTCAACTCGGGTATTTGCTTCAAATATTAACTTCAACTCCTGGAACATCTCATATGGTCCATGACGTTCAAAACGTCCTTGAAGTCCCGATTCTAAGCCGTTAAGCATGGTGCACTAAACTATTAAGTAGTCATCATATTGAGCTAGCAAAACGTTCATAACGTCTGCATCTGCTCCTGCAATAGGTCCGTCAGCTAGCGGTGCATCAAGGAAATAATTCTTCTGTGCAGCAATGAGGATAAACCTCAGATCACGGATCCAATCCGCATCATTGCTACTAACATCTTTCAACACAATTTTCTCTAGGAACATATCAAAATAAACATATGAAAGCAACAACGTGAGCTATTGATCTACAACATAGATATGCTAATACTACCAGGACTAAGTTCATGATAAATTAAAGTTCAATTAATCATATTACTTAAGAACTCCCACTTAGATAGACATCTCTCTAATCCTCTAAGTGATCACGTGATCCAAATCAACTAAACCATGTCCGATCGTCACGTGAGATGGAGTAGTTTCAATGGTGAACATCATTATGTTGATCATATCTACTATATGATTCACGCTCGACCTTTCGGTCTCCGTGTTCCGAGGTCATATCTTATATGCATAGCTCGTCAAGTATAACCTGAGTATTCCGCGTGTGCAACTGTTTTGCACCCGTTGTATTTGAACGTAGAGCCTATCACACCCGATCATCACGTGGTGTCTCAGCACGAAGAACTTTCGCAACGGTGCATACTCAGGGAGAACACTTCTTGATAATTAGTGAGAGATCATCTTATAATGCTACCATCAATCAAAGCAAGATAAGATGCATAAAAAGATAAACATCACATGCAATCAATATAAGTGATATGATATGGCCATCATCATCTTGTGCTTGTGATCTCCATCTCCGCAGCACTGTCATGATCACCATCGTCACCGGCGTGACACCTTGATCTCCATCGTAGCATCGTTGTCGTCTCGCCAATCTTATGCTTCTACGACTATCGCTACCGCTTAGTGATAAAGTAAAGCATTACAGGGCGATTGCATTGCATACAATAAAGCGACAACCATACGGCTCCTGCCGGTTGCCGATAGCTCGGTTACAAAACATGATCATCTCATACAATAAAGTTTAGCATCATGTCTTGACCATATCACATCACAACATGCCCTGCAAAAACAAGTTAGACGTCCTCTACTTTGTTTGTTGCAAATTTTACGTGGCTGCTACGGGCTTAAGCAAGAACTCATCTTACCTACGCATCAAAACCACAACGATAGCTTGTCAAATAGACTCCGTTTTAACCTTCTCAAGGACCGGGCGTAGCCACACTCGGTTCAACTAAAGTTGGAGAGACATTCTTCCGCAAGCCATCTATGTGCAAAGCACGTCGAGGGAACCGGTCTCGCGTAAGTGTACGCGTAAGGTTGGTCCGGATCGTCTCGTCCAACAATACCGCTGAACCAAAGTATGACATGCTGGTAGGCAGTATGACTTGTATCGTCCACAACTCACTTGTGTTATACTCGTGCAAATAACATCAAACCATAAAAACCTAGGCTCGGATGCCATTGTTGGGGAACGTAGTAATTTCAAAAAAAATCCTACGTACACGCAAGATCATGGTGATTCATAGCAACGAGAGGGGAGAGTGTTGTCTACGTACCCTCGTAGACCAAAAGCGGAAGCGTTATATCAACGCGGTTGATGTAGTCGTACGTCTTCACGATCCGACCGATCCAAGCACCGTTACTCCGGCACCTCCGAGTTCTTGGCACACGTTCAGCTCGATGACGATCCCCGGGCTCCAATCCAGCAAAGCGTCGGGGAAGAGTTCCGCCAGCACGACGGCGTGGTGACGATCTTGATGTACTACTGACGCAGGGCTTCACCTAAGAACTGCGACAATATGACCGAGGTGGAATTTGGTGGCAGGGGCACCGCACACGGCTAAGGAAAGATCTCAATGATCAATTGTGTGTCTATGGGGTGCCCCCTGCCTCCGTATATAAAGGATCCAAGGGGGAGGGGCTGGCCGGCCAAGGGTGGCGCGCCAGGAGAGTCCTACTCCCTCCGGGAGTAGGATTCCCCCCCCCCAATCCTAGTTGGAATAGGATTCCTCAAAGGGGGGGAGAGAGAGGGGGCCGGCCACCTCTCCTAGTCCTAATACGACTAGGGTAAGGGGGGAGGCGCGCGGCCACCTAGGGCAGCCCCTTTCTCCTTTCCACTAAGGCCCACTATGGCCCATTTGGCTCCCGGGGGGTTCCGGTAACCCTCCCGGTATTCCGGTAAAATCCTGATTTCACCTGGAACACTTCCGATGTCCAAACATAGGCTTCCAATATATCAATCTTTACATCTCGACCATTTCGAGACTCCTCGTCATGTCCGTGATCACATCCGGGACTCCGAACAACCTTCGGTACATCAAAACTCATAAACTCATAATATAACTGTCATCGAAACCTTAAGCGTGCGGACACTACGGTTCGAGAACAATGTAGACATGACCGAGACACGTCTCCGGTCAATAACCAATAGTGGGACCTGGATGCCCATATTGGCTCCTACATATTCTACGAAGATCTTTATCGGTCAGACCGCATAACAACATACGTTGTTCCCTTTGTCCATCGGTATGTTACTTGCCCGAGATTCGATCGTCGGTATCCAATACCTAGTTCAATCTCATTACCGGCAAGTCTCTTTACTCGTTCCGTAATACATCATCCCACAACTAACTCATTAGTTGCAATGCTTGCAAGGCTTAAGTGATGTGCATTACCGAGAGGGCCCAGAGATACCTCTCCCACAATTGGAGTGACAAATCCTAATCTCGAAATACGCCAACCCAACATCTACCTTTGGTGACACCTGTAGTACTCCTTTATAATCACCCAGTTACGTTGTGATGTTTGGTAGCACCCAAAGTGTTCCTCCGGCAAACGGGAGTTGCATAATCTCATAGTCAAAGGAACATGTATAAGTCATGGATAAAAGCAACAGCAACATACTAAACGATCAGGTGCTATGCTAATGGAATGGGTCATGTCAATCAGATCATTTAACTAATGATGTGACCTTGTTAATCAAATGACAACTCCTTTGTCCATGGTTAGGAAACTTAACCATCTTTGATTAACAAGCTAGTCAAGTAGAGGCATACTAGTGACACTCTGTTTGTCTATGTATCCACACATGTATTATGTTTCCAGTTAATACAATTCTAGCATGAATAATAAACATTTATCATGACATGTAAGGAAATAAATAATAACTTTATTATTGCCTCTAGGGCATATTTCCTTCAGTACACTCATAAACACATTAGATACTTAACCTATAAGTCTTCAATACACCAAAATCACTAAGGGGCACTAGATGCACTTACAATCTCCCCCTTTTTGGTGATTGATGACAATATAGGTTAAGTTTTCAACGGGGATAAATATATGAAGTGTAAATACTGATATTGAGGAATTTGATTGCAAGATATAGAAGAACTCCCCCTGAAGATGTGCATAGTGAGGAATTTGCTTTTGAAGCAATGCACACTTGAAGAGTTGAATCATGGAGATCTCCCCCTATATCTTGTAATTCATACACGCATTTGATTTATAATATGAAGAATTTGAAATGCATGATAAAATATGGTGCCTGGTGAAATTTAGCATGTGTGCGATAATATTAATGAGGAATAAGCATGCAGAATAGCGCATCAAAAGTATCAGAGCATAGTGCAACAAAAGTATCAAAGCACCATCGGGTTTAAGATTACAACTCGATCCAATAAAGTTTCAGAAGAACGAGAGTTGTAACTTAGCAAAAACGATATATAAAAATAGACCCGCTTGAAGACTAACTCAGATTTCTCCCCCTTTGTCATCAAATGACCAAAAGGATCAAAACTGAGGACTAACGCCCCTGAAGATATTCAAGTTGATGAAGGAGCGCCAGCGTTGTTGGGGTCGGTCGTTGAAGTAGGGCCTGTCGCAGTGTCGTCCAAGTCTTCATTTTCATCAGTCTCTCGTGATGAAGAATATGAGCTGGCCACCAAAGAAGGAACCTTGACCTTCGTGTATTTCTTCGGAGGAGGTGCAGACCAGTCAAACTCTTCTTTGAGACCCATTTGCTTCAAATCATTAGCGTTGTAAACTTGAGACAGAACAACCCAGGTGCGGTTGAGGGTTTCATGAAGGTAGTAGTGGTTTTTCTTCACTGCATTATGTGTTGCAGTCATGTTGTGAAGAATTGAACCAAACTGACGCTTGGACCATTTGTGATTACGATCAACCTTTTGATGAAGACTGAGGAGTAACTCACGATCAGTCATCACCCTGGGTGTTGTGGCTTGAGGATTTGGCTTGGCAGTGTTGGCGGCAGTGTCATGTGTGGCAGAGTCATCATTGGTGGAGTAAGATGCAGCCTTGCGAAATTGACCATCCAATGGACGAATGCCTTCATCTATCACAGCAGTAGCTTTGCCCTTTTCTTCAGCAGAGGAAAATGTCCTTTTGAGGACTTCAATAGGGGGCAAGTAGCTGCAGTGGTTCAGAGTTTCAGCCTTGTAATTGAGTGAAGACCTTGTCCTGATGAATTTCATAATCCAAGGTGCATAAGGCTTCAGCTCAAATGGTGACACAGCAATGTTGGCCAGAGTCCTCATGAAGAAATCATGGAAGTTGACGGGAACACCATGACAGATGTTGAAAAGCAAATTCTTCATGATGCCAACGACTTCTTCATCATTCGAGTCATGGCCTTTGATAGGACTCATTGTCTTCGTCAGAATGCGATAGACAGTTCGAGGCACATACAACAATTCCTTGACGAGGAATTTGGTTCGAGGGGCCTGCCCTGGCTTCAAAGGCTTCATCAGCACTTGCATATAGTGATTTGAAAGCTCAGGTTCGTTGTATACACAACGTGCATCTTCAAGGGGAGGACTTAGAGGAAGGGCACGAAGCAATTCAGATGCTGGTGCCTTGTAATGTGTGTTCTTAGTCATCTAGTCCAGAACCCATGAATTCACATCTTCAGAGTTGCCGGTGATGTGCAGCGTTGCGTAGAACTGAAGAATGAGTTCTTCATCCAATCGCAGATGTCAGTGCAGAAGTTGAGCAGTCCAGCATTGTGAAGAACACTGAGGACTGGCGTGAAGCACGGCATGGACTCCATATCCACATGAGGAATATGTGCATGGTCGAAGACTTTGTCCTTGTTGAATAGCACTGAGGAATAGATATTGGCTTGACTTGCAGTCCAGAAACGCCTCTTCCTTATGCGAGCAGAGTCATATGGATTATACTCAGTGAAGAACACGTGCTCGCCAAAGAAGTCTTTAGCCTTAAACTTTTGTTTCCTTGAGAACGGATCCTTTGGCTTGGGCAGAGGAGTGTCAGTGAGTTGCATCACTACCTCAGGAATCGCGATCTCAGGTTCTTCAGACTGAGGAATTTCAGGTTCTTCCTCAAGTGCAGTCACATTTTCAGTATCAGCAGCAGTTTCTTCAGCGCTAGTGGCTGGAATTTCTTCATTCACAGATGCAGTGGGATGAGTTTCTTCAGAGCCCATCGGAACAGTTGGTGCAGGGGAGTGACGGATTTGCTGCAGTGGGGTGAAGAGTGGGGAATTGGGATGCTGACTTTCCCAAAAGTCGTCATTCATCAACGGAGTTGTGCTTCCAATGTCCACATCTTCATCATCAATTTGTTCAACACCAGCCTCTTCAGCATCAAACTGAGGCATTGGTGATGAGACCATTGGGGTTGAAGGGATTGCATCCACTTCAATTTCTTCATCAATCTGCTCTGACGAAGCAGCAGATTGAGTTTCTTCATCAGATCCACTTGGGATCTCATAGTCTTCACCAAAAGGAACAAGGTCCTTTGATGGCATGGTTGAGATTGGAACAGCATCAATGGGATTTGCAAACGAGCTGGTCATCGGCTTCATCTTCTTGGGAGCTGAAGATTCTAAATCATTTGATGCTTTCCTTTTCTTCACTGTAGCTCGCTCTGCAGCCTTGGTCTTCTTCACATCTAATGCAGATGGAAGGATAGGAGTTGGTGTAGGCGCAGGTGGAGCTGAGGAATCTGGTTGATTTTCCTCAGGAGGTGTGCAGTACCCACCATAGATGTCCTCAGGGATTTCAAATGCAGTCATGACCTCTGGCTTCTTTCCTCCTTTCTGTGGCCTTTTACCGTCAGCCATTTTTTTTCAGTTGATGAATGTGAACAATTGAATTCTCTGAAGAAGTATGCAACTTTTCTTCGAGGAATGCTGCAAACGAGTTAAGCTGATGAGAACCTAATGATTCAGCAGCGGACATGTGTACCTGTGAACAGAGTATAGTTGTGAGGAATTTGGAGAGGTCATATGCGTTCTCAGAGGGTTTTTCAAAAAGAACAAGTTTGAGGAATTTGACCAGATGCGTCTTGAAGAATTTCACTAAGTGTTGTGGATATTACTACTGGGCCTAAACTGGCCGTCTGGGCCGGGTTAATTTCATCAATAGCTCAAGAATGTTAAAGCCCAGGAGGCTATGTAGAGGCCGAAGCCATAGTCGGTTTAACATCTGTAGCCGTAAACCGGCCTGTGTACAACTTGTATTGTAAGTTAGGAATAAGCAAGAGACCAACCCGGGTACGAGTATAAACCAGAGATTGGGACTCTATGAACCAACGGGCGTCACCCGTGTATATAAGGGGATGACCCGATAACGGTTCAGAAAAAGGAACAACTCGAAGCCTAGGAAAAGCGATTGCTCCCTAGTCGTCGAGACTTCATCAATTCCAACACCAACTAGACATAGGCTTTTACCTTCATCGAAGGGGCCGAACTAGTATAATTATCTGTGTCCTTGTGTCCGCTTTAACCCCTTCGAGTTAACCCGTTGCGATGGCTCCACGACTAAGTCCTTTGGCTAGGACATCTGCCGTGACAAACCCACGACAGTTGGCGCCCACCGTGGGGCTATCGCACGATGGTTTCAAGTTCTTGGAGGGCCGCTTTGAAGGACTCAAGGGATATGCCGTGGGCCGGATGACCAAGAGCCCCCGTGGCAAGATCTACATCGACGACGCAGGCTGGGGCCCCGAGGCCGGCTCAGTTGAGTACGGGTACCGGGTCCCCTTTGGCGGTATACATGTTTTCATCGGCAAGATTGGTGAACCGGGCCCTCAGCTGGACACCTGCACCGACCTCATCGAGACAGCTCAGCGTGCGCGACCTGCCCGGGTTAAGCCAGCCGTAAAGCATGCCTTTGTGGGAGTCATCCACGGGCGAAACTATGAGGACGGATCAGAATCTGGTGGCGAAACCGTTGTTTATTCCGGTGATGAGTCGTCAACCGGGGAAACTGAGTCCCTGTATCAAGTGCATGATGGTCGGATTGGGGGCTGTTCCGATGGCAACAGTATTCCGGAGCCCTCCGATCTGCCTAGTCGGGTCGGCATATTCATGGCTGGCACCCAAGCAGCACCTCATTCATCGACGGCCGTAGCAATGGTTTCCGGTTCAACGGCTGCCGGAGCAGGAGGTTCTGTGCGCCCACCGGTTCAAGTATTATCCGATCTGTTCGACGCACTGGCGGCGCTCTTGACAGAGGCTAATCCGGCGGATCGGGAGGCTCATAACGCAGAGATTGCAAAGGTGAGAGAGCAGATTAGCCAGGCCAAGGCGGATCTGGCGGCCGAGGAGGTCAGGATGACTGCGGAACGGGCCGCTTTGGACGCACAAGCCTATAAGTTCATGCTGGATCAGAACGCTTCGCAGGAGGTCATGAGGAGGAAATATCGGTCCCGCCTGCCACCAGTTTTTGAAGGAAGGGATCTTTTCAACACTCCTGGGGAAGGGACCAGTAATCAACCAGTGATAAACCGAGCAGAGGCGCCCGGGACAGGCGCGCCGGTTCAGCCCCGCATAATAGATCTGCCCCGTTATAACCCGGAGCCACGGATTGTGACCACACCCCCGGATCACTACTCCAACCCGCTGGATAATCTTGTTGCTGCGGCAGCACGTCTAGAGGCTATTCCGGTCGAGGGAGATTCGTTACAGGCAATAGAGACGCTCCGGGTTAAGGAGCTCCTCAGAACGGCGCTGGTCCAACAGGAGGCGTATTCATACAGTCGCGAGCGGATTCATTCTACTCCACGTCCAACCCGGAATTATAGCAGGCACATAGAAGAACAAGCTGAGTCCAGCAATGCACGGCGTGGAGTGCCCCGTGGCAACAATCCGGCTCCCGATGCTCAGGAGTTAGTAGACCGGGCCCGTGCATGCAGGGAAGCCGAATTGGCAGCACATCAGACTACGCCGGTTCGTCCCACCACTTCGGTCGAACCAGGGCTTGCTTCTAGCGCTTTGGGGGTGCCTTGCCTTATACCTGCTTTGCGCAATGTGCGCCTGCCTAAGGACTTCAAGGGACCGCGCAAGGTACCAAATTATACAGCAGATCAACCCCCGGAGGCGTGGGTGGAGAGTTACGAGATGGCCATGGAGATGCTTGACGTAGATGAAGCTGCATGTGCAAAATATTTCTCTATGATGCTTGAAGGAACGGCCCGCACTTGGTTAAAAAGCCTGCCGCCCAATACCATCGGTTCGTGGGCTCAATTGCGAGCTCGGTTTATCAGTAATTTCAAAGATACGTGCAGGCAGCCCATGTCGATAGTGGACTTAGCCGCCTGCGTTCAGGCGGAAGGAGAGTCAACCACTCATTGGGTGCGCCACGTTTCGCAAATCTTGCATTCATCAGACCGCATCAATGCTGACACTGCAGTTGTGACTTTGGAAAGCAATTGCGGGTTTGGGCCCTTGAGATTGAAATTAGGACGAATGAAGCACCATTGCACTGACATAGGGACTCTCATGGCTGCTTTGGTAAAGTATGCTGATTCTGATAGTACCAAGGATCCCGAGTCTGATGATGAAAAGGCAGGGAAGGGAAAGAAGAACGGCAACTCCAGAGGGCAGCAGCATCACCCGGGGAGCAGCGTCGGAGGCAAGCGTAAAGCGGATGGTTCTATGGATTTTGTGGCAAACACCAATGTGCAGAACAAGGGCCGACAGTGTAGGGGCAAAGGCCGCGGTGCCGGACCCAGCCCCAATCCAGAGCGCTTAAATAGTTTGTTGAATCAGCCCTGCCCAAAGCATGGGACGACGGAGGAGCCAGCAAACCACCTGTGGAAGGATTGTTACATCATGCGAGAGTTCAAGAACTCCAACGCCTTCCGGTATGAGCACAATCCTGGTGGCGGTTCAGGATCCGGGCCAAGCCACGGTGGAGGAAACTCCGGTTCAGGGTTTAATGGTAATCCGAGCGGGAATAGCAATCCGGGCGGACATGGTAATCAACACAACCAAAATGATCAAGGGGGCTATAATCAGCAGCAGTCGGGGTACCAGAGCAATCCAAAGCAACTAAACAGTGGCCAATATCATGTATTCACCACTAGCTTGGACAAGCGAGACCAGAAGATCCGGAAGAGGGCAGTTAACTCTGTTGAACCGGCCGTGCCCCGATATCTACGATGGTCAGAGCAGCCGATCACCTGGAGTAGAGAGGATCACCCTCCTCGGGTGGATAATCCGGGTCAGCTGGCTTTAGTGGTGGCGCCTCAGGTAGGAGGTTATAAGTTCACCAAGGTGCTCATGGATGGGGGTAGCAGTATTAACATCCTATACTATGAGACCTTTCAACGTATGGGGCTCAAGGATAAAGATCTACGGCCTTCAAACACGGTTTTTCATGGCGTGGTGCCAGGCAAGTCTGCGTATCCCGTGGGCAAGATAGCATTGGATGTGGCTTTCGGAGATGAGCACGATTCGCGATCAGAAACACTGACTTTTGAGGTGGTGAAGATCCAAAGCCCGTACCATGCCCTGTTTGGCCGGCCGGCTTATGCCAAATTCATGGCACGGCCCTGTTATGTATATCTGCAGCTCAAGATGCCAGGCCACAAGGGAACCATCACGGTTCACGGGAGTCGCAGGATCGCTTTGGAGTGTGAAGAGGGAGATGCCGCCTATGCAGAATCGGTTTGTGCTACTGAGGAGCTCAAATACTACAAAGATAATGTTGATCCGACGGATATGACTCCTTTAAAGAAGCCTACCACAGAACATGATCCGGCTTTAAAATTCACGTTAGCCGCGGAGACCAAGCTTGTTGATTTCGTAGCTGGTGATTCATCCAAGCAATTCAGCATCAGTACCAATCTGGATCCAAAATAGGAAAGCACGCTCATCGAGTTCCTCCGTGAGAATCGGGACATCTTGGCATGGAAGCCCTCTGACATGCCAGGTATACCGAGGCGACTCGCTGAGCACACCCTTAACGTGGATCCTAAATACAAACCGGTGAAACAGTTCCTCCGTTGGTTCAACGAGGAGAGAAGAAAGGCTATTGGAGAAGAGGTGGCCAGGCTCTTGGCAGCTGGCTTCATTGTTGAAGTTTTTCACCCTGAATGGCTTGCTAATCCGGTGCTGGTCCTTAAGAAAAACGACACTTGGCGTATGTGTGTGGACTATACAGATCTTAATAAGGCCTGTCCTGCAGATCCTTTTGCCCTCCCCCGTATTGATCAAATCATTGATGCTACGGCGGGTTGCGAGCGTTTATGCTTTCTGGATGCATACTCCGGTTATCATCAGATTAAGATGGCGGTTAAGGACCAGGAGAAGACGGCGTTCATTACTCCCTTTGGAGCCTTCTGCTATGTATCTATGCCTTTTGGGCTCAAAAGTGCCCAGGCAACTTATCAACGATGTGTGCAAAATTGTCTCCACAAGCAGATTGGCCGTAATGTGCACGCTTATGTGGATGACATTGTGGTCAAGTCAAGGAAGAAGGAAACGTTGGTCGATGATTTGAAGGAGACCTTTGATAACTTAAGGACATACAAGATGGTGCTCAATCCGGCCAAATGTGTCTTTGGTGTACCAGCTGGCAAGCTATTGGATTTCCTGGTGTCCAACAGGGGAATTGAGGCTAATCCGGAAAAAATTACGGCTATCACCTCTCTAGCTAAACCGAAATGCATCAATGACGTCCAACGTCTGGCGGGCAGAATTGCTGCGTTAAGCCGGTTTGTCAGCCGCCTTAGAGAGAAAGCAATTCCTCTATATCAAATGTTGAAAAAGACGGATCAGTTCGTGTGGAATTCTGCCGCTGATCAGGCGTTCGAGGATTTAAAGCGACAGTTGGTCAATCCGCCCGTACTCGCTACTCCCACTGATAAGGAACCATTGCTGTTGTACGTAGCTGCTAACGCTCGTGCGGTCAGTGTGGCTATTGTGGTAGAGCAGAAGGAGGCAGGCAAGGAATACCCGGTTCAGCGTCCGGTTTATTACATCAGCGAGGTGCTTATTGAATCCAAACAACGATATCCGCATTGGCAAAAGCTAGTATATGGAGTTTTTATGGCAAGTCAGAAGCTGAAGCAGTATTTCCAAGGCCACCCTATCACGGTGGTCAGTTCTACTCCTTTGGGTGATATCATCCAGAACCGGGAAGCGACTGGTCGGATTGCCAAGTGGGCTATTGAGCTTGGACCACACGGTTTAAAGTATGTGCCTCGCACTGCGATAAAGTCTCAGGCATTGGTGGATTTTATCAATGATTGGACGGAGTTGCAAGTCCCTGAAGAGAAGCCGGATCACACTTACTGGACCATTCATTTTGACGGATCACGTCAATTGGAAGGATCGGGGGCTGGAGTCATATTAACTTCCCCACGAGGTGATAAGTTTTGTTATGTTCTCCGTTTAATGTTCCCTTGTACTAACAATGCAGCAGAATATGAGGCCTTGCTCCATGGTCTCCGGATGGCTAAAGAGATGAATTTAAGCCGGGTTAAGTGCTTTGGCGACTCTGATTTGGTGGCCCAGCAGGTATCTGGTACATGGGATTCTAAAGATCCACTCATGGCTGCTTATTGTCATGAGGTTGATGTGGTCACAGGTCACTTCAAAGATTATCAGGTGGACCATTTGGACCGACGAAAGAACGAGGTGGCGGATGCTTTAAGTCGACTAGGTTCACAGCGTAAACCGGTACCACCTAATGTGTTCCTTGATGTGCTTTACAACCCGTCGGTTCAACTGCCTGGCGAAGCAGATTTGGCGGTTCCTGACCCAGAGGCTCAATTGGTGGCAGCATTACATGTCATCCCGGATTGGACGCTTCCTTACCTGGCGTACATGAACCGAGGGGAGTTGCCAGAGGATGAGATTCTGTCCAGGCAGATAGTACGGCGGTCCAAGTCCATGGTAGTTGAAAACGGCGAACTGCATCATCGCAGTGTGACAGGAGCCTTTCAACGGTGTGTATCTCCTGAGGAAGGCCGTGAAATTTTCCATGAGATCCACGAAGGAGATTGTGGTCACCACGCCGGTTCAAAGTCTTTAGTGGCAAAAGCTTTCCGTCACGGTTTCTATTGGCTGACTGCTCATGCGGATGCGGAAGATCTGGTCAGGCGGTGTGATGGTTGTCAAAAATTCTCAAGACGCGCTCACGTCCCGGCTCAAGAATTGAGGATGATTCCAATTACTTGGCCGTTTGCAACCTGGGGGCTGGACATGGTTGGGCCTTTCAAAAGGTCCAAGGACAAGAAGACCCACCTTCTGGTGGCGGTGGACAAATTTACAAAGTGGGTAGAGGCAGAGCCCGTTAGCAAGTGTGATGCGGCCACCGCGGTTTGGTTCATCAAAAAAGTGATTTTCCGGTTTGGTTTTCCACACAGTATCATCACAGACAATGGTACCAATTTATCTAAAGGTGCCATGAAAGAGTTTTGCGAACGAGAGCACATCCGCCTTGATGTGTCATCAGTGGCGCACCCATAGTCCAATGGTCAAGCAGAAAGAGCTAATCAGGAGATCTTGAGAGGCATTAAGCCCAGGCTTATGGTTCCTTTGCAGCGGACGCCGGGTTGTTGGGTCGAAGAGTTACCCTCTGTGTTATGGAGCATCAACACCACGCCTAACAGGTCAACTGGGTATACGCCGTTCTTCATGGTTTATGGGGCAGAGGCAGTTCTTCCTAGTGACATACGTCATGATTCACCTCGTGTGGCGGCTTACGTTGAAGCAGACAACGACAGTTCTAGACAGGACGCTTTGGACCGGCTAGATGAAGAGCGAGACATAGCAGCTGCCCGCTCAGCGATCTACCAACAGGATCTTCGTCGCTATCACAGTCGTCGGATCAGGACCAGAACCTTTCAAGAGGGAGATTTTGTGCTTCGACTTATTCAAGATCAAACCGAGATGCATAAATTGTCTCCGCCTTGGGATGGGCCTTTCGTGGTCAGCAAGAATCTACACAATGGTTCATACTACCTGATAGATGTTCGAGAGCACAAAGACTCACGCAAATCAGGACAAGAGACCGACAGACCATGGAATATAGCTCATCTTCGGCCTTACTATACTTGAGCCATGGGCTCTGCTTATGTATATATCATGACTATGTATATATTATAATAAACCGGATCCTCAGCTAAAGCGGGGTATCTGTTCTTTTATACCATGTGTGGTTACACGGGGTTGTCTTTAAGCAACATCCGGTTTACCCCTTGCAAGTCTTAACAAGATCACTTGAGGCTTCCTGTTCAAACATAGGTCGTGTTCGAACCAAAGAGAACATAGTGTTGGGGAACGTAGTAATTTCAAAAAATTTCCTTCGCACACGCAAGATCATGGTGATGCACAGCAACGAGAGGGGAGAGTGTTTGTCTACGTACCCTCGTAGACAGAAAGCGGAAGCGTTATATCAACGCGGTTGATGTAGTCGTACTTCTTCACGATCCAACCGATCTAAGCACCGAACGTACGGCACCTCCGAGTTCTGCACACGTTCAGCTCGATGACGATCCCCTGGCTCCGATCCAGCAAAGCGTCGGGGAAGAGTTCCGTCAGCACGACGGCGTGGTGACGATCTTGATGTGTTACCGGCGCAGAGCTTCGCCTAAGCACTGCAACGATATGACCGAGGTGGAATTTGGTGGAAGGGGGCACCGCACACGGCTAAGAAACGATCCGTAGATCAACTTGTGTGTCTTTGGGGTGCCCCCTGCCCCTGTATATAAAGGATGGAGGAGGAGGAGGCCGGCCAAGGCAAAAGGTGCGGCCAGCATATGGAGTCCTACTAGGACTCCAAGTCCTAGTAGGAGTCCACCAAAAGGGGAGGAAGGGAGAAGGAATAGGAGGAGAAGGAGAGGTGGCCGGCCCCCTTTTCCCTAGTCCAATTCGGACCAAAAGGGAGGGGGGGCGCAGCAGCCTTTTCCTCTTCCCACTAAAGCCCATCAAGGCCCATTACTTCTCCCGTAATCCCGTAACTCCCCGGTACTCCCGAAAATACCCGAATCACTCAGAACCCTTCCGATGTCCGAATATAGTCGTCCAATATATCGATCTTTACGTCTCGACCATTTCGAGACTCCTCGTCATGTCCCCGATCTCATCTGGGACTCCGAACTCCTTCGGTACATCAAAACTCATAAACTCATAATATAACTGTCATCGAAACCTTAAGCGTGCGGACCCTACGGGTTCGAGAACAATGTAGACATGACCGAGACACGTCTCCAGTCAATAACCAATAGCGGGACCTGGATGCCCATATTGGCTCCTACATATTCTATGAAGATCTTTATCGGTCAGACCGCATAACAACATACGTTTGTTCCCTTTGTCATCGGTATGTTACTTGCCCGAGATTCGATCGTCGGTATCCAATACCTAGTTCAATCTCGTTACCGGCAAGTCTCTTTACTCGTTCCGTAATACATCATCTCACAACTAACACATTAGTTGCAATGCTTGCAAGGCTTATGTGATGTGCATTACCGAGAGGGCCCAGAGATACCTCTCCGACAATCGGAGTGACAAATCCTAATCTCGAAATAAGCCAACCCAACATGTACCTTCGGAGACACCTGTAGAGCACCTTTATAATCACCCAGTTACGTTGTGACGTTTGGTAGCACACAAAGTGTTCCTATGGTAAACGGGAGTTGCATATTCTCATAGTTAAAGGAACATGTATAAGTCATGGATAAAAGCAATAGCAACATACTAAACGATCGGGTGCTATGCTAATGGAATGGGTCATGTCAATCAGATCATTCAACTAATGATGTGATCTCGTTAATCAAATAACAACTCTTTGTTCATGGCTAGGAAACATAACCATCTTTGATCAATGAGCTAGTCAAGTAGAGGCATACTAGTGACACTCTGTTTGTCTATGTATTCACACATGTATTATGTTTCCAGTTAATACAATTCTAGCATGAATAATAAACATTTATCATGATATAAGGAAATAAATAATAACTTTATTATTGCCTCTAGGGCATATTTCCTTCACATAGCTATCCTTATAAGTCATTTGGGGGCTCGGTCATGTTTGAACCGATGCAATACCTCTTGGCCGGCGAAAGCCACCAGAGTCATTTGGGGGCTCGGTCATGTTTGAACCGATGCAATACCTCTTGGCCGGCGAAAGCCACCAGAGTCATTTGGGGGCTCGGTCGTGTCCGAACCGATGCAATACCTCTTGGCCGGCGAAAGCCACTAGAATCATTTGGGGACACGGTCACGTCTGAACCGGTCACGCCTCTTGGTCGGCCTACGGGCTTTAGAGTCATTTGGGGGCTTGGTCGAACCCGAACCATAGCAATGCCACTTGGCCGGCATAATGCCACGCGTCAGTTTGGGGTCCTGGCTGACTGGCACCATCGCTACACCTTCGGGGGGCTTGGTTGAGTCTGACCATGGTAATTTCGTCTGACCAAGCTCAATAGAGCTCTTCTTTTGCAAAAGGTTTTTGTCACCGTATTTTGCTCTCTTGCCTTTTTTAAGAGTTGATAGTTTATTGCTTTTCTCTTAAACCGACAATATTCTGCACCGGTTCAACATAGCCAATTTGGCGGAACACGGCCCTCTTTTTCAAAAACCTGAGATTGTTGGCTCGGTTTGAGTTTTTTCTACTAAATATCCTTTTTCGAGCAACAAAAGGCTGCTATCATTAAAGGACGGTTTGCGTTGTAAACCGGTGTTATATACACAGGGGTTCGATTCTCCCATGACGGTTTAAGAGTTATCAACTCCCACTTCAACATTGGCTACAAAGGCCTACTTCATGCCCATTATATGGCAGGTATTTCGTATCACAAAAGTTTGATCATACTTGCAAGTTTCCTTGCGTATTTATATAAAGATTCACAAACCGGATGATGGTACAGCCGCCCTGGTAGTTTAAAATTTTGTGATCGCAGGAGATATAAGTTGGCAATAATGATTTTTCAAAGGAGGGTATCAGTACTGATGCGCGAAGGCATCTCATGAAGCAGAAAGTACGGTATATCCTATTACAAGGCAACATGGTGCCCAAATAAGATGATTGTTTCTTGACAAAGTTTCAAAAGGAAACCAGTTAAAACTGCCCTCGGTTCACGCCTGCGTGCCATTCTGGTTTGATGGTTCTGGATCATCTTGCGCCACTTCAGCTTCCTCCTCCCTACCCAGCGGCTGGAAGTCAACAGTGGTCCAATCGATCCCCATTAATGCTTGAAAGACAGCTTCCTCATGTATCAGTGACGACGGTTCAATATCAGGGGCATAAGTGTGCTTACGGATTGGAGGAATTAAGTTTTCTGCTTCAGGGATTGGCACAGCTACCCGCCTGTTCTGATCGTCATACTGGGCTTGATAATGAGACAAGTTTGCTTCTTCTACCAATTGGCAGGCCAGAGGGCGCACTGCCCGGTTTATCTTCCTCAATTCTTCTTCATCGAATTCGGAGCCATCCTCCTTTAAGCTAGGATAGCCTTGAGCCGCTTCAACGGGATCAAAATCAGGCACCCATGCTTTGGCCCGGATTAAGGCATTAATGGCTCCGGTTCGAGCAGCAGATCTTTTTAGCTCTTCAATCCGAGCAGGGAGCATCGACAACCTCTTCAGTGTGTCCTGGATCAATGTGGGCGCCGGATTGTTGAGTGAAGCAGTTTTGATAATCCGCTGTGCGCCCGTATACTGCTGCTCGACTAAAGTATAGACCGCTTTCAGCTTCATACGCATGTCTGATCCCAAGTGATTGATGCGAGTGCCTGTAATATGATCAGCACGTCATAAACTGAGCTGCTTTATAGAAGAATCAAGGTCATTACACAAGTCACAGAAAGCTTACCAAAGATGGCTGCAGTCATTGCGTGCACCTGTCGCTTCACGCTGGTTAATTCATCCGTTACCGGTTTAAGGGCAGCTTCTGCGTTTTCAATCTTCTTGGTTAAAGCGGACTTTTCTGTGGCCCAGTGAGCCTGCTCCTTCTTAAAACCTTCCTTCAATTGTTCCATGCTGCCTAAAGCGCTGGTTAGTTCCTCCTTGGCTTTGGAAGTTTCTGCTTGCTGGGACTTCACATTCTCTTGAAGATCAGCGATTTGGCTCTCTTTGACCTTCAGTTCAGCCTGCAGTCCGACAAGTTATACAGTTTAAACAAAGGAAGTACCAAGCACATAACAAGTTAGGTACTTTGTACTTGGGGGCTAAGGCTTATTTGATCTCAAGTTATCAGTTAATTATCAAAGTCCCAAGCTCAATACAAATATTCACCTTGGCACTTGGGGGCTAATGGCTATTTGCTCTAATGATATTTCGGATGCTACGGTATGATGATTACAAGTGTCGATTCAATTATGATAAAGTTAAACCGACCCGTGGGGGCTACGGTGGTAAGAAGCAGGAGTGAGGGCATGGAAGTTACCTCGAATTTGTCTTTCATCATCTTCACAAGATTGGCTTCATAGTCACGGCTAGTATATAGCCGGTTTAAATAGCCAGAATGAATGTCTTGAGCACCAAGAGCGGAGTACGTTGCCAGATCAACATCCCATTTACCTTTATTTAAAGCAGAAATTTCTTGTTTAGCAGTGTGCTTGGCCAAAGCGATGGGATTTCCCGGTTCAGTGCGACCTATGCCAGTAATCATGACTTCGTCATCTTTGTGGTCGCCGGTCTGGACTGGTACGGTCAGTTTCTCGGCAGGCTTTGAGGAACTAATGGTTTTCTCAGCATGAATCGGACTGGCTGGTTGATCCGTTGGGCCGTAGGGGTTAACAGAGCCTTCTTCAGGAACAACGACTTCATCTCGGACTAGTGGGTCATCAATTACATCTTCAGGGATGGTCGCTTCAACGTTCGGGGCAGTGTCCGGTTCAGGAGGAGTGTTTTCTTCTCCTGTTTTGTCTTGGCGAGCTTTTTTGCTCGGCCTTGGTTTAGCTCTGAAAGAAGCAGCAAAGTTGAAGACAACATATGTTGAAGATTACAACAATGGACAACTTGATGAGAAAGGTAAGCTTACCCAAGCACGGTTTTGAGCGGAGGCAGCTGAGTACCAGTTGACTCGCCAGAGGATGTGTGCGAGGTGACCTGATAATCGGAGTCAGACGGATTAAGCGGTTGACGAAAACAGCCCGCTTTAGGACAAAATTTGACAAGCAAATTAGAGACCTCTGAACGACGTCTCCGAACCGGACTGTTCGGTAAACCGGCGGAGGTAACTACCTGACCGCTGTGTCGGGTTGTACGACGCACCTCGTGCTGACGGGTCTTCATAAGAAAGTTGGGATCCAAGTAAGCAAGAGGATGGGAAAATTTAACTTTACGGTTCGCCTGACGGATTTTGTGGGAAGGCAGAAGGCTTGAATCAGAAGAAACAGTAATTACCTCTGCATCATCAGCATGGCTCGCTTCGGCATCATCCTGACAAATTGCATCGCCAGCAAACTGCACGAACAATAAACCGAGGGAGTCAAGATCAGCTTCAAAACCCGGATTACCCACCTCATCATCGGCAGGATCGGAAGAGGCCGTGGTTTTCCTCTTGTGAGTAGACTTTTTGACGACTCTCGTCTTAGGCCGGGTCGATTGCTCCGGTTTATCCGCCTTTCCTTGAGGGAGTTTTTTGCTCCAAAACGGGTCATCACCCTGCGTCAACAGACGTTAGAATCAATCATACGCGCACAAGATAACATCAGACTTAATGAGAAGAAATTTTGATTTACCGCTGGTGGGTTATTGATGGCGCAGAAGGGAAGAAGGCCAGTTCGTGCACAGACGCGTTCCGGTTCATTTAGAATCTTCTTTACGGCTTCGGTGACCTCTTCATCCGTAAGCTGGATGTTTACATGACGTAACGGATCATCAACACTGCCTGTGTATTCACACATCAAACCGGAGCGTTGACTGAGTGGCAGTATACTCCAAGATATCCAGCAACAAGCGAGGTCGACTCCTGTTAAACCGTTGGCCATGAAGGCTCTGAGCTTGGACAGTTGGGGAGCGTATTTACTCCTCTCTTTAGCAGTCAACCTCGGAGGAAGGGGGTGAGTGTTGCTGAGCCGTTCTGGACGAAAACCGGGCAGGATATTCTCGTTCTCTGGGGAGGTGTCTTTACAATAAAACCAGGAGTTATTCCATTCTTGGGGGTGGCTATGCAGTTTCGCATGAGGGTAAGTAACCTCTTTCCTCTTCTGGATTGACACGCCACCCAGTTCCATGTTGGAGCCATCAGTAAATTCTGTGCGGCGGTTTAAGTGAAAGCAATCTCGGAACAACTCAACTGTAGGTTCCTCTTGAAAGAACACCTCACAGAGCACTTGGAAGTGGCATATGTTAGTGACAGAATTGGGGCCAATGTCTTGTGGATGGAGTTGGAAGTTAGCCAAAACGTCGCGATAAAATTTTGAGCCAGGCGGGTTGAAACCGCGGGCTAAGTGATCCGCAAACACAACGACTTCTCCATCTCGGGGTGTAGGGGGGCACTCTTTGCCTGGCACCCTCCAATGAATCGCGTTTTTGCTGCTCAAAGCACCGGTCAGGACCAGATTATTCAGTAGAGTTTCCGTGACCCGGGAAGGAGCCCAGTTGCACTCATACACTTGCTTAGCCATGGGGAAGTCTACAAAATGAAAATGATTCCGGTTCAGGATTTATGTTCTGCACAGATTTTATCATGTTGATGCTATCAATGTTAAACCGGACGAAATCAATTACAATCTGACATTAGCAAAGCGGTGCGGTCTATCAAAAGGTTACTGGCGGTTCAACAAGGTTAAACCGCTGGATCGAAGACCGTGGAACCGTTGGAAATGCAAAAGAGCAGGTGTGCGGAAACAGGTTTCACATTGTCTCAGTGTGATATTGGATCTGAGGCGATCTCATAAAAGGGGTAAAAACTCATGAGCTTTTGAAGATTGTGCAAGAACAGCAAGGTCAAAACTGTGGATCAGATCTACGATCTAAGTATATTACCCTGAAAACAGAGGCGGAAAACTGCTACCGAACGGGGTAAAAGTCACGGGGTCGTCTAAAGGTATATCCCAGTTTAAATGCGAAGAACGTGAGGAACGCGAAGAACGCGAAGAACTCGAGGAACGGGAAGAACACAGTAAACCCTAGAGGCGGGTTTGAGTTGAGAAGATGGGATTTCACCGGAGCTCCGAGGGATGCGGAAGAACGCCGCAGTTTCTCTGGTCCAGTCGGGTTGATGCAGCGGCCCGAGGTGATGCAGAGGTCAGCGACAGCGGCGGAGCTTTGAGGCTGGCGGCGCAGAGAAGACGAAGAGGAAAGGGATGAAGGAGAGAGAAATGACCTTTCACCCCTATTTATAAGGCAAGGCACGTGTATCGGGCGCGCGAATCCAGGAGCCACGGGTTTCGGAAGCAGAGCCGTCGCCTTGATTATTGCGAATTGGTTAAACAAAGAAGGCACCATAAAAGCTAGCTTCATGATGATGTCATGCTGGTTTACGGCCACTAGAGGAAACGACGACATATCGGTTTAGCAATGAAGGGAAGATGCCGAATATGAAGGTTTATGCTAAGGGTTGACATGAGATCCTTCAAATCAACCTGGGGCCTAATGTTGTGGATATTACTACTGGGCCTAAACCGGCCGTCTGGGCCGGGTTAATTTCATCAGTAGCTCAAGAATGTTAAAGCCCAGGAGGCTATGTAGAGACCGAAGCCATAGTCGGTTTAACATCTGTAGCCGTAAACCGGCCTGTGTACAACTTGTATTGTATGTTAGGAATAAGCAAGAGACCAACCCGGGTACGAGTATAAACCGGAGATTGGGACTCTATGAACCGACGGGCGTCACCCGTGTATATAAGGGGATGACCCGATAACGGTTCAGAAAAAGGAACAACTCGAAGCCTAGGAAAAGCGATTGCTCCCTAGTCGTCGAGACTTCATCAATTCCAACACCAACTAGACGTAGGCTTTTACCTTCATCGAAGGGGCCGAACTAGTATAATTCTCTGTGTCCTTGTGTCTGCTTTAACCCCTTCGAGTTAACCCGTTGCGATGGCTCCACGACTAAGTCCTTTGGCTAGGACATCTGCCGTGACAAACCCACGACACTAAGCGCGTTATATCTTAGGTTCCAGAGTTGTATAGATCGAAGATCCACACAATTGAGGGATCTTGAAGAAAATGATGCTTAGGGAAATGAATCAAGAATAGATAACATGTGAGGTGTTTTGTGTGTGAGGATTTGAAGAATAAAACACCTTTGAAGATTTTGTGGAAAAGTTTTGAATCAAAGAGGGCAGTAAAAGTAACTTTTAATTACCCTGAACGAAGAACACGACGAACAGTGAGGTGAAACGGTGGAGTTCCTCGATGTAGATATTCCATGCCCTAACTCGGCGGAGGAAGACGTCTACGGCGGCGGCGGAGGTGAAGATTTCAGCGGTCGGACCGAGTACGACGGCGACGAGGTCGAGGCAGTGAAGCTCTTCCTCACCGGCGACGATGGAGTAGTGGCGGCGCTAGGGTTCGGGAAGCTCGAGCGGGAGAGAGAGATCGAGCGGAGTAAAAGAAGTGAGGAAGGGGACAGGGGTATTTATAGAGGCAGTGAAAAACTGTTTGCCCGAAGATTTAGGACGAACGTGCCCCTAACCATTCTCCTTCTCAAGACATGTATCACCCACGTAGTGTGTAGTGGAGATCGTGTAAGATCGTGGGTGAGTAAAATAATGCATCGTGGGATGCGGAACGGTTTGAGCGGCAAAACCGAAAGTTTGGATAAGATCAGTTTTAACGTTCCGTTCGCAATTTCTTCAGCTGACAAGGACACAGTGAAGAATTTGAACGAGTTTCAAACAGAACGCACATGAAGAATTTGTGAACAAATTGGATTGAGTATAGCATAGAGGGGAAGGGTCCGATCACATTCACTTAGCAGAAGATCCAACTTGAAAAAATAGCTATAAGTGAATGCTGTAGAGGACATAAACTCACATATAAATATATAGCCAATGAAGAAAAATGACGGCATACGTGAAGATTTTGCAAGTTGAAGAATTTGAACAATTGAGGAATTTCAAAACTGAGGAAAAACTCAAATTCAAGATTTTCAACTTTTGTGGTGGCGTGACCCACCGTATAAGAATGATGATTTCAGACACTATGTACAATTGTCATAGGGTTCTGAGAATCAAATTCTTTGTTAATTTCTTCACACTTAGAGTGTTATTCTTCATTGATTGAAGAAAAACGTTTCTTCATGTGTTGCACATCTAAGTCATCAATTTTGCATAATTGTTAGGATGAGTGCCTTTTCAAAGTACATTCGAAGACTCTAAGATATTTAGCTCACACCGCAACTTGCTAAATTTCTTCTCATCCAAGGGCTTAGTGAAGATATCGGCTAGCTGTTCTTCAGTCTTCACATGCTCAATAGAAATGTCGCCCTTCAACACATGATCACGAAGAAAATGATGACGAATCTTAATGTGCTTTGTCTTCGAGTGCTGAACTAGGTTGTTTGCAATCTTGATGGCACTCTCATTTTCACAGAGGAGAGGCACATTCTTCACGTTGATGCCATAGTCCTTGAGTGTTTGCTTCATCCATAGCAGTTGAGCACAGCAAGAACCAGCAGCAATGTATTCAACTTCAGTAGTAGACAGTGATACGCAGTTCTGTTTCTTCGAGGACCAACAGACCAAAGATCATTCGAGGAAATGACAAGTACCAGATGTTGACTTGCGGTCCACACGGTCACCAGAATAGTCAGAGTCAGAATATCCAATGAGATCAAAATCCAAGCCCTTGGGATACCATAATCCTAGTGTTGGTGTGTGAGCTAGATATCGAAAAATATGCTTCACAGCCTTATGGTGTGATTCCTTCGATGCAGCTTGAAATTGGGCACACATGCAAACACTAAGCATTATATCTGGCCTAGATGCACATAAGTACAATAAAGAGCCAATCATGGAGCGGTATACCTTATGATCGAAGTCAATACCATTTTCATCAGTACATAGATGACCATTTGTGGGCATAGGAATTTTGATGCCTTTGCAATCTTGCATGCTGAATTTCTTCAGGACATCCTTGAGGTATTTCTCCTGAGATATGAATATGCCATTGCGCTGTTGACGAATTTGAAGACCTAAGAAGAATTTCAACTCTCCCATAGACATTTGATATTCTTCACTCATCATATAGGCAAATTCATCACTATAACGTTGGTCAGTACATCCAAAGATGATATCATCAACATATATTTGGCACACAAATAGTTCACCATCATAAGATTTAGTAAAGAGAGTGGGATCGAGTGAACCGGGTGTGAAGCCTTTCTTCATGAAGAATTCCTTCAATGTATCATACCACGCCCGTGGGGCCTGCTTGAGGCCATAGAGGGCCTTGTTAAGTCTGAAGACTTTGTCAGGATGTTTTGGATCTTCAAAACCTGGGGGTTGAGCAACATATACTTCTTCCTCAAGCTTACCATTGAGGAATGCACTTTTCGCATCCATTTGATATAAGATGATGTCATGATGGTTAGCATAGGCAAGCAATATGCGAATAGCCTCAAGTCTAGCAACAGGTGCAAAAGTTTCATCGAAATCAATTCCTTCAACCTGTGTGTAGCCTTGAGCTACTAGTCGTGCCTTATTCCTCACCACAACACCATTTTCATCTTGCTTGTTGCGGTAGATCCACTTTGTGCCAATGATGTTATGCTTGCGAGGATCGGGACGATTGACTAGTTCCCAGACATTGTTGAGCTTGAACTGATGTAATTCTTCTTGCATGGCCTGAATCCACTCAGGCTCCAGAAATGCTTCATCTACCTTAGTGGGCTCTATGATAGAGACAAAAGCAAAATGCCCACAAAAGTTAGATAGATGTGAAGCTTTTGAGCGTGTGAGAGGACCTGGTGCTCTAATGTCATCGATGATCTTCTCCACTTGCACTTCTTTTCAAACGCGAGGGTGAGCCGGTTGTTGTTGAGGAATTTGATCAGCATTTTCTTTAGCATCAATTTCCTCAACATTTTCTTCAAGTGCATCAGCTCGACGTTCTTCACGTTCTGGAATGAATTCTTCAGCAGATTCTTCAGTAGGAATGACATCTTCAGTAGCCTTGTGCTTGATAGAATCCTTGGGTGCTGGTTCATCTAACACAGAAGGTAGGTGCTCTCTTTCAGAGCCATTAGTTTCATCGAACCGCACATCTACAGTTTCAACAATCTTGTGAAGAACATTGTTGAAGACTTTGTAGGTGTGCGAGTCCTTTCCGTAACCAAGCATAAAACCTTCATGTGCTTTTGGTGCAAATTTAGAGTTGTGATGAGGAACTCAAATCCAGCATTTAGCACCGAAGACTTAGAAATAACTCACATTGGGTTTCTTGTCAGTGAGGAGTTCATAGGCAGTCTTCTTGAAGAATTTGTGAAGATATACTCTGTTGATGATATGGCACGCAGTATCAATTGCATCAACCCAGAAACGAGGAGGGGTTTTGTATTCGTCAAGCATAGTGCGATCCATCTCAGCAAGAGTCCTGTTCTTGCGCTCCACGACGCCATTCTGTTGAGGAGTATAAGGAGCAGATAACTCATGAGTAATACCAAGTTCATCAAGATAGTCATCGAGACCCGAATTCTTGAACTCGGTGCCATTGTCACTTCTGATGTGCTTGATCTTCACACCAAAGTTGGTTGAAGCCCTCGCGGAAAATCGTTTGAAGACTTCCTGCACTTCATGTTTGTAAGAGACAAGGTGTACCCATGTGTAACGAGAGTAATCATCAACAATAACAAAGCCATATTGAGATGCTTCATTTGAAACAGAGGAGTAGTGATTAGGACCTGACAAATGGAGTGGAAACTTTCCGTTTTTCTGGAGGAAAAATGGAAACGGAGAGGAAATATGAAAACGAAAACGGAAATTTGCAAAACGGAAGTGGAAATGGAATTTCTAAAGTGGAAACTGAAACAAATACGGAACGGTGTTTTCCGGTGGAACATGCATGGAAATGAAACTTTCCGTTTCCGTGAATATGGAATTTCTGTGTTTACTATAGACCTATAGTTGCTTTTATCCCAACCACCAAAGAGAACACAATGACACAATTAGTAGAATGGATCTAAGGCCCAAATTCTACTATCACACATGTACTTAGCTTGACCCTATACACAATTGTTCGGTACTACTACAATACTACACTAAGTTGCTAACATAATGATATTATTTTGTAGCCATGTTAACAACTCATTAAATTTGTTTGTTTTTGTGTGTGTTTCTCTATGATTCAAGGGGTTTTTAATTTCTGATCAATGCCTATTTCTGTTTCCGTATCCGCTTTGTATTCGCTCGGTGTCCGTTTCCGGTAGTATCTGTTTCCGTATTCATTTCCAGGGTTTCTGTATTCGTTTCCGCTTCTGCAAAAAAATATGAAAACAAATATGATAGCACTCAGTTTCATCCGTTTCCGCTCCGTTTTCATCCCTACGTTACAGTACGTCTGGAGACCTGACCCTGCATAAGAGATTAGTTCTTTTTCTTCACCACCCACATCTGAAGGGGTGGCAAAGAGTTCATTACTCTGCGAGCTCCATATGAGAATGGTGGCATAGCGGCCAAACCATTACGTTTCACATAAGAGGGATTAGGGTAAGCATATGAATAAGCAGAGAAATTCTTCGAGGACTTATGAACATAATATTGAAGAATAATGCTCATATTAATAGCCCTTGGCTCTTCCCTGCGAAACAGAGTTGTTAGCATGATGATGTTCATATGAGGACTTTGATCCATGTGAGGAATTTGATCCCCTTGAGGAATTTGGTCCGTATGAGGACTTGGATCCATATGAAGAGTTTGGTCCATACAAAGAATTTTATCTGGGGTTCCTTTTCTTCACAGGTGGTGTCATGAGGACATTCACCTGAAGACTTTCAAGATACCTTTTGGGAACCCAGATTTTCTTCATAGGGGAACCGTTCCTGCAGTTAGTGCCAACATATCTAGCAAATACTTCACCATTCTGATTTTGGAACAGTTTATAGTTGGAGTCAAATGACTCATCAGAAGAATGAGAAGATTCACATGTATAACCAGATAAATTAGATGGATCAACTGGAGATCCCTTTGCAGCAATCCATGAGGTTTTGGGGTACTGCTCAGGCTTCCAATATGTACCATCAGCATTGAGTTTCCTCTCAAAGGCAATACCCTCTTTCCTAGGGTTCCCGTTGAGGATCTGCTTTTTAAGCACATCACAAAGAGTCTGATGCCCTTTAAGGCTTTTGTACATGCCTGTCATGTAAAATTCCTTCAGCCCTGCATCGTCAGTGATACTAGCAATGTCCTCAGATGAGGAATTAGTGATAGGAGAGGCAGGTGAAGAATTTGTAACATTTGAAGCATTTGAACATTCAGGTGAGGAATTAGCAGATTCTCGTTCAATGCATTTCAAACATGGAGGAATAAATTCTTCCTGAGCAGCGCTGATTTGTTGAGCAAGTAATGAATCGCGCTCCTTCTGAAGATCTTCATAACTCACTCTTAGCTTCTCAAGATCTTGATTCTTTTGAAGATATTCATAAGAAAGCTTCTCATGATCAGATAAGAGAGTGTTATGGTGACCTTGAAGGTTATCAAACCTGGTCTGAAGTCTTTGAAGATTTTCAGTTAAGGCTTTAGTGCGATCCATTTCTTCACCCAACATATCATCACTTTTGTCTAGCATGTTTTGAACCTTTTCAAAAGCCTTTTGTTGTTGCACGGCAATCTTAGCAAGTTTAGAGTAGCTAGGCTTAAGATTTTCATCAGATTCATCCTCACTAGATTCAGAAGAGGTATATTTGAGTACCTTGGCACCTTTTGCCATGAAGCAATAGGTGGGAGCATAGTCATCACTGCCTTCATCAGCCTTGTTAGTGAGATCACTTTCTTCAGATGTGAAGACGGGCTTGCTGACGAATGCAGTAGGGAGGGCTAGGCTTGCCACACCAGACTCAGAATCATCAGATTCCTCTTCTGCTTCATTTTCTTCAGATTCAGCCTCAGAGTCCATTTCCTTGCCAATGAATGCCCGAGCCTTCTTGGAGCTGCTCTTCTTGTGAGACGAAGACTTCGAGGATTTTGATGATGAAGATTTTGAGGACTTCTTCTTTTTCTTCGCATCATCAGAACTGTAATCCTTGTATTTCTTCTTCTTTGATTCCTTTTCCCACTGAGGACAATCTTGAATGTAATGTCCTGGTTTCTTGCATTTGTGACAAACCCTCTTCTTATAGTCACTAGATGTGGAATCATTGCTCCTTGAGGGTTTTCCAAATCGACCATGTCTTGAGAACTTCTGGAATTTCTTCACTAGCAGTGCTAGATCATGACTCAGTTCTTCGGGGTCACCAAGGCTGGTACCAGAGTCTTCATCTTCGGACTCAGATACTACCTTGGCCTTCAGTGCACGTGATCTGCCATAGCTCGAACCATAGAGATCTCTCTTTTCAGCAAGCTGGAACTCATGAGTGTTTAGCCTCTCGAGGATATCAGCGGGGTCAAGTGACTTGTAATCAGCACGCTCTTGTATCATCAGTGCCAGAGTATCAAATGAGGAATGAAGCGATCTCAGCAATTCCTTCACCACCTCATGGTCGGCGATGTCAGTGGCACCAAGTGCTTGAAGCTCATTTGAGATGTCAGTGAGGCAATCGAAGGTTTGCTGAACATTTTCATTGTTGAGTCTTTTGAAGCGGTTGAAGAGATTGCGAAGAACATCAACTCGAGAGTCACGCTGAGTTGAAACTCCTTCATTGACCTTGGACAGCCTATCCCAGATAAGCTTAGCAGTTTCCAAAGCACTCACTCTACCATACTGTCCTTTACTCAGATGGCCACATATGATATTCTTCGCTTGAGAGTCGAGTTGCTTGAATCTCTTCACATCGGTAGCGTTCAGTGAGGGTGAGACGGAGGGAACACCATTTTCCACAACATACCAGAGATCGTTATCAATTGCCTCAAGATGCATGCGCATCTTGTTCTTCCAGTAGGGGTAGTTCGTCCCATCAAAGGTAGGACACCCAGCAAAGACCTTGATCATACCTGCGGTCGACATAACTAAAACTCCAGGCGGTTAAACCAAAATCACATAGAACAAGGGAGTACCTTGCTCTGATACCAATTGAAAGTGCGTTATATTGACTAGAGGGGGGTGAATAGGCGATTTTTATGAAATTCTTCACTGAGGAAATTGCTGGTGAGGAAATTCCTTAGCGAAGAACTACTAGCAGCGGAATAAGTACTCAGAGGTAAACATAACAGAATACATGCATGGTCATCATGATGAAATGAAGACAAACACAGAGTACAGAAAGCGTAAACACAGGATAGCACAAGATGAAGACAAACAGAATAAACAAACTGAACTGAGGAAATTGAGAAAGTCTTCAGTCAAAGTCTTCAAACACAGATATGAACAAACATGCAACACATTAATGAGGAAATGAAAGTGTTGAGGAAATAGAACCAGTTGGCTTGATGAAGACAATGATTTGGTAGACCAGTTCCAACTGCTGTCTCAGTTGTACATCTGGTTGGAGCGGCTGAGTATTTAAACTCGAGGACACCCAGTCCCGGACACACAGTCCTCACCGTATTCTCCTTGAGCTAAGGACACACAGTCCTCGCCCAATCACTCGTGGTAAGTCTTCAGGTGACTTCCGAACCTTCACAAACTTGGTCACTCGGTGATCCACAATTCCTCTTGGATGCTCTAGACCTTGACGCCTAACCGTCAGGAAGAAGCACAGTCTTCAAAGGTAACAAGCGTCGGATCCACGTAGGATCAATCTCTTCAGTGATGTTCAATCACTTTGGGTTTGTAGGTGTTTTGGGTTTGGGTTTGGATTTTCCTCACTTGATGATTTTCGCTCAAAGTCCTCAGAGGATGGGTTGCTCTCAAATGACAAGTGTCAAGTTCACGTGGAGCAGCCAACCAGCTACTGGTTGTAGGGGGCCGCTATTTATAGCCTTGGGAGCAGCCCGACATGATAAGACATAAATGTCGTTCAATGATATGACCATTGGATGGATAAGATATTCTGGGACAGCTGGCGTGTAGCACAGCAACGGTCAGAATCTTGAGGTACAAATTCCTCAGGGCTATCATGTTCCTCACTGTGTAGGCAATCCGCACTAGCGAATTCCTAACTACTCAGTCAGAGCAAAGTCCTCAGTGACCAGAAGAACTGCGTCTCTGTCACTGAAGAAATTGACTGAACTGTATGAGATTTCCAATGGCTTCACTCGAAGGGATTGGTAGGTGTAGGATTTGAGTTGAGCATCACTTGGAAATTTTCTCCTTAGTATTTCCTCGACCCCCTTTAACAGTACGGTGTTTCCAATGACTCAAGAAAGAGAAAATGAAACTACGAAAACAAAAGCCTTCACGCTTCATGTTCCTCGAATGAATACCAAGTCTTCAAGGTCACACCAATTTCTTCACTTTCAAAGTCTTCAGAAAGTCTTCAAAATATCAAAGTCTTCAGTCGAAGAACTTCATTTTTAGGGGTTAACTTTCTCTGTAAGTATCAAACTCCTCATAGACTTATAGGCCTGTGTACACTCATAAACACATTAGATACTTAACCTATAAGTCTTCAATACACCAAAATCACTAAGGGGCACTAGATGCACTTACAGAGATCTATTTGCCAATTACTCCCTCCTTTTCGGTTTATAGGGCTCAATTCAAAAATCTCACCAACCAAGGTAGATGATGAATGGTGGAATACTTTTTGTAGTTTGCAAAAGCACCTAACTAATGCACCTGTTTTCCTCAAAAAATTATGTTTATCAATGCATAAATAGCAATGCATGCATGCATAAAGTGTACGCATTGGTCAATTTTCTCTTAATACTTGCATGCAATGATTTAATGCACCTTGGAATCTGAACATGTGATGGAAAACAACCAAATTGAGCCTTATAAAATGGAAAAACTACAATTTGAGATAAGCCCTATAAACCGAAAAGGAGGGAGTATGTGAAATAAACAGTCAACATATAAAATAATTTAAATATATATAATATAGTTAGAAGGGAAACATAAGTTGGACCTGGCGTTCCTATTCTTATATAGAAGAATAGAATAGACCTCTGCGTTTTCTTCAAAAAAATACAAAAATTGGGCTGCCAAAAATAAAACCTTGGATGGGAGGTCCATAGGCCGGTCGATACATGACGGCCATAAGAAAATACAAACAGGCCTATGGACCTCCAAAACCACGTCCAACACTTGCCAAAATTTTGGCCCTCGTTTTCTCTGTGTTTCGCACACTCGACATTGTGTGGGCATTTTGACTGTGCATCGTATGAAGATGTGCTATGCATGAATGTTGATCAGCATGATGTTAACTGGCCGGTAGTTCCATTTTCCACCATGAATTAAACTTCCAACATGATGTTAACCCTGTTTGAAAAGGCCGTGTTAATATAAATGCTCTGCCTCTGAAAGTTGTAGTTTCTTATCTGAAACTGAACTTGCAGTTTCTTATCTGAAACTGAAACTTGCAGTTTCTTCTCTGAGAATCATATTGTCTGCACTTTTATACTCCTATGAAACAACATTTTTTTAAGTGCTAAAAATAGATCTCTAGAATTCATAAAATACTTTATATGCTCAATACTGCAAATCTGAAATCCAAAAGACATTCATATGTGAAAGTACTCTCAAAATACACAACACAAAACACAATTCACAACCTGCAAATACTGACAACCCTAAGGTCCACCTGACAATTCACAACCTGCCCGACTATTGGGCTGGGGGGGGGGCAGCCCCCTCCTATTCCTCGGCGGCAAACAGCCGCCCCATGAGACGATGTGAATGGCGAGGGAGACGATGGCGGGGAAGCATCGTCGGGCCAACTGCTTTTCTCCTCTTGCAGTTGGGTTCGATCGACGAAGACTCCACCGGCTCGCTCTAGCAGGACACCCTCACAAACGGCACCCTGTAGATGCTCGATCCTTCAATCTCTGGTGGATGCTCCATCTGGGATCGATACTCCCACCATCGCTCCCTCACGATCGGATTCGATGAATCTGTTTGCTCCATGGCCCAGAGGAGCAGCTCTATGTACTCCGACGCGACTCCCTCCGGGAGTATCGCCGCCTTTTCGCTCTGTTGCAGATATTTGGCCATGGATGTCGCTGTCGCCGCTAGTTGGTCCTTGTTGTCAAACCAAGACTGTATCTCCAACATCCTAGCTAGCTTCACAAGGTCGCCGTCTCCGATCCTCACGTATCGGTTGTACTCCTCCGTCGATCTACTTCTCCACAGCACCTTCACTCGCCGGCGGTGGTTTTTGAATGGAAGAGGAGAGGAGCAGCGCTGGTTTTGGATTAGAATGGGAGAGGAGCGACGCTGGTTTTGGACTGGAACAGGAGAGGAGGGGCGGTGGTTTCGAAATGGAAGAGGAGATGAGCGGCGCTGCATTTAGATTGGAACAGGAGAGGGGCGGCGGTGGTTTAAGAGGAGAAGAACGGAAGAGCGGCGCTAGTCTTGGAAGTATTTTTTTGTTGTTTCGCGTATTTTGGGTCAAAGTTTGACCACGTACTGTATTTGACAAGCAAAATGTGAATGCATGTCACCAAAAATTGTACCGTTTGGTTCGTATCTGAATGTACTTCCAAATTATACTCCCTCCATTTTTTATACAAGGCCACAAACTCATATTACAGGTACCAAGGTAAAATCAATGCTATGTTTAAGTCAATGTTGGAAGCTAGCTTGTCACCTTGATTGTCGTGCTAATTAATGTGGTTTTTCTCACCCAAGCACAACAAGACAACCCTCTTACTCCTCATTGGTTGATTAATGTTGGGAATGCAAGCTAACCTTCTCACTCCCGCATGCACACAAGGGATATTAATGTCCTCGGGTGCTAGTACGAGGCAAACGCCATAAATTTTGCCTCGATTAATGTTAGTGGCCTTGTATAGTTGCAAATTGTAATTTTGATAGTGGCCTTGTATACAACGTATAACATATATTTTATGTGTGAAAATCATGGTCAATTATGACCCAGAATAAAAGGGAGACTAGTTAATGTGGGGTCGCTTTCTTAATTGAAGGGTAAATTGATTTTTATTTTGATCCAGTCAGAGCGCGCCGGCCCTCTCGTTCAATCCTAAATCGCCGACGCACGCTCATCTCCCTCTTCTCCATTGCAAAACCACCTCCTCTCCTCTCCATCATCTCCATTCCAAAACCACCGTCTCGCCTCTCCCTCTTCTCTATTGCAAGACCACCATCTCTCCTCCGTTTTCTAGACGCTTTACTCCATGGCGCGGGCGCAATCCATGGATACAAAATTAGTATACTGTATACTATTTAAAAGTCGAGGACGGGGCTTTTCCTACGCGGCAGGCGGCGGGGCAGTTCCGCCTAGTCGATTCGACAGAGACGCGAGAAGACGAGGGAGTAGGCTGCTGCAAACGTAGGGCTGTGTGATTTGACAGCGAGTTACTGCTGGACAGGTGGGGCCCCGTGATTTGACTTGCCATTATCATTTTAACTGCGGCGCTACGACCGGCGTGAGTCTCCCAGATTCCTGACCACCTCCATACATGTGCCTCTCCCAATGCTCCACCATGTAGTAGAGGTTGGCTCTTGCATGAGAGCCCACTTCTTCACTTTTTCCTTGCCTCTCTTTCCTCCACATATGCAAAAATGCCATGTAAAGCGCACTATTGTACTTACTTTTACTTGCTCCTACAGGTGCTTAAGCTTGCCACATAGGCATAAAGTTTTATGTGGCAAGTTAATCAAGAAGAGAGAGACTAGTTTGGTGACCCAAGGAAGAAACGGTGCTAAGCATGTGTACCTAGGTGAAAAGACAATTTTGAGTCTATAGCTAATAAAATGAAGCAAACTTAGCAACACCATTTCATTGGAAGAGGTCACTCCTTGGAAAATGCAGTAAATACACGCGCTTGCTAGCACCGTTTCTTCCTTGAGTACGAGGAAAGAGATAGAGAGGAGTAACAAAAATACACTTATAGCCAACCTTGTTGTAGTATGAGTGACTAAGTGATGACTATGTATGACATGCCAACATCAGAAAGCCTAATGCACCATGTTAAATCTCCAAGGGCACGACCGCGCGAGCGACGCGACGGTCGTGGTAGGCGCGACCATGATACGGGCTGCTGGCGACCATTGGATCTGAGATCAAACGGTCGCATGCTAAGTTGCTGAAAATTTGCAGAATAACCCTCCAGGATAGGATAATCACCCATAGGTCTAGAATCACGCCATGCAACCGTTCGATCTCAGATCGAAGGGATCTCGGAAGCCCGTATCATGGGAGAATGGAAAGCCACTACCCTGCTGTTCGCACGCTGGCACTTCGCTCCTACTCGTCCCTGCACGTCCTTCAATACTACAGCGGTTCGCTCCTAGTCGTCCCGTCCATTCACATTACGGCAGTTCCACTAATCCTAACCCTCCTCCTAAATCCATGGCGTCCTAAATCTCCATGATCGGCGGTGAGTACAAGGTTAGAACCATCACCGGCGATGAGTTCGACGTCATCTACACCCGTTCTTCCGCGACGGTGAAAGGATGCCTTTCTCGCTTCATACGCATGTTCGAAAACTCAGATGATGAGTGGGTCGTTGGGATAGATGTTGAGTACACCACAGTCCTGGGACGAGAGAAGGATCTAAAGGACGAAGAGAGGAAGAAGCCCGCCGTGATCCAAGTTTGCGTGCATGACTTATGCTTGGTCTGTTGGGGTACGTTGCAGAAAATTAAAATTTTTCCTACGGTTTCACCAAGATCCATCTAGGAGTTCATCAAGCAACGAGTATTCAGATTAGATAGCATCTACATACCACTTTGTAGATCCCAACGGAAGCGTTCGAGTGAACATGGATGAGGTAGTCGTACTTGCCGTGATCCAATTCACCGATGACCTAGTGCCGAACGGACGGCACCTCCGTGTTCAACACACGTACGGAAAGCGTGACGTCTCCTCCTTCTTGATCCAGCAAGGCAAAGGAGAGGTTGGGGATGAAGGCTCCAGCAACAGCACGACGGCGTGGTGATGGTGGAACTGCAGTACTCCGGCAGGGCTTCGCCGTGCTCAATGGAGGAGGAGGAGGTGTTGGAGAGGGAGAGGGAGGCGCCAGGGCAATGGGTGATCAGCCCCCTCTCTCCCCCCCTCTTTATATAACCCCCAAGGGGGGGCGCCGGCCCTAGGAGATGAGATCTCCTAGGGGGGGCGGCGGCCAGGGCAGGGGGGCTTGCCCCCCAAGCAAGGGGGGCGCCCCCTTTAGGGTTTCCCTCCCCCAAACCCTAGGCGCATGGGCCCATGGGGGGGAGGCGCACCAGCCCACTATGGGCTGGTTCCCTCCCTCATACAGCCCATGGGGCCCTCCGGGATAGGTGGCCCCACCCGGTGGACCCCCCGGGACCCTCCGGTGGTCCCGGTACAATACCGATAACCCCGAAACTTGTCCCGATGTCCGTATGATGACTTTCCATATATAAATCTTTACCTCCGGACCATTCCGAAACTCCTCGTGACGTCCGGGATCTCATCCGGGACTCCGAACAACATTCGGGTTACTGCACATACATATCCCTACAACCCTAGCGTCACCGAACCTTAAGTGTGTAGACCCTACGGGTTCGGGAGACATGTAGACATGACCGAGACGGCTCTCGGGCAATAACCAACAGCGGGATCTGGATACCCATGTTGGCTCCCACATGCTCCACGATGATCTCATCGGATGAACCACGATGTCAAGGATTCAATTAATCCCGTATACGATTCCCTTTGTCAATCGGTATTTTACTTGCCCGAGATTCGATCGTCGGTATACCAATACCTCGTTCAATCTCGTTGCCGGCAAGTCACTTTTCTCGTTACCGTAATGCATGATCCCGTGATCAAACACTTTGATCACATTGAGCTCATTGTGATGATGCATTACCGAGAGGGCCCGGTGATACCTCTCCGTCAAGCGGAGTGACAAATCCCAGTCTCGATCCATGTCAACCCAACAGACACTTTCAGAGATACCCGTAGCATACCTTTATAGTCACCCAGTTACGTTGTGACGTTTGGCACACCCAAAGCACTCCTACGGTATCCGGGAGTTACACGATCTCATGGTCTAAGGAAAGGATACTTGACATTGGAAAACTCTAGCAAACGAACTATGCGATCTTATGCTATGTTTAGGATTGGGTCTTGTCCATCACATCATTCTCCTAATGATGTGATCCCGTTATCGATGACATCCAATGTCCATAGTCAGGAAACCATGACTATCTGTCGATCAACGAGCTAGTCAACTAGAGGCTCACTAGGGACATGTTGTTGTCTGTTATTCACACATGTATTACGATTTCCGGTTAACACAATTATAGCACGAATAAAGACAATTATCATGAATAAGGAAATATAATAATAAAGCTTTTATTATTGCCTCTAGGGCATATTTCCAACAGTCTCCCACTTGCACTAGAGTCAATAATCTAGTTACATTGTGATGAATCGAACACCCATAGAGTTCTGGTGCTGATCATGTTTTGCCTTAGGGAGAGGTTTAGTCAACGGATCTGCGACATTCAGATCCGTGTGTACTTTACAAATCTCTATGTCTCCATCTTGAACATTTTCACGAATGGAGTTGAAGCGACGCTTGATGTGCCTGGTCTTCTTGTGAAACCTGGGCTCCTTTGCAAGTGCAATAGCTCCAGTGTTGTCACAGAAGAGCTTGATTGGCCCCGACGCATTGGGTATGACTCCGAGGTCGGTGATGAACTCCTTCACCCAAATTGCTTCATGTGCTGCCTCCGAGGCTGCCATGTACTCCGCTTCACATGTAGATCCCGCCACGACGCTTTGCTTGCAACTGCACCAGCTTACTGCCCCACCATTCAAAATATACACGTATCCGGTTTGTGACTTAGAGTCATCCAGATCTGTGTCGAAGCTAGCGTCGACGTAACCTTTTACGACGAGCTCTTCGTCACCTCCATAAACGAGAAACATTTCCTTAGTCCTTTTCAGGTACTTCAGGATATTCTTGACCGCTGTCCAGTGTTCCTTGCCGGGATTACTTTGGTACCTACCTACCAAACTTACGGCAAGGTTTACATCAGGTCTGGTACACAGCATGGCATACATAATAGAACCTATGGCTGAGGCATAGGGGATGACGCTCATCTCTTCTATATCTTCTGCCGTGGTCGGACATTGAGCTGAGCTCAATTTCACACCTTGTAACACAGGTAAGAACCCTTTCTTAGATTGATCCATATTGAATTTCTTCAATATCTTATCAAGGTATGTGCTTTGTGAAAGACCTATGAGGCGTCTCGATCTATCTCTATAGATCTTGATGCCTAATATATAAGCAGCTTCTCCAAGGTCCTTCATTGAAAAACTCTTATTCAAATAGGCCTTAATGCTGTCCAAGAGTTCTATATCATTTCCCATCAAAAGTATGTCGTCTACATATAATATGAGAAATGCTACAGAGCTCCCACTCACTTTCTTGTAAACACAGGCTTCTCCATAAGTCTGTGTAAACCCAAACGCTTTGATCATCTCATCAAAGCGAATGTTCCAACTCCGAGATGCTTGCACCAGCCCATAAATCGAGCGTTGGAGCTTGCATACTTTGTCAGCATTCTTAGGATCGACAAAACCTTCCGGCTGCATCATATACAATTCTTCCTTAAGGAAACCATTAAGGAATGCCGTTTTGACGTCCATTTGCCATATCTCATAATCATAGTATGCGGCAATTGCTAACATGATTCGGACGGACTTCAGCTTCGCTACCGGTGAGAAAGTCTCATCGTAGTCAATTCCTTGAACTTGTCGATAACCCTTAGCGACAAGCCGAGCTTTATAGATGGTCACATTACCATCCGCGTCTATGGCTCGCCGTTCAACGGGCAAGTCAGTCAAAGTCCATACTTCGTTTTCATACATGGATCCTATCTCGGATTTCATGGCTTCCAGCCATTTGTCGGAATCCGGGCCCGCCATTGCTTCCTCATAGTTCGAAGGTTCACCGTTGTCTAACAACATGATTTCCAAGACAGGGTTGCCGTACCATTCTGGTGCGGAACGTGTCCTTGTGGACCTTTGAATTTCAGTAGGAACTTGATCAGAAGTATCTTGATCATAATCATTAATTTCCTCTCTAGTCGGTGCAGGCACCTCAGGAACGATTTCTTGAGTTTCGCCATTTTCCGGCTCAAGAGGTAACACTTCATCAAGTTCTACTTTCCTCCCACTTACTTCTTTCGAGAGAAACTCTTTCTCTAGAAAGGATCCATTCTTGGCAACAAAGATCTTGCCTTCGGATCTTAGGTAGAAGGTATACCCAACAGTTTCTTTAGGGTATCCTATGAAGACGCATTTTTCCGACTTGGGTTCGAGCTTTTCAGGTTGAAGTTTCTTCACATAAGCATCGCATCCCCAAACTTTTAGAAACGACAGCTTAGGTTTCTTCCCAAACCATAATTCATACGGTGTCGTCTCAACGGATTTCGACGGAGCCCTATTTAAAGTGAATGCGGCAGTCTCTAAATCATAGCCCCAAAAAGATAGCGGTAAATCGGTAAGAGACATCATAGATCGCACCATATCTAATAGAGTGTGATTACGACGTTCGGACACACCATTACGCTGAGGTGTTCCAGGCGGCGTGAGTTGTGAAACTATTCCACATTTTCTTAAGTGTGTGCCAAATTCGTGACTCAAGTATTCTCCTCCACGATCTGATCGTAGAAACTTGATCTTTCTATCACGTTGATTCTCAACCTCATTCTGAAATTCCTTGAACTTTTCAAAGGTCTCAGACTTGTGTTTCATTAAGTAGATATACCCATATCTACTCAAGTCATCAGTGAGGGTGAGAACATAACGATAGCCACCGCGAGCCTCAACACTCATTGGACCGCACACATCGGTATGTATGATTTCCAATAAGTTGGTAGCTCGCTCCATTGTTCCTGAGAACGGAGTCTTGGTCATTTTACCCATGAGGCATGGTTCGCACGTGTCAAATGATTCATAATCAAGAGACTCTAAAAGTCCATCTGCATGGAGCTTCTTCATGCGTTTGACACCTATGTGACCAAGGCGGCAGTGCCACAAGTATGTGGGACTATTGTTATCAACTTTAACTCTTTTGGTACTCACACTATGAATATGTGTATCATCACGTACGAGATTCATTAAGAATAAACCATTAACCATCGGAGCATGACCATAAAACATATCTCTCATATAAATAGAACAACCATTATTCTCGGATTTAAATGAGTAGCCATCTCGAATTAAGCGAGATCCGGATACAATGTTCATGCTCAAACTTGGTACTAAATAACAATTATTGAGGTTTAAAACTAATCCCGTAGGTAAATGTAGAGGCAGCGTGCCGACGGCGATCACATCGACCTTGGAACCATTCCCGACGCGCATCGTCACCTCGTCCTTCGCCAGTCTCCGTTTATTCCGTAGCTCCTGCTTTGAGTTACAAATGTGAGCAACTGCACCGGTATCAAATACCCAAGAGCTACTACGAGTGCTGGTAAGGTACACATCAATTACATGTATATCACATATACCTTTGGTTTTGCCGGCCTTCTTGTCCGCTAAGTATTTGGGGCAGTTCCGCTTCTAGTGACCACTTCCCTTGCAATAAAAGCACTCAGTTTCGGGCTTGGGTCCATTCTTTGGCTTCTTCCCGGCAACTTGCTTACCGGGCGCGGCAACTTCCTTGCCGTCCTTCTTGAAGTTCTTTTTACCCTTGCCCCTTTTGAACTTAGTGGTTTTATTCACCATCAGCACTTGATGCTCTTTCTTGATTTCTACCTCTGCTGATTTCAGCATAGCATACACCTCAGGAATGGTCTTTACCATCCCCTGCATATTGTAGTTCATCACAAAGCTCTTGTAGCTAGGTGGAAGCGACTGGAGGATTCTGTCAATGACCACTTCTTCCGGAAGATTAACTTCCAGTTGAGTCAAGCGGTTGTGCAATCCAGACATTCTGAGTATGTGCTCACTGACAGAGCTATTTTCCTCCATCTTATAGCCAAAGAATTTGTTGGAGATCTCATATCTCTCAACCCGGGCATGAGCTTGGAAAACCAATTTCAGCTCTTCGAACATCTCATATGCTCCATGTCTCTCAAAACGCTTTTGGAGCCCCGGCTCTAAGCTGTAAAGCATGCCGCACTGAACGAGGGAGTAATCATCGCATCGCGACTGCCAAGCGTTCATAACGTCTTGTTGTGCAGGGAGAACAGGTGAGTCACCCAGCGGTGCTCGTAGGACATAATCTTTCTTGGCAGCTATGAGGATGATCCTCAGGTTCCGGACCCAGTCCGTATAGTTGCTACCATCGTCTTTCAGCTTGGTTTTCTCTAGGAACGCGTTGAAGTTGAGGACTACGTTGGCCATTTGATCTACAAGACATATTGTAAATATTTAGACTAAGTTCATGATAATAAAGTTCATTTAATCAAATTATTCAATGAACTCCCACTTAGATAGACATCCCTCTTCCAGTCATCTAAGTATTACATGATCCGAGTCAACTAGGCCGTGTCCGATCATCACGTGAGACGGACTAGTCAACTTCGGTGAACATCTTCATGTTGATCGTATCTTCTATACGACTCATGCTCGACCTTTCGGTCTTCCATGTTCCGAGGCCATGTCTGTACATGCTAGGCTCGTCAAGTCAACCCAAGTGTTTGCGTGTGTAAATCTGTCTTACACCCGTTGTATGTGAACGTTAGAATCTATCACACCCGATCATCACGTGGTGCTTCGAAACAACGAACTGTCGCAACGGTGCACAGTTAGGGTGAACACTTTCTTGAAATTATTATGAGGGATCATCTTATTTACTACCGTCGTTCTAAGTAAACAAGATGCAAAACATGATAAACATCACATGCAATCAAATAATAAACGTGACATGATATGGCCAATATCACATAGCTCCTTCGATCTCCATCTTAGGGCTCCATGATCATCTTGTCACCGGCTTGACACCATGATCTTCATCATCATGATCTTCATCATCGTGTCTCCATGAAGTTGCTCGCCAATTATTACTTCTACTACTATGGCTAACGCGTTTAGCAATAAAGTAAAGTAATTTACATGGCGATTCTCAATGACACGCAGGTCATACAAAAATAAAGACAACTCCTATGGCTCCTGCCGGTTGTCATACTCATCGACATGCAAGTCGTGATTCCTATTACAATATAGCATGAACATCTCATACATCACATATAGATCATTCATCATTCATCACAACTTTGGCCATATCATATCACAAAGCACTTGCTGCAAAAACAAGTTAGACGTCCTCTAATTGTTGTTGCAAGTTTTACGTGGCTGAATTAGGGTTCTAGCAAGAACGTTTTCTTACCTACGTTAAAACCACCACAACGTGATTTGTCAACTTCTATTTACCCTTCATAAGGACCCTTTCCATCGAATCCGCTCCAACTAAAGTAGGAGAGACAGACACCCGCCAGCCACCTTATGCAACTAGTGCATGTTCGTCGGTGGAACCGGTCTCACGTAAGCGTACGTGTAAGGTTGGTCCGGGCCGCTTCATCCCACAATACCGTTGAAGCTAGATAAGACTAGTAGCGGCAAGAAGAGTTGACAACATCTACGCCCACAACAAATTGTGTTCTACTCGCGCAAGAAGAACTACGCATAGACCTAGCTCATGATGCCACTGTTGGGGTACGTTGCAGAAAATTAAAATTTTTCCTACGGTTTCACCAAGATCCATCTAGGAGTTCATCAAGCAACGAGTATTCAGATTAGATAGCATCTACATACCACTTTGTAGATCGCAACGGAAGCGTTCGAGTGAACGTGGATGAGGTAGTCGTACTTGCCGTGATCCAATTCACCGATGACCTAGTGCCGAACGGACGGCACCTCCGTGTTCAACACACGTACGGAAAGCGTGACGTCTCCTCCTTCTTGATCCAGCAAGGAAAAGGAGAGGTTGGGGATGAAGGCTCCAGCAACAGCACGACGGCGTGGTGATGGTGGAACTGCAGTACTCCGGCAGGGCTTCGCCGTGCTCAATGGAGGAGGAGGAGGTGTTGGAGAGGGAGAGGGAGGCGCCAGGGCAATGGGTGATCAGCCCCCTCTCTCCCCCCCTCTTTATATAACCCCCAAGGGGGGGCGCCGGCCCTAGGAGATGAGATCTCCTAGGGGGGGCGGCGGCCAGGGCAGGGGGGCTTGCCCCCCAAGCAAGGGGGGCGCCCCCTTTAGGGTTTCCCTCCCCCAAACCCTAGGCGCATGGGCCCATGGGGGGGAGGCGCACCAGCCCACTATGGGCTGGTTCCCTCCCTCATACAGCCCATGGGGCCCTCCGGGATAGGTGGCCCCACCCGGTGGACCCCCCGGGACCCTCCGGTGGTCCCGGTACAATACCGATAACCCCGAAACTTGTCCCGATGTCCGTATGATGACTTTCCATATATAAATCTTTACCTCCGGACCATTCCGAAACTCCTCGTGACGTCCGGGATCTCATCCGGGACTCCGAACAACATTCGGGTTACTGCACATACATATCCCTACAACCCTAGCGTCACCGAACCTTAAGTGTGTAGACCCTACGGGTTCGGGAGACATGTAGACATGACCGAGACGGCTCTCGGGCAATAACCAACAGCGGGATCTGGATACCCATGTTGGCTCCCACATGCTCCACGATGATCTCATCGGATGAACCACGATGTCAAGGATTCAATTAATCCCGTATACGATTCCCTTTGTCAATCGGTATTTTACTTGCCCGAGATTCGATCATCGGTATACCAATACCTCGTTCAATCTCGTTGCCGGCAAGTCACTTTTCTCGTTACCGTAATGCATGATCCCGTGATCAAACACTTTGATCACATTGAGCTCATTGTGATGATGCATTACCGAGAGGGCCCGGTGATACCTCTCCGTCAAGCGGAGTGACAAATCCCAGTCTCGATCCATGTCAACCCAACAGACACTTTCAGAGATACCCGTAGCATACCTTTATAGTCACCCAGTTACGTTGTGACGTTTGGCACACCCAAAGCACTCCTACGGTATCCGGGAGTTACACGATCTCATGGTCTAAGGAAAGGATACTTGACATTGGAAAACTCTAGCAAACGAACTATGCGATCTTATGCTATGTTTAGGATTGGGTCTTGTCCATCACATCATTCTCCTAATGATGTGATCCCGTTATCGATGACATCCAATGTCCATAGTCAGGAAACCATGACTATCTGTCGATCAACGAGCTAGTCAACTAGAGGCTCACTAGGGACATGTTGTTGTCTGTTATTCACACATGTATTACGATTTCCGGTTAACACAATTATAGCACGAATAAAGACAATTATCATGAATAAGGAAATATAATAATAAAGCTTTTATTATTGCCTCTAGGGCATATTTCCAACATGGTCTACCACATATGCCATGCCGACGTTGAGTGCCAGGATTTGAAGGACTTCCTCAGGAGCAACCTAGTCAAATTCGTTACTGTAGACTTTGGTAACGACAAAGAAATCCTGGGTCGGGTAGGCATCGTTGTAGGCAACCCCTTCGACCTCCAGAAGAATCAGCTGGTGCCCTCTCGTCAGCCTTCAATGCCGACCCTGGCAGGAGCCATGGTTCATCCTTCGTACGGTAAGCTGGTGAAACCTCCATACACGTTTCATCATCATACATGGCAGCGGAATGTACTAGATATAGACCACATCCAGTACGCTGCAATGGATGGATACCTTTGCTTCAATATCTACAAGGGTTGGATGAAGAGCAACAGCCAAGTGTGCGGTTCAAGCAAAGAAGTATCGGCCAAGAGGAAGAGGGACAAGGACGAAGTCGAGGACATGGACGAGGACTCCGAGTAAGGTGGCATTGTCGTTTCTCATGATGGTTCTAATGCAGTGTCTACCAGAACAATGGCAAAGTTTAATTTCAGGTGTGCTTAATTTAATTTGAGGGGTGTGTTGTGCTGAGCCCCCAGCAGAACTATGTTATGTTTCTTCTCGTTACTTTAACTCTTTAGTACGTACATACTAGTATTTCTTACATTTCATCTTTTAGTTGGTATAGTACTACCACTCGTTTCTTCACATTATATACGTACAATATATATGGCCAACATAATATAGCCAGCAGTTTAGTTGTCAAAGAATTTCAGGGTGCTTAGTTTTGTCAAAGATTCCAGGATGCTTAGAGGGTGCTTGGATCCAAGGGACTTATTTTAGTCTGACTAAAAATAGTCTCTTTAAGAGGCTAAAGTTCCAAGCACCCCTGACTAACAAGGGGCTAAAACTAGTCTTGAGACTATTTTTTTTAGTCTGGGGTACCCCTACTAAAATGTGGATTAGTCCTCTCTCTACTCATTTAACTCCTCTCCTTCAACACAGGCAAGTTCTGGATTGGAGGGTTTGGAGGATAATAAATGCTCATTAACTTGATTTTAGCCTTTTTCGTATTTGGATCCAAGCATGGGTCAGGCTAGCATGTTTTAGTCCCACTACTTTTAGTCATGGGACTAAAACGTATCCAAGCACCCACTTAGTTTTGTTTGAGGGGTGGGTTATGCTGAACACCATTATTGTGACTAGCCTTTTTAATAGTACTATATGCATAATTTGGCGACGAGCGCTCTCTATATGTACCACCTTTTTTTAATTTCAAGTTTTGCTCCATGGCGCAATCCATCGATACTACTGCTGTACAAAAGATACATTTTTTAAAAGGCTAGAGGGCGGGGCAGTCTAGCTTGGTCGGTTTCACGAGAGGCGAGGGCCTTTGTGATTTGACGGCTCATTACTGCTGGAAGGCGGGGCCTTGTGATTTGACTGCTCGTATAAATGCGCCGACGACCTGATCGAGGAGGAGCAAAGAACCGTGTGGTATACTCAAGTTTTCCACTGGAGTAGTACTGCGACGGAGGAGCACGAAACACGGCAGCCCAGTGCCATATGGCGATAAAAAATGATCTAATTTGCTAGTCATCTAATTGTTAGCATTGTTCTATTCATTCCCTAAAAAAACATTGTTCTATTCATGCCTCGCAGAGAACGTGACACGTGCGGCGAAACACCCGAAGCAAAAGATGAAACACAGGAGCAAAAGAAGAAGGAAGATTATCACCCCAAATGATCTAATTTGCCGCGGAGTCGTAATTGCTTCTTCATCGCCTCCACGACCTCCATCTCCTTGCGCGTCCCCTCTGCCATCTTCATCATTGTGTCCATGACGCAGCATTTCTCGACGCGAGCCTTCATTATCTGTTCCACGGCCATATTACGTACCTTGACAGCAGCCGGGTGCTCGATGCGGAGCTTCGCCAACTCTTCCTTCTGTTCCATGGCGAGGGCCTGCAGCATCTTCATCGAGGAACTACTATTCTCATGAAGCTTCTTCCAGCCGGCGTTCTTCTCCTTCAACAGGTCGATCTCGTGGCAGAGCTTCACATTGTCCTCCCGAAGTCGCAGGATTTCGCCGGTCACCTTCTTCTCCGAGGCAATGCTCTTCTTCAGCAGCATCACCAAGCCGGCGGTCAACTCCCCCTGCTGATTGAGCTCAGCGGGCATGTCGTCGAGGCTCTCCTTCAGCAACTCCATCAATCCTTGTATGAACTCATTCTGCTTATTGAGCTGATCGGGCATGCCGTCGAGGGATAATGACTCCAGCTCTGTCGGCTCGGCATGTTCGCCTCCGCGACTAGGGCGCCCCCGGGAGCCATCGCCTGTCTGTGAGAGATCTTCCGCGGCGAGCCCTCTTTTTTTTCCACAGCCTTGGTTGCCGCTCCCTTGTTACGAGTAGTTCTCGACCTAGATCTCCGCTCACCGGCCATGGCAACGACGGACGAAGAAGAAGCACTTAAGAGGAGGAAAGGTAGAGTGATTTTCGGTTAGGTAGTTCCCCTTTTTATAACCTAAGTACTAGCACTAGTACTAATACCTGCATAGTGGGAACACATTCAGGTTTGGTACGTACTACTAGTAGGTGTGAACAGGCTTTCGAATGTGATGGGAACAAGGTAAAGATTAATTGATGGTTTTGGTTTCGAGGCCTGAAATGGCTCCCGATGAGTTTAGCGGAACATAAATTTCAAGTACTACACTGCTCAAATGCGTAAATATTGAGTATGTTACTGCCAAAAATTGGCACAAAATACGAAGGAGACCCCACGATTTAACTACTCGCATGCGCGCAATGGAGTAATAATGTCTTTCTTCCGCCCTCACGTCCACTCAATTTTCATGCGCTGTATTAATCGACCATCAATGAAGTGAACGACTTTACACGCGTCAAATTATCACATGGGGTGGATCTTGGTACAAAATTGCGTCCGCCCGTGTACCCGCGTGTGCGTGCGAGGAATGAGTGCGTGCATGGCGTGCGTGCACATCTTCGCTTCGTTCATGTACCGCCAGTATGGCTCAGGGAGGACGAGTACATTCTTCTGGAACCAGCAGCACATCACCATGATCAATGCACGCAAGGAGGTCGCGACAACACCTACACATGTGCCACGTGGCTTCATGAACTGTAAGAGAGACACTATGTAGCGTGCCATTGGTATTGTAGTTTACGTGTTTTGCACAAACTCGAAATACTAGTAAGGTACACGTGCATTGCACGCATCAGATTTTGCAACCAAATTATGAATAAATACCACACTAGCATGTAAGCTCTGAGTCATATATGCCTGATGTAGCCCTTCGTTTAATTCTTATAGTTCATCTCATTCAAAATCAATTAGTTTTTATAAAAAAGCTAAGAACGCGGGAATAGGAAAAACATTGGATTATAGTGGAATGTCGTCTTGAATCCTACAGGATTGTACGAGTGTTTGATTGTGCATAGAAAAACGCAGAATTGTTTCAAAGAGGTTTGAGTGGATGGCATGTTTCCTATGAAATCTAGTGCAAATGAATCATATGGAAAAATTCCTATGGTTTACAATCCTACGAATCAAACAACCAAGATAGGAAAAATTCCTAATGATTAGAATCCTCCAAAATTCCTTTGAGAATCCTTTGAATCAAAGAAGCCCTTAATATATTTTATGATTCATGGAATTGTGCGTTGTAAAGCATAAAGTGAAAACAAATAATGGCAATTCAACTAGAAAAAAAGTTTGGGCAGTTATGATACGGAAGAATCTAGAACAAAAGAGAACCACTATTGTTTTGAGGTTTGTGCATTATGCTTAAGTTCAACCATGGAGTCTGCTAGATTGTACATGTGGCAAAATCCGGTGGGGGGGCTAGAAGATGGTGCCAGAGGCCGAGTGGAGGGAGACTATGAAGGAATGCACAAGTGGAGATTGATATTTAGAGAGAGGGGCGAACACGTGCGCTGATGCGCGCAGTGGCGGAGCCATGAAAAATAAATGAGCTAGGTGGCAAGCATTGCTAATCCTTTACGAGGAGGGTCAATTCATGAACTTAAACCATTTTTAGCAGCAATTGTCTAATGATCACATTCATATTAGCCTTGATATATAGTGATGTTAGGGGGGAGGGGGGCAGGGCCCTTACTGCCCCCTGTCTTCGCCATTGTGCACGCGTCTGAGAGATGAAGATGAAGGCATGGATGATGAGAGGGGGACGTTGGATACACAATTAATGTGGGTGTATTAGCTATATATGTTAATCCTATATAGAGAGATATAGATTGATCGATGTGGATGTGGGAAAGAGGGTGATACCTCACTGGATATATCAATTGATAGATTTGTGTGGAAAACTATGAAAGACCTAGCTATATACACACATACATAGAGGAACATCGATCGTTGTGCATGCACGCGTGAGAGATAAAGAATGCCCGATATGATGGAGAGGGGGATGTGTGTTGGTGTGTGCCTTCATGGGAGACCGACCTGAAGAAAAAGATTGCATGTGTGCGATGGATAATGCCAACTGGTAGTGTGTGTGCATGCATGCACGAGAGAAAGTTAGTGGTACAATTATAAAGAGAAGACTATTGTGTGGGTGTAAAAGAATAGCTGAATAGGTGAGGTCACAATCAATGTAAAGTTGAATTCAAATATTCGAATAAGAGATCCTGATGTTTGAAACCCATGCATGCATGAATATAACGGAGATCTGCGCGGTGTGGTTTGGAAACGAGCATGTTGTAATGTATACACATTGAACAAGGTCAGACTGGTTTGAATTTGAGATACCGATGGAAGACATCATTTGGCCACGTCGCATCCATGCATGGACACACTATTCTAATTGGAGATGATGGGCGGCTTTTGCATCACATATCTATATCTATACCCCTATATATATTATATTTTTTTATATTGTGTGCGGGTAACTTTAACTTTTGAAAGATGGTCGTTGGATGAGGCGAATCCGATGGTCCAAAGATGGCAAATTTGAGCACTACTGGCCATTGGATATCATCTAGATTCCACCAGATTTTGCCACATGTATAATCTAGAAGACTCCATGGTTGAACTTAAGCATAATGCACAAACATCAAAACACAAGCACTTCTTATTTGTTCTAGAATCTTCTGTATCAGAATTGCCCAAATGTTTTTCTACATGATTTGCCATTATTTGTTTTTACTTTATGTCTTACGACGCACAATTCCATGAATCTTAAAATAGATTAGTTTTCTTATAAAAACTAGATGATTTTGAATGAAATGAACTATAAGAATTAAACGAACATCTACATCATGCATATATGAGTCAAAGCTTGCATGCTATAATGTGGTATTTATTCATAATTTGGTTGCCAAATCTCATGCGTGCAATGCACGTGTACCTTACTCTAGTCTAAATGGTGTTTGTGTGTGTGTGTGTGTGTGTGTGTGCTGTGCGTGTCGAGGTGCAAATTATCTTTTTTTGGTACACGTTAAGCTTGTTCTTCCAAAATTTCAAGCCGCGCCTTGTTATGCCGAAAATTCAAGCTAGCGTCTTTGTCTATCGTGCTGCGAAACTCCCGCCTCTTCAACCCACGCCTTGTTAGCCCGAAATATTTAAGATATATCTTTGTCTCGTTGTGCTCCGAGAACTCCCTCCATCTCGACCCGCGCCTTGCTATTCTGAAATTACAACGCGCGCGAAAACTCCCACCTCCTGTGAAATCCAGACACGCGAAATGCCCGTGGTACCCCTGAACTGAAAGAACCGCCTCAAATCAGTGGGGGTACTTTCGTAACTTACCCCACATTTTGGACAAGCGCGTCTCTAAGCCATGGTTCCCCACTGCCATCCCATCCGCCCACCCATTCGTACACCGAGGCCGCGAAAACCCGCGACGAAACCCCACACCCTGCTCCGTCCGCCACCCAGCCGGAGCCTCTTCCCCGACGACGTCGTCCACAGCAACACCTCGACGTCCCTCATCCACCGTACCGGATGAGGATCCGTCGTCGATCTCATCGTCCCGCCGGTTGAGCCACCCCGTCTTCCACCTCCAAGAAGCTGCCCCGATGTTCCCCTCGTTTTTCGCGCCACCTCCATTCCCACACCGCTGTCTTCACCTGCACCACGGGAAGAGCATCATCATCACCGTTTCCTCAGATGAAGCTGCGGCCTAATCGGCGCCACCAAAGAGGTTGTACTCTAATCGCCGCATTTTCTTCTTGATTTGATCTCACGGTGTTGCCGGCGCTCGGTCCTGAGCCGACACGGCGCGACTCCATCCATGACGGCGCCGCCGGCCACTTCCTCCATGGCGTCACTCCCTCGATGGCGACGTCCACGTCAGTAGGACTTGCTGCTGCTTTAGCTCTCGCTCGCGCTGCTGCTCTGCTCTTGCTCTCGGTCCCCTGCCTGGTCTACTCTTGCTATTGCTCTTGCTCGTACTGCTGCTCTCGCTCTTGCGCTTGCTTGCGATGCTGCTCCGATTTAGCTACACTTCAGTCGACTAAATCAACTTTTGGGTCAGTCGATTTTCAGGTGGTGGGGGGGGGGGGGGGCTCGCCGGGGTGAAGGAAGAACCAGCCGCAGCGGGGAGGGGGGCTCGCCGGAGAGATACCCACTATCTATCTTAGGGTTCAGGATGGGGGCAGTGGTCGCCGGCGGTGGCGGGGCAGTGGCGGGGCAGTGGCGTGGGGATCGCCGGAGAAAAAGATCGGCACGGGGGGGCCTATAGGGATGGCCGGGGTGGCGACGGACCAACGGTGGGGAGTGTTTTTGGGGCGGGCCGGCCGCGGGCGGCGGGGGGCTGCTGTTTGGCCGGCTCAGGGAGTGGAGGTTGAAGATGAACTGCAGGCCCTTGATTTCGTATCCAACGGCTGCAAAATCGACTGACCAGAGATGAAAATGCCAGTCGACCGACGTGTAGCCTCACCTTGCTAGTGCGTTCAGTTTCGACAGAAAAATTTAGTTTTGACAGCAAAATTCAGTTTCGACAGTTAAGTTCAGAGATGAGCGGCTGATGTATTTTACATCTAGCACTTTGTGGTTATGTATTTTATGTCATGTATTGGAGATGCTATTAGAATTCCACTCAGGTTAACGTTGTACGTTGTCTCTCTTGTCCTGCTTCAGCCTCGGCGTCGTACAACTCACCGGAGCTGCTCCAACGGCGAAACCCTCCATCACAGCGGAGCAGTACCTCGGGCTCCATCTCCAGACGCCTAAGATCTTCTTCCCCTCCTCCGACAGCCAAGTCAGCCGGAGCATCCTGACCGGCCAACCCAATCACGCTGAGATCGACATGGCTTCTCCAAAGAGGTTTTACACTTGTTGCATCTCTTTTTTACTCTACATGTTATATATATTGTCCACTGAGCACTCGTAGTAACGGGAAATACGATTATTTTATCCTACTATATGACAAGCAATGAGGTACCAGGCAACTTAGCTATCCGTGATGGACTCTCTTGAACGCCATCATTATTTATCTCTGCGCGTTTCAGCTGTGCATTTGTCGATGGGCCTGGGAGTTGAGCTAGTATGGCAGTGGCCTGGGTCCAAAGTAATAGAAGTAGCACAAAAGCATTTTTTTAGTGTAGGATTTTCCTTGCTCAAGCCTGCCTACTAGAATCGCCAGTACTTGAAAGGAAAAGTGAATGAAAAACATCGGAATTGGAAAGTTTCCTATGGTACTACTTTTCATGAATTTGGTGCAAAGGAATGGAGCAAAGGAAAACTGTAGGATTTGTTCCTTTAGTGTCTCCTTGAAAGAAAAACCATAGGAATTATAATTTCCACTTCTCCTCCTTTTCATATTCCTATTCACAAGCACAAGACTAAGAGATAGTAGCATAATAGCATTATAACCGTACATTTTCTTGTGGTTTGACTTAATCTCACCATGCTTTTTTGCATCCTGTGATATTCCAATTGTTGTGAATCAAACACCCAGATTGGCAGAAATCCTGTGTTTTTAAATTCTCTGTTTTGCACGTGCATTCCTATCCTATTCCTGTCTATTTCCTATCCCTGCATTGTTTGAATCCTCAAATTCAAACAAGCCCTTACTCAATTACTCCTGTTACAGATATGTGTCAAAGAAAACCTTGTGTGGTTCGTCCTGCTCCTGCGGCGCTGTGTTCCACCCCAGCTCAGCTGCTCCAACGACGGAAGGGTTCACCATAGCAGGGATCCGCTCTCCAGACTGTCTTTCGCCGCCTCAGATCTTCTTCCCTGCCGCTGGCAGCCACGGCAACTGCATAACCATCATCAACTGAGCAGATGACCTTGAGGACTACATGGGTCCGCAAGAGAGGTCGCACTCTTCCCTGTCTTCTTACGTTATGCGTCGCTTAATATGATGACATGCTACATTATCATCGTGTTCACCTATTAGACTCCGAGTCAGTTCCAAACTAATGCTGAAACTTGAGTTTTTAAATGGTTGTGGGGTACATATTGGGGCAGCAATCAGTACTATTTGTCTACTATCTGGTTAATCTCCGATGTCTACTATGAGTTTCATGTTGGGTGCAAACAAACATTAAAGGAGCCATTATCTGTATTTTTAACTAAAGCTATTATCTGCCTGCTATCATTGGTTTTGGGTCTATCCACAGTTTGCTACCATCACTCTGGATTTGTGCACGCACACCTTACATAATCTCACTATGTTTAATTCCTATGCATGCCAGTTATTGTACACAATGGAACTGATCATGTAGAGCAAAAGAGACGAGCCTTGCGTGGCAATAAAATTTCATGCAGACGTCGTTCCATGGTGGGTGCAAAGGCAGCCCCCCTCCACCCATTTCGGATCGTAATCAAGAGAAAGATAAATGTTATGAGGGGGATTCAGAAGTACAAGACCACTCCTATTTACCCCACGAGGTCTTCGCTCTAACTTGGCATGCTGATGTTGGTAATATCATGCATATGGTGCCTTGCATTGCTTACTGTATACATTAAAGATGTCATCTGGTTAGTTTAGACATGCTTTGTGTCAATGCCATCTGTTTAGTTTCTTTATCGTATATGTGAATCATGCAATGCCATCTTGTCTAGCCAGGCATCATATATGTGAATTTTGCAATGCCACCCTGGTTAGCCAGTCATCTTATATATGAATTATATCATGCCATAATTTTTTTATTACGTGTTAAATTTGTCAACAATTTTAGTACATTCAATTACTCTTCCTGTGCATCAGCCATTTGGCACGGTCATGGAAAAATCTGGAGTGGAAACAAGGTCTTCAGAGCAGACAATGCTATCTAACGAAGCGCATGTCTTGCTGGTTACCGATAGCTCCTCAGAGGAGGATTCAGAGACAGATGACCAGTCATATTTCCCCCCCCCCCCCAAGGTGCATGCCCTAACTTGGCAGGGTTATGTTGCTCATATCGTGCGTATGGTATCTTGCATTGCTATGTCATTTGCTTAGTTTAGACATGCTTTGTGTGAATGCCACCTATTTAGTGTCTAATTACCATATATGTGAATTATGCAATGCCATCTTGTTGCAAGACATTATATATGTGAATTATGCAATGTTATCTTGTTGCAAGGCATTATGTATGTGAATTATGCAATGCCATGTTGTTTAGGCAAGCGTCATATATGTGAATTATATCATGCCGTCCTTTTTTTGTATTTCTCATTGCGTTTGTCGACAATGTTTGTATATTCAACTGCTCTTCCTGTGCATCAGCCATTTGAATTGGTGATGGAGAAATCTGGAGTGAAAACAAGGTCTTCAGAGCAGACAATGCTACCTGCTGAAGCTGATATCTTGCTGGTTACAGATAGCTCTTCAGAGGAGGATTTAGAGGCAGATGACCAGTCCTATTATCCCCCTGAGGTGTATGCTCAAACTTGGCAGGGTAATATTACTCATATAATGCATATGTTGTATTGCAATGCTTAGTTTTTACATCATATACGCAATATTGAATGCCATCTCCTTAGTTGACACATCATATATGCGATTTCCCTCTGCTCACTTCCTTAGTATATAAATCATATATTTGAATTATGTCATGCTATGATGTTTACATAGATAGCATGTATCTGAATTATGGCATGCCAACCCATTTTCTAAAGACATAATATAGTTATATCATCTCATCCTGTTTACATAGTCATCATATTTAAATTATGTCATTCTATCCGTGAATTATATTATGCCATCATGTTTCCATCGACGGCATGTTTGTGATTTATGGCATGCCAACCACTTTAATAGACACATCGTATAGTTATATCATGTCATCCTGTTTACATAGTCATCATATTTTGAAGTATGTCATTCTATCCTGTTTAGTTAGCCATCATACATGTGAAATTGTGTCATGCTATCCTGTTTAATTAGCCATCATATATGTGAAATTATGTCCTGCTATTCTGTTTGCTTAGACAACATAAATGTGAATTATTTCATGCCCTGTTTTCTTCCCTACTATCCATTGCACCTGTCTATCTTACAATGTCTGTACATTCAATTACTTGTTTATCAGCCATTTCAATTGGAGGGAGTGATGGCAGTATCTGTGGGAGTAAAAACACGATCTTCAGAAAAGATCGTGCTACCTGTCGATGCAGATAGAACCACGGTTGTACTTGCCCAAGAACCAGCCCCACCACACATAACCCACACTCATGCAGATTGTACCCCTACCCAGTTGGACAGAGAACCAGCTACACCCCTTCTAACCCCAACCCCAGCAGATAGACACCCAGTTCTCGTTGACACAGCACCGTCTACACCACAGAGCAGTTAGTAAGGCAACTGCAGTGCCCAAATCACGAGGACCACCACTCCGAACCCGAAGTCAACGCTTAAAGCAGAAGAAGAATTGTTCTCAGGTCAGGTTCCGTAGCTATGGTTCATACTACTTTGCTCTTGCATCACTGTATTTACTGATACCAACTAATTTCATATGTGAAGGATGCAATTGAAACTCCAATGGCGCAACAGGTATGTTTTAAACCTGTTTCTTCAACGTGTTTGGGTGTTTGCTATTGTAACTTGCTTTATGTTGATTTCAATTTCAATTGAATAAACAGTTATGTTCTCATGCCATGCACATTACAAGTGTTGTTATTGTTGTGTAGTTTCCCACACTTATATTCTGTCTATGCTGCTTTGTCTTAAATAGATATGATTCGAACTGTATCTATCCTGATTTGGCAACATAACTTAGAATGATATAGACCATACAGTGACCATACTACATAGATATATGTTTGTTTCATGCTGTTATCCTGTCCACCTTACTACTGAACTGGTAAACCTGAGATGTGTTTGTTTGTTTCTCTTCTAGAACGCGGATAAAATATTAGAGAAGAGTACCCTATTATGCAATGGTAAAGGAAGTAATGCAGATAAGGTTCAAGATAGTGAGACATCCCTGTTGGTCTCCAAGAAAGCTGATAAAAACTATATTGAAGACAATGAGACAACCCCAAAGTCCTGTCTTGATGTAGTGTTCGAGTTACTGGCTACCACTGCTGGCACCAGCTCTTCGAACTTGTTGCCTAAATCAGTTCGGCTTCTTGAGTCTCAACTTCAAGTTGAAAGACGTCGATCAGATGTTATGCGACAGGAAGACAAAGGACCGAGGAACTCCCTGTAGAATTCAGATGCATACTTTCTGGTGCAACAGCAAGCACTGGAGGACTTAAGCGCCAAACAAGAGAAAGTTAATAAGCATGCTAAGCATCTTGCCAGCATTATGGGTACCCAGGATATTGTTTCTTGAGCTCTTCTGAAGTGGTTTCAGTTCTGTACTTGTTTCGCTGCGGCATTTATATGTTGTTGTGTTCCCTATATTTGCACTGGTGGCGAACTTTGATGCCCAGTGGATGTAATATGTGTAATAGCCGTGATAGCCTAGTGTAAGTTGCTTGCTTATTTATTTCCTTGTTGTCTTGTTTATTTGTTTGCTTGTAGTTAGTGCAATTATTTTTCTGCGGTTTGCTAGTGGCTGCAATAACCTTATTTTTAAAACTAGGCCACAATAACCATGGGCTAATATTTACTGTAGTGACACTGGGCCTCCTACGGGCCGTAGAAACTATGGGCCTTCTACGGGCCGTAGAAGCAGTGGGCCTTCTACGGGCCGTAGAAACAATGGGTCTTCTACGGGTCGTATCATCAATGGGCCTTCTACGGGTCGTATCATCAATGGGCCTTATATGGGTCGTATGATCGATTGGCCAAACATGGGCCGAACAGACCCCATTCTCGCCGTAAACGGGCTAGAGTTGGAATCGTCCGTTCATGGGCCAACCATAACGGGCCATCGTTAATAGGCCGTATTTGATGATGCTATGAAAACGGCCCAATGTATTAACGGACCACAAACGGGTCGACTGTAACCACGGGCTGAATTTGGCCCACAAGCAGAAAATGATAATAACGGGCCGTAAGTAAACGAATGCTAGAAATGAGGCCAAGAATAAATGGGCTCTGAAGAAGGCCGGAAGATAACATGGGCTGGAAACGGCCCAACAGAATAACGGGCCATTAATGGGTATAAAGTGATACACTGTTCATCACGGGCCAGTTTCACCCCGGGCCGTTAATGGGTGTAAAGTGATACACTGTTCATTATGGCCCAGTTTCACCACGGGCCGTTAATAAGCCAAGAGTTACATAGGGCCTCATATGGGTCGAAAGACGTCATGGGCCATACATGGGCCAGAAGTGAAAACGGGCTGGAATCATATTGGATGGCCCAGATGACGCTACTGGGCCTAATTCGGATTGGGCGTAACGGACCTTGGGTTAGCGGGCTGTAAATGGGCTATATACGAACAGACCGTTAACAGGCTTTCCATGGGCCGGCCCGCCAGCTTTTGACCAAGTCAAACGGGCCGGCCTTTACACAGGAATGGGCCTCTATTGGGACGTACCACGTGTCGACGTATCATAGGCGCCTATCTGACCCACTGACGAGCTGACACGTGTTTCGTCCGGCCAATAAGAATTTTACACGTGGAAATTTCCCATTGGTCGGGGCTGTTAACGGGTTATCGGATCCAAGACCCGACCCGATAGCTTAAAGGCGTTCCGTTACAGTGGATGCCACGTGTCGGTCACCCTTGACGAAAGCACTTCTGTGACGCGCGATTTATCGTCATGGAAGTGGACACTTCCGTGATGATAATTTTGGTAATGTCATGGAACACTTCTACAACAGCACAGGTATGACTATCTTGATTCTATCATAAATTTGTCATTGATGTACATTCATGACAAAAAAAGCGACCTACTGTGACAAACACGTATCATCACAAAAGTGTATTTTTTTGTAGTGTAGCCCTTGTGTGTGCGGCTATCCGGAGTACGGTGCCTTTTCCATGCTGCTGGACGAAGACCAGCCCCTCATATAGCATGGGGTGAATCGCTAATGATTTGTAGTATAATACTAAGTCGCCGAATCACCGACAAGCTCTCGCCTATCATGACAGTCAGTTTTCGGCTTTCTCTACTGAGGTACTTGACCGGACAAACCAGAAATACAATCACAGTAGCTCTCCCTTTACTACCTTAGCCGAACCAGCGGAACGTAAGGTGGTAAGCATAGGAGCCGGGCAACCCACCTATAGACCAAAGACATGATTCGGAGCCGATGCATATAATGAAATATTCTGGACGCCGAAGAGTTCCCTATAGGTGTTCGGACTTGAAATGTGCATGGCCGAATACAGCCCCGGTGTTAAGGCCGGACTAAAGCATGTGCGACAGTCTAAAGGAGGGAGGGAATACAGATGGTAATATGAAATAAAGTGAATGCCAAAAAAAGTGGTGATCAACTGCTTCATTTATACCCTGATGAATACGTCAAGCCGTGTTATTACAGATAATGCCATGAATATCGAGGCCATTTTACATGCCAAAATTTACACAAGCGAAAGGTTTATACAGGGCCTAAAAGCAGTGGTTTAGAGATCCCAATGATGCCCTACTGCATGTCTACGCCGTTTCTCCTTGGTGAGACATCTTTCCGGAGGACTATAATGGTCGTTAGCTAGAAAGAGGGACGTGGAAAAGAGCCCCCATATGACCGTAGATCCGGTAGGTTTCTTAACAAACCTGCAGTGGAAGAAAAAAATATTTGAGGTCCGAATAGGGTCAAGCCGTACTATGGACCTTTTTTCACAGTGTGCCTCCGGCGCCGCCCAAGGTATTTTAAGTGCGTAATTATGTACGCACAGTATGTATGTCGTGACCTTATGGGGTGAATAGCGGAGGCTAGACTGCTATCGAAGCTCCTGCTCCACCGAGCTACCGCCTTGTAACATGGGTCAAACACGTTTAGCAGTGTCATGGGTCTTAATGGATGATGAGTTGTTTGGCTTGATGAGGCTGCCCTGTACTTTGGCTGCTAGGGCCGCGGTATGCTAGCTCCTCAGTACGGAGGGGGCCCTCCATATTCCCATTTACTGTAATGACGCCACGAGGTCCAAGCATTTTGAGCTTGAGATAGGCATAGTGCAGGACGGCATTAAAGCGGGCAAAAGTAGTTCGTCCGAGCAGTGCATGATAACCACTTCAAAAAGGGATGATGTCGAAGATCAATTCTTCACTTCGGAAGTTGTCTGGAGAGCCGAATACTACTTCCAGCGTCAAGGAGCCCGGGCAGCAGGCCTCCATGTTGGTGTGGTTGGCAGGCTTGTCAGGGGTGCCATGAATCTCGCAAGGTCTCTCTAGTATTTTGTCCAGGTTGGATGGACCGTCCCTATTACCTTTGAACGGCTTCTTCGGCTGACCAGGTTTAGAGCCACTGAATCTGGCATTTACTGTTGTATCCTCTATTTCTTCGTTGTTGTTCCGACGCTTGTTTTTACTGCGTCGTGGCCTTCCATTGCCATCCCGGGCCTCAGAAGTGACGGGGTCGCTGGTACTGTTGCTTCTACGAGCCAACTAGCTATCTTCGCCCGCACAAAAGCGGGTCATAAGTGCAGTAAGAGCTGCCATGGTCTTCGGCTTTTCCTGACCGAGGTGCCGGGCAAGCCATTCGTCATAGACGTTGTGCTTAAATGCCGCTAAGGCCTCGACGTCCGGACAGTCCACAGTTTGGTTCTTTTTAATTAAGAACCGATTCCAAAGTTTGCGAGCTGACTCCCCGGGTTGCTAGAATATATGACTCAAGTCATCAGCATCCGGTGGCCGGACATAAGTGCCCTGAAAGTTGTCCCGGAAAGCATCCTCTAAGTCTTCCCAACTTCCAATGTAGTCCTCTAGGAGGCTGTACAACCAGTGTCGTGTTGGTCCTTTTAGCTTTAGAGGGAGGTATTTAATGGCATGGAGATCATCTCTGCGGGCCACATGAATGTGGAGAAGAAAATCTTCAATCCATATGGAGGGATCTATCGTTCCATCATATTTCTCGATGTTCACAGGTTTGAGCCCCTCCGGAAATTGGTGCTGCATTACCTCATCGGTAAAGCACATAGGGTGTGCAACACCTCTGTACCGGGCAACATCGCGACAGAGTTCGGATGACATCTTTGTTCGATGCTGATCCCGGACTTGGTTATGTTTGTTTTGCCAGGCTTGATGGACGTCATCTCGTGCTGGGGCATGCCCTCTTGATCCATGGATTGATCTGGTTTGGCCGGCTTTATTGGTCAGGTCCTGACGTAAGTCGTACGTGTAGCCTGGAGCCGCTGTCTCCTTGCCTCTATGGCGAGGGGGCGCGGGGCTGGTTTCGACATAATTAGCTATTTTGTCCCGTCCACGTGGTGGTCGGGCCGGTTGATCAGCCTGATTGTATTTTGACGGTATTGGCTGCTACCTCTTGAGCACTGCATTGGTTTTCCCCGAAGAGGAGAGGATGATGCAGCAAAGTAACGTAAGTATTTCCCTCAGTTTTTGAGAACCAAGGTATCAATCCACTAGGAGACTACACGCAAGTCCTTCGTACCTACACAAAAACAATAGCTCCTCGTAACCAACGTGATTAGGGGTTGTCAATCCCTTCACGGTCACTTACGAGAGTGAGATCTGATAGAGATGATGGATAATATTTTTGGTATTTTTGATATAGAGATGCAAAGTGAAAAGTAAAAGGCAAAGTAAAAAAGCAAAGCAATAATAAAGTGATGGAGATATATATGATGAGAATAGACCCGGGGGCCATAGGTTTCACTAGTGGCTTCTCTCAAGAGCATAAGTATTGTACGGTGGGTGAACAAATTACTGTTGAGCAATTGACAGAATTGAGCATAGTTATGACAATATCTAGGTATGATCATGTATATAGGCATCACGTCCGAGACAAGTAGACCGACTCCTGCCTGCATCTACTATTATTACTCCACTCATCGACCGCTATCCAGCATGCATCTAGAGTATTAAGTTAAAACAGAGTAACGCCTTAAGCAAGATGACATGATGTAGAGGGATAGATTCATGCAATATGATAAAAACCCCATCTTGTTATCCTCGATGGCAACAATACAATACGTGCCTTGCTGCCCCTTCTGTCGTTTGGAAAGGACACCGCAAGATTGAACCCAAAGCTAAGCACTTCTCCCATGGCAAGAAAAACCAATCTAGTAGGCCAAACCAAACTGATAATTCGAAGAGACTTGCAAAGATAACCAATCATACATAAAAGAATTCAGATAAGATTCAAATATTATTCATAGATAGACTTGATCATAAACCCACAATTCATTGGTCTCAACAAACACACCGCAAAAAAAAGAAGATTACATCGAATTGATCTCCACGAGAGAGGGGGAGAACATTGTATTGAGATCCAAAAAGAGAGAAGAAGCCATCTAGCTAATAACTATGGACCCGAAGGTCTGAGGTAAACTACTCACACTTCATCGGAGAGGCTATGATGATGTAGAAGCCCTCCGTGATGACGGCCCTCTCCGGCAGAGCTCCGGAACAGGCCCCAACATGGGATCTCGTGGATACAGAAAGTTGCAGCGGTGGAATTAGGTTTTTGGCTCCGTATCTGATCGTTAGGGGGTACGTAGGTATATATAGGAGGAAGGAGTACGTCGGTGGAGCAACAGGGGGCCCACGAGGCAGGGGGCGCGCCCTAGGGGGGGCGCGCCCCCCACCCTCGTGACCGCCTCTTTTGTTCCTTGGAGTAGGGTCCAAGTCTCCTGGATCATGTTCGGTGAGAAAATCACGTTCCCGAAGGTTTCATTCCGTTTGGACTTCGTTTGATATTCCGTTTATTCGAAACACTAAAATAGGCAAAAAAAACCCAGCAATTTTGGGCTGGGCCTCCGGTTAATAGGTTAGTCCCAAAAATAAAATAAAAGTGGACAATAAAGCCCAATATAGTCCAAAACAGTAGATAATATAGCATGGAGCAATCAAAAATTATAGATACGTTGGAGACGTATCAGGCATCCCCAAGCTTAATTCCTGCTCGTCCTCGAGTAGGTAAATGATAAAAAGAGAATTTTTGATGCGGAGTGCTACTTGGCATAATTTCAATGCAACTCTTCTTAATTGTGGTATGAATATTCAGATTTGGAAGATTCAAGACAAAAGTTCATATTGACATAAAAATAATATTACTTCAAGCATACTAACAAAGCAATTATGTCTTCTCAAAATAACATGGCCAAAGAAAGCTATCCCTACAAAATCATATAGTCTGGCTATGCTCTATCTTCACCACACAAAGTATTTAAATCATGCACAACCCTGATGACAAGCCAAGCAATGGTTTCATACTTTAACATTTTCAAAAAAAATTGATCTTCACGCAATACATGAGCGTGAGCCATGGATATAGCACTATAGGTGGAATAGAATGGTGGTTGTGGAGAAGACAAAAAGAGGGGAAGATAGTCTCACATCAACTAGGCGTATCAACGGGCTATGGAGATGCCCATCAATAGATATCAATGTGAGTGAGTAGGGATTGCCATGCAACGGATGCACTAGAGCTATAAGTATATGAAAGCTCAACAAAAGAAACTAAGTGGGTGTGTCCAACTCGCTTGCTCACGAAGACCTAGGGCAATTTGAGGAAGCCCATCATTGGAATATACAAGCCAAGTTCTATAATGAAAAATTCCCACTAGTATAAGAAAGTGACAAAATGAGAGACTCTCTATCATGAAGATCATGGTGCTACTTTGAAGCAGAAGTGTGGTAATAGGATAGTAACATTGTCCCTTCTCTCTTTTTCTCTCATTTTTTTATTTGGGCCTTTCCTCTTTTTTTATGGCCTCTTCTTTTTTTTCGTCTGGAGTCTCATCCCGACTTGTGGAGGAATCATAGTCTCAATCATCCTTTCCTCACTTGGGACAATGATCTAAAAATGATGATCATCACACTTTTTATTTTTCTTACAACTCAACAATTACAACTCAATACTTAGAACAAAATATGACTCTATATGAATGCCTCCGGCGGTGTACCGGGATAGCAATGAATCAAGAGTGACATGTATGAAAGAATTATGAACGGTGGCTTTGCCACAAATACGATTTCAACTACATGATCATGCTAGCAATATGACAATGATGGAGCGTGTCATAATAAACGGAACGGTGGAAAGTTGCATGGCAATATATCTCGGAATGGCTATGGAAATGCCATGATAGGTAGGTATGGTGGCTGTTTTGAGGAAGGTATATGGTGGGTGTATGATAACGGTGAAAAGTGCACGGGATTAGAGAGGCTAGCAATGGTGGAAGGATGAGAAAAGTGCATATAATCCATGGACTCAACATTAGTCATGAAGAACTCATATACTTATTGCAAAAATCTAGAATTTATCAAAGCAAAGTATTACGCGCATGCGCCTAGGGGGATAGATTTGTAGGAAAAGACCATTGCTCCTCCCGGACCGCCACTCATTAGGAAGACAATCAATAAATAAATCATGCTCCGACTTTATCACATAACGGTTCACCCTACGTGCATGCTACGGGAATCACAAACTTTAACACAAGTATTTCTCAAATTCACAACTACTCAACTAGCATGACTCTAATATCACCATCTTCATATCTCAAAACAATTATCAAGCATCAATCTTTTCTTAGTATTCAACGCACTCAAAAGAGAGTTTCACAAATCTTGAATACCAAGCATATTATTATTAAGCAAATTACCATGCTATTAAAGACTCTCAAAATAATCTAAGTGAAGCATGAGAGATCAATATTTTCTTTAAAACAAATCCACCACCATTCTCTAAAATATCTAAGTGAAGCACACAGATCGACATTATAACGCTCAAAATATATAAGTGAAGCACATAGAGCAAAACTACATAGCTCAAAAGATATAAGTGAAGCACATAGAGTATTCTATCAAATTCCAATTCATGTATGGATCTCTCAAAAGGTGTGTACAGCAAGGATGATTGTGGCACACTAACAAACAAAGACACAAATAATACAAGACGCTCCAAGCAAAACACATATCATGTGGTTAATAAAAATATAGCTCCAAGTAAAATTACCGATGGAAGTAGACGAAAGAGGGGATGCCTTCCGGGGCATCCCCAAGCTTTGACTTTTTGGTGTACTTGGATTATCTTGGGAGTGCCATGGGCATCCCCAATCTTAGGCTCTTGCCACTCCTTGTTCCATAATCCATCAAAAGATTTCACCCAAAACTTGAAAACTTCACAACACAAAACTCAATAGAAATCCCGTGAGCTCCGTTAGAGAAAGAAAACAAAAGACCACTTCAAGGTACTGTAATGAACTCATTATTTATTTATATTGGTGTTAAACCTACTGTATTACAACTTATCTATGGATTATAAACTATTTTACTAGCCATAGATTCATCAAAATAAGCAAACAACACACGAAAAACAGAATCTGTCAAAAACAGAACAGTCTGTAGTAATCTGTAACTAACGCAAACTTCTGTAACTTCAAAAATTCTACGAAAATAGGAAGACCTATACAATTTGTTTATTGATCAGCAGAAATTGGAATCAGTATTTTATCACGTTCTGGTGATTGTTAATAATTCGGGCACCGAGCGCAAAGTTTCTGGAAATTACAGCAAGATCAAATAACTATCATTGAAGAAGATCCTATAAGTCTAACTTGTCACAAACACTAATTTAAACACAAAACCACATCCAAACAAAAGGTACATGGATTATTTATTCCTAAACAGAAACAAAAACAAAAAACAAAAAATAAAATTGGGTTGCCTCCCAGCAAGCGCTATCGTTTAACGCCCCTAGCTAGGCATAAAAACGAGGATAGATCTAGGTATTGCCATCTTTGGCACTAGGAAAGAAAAGAGAAAATTTCCTTTCTATGGCATTTATCTTCCTATCTTGGGAAAGCACATTACCATTAATGGAGGAGGTAACATTAAGCACGTGACGGAAATTTGCATCTAAACCAGATTTCATCTCTTTGATAATTTTGTTTTGATAGAAGCATAAGAGGGTGGTAGATTCAACCTTATCATTCATGGGGTGCCCAAATATAGTTTTCATCCTTCCATAGGTATCTATAACATCCCCTTCAAGAAAACCCTCTTCAAAAATAGAATCTAGCACTTGCTTGAAAGAAGCGGGTAATCCAACATAGAAACTTTTTAAGTAAACCTCAATTTGATATTGTGGTACATAGCTAGCCCTAATCCTCAATAACCTATCCCAAGCATCTTTTAAAGACTCATCAAGTAAATAACAAAAAATTCCAGAGTCACCTTGATCAAAATTATTTAAACTCTCATTGGTAACACCATTGGGTCTTTCCATAGCATCATTATTTTTCAGCTTAGAGAGGATAGAGGGGTCATCCAAGGTACTAGGACCCTGGAAAGGACCCTTCATTCTTTTTGATTCGGCCATGGCAACGGGAAGACGAGGAGAAGGCAAACAGAAAAAAAGAGGAGGAGATTGGGAAAGAGAGGGCAAATAAAACGGCAAGGGTGAAGTGGGGGAGAGGAAAACGAGAGGCAAATGGCAACTAATGTAATGCGGGAGATAGGGATTGTGATGCACTAGTAGAAAACGGGCCTATTGTCCCGGTACGTAAGGGCCTTTAGTCCCGGTTTCCGAACCAGGACTAAAGGGTCGTTACTAATACCCTCACCCTTTAGTCCCGGTTCAAACCAGAACCCCGGACAGATGGGCCTCCACGTGGCCGCTGCCGGCATCCCAGGCAGGGGGGCCTTTGGTCCTGGTTGATGACATAAACCGGGACCAAAAGGCTTCCAGGCGTCAGCAAGAGGTTTTTCTTTTTTTCTTTTAAAAAAGTGGCTGTTTTAGGGGTTTAGGGGGTTATTTTTAGGTTGTTATTAGCTAGCTAATAGAGAGAAGTGTCCTCTCTTATATGTAGTCCTTGCAAGGACTACTATACATATGTTCATTTCACCCGCAGATGCTCGCATCATACATCATCATATATAATAACAAGTCCTACTAATTAATCAAGCATCATCATACAACTTCTACTCGTTATTAATAATAAGTCATACGATCATCATCCTCATAGTCATCGAACCCAACCCTACATAATTGTTCTTAGCACATGATCATCAGTATTAGGTAGGAGCGGACCTAAACACACTTAAGGTAAAATAGCATAAAACAATATAGACTCTGAATCTCCATTATGAAGAATGGAGATCATCCCGTCTCCAATTCTTGCGCCTCGCTTCCTTTTGCTTCCAAGAAGCTCCTTACGACTATCCATACATTTTTTTCCATCCTTTGACTGTCATGTCTCCACTTCTTTTAGAAATCCGGTATGGACAGTTGAGATTCGTAGGATGACCTGGATATATGTTCAAAACACGAACGCTGCCGCCATTCTAATACATCAAATGAGGCACACAATCCTCTGGGATAAGCTGTTGAAAAACATAGTAATAACTTCGTAGTTAGCAATGATGTACTAGTTTTAGAAGTATGCAAAAAGATGCACGGATGTCGTAATAGTAAAAAAACTTACCTGGGTATCTCCATGGTAGTTACCGTGGTTCAACACGTGCACTAGTGGCACGTATTGACCATAATGTTGAGGAGTTCGATTGTAGATATTATAATTCTCAATATCATTACAAAATCCAACCAGATGAGTTTTCTCCTTGTAAGTTAACTCAGAGCCATCGGTGTAGTAAGTTCTATCTACCATCTTCTCCACATTCTTTGATACTTCAAAATAAGCTGTCAATGAAAATAAGCTGTCAACTATTTTGAAATGAACAATATAAGTTCTATTAATAATTAACTATGTTTGAGAAACTCACATAGCGGTAGAACTGGAGGAGTATCAACAAGGACCCAAATGTCCATATTGTCTTGCTCGATTTCAGGATCACCAAGATCCATGGTGACAAGCATACCCTCATCAAAACCATACAATTTGCAAAATGCTTCCCAATTTTTGCAACCAAAATGGGTTATGCTCTCAGCATTATACAACTTTACTTCAAAATCCACATCATGATGGGTCCTTAGGTGAATTTTCTTCGTTTCAAAATTTTCATGGTCTTCAAAATCCATCTATAGTAAAATAAAACAGTTTTATTAAATCAACTAGTTCAACTACTAAGCACTTACTATAAATAGAATAATGTAGTACTTACTAAAAAAACAAGTTGCCCTAGTTCTAACTAAGTCCATTAAACACTTTCTAAGTAGTACTAATTACTATAAAAGTTATCGGGAGGGGGGGGTATATCGACAACGACATACCCAATAACAAAAATAAGAAGAGGAAGAAGAAGAAAAAAGAGGAGAAGAACAAATAAATAAGAAGATGAAAAAGAAGAAAAAAGAGGAGAAGAAGAAGGAATAATAGAGGACTCCTATTATTCCTTCTTCTTCTCCTCTTTTTTTCTTCTTTTTCATCTTCTTATTTATTTCTTCTGTTATTCCTCTCCTCTTCTTCTTATTCTTCTTCTCCTTCTTCCTCTTCTTATTTTCCTTTTTTCTCTCCTTCTTTTTCTTCTAAATATGAACATATACGTAAATTGACAAAGATAATTCTATGAACAAAAAAAATCATAAAAATTCTATGAACAAAATTACAACAGAAAAAATCATAAAAAATCTATGAACAAAATTACAACAGAAAAAAAACATAAAAAATCTATGAACAAAATCTAAACTACGCATCTAAATTAACTACACACTAAATTAACAACTCAAGATCAGGGGGGCACGGGGCGGCGACGGCGTGCAGCGGCAGCGAAGGGCAGGGGCGGCGCGCGGCGGCAGCAAAGGGCAGGGGCGGCGGCGCGATGGCAGCGCGCGGCGGCGGACGGCGGCAGGGGCGGCAGGAACGGGGCGGCACTCACCGCGAGGTGGCGTCGGCGACGAGGAAGAAGCTAGGCTCGGGGACGGCGGAGGCCCGCTCGGGGCGGCGGACGACGGCAGGGGCGGCGGACGGCGTCGGGGCAGCCTGGCGGCGTCGCGATGAGCTCGGCGTCGTCGGGGCAATTGGCGAGGGAAATGGTGAAAATTTCCTAAGTGTTGCTTATATAGCTAAGGCATTGGTCCCGGTTCGTTGGCACAAACCGGGACTAATGCCCCCTTTTAGTCCCGGTTGATGCCACCAACCGGGACCAAAGGCCACTTTTCGGCAGCCCAAAGGGCGGGAAGCGAAGGCCATTGGTCCCGGTTGGTGGCACCAACCGGTACTAAAAGGGGGCATTAGTCCCGGCTTCTGTCACGAACCGGGACCAATTACCCCCTTTAGTCCGGATTGGTGCCACCAACCGGGACCAATGGCCTTGCGCTGGCGCGGTGGTGGGAGTTTAGTCCCACCTCGCTAGTTGAGAGCGACCAGCACCTGTTTATAAGCTCCGCTGCCTCTTCCCTCTCGAACTCCTCTGAAATGCAGGCTTATGGGCCTAATTGGACACTACAATGCCTGTGGGCCTACTGGGCCTCGTGCGGGCCTGGATCCTGGCCCATGGTTGGGTTTCTAGTCGTATTCAGGCCGTGCTGGCCCAGTAGGTGGCATTTTTTTTCTTTTTTTCTATTTATTTTTTCGTTTCTACTTAGAACTAAATACTTATAGTTTTGTAGTGATTTCTTTTTTATTTTAGGTCACAAAAATTATAAACTTTCTGTTAGTGCCATTAGTGTCAAATTAGAATAGTTAAAATTTGAAATCTTTGAAATTTGTGTGAATCTCAAGTTTGTGATTAACTTTACTAGTGCCATTAGTGTCAAATTAGAATAGTTAAAATTTGAAATCTTTGAAATTTGTGTGAATCTCAAGTTTGTGATTAAAATTACTAGTGCCATTAGTTTTCAATTTAGAATAGTTATAATTTGAATTCTTTGAAATTTGTGTGAATCTCAAGTTTGTGATTAACACAACTAGTGCCATTAGTTTTCAAATTAGAATAGTTATAATTTGAAATCTTTGAAATTTGTGTGAATCTCAAGTTTGTGATTAAAATTACTAGTGCCATTAGTTTTCAATTTAGACTAGTTATAATTTGAATTCTTTGAAATTTGTGTGAATCTCAAGTTTGTGATTAACACAACTAGTGCCATTAGTTTTCAAATTAGAATAGTTATAATTTGAAATCTTTGAAATTTGTGTGAATCTCAAGTTTGTGATTAAAATTACTAGTGCCATTAGTTTTCAATTTAGAATAGTTATAATTTGAATTCTTTGAAATTTGTGTGAATCTCAAGTTTGTGATTAACACAACTAGCGCCATTAGTTTTCAAATTAGAATAGTTAAAATTTGAAATCTTTGAAATTTGTGTGAATCTCAAGTTTGTGATTAACACAACTAGTGCCATTAGTTTTTCATTTCTACTTAGAACTAAATACTTATAGTTTTTTAGTGTTTTTTTTATTTTAGGTCACAAAAATTATAAACTTTCTGTTAGTGCCATTAGCTTTAAAATTTGAATAGTTTAAATTTGAATTTTTTTTAAATTTGTGTGAATCTCAAGTTTGTGATTAAAATTACTAAAAAAATGAACATAGATGCGCCTATAGAGAAAATTCAACCTAAATTCATACTCAATTTCCATGAATTTTAAAGAAATTAATTATGAATTTAAGTCAAATTTCCTGTATAGGGACATCTATTTTCATTTTGAGAGGAGCTCAACAATGCATAGAGGGACGGGCTTATAAACCAGTGTGGGCGCCCTTCGGTTGGCGAGGTGGGACTAAACTGTGAACTGCAAGGAGGACCGACCATTTAGTCCCGGTTCGTGGCATGAACCGCTACTAAAGGGTAGCCTTTGGTCCCGGTTCAGGCCACCAACCGGGACCAATGGTGGTGGGCCAGGAGCCAGGCCCATTGGTCCCGGTTCGTGGCACCAACCGGGACCAAAAGGTCCTGATGAACCGGGACCAATGGCCCACGTGGCCCGGCCGGCCCCCTGGGCTCACGAACTGGGACCAATGCCTCCATTGGTCCCGGTTCTAGACTGAACCGGGACTAATGGGCTGCCCCGGCTTGGACCATAGCCCCCTTTTATACTAGTGATGGGTACTTGGTATGTTGACTTTTTGCGTAGACTCCCCGGCAACGGCGCCAGAAATTCTTCTTGCTACCTCTTGAGCACTGCGTTGGTTTTCCCCGAAGAGGAGAGGATGATGCAGCAAAGTAGCGTAAGTATTTCCCTAAGTTTTTGAGAACCAAGGTAGCAATCCAGTAGGAGACTACACGCAAGTTCCTCGTACCTACACAAAAACAATAGCTCCTCGCAACCAACGCGATTAGGGGTTGTCAATCCCTTCACGGTCACTTACGAGAGTGAGATCTGATAGAGATGATAGATAATATTTTTGGTATTTTTTATATAGAGATGCAAAGTGAAAAGTAAAAGGCAAATTAAAAAAGCAAAGCAATAATAAAGTGATGGAGATTGATATGATGAGAATAGACCCGGGGGCCATAGGTTTCACTAGTGGCTTCTCTCAAGAGCATAAGTATTCTACGGTGGGTGAACAAATTACTGTTGAGCAATTGACAGAATTGAGCATAGTTATGAGAATATCTAGGTATGATCATGTATATAGGCATCACGTACGAGACAAGTAGACCGACTCCTGCCTGCATCTACTACTATTACTCCACTCATCGACCGCTATCCAGCATGCATCTAGAGTATTACGTTAAAAACAGAGTAACACCTTAAGCAAGATGACATGATGTAGAGGGATAGATTCATGCAATATGATAAAACCCCATCTTGTTATCCTCGATGGCAACAATACAATACGTGCCTTGCTGCCCCTTCTGAAACTGGGAAAGGACACCGCAAGATTGAACCCAAAGCTAAGCACTTCTCCCATGGCAAGAAAAACCAATCTAGTAGGCCTAACCAAACTGATAATTCGAAGAGACTTGCAAAGATAACCAATCATACATAAAAGAATTTAGAGAAGATTCAAATATTATTCATAGATAGACTTGATCATAAACACACAATTCATCGGTCTCAACAAACACACCGCAAAAAAAAGAAGATTACATCGAATAGATCTCCGCGAGGGAGGGGGAGAACATTGTATTGAGATCGAAAAAGAGAGAAGAAGCCATCTAGCTACTAACTATGGACCCGAAGGTCTGAGGTAAACTACTCACATTTCATCGGAGAGGCTATGATTATGTCGAAGCCCTCCGTGATGACGGCCCTCTCCGGCAGAGCTCCGGAACAGGCCCAATGATGGGATCTCGTGGATACAGAAAGTTGCGGCCGTGGAATTAGGTTTTTGGCTCCGTATCTGATCGTTTGGGGCTACGTAGGTATATATAGGAGGAAGGAGTATGTCGGTGGAGCAACAGGGGGCCCGCGGGGCAGGGGGCGCGCCCTAGGGGGGGCGCTCCCCACCCTCGTGACCGCCTCTTTTGTTCCTTGGCGTAGGGTCCAAGTCTCCTGGATCACGTTCGGTGAGAAAATCATGTTCCCGAAGGTTTCATTCCGTTTGGACTCCGTTTGATATTCCGTTTCTTTGAAACACTGAAATAGGCAAAAAACAGCAATTCTGGGCTGGTCCTCCGGTTAATAGGTTAGCCCAAAAATAATATAAAAGTGGAAAATAAAGCCCAATATAGTCGAAAACAGTAGATAATATAGCATGGAGCAATCAAAAATTATAGATACGTTGGAGACGTATCATTGGCTCAAAGGCCTCATCGTCGAATTGTGGCAGTAGCCTACATTTCGGATAACTTTTTGTTTGGCGCTTAAAGCCATATCCTTCTTCGACGGCTAGGACCTTGGTCCATCTGTCGTTGAGCGTATCCTGTTCAGCTTGAATTTGCTATTGTTTCTTTTTCAAGATCCGTGAAGTGGGATGAGCCGTCGCTTGAAGCGTTCTTGTTCGAGGGGTTCCTCTGGGACGGTGAATTCTTTGTCGCCGAGGCTAACGTTCTCTTTGGAGACAGGTCAGTAGTTATTATCCTTCGGATCCTCGTGATGGGAGTGTTTGGGGCTGTATTGACCCTCTTCCCTTTCATCCTGCTCGAATGCAGGCTCAACGGGTGATCGGGGTCTTCTGCGTTGTCTGGAGTGTTATTATCTCCGGTGTCAGTATTGCTTTCCCTTGCCCGACGCGATCATGAGCAGCCCCGATGACGCCGGTGTTTTGGTGGTTCATCGACGGGCTTATCCTCATCTGGATCTTTTGTGCCATCGTCGTTCTTCTTCTCAGGCGTGTCCACCATGTATACATCGTAAGTGGAAGTGGTCGTCCGACGCCCAGTGATGGGCGGGTTTTGACCTGGTTCGGCTTCGAGATCGTCGTCCATGCCGTCAATGTCTTCGGAGGTGTAATCTAGCATGTCAGTTAAATCCTCGATAGTGGCTATTAAGTGGGTGGTGGGTGGGACGTAGAATTCCCTACTCTCAGCCCCAAATCAAGATGTGCATAGTTCGGAGGTGATACTTCCGTGATGGCGAGATATTGTATTAAGTCCAGCGTTTCGTTTAAGAGCGAGAGCTGGACACGCGTCTGAGGATCTGCGGGGCTAGGCTCGGTGATAACCATTTGGCCGGGACCAATGGACGCAAGCCTCGCGAGTTCGGAGTTGGTGTCCAGAAGTGAGTCCAGCTTCCCGATGACGGGGAGAGTCCTGTTTGACTCTGGGTCCGCCGATGACTTGGTCGCATCTGGGTCTCCGGCTAGGAGCTCAGTGATAGGAGAGAGTCCGGCGGGGTTCATCCTCCCGTCTTCGGATGAAGTGGTCCACCCTGGATCTAAGGTCAAGATGAACATGAGAGTCGACCCCTGGACGGGATCAGATGGTAGATTCGGAGGGCCTCCTTCGTGTGGGTGGGGAGCAGTGGCCGAGGCAGTGAACCCCTCGAAGATCATGTCTCTCGGATATCGGTGATGTAGTTCAAGCTTTCAAACCTGGTCTAGTAACCAGGGGCATAGCTGTCGACCTGCTCAAGGTGACTGGTCGAGTTGGCATGTAGCACGAAGCCACCAAACACAAAGAGTTGACGAGGGAGAATGGTCTCCCCGAAAACAGCGTTGTCGTCGATGACAAGGGGAGCCATCGATCCTTCTGTCGACAACACAACGTAACTCTCAATGAAAGCATCAATGTCGATGTCAAAAACAGCAGATCTCGGGTAGGTGGTCCCAAGCTGTGTGTCTAAGGATCGAGGGAAATACGGTACAATAGGGACACAATGTTTACCCAGGTTCGGGCCCTCTTAAAGGAGGTAAAACCCTATGTCCTGCTTGATTGTATTCAATGAGTATAGGGGTTACAAGAGTTGATCTACCTCGAGATCACAATGGCTAAACCCTAGCCGTCTAGCCTATGATTATTCTGGTAGCCTCTACAGACTAAACCATCCGGTTTATATACACACCAGAGGGGCCTAGGGTTGTACAGAGTCGGTTTGCAGAGGAAGGAAATAGTACATCCGAACACCAAACTTGCCATCCACGCATATAGGAGTCCTATCCGGACACGGGGATAGTCTTCTGCTTTATCTTCACAGCCCATCAGTCCAGCCCATATTGAACAAAACGGACACTCGAGGACCCCCTAATCCAGGACTCCCTCAGAAGGTCTATGGCTCTACCGTCCAAGGGATAGATCCTGACAGTACAGAGGTACTGACTCTGATTAAAATCTCTATACTGCCCTACCTGTTGGGGCACGTAGCATGCAATTTCAAAAAAAAATCCTACACTCACGCAAGATCTATCTAGGAGATACATAGCAACGAGAAGGGGAGAATGTGCCCACGTACCCTCGTAGACCGAAAGCGGAAGCATTTGACAAGGCGGTTGATGTAGTCGAACTTCTTCTCGTTCCGACCGATCAAGCACCGAACGCACGTCACCTCCGAGTTATGCACACGTTCAACTTGATCTAGCAAAGTGTCGAGGGAGAGTTCCTTCAGCACGACGGCATGGTGACAGTGATGGTGAAGTGATCCGTGCAGGGCTTTGCCTAAGAACTAAGTGAATATATAGGTTGTGTGTTCTGGCGGTGCCCCCCTCATATATATAGGTTGGAGCGGAGGAGAGGCAGCCAAGGGGGCGCTCCAAGTAGGAGGAATCCTATTTGGGGTCCTCCCAATTCGCCCCCCCTGTTTCCCATTCCTTTTTGGAGTAGGAAGGGAAGAAGGGGAACGGGAAATCCTATTCCCTTTTTCCTTTCCTTCCGCACCTTTCCTTCTCCAATTTGGCCAGCCGATATGGGGGCGCACCAGCCCCTTTGTGGCTGGTGTGTTTCCCCTCTTGGCCCATTAGGCCCATATAGCTTGTCGGGGGTTGCCCGGAACCCCTTCCGGTGACCCGATACGTACCCAGTACCCCCAGAACACTTCTGGTGTCCGAATACTATCGTCCTCTATATGAATCTTTACCTCACGACCTTTTCGAGACTCCTCGTCATGTCTGTGATCTCATGCGGGACTCCAAACAACATTCGTTCACCAAATCACATAACTCATATAATACAAAATCGTCATCGAACGTTAAGCGTGCGGACCCTACGGATTCGAGAACTATGTAGACATGACCGAGACACCTCTTCGGTCAATAATAAATAGCGGAACCTGGATGCTCACATTGGTTCCTACATATTCTACGAAGATCTTTATCGGTCAAACCGTAATGACAACATACGTTATTCCCTCTGTCATCGGTATGTTACTTGCCCAAGTTTCGATCGTCGGTATCTTCATACCTAGTTCAATCTCGTTACCGGCAAGTCTCTTTACTCGTTCCGTAATGTATCAGTCACGCCCAAGATGCGACCCTATCCTAAAGGAACTCGAAGGTTCCACCAAGGATAGAAGCGCATCTTGAAGACACTTTTGCAAGGTGGATATCATTACATCAACATTACATAATAGTTGGGATACAACCAAGACATACAATGTCACGTGAATACAACAATACATCAACATACATGAGAACAACATCCGTCTATGGATGAAACATAAACAGAAACTCAAACAATATCCACCCTGCTAGCCCAGGCTGCCGACCAGGAACCTATCCCTCAATCGAAAAAGAAGCAGAAGAAGAACTCCAACACAAATAAACATCGCTCTCACGTCATGAACATCGGATAACCTATACCTGCAACTGGTGGTGTAGTAATCTATGAGCCACGAGGACTCAGCAATCCCATTACCATGGGTATCAAGACTAGCAAAGCTTAATGGGTAAGGAAGGGGTAAAGTGGTGACGTTGCAGCAGCGACTAAGTAGAGTATGGTGGCTAACTTACGCAAATAAGAGCGAGAAGAGAAGCAAAGCAAGCGGTCATCATCTAGTAATGATCAAGAAGTGATCCTGAACTCCTACTTACGTCAAACATAACCCAGAAACCGTGTTCTCCTCTCGAACAACCCCGAAAAGAGACAATCACGGCTACGCACATGGTTGGTGTATTTTAGAAGAGTTTACTCCAAGTTTACTACAACCAGACATTAACAAATTCCCATCTGCCTCATAACCGCGGGCACGGCTTTCGAAAGTTCAAACCCTGCAGGGGTGTCCCAACTTAGCCCATGATAAGCTATCGCGATCAACGAAGGATATTCCTTCTCCTGGCAAGACCCGATCAGTCTCGGAATCCTGTTTACAAGACATTTCGACAATGGTAAAACAAGTCTAGCAAAGCCGCCCGAATGTGCCGACCAATCCTGATAGGAGCTGCACATATCTCTTTCTCAGGGCACATCCGGATGAGACATCCTACGAGTAAAACCAGACCTCAAGTTTCCCCAAGGTGGCCCCGCAGTCTACTCAGTTCGGACCAGCACTTAGAGAAGCACTGGCCCGGGGGGGCTAAATAAAGATGACCCTCGGGTTAGCTACTCCCAAGGGAAAGGTATAGGTGGTAGGCAAATGGTAAAACCAATGTTGGGCCTTGCTGGAGGAGTTTTATTCAAAGCGAACTGTCAAGGGGGTCCCATAAATCACCCAACCGCGTTAGGGACGCAAATTCTGGGAACATAACACCGATATGACAGAAACTAGGGCGGCAAGAGTGGAACAAAACACCAGGCATAGGCCGAGCCTTCCACCCTTTACCAAGTATATAGATGCATTCATAATATAAGAGATATTGTGATATCCCAACATAAACATAATCCAACATGGAGCAATCTTCATCTTCACCTGCAACTAGCAACGCTATAAGAGGGGCTGAGCAAAAGCGGTAACGTAGCCAAACAACGGTTTTGCTAGGAAGGGTGTCAAAGGTTAGAGGTTCATGGCAATTTGGGAGGTTTGAAAGCAAGTGGTAGGTAACGCAGCAAAGCGATAGAATGAAGCAACTAGCATAGCAATGATAGTAATGAGATCCAAGGTGATGGTCATCTTGCCTGAAATCCGCAAGGAAGAAGAACGAGTCCATGAAGAAGATGAAGCCACGAAGATGAACCAAGCGTAGACGAACGAATCCTCACGATCGCAACGAAACGGGAACTATCGAGAAGAAGCACACACCATGGTAAACACACCACACAAGAACAAGGCATGGTGCTCAACCAAGTATGATGCATGACAAGGCTACATGAGGCTACTAATGGCAAGAGATGATGCATACAAGAGCAACACATCAAGGCAAGTTTAAATGAGGCCGGAAACAACATAGAACAATTCCGGGAAGTCCCCATATGCAAATTTCGAAATTGGTCCAGATCTGAAATAACCTTATGTTCAAGTTGTTAAACAGAAATTTAAGATGCACCACGATGATCTACAGAATATTCTAGTCAAGTTACATATAAAGTTCATTAGATTCGGAGCTACAGCCTAGAAGATATGAGCAAAACAAGATAAGCATGGCATTGATGCAAAAGGCATTCAAACATCAAGAAAACACTTCAAAACATGGATGCAACAAGGTAACATGAAGCTACATGCAAAACTAAGCAAGTTTCATATGGAGCACACTCAACACGGAGCAACGGTTCAACACATACACTCTATACAAGTTCAAAGGGGATGTTGTCCAAAACAGCAACTAGGCATCTTGCAAGCACCAAAACAACATGCTACAGGATCTCAACATGAAAATAAAAGGCATGGACATGATGCACAGGTAAAGCACTACAAAACATGAACACTGAGCTATCTCCAGAAACTACTATAACATGCTCAAAAGTACATGGCAAGATTACAAATAATAACAGGTTCACAGACTTGGCAGAATTCACAGGACATGGCAGAAATAACATCAGGTTGCAATGTTTAGAGCTATCAAAGAACATACTACAGGAACTTATAATAGCAAGCAAAGGCATGGAATGAATCTAATAATTGCATATAACAAGAGTCCCTTACTGACCATGAGCCAAAAAGGCAAAGAAGATATGATGGAACCCATGTAAACATAGCAAGTTTTAATACAGATTCAGACTTGGTGAAAATAACAGTGCATGGCATAAACAGAATTATGAAGGCATCTTTGCGAGCTCGATGCACTCAACTCAAGGCATTGCATGACAATATAAGCATGGAATCAGGAAGAAGACATGTTCATGAAGCTAACCATGGCAAGAGCAAGTTCATAGCATTCTTGGATCACTAACAACAACCATTGCAAAATTGATTAACATGTAAACAATCTGCCAGGAACATTTGATAGCAAAAGTAGAGCAAGATTAAGACATGCTAGAAAACTCTATAAATGCAAAAAAGGGCATGGATCACACTGTAGCAACATGAATACATGGCATGAAAATAACAGCAGAACAAGGACTTAGTGAAATTCTAAGTCCTGAAATCAGCAACATCACGGGGGCTACTTTGCAAGCTTGAAACAAACAACACATGGCATATCATGAAGAGCGGGTTGCACCACAGAAAATAAGGCATGTTGTAGCTCATAACACATGTAGACTTCATTCTAAAAAGAAAATCACACAAAAATATAAAAAAATGATAAATGAGCATGTTCTGATAAACTACAGCAGACAACAATATATAGCACTCCTACAACGATGATTAGGGCATCAATATCACCTCAAACAAACATGGCACACTGGAACAAAATGTAGAGCATCTCCAGATGAACATTCCGATATATCATGCACGCAAAACAGAGCAGTAAGCTAGGAGATATGATGCAATGAACATAGCATAAAATTACTGTCAGGAAAAGACTTAGAGAAATAACAACCACCGAAAGTCAAAGGGATCTAGGGTTTGATGACACGAACGTCGAGGCGGGGCCAGAGCTCGGTCACCGGCGGGCGGTGCAGGCATGGAGGAGGGCGGAGGTCCCCGGAGATGGTGGATCCGGCGAGGTAGGGGCCGGATCCGGCCGCGGGACGGCGGGACGGCGAGGTGCGGGCGCGCGCCGGCGGAGAGGCGACCGACGTCGGTTGCGCGATGGCGCCGTGAAGATCGGCGGCGGCGTGCGCGCGCGGGAGCGGGCGGCAGGCGTGGGGGTGGCCGGCGCGGGCAGGGGAGCTCGCGCGGGCGGGCGAGGACGAGCCCGGCGGCGGCGGGCGTCCAGGCCGGGAGGGCCGGCGTCGGGCTTCGCGGGCCCGCGGTGGATGCGGCGAAGTGGGGCGCGGGCGTGGGTGACGTGGCGCGCCGCGATTGGAGGAGGGCGGCGGCGGACATGTCCGGCACATGGGGTGGACGCGTCCGGCGGCGCGGGGAGGAGTGGGGCTAGGGTTTCATCCGTGGAATTTCGGGGAGGGGCACATATTTATAGGTAGAGGGAGCTAGGAGGCTCCAAATGGAGTGTAGTTTTCGCCCACACTATCGTGATCTGACGACCGAGAGGATGGAGATGACTTAGATGGGTTATTGGGCTATATTGGAGGGGTGTTGGGCTGCAACACAAAGAGGGCTTTTGCGGATACCCGGTTAATCGTAGGAGTATCAAACAGACTCCAAATGGCACGAAACTTGACAGGCAGTCTACCGGTGGTGTACCAAGGCCACATGTCAAACCTCGGTCCATTCCGAGAACGTTCAACACCCGCACACGAAAAGAGGTAAAAGGGGGCGCCGGATGACATAGGAGTGTCGGATTGCAAAACGGATAACGGGGAAAATACTCGCATGCATGAGACGAACACGTATGCATAATGAGATGCACATGATGACATGGCAAAATGCAACACGCAAGCAAATGACATGGCAACGACGGTGAATAACTGGCAAACACCTGGCGCATCGAATCCGGGCCGTTACAGTATCATCCCGCAACTAACTCATTAGTCACAATGCTTGCATGGCTTATCATGATGTGCATTACCGAGAGGGCCCAGAGATACCTCTCTGATACTTGGAGTGACAAATCCTAATCTCGATCTATGACAACCCAACAAACACCTTCGGAGATACCCATAGAGCATCTTTATAATCACCCAGTTACGTTGTGACCTTTGATAGCACACAAGGTATTCCTCTGGTATCCGGGAGTTGCATAATCTCATAGTCAAAGGAATATGTATATGACATGAAGAAAGCAATAGCAATAAAACTTAACGGTCAATATGCTAAGCTAACAGATGGGTCTTGTCCATCACATCATTCTCCTAATGATGTGATCTTGTTCATAAAATGACAACACATGTCTATGGTTTAGAAACTTAAACATTTTTCAGTAACGAGCTAGTCTAGTAGAGGCTTACTAGGGACACGGTGTTTTGTCTATGTATCCAAACGTGTATCAAGTTTCTGGTTAATACAATTATAGCATGAATAATAAACATTTATCATGATATAAAGAACTATAAAACAACAAGTTTATTACTGCCTCTAGGGCATATTTCCTTCAGTCTCCCACTTGCACTAGGGTCAATAATCTAGTTCACATCGCCATGTGATTTAACACCAATATTTCACATCTTTATGTGATCAACACCCGTAGTTCACATTGCCATGTGACGAACATCCTAAGGGTTTACTAGAGTCAATAATCTAGTTCACATCGCCATGTGATTAACACCCAAAGAGTACTAAGCTGTGATCATGTTTTGCTTCTGAGAGAGGTTTAGTCAACGGGTCTTCCACATTCAAATCCATATGTATTTTGCAAATTTCTATCTCTACAATGCTCTGCACGGAGCTACTCTAGATAATTGCTCCCACTTTCAATACGCATCCAGATTGAGACTCAGAGTCATCTGGATTGGTGTAAAAGCTTGCATCGACGTAACTCTTTACGACGAACTATTTATCACCTCCATATCCGAGAAATATTTCCTTAGTCCTCTTAGGCAACTAGGGATAACTTTGACCGCTGTACGGTGATCCACACCTGGATCACTATTGTACACACTTGCCAAACTCATGGGAAGGTACACAATAGGTCTGGTACACAGTATAGCATACTTTATAGAACCTATGGCTGAGGCATAGGGAATGACTTTCATTCTCTTTCTATTTTCTGCCGTGGTCGGGCTTTGAGTCTTACTCAACTTCACACCTTTGCAACACAGGCAAGAACTCCTTCTTTGACTGTTCCATTTTGAACTACTTCAAAATCTTGTCAAGGTATGTACTCGTTGAAAAATCTTATCAAGCGTTTTGATCTATCTCTATAGAGCTTGATGCCCAATATGTAAGCAGCTTCACCGATGTATTTCATTGCAAAATTCTTATTCAAGTATCCTTTTATGCTATCCAGAAATTCTATATCATTTCCGATCAACAATATGCCATCCACGTATAATATCATAAATGCTACAGAGCTCCCACTCACTTTCTTGTAAATACAGGCTTCACCATAAGTCTGTATAAAACCATATGCTTTGATCACCTTATCAAAGCGTATATTCCAACTTTGAGATGCTTGCACCAGTCCATAGATGGGTCGCTGGAGTTTGCACACTTTGTTAGCACCTTTAGGATCAAAGGATCAAAAAAACCTTCTGGTTGCATCATATACAACTCTTCTTTAATAAATCCATTAAGATATGCAATTTTGACATCCATTTGCCAGATTTCGTAAAATGCGGAAATTGCTAACATGATTCGGACAGACTTAAGCATTGCTACGAGTGAGAAAGTCTCATCGTAGTCAACTCCTTGAACTTGTCGAAAAACCCTTTTTTGCGACAAGTCGAGCTTTGTAGATAGTAACACTACCATTAGTGTATGTCTTCCTCATGAAGATCCATTTATTCTTAATGGCTTGCCGATCATTGGGCAAGTCCACCAAAGTTCACACTTTGTTCTCATACATGGATCCTATCTCAGATTTCATGGCCTCAAGACATTTATCGGAATCCGGGCTCATCATCGCTTCCTCATAGTTCGTAGGTTCGTCATGGTCTAGTAACATGACTTTCAGAATAGGATTACCGTATCACTCTGGTGCGGATCGTGCTCTAGTTGACCTACGAGGTTCATTAGTAACTTGATCTGAAGTTTCATGATCATTATCATTAGCTTCCTTTCTATTTGGTGTAGGCATCACGGGAACGGTTTTATGTGATGAGCTACTTTCAAATTTGTTAGAAGGTACAATTACCTCATAAAGTTCTACTTTCCTCCTACTCACTTCTTTCGAGAGAAACTCCTTCTCTAGAAAGGATCCATTCTTAGCAACAAATATCTTGCCTTTGGATCTATGATAGAAGGTGTACCCAACAGTTTCTTTTGGGTGTCCTCTGAAGACGCACTTCTCCGATTTGGGTTCGAGCTTATCAGGTTGACGCTTTTTCACTTAAGCATCGCAACACCAAACTTTAAGAAATGACAACTTAGGTTTCTTGCCAAACCATAGTTCATATGGTGTCGTATCAATGGATTTAGACGGTGCCCTATTTAACGTGAATGCAGCTGTCTCTAATGCATAACCCCAAAACGATAGTGGTAAATCACTAAGAGACATCATAGATCGCACCATATCTAATAAAGTACGGTTACGACGTTCGGACATACCATTACACTATGGTGTTTGATACGTCTCCAACGTATCTACTTTTCCTAACGGTTTTCCTCTTATTTTGGACTCTAATTTGCATGATTTGAATGAAACTAACCCCGGACTGACGCTGTTTTCAGGAGAACTACCATGGTGTTGATTTTGTGCAGAAATAAAAGTTCTCAGAATGGGACGAAACTTCACTATGATTTTTTATATAATAAATAAGAATTTCTGGAGCCAGGACCTGCTGGAGAGGGGCACCTGGGTGGGCACAACCCACCAGGGCGCCCCCCTCTCCTGGCGCGCCGAGGTGGGTTGTCCCCACCTAGTGGCCCCACTGACCATGATTCCGACGCTATAAAATCCTATTTTTCCAGAAAAATAAGGGAGAAAGAATTATCACGATTCACGAGACGGAGCCGCCATCACCTCCTGTTCTTCATGGGGAGGCCAGATCTGGAGTCCGTTTGGGGCTCCGGAGAGGGGGGTCTTCGTTCTTCGTCATCACCAACCCTTCTCCGTCGCCAATTCCATGATGCTCCCCACCGGGGGTGAGTAATTCCTTCGTAGGCTCGCTGGTCGGTGAGGAGTTGGATGAGATTCATCATGTAATCGAGTTAGTTTTGTTAGGGCTTGATCCCTAGTATCCACTATGTTCTAAGATTGATGTTGCTATGACTTTGCCAGGCTTAATGCTTGTCACTTTGGGCTCGGGTGCCATGAATTCAGATCTGAACCGTTTATGTTATCATAATTATATCCATGTTCTAGATCCGATCTTGCAAGTTATAGTCACCTACTACGTGTTATGATCCGGTAACCCCGGAGTGACAAAAACCGGGACTTCTTTCGGTGATTACCGTAGTTTGAGGAGTTCATGTATTCACTATGTGTTAATGCTTTGTTCCGGTTCTCTATTAAAAGGAGGCCTTAACATCCATTAGTTTCCAATATGGACCCCGCTGCCACGGGAGGGTAGGACAAAAGATGTCATGCAAGTTCTTTCCATAAGCATGTATGACTATTTACGGAATACATGCCTACATTATATTGATGAACTGGAGCTAGTGTCGTATCGCCCTAGGTTAAAACTGTCTCATGATGAATATCATCCAACAAGTCACTGATCCAATGCCTATGAATTTATCTTATATTGTTCTGCTAAATTACTACTACTATCATCACTGTTACACTTGCTACAAAATTACTGTTGTCATTGTTACCGTTACCGTTGCTACTGTCACTACTATAAAAACTATCATATTACTTTGCTATTGATCACTTTGCTGTAGATAATTAATCTCCAGGTGTGGTTGAATTGACAACTCAGCTGCTAATACCTTCAAATATTCTTTGCCTTCCCTTGTGTCGAATCTATAAATTTGGGTTGAATACTCTACCCTCGAAAACTGTTGCGATCCCCTATACTTGTGGGTTATCAAGACCTTTTTCTGGCGCCGTTGCCGAGGAGCATAGCTATATTTGTTGAGTAACTTGGGATTATTATCATATTATCACTATGAAGAATCTGAAGGATCCTAAGACCAAGATATTTCCCTCAAGTACGAGGGGAGGTGTCGGGGGGTATCTGCCTCCACGAGCACCTATGGGGACGGAGCCCCTTGTCGGTTCGGCGGGGGCGGAGGATGCACAAAGAGCAGATCGAGGCGACACACGCACACACAACGATTTTACCCAGCTTCGGGCCGCATGGATGCGTAAAACCCTATTGTTGCATGTCTGGTTGATTCGGGTTCTTGCTCTAGAGCGCAAGAAGCTACAGTAAGTTGGAGCTGGACGTAGGCGAGGGCCTATTGGGTCCGATCCCCTCTCTACGTGTGCATGGGCCTCCTTTTATATGCCAAGGGGTTTCCCACAGGGAGCGACGCAGGTGAGGGTAAAAATGGCAAGGGACTATGTGAATAGTGGCCGCACAGTGCTATCGCACCTAACTCTGACGGCGGGGGACAAAGGCATTAAATGCCCGTCTGGATCGCCTGAACAGTGCCGAGGCGGACCGTTAGGAGCGCCTCCGCTCACCATGGGGGCGACTCTGCCAACGTCGCATGCCACCGCGCGTCTCAGGTTGCGCGGCGCCCCGCCACGTGCCTCCGGGGAAGCCCCAGAGCGACGCGTGGGCAGGTGAGCTGGAGCGCGGGCTTGATGTGGTGATTTTCCACGGCAAGTGGCTTGCCGCGGTAGTTGCCTTGCCGCACCTGGGAGCTTGCCGCTCGCCAGGCCTTGCCGGGGCGCGCGGCGTGCCGCGGCGGGCTTCTCTTGGGGTGCCTTGGCTTGGCCGTCCCGGCGAGCTCCTCCCGCCGGGGCCTTGGTGCTTCGGCTTAGTCGTCCCGGCAAGCTCCTCTTGCCGGGGCCTTGTCGCCTTGGCCCGGCAAGCTCCTCTTGCCGGACCTTGCCTTCTCGACCCGGCAAGCTCCTCTTGCCGGGGCTTGGTCTTCGTCCGGCCCGGAAAGGGCCGTGGAGCCTCTTGTCGCTCCCCTGGCAGGCCTTGCCGCGGGAGGCTACTACTGCCCGTGCACAAGTTCGGGGTACTAAGGTACCCCTACTTTAGTACACCGACAGGAGGTAAGAAACTACCATCCAGTTCTGATTTAGATTCGCCTTCTGTCATGAGTAAACTTGCAACACCACCACATGCTATTAATTCTAATATGTCGCAAGTTGTTGATGATGTTACTTATGCTATGCATAATGCTTATGATGATGCTAGTACCTTGCTTGATAATGATGATGTGCCACTTGGTGATTTTCTTGATGAACAAATTGCTAGAGTAATACAACCTGATGTTTCTGAATCTGATGATGAGCTTGAAACTGAAACTCCTGAAACACCTGCTAGAACTAGACTTCATGGATATGAATTGCCTAAGGTACCTGAAGGTTATGTTATGAATGAGGAGACAACCAGAGATATTCTTGCTTGCAGAGATAGAGATGATCTAGAGAAATTATTATGCAAGTATAAAGAAAAATCTCTGAATGCTAGAATGAAATGTGATCCTAAGTTTGCTACTTCACCTATCTTTATTGATGATAAGGATTATGAATTCTCTGTCGACCCAGAGTTAATTACTTTGGTTGAATCTGATCCTTTCCATGGTTATGAAACTGAAACTGATGTGGCACATCTTATTAAGTTGAATGATATAGCCACCCTTTTTACTCATGATGAGAAAACTCGCTATTACTTTATTCTCAAATTATTTCCGTTCTCATTAAAGGGTGATGCTAAAGATTGGTACAATACTCTTGCTCCTGGTTGTGCGCGTAGTCCCCAAGATATGATTTATTACTTTTGTGAAAAATATTTTCCTGCTCATAAGAAACAAGCTGCCTTACAGGAAATATTTAACTTTGTTCAAATTAAAGAAGAGATTCTCCCACAAGCTTGGGGGAGGCTTTGCCAGTTACTTAATGCCTTGCCTAGTCATCCTCTTAAGAAAAATGAAATACTTGATATCTTCTATAATGGACTAACCGATGCTTCTAGGGACTTCCTAGATAGTTGTGCTGGTTGTGTTTTTAGGGAGCAAACTGTTGGACAAGCTGAAGAATTATTGAATAACATATTGAAAAATTATGATGACTGGACTATTCCTGAACCACCGCCTAAACCCACTCCAAAGAAGAGGGGTATATTATATCTCAGTCCTGAAGATATGCAAGAGGCAAAGAAATCTATGCAGGAAAAAGGTATTAAAGCTGAGGATGTTAAAAAATTACCTCTTATTGAACAAATGCATGGGCTTAATACACCACCACTGCCTAAGGTGGTAGAGGTAAATTCTTTAATGAAGTTCAATGATAATGACAATCCTCACAATATGCATCCTAGTCAATGCCTTTATGAGTTTGAAAACTATATTAGAAAACAAGATCACTTCAATGCATATGTTATGAAACAATTGACATATAATTCTGATATGATTGCTCGCTTGAGTGACTTTTCATTTAGAATTTCAAATGATATTAGAGGTGTTGGAAAACATGCTTCTATGGTTCAAACTCAATTAGAACAAGTTGCTAAATCTCAAAGAGAATTGCTAGATGAAATGAATCATAATATACATGACTTTGCTGTTAGAGTTGCAACTAGAGGAGGTAAAATGACCTAGGAACCACTTTATCCTGAGGGACACCCAAAAAGAATAGAACAAGACTCACAAAGAGTTAACACTGATGCACCTAGTCCTTCTAGGAAGAAAAGGAAGAAGAAAAATGATAGGACTTTGCATACTTCTAGTGAACCTAAAATAGAAAAACCTCCTGATAATGATAATGAAACTTCTACCTCTGATGTTGAAACTCAATCAGGTAATGAACACTCACCTAGTGATAATGAAACAAATAATGATGAGGTTCATGAAGACTCTCAACCGAATGAAAAAGAACCAGATAATGATGTTGAGATAGAACCTCCAGTTGATCTTGATAACCCACAACCTAAGAATAAAAGGTACGATAAAAGAGACTTCATTGCTAGAAAACACGATAAAGAAAGAGAACCGTGGGTTCAAAAACCTACGCCTTTTCCACCCAAGTCAACTAAAAAGAGAGATGATGAAGAATTTGAAAGCTTTGCTAAAATGCTAAGGCCAGTATTCTTGCGTCCTCGCTTGACTGATATCTTGAAAATGCCTCCTTATGCAAAGTATATGAAAGACATCATCACAAATAAGAGAAAAATACCATAAGCTGAAATCTCCACCATGCTTGCTAATTACGCTTTTAAAGATGGAGTACCTAAAAAACTTGGAGATTCAGGAATACCAACTATACCTTGCTCTATCAAAAAGAATTATGTGAAAACTGCTTTGTGTGATTTAGGAGCTGGTGTTAGTGTTATTCCTTTCTCTTTATATAAAATACTTGATTCGAATAAACTCACACCTACTGAAATATCTTTGCAAATGGCTGATAAATCAACTGCAATACCTATCGGTATCTGTGAGGATGTGCCCGTTATTATTGATAACGTTACTATCTTGACTGACTTTGTTATACTTGAGATGCCCGAGGACGACAACATGTCGATTATCCTTCATAGACCCTTCTTGAATACTGCACGGGCTGTTATTGATTGCAATAAAAGCAAGATCACTTTTCATATTAATGGTAGTGAGCATACGGTGCACTTTCGAAGAAACAATTCCAAGTGAATCACTATTGGAAGCTTTCAAATACCTCTACCTACTGTTAAAAAGAAATATGAAATGCTTCTTGTTGGGGAAATGCATATCCCCATTAAGGTAACTTAGTGATTTATGAAAGTTCTTCGGTTTCATGATAATTGGAAGTGGTTGTTAATAAGACCTAATCAACCTTATTAATGGATCATTTTTGAACGGTATGAAGTTGATGAATTTAGTAAACACTACTTTCTGTCCCTGCTTTTTGTTTTCTGTTTTTATTAGTTAAATAAAATAAAATGCCATGTTTTGTCTATTTTCTGAATTTCCTTTGCAATAAAAAATGACCCAAAATAAAAGTTCTCAGAATGCCCTGAAAATTTAATACGATTTTTCTGAATATTTCTGAATTTCTGGTGCAAATAATATCAGAGGGAGGTGCACCAGGTGGGCACAACCCACCTGGGCACGCCAGGACCCCCAGGCGCGCCCTGGTGGGTTGTGATCCCCACGTGGGCCCCCTCACTTATCTCTTCATCCCACATCACCACTTACCTCCAGAAAAAATCTCCCTTGCTCTCTCTCCCATGTTCTTGCTCTCAAAACCGCGGATTTCGATCTCTTTGCTCGAAGCTCCGTTTTCGAAACTATTTCAGGGGATTGTTTCTTGGTATGTGACTCCACCGTTTGTCCAATTAGTTTTTGTTTTAGTGCTTTATATTTTGAATAATTAGCTACTCTTGGTGCTGTTGTAGATGAGCTTGCATGTTGAATTCTTAGATTTCTAAGTAGTTTGAATGCTTGCTATGGCCTCTATGTATCCCTATGAGCAGTTGCTATCAATTTATTGAAGTTTTGTTGACAAATTTTTGTCACCCAAAAATTTTCAGAAAATTGTACGCGAACATGATGAACTTGTTTGGAAGGAGTTCTTCGAGGAGGATATCCTCGGGGGCATCTTCTAGTGACAGCTCCGCTCGCCGGTCATATATTGAACCAAGTGAAAGTTCTACTCGAGATGCTGCCACCAAAACATGCTTATGGCCTTGCGATGAGTTTATGATGCATGTGGGTATTAAAGAGGAATTTGAGCAATATGTTCACAATGCCGGTCTCGGTCCCTACCTTTCAGATAAGTGCGAACAACGCCACCTTCTCACTGAATCATTTGTCAAAGGATTTAAATTCCTTCCCCGTGAGTCTAGGGTGTCGTTTATGCTTTATGATAATCCATTTACCATATCACTAGAGAGTTTTGCTTACCACTGCAAACTCCCGTTCTGCGGTTCGCTTGACGAACCGCCAACGGCTAAGTATCAAACTTTCTTAACTAGTCTTTGTTGCGGTGAGACGAGGGGAGTGACACAAGGTAGAATAAAGAGCATTCATTTCCCTGCAATTCAATACTTTGCATTATTTAATGGGAAATGCATAGTAGGCAAGTAAGACTGCAGTACACTTTGTGCTCCAGACTTGAGCCTCATTCGCACTGCTCTCACCTGTGAAAGGAATTATAACCCTGGAGCAATTTTTGCACACAGACTTTAGCACAACGCAAACTGTGGCTATTTCTATGGTGGAATATATGCTAAGCGTGTAGCACGAGGGCTTGATGTTTCACCTTTACCCTGTGATTCTATCTTACCCACACAGTATTTAGATTTTGACACCTTAAAAGATCATAAGATCCTCAAGGTATAGGTTGATAATTTCACTTATAATCTATTGTTTAACCAAAAATCTGTTGTGCACACATATTTTCGTGCGCCTGCTCTTTTTGACTATCACAGCAAGGGAAGATATTTTGTTCTTGAGAGCGAGGCCCGAGCTAACAATGCAGAAGTGGAGGCAGCACGGCAGGTCGAGGCATCCGCACCGAGAGCCTCCGTGAACTACCACACCACCTACTATCTAGGCTATTGATCGACTACCAAGTTAGGCCAAAAGCCTAAGCTTGGGGGAGTATGTGTTTATCACCGACTTTACATTCATGTCCACATATTTCATTAGTCGGTGTTCACACTTTTTCATTGTATCATCCATGCTTAGACTTATTTTCTTGCTTTCTTCTTGTGTGTTTGATAAACCTTTTAAAACAAGAAAAAGTTAGTTGTACTAGTTTACTTTCTATGCATGCTTAGTTGTAATATTAAAAAGAAAAGCCAAAAATATTTCCTTGTTTGTTGGGAGCTTTCCCGTGTAAATAGTTTTTCTCGTTTTTGCTTTTCCCTTTTATTTTGCTAGTTTAAGAAAACCAAAAACTCCAAAAATATTTTAGTGCGTTTCTCTAAATTTATTTTCTTTTTTTATTTGAGTTGCAACAAGGGGAATACCACGATGAAAATGTTGAGTGGATCTCATAAGAATAACTATTAATCTAATAAAGAGCACATTTTACCTTGTCTTCTCCTATTGAATAAAATGTTTGCAGATTCCAGCTTAGTCCACGGCACTCTTGCAATATTATTATTTTCATATTATTCGGTCGTGCAAGTGAAAGGCAATAATGACGACACTCGATGAACTGGCCGTGGCAGACAGAAACTGGTATGAACTCGAGTTGTTCTGTTTGTGTAAATGTGTTTAACCTAGTATCCATGATTCAGCCCATTATGATTACACGTGTTTGCAATGACAATTAGAGATTATAGTTTCTCATGCCATGCATAAGTAGCTGGGAGCGGATGATGATTTATCTTGGATATCAACATTGCGTTAAAATGATTTTGATGTAGTATAATGATATGGTATCCTCCTATGAATGTTCGAGTGGCTTGACTTGGTACATGTTCATGCATGTAGTTGAATCAAAACCAACATAGCCTATATGATATTTATGTTCATGGTGTTGATATCCTACTCATGCTAGTGTCCAATGTTACTTATGCATAATGCATGGTTATGGCTGTTGTTGCTCTCTAGCTGGCCGCTTCTCAATCTAATTGCTAGCCTTCGCATGTACTAAGTGGGAATTCTGCTTGTGCATCAAAAACCTTGAACCCAAATTTATTCCAGATCAGTCCACCATATCTACCTATATGCGGTATTACCCTGCTATCCTAAGTAAATTTGCATGTGACACCTCTAAAAACTTCTAAATAAATATATGTTTTATGTGCCTAGATCGTTCATGGAACGACAGGAGGTGGTCGGTATCTTCCATGCTAAGAGAGTTATTCTCAGGTCGATTGTTTATTCACTCGCCATCGCACGAGAAATGGGCGGTAATAGGGATGCCTAGTCCCATAATGCACACTGAAAAAGAGTTAATATCTCAAATAATCAAACAAAAACTCCCAATGGAGTCAAAACCATTACTTTTATCGCTTGGGAACCGCCACTAGCATGCTTAGCATGGAAGATATTGATAACTGATGGTCGTGAAGTAAATGAGAAGGGTGCATGTCCCAAAATATCATTTATCTCTGTTTATAAACTTGAGCTCTAGCACCTCTGCAAATCACTGCTTCCCTCAGTGAAGGGACTACCTATTTACTTTTATGTTGTGTCATCACCTTCTAAAACAAGCGCTAGAACCTGAGAGCACGACTGTCATGACTTATGCATTTTGTGTAGCTAATGATGGGTGCATCATGACTGGATCTTTTCTACCATGAATTACAAAGTTTAGTCACTGCTTGGACATTGGAGGTGCTCTGCATTTATGTTTTGCGGTCTCAGAATGGGCTAGCGAGATATCACTATTGTCATATTTTATCATGGTTGTTTCGACAACATGTTGTTGTTTGAGATATCTTATTATTGCTCGCTAACTGATTATGTCATTGATATGGTTAGTTATAATGTTGGCTGAAAACCTGGGTGTTGTTTAAGCTTACTTATGCAAATAAGAGCAAAAGAGTTCATAAAAGTTTTTCTTTTTCACTTTCAGTTTATCAACTGAATTGCTTGAGGACAAGCAAAGGTTTAAGCTTGGGGGAGTTGATACATCTCCAACATATCTACTTTTCCTAACACTTTTCCTCTTGTTTTGGACTCTAATTTGCATAATTTGAATGAAACTAACCTCGGACTGACGTTGTTTTCAGCAGAACTACCATGGTGTTGTTTTTTTGCACAAATAAAAGTTCTCGGAATCGAACAAAACTTCGCGAGGAATTTTTATATAATAAATAAGAATTTCTGGAGCCAAGAGATGCCGGAGAGGGGCACCTGGGTGGGCACAAGCCACCGAGGCGCGCCCCCCTCTCCTGGCGTGCCCACGTGGGTTGTCCCCACCTGGTGGCCCTGCTGACCCTGATTCCGACGCTATAAAATCCTATTTTTTCCAGGAAAATCAGGGAGAAAGAATTATCACGATCCACGAGACGGAGCCGCTATCACCTCCTGTTCTTCATCGGGAGGCCAGATCTGGAGTCCGTTTGGGGCTTCGGAGAGGGGGGTCTTCGTTCTTCGTCATCACCAACCCTTCTCCATTGCCAATTCCATGATGCTCCCCACCAGGAGTGAGTAATTCCTTCATAGGCTCGCTGGTCAGTGAGGAGTTGGATGAGATTCATCATGTAACCGACTTAGTTTTGTTAGGGCTTGATCCCTAGTATCCACTATGTTCTAAGATTGATGTTGCTATGACTTTGCCATGCTTAATGCTTGTCACTTTGGGCCCGGGTGCCATGAATTTAGATCTAAACCGTTTATGTTATCATAATTGCATCCATGTTCTAGATCCGATCTTGCAAGTTATAGTCACCTACTACGTGTTATGATCCGGTAACCCTGGAGTGACAAAAACTGGGACTTCTTCCAGTGATTACCGTAGTTTGAGGAGTTCATGTATTCACTATGTGTTAATGCTTTGTTCCGGTTCTCTATTAAAAGGAGGCCTTAATATCCCTTAGTTTCCAATATGGAACCCGCTGCCACGGGAGGGTAGGACAAAAGATGTCATGCAAGTTCTTTCCATAAGCACGTATGACTATTTACGGAATACATGCCTACATTATATTGATGAACTGGAGATAGTGTCGTATCGCACTAGGTTAAAACTGTCTCATGATGAATATCATCCAACAAGTCACTGATCCAATGCCTATGAATATATCTTATATTGTTCTGCTACTACTACTATCATCAATGTTACACTTGCTACAAAATTACTGCTATCACTGTTACCGTTGTTGTTGCTACTGTCACTACTATCAAAACTATCATATTACTTTGCTACTGATCACTTTCTTGCTGATAATTAATCTCCAGGTGTGGTTGAATTGATAACTCAGCTGCTAATACCTTCAAATATTCTTTGGCTACCCTTGTGTCGAATCTATAAATTTGGTTTGAATACTCTACTCTCGAAAAGTGTTGCAATCCCCTATAGTTGTGGGTTATCAGTGTTCTAGGTGGCATGAGTTGTGAAACTATTCCACATTGTTTTAAATGAAGGCTGTCGGCGTTCTGGGAACGGGGGTCCCCAGACTTGCCTGCCTGCGGCCTGCGGCGTGGCTCGAGTGGGGGCCCAACATGGCCCATCTTCATCAACACAAGGCTCAAGACCCTCGCGAGGGGCCAAGCCTCGCGAGGCGGATGACACGGCGCTTCCTCAAGAACGGCCTCCTTAGGATGGCTCGCGAGGAGGCGGAGAGATCAAGGCGGGGTACCTCACGAGGTGCCCATGACGCAAGCCATGACGACCAAGGGTGCCAGGCGGGCGCCAGCCCGCACAGTGTCCTCCCTTTCCTCTTTGGTGCAAAGGGGGCGAGCGCAGGCGAGAGGATCAAGCAAAGGCACCCATTTCAGTGCAACGAGACCAAGACCAGCTCCGCGACAAGGAGGAAGTCACTGTGGAGCCCAAGCCAGCGTCATCACCAGAGCCTTTGGCAGGCGAAGACCAACTTTAGTCAGGATAAGTGTACCAGATGTTCCCCTTCAAATTGGCCAATTGTTGGCGCCCTTCCCGCTCAATATTTGGGAAGAGGCCCAGGGCCTTTGCCTATAAATAGGACTAGCCACCCCCAGGGTAGAGGCATCTGATCCAGCATCTAGAGGGGGGGGATCTAGCACCCAGAAAGAGAGAAGGGCAATCGAACTCCCCCTAGCAGTTCATCCCCTAGCCAAGAACAGATCCTCGCGAGGCCGTTCACCTGTACTGTTCTTCCTCATCAGCCCAAGAGGCAATCCACCCGCCACAAACTAGAGTAGGGTATTACACCACAATGGTGGCCCGAACTAGTATAAGTCTTGTGTCTCTCGCGTTGTTCTTGAAGTAGTTAGGTCCTTACGAGACGGAGAGGTAGAGGGAACGATCTCCGCGCACACCCCAGAGTTCGAACCTTAAGGGTCTGCCGGAACCCAGAATCCGACATTTGGCACGCCAGGTAGGGGTGCGCCGGAATCTGCCTCCCCATCGCTCCGTCTCCCGTTGCGTCGTCGTCATCATGTCCGGCGACCAGGCGGTCAACCAAGGCCCGTGGGCGTCGAGGGCTCACCCCTTTTGCGTCCAGCTTCCGCCTCAAGCTCAGGGCGGCACGCGAGGGGGCCCCGCGCACCCATGCGGGCCTCAAGACTACCCCAGCACCGGCGAATCCGCCGGCACCAGACTGGCAGAGGCGCTACCCCTGCCCCCGGCGCGCGAAGAAGAGAGGCTCAGTGCGGCCCATGGCGCCAGCGGCCAACCGCACTACCACCCCGCGGTGGGCATGACAAGCAACGCCTCATGGCGCATGGAGCACTACAGCGCAGCATTCGGGGTGGCGGCGCCAGAGGAGTACGTGCCCCACATGATGGACCAAGGACACGCTCATGAGGGCGAACAGGGCTCACTCTTCAGCCCCAGCTAGGAGGACGAGACGCTAGACGCCGAGCCCCTCCAGGAACCCCGGGACGGCTCCGTCGGTCACACTGGAGGCAACAACTATCGGGTACCATTAATTCCTCAAGAGCAGGCATACGCTAATCATGGGTCACAAGAGATGCAGGTCACCGCGACAAGCAGCTGCCCCGCCCCTGCGGTCTCCTACCCCTCGGGAGGAGGACGCAGGGGGCTGCAGGAAAGGGGCAGAGATCGTACCTCACCACCGCGCCGTTCGGAGCAAGGCGTTCTTAGAAGATAGGCCCTCCGCTGGGGAGGCGCCCGAGGGCCTGCCCCTGGCGGAGGACCCGTGGTCGTCGGGGGAACCGCTGGCGACCGCTCTACCCCACCGGCGGCGTCCTGGTTTCCGGTCGTCGTTGGTGGCACTAGAGTGTGGCGCAAGGCGGGGCCCTCGTCAGGCGATATGAAGCAAGGCCGGTTCCTGTGAAGAAGGCCCAGTGCCTGTGAAGCTCGCCACCCCATGACACTCTCACGTAATAATGAGTGGGGTTGTACATGCCCCGGAGTCTTAGGGGTGCCGGCCTCAGGCCCTGGGGCTCCCTCCCACGCCCAGTGGACAGCACTTAGCTCAGCACTGGTGAGAAGACATCAAAGACTAGATTAGGTGCCGGACGCGGCCTTTTGTTTGCTTTGATTGCCTTCTTCCTTTGGTTGTAACCTTTTTCCCCCGCTGGATTTAAGTTGAATTCGAATTTGAGCTTTGCGTGCGTTCGGGGAAGGGGTGCTTGGTTTTGTTTGAATCGTTTCCCGTGTTCTGGTCACCATCTCACCACAGCTGCCTCCCCTCGCGAGCCCCTCGCGAGCCGGGCCAGGCTCAGCTCAAGCACAGCCCAGACTGCCGTTGTTGCTCCCTCGCGAGGTGACCTTTGGTGCTTGCGGAGATTGCTTTCTCATGAAAGGCCTGGAGCCTGTGAAGAAGGCGAACGCCTGTGAAGACATCCCTCTCGGGAGAAGGCCCAGATCCTGTGAAGAAGGCGAACGCCTGTGAAGACATCCCTCTCGGGAGAAGGCCCAGAGCCTGTGAAGAAGGCGAACGCCTGTGAAGACATCCCTCTCGAGGAGAAGGCCCAGAGCATGTGAAGAAGGCGAACGCCTGTGAAGACATCCCTCTCGGGAGAAGGCCCAGAGCCTGTGAAGAAGGCGAACACCTGTGAAGACATCCCTCTCGAGGAGAAGGCCCAGAGCATGTGAAGAAGGCGAACGCCTGTGAAGACATCCCTCTCGAGGAGAAGGCCCAGAGCCTGTGAAGAAGGCGAACGCCTGTGAAGACATCCCTCTCGGGAGAAGGACCAGAGCCTGTGAAGAAGGCAAATGCCTGTGAAGATGTCTCGCTCGAGGAAAAGGCCCGGAGCCTGTGAAGAAGGCAAATGCCTGTGAAGACGTCTCGCTCGAGGAAAAGGCCCGGAGCCTGTGAAGAAGGCAAATGCCTGTGAAGACGTCTCGCTCGAGAAAGGGCCCGGAGCCTGCGAAGACGGCCCAAGCCTGCGGGGTTTCCTGTCGGCAACGACCCCGCCTCCCGAGGTTTCAACTACCCAGCGCCCGGGACGTGAGGCCCTCCAGAAGGCAGCTTCGGAGCCAGCAAGGAACAAGGGCGAACCAGCCTACCGATGGACGCGCATACGATTTAATCACTGCAGATACATTAGATACAAGTTCATACATGAGGGGCTTCCCCTCCCAAAATGCTCTCACAATCGTCGGGCCAAACACCTGAGTTCTATCTATGCAGGGTAAAAAGACGAGGATAGTACATGGTCAATCTGACAAATCCCCCAATGCGTCCTCAGAGGCGCCTCCCGAGCTGTCGCTGGCGTCGCTGAACTCACCTTCATTGTCTGCGCCCCCATCAACGGCATTGGGGTCTTCCACCACGCCACCTTCATCGGCGCCCACGACCACGCCGTCGTCATCCGAAGCGAAGGCCCGGACGAGAGCATCTACGTTGCTCTCCACCCATTCAGCCAGGTCGCCTTGAACAGCTTGGGGAACTGGGCGATGGCGCCGTCGAAGTCGAAATGGGGATCCATGTTTCGAAGATGGCTGAAGACGCGGGAGAAGGCGCGCCCGAGTAGGGCGCGGCTCCTCTCCTCCACCAACCTATTGGCTTTGGCCGACCGTGCCTCCAGCTGTGTCACCACGGTGGTGAAGAACTGCAGGTTACCGACGTAGTTGATCGTGTGTGGCTCGCCCACGGCAGCCTCACAGATGTTGCCCAGGGCAATGTTGGCCCTCTCCAGGAGCTTGGTGAGCATGGGGCCGTGCTCGTGCTCCAGGACTTGCCACTGGCGTATCTCGTCGGCATTCTGACGCTCGACGGCCACGGCCTCTTCCACATGCTGGCGAAGGCGGAGCACCTCGGCTGAAGAGGAGGCCAGCTCTTTCTGCGCTGCCTCAAGGGCAACCCGGGAGGCGTCCGCTCGTCGCATCGCCTCATCCCGTTGGGCCCTCAAGGCGGCGGTTCTACCTTCAGCTTCGACTCGGATCATCCCCAGCTTCCCCTTGAACTCGCGCCCGAGGCCTTGGCGTGCTGTCGCCACCCGACGGCAGACCTCCTCCAGGACACGCGTTTCCCACGCAACGACATCATTTTCCGCCTGCGTCACCAGGCGCTCCCTCGTCTCCAGCTGCTCGAGCTCGCGAGCGCGTTCGGCGGCCTCCAGCACCAACGCTTCCTCGCGCTTCCGAAGCTCCGCCGGGTCACCAGAAGCCACCTCCATCGATGCAAGGGCTGCCTCGCGCAGCTCCGCTTGCTCCTCCAACGAGCGACACCAGGCCAAGAGCTCCCGAGCCTGTTCTTCTGCTGCTCCTCGCCGTTGGTCTGCTCCTCGGGGCTCCTCAACGGCCTGAGACCGAGCCTCCAGCGACGCCTTCGCCTCTTCGTCGTCAAGGACGCGCTAACGACGCGCGAGGGCAGCGGCTGCCTCCAGCTCGCGCCGCTCGGTGGCCAGGCGCAAGCCCTCAGCTTCCAGGCGCGCGTCTTCCTCAGCGAGCTCCTGCCCAAGCAGGTCTACGGCGCCACTCGCCCTCCGAAGGAATTCGTCACGACGGGCACGGCGCTCCCGAGCACGCTCAAGCACGTTTGCCGCGCCATCATCCGCCTCAAGCGGGCGGCGAGGACCTCGGATCATCGCTCCGGCCCCGGGCAAGGGGCTGGGGGCTAGCCCCTTGACAACGGCCGGCCGCACCGCATCAGAAGCCCGACCTGAGTCCAACTCGACCTCGGGAGAAGGGCCCCTGAGGCTGCCTATGTCAAGGGAAAGCCCGCGGAAGGAAATCGCGGGGGCGGGAGAGTCGCCGCGCGCTACGCGACGGTCAGCGCCGTCACCTGCCCAAACCACAAGGGCAGTGCTGCTTGAGACACCCAGGGGAGCGGAGGAGACGGAGTCAAGGAGGGCGTCGGCCCGACGGCTTCATCGAGCTCAGTAGGCAGAGGCCTGCAGAGCAAGGATCAGCGGATGCGGCAAGTAGGATAAGGAACAGAAAAGGAGAAGACTTACTCGTCGACGGCAAAGTACTTCCGGCGCTTCAGCAAGCGGCAGGGGAAGTCGTCGCCCAAGGCCTCCCTTTTTCTCCGGAGGGCCTCAAAGTCCACACGGAAACGGCCCAGGAGAGGTGCACAGGAATCAGCTTGCGAAGAGGACGAGGCGCCAAGGCCACTTGCGTCGAGGGCGCATGCCTGGTACGCACGGGCAGTTGCCTCGTCGGAGATCCCGGCCGGGGGCTCAGGAGCCTTGGCCTCAAGCACTGGAGGCGGCAGCGCCTCACCCGTGGCCTCGGGAGCGCGGACCTCGTGAGCTGCCCCATCAAGAGCATCGCCAGGTGCGGTCACATCGTCCACGGTTCCCTCGACCCCCCCTGTCTCCTGCCTCCCTGCGCCACCACTCGAGGAGGATTCACCCAGGCCAACCGGAAGGTAAATCACCACCACAGGGTTCTCGCGAGGCCCCTGGAGGCCGACAGGGCGTAGCCCCCACTCATCAAAAGGGGGCATCTACCTCACGAAGTCATCCCTGTTGTGGGAGAGGTACAACAAGGCTCCCCTCTGCCGGACGCCCCCGGGGTTGGGATCGCCTGACAGGATCAAGAGCACCTTCCTCAACACCTCGGGCGTCAGGTCTTCTCCCTGAAGCCTCATACGGTCACCATGCCCGCTGAAGTCCCACATTCGACGAGAATGGCGTTGGAGAGGGGCAATGCGGCGCAATAGGAACTCCTTCACCACTTTGGGCGCTGTTACGCCAAGCTTCTTCAGGGACATGAAGCGGTGCCAGACGAAGGCGAGCCGGGGGCTTACAAGCGTCTCCTGGCCCTAGCCCGAATTAGGCACAGCAGGCGATGTCGGCTTCACGAGCCGGGGGCTGGGCACCCCGACATCAATGTACAACCACTGCTCGTGGAACTCGGCAGAAGGCAGAGGGAGGTTGAAGTCGATACCAGAGGCTGCGGTCTCGGGCGAAGCTACGAAGCTCACGCATGCCGAGCATTGCGTGGGGTCGACAAGATGCAAGCAGAAGAAGTGGCGCAGCAGGGCAACAGAAGGAGGGATGCCCACCATCGCCTCGCAAAGAAATGCGATGACTGAAAGAAGAGCAATGGACTCAGGACCCATATGCATCATGTGGATCTGATAATGATCAAGAACGGCGTTGAAGAAATCGGAGAAGGGAGGCACCAGACCCGCCCACAAGGCGTCGGCAACGTAATGGACCTCGGTGATTATCCTATCAGTGGGGAGGTGACACGTAGGCCACGCCGTCGTCCTCCTGCACTCGTTGAAGGCGGTGGCCAGAGCCGGATTGAGCTTGCCCAGGCACTCCAGGTTGAGTATAATTGAGCGGCCGACAGCAGGCGCCACCGGCGGCAGCGGGCGAGATGGAGCCGCAGGCTTCTTCCCCTTCTCTTTCCTTGGAGCCATGGCGGTAGGCGGAAGAGAGGAGATGCGAGATGGGATTGGAAGCGAGGGTCAGACTTCGGAGGGAGGAAGAGCAGGAGACGGTCAAGCAACAGGGAAAAGGGCGGCTGTGTACAACTGCGGGGCAACCTAGCGCGGCGCAGAATAAGGGGGCGTGGGTAAACAGTGCCGCCCACGTCCAATCAACCGCCACACGGCGCCCGAGGCCGCAGGCTGTTAGGGCCCGCGGTGCTTCGCCCTTGCCCTTTCATCTCTCGGCACGGCCAAGTCCATGCGCGCCTTGGGCCCGGGGGCTGCTGTCAGCGTTCTGGGAACGGGGGTCCCCAGACTTGCCTGCCTGCGGCCTGCGGCGTGGCTCGAGTGGGGGCCCAACGTGGCCCATCTTCATCAACACAAGGCTCAAGACCCTCGCGAGGGGCCAAGCCTCGCGAGGCGGACGACACGGCGCTTCCTCCAGCACAGCCTCCTTAGGGTGGCTCGCGAGGAGGCGGAGAGATCAAGGCGGGTACCTCACGAGATGCCCATGACGCAAGCCATGACGACCAAGGGTGCCAGGCGGGCGCCAGCCCGTGCAGTGTCCTCCCTTTCCTCTTTGGTGCAAAGGGGGCGAGCGCAGGTGAGAGGATCAAGCAAAGGCACCCATTTCGGTGCAATGAGACCAAGACCAGCTCCGCGACAAGGAGGAAGTCACTGTGGAGCCCAAGTCGGCGTCATCACCAGAGCCTTTGGCAGGCGAAGACCAACTTTAGTCAGGATAAGTGTACCAGATGTTCCCCTTCAAATTGGCCAATTGTTGGCGCCCTTCCCGCTCAATATTTGGGAAGAGGCCCAGGGCCTTTGCCTATAAATAGGACTAGCCACCCCCAGGGTAGAGGCATCTGATCCAGCATCTAGAGGGGGGGGATCTAGCACCCAGAAAGAGAGAAGGGCGATCAAACTCCCCCTAGCAGTTCATCACCTAGCCAAGAACAGATCCTCGCGAGGCCGTTCACCTGTACTGTTCTTCCTCATCCGCCCAAGAGGCAATCCACCCGCCACAAACTAGAGTAGGGTATTACACCACAATGGTGGCCCGAACTAGTATAAGTCTTGTGTCTCTCGCGTTGTTCTTGCAGTAGTTAGGTCCTTACAAGACGGAGAGGTAGAGGGCACGATCTCCGCGCGCACCCCAGAGTTCGAACCTTAAGGGTCTGCCGGAACCCAGAATCCGACAAAGGCCAAACTTGTAACTCAAATATTCGCCTCCATGATCAGATTGTAGAAACTTTATTTTCTTGTTACGATGATTCTCCACTTCACTCTTAAATTCTTTGAACTTTTCAAATGTTTCATACTTGTGTTTCATTAAGTAGATATACCCATATCTGCTCAAATCATCTGTGAAGGTCAGAAAATAACGATATCCGCCGCGAGACTCAACACTCATTGGACCCCATACATCGGTATGTATTATTTCCAATAAGTAATTAGCTCGCTCCATTGTTACTGAGAACGGAGTTTTAGTCATCTTTCCCATGAGGCATGGTTCGCAAGTATCAAATGATTCATAATCAAGTGATTCCAAAAGCCCATCTGCATGGAGTTTCTTTATGCACTTTACACTGATATGACCTAAACGGCAGTGCCACAAGTATGTTGCACTATCATTATTAACTTTGCATCTTTTGGCATCAATATTATGAATATGTGTATCACTACGATCGAGATTCAATAAACCATTCACATTGGGTGTATGACCATAGAAGGTTTTATTCATGTAAACAGAATAATAATTATACTTTGACTTAAATGAATAAACGTATTGCCATTAACATGATCCAATCATATTCATGCTCAACGCAAACACCAAATAACATTTATTTAGGCTCAACACTAATCCCGAAGGTAGAGGGAGTGTGCGATGGTGATCTTATCAACATTGGAATCACTTCCAACACACATCATCACCTCACCCTTAACTAGTGTCTATTCATTTTGCAACTCTTGTTTCGAGTTACTAATCTTAGCAACTGAACCGGTATTAAATAACCAGGGGCTACTATGAACACTAGTAAAATACCATCAATAACATGTATATCAAATATACCTTTGTTCACTTTGCCATCCTTCTTATCCGCCAAGGTTTTTGGGGCATTTCCGCTTCTAGTGACCAGTCCCTTTGTAGTAGAAGCACTTAGTTTCAGGCTTAAGTCTAGCTATGGGCTTCTTCACGGGAGTAGCAACTTGCTTGCCATTCTACTTAAAGTTCCCTTTCTTTCCCTTTTTCTTGAAACTAGTGGTCTTGTTTAACATCAACAATTGATGCTATTTCTTGATTTCTACCTTCGCTGATTTCAGCTTTGCGAAGAGCTTGGGAATTTTTCTCGTCATCCCTTGCATATTATAGTTCATCACGAAGTTCTAGTAACTTGGTTATAGTGACCAGAGAACTCTGTCGATCACTATCTTATCTGGCAGATTAACTCCCACTTGATTCAAGCGATTGTAGTACCCCAGACATTCTGAGCACATGCTCACTAGCCGAGCTATTCTCCTCCATCTTGTAGGCAAAGTACTTGTGAGAGGTATCATACCTCTTAACACGGACATGAGTCTGAAATATCACTTTCAGCTCTTGGAAACATCTCATATGCACCATGGCGTTCAAAACGTTTTTGAAGTCCCGATTATAAGCCGTAAAGCATGGTGCACTAAACTATCAAGTAGTCATCATATAGAGCTTGCCAAACGTTCATAACATCTGCATCTGCTCCTGCAATAGGTCTGTCACCAAGCGGTGCATCAAGGACATAATTTTTCTGTGTCGCAATGAGGATAATCCTCAGATCACAGACCCAGTCCGCATCATTGCTACTATCATATTTCAGCTTAGTTTTCTCTAGGAACATATCAAAAACATAGGGGAGCTACAACGCGAGCAATTGATCTACAACATAATTTGCAAATACTATCAGGACTAAGTTCATGATAAATTAAAGTTCAGTTAATCATATTACTTGAGAACTCCCACTTATATAGACATCCCTCGAGTCATCTAAATGATTACGTGATCCAAATCAACTAAACCATGTCCGATCATCACGTGAGATGGAGTAGTCTTCAATGGTGAACATCTCTATGTTGATCATATCTACTATATGATTCACGGGGTGGATGAACAGGACCCCGTGGAGTGGAGGGCTGGATGAACAGTAGACGGTGGAGGGGTGCCCGTGGAGGGGTGGTTGAACAGGACCCCGTGGTGTGGAGGGCTGGATGAACAGTAGATGGTGGAGGGGTGGTTGAACAGTAGCCGGTGGAGTAGCGCGCAGTGGAGGCTGGATGAACAGGAGCCCGTGGAGGCTGGAGGAGGTCGACGGTAGCCCGTGGAGGCTATAGTAGGTCGACGGTGGAGATGAACAGTAATCCGTGGAGTCCCGTTTTGCGGTACGCCACACCCCTCCCGATGAACAAGACCCCTTGTTTTGACCGTAGCGCTCCAACACAAGTCCGTTTTGCGGTACGCCACACCCCTCCCGATCAACGGGACCCCCGTTTCGATCGTAGGAGGACCGCTTCGTCGGTTTTGCGGTACGCCACACCCCTCCCCATCAACAGGACCCCCGTTTCGACCGTAGTAGGTCCGTTTCCTCCGTTTTGCGGTACGCCAGACCCCTCCTGATCAACAGGACCCTGTTCCGAACATAGGAGGTCCGTTTCCTCCGTTGTGCGGTACGCCAGGCCTCGTTTCCATCGCCTGTTCCGTCCAAGCCCTCCCGATGAACACGACCACGCATTCCGTTCCGACCCAGCCGGTTGGCTCCCACGCGTTCCGTTGCCTCCCGATGAACACGAAGCATTCCGTTACCTCCCCATGAACACGACGCATTCCTTTGCCTCCCTATGAACACGACGCATTCCGTTGCCTCCCCATGAACACGACGACGACGTTATTTCTCCGTTCCAACCCAGCCATGTACACGAGCCCTGGTCGTACGTGTGCGCGACTAGGCGTTCGAGACCCCGCCCGTATGTACACATATGTGGCCGTATTTTCTTTCTTGCACCCTGGCCGCTATACGTACGTGTACATGCTACGTGCGCGCCTCTACATCCACCAGTATATATGTACGTACACGTTCGCGACCAGAATGACAACGCTACGTACGCTTCGACCAGGTGGGTCCCGACTGTCAGGCACTTCCTTGCGTGCGAAGATGTAGCTGGTGGGTCCCAGCAGTCAGGGGGGCGAATCATTTTTTCTGCCCAGACGCACTTCCTTGCGTGCGAAGATGTAGCTGGTGGGTCCAGCAGTCAGGGAGGCGAATCGTTTTGTTTTTTTTTTTGCCCGGACGCACTTCCTTGCGTGCGAAGGTGTAGCTGCTGGGTCCCATCAGCCAGGGGGGCGAATCTTTTTTTTGCCCAAACACACTTCCTTGCGTGCGAAGGTGTACCTGGTGGGTCCCAGCAATCGGGGGGCGAATCGTTTTTTTTCTCAGACGCACTTCCTTGCGTGCGAAGATGTAGCTTGTGGGTCCCAGCAGTCAGGGGGTGAATCGTTTTTATTTTCGGACGCACTTCCTTGCGTGCGAAGATGTAGCTCGTGGGTCCCAGCAGTCAGGGGGCGAATCATTTTTTTCGCGAAATACGGTGGCCCGTTCGGTGGGTCCCCGCTGTCAGGTGGAGGAATAATTATTTTGCACGTAATAAGGAGGTACTTCCTTGCGGCTGCCGTGTACCCAGCTGTCAGCCTCTCCACGTACAGTCCACGTCCGATGGAAGTCGTTCCTTGACCACGTTGACCACGCCGTGCCGAGAGCACCAGGGCGGTGGACGACGGCGAGGCCTGGGAAGGGGACGACGTGGAGCCGGGGAAGATGCAACAGTGGATGCACACGCGGAGAGGAGTACGAGGGTTCACTGGTTCGGCTGCGTTGCCGTCGTTGCAGAATAACAGGGGGTGTGGGTGAGTGGAGGGATGGCCTGGCTAGCGGTGGGAGTAGTAGGGGCGGTGAGGCCTCCGCGGCAGCACAGCCGGCCACGGGAGGCAGGAGCAGGCGGCACGACCGGCGCTGCTTTGAGCGGCTGGAGAAAGAAGACCAGAGGTTGAAGAAGCACGACGGCCGTTGGATGGACATCGTACGGTCATTGCAGCTAGAATCGTTTATATTGACTAAGTTGACAAAACCCTTGGTACGTCAACTTAGTAGGCCCACAGGTCAGCTTCCGAAATGGTGCGCCCCAGATGTCAGGGGGAGGAATCATTTTTTGGGCGGGTGAAGCTAGAATATCCGAGATTGAAGAAGAAGCACGCCATCCATTGGATGGACATCCAACAGCCACTGCTGCTAGAACCGTGTGTTGACTATAAGTTGACAAAGCCTTGCATACGCGTCAACTCTGTTTTTTTAGGGGATGTGTCAACTTAGTAAGGCCAGAAGTGTGTGGCAGGTAACTTATAGCCCATTTGAGATTTGTAAGAATGTGTAGCCCATTTTTGAATTCTAATGGAATTTACTACAGCCCATTTACAGTTTGTCAAAAGTACAGCCCATTTGAACCAAGCGTTCAAAACAGAATTAAATAAAATTTCCCACATTTTGATGGGATCCGAAATATTTTTATCCAGAAATTTCTAGTCAGATTAAATAGAATTTCAATATAAATTTATATTACGTAAAAATCCAACGAAACATTGCGCTCACAACAATTAATGAAATTAAAATTTTCAATATCCAAAAATAATATTTTATAAAGTAATCACGTGTTTGGTGCATTTTTTTATAGTTACTGCCCAGTTTTTCTGATTACATCCCTTTTATTATTTCTTAAAGCCCATTTTCTTGTAAGCCTAATGCATCCCACCTAGGAAAGATTTGCAGCCCAACGGGGCGGAGAATAACAACTTGACCTTGCCTGGGTATTCCTAAAAAAAATATAGCTGGGCTAGCCATTTTCAGCTTGAAAAAATGGGATAATTTGACAAATGCCACTCCAAATTTGGCAATTCCGAGAAATGCCACTGCAATTTCCAAACTTTGAAAATGCCATTTCATACCATTTCTAGTGGCGTTTTTCGAAGTCTGCAGTGGCGTTTTTCAAAATTTGCAAAAATTGCAGTGGCATTTTTCCAAGTCTGGAAATTGCAGTGGCATTTTTATGAATCACCATAATTGGAGTGGCATTTATCTAATTTACCCAAAAAAATAATATCTGGGCTAGATATCTGGCCTGGGCTAGACGGGCCACAGCCCACCCGGTTAATACCTACAGCGATGTTTTCGTTGTTGTTCAGAGGAGAAAAATTAATATCTGGGCTAAACATCGAAAAACTCTGCGGTGCTCACACCTCAAAAACACAAATACTGCTCGAGTTGCTTGGTCCCAGCAGTCGGCCGCTTTTTGTGCAATTCTCTCGTTTATTGACTACTACATAGGTTGACAATGGTGTGGGCCGTGATGTCAGGAAACCAGGAGGAAGCAAAATAAATTATAGTTATATATATATATAATAAGGAGGCACTTGCGTACGTGAGGCTATGGACCTGGTGGGTCCCCATTGTCATCCTCTCCAAGTAAAGTCATCTCCTCGCCCGCGCGCGCTTTCCGCCCGAAACAGTCAGCGCCGCCCGCCCCGCTTCCCGGTGCAGGCGATTGCTCCACCTTCATCAAACGACACAAGTGCCGTCCGTCCGTCCATCTGCTGCACACATTAATGATACGCGGTTGCCGAGGCGGCTACTCCAGTGCCACACGTCCGTCCCTCCGTGTAACATCCCAAAATTCTAAATTTTGGAATGTTATAATAAATAGATAGATTTGATTGACTGTTTGATTGATTGAGTGACATTGAGTGAAATTCGAAACTTTTTGAAAGTTAAATGAGAGGGAATAAAAGGACTTTCCCAAACTTTTATTTTGCATTTTTTTGATCTCCATGAATTGAAATTCTTTTCACCACAAACCCTGGAGAGAAGATGACATGACTTCTTCCATTTATTTAAATGAAAAGGGGTGTTGAAAATATTTGAATTCCAATTGAAAATATTTCCAATTTGAAACTTTATGCAACTCAATGATTTTCAAGAGCGAAGATAAAATGACTTCTTCAAAACATATGAAATACGAATTGGAAGTTTCAAAGAAATTAAATTCAAAGTTTTTTTGAATTTATTTTCAATTTGGAGTTATTTGGGTTTTAAATCAAATTATTTTTCTCCAAAAATAAATTACATAGAAATTAGGGTAAAATGATTCCCTACATCAGAAAATTGGAGAAAAATAAATTTGAATTGATTTTGGTATTTTTAAAAATGATTTTGTTGGATTTCAATAGACCAGCAGCACTGTTTGAATTATTAGAATTTTTGTGTATTTTATTTAATGCTAGAAAAATGTTCATCTTGTAGGAAATCTTTTTCTGCAAATTTTGATATATTATATGCCTATATAAGTTTTTTTATTATTGTCTCTGTTTGTCTCAAAAAAATAAATGTTAAAAAAAGAGAGAACTTCTGGACCGACCGGGCCGGCCCAGCCAGCCAGCCAGGCCATGGCCCAGCCGGCCCACGCGCCCGCACCACCGCCCCCAAGCTCGGGACAGAGTCCCGAGCATCGCCGCCGCCAGCCGGAGTCCCGCCGGACTCCGCGTCGACCCTGCGCCCCCTCCTCCACGCCACCTACTCCCCTCGCCCTTATAAGGCCAACCCCGCCGCCCCTCGCCCCCTCTCTCTCCTCCCCGCTCTCGCATCGCCGCCGCTTACGCTCGCTGCCGCTGCACCACTGCCACCGCGCCGCGCCCCGCCTGCTCGCCGCGCTGCAACTGCAGTCCCGCGCCGCATCCGCCGTCGCCTGCTGCCGCGCCGGAGCCGCCGTCTCACCGCGCCGCCCGCCGGAGTTAACCGCCACTGCCGCCGGAAAACGCCGTCGCCGGTTTTCAAAAGAAAACCACCGAACCGGTATAAGCCGTCGACCCCGATCCGGTTTTATTTTTAGTTTTTGGTTTAGTCCGGTCCATTGTTTTTAGTTAGTTATATTTAATGGACGTTCGCTGGATTTAGCCTCTGTAGTGAACGGATTTCTTCGTGTATGTTTCTGTAGCGAACGTTCGTTCGATAGTATTTTTCTTTTTCTTTTAAATTTCGGCCAGGGACCTATCTGTAATGATTCTATTTACAGATCAGCCCCTGGTTTTCAAACGATCGCTACTTTTTACTCGTTAGTCCAAATTCAACGAAACCAATGCCCACTTCTTCGTTATGAACCCCTCTATCCATTAATCCAACTCAAACATGTTTTTGAAAGTTTTAAAATTTGAATTAGATTAGATTTGTATTCAAACTTTGTTTGATCATAATTTGAGTTTCGTACCTCCGTTTGAGTTGATTCTTTTTGCAAAGTAAAGCTCTTGACCTAAACTTTCTGATAAGGCCAAATTCACTTAATTTTGGTACTGTTAGAAATTGTTTTATGTTGCAAGAGTTATTTGATTGGTTTTGATGTTTTCCGATCTGTCTTCTTCGTTCTTCCCGATCTTTTGAGGGATTGCTTATGTGTGGTTACTATTGCTTGCTTACGATAGATTGACCGGAGTGTGAGGAGTAGATCTATCAAGAGTTTTGAGTGCGAATCATCTTCATCAACATTGCAGGTAAGTTCACACTTTGATCATATCCCTTTCATACCCAGTTTTTATTGCATTAGATCAATCCTTAAACATTGCATGATTAGGATCTAATTAAATTGTGGGATGGGAAGCAGTTGAAGTAGTACCTATTACCTGTTTATTATCAAACCCTTGGGAGTTACTATTACGTTATGCTTATACTGCTATGCTATGCTCGTAGACGTGGATTGGGTTTTGACAGTATTCATGACAGATGTGAGATTGTTAATTAATGGTTTACTTAAGGTGGCAACTTAAACACACACCTGGGTGGATTGAGGTACCTGGGTATTCCAGGACTTGCCTATCTAGGCACCTGGATATTCCAGGATTGCCTGTTTTTTTATGGACCGCCATCCAGGCTCAAAGCGATCATAAGATTATTCAAACTAGAAACTTCCGTGTGCAGCCACAAGCCATTATGGGCTCTGGCATAGTTGACTAAGTCGTGTGAACTCTTACAGTGGTAGACTAGTAGATGTAGGCGATGTAGGTTGTTACGGTCTATCACGTCGTAAGGTGCTAGCGCTTCTGAAAGACTATGTCTCGGTCATCCCTTTCTCAAACACCATGTAGTGCGAGAAATCCAATGGAGGCGATCGAGTCTTGTGGGGAAAAGTGCGCAAACCTCTGCAGAGTGTACAAACTAATCATGATTAGCCGTGTCCCCGATTATGGACGTTTTGAGTATCTAGTTCTTGGATTATCATGTTGATCTCATCAGGTTACTTAAATAATTGGTTGGGTGTTAATGATTACTTTTAATTGGGATTGAGAATGCTGTCAACCATTCTCAATGTTTAACAACCACCATGATAGTTAAATAAATTTATTCCTTGATAGTAGGGAAAAATTGGCTTTTCGCAAAAACATTATAACCATAGAGCTTTTCCACCAGCCATATATGCATGTAGTGATAGCCATTGTTCATCATTTTCTCTATGGTGTGAATTTTCCAGTACATTCAATGTACTGACCCATTTCGGGCTGCAACGTCTCATGTTGCAGGTTTCTTACGACGAGTAAGAGATACGTTAGGGTTACGATTTCTACACTCAACTTTGCCGTTGGTGTTGATGGGAATCCACAACCTTGTTGCTTCCGCTATATGGATTGAGGTAATAGTATTTACGTTATTTTATACATGTGATTTACCTCTGTTATAAATCCTTCGAGTATTGTGTGTGTTAGCATACCGATCCAGGGATGACACTTAAGCACAGAGACTTGATCAATTCGGATCGGGTCGCTACAAGATGGTATCAGAGCACATGTTGACTGTAGGACGTGACCCTAGAAAATGGCAAGCCCATAGGAAAGATTTTCTCTACAACTTTCTTTTCAAAAAGATCTTTTACCTCTCTTCTCTTCTGAGCTTATTCAAATATTCCCTTTTAGTGAGACTATACCCCTTTTCCCCTTTTGACCACTCGAAGATTCGACTGATGAGACCACTCCAAGAAGTACTAGATATCGGACAACTAAGACCATTCGGAATGAAGAGGATTTTACCATACATTATGATAATGGAAACTACAACAGTTGAAAACTCCAAAGACTAGGAGAATTTGAAGGCTCTGAAGAATTCCCAGATTTTTATGAAGGCTACCTTTATGGAACTTGGCAGACTATGGAAGTTGTCAATACCCGAGATCAAGGTGTATCGGAGAAAGACCGGAGCATGGAGAGTTAAAAACTCAAAGTTCTGTCAAGGAAAACCCTAAGGCAGGAGATATCAACTATGGAATGATAGCTCATGGAAATGACAAATGGAAGAAACATGGCTATCCATGATGTTATTGCCAGCTTATGCTATTGTCACCGTGCTAAGTTAAAGCATGCATATGCATGGAAGGATTGGATAGTAGAAGGCTGATCGAGCACCTATTAGCAAGATGAAGTTTTAACCTTAGCCGGTGTATCACCAGGATCTGGAGTGTTACACCAAGAAGTTAAGATGGACCTGCAGGAAGCAGTATTTGGTAAGGAAGCATATCGTGAAGAACTCAGGACCCAGAAGCTGAAAGTAGCCGAGCCAGAGGAGCCAAACCTTGAGACATCAAAGATTCGTCAGGAACTGAAGGACAGTAGGATCATGGTTCATGTCGAGGTTGATGAAAGCCAGAAGTTTGGAACGCAACTCTAGAATATTAAAGTACGCCATGAGAGACTTCGCGTCAATAGAGATGATCTGGCAAAAGAATTTGAGAAGGACAAGCACGATGGGAAGAAGCCATTGGAGGCATGAACAAAACTGGAAGAGTTTGATGACTTTGAAGATTTATTGACCTTTAGAAGACCAAACCCCTGTTCTATACCTGCGTTAGATGCGACGATTGTGAGCTGTCATTTGTTTGATGTTTTTCCGACAGCCACAATAAAATCTGTCTTTTAAAAACCATTGTTTGTTTTGTGTGCATCTATCCCCCCCCCTCTCTTATCCCACCCCAAACCCATGGACCCAATAGAGGATGAATGGAGATGAGCTTGTATTTTTGGGACCAATGAGTCAATTGGAGACAGACCGATGGATTCAGAACATAGAGGATAATATGGAGAACAACCCTATAGTCGGAAAGGATATGGCCCAGCATGCTCTTAAGTTGAAAGAGGTGATGTTACTTGGTGGAGGATGTACCAAACCATTAATGGAAGGCAAGGAGTAACCACTTGGAAAGAATTTAAGTTGACTCTGCCAAAGTCTCAGTTTGTGTCCCAGAAGTTGAAGCCTTATGGAAATGATATGAAGAAGCTCTGTGCATGCAAGCTTTGTGGAGAAATAGGACACAACCATAAAGAAAACAAGGACGAATACCCCCATAAGCGGAGGATTGCCAAAGGAGTTAGCCGAGGATCTCAGGAAACTTCGGTTGGAGATTGTTCCCAAAGGTTTTCTTGCAGCAATGGAAGTTCAGTCTACATTGTTGGGAAAGATCCGTGAAGCTTAGAAGGATGACAAAGAGATTGCTGAGGTAAAAGAGAGAATGAGCAAAGGAAAGGCCAAAGGTTTTCGTGAGGATGAGCATGAGACCTTATGGTTTGAGGACCGTGTATATGTGCCCAATAATGCAAAGATCAGGAAGTAAATACTTCAGGAGGCTCATGACTCACCATACTCGATACACCCCGGAAACACCAAGATGTATTTGGATTTGAAGGAACGTTTCTGGTGGATGGAGATGAAGAAGGATATTGCCGAGTAAGTAGCCGTATGTGATGTATGTCAGAGAGTGAAGGCAGAGCATCAAAAGCCAGCCGGATTGTTACAGCCTATGCCAATACCCGAATGGAAGTGGGATAAACTTGGCATGGATTTTATCACCGGATTACCCAGGACCAAATCAAGATATGATTCTATATGGGTAGTAGTTGATCTATTGACCAAAGTGGCTCACTTTATCCCAGTGAGAACAACTTATACAAGTGCAAAGTTGGCCAAGATATATATGACCAGGATCGTATGTCTGCATGGAGTTCCGAGGACCATCGTATCAGATAGAGGAACACAGTTTACCTCAAGGTTTTGGAATCAGCTGCACCAGACTTTGGGTACTAGGCTAGAGTTCAGTACAACCTTTCATCCGCAGACAAATGGATAGACCGAGAGAGTCAATCAGATTCTGGAGGACATGTTGAGAACGTGTGCGCAAGATTATGGAACTAGTAGGGATGATAATCTACCTTACGCGGACTTCTCATACAACAACAGTTACCAAGCCAGCTTGAAGATGGCCCCTTTTGAAGCTTTGTATGGGAGAAGGAGCCAGACACCATTGATGTGGGATGAAGTTGGAGATCGTCAGTTGTTTGGACCAAATGTGATCAAGGAGTCAGAAGAGAATGTTAAGTTGATTCGAGATAGACTGAAGGTAGCTCAGTCCTGGCAAGAAGAGTTATGTAGACTCAAAAACGCAAGGAGGAGTCTATGAGATTGGAGACAGAGCATGTCTTCGTGTGTCCCCTCTGCGAGAAGTTAAACGATTTGGAGTTAAGGGAAAGTTAGCCCCGAGATTTGTAGGACCATACCGAGTTTTGGAGCGTATGGGAGAAGTGGCCAACAAATTGGAGTCACCCGAAGGACTGTCAGGAGTTCATTATGTGTTTCACGTTTCCCAGTTGAAGAAGTGCCATGCAGAGATGGCCAATATTCCCCTGTAAGGACGCTTGACCCTTGAAAGGATAATGATATTCCATGAAGTGGATTTTGGACAAAATAAGTATGAGCTTGTCTTGATATGTGGGGTATCCAAAGAGTATGGATGGATGAAGTATTATTGGATATAAAGGAGGTAGAATGTGGGTAATATGGAGCAATTGTAACCCCGTGATGAGTTTGAGTAATCACGTCTTGGTTTGGTCCCAATAGAAGGAAGAGAGACAATACAATTGGATGGATTTAAGTATGCTATGAAGCTGGATGTTGGATTAATGATCAGTTGCCCAGAGGATGAGTTCAAGGTTTACAAGTGATGATATGGGCCATAACCCACAGGCTCCAGGACCTGCCAAGAAACAAGCACACTCTTGCTGAAGGAAAAACCCTGGAAGAAGTTACGATTTTATTGATAGACGATCTTATAGGAGTTTACGCAAAACCTGAGAGTTGTGAAGGAATGATAGATGTTTGTTTGGCTTGCAGAATCTATGGATATATCCGAACTTGGTTCGTCGACAAGAGAAATTCTGCAATGCTTGTGAGGATGACCGAGTGTTAGATTGCGAGATTCGCTAAACCATATATCAGGTAATGATTTGGGTGCGGGATGGATTGATCACCATACCGACTTACTCTTATTATTCGCTTTGTCATATGGGATGGTAAATCTGAGTGACTTACCTATAGTAGAGAGACGACGACCAAAACCTTGTTTAAACCATAGAATGGTATAGGTATTTTTTTCCCCTTGTACACGACAGCTATTGCTGACCGTAGGTCATACGGTGAGGTTCAACCGGACCCATTTCCTTCAGGAGAAACCCTAAATTGTTAACCACCATGAGATATCGATAGTTAGTTAGTATTGGCGCCAGACCCGTCAGCTAAGAAGACCCAGTCATGGAAGAACCTTACCAAGATGAAAGGACAGAAGAATTGTGGTAAAGGTTATGCCACTACCGGAAGAGCCCAGAGAAGGAATTATCGTGAAGATCTGAGAAGACCGACACTGTCAACAATAAGGATGAAGTATATGAGTATTGATGAGACCGTAACGATGTTTCTAAGGGTGGTAGCACCCCAGACCCCGGAGACGATTGATGGATTTTTTAGGAGACTCCAATCCTAACCTATTTCTTTCTAGCCTCTCCGAATCTCGAGGACGAGATTCATTTTAAGGGTGGTAGGTTTGTAACATCCCAAAATTCTAAATTTTGGAATGTTATAATAAATAGATAGATTTGATTGACTGTTTGATTGATTGAGTGACATTGAGTGAAATTCGAAACTTTTTGAAAGTTAAATGAGATGGAATAAAAGGACTTTCCCAAACTTTCATTTTGCATTTTTTTATCTCCGTGAATTCAAATTCTTTTCACCACAAACCCTGGAGAGAAGATGACATGACTTCTTCCATTTATTTAAATGAAAAGGGGTGTTGAAAATATTTCAATTCCAATTGAAAATATTTCCAATTTGAAACTTTATGCAACTCAATGATTTTCACGAGCGAAGATAAAATGACTTCTTCAAAACATATAAAATACGAGTTGGAAGTTTCAAAGAAATTAAATTCAAAGTTTTTTTGAATTTATTTTCAATTTGGAGTTATTTGGGTTTTAAATCAAATTATTTTTGTCCAAAAATAAAATACATAGAAATTAGGGTAAAATGATTCCCTACATCAGAAAATTGGAGAAAAATAAATTTGAATTGATTTCGGTATTTTTAAAAATGATTTTGTTGGATTTCAATAGACCAGTAGCACTGTTTGAATTATTAGAATTTTTGTGTATTTTATTTAATGCTAGAAAAATGTTCATCTTGTAGGAAATCTTTTTCTGCAAATTTTGATATATTATATGCCTATATAAATTTTTTTTATTATTGTCTCTGTTCGTTTGAAAAAAAATGTTAAAAAAAGAGAGAACTTCTGGACCGACCGGGCCGGCCCAGCCAGCCAGCCAGGCCACGGCCCAGCCAGCCCACGCGCCCGCACCACCGCCCCCAAGCTCGGGACAGAGTCCCGAGCATCGCCGCCGCCAGCCGGAGTCCCGCCGGACTCCGCGTCGACCCCGCGCCCCCTCCTCCACGCCACCTCCTCCCCTCACCCTTATAAGGCCAACCCCGCCGCCCCTCGCCCCCTCTTTCTCCTTCCCACTCTCGCATCGCCGCCGCCGCGGCCAGATCCGCCGCCGCCGCTTACGCTCGCCGCCGCTGCACCACCGCGTCGCGCCCCGCCTGCTCGCCTCGCTACCGCGCTGCAGCTGCAGTCCCGCGCCGCCCGCCGGAGTTAACCGCCACTGCCGCCGGAAAACGCCGTCGCCGGTTTTCAAAAGAAAACCACCGAACCGGTATAAGCCGTCGACCCCGATCCGGTTTTATTTTTAGTTTTCGGTTTAGTCCGGTTCATTGTTTTTAGTTAGTTATATTTAATGGACGTTCGCTGGATTTAGCCTCTGTAGTGAACGGATTTCGTCGTGTATGTTTCTATAGCGAACGTTCGTTCGATAGTATTTTTATTTTTCTATTAAATTTCGGCCAGGGACCTATCTGTGATGATTCTATTTACATATCAGCCCCTGGTTTTCAAACGATCACTACTTTTTACTCGTTAGTCCAAATTCAACGAAACCAACGCCCACTACTTCGTTATGAACCCCTCTATCCAGTAATCCAACTCAAACATGTTTTTGAAAGTTTTAAAATTTGAATTAGATTAGATTTGTATTCAAACTTCGTTTGATCATAATTTGAGTTTCGTAGCTCCGTTTGAGTTGATTCTTTTTGCAAATTAAAGCTCTTGACCTAAACTTTCTGATAAGGCCAAATTCACTTAATTTTGGTACTGTTAGAAATTGATTTATGTTGCAAGAGTTATTTGATTGGTTTTGATGTTTTCCGAACTGTCTTCTTCGTTCTTCCCGATCTTTTGAGGGATTGCTTATGTGTGGTTACTATTGCTTGCTTACGATAGATTGACCGGAGTGTGACGAGTAGATCTATTAAGAGTTTTGAGTGCGGATCATCTTCATCAACATTGCAGGCAATTTCACACTTTGATCATATCCCTTTCATACCCAGTTTTTATTGCATTAGATCAATCCTCAAACATTGCATGATTAGGATCTAATTAAATTGTGGGATGGGAAGTAGTTGAGGTAGTACCTATTACCTGTTTATTATCAAACCCTTGGGAGTTACTATTACGTTATGCTTATACTGCTATGCTATGCTCGTAGACGTGGATTGGGTTTTGAGAGTATTCATGACAGATGTGAGATTGTTAATTAATGGTTTACTTAAGGTGGCAACTTAAACACACATCTGGGTGGATTGAGGTACCTGGGTATTCCAGGACTTGCCTGTCTAGGCACCTGGATATTCCAGGATTGCCTGTTTTTTTATGGACCGCCACCCAGGCTCAAAGCGATCATAAGATTATTCAAACTAGAAACTTTCGTGTGCAGCCACAAGCCATTATGGGCTCTGGCATAGTTGACTAAGTTGTGCGAACTCTTATAGTGGTAGACTAGCAGATGTAGGGGATGTAGGTTGGTACGGTCTACGTCGTAAGGTGCTAGCGCTTCTGAAAGACTATGTCTCGGTCATCCGTTTCTCAAACACCATGTAGTGCGAGAAATCCAACGGAGCCGATCGAGTCTTGTGGGGAAAAGTGCGCAAACCTCTGCAGAGTGTACAAACTAATCATGATTAGGCGTGTCCCCGGTTATGGACGTTTTGAGTATCTAGTTCTTGGATTATCATGTTGATCTCATCACGTTACTTAAATAATTTGTTGGGTGTTAATGATTACTTTTAATTGGGGTTGAGAATGCTGTCAACCATTCTCAATGTTTAACAACCACCATGATAGTTAAATAAATTTATTCCTTGGCAGTAGGGAAAAATTGGTTTTTCGCAAACACATTATAACCATAGAGCTTTTCCACCAGCCATATATGCATGTAGTGATAGCCATTGTTCATCATTTTCTCTATGGTGTGAATTTGCCAGTACATTCAATGTACTGACCCGTTTCAGGCTGCAACGTCTCATGTTGCAGGTTTCTTACGACGAGTAAGAGATACGTTAGGGTTACGATTTCTACACTCAACTTTGCCGTTGGTGTTGATGGGAATCCACAACCTTGTTGCTTCCGCTATATGGATTGAGGTAATAGTATTTACGTTATTTTATACATGTGATTTACCTCTGTTATAAATCCTTCGAGTACTGTGTGTGTCAACATACCGATCCAGGGATGACACTTAAGCACAGAGACTTGGATCCATTCGGATCGGGTCGCAACACTCCGCCCGCCCACCATTGCTATATAAACTGCTGCGCCGGCCATAGCCGCAGTCATCCGCATCCGTTCCCTTTCTCTTGTCCACACCACTACTGCCCACCATGGCTTCCTCGCGCTCCAACGCTCTTCGGGATGGGCGGACGACGGACCACAAGGAGATGGCAGCCATTGCTGCCGACCGGCTGACCGGCAGGCTGCCGGAGGACGACGACGTCCCAATGGAGAACATGGTAGTCGACGATCCGGCGCCAACCCCCTCCTCCGCGCCAACCTCGCCGGTGCATTGCACCATGACCATCGGCGACTCCCATGCCCAATATATGGACAGTGTGAGGCAGATGCGTGAGGAGCAGTTCCGGGAGGCGCAGGCCGACGCCGCCTACAACCACCATCTCCTCCAGGAGCACATGCAGGCGGAGGAGCAGATCGCCATGGAGAGGGCGGAGCAGAAGGCGCTGCTCGACTCGTACCGCTCCGCCCGCAAGGGCCGCCTCGAGCGCTGGCGATACCGCATGCGGGTGGCGGAGGCTGCGGCCGCCTACAAAGAGGCTAGCAAAGAGGGCGATGAAGCGGGCGTGGCGCAGTTTGGCGAGACCGAGGACGAGGCAGAGGACAATGCCGGCTCCGACGAGTCCCCGCTCCGCTGGCATCGATGAGGCCCTGCTCCGTCGAGGCCCCGCGGTGCCAACAATGAGGCAGAGGACACTACCGGATCCGTCGAGGCCCCGCCCCGCCAACAACGAGCCAGAGGACATCGCCGGCTCAGCCGAGGCCCCACCCTGCTGGCAACGAGACAGAGGACATCGCCGGCTCCGCCGAGGCCCCGCCCCGCTACCAACGAGGCCGCGCCACACAGAAAACGAGGAAGAGTAGAACACGGTAGGTCGCCGTCGCTCGGGTCCAAGTAAGGCCACCGCTGCTACCCTCCGGTTGAAGCTAAGCTAGGCCGGTTGACCATTGACGGCCGGTTAGCTTCTTGGCGATGACGTGGAGACGGAGAGCGGCGCTGGAGAAGAACGCTGCTTCTACTTATCTGCTGGTGCAGTTGGCTGACTGACACGTGGGCCCAACAGGCCACATGTCAGTTACGCAACTGCACCTGCAGTTAAGTCACTGAAGCTTCTGTTCGGCTCAGCGGGACACAGGTGGGTAGCTTCGGTTAATTAATTATACCTCCAACGCACCCCTTTTTAGTTGAAGAATGTACGAAATGTAATGAATTCCGGCATGTTTATATGAAATCCGACCGTGTATGAATGAATTTATTTCGATTAGTTCGAATTCCTGTATCACTGGCATTAGATGAACATGCAAAACAATACATACTAGCATTATTCCCAGGGTGGTCACCTCGTTTGCAGCAGTTTCACATGTACTCCCTCCGGTCCTTTCTAGTCTGCATACAAGTTTTGTCTGCAGTCAAAGTATCTCTACTTTGACCAATCTTATACAAAAAAGTATGCACTTTCACAATGTGAGAAGTAAAAAGGAACGGAAGGAGTACAAAGAGTTTAGAAGCTTTTTAGCGTTTCTGTACATTGCAATCAAACACACAGGCTTGGCAATTCATAGAGAACATTCAAAACAATCGATGATTATGCATCTCAGCGACTCACATGTCAGAGGCAATATTTACTTCACAACTAAAGAATAAAGAAAAAATTGGTCGACGCTGCTGACAGCAAAGGGCGTCCCATTCGAAAATATAAAACGCATGTCTTGCTAAAATCAATGAGCAAAATTTGACAAGGTTGTCCCATTCCAAAATATCAAATGCCTACGATTATGGAATGGGCAGGGTTTGCCATCAGTTCGGACATTGACATAGCACCTCGTGCTAAATAAACCAGTTGTTATTTTTGTGCAATTCCAGCAAAATCAACCAAATTCGCGTGTAGCTTGTATGATTTCGCCCTTATATGTTGCAACGCCTTGAACTTATCGGCACCTCCTTTCTTGTGGTGGAAATTAATGATTCGATGTATTTATGAACATTTTGTGCAGTTCCCACTGAAATCAAGCTGAGCACCCCTGTTTGCACAAATACAGAAAAGTGATTAGTATAAAGCAAATTGTACTATGAATTGACAGTTTCAACAGGCACATACATGGTCCATGTAGAGCACACTTTTAGAAAAATGGAACTCACCAGAAAGAATCCTAGAACAACATTGTACTCGCGCATCACAGCAAAAAAATGGAGATTTGTCAGTCCTTCTGAGCTGAAGTTAGTTTGGTCTTGTGGGGAGTAATGTAACCATCCATCAACTGCTCCTTCTGATGAGAAGATAGACAGGGCTTCTTCATCCTGGCATAATTGGAACTAGTCACTTCACGTACTCCATATTCTTCGTCAGAGGAAGATGATCCTGTTGTGCAAAGACAAGAGGACTACTAAATGCTAGCATCCCTGTTTGCTCGAAAAAAAAGGAAAGGAAATATTGAAAACAGCACAGATGAAGCACTTCTCAAGGACAATACCACTTTTTCATGACGGTATCTAAACAGTAGCACAACACCAATAGAGATGACAAAGCTCAATCATATGGATGAAATCAGTGGGCGAGTACCAACCTTTGTCAGGAGGCTTATTGTGTAGAGCATACACATGAAGCACTTCTCCGGAACCATCTGTTGCTATCTACGGTGGTGGCCATGCTTACTATATACTCCTCGATTAGTTTAATGTTTCCAACATCTTCTTGTGCAGTTCCACTAAAATATATGGTATCTTCAAAGAAGATCCTTGTTTGCACAAGTAGAGATAATTACATATTACATTAAGAGTGGCATCAAATCAGTGGCAAAACAATTGCTCGTTCCAGCCATAGCAATAAACTAAGATGCAAAACTATATCATTACTTGGGTCATCACAGTTCCAGTGCTTCATTACAGCACCGGGAGTTGATTTTTGTTTTTCTTCCGCTTGTTCTTCCCCTTCATCACTTTGTTCAGTAATAGACAAGCTTCGCCTTCAATGTAAGATTTGGCATGTCAATTAGGGAGCACAAGTATAGTACTAAACTTAATTTTCTGATGAAAGTGGCAAAATACGGGCCAGCAGTTGTGAAATATCCTTATCTTACCTCAATGGGATATTACGGTGCACATACAGATTGGAAGTCTTGTCTCCATTTGTGCAGTTCACTAAAATCAAGCAACATTATCGTACAAGTAGCACAACATATGAAAGCACACTACAGAGTCATGTGAAAGAAGGCTAGTACTGAGCTCTCATGATGCGGAATTCAAACAACTCACAAGAAGAAGATCTGAACCAAATTCGCCTTAATGGATAGGAAGTAAGATCTCCTCTTGTGCAGTTCCACTAAGATCAAGCAATCAAGCAACGTTGTCGGTGTGACACTTTGGTTGAACTTCACAAAACACTATTAAAAGAAAAGTGTATTGTGCAATGCAACAAAAGGTCACAATGGCAACGAGGTGAAGTAGATAACCCTGTTTACACAGAGGTGCAAAGGAAACAATTAGTGGTCAATAACGGTGGATGACACAGAAGCCAACAAAAAGAAGCATCTACCTTATCTAAATGGGAAAGAAAGCAAGACAGTGGCATTTCTCAAACGGTGGCATTAATTAATATTAACATAGAGATTATATTAACAATAAAATTCGTTAAACATGTAATTTGCTTTTAACTGTGGCATTGCATCAATTTTCCAGCGGCATTATTAGAGGGTGTTTGTTTACAGGGACATTTTGGTGTAGGGACTAAAAAAACTCCATGTCAGTCCCATCTAAACCAAACAGGAGGGACTTTTAGGGACTAAAAGTGGGCATTTGGGACTAAAGAAAGAAGACCCCGAGGGAGTCTTTTTGGGACTTTTTCCAACAGTTTCCCCTGCCACGCATCGCACCTTGTCTCTATTAGTTCATTACTAGGGGTAACATGGTCTTTTAGCATGTCATTTAATAACCTCTAGTCCATGTTTAGTCCCTGGAACCAAGCAGGTAGGGACTAGGGAGTTTTTAACCAAACAGGGCCTTAGATTAACAACAGCTAATGAGTTGCACGGGACAGTGGACGCACCAGCACCATGTGCATCTACCGATGTACTATGGTCATGCACAGTCTGTTGCAACAAAGAACAAACAACCAAGGAGCATATTTGTGTTGGTCCCAGTTTTGTTATCTTTAGACACCTTTCCCTATGTGAGCGCAGCAAATCTAGTCCTGCTCAAACTCTACAGCCTTGTCCCTTCCTTTCCTTTTTGAACTAGTACTTTCGCCCCTTCCTTTCCTCTTTGAACCACGTCCTAGATTTATACGGTACAACTTTCCCCACTACATTCCCCCGTTCCTTTCCTCTTTGAACCACGTCTAGATTCATGCTATACAACTTTCCCTCTTCATTTCCTCTTTGAACCACGTCCTATATTCATGCTATATACAACTTTTCCCACTACTTTCCCCCACTCCTTTCCTCTTTGAACCATGTCCTAGATTCATGGTATACATGCAGCTAGAGCAATGCATGTGGAGTAAGTAAATTATACCTTAAGGTTCTTGGGGCGTGGTTTGGTGGGCGACGGGACGGCGGCGAAGAAGAAGGGGTCGGAGGCCCTCCTGCGCCGCCGCTGGCTGGAAAGTGAACAGCTGTGCTGGTAGTCCCTCGCCGACAGCGACAGCGTTAAGCCTCCTTCCCTTCCCGACGAACGGATCCTGCCAGCTCTTTGAGCAGCAGTGAGGGGAGAGAGAGGCCAACAAAGTCTTTTTTAGATCTGGAGAGGGCGAGAGAGTGTGAAGAGAGCAACTACAAGCGTTGAGGCTCCAGCGGGAGAGGGCGAGAGAGTGTGAAGAGAGCAACTACAAGCGCTAAGGCTCCAGCGTGTATATATATACTGGAGAGAGAGAGTGTGAAGCGTGCAAACCCTAGAAAACATTTTGACCAGTCAAAGAATCCTCCTGGCACAAATTATGCTCAAGTGTAGTTATCGAACCCGAGACCTCAAGTTTGATGAGAGAACAGGGTAACCAGCTACACAACCCTCCCGTTGTGTTCAACGAGAGGGAAATAACCTTTTATACATTCCTGCATTCGTGTGACAAGCATGCCGTGTTTTTTTGTGTGTGTGGGAGTCATTGGGATTTCAATCATAATCGTGTCATGTGGCTTGGGTGGTAAGACTATCCACAGTGGTGCAGAAATAATGCAGCCTTAGTCACCTTACCTCTCTCCACGTAGTATGTTGGGTCCCACTAGTCAGAGGGTGAAACAAAAAAATTAATACGAAAAATTAAAAGCGTCAGTGGTGTATCTTACCTCACACATCTCGCTACTGCTCGGGAACACTGTCCAATTGATCCCTCTGTTCGCTCACGTACTATTTTAAGTGAATCCTTATTATAACATGCACACAAATTTTGGGCACTTGTATTCGACTTAAGTCAGTGTGCCACCGTATCTCGTATACTTACTACTCCCTCCGTCTAGGTGTAATAAGTCACGTTAGAAGGTGCAACGGGACCAAGGTGCGTGCGTGTGCGTGTGTGTGTGTGTGTGTGCGTTTAACAGCATGTGTGTGTTAGAGAGAGCGACAGATCGACCTACTCCTACAGAGAGATGTTGTGTAGTGTATGGATTTAGCCGCGAGAGTCGGTGCATCCTCTCATTTCCGGGCATGTCCGATAGGGACATGCGGACAGCTGCCACGCTCGCTCCTGACCATCCTGGCCCACCCAAAGCCCCTCCATCGCCCGTGCGCGCTTCCTGCCCAAAACGGTCAGCGCCGCTCCAAAGAATCGGTGCCGCATTCATACCCGGGCAGAGCGGACGCGACCTCTCACTAGCGCAAGAGTGATGGTTGCTTCGTCCGTCCAACTTACTGCTGGGTCTATGTGATTTGATGGCTCATTGGTCTTTATTACTGAGGTGGTAGGACTGCTGGATGTCCCACGCTTTCGGCGAAAGGAGGTACTACTACTAGATTAGCGTTTTCTCCATTCTTACAGTGGAGGCGTGCAAGAGCAGTGAAAACACGCAGGCTCAGTGATTACATGGCCCACCTCACACTATCACAGGAGCAGTGAAAATTATCGATTTCATAGAACTAAAAAAACTCTATAACCGCATGACAAATGTGGTAGCCAAACTAAATAAACTCCCATCATCATTTAGATCATCCCTCGTGAGGAAAAAAGATCAGCCAACTCCTACTGCATAATGGGATTATATTTTTCTTTTTGACATGTTAATGGGACTTAAAAGCTCACTTACATGCATGCTACCGGTGCATGCTTGCATGCAGACATGTTGATGTGATTTAAAACCCACTCACATGCATGTGCCACGGTATTTCTGCATGTTTGCATGTGGCTTAGTGCGGAGCCTCTCAACGTCTAGATCAGACGGCTATTATGGACTGATTTACTTCATCTAACGGCTACATAAATTTTGATGATGTGGCTCAAGGAGAGGATAGAGAATTCCTAGTAGTTGGGGCTAGCTATTACTAGTAGATAAGTCTTTGTAGAGACTCCACTACATACGGAACAAAATGAATGAATCTACACTTAAAATGCATCTATATACATCCGCATGTGGTTCATGGTGAAATCTCTACAAAAACTTATATTTAAGAATGGAGGAAGTACTAGTATAGTACGTACTATAATTTATCAGTGAGATAAATTTGTACAATGCTATGAAGCTTCCAGCTTCTGTTACATGTATCTTGCGTCCAAGGTTGCTCGTTGCAACATTTCATCAAATACAAAGGAGACTAAGATGCATGCTATTGCATCTCAATGATTGATAGATCATAGCAAATATGTACTCCCTCCGTTCCAAAATAAGTGTCTCAACTTTGTGCAAACTTTAGTACAAAGTTGTACTACTACTAAAGTTGACACTTATTTTGGAACAGAGACAGCTAAACAAAAAAGATCCATGCAGTCCCTAGCCCCTGAACCGTGAACCCTGACCAGGCTTCAATTTGCTGGCAACGTTCGAGCTTCCTAATAAATGAAGTTTGCAACCTTTTGACCATCGGATCATTTTGTGCAGTTTCACCAAAATCTAGATGAGCAACCCTGTGGCAATGAAATTGAAGAAGCGTGATTAGAATAAGATTACTGCGACTAGTTGATGAGACATAAACTCATCACAAATACAGTACGTAGAAGCCAGTAGAGGTATGTGTGGGGCAAAGAAGTAGATAAATATCCACAGGGAGTGATGTGGGCAGCTGGAGCAGTGGTGCAAGCCGGTTGTAAAGGGAGTTGTACCTGAGGGACGTAGCTCAACCTTGAGGAGGGCGGCGGGAGGCGGCAACTGCCCACATCGCGGCAGTGACCAATGGACAAAGGCAACCTCACCGGCTTTGTGAGAGAGAACGGCGGGGACCCCTGATCGGGACGTGCTGATAGTGGGTTTTCTCCGTCGGCGATGGCCACCGCATCTACACTAAGCATCCACCCCTTCCCCAAGCGGATGTGATCCACCGGGATGTTAGAGATGTGGCAACAGTCGTTTTGTTTGAGAGAGTGTGAAGAGAGCAATCCCAGCAAGCAACCGTGTAGGCTGGCCCGTCCTGACTATGTATATAGTGGAGCGGTTTCCTTTTCTCTCCATATGAACCTATCATATTGCGTACGTGCCACTGAAGAAAAAAAACTTTATTTATAAATTACGCGGCACCTACTACTCGTTCTCCTATAACCTTACGCTTGGCATCTCCAAAATATTAACATTGCGATTGGCTCTTCGCCTCTTCGGGAAGTCGAGCAATAATGGTAGTGGAGTATATATCATTCTGGCTATATGAGACCGAATGAATTGCTGCACGTCCACCACGTGGGCGAGGGTCGAGGGGCGAGGGAGAGTGCTAAATACGGAGCAAAATGAGTGAATCTACACTCTAAAATACGTCTATATACATCAGTGTTTGGAGTATGTACTAGTAGTTCATATTGAAATCTACTAAATGACATATATATTCCAAACAATATGATATAATCTCTATAACCAAGGTAGTAGGGACGAGGAGTAAACGGAGGGAGTAGTAAATTTTTCTCCTCGTCCTGCGAGCCACCGCACGCATGGGCGAGGGAGCGGGCGTAAGGCGGGGCAAACTTCACCTCATCCTGCGAGCCACCGCGCCCGTGGGCGGGGGAGACGGCGTACTAAGCAAGCTTCTCCTCGTTCTGCGAGTTGACGGGACACATCAAAAGTACTCCAGTGTATAGAGACTTGCCTCTAAGGTAGGCCCCACATGGTTTGCCTCTTTTTTTAATTTAACATAACGCGTCAGGTCGCAATTTGTTTGTTCACCCGTGGTAGACGATCCTCCCTCCACTAAGTGGACAACCAGTACACGTACCAAATTACCACATGGGCTGCCTTTTTTGTACAGAAATGAGCTCCACCGTGTACCCGCGCGGGTGTGGTTGGGAAAGAGACGGGAGTACGTGCGCCGTGCATGCACCTCTTCTCTTCGTGCACGTCCCCCACCTACGTGGGTGTGTGTGAGAGATACAAACCGCGCTCGTGAGTGTTTTTTGTTTTTGGGTGGGGGTGGGGTGGGGGTTGATTTCGTGAATTATTTGTGGGAATATGTGTCAATGACATCTCAAACAAATTTTTGCATGCAATGTGTGTGAAATGGAGGCCTATCCATATCATACATAGAGGGTCGGGCAATCCACGAGAAGAGAGGGAGGGGTCATAGCTATCGATAGAGTCGAAGAGAGGATCAAGTGGGTGGGTGCGAGATCGATGAAGAGAGCCATCGAAATTGTGTGTGTGTGTGCGCGCAAGTCAAAGATATAGGGCGACTGGCCTACCGGAATGTTAGAGGGCACATGTCAAGTTTGTCTGTGGCAGGGAGACATGACTAGAGCGATCGATATATCGGTGTGTGTGGGGGGAGGGGGTGGGGGGAGGGGTAGGCAGAGGCCTAACTATAGAGGTAGAACGACTCGTATATGTGTTGAGAAGGAGAGACCCAGCTATGTCTTGAGGGAGATCGGTCGACATCCATACATAACTGAAGGACGGGAAATATGATGAGATAGAGAGAGAGAGGAGAGAGGGAGGGAGGGAGAGGGAGGGAGAGGGGTAGAGTGCTGGATGGGTGATGGAGTTGCTTCTCGAAGATGGTGGGAGAGGCCTACTAGACAAACTGAGGGTGGAACTGCAATGTTATCAATAAGAGTGGGGATGTGTTTCTATGTGTTCCTGTGTGTGATAGATCTGTCGGGACGCATCCATGGATGATGAAGGGGAACCATGTGTTTGGTAAGCAAACCTAACTAGATCGGTAGATCAATTGTTGTTTGTCGGAGGAAGGGAGAGACACAACTAATGAGGTAGATCGATTGATGTGTGGGTAAAAATGAGTTATAAGGACCTATCTAGCTATATGTATAGCGAGAGATCGGTCGGTGTACGTCCATTTGTTAGAGGCAAATAAGGCCCAGCGAGACGGATAGACAGAGAGAATGGAGCTAGGAGGTGGTGCGAGAGGCCCAACTACTAGCTAGATAGGGGGAGGAGTGTGCGGTTGTGAGAACGATGAAAAGAGGGGCGAGAGTATACACGTGTGTCTGACCGTATGAGAGACACTAGGCAAGGACACATAAAGGAGGACATTGAAGGTGTGTGTGTATGTTGTAGGAAGGCATCGCTGGAGAGGTTTATCGATCGGTGTGTGTCGGAAAGGAGTTGTGGAGACTCTGGGAGAATGACCTAAAGAAAAAAATGAATGTGCCCGGTGGATAGAATGTCAAGGGAGGGGAGGGTGAGGAGGGCGTGTGCATGCACGAGAGAAAGTTAGCAGTAGCTACAAAGGTTAGAGGATTGTGTGGGTGTAAGAGACTAACAAAGATCATAATTTGATATGAAAGCGTATTCATATATTTGAATAGGAGATCATAGTGTTTTAAACATTGCATGCATGAATATAGCGGTGATACACGTGTTGTGCACATGTTATACCATAATGTGATAATGCATGGCGTTTGCAACTCACAGCTAAATGCCAAACAATCTAAACCATACTATACATCAAACAATCTCACATTTTATTTAAATTTGTGATAATGTCTGGTGTTTGCACCTTACAACTAAATATCGAACAACCTAATCAATACTATACATCGAACATTCTCACATTTTATTTGAATTTGTGGTAATGTGTGGTGTTTGCAACTCACATCTAAATACTTGTAGCCGTAGGGGGCGGGGCACCATACATAATGTGATAAACACATTATACATATGAGACATGGTTTAGATTATGAAGATCTAGCTAGATCTAGAAATGTAATGTGATTTGAAATCAAAATAAAGTGGATTCAAAAATTCTAGTTCGAGTTCATATAGTACACATAGTTCATATGTAACTCGAGGCTAATCATGTGGTGTGCGGTGAAGATAATACACAAACGATGGTTTTAACTTGACAATAATGATGATTGTAGATCTTATTAAAACAGAGAAACGAATTCAAATGCTTTGACTTCACAACAATCATTATTGTAGATCTTATTCAAATAGAGAAACGAATTCAAATTTAGTTCATATTGAAGCGGTAGTATATACGTTTGGAATGCACTAAAACGTTCATTTGAGTAGTAGGTTGCATGCATTATACACATAGAGAAATATTTTAATTGAAAATAACATGAATTCAAAGTTTTGAATGACATTTGTAGTGCGCATTGATTTGGCACAGTACACGTTAGGCTTGTCCAGAAATTTCAACCCGCGCCTTGTTAGCCCGAAATATTTAAGATATATGTTTGTCTTGTTGTGCTCCGACAACTCCCTCCATCTCAACCCGCGCCTTGCTATTCCGAAATTGCAACGCACATGAAAACTCCCACCTCCTGTGAAATCCCGACACGCGAAATGCCTGTGGTACCCCTGAACCGAAAGAACCGCCTCAAATCAGTGGGGGTACTTTCGTAACTTACCCCACATTTCGGACAAGCGCGTCTCTAAGCCATGGTTCCCCACTGCCATCCCATCCGCCCACCCATTCGTACACCGAGGCCGCGAAAACCCGCGACGAAAGCCCACACCCTGCTCCGTCCACCACCCAGCCGGAGTCTCTTCCCTGATGCCGTCGTCCACAGCAACACCTCGACGTCCCTCATCCACCGTACCGGATGAGGATCCGTCGTCGATATCATCATCCCACCGGTTCAGCCACCCCGTCCTCCACCTCCAAGGAGCTGCCCCGATGTTCCCCTCGTCTTTCGTGCCACCTCCATTCCCACATCGCCATCTTCACCTGCACCACCGGAAGAGCATCATCATCACTGTTTCCTCGGATGAAGTTGCGGCCTAATCAGCGCCACCAAAGAGGTTGTACACTAATCGCCGCATTTTCTTCTTGATTCGATTTCATGGTGCTGCCGGCGCTTGGTCCCAAGCCGACACGGCGCGGCTCCATCCACGGCGGTGTCGCCGGCCACTTCCTCCACGGCATCGCTCCCTCGGCGGCAACGTCCACATCAGTAGGAGATGCTGCTGCTTTAGCTCTCGCTCGCGCTGAAGCTCTGCTCTTGCTCCCGGTCCCCTGCCTGGTTGGCTCTTGCTATTTCTCTTGCTCGCGCTGCTGCTCTCGCTCTTGCTCTTGCTTGCGATGCTGCTCCGATTTAGCTACACTTCAGTCGACTGAATCGACTTTTGGGTCAGTCAATTTTCAGGGGGTGGGGGGGGGGCTCGCCGGGGTGAAGGACGAACTAGCCGCAGCGGGGAGGGGGGCTCGCCGGAGAGGTACCCCATTATCTATCTTAGGGTTCAGGATGGGGGGCGGTGGTCGCCGGCGGTGGCGGGGCGTTGGCGGGGCGGTGGCGTGGGGATCACCAGAGAAAAGCTCGGCACGGGGGGCCTAGAGGGATGGCCGGGGCAGCGGCGGACCAGCGGTGGGGAGTGTTTTCGGGGTGGACGGGGCGGCGCACCGCCGGCCGCGGGCGGCGGGGGCTGTTGTTTGGCCGGTGGTGGCTGGCGGCTCAGGGGGGTGGAGGTTGAAGATGAACCGTAGGCCCTTGATTTCGTATCCAACGGCTGCAAAATTGACTGACCAGAGATGAAAAAGGCAGTCGACCGACGTGTAGCCTCACCTTGCTAGTGCGTTCAGTTTCGACTGCAAAATTCAGTTTCGACAGCAAAATTCAGTTTCGACAGTTAAGTTCAGTTTCGACAGCTAAGTTCAGAGATGAGCGGCTGATGTATTTTACATCTAGCACTTTGTGGTTATGTATTTTATGTCATGTATTGGAGATGCTATTAGAATTCCACTCAGGTTAACATTGTTCGTTGTCTCTCTTGTCCTGCTTCAGCCTCGGCGTCGTACAACTCACTGGAGCTGCTCCAACGACGAAACCCTCCATCACAGTGGAGCAGTACCTCGGGCACCATCTCCAGACGCCTAAGATCTTCTTCCCCTCCTCCGACAGCAAAGTCAGCCGGAGCATCCTCACCGCCAACACAATCACGCTGAGATCGACAAGGCTTCGCCAAAGAGGTTGTACACTTGTTGCATCTCCTTTTTACTCAACATGTTATATATATTGTCCACTGAGCACATGGATTTGTTCCTTTAGTGTCTCTTTGAAAGAAAAAAACATAGGAATTTTAATTTTCACTTGTCCTCCTTTTCAAATTCCTATTCATGAAGCACAAGACTAAGAGATAGTAGCATAATAGCATTATAACCGTACTTTTTTGTGGTTTGACTTAATCTCACCATGCTTCTTTGCATCCTGTGATCTTCCAATTGTTGTGAATCAAACACCCAGATTGGCAGAAATCCTGCGTTTTTAAATTCTCTGTTTTGCACGTGCATTCCTATCCTATTCCTATCTATTTCCTATCCCTGCATTGTTGGAATCCTCCGATTCAAACGAGCCCTTACAGAATTAGTTCTCTTACAGATAGTGGTCAAATAAAACCTTGTGTGGTTTGTCCCGCTCCTGCTGCGCCGTCGTCCACCACAGCTCAGCTGCTCCAACGACAGAAGGTCCAGCACAGCAGGGATCCGGCCTCCAGACTGTCTTTCGCCGCCTCAGATATTCTTCCCCGCCGCTGGCAGCCATGAAAACTGCATTACCATCATCAACCGAGCAGATGACCTCGAGGACTACACGGGTCCGCAAGAGAGGTCGCACTCTTTCGTGTCTACTTACGTTATGCATCGCTTAATATTACATGCTACTTTATCGTCATGTTCACCAATTAGACTCTGAGTCAGCTCCAAACTAATGGTCAAACTTGATTTTTTAAAAGGTTGTGGGGTACATATCGGGGCTGCTATCAATAGTATCTCTCTATTATCTGGTTAATCTCCGGTGTCTACTATGAGTTTCATGTTGGGTGGGAAACAAACAGTAAAGAAGCCATTATCTGTATTTTTTAACTGAAGCCATTATCTGCCTGCTGTTATTGGTTTTGGGTCTATCCATAGGTTGCTACCATCAATCTGGATTTCTGCATGCACTCCTTACATAATCTCACTATGTTTTATTTCTATGCATGACAGTTATTATAAACAATGGAACTGAACATGTAGAGCAAAAGAGACGAGCCTTGCATGGCAATAAAATTTCATGCAGACGTCGCTCCATGGTAGGCGCAAAGGCATCCCCCCTCCATGCATTTCGGATTGTAATCGAGAGGAAGATATCTGTTCTGAGGGGGATTCAGAAGGAGAAGACAACTCCTATTTACCCCCTGAGGTCTTCGCTCTAACTTGGCATGCTGATGTTGGTTATATCATGCATGTGGTGTCTTGCATTGCTTACTTTATACATCAAATATGTCATCTGCTTAGTTTAGACATCCTTTGTGCGAATGCCATCTATTTAGTTTATTCATCGTTTATGTGAATTATGCAATGCCATCTTGTTTAGCCAGGCATCATATATGTGAATTTTGCAATGCCATCCTGCTTAGCCAGTCATCTTATATGTAAATTATATCAGGCCATCCTTTTTTTGTTACATATTACATTTGTCAACAATGTTAGTACATTCAACTGCTCTTCGTGTGCATCAGCCATTTGACACGGTGATGGCAAATTCTGGAGTGAAAACAAGGTCTTCAGAGCAGACTATGCTATCTGACGAAGCGCATATCTCGCTGGTTACGGATAGCTCCTCAGAGGAGGATTCAGAGACAGATGACCAGTCCTATTCTCCCCCCCCCCCCCCGAGTTGTATGCTCTAACTTGGCAGGGTTATGTTGCTCATATCGTGCGTATGGTGTCTCGCATTGGTATGTCATTTGATTAGTTTAGACATGCTTTGTGTGAATGCCACCTGTTCAGTGTCTAATTACCATATATGTGAATTATGCATTGCCATCTTGTTGCAAGATATTATATATGTGAACTATACAATGCTATCTTATTACAAAGGCATTATGTATGTGAATTATCCAATGACATGTTGTTTAGCCAATCATCATGTATGTGAATTATATCATGCTATCATTTTTTGTATTACGTGTTCCATTTGTCGACAACGTTTGTATATTCAACTACTCTTCCTGTGGATCAGCCATTTGAAGTGGTGATGGAAGTCTCTGGAGTGAAAACAAGGTATTCAGAGCAGACAATGCTACCTGCTGAAGCAGACATCTTGCTGCTTACAGAGAGCTCCTCATAGGAGGATTCACAGACTGATGACCAGCCCTATTTCCCCCCTGAGGTCTATGCTCAAACTTGGCAGGGTTATATTACCCATGTCATGCATGTTGTCTTGCATTGCTTAGTTTTTAAATCATATATGGATTGCCATCTGCTTATTTGCTTACTATATAAATCATATATTTGAATTATATCATGCCATCATGTTTACATAGTACATACACATCATCTATCTGAATTATGGCATGGCAACCCATTTAATAAAGACATCATATAGTTATATCATCTCATCATGTTTAGTGTTTACAGTCATCATATTTTGAATTGTGGCATTCTATCTGTGAATGTATGTGAATTATGGCATGCCAACCTATTTAATAAACACATTATATAGTTATGTCATGTCATCCTGTTTACATAGTCTCATAATTTGAACTATGTCTTTCCATCTTTTTTAGTTAGCCATCATAATGTGAAATTGTGTCATGCTATCCTGTTTAGTTAGCCATCATATATGTGAAATTGTGGCATGCTATCATGCCCTCTTTTATTCCCCACTATCCATTGCACCTGTCTATCATACAATGTCTATACTTTCAATTACAATGTCTATATTGTTTATGCAGATAAGGTTCAAGATAGAGTAACAACACGGTCTTCAGAAAAGATAGTGCTACCAGTTGATGCAGATAGAACCACGGTTGTACTTGCCCAAGGACCAGATCCACCACACATAACTCAAACTCTCACAGATTGTACCCCTACCCAGTTGGACAGAGAACCAGCTACACCCCTTCTAACCCCAACCCTGGAAGATAGTAACCTAGTTCTAGTTGACACAGCACCGTCTCCACCATAGAGCACCCAAACACGAGCAGTTAGTAAGGGAACTGCAGTGCCCAAAGCACGAGGACCACCACTCCGAATCCCAACTCAACGCTTAAAGGAGAAGAAGATTTGTTCTCAGGTCAGGTTTTGTAGCTATGGTTCATACTCCTTTGCTCTTGCATTACTGTATTTACTCATACCAACTATTTTCAAATTTGAAGGATGGAATTGAAACTCCAATGGCGCAACAGGTATGTTTTAAACCTGTTTCTTTAATTGGTTTGCTGTTGTAACCTGCTCTATGTTGATTTCGGTTTCAATTGAATAAACAGTTATGTTCTCATGTCATGCACATTACAAGTGTTGTTATTGCTCTATAGTTACCCACACTTATATTCTGTCTATTCTGCTTTGTCTTGAGCAAATATTATTTGAACTGTGTCTCTATCTTGATTTGGCGACAAAAACTAGAATGATATAGACCATAAAGTGACCATGGTACATAGATATATGTTTGTTTCATGCTGTTATCCTGTCCACTTTACTACTGAACTCATTTACCAAAATGAGTTTCATATACAACATGGTAAACATGTGATCTGTCTGCTTGTTTCTCTTTCAGACTGCGGGCAAAATATTGGAGAATAGTACCGCGTTATCCAATATTAAAGGAAGTAATGCAGATAAGGTTCAAGATAGAGAGACATCCCTGTTGGTCTCCAAGAAAGCTGATAAAAACTATCTTGACGACAGTGAGGGAGCCCAAAAGTCCTGTCTTGATGTAGTGTTCGAGTCACTGGCCACTACTGCTGGCACAAGCTCTTCGAACTCGCTGCCTGAATCAGTTCGTCTTCTTGAGTCTCAACTTCAAGTTGAAAGACATCAATCAGATGTGCTGCGACAGGAAGCTGAAGGACTGAGGAAGACCCTGCAGAATTCATATGCATATTTTCTGGTGCAACAGCAAGCGCTGGAGGATTTAAGCGCGAAACAAGAGAAAGTTAATAAGCTTGCTAAGCATCTTGCCAGCATTATGGGTACCCAGGATATTGTTTCTTGAGATCTTCTGAAGTGGTTTCAGTTCGGGATTTGTTTTGCTGCGGCGTTTATTTGCACTGGTCGCCAACTTTGACAACTAGTGTATATGATATGATGCTTTGTTCCCTATATTTGCACTGGTGGCGAACTTTGATGCCCAGTGGATGTAATATGTGTAATAGCCGTGATAGCCTAGCGTTAGTTGCTTGCTTATTTATTTCCCGGTTGTCTTGTTTATTTGTTTGCTTGTAGTCATTGCAGTTCTTTTCCCGCGGTTAGCTAGTGGTTGCAATAACCTATTTTTTAAAACTAGGCCACAATAACCATGGGCTAATATTTACTGTAGTGACACTTGGCCTCCTACTGCCCGTAGAAACAGTGGGCCTTCTATGGGCCGTAGAAACAATGGGCCTTCTAAGGGCCGTAGAAACAATGGGCCTTCTACGGGTCGTATCATCAATGGGCCTTATATGGGTCGTATGATCGATTGGCCAAACATGGGCCAAATAGACCGCATTATGGCCGTAAACGGGCTAGAGTTGGAATCGTCCGTTCATGGGCCGACCATAATGGGCCATCGTTAATAGGCCGTATTTGATGACACTATGAAAAGGGCCCAACGTATTAACGGACCACAAACGGGCCGACTATAACCACGGGCTGAATTTGGCCCACAAGCAGAAAATGACAGTAATGGGCCGTAAGTAAACGAATGCTGGAAATGAGCCCAAGAATAAATGGGCTCTGAGAAGGCCGAAAGATAACATGGGTTGGATATGGCCCAACGGAATAACGGGTCGTTAATGGGTATAAAGTGATACACTGTTCATTACGGACCAGTTTCACCACGGGCCGTTAATGGGTGTAAAGTGATACACTGTTCATTATGGGCCATTTTCACCACGGGCCGTTAATAGGCCAAGAGTTACATACGGCCTCATATGGGCCGAAAGACGTCATGGGCCATACATGGGCCAAAAGTGAAAACGGGCTGGAATCATATTGGGTGGCCCAGAAGACGCTACTGGGCCTAATTCAGATAGGGCGTAACGGGCCTTGGGTTAGCGGGCTGTAAGTGGGCTATATGCGAATAGGCCGTTAACAGGCTTTCCATGGGCCGGCCCACCACCTTTTGACCAAGTCAAACGGGCCAGCCTTTTCACAGGAATGGGCCTCTGTTGGGCCGTGCCACGTGTCGACGTATCATAGGCGCCTTCCGTCCAATGAGTGGATGACATCTATCCCAACAATGAGCCGACACGTGTTTCCTCCAGCCAATGATGATTTTACACGTGGAAAATCCCCATTGGTCAGGGCTATTAACGGGTTATCGGATCCAAAACCCGACCCGATAGCTTAACGGCGTTCCGTTACGGTGGATGCCACGTGTCGGTCACCCTTGACGAAAGCACTTCTGTGACGCGCGATTTATCATCATGGAAGTGGACACTTCCGTGATGATAATTTTGGTAATTTCATGGTACACATCTACGACAGCACAGGTATGACTATCTTGATTCTGTCATAAATTTGTCATGGATGTACATCCATGAAAAAAAACGCGACCTACTGTGACAAACACGTATCATCATGGAAGTGTATTTTTTTGTAGTGTAAGGCGGTGCTATGGGGATGGAGCAGCCGCGATAGACGAGGCGATCGTCGGACCAGCTCCTTGCAGGTGGACGACGGGGCGGCTAAATCGGTGGTACGATGGGATGGACGGCGGGTCCTCATCCGGGGAGGAGGATGAGGGACGCCGAGCTGTTGCGGTGGACGGCGTCGTCGGGGAAGAGGCTCTAGCTAGGCAGGGTGAGGTGGCGGATGGAGGAGGGTGGGGTTTCGCGGCTGGGCGGAGAGGTTATGGTGGCATGGGATTTCGAATGGCGAAAAGGAGGCGATGGGAGGGGGACCTTGACTTAGGGACGCGCTTGTCCAAAATGTAGGGTGTGTTACAAAAGTACCTGTAACGCCCGGATAATTTGGCTAGAGTAAAACTCTCCTAATGATGCCATGTCATCTGCGATTACTGTTAATAATCTCGGGATAATTCGAAACCGCATCAAGTTCAAACTTAAAATTAAATTCGACAATAAAAGTTTTTCAAAATTGAAACAAAAATGTTCGATGGACGCCAAATATTACAAACGTAATTATGGTGCAGCAAACACATTTTTACAAAATACCTAAATGCCCTAAACTAAATAAACCAGAAATTAAAAAAAAGGAAAAGAAAAGAAATTACAAAAGAACCAAAGGAAAGGACAAAGACCCCCCTGGGGCTTCGGCCCATTCCCTCGCACCCGGCCGGCCCAGGTGGCCCAGCTGCCACCTCCCCACCTCTGTCACCATCTCCCCACGCCCCCCCCCCCACTGTTCGTCCGGCCGCGCCCGCGTCGCCGTCGGACCAGCTCGCCGCACCCGCGCCATGGCGCTGCTTGGCCGCCGCTGCCTGCTGCGGTGCTGCTGTCCCCATCGTGCGTGTGCGCCCGATGTCGCCCGCGCCCAGTACGCGCCTGCGTCGTCCGTTGTCTCACTCGGGCCCATTGCCTTGTTGCAGCCTCGCTCCACCATAGCTGCTCCACCATGGCTGCAGCCACCACCCGCGACGCGCCGTCACCCGCTCGGCCCTCATACGGGTCGGGCACCCGCAGCGACCCAGCGCCCGAACCCGCTAAGGCCCCTGGGCAATGACATGCGGGGTCCACCCGAAATCAAAACAATAAATAAATGAAAGATATAGTAATTAAAATAGTTAGTGCCGGGGAAAAGCTGGCTCCACGAGCACCTATGGGGACGGAGCCCCTTTCGGTTCGGTGGGGGGCAGAGGTCGCACGAAGAGCAGATCGAGGCGGGGCACGCGAGCGGTTTTTACCCAGCTTCGGAGCTCTCCGGAGAGATAATAGTCCTACTGCTGCTTTGTGGTTTGTATTGAGTTCTTGCTCGGGAGCGCTGAGTGCTATAGTACACTCAAGCAGCTAACGAGACCGAGAGTTCTTCTGTTCGTCCTCCCCCCCCCCTTTTCCACGTTGTGCATGGGCCTCCTTTTATATGCTCAAGGGGTCTCCAACAGGTGGCAACGGGGGCAAGGGCAAAAATGGAAAGGTGTTGTGGTAGGTACAGCTACCTACATAGTGTATCATACCTAACCCTGACGGCAGGGGACAAGGGCATTAAATGCCTATCTACATCACCCAAACAGTGCAGAAAAGGGACCGTCAGGGACGCCACCGCTCGCCACGATGGCGATCTTGTCAGCGCCATTTGCCATGGTGCACCCCTGGCTGCACAGCCTCCCGCCACGTGCGCCTGGAAGGGTCCCAGAGCGACACGTTGATGGATGTGCTGGAGCGCGGGTACAGAGTGGCTGCTTGCCGCGGCAAGCGCCTTGTCGCGGTCGTTGTCTTGTCGCGTCCAGAAGCTTGTCGCTCGTCGGGTCCTGCCGGGACGCGTGGCGCGTCGCGGCAAGTTCCTTGAGATGCCTTGGTTGGCCTTCCCGGCAAGCTCCTCTTGCCGGGGCTTGGTGCCTTGAGTGACCTTCCCGGCAAGCTCCTCTTGCTGGGGCCTTGTCTCCTTGGCTTAAATACTTCGTTCTTGGATGGCTCCAAAGGAACCAAGTAGGTCCTTGGCAGTAACCTGGCAGGCCTTGCCGCGGGGCGCTGCAACTGCCCGTGCACAAGTTCGGGATACTAGGGTACCCCTACTCTAGTACATCGACAGGAGCCCCCGGGCCTGGGCCATACACGGTGCCGAGCGCTGTTGGGCCAGGCCCAAAACAGGGCACGGGCACGCGCGGCCAGGGTCACGTCGCATCTGACTCCGTATCCAACGCGCCTTCCCCGAACAGCACGCGTCAATCGCGGCGTCGTGGGAGTAATCGTTGGTGGCTTGTTTATTTGAAAGGGCGAAACGCCCGCCCCCTCCCTCCTGAGGTGTGGAGGCGTGGTCTTCGAGGCGTCCACTCCCCATGATCACGGGGTGGGGAGAGGTCGCCTCATCCGTCGCCTCGGTTCTGCACGGCTGCCACGCGGCTTCCATGCGCTTGGGGTGGCGAACGGTGGAGGCGGGAATCTGGGCCGTCGTGGGTCGATGCAGCGGGTCAGTCCCAGTTCCCTGCTCCTGCTGTGCCCTGATTAGCTGAGCGGGGCGGTCGAGCCCCCACCCCGTTCCTTTATAAGGGGGGGGGGACGGAGGCCCGTATTCTTTCATCTCCTCTTCCTTCTCTTCTGCTCCCTTCTCTCTCATTTGCCATGGAAAAAGGGAACCCTGGTCCTTCAATGGTGGCGGCAAGGGTCGCCGCTAGACAGCGCGTCCCTCCCTCTCCCGCACCTACGGCGGCGGAGCCAGCCGCAAGGGGGAGAGGGAGGGGGCGAGGCCGTGGACGAGGTCAAGGGCGAGGCCGAGGCGCTCGGGGAAGAGGTGGACGGGGCGGCTCGCCGGCCTCGCCTCCGCCAGCGGCTCCTCTTCCCGTGGCGGTCCATATTGGGGACGACCCTTGCGAGTTCTTCATCAGGCTGCGTCGGCCGCCTCGTCGTCGCCTTCGTCTCCCGACTCCATTTGCGAGCGCGATGGAGTTGGATCCGCCCGAGACACTGAGGATGCACATGAGGGGCTGCGGAATCAGCGGTACGCGAGTCCGCGTTGACTTCCCGGACCCTGATGTGATGTATCTTGGTCGAGGGTGGAAGACGTTCGCCCGTATCCACAGCCTGACGGAGGGGCTCACCCTCCATTTTAAGCTGATGGAGGGCGGTCTCCTCTCCGTCAAGGTCTTCAGGTGCTTCGGGACTCGAGCAAGGTGCTGCGTGGACAGCTCCTCCGACAGTGAAGGCTCCTCCTCGGACGGGAGTGATGAGGAGGGCAGCGACGACGAGGGTAGAAGGTGGCGGGATGACGGGTCCGACTAGGTGTCGGGCGCCGCCCCGTGTGGCACCGGCGACCCCATCATCCGCGTCGCCGGCTCCTGGAGCTTCTCGGGGCTGTCTCCTTGGGCGGCTGGCGTAGGGAGGCTGCGGAAGAGGAAGAGGGTGGGCGGCAAGGCCGTCAACTTGGAGTACGAGGGCGTGACGCCCTCGACAGCGTGCTGACGTCCTGCCGCCTCGTCTTCGAGCCCTGCTTCCGGCGCCGCCATCACCATCCAGCCTTTGGACATCCACCGAGATGTTCTCTTGGTGTCTTCTGCCACCCGTAGCTTGCCTAGGCGCCCCTTTTTCCCTTCTCGCCTCCTTGATCTACCTCCTGAAGAGAGGGACAAGAAACGGATTACGGGCACCTTATCTCTTTTTAATTTGTAAGCCCTCGGGCCTTAGCTGCATTTAAATCTTGTAATCCCATCATTCATGTTCTTCATTCTCTATGGACTGTACCTGAGTGGAATGCCTTTTTATGAAAAGGGGATGCTTGCCGGGTCACTTGTCTTGTGGGTGGAACCCACGTCAAGGAGCAAATCCTTAATATCTTTAAGATAGACACTTTTTTCCCGGCAACAGGCCCTGCCGTCTTCCCACGTCGCTCGACCTTTCTCACGGTTTTAGCAGAGGCAGGGAGGAGGCGGGTTCAGTCTCCTCGTTTCGTCCCTTTGCTGCTGCGACTACGACCAAACCTGGCCCCGGGAACGAGCCCTTGGGCCTAGAGTTAAGGGAGCATGGTAGCTTTTAGGAAGAAACGAGGTTTCGCATACCTCAGTCCATAAGAGGATGCATGATAAGGGATGAAAAACTTATCTGAGATCGCAACCCCCGGCAACTCTGGTTTGCCGTGGGTTAATCTTTGTACTTGCAGCCCCTGGCAACACTGGCTTGCCGGGGTCTTGCAGCCCCCGGCAACACTGGCTCGCCGAGGTCCAGATGTTGGTCCGTCCTTCTTCTCCTTTTCGTCCTCGAGTGGTCCGGTAAGGATATGCGAGCCCTGCGAACCAAGGGAAACGAAAGAACGGCAAAGGGACGCACACTCGACCTCTAAGTTAGGGGTTAGCCACAACTAAGCACTATAAACCCTAACCAAGGACGAGACTCGACTCAGCATGCATGCTAAAACTTAGGGCGCGAGCGCTTCATCTTCGCTCATGGTCTGCGCCTGGCTTTGTACAAAGGATTACATGCAACAGCGGCTAAACTTGTACAAAAAGGTGGTTGCCGGACAGGGTCCGACAACCGCGCCTCACGGGTAAAACTTACGAAGATGCTCGATGTTCCAGGAGTTGCTCACCGGAATGCCATCTTCGGTCTCAAGGCGGACAGCGCCAGGCCTAGTGACTCGTTTCACCCGATAAGGGCCTTCCCACTTCGGCGTCAACTTGTTGGAATTCTTGGCGGAATGAACGCGCCGAGGAACAAGGTCGCCTTCCTCGAGACTTCTGGCGTTAACTTTGCGGCTATGGTAGCGGCGCAAAGCTTGCTGGTAGCGAGCAGCTCGCACAGCAGCCTGAAGACAGTCTTCCTCAAGGAGCAGCGCGTCATATTCCCGCAGCTGCTCCTGCTCGAGCTCATCATAAGCGAGCACTCGAGGTGACCCGTATACGAGTTCCGTGGGGATAACTGCCTCTGCTCCATAGACTAGAGCAAAAGGTGTCTGGCCAGTGGCTCGATTTGGCGTCGTCCTGATTGACCAAAGAACCACCGGCAGCTCCTCAATCCAGTTTCTTTCGCACTTGTGCAGCCTGTCGAAAGTCCTGGTCTTGAGTCCACGCGGCACTTCAGCATTTGCCCTCTCCGCTTGACCGTTGCTCGTGGGGTGAGCAACAGAAGCGAAGCAGACCTTGGCGCCAAGGTCTTGGACGTACTGCATGAAGGTGCGACTCGTGAATTGTGTACCGTTGTCGGTGATGATCCTGTTAGGGATCCCGAAGCGGCAAACAATCGACCAGAAGAACTTGACTGCTGACTGTGTTGTCACCTTCCTCACTGCTTCCACTTCCGGCCACTTTGTGCACTTGTCAATTGCAACGTACAAGAACTCAAAGCCCCCGACTGCTCGGGGGAAGGGGCCGAGGATGTCGAGCCCCCAGACTGAAAATGGCCAGGATAAAGGGATTGTTTGGAGAGCTTGAGCTGGCCAGTGTATCTGCTTGGAATGGAACTGGCACGCTTCACACTTGGTTACTTGTGCAGTTGCATCCTGGAGGGTTGTCGGCCAAAGAAACCTTGCCGGAACGCTTTGCCAGCAAGTGCTCTGGCGCCAATGTGATGACCACATATGCCTCCATGTATCTCCGCCAACAGCTTCTGTCCATCTTCCCGGTGAATACACTTCAATTTCACACCGTTGAGTCTTCTTCTGTACAGTTCGTTGTCGATGAACTGGTACATACTAGACTGCCGGGCTACTCTTTCCGCTTCTTCTTGCACTTAGGGAAGTTCTCCTATCTGAAGGAAACGGACGATCTGCTGTGCCCATGCTGGAGCTTGTGGCTCGACAACAAGGACTAAAGGCATATCTGCTGCTGCGGGAACATCCGCTTCTACGGCGAGAACCTGCGGCTCAGCTGGAGCTTGACGTTCCCCGGCAAGCTTGCCGGAGCAAAACTTGTCGGGAGCGTCTGCTTCAACGAAACAAATCCTGGGACTTGTCGGAGCAGACTGCTCCACAGCACTCTTGGTGTTGATCTTGGGGACTTTTTTGGCGGCGGCTTCGGGAAGCTCTGCCAGAAGATAGTCACCAGAAATCAACTTCCTCTTCTTGCACTCTCCAGTTGATGGCGTAACAGACGGTTGAGTCAGCTTGAGCAGAAAGATCCCTGGTTCCACAGGTAACTTAAATGCTGCGCACTTTGACAGGCCGTCGGCGATGTCGTTCTGAGCTCTTGGGACATGTTCCATCTGTAGGCCGACAAAGCGCTCTTCTAGCTTCCTCACCTCATCAACATAAGCTTCCATCAACGGACTTTGATAATTCTTGTTCACTTGGCGGATGACAAGCTGCGAGTCACCCCTGACAATGAGCTTCTTGATCCCAAGGTCTGCCGCGATCCTGAGGCCGGCAAGCAATCCTTCATATTCTGCGGTATTATTTGTTGCTTGCTCCTTGGGAAAGTGCATCTGGACTACGTACTTGAGGTGCTCTCCGGTGGGTGCGACAAGCAGCACACCAGCACCGGCGCCTTGCAGCGAGAAGGCACCATCAAAGTACATCAGCCACTCTTTGCCTGCTTCCTCGACGGGGATGCTCATCTCTGGAATTTCTTCATCTGGTGTTGGCGTCCACTCTGCTATGAATTCTGCCAATGCTCTGCTTTGGATAGTTGAAGTGCTTTCAAACTTGAGGCCAAAGCTTGGCAGTTCCAGTGCCCACTCAACAATCCTGCGTGTTGCTTCTGGATTCTGTAGTATCCTCTTCAACGGAAAGCGAGTGACAACTGTGATCTCATGTGCTTGGAAGTAATGGCGCAGCTTTCTTGAGGCCATGAGAAGGCCGAAAAGCAATTTCTGCACGCCAGAGTACCTTGACCTAGCCCCCTGCAGAAGGGAACTGACAAAGTAGACTGGGCGCTGCACCATTTTCTTCTGTATCTCCTCGGGCGCTTGCGCAGATCCATCTTTGCCGGGACCAGAGCTTGTCGGGGGAGCCCCCTGCTTGTCGCTGGATGCACTTGCCGTGGTTGCTGGCTCATCATCTGCCTCCCTCTCCGCTACTAACGCAGCACTAACCACTTGATTGGTTGCCGCCAGATATAGCAGCAACTTCTCTTGTGGCTTAGGTGCGACAAGTATTGGAGTGGAGGACAGGTATCTCTTCAAGTCCTGCAGCGCATCCTCCGCTTCCGGAGTCCATTTCATTGGACCTGCCTTTTTCAAAATTTTGAAAAACGGCAGGGCGCGCTCAGCTGACTTAGAGATAAACCTGCTGAGAGCCACCACGCAGCCGGCAAGTCTTCGTACATCCTTGACGCGCTTCGGTGCTTCAATCTGCTCAATGGCCTTGATCTTGTCGGGATTGGCTTCAATCCCCCGCTGAGACACGAAGAACCCGAGAAGCTTGCCAGAAGGGACTCCAAACACGCACTTCTCGGGGTTGAGCTTGAGGCTGATCTTGCGCAGATTTGCAAAAGTCTCTTCTAAATCTTGGATCAGGGTTGCTTTGTCCCTGCTCTTGACCACTATATCATCCATGTAGGCTTCCACATTTCTGTGTATTTGTGGCTCAAAAGCAGTGTGGACTACCCTTGCAAATGTTGAACCAGCATTCTTCAAACCGAAAGGCATCCGTATGAAACAGTACGTGCCACATGGAGTGATGAACGCGGTTTTCTCCTCATCCTCTTCTGCCATGAAGATCTGATGATATCCTGAGTATGCGTCAAGAAACGAAAGCAAGTCACATCCGGCCGTGGAGTCAACAATCTGGTCAATGCGCGGCAAGGGAAATGGGTCTTTGGGACAAGCTTTATTGACATCGGTGAAGTCGATACAAAGCCTCCATTTCCCGTTCACCTTGCGCACGACTACAGGATTGGCCAACCACGTGGGATGGAGCACTCCTCTGACGAGGCCTGCTGCTTCCAACTTCTTGATCTCTTCTGCGATGAACTCTTGGCGCTCCACTGCTTGCTTCCTGACTTTTTGCTTGACGGGCCGCGCATGAGGACAGACGGCAAGGTGGTGCTCAATTACTTTCCTGGGAACACCGGGGATGTCAGATGGTTGCCATGCAAACACATCGACGTTCGCCCGCAGGAAAGCAACGAGCGCGCTTTCCTATTTAGGGTCAAAGGTGGCACTGATGGTGAAAGTACCACCAGTTCCGTCCTCCTTGGCGGACACCTTCTTGGTCGCTGGTGGAGCTGCCATCGTCTTCTTACACTTGCCGGTGGAGCTCGATGGTGCGTCCTCGACGGTAGCGCAGCACTCCGAAGAGGTGCGCTTGCCGGAGTGGGCATCAGAGCTCTTGCCAGACTTGGTCTTCTTCTTCCCCCCCGGGGGCTTCAGCGGCAAGTGTCTCGCGATCTGTTGCGGCTGCTGCTTCCCGGTAGATCTTGTCGGCGCAGATAAGAGCGTCTTTCTTGTCGCCATGGACAGTGATGACACTTATCGGGCCTGGCATCTTCAGCATATTGTACGCGTAGTGAGAGGCCACCATGAACTTGGCGAGCGCTGGACGGCCGAGAATTCCATTGTAAGGCAACGGAAAATCGGCAACGTTGAAAGTGATCCTCTCAGTCCTGATGTTCAACTCGCTGCCAAATGTCACCGGCAGCGTGATCTTCCCCTTCGGCTTGCTCCTTCCCGGGTTGATTCCTTGGAATGTGCCGGTCTCTTCGAGCTCGCTGTCAGGGACTTGGAGTTTTCGGAGCACAGCGGAGGAGATCAGGTTCAAGCCGGCCCCGCCGTCAACTAGCATCTTAGTAACCTTGAGGTTGCGGATAGTTGGTGAGACCAACATCGGCAAACACCCGACAGCAGTTGTGCGATTAGGGTGGTCCTCAATATCAAAGATGATAGGCGTGCTGGACCATTTCAGAAGCTTGCGTGATTCGACGGGTGGTTCTGCCGCATTGACTTCCCGCACCCACTGCTTGAGTTGGCGGTGCGAAGTATGCAGAGAAGCACCGCCGTCAACGCACAAGACCTTTGTGGCTTTCTGGAACTCCTGCTCGCTGGTCTCGGCATCATCCATGTCTTCGTCGTCGTCGTCATCTTCATCCTTGTCGCGGCCGCGGGGAGGTCTGTCGCCTTGCCGCTGCTTGGCGTTGTCGTGGCGTCCTCCCCGGCCGGTGCGCTTCGTACCGGATCCTCCAACACCTCCTTGGGCTTTCTCCTTGTCGCGTCGCTCGTATTCGGCCTTTTGCAGCTCGACAAGCTGCTCGACCTTCTTGCAGCTCTGGAGGTCATGGCCCTTGGTGCGGTGGATCTTGCAGTACTGTTTGTTGGTGTCGTCCTGCTTGTCGGCGGCCGCCACAGCCTGGCAGTTGGCGCATGCGGCAACCTCCTTGCCGGAGCTATCAGTCTTGGCTGTCTTGGCGCCACCTTCATTGCCGGACTGCTCAACAACTAGCACATCTTTGCCTTTCCTCTTCCTGTTGTTCCGCCGCCGGTTTTTGTTTGCCGGGGCAGCATCATCGCTGTCAGACCCTCCTGTTCCTGTATTCTCTCCGGGGAGTTTCCTCCCTTCCTCAGCACGTGCACATCTGTCGGCCAGGGCATACAGCTCACTGATGTCTCTGATCTTGCACATCGCCATCTCCTCCCGCATCCTGCGGTTACGCACGTTCTGGTGGAATGCACTGATGACCGCGGCAGGGTGGACGTCTGGGATGTTGCGTTGCACTTGGCTGAATCTCTGGATGTACTTGCGCAAGGGCTCTCCTTCCTTCTGGGCAAGCAGATGAAGATCACTCTCCTGGCCATGAGGTTTGTGGCCGCTTGTAAAGGCGCCGACAAACTGATGGCATAGGTCTGCCCAGGAAGATATGGAGTTTTCCGGCAAGTGCATGAGCCAGGACCTGACGTTGGGCTTGAGCACCAGCGGGAATCAGTTGGCAAGGATCTTGTCATCGCGCCCCCCAGCAGCTTGCACCGCGATGGTGTATATGCTGAGGAACTCCGACGGATGCAACTTGTCGTCGTACTTCTCGGGTACGTCTGGCTCGAAGTTCTTCGTGCTGGGCCACTGGACTTGCCGCAGCTCACGGGTGAACGCGGGCAACCTACCGCGTACGGCAGGTCGCCTGGTATCCCTGGCGCATGCATGTCGACAGTGGGCCCAGCGCGCTTGTCTGACTGATGCCGCGCTTCTCTTCGGCGCTCGATGCGAGTACGAGCGTCTTCTTGCTGTCGTTCATGAAGAACTTGGCGTTGATCGCGGCGAGCTCGCGGATCTGATGAAGCAGTGGAGTCACTGTCGTGGCGGACCCGGCGAGTCGGCGATCTTGGCCTTCGGGGTGGACAGTGCACGGTGGTTGCACCCCCACCGGTCTTGTCGCCATCGGCTCGCACCTGGCTGGCTTGCCGTGGCTGCGATGTGGTCGCCTGCCGTGGAGTGTCGCCGTTGGCGAAGCCGATGAGACTCTGAATGGTGGCCCTCCAGTCGTCGATCTTGTCTGGCGTTGGAGGGAAGTCTAGGAGCAGTTGAGCTCGCACTAAAGCTTCTGCTGGAGTGGCGGGAAGCGGTGGCGAACGGTGCGAGGAGCGGGATATGCTCACACTTCCAACTACGTTAGAAGGAGCAGTATTCCGTCCAGGTGACCGTGCCTCGCTCGCGCCAGCACGTTGGCGCGTATGCTGGCCCAGAGCGTCCCGAGATCCGCCAGCTCGATCTGGGTCCAGCGAGCGTATGGTACCGTGAGTACCACGACGCTGCCGGTCCTGCGCCTCCTGAGATGGGCGCGGTGCGTCTACGGACGCCCGGTCGTCGTGGGAGCCGGCTATGCCGCCGACGGGCAGCGCAGTCTTGTCCTTGGACTTGGTGACACCTTGGGCTCCCTCGTCGACTCCCGTTCTTCCGCCGGCGTCTTCCCCACCAGCCGTTTCCTCCGGCGGCGGTGGATTCGACGCGGACGGAGCAGCCGCCTCCGAAGCCTTCTTCTTCGGCGGCATGTCGATGAAGTCGATGAAGATCTAGCTTGCGTGGACGCCGGATCAGGTTCACACAGCCTCGACGCCCCCTACCTGGCGCGCCAAAGATGCCGGGGAAAAGCTGGCTCCACGAGCACCTATGGGGACGGAGCCCCTTTCGGTTCAGCGGGGGGCGGAGGTCGCACGAAGAGCAGATCGAGGCGGGGCACGCGAGTGGTTTTTACCCAGCTTCGGAGCTCTCCGGAGAGATAATACTCCTACTGCTGCTTTGTGGTTTGTATTGAGTTCTTGCTCGGGAGCGCTGAGGGCTACAGTACACTCAAGCAGCTAACGAGACCGAGAGTTCTTCTGTTCGTCCTCCCCCCTTTTCCACGTTGTGCATGGGCCTCCTTTTATATGCTCAAGGGGTCTCCAACAGGTGGCAACGTGGGCAAGGGCAAAAATGGAAAGGTGATGCGGTAGGTACAGCTACCTACACAGTGTATCATACCTAACCCTGACGGCAGGGGACAAGGGCATTAAATGCCTATCTACGTCGCCCAAACAGTGCAGAAAAGGGACCATCAGGGACGCCACCGCTCGCCACGATGGCGATCTTGTCAGCGCCGTTTGCCACGGTGCACCCCTGGCTGCACAGCCTCCCGCCACGTGCGCCTGGAAGGGTCCCAGAGCGACACGTTGATGGATGTGCTGGAGCGCGGGTACAGAGTGGCTGCTTGCCGCGGCAAGCGCCTTGCCGCGGTCGTTGTCTTGTCGCATCCGGAAGCTTGTCGCTCGTCGGGTCCTGCCGGGACGCGTGGCGCGTCGCGGCAAGTTCCTTGAGATGCCTTGGTTGGCCTTCCCGGCAAGCTCCTCTTGCCGGGGCTTGGTGCCTTGAGTGACCTTCCCGGCAAGCTCCTCTTGCCGGGGCCTTGTCTCCTTGGCTTAAATACTTCGTTCTTGGATGGCTCCAAAGGAACCAAGTAGGTCCTTGGAGGTAACCTGGCAGGCCTTGCCGCGGGGCGTTGCAACTGCACGTGCATAAGTTCGGGATACTAGGGTACCCCTACTCTAGTACACTGATAGTTAGTTAATTAATTAATAAAATGAATTATTAACCTAATTAATCATGTTAATTAACCTGTTAACTGCTTAATTAGTCTAAATAAAATTGTTAGTTTACTAGTCAGTCAATGACACGGGGCCCCACCCCCTGTTGGCCAGTCAAACCTTGACTGGTCAACGGGGTCCCCCTTGGCCCACTTGTCATGCCCTGGGTACACTTCTGTGTACCCTGTGCTGGGTGCACATAGCATTTATTCTATTAATTTCGAATTAATAATAATCTCACAATATCATTAAAACTTTGAAAAATATTATAAAATAATCCGTAAGTCAGATGAAAATACTTTGTACATGAAAGTTGCTCAGAACGACGAGATGAATCCGGATACGCATCCCGTTCGTCCGCCACACACCCCTAGCATATCAAACTCGCAACTTTCCCCCTCCGGCTCCTCTGCCCGAAAACGCGGAAACCCGGGGATACTTTCCCGGCTGCTACCCCCCTTCGTCGGTATCACCTCATACCGCATTAGGGTACCCCTAGCACCGATACTTGTCATGACATGCATCGCTATGCATCTGTTTGCATTGTATTCATTGTTTCTTCCCCCTCTTCTCTCGCTAGACACCGAGACCGACGCCGCTGCTACCCAGTACGACTACGTAGTTGACGACCCCTCTCTCTTGCCAGAGCAACCAGGCAAGCCCCCCCCCCTTGATCACCAGATATCGCCTACTCTCCTCTATACTGCTTGCATTAGAGTAGTGTAGCATGTTACTGCTTTCGTTATTCCTATCCTGATGCATAGCCTGCCCTTGCTACTACTGTTGATACCTTTACCTGCAATCCTACTTGCTTAGTATAGGATGCTAGTATTTCCATCAGTGGCCCTACATTCTTGTCCGTCTGCTGTGCTATACTATCGGGCCGTGATCACTCGGGAGTTGATCACGGGTATATACTACTTTATACATGATACATGTGGTGACCAAAGTCGGGTTGGCTCGAGCAGTACCCGCGAGTGATTCACGGATTGGGGGCTGAAAGGACCTTTGTCCCGACGGCCCTCTATGTGGATCTTTGTGGCGGAGCGGCAGGACAGGTTGAGGCTACCTGGGTGAGAGGTGGGCCTGGCCCTGTCGGCGTTCACGGATACTTAACACGCTTAACGAGATCTGGGTATTTGATCTGAGTTTGGCTACTGGCCTATACGCACTAACCAACTACACGGGAAAGATATGGCCACTCGGCGTCGTGGTATCAGCCGAAGCCTTCGTGACGTCAGCGACTGAGCGGCGCGCGCTGGATTGGACTGGAACGCCACTAGGCCAGGTCTGCTTCCGGCCGCCCACGCAACGTGCAGGTGTGCTCAGGGCGATGGGCCCAGACCCCTGCGCGCTTAGGTTTAGACCGGCGTGCTGACCTCTCTGTTGTGCCTAGGTAGGGCTGCGACGTGTTGATCTTCCGAGGCCGGGCATGACCCCGGAAAGTGTGTCCGGCCAAATGGTATCAAGCGTGTTGGGTTATGCGGTGCACCCCTGCAGGGAAGTTAATCTATTCGAATAGCCGTGTCCCTCGGTAAAAGGACGACCCGGAGTTGTACCTTGACCTTATGACAACTAGAACCGGATACTTAATAAAACACACCCTTCCAAGTGCCAGATACAACCCGGTGATCGCTCTCTAACAGGGCATCGAGGAGGGGATTGCCGGGTAGGATTATGCTATGCGATGCTACTTGGAGGACTTCAGTCTACTCTCTTCTATATGCTGCAAGACGGAGGCTGCCAAAAGCGTAGTCTTCGACAGGATTAGATATCCCCCTCTTATTCTGGCATTCTGCAGTTCAGTCCACTGATATGGCCCTTTACACATATAGCCATGCATATGTAGTGTAGCTCCTTGCTTGCGAGTACTTTGGATGAGTACTCACGGTTGCTTTGTTTCCCCCTTTTCCCCATTCCTCTACCCGATTGCTGCAACCAGACGATGGAGCCCAGGATCCAGACGCCACCGTCGACGACGACTCCTACTACTCTGGAGGTGCCTACTACTACGTGCAGCCCACTGACGACGACCAGGAGTAGTTAGGAGGATCCCAGGCAGGAGGCCTGCGCCTCTTTCGATCTGTATCCCAGTTTGTGCTAGCCATCTTATGGCAGATTTGTTTAACTTATGTCTGTACTCAGATATTGTTGCTTCCGCTGACTCGTCTATGATCGAGCACTTGTATTCGAGCCCTCGAGGTCCCTGGCTTGTATTATGATGCTTGTATGACTTATTTTATTTGTAGAATTGTGTTGTGATATCTTCCCGTGAGTCCCTGATCTTGATCGTACACATTTGCGTGCATGATTAGTGTACGATTGAATCGGGGGCGTCACAAGTTGGTATCAGAGCCGACTGCCTGTAGGAATCCCCCTTCCACACTCCTTGGACGAAGTCGAGTCTAGACATTGCAAAAACTTTTACTAACTTGGCTGTGTGCCTTACGGGCCCACGTCGCCATCGGGTGGTATTAGGATCTTTTACTCCTCGACCTTTACTCTGGGACTCTGAACTCTCTTCTACTCGGGTTAAACGAGTTTACTAACTCTAACACTAGGGTCCCGTGATGACATTCACCCCAAAGTTGGATAAAAGCCATAGTTATTCCTTAGTATAGTGTTTTGAACAATTTCCACACTGTCATTTGACTCCTTTGAAACATCTTGTTTTCAGATGGAACCCACGAGGCAGGTCATGCACCACACGGTGGCCATTGGTACCTCGAGATCACCGGCTGTGCTAGCTGAGATGATAACCTATCTGGGTTATCGCTGGCACCCCGAGTACACCGTCACCGAGGAGTACCAGGACTTTAACCAGGAGCAGTACCGTGCCACCGTCCACCTCTAATCTCGGGAGTATGACTCCACTACTGTGCTGCACACCGCTTATGGTGTTGGAGTGACCATCGATATGGCGGTTCACGATGCTGCCTATGCTGCTCTGACACGCCTTCGTAGGGAGTACCGGGAGTTGGACACCTCCCCCTTCAGGCACATTGCTATCGCATCTGATATTGGTGTGGAGGGTTACTACACTGCTGCCTACTCCACTGTCACCCGCGAGCCCTTCTACCATCAGAACCTGGTTCGACATGCTGATGGGCTGGATCGAGCTAACCGAGCTCTTCGCCACGAGTTGTACACCACTCGTCAGCACCTCTATCGTGCCTTGACGATGTTGCACCCCTTTGTCGGATCTGGGGAGCTGCCGCGTTCTGCTATCTACCCAGCCAGGACCGTGATGCCCCAGGGTGTCGGTTGGCCAGAGGTGGGAGGCTACTCTACCGCACTTGGTCCTCTTCTGCCGCCTGAGCGTTAGGTTCAGCACCAGAGCACCCGCGGACCCCAGGTTGCCGACGTGGTGTACCCGTTGCCACACTACCAGCTTTCAGGCTACACCTACCTCCACAGTGTCGCGTGGGACTGATGTAGACATGCTTGTTAGTGTTAGATGCATTCGCCGCGAGCCTGCGTGCCGCCTATGATGTCTTAGTCTATGTACTGAACTCTGTGTACCGAACTCTATGCATGATCTCTTTTGTAAGATGTGTCGACTATTATGTGGTATCTATCGTGCTACTTTCATTATGCATGTTTCATCTTGAATGATTCTTGTCCTTGCAAATATTCTCAAATGCTGAACTACCCCTGTTATATATTAGCAGGATGGTTAGACCAGGTGGTCGTGGTCGTGGTGGCAACTTCCCACCACCGCCTAAGTACATGGCTGGTATGATCCAACAGCTTGAGATGAATCGCCAGTTCATGGAGAACATGATGGCTCAGTTTCCTCGCCCCAATATGAACCAGCAGCCAAACACAGTAACTCTGCAGGATTTCATTCGCCTCAACCCAAGTGTGTACCGCAGCTCAACTAAGCCCCTGGATGCTGATGACTGGCTCCGTGACATCACCTATGAGATGGAGTCTGCTGATGTAGCCCCTGCCAGCTATGTCACCTTTGCTTCCTTCTTCCTGAAGGGACCCGCAGCTCAATGGTGGGACAACCACCGGCGCACTATGCCAGTTGAAACAATCATCTCCTAGCAAGACTTCCAAGCTGCTTTCCGTGCCCGCTTCATCCCCAAGGAGTCATGGACCGGAAGAAGCGTGAGTTCCGCAACCTCACCCAAGGCAACATGACAGTTGAAGCTTATCAGCGAGAATTTCTGGACTTGTCCCGCTATGCTGAAGAGGACATTGCAACTGATGCCCGTAGACAGGAGAAGTTCCGTGACGTCCTTCAAGCTGACATCAAGCTCGCACTTCTAGTGCATGACTTTACTGATTTCGTCACCTTGGTGAACAAAGCCATCAACGTCGAAACTGGTCTGCAGGAATACCAGAGCTCTCACAGGCGCAGCCGTGACACGGGCTCATCTTCGGGCCCGTCCTCGCAGAAGCGCAAGATATGGATTCCCAACAGCATGTACCAGTCGAATGCACCTGCCCCAAGACAGTCCTATGTTGCACCTCGTCTGCCTACCGCTCCTGCTAGGCAGCCCAAACTTCCAGCACCGCCACCCCAAGCTCCTGTTCCTACTCCCGAGAATGGTTTGTGCTTCAGGTGTGGACAACCAGGGCACCGTGCTAGGGAATGCAACCAGAAACAGAATCAACTAGCCCTTCCAGCAACTGGCCGTGGAAACAATCATGCCCGCAACAACAACGCCAAGTCCTATGGTCGTGTTCATGCCAACCATGTTGATCTGAACGAAGCTCAAGACCAGCCTGCTACTGTGATGGGTACACTCCTCGTAAATTCAGTACCTGCATCTGTTTTACTCGATACAGGTGCACCGCATTCATTCATGTCAGAAGATTTTGCATGCTTGCACGACATTAAATGTGAGGACATGAATGATTCACTATTAGTACACACCCCTGCGGGCCAATGTCGAACCTCCATGATTTGCAACGACGTCCCTGTAGAAATCGAAGGACTGGAATTCCTTGTCTCTCCCATCGTACTGAAGTCCTGTAGCACTGACCTCATTCTGGGGATGAATTGGTTAAAAGCACATACTGCTTCTATCGTTTGCGCCACCAAGACCGCCCATCTGCTACACCCTTCTGATGAAATAATAAGCTACAATGCCCTTCTGGTTCAGAATGCCGAGGCAAGGCTCTATGCATTGAATGCGTTGAATGCTGCACCCCTCGAGGGCATTGAAAACATTCCCGTTGTGTGTGACTTCCTCGACGTCTTTCCTGAAGAACTTCCAGGGATTCCCCCTGCTAGAGCTGTCGAATTCGTCATCGACTTGAAACCAGGCACCACTCCTATTGCCAAGCGACCCTACAAGATGTCGTCGCATGAACTCCTTGAGCTTAAGGAGGAAATCGACAAGTCTCTTCAAAATGGTTTCATTCGCCCAAGTTGCTCTCCTTGGGGAGCACCTTCTCTCTTTGTCAAGAAGAAGGATGGGACAAACCGACTGGTCCAAGACTACCATCCTATTAACCAAGCTACCATTCAGAACAAGTATCCTCTTCCTCGGATCAACGATCTGTATGATCAACTAGCTGGTTCATCAATGTTCTCTAAACTCGACTTGAGGTTGGGTTACCACCAGATCCGTGTCCGTGAAGAGGATATCCCAAAGACCGCCTTTGTGACTCGTTATGGTTCATACGAGTACATTGTCATGTCCTTCGGCTTAACCAATGTCCCAGCCACCTTCTCTCGCCTGATGAACTATATATTCATGGATTACCTCGACAAGTTCGTCATGGTTTATCTGGATGATATCCTGGTATTTTCCAAGAACGAAGAAGAACATGCTGAACATCTTCGACTTGTGCTGGAAAAGCTACGAGAGTACCAGCTATACGCCAAGTTCTCCAAGTGTGAATTCTGGCTTCCCGAAGTAACCTATCTTGGACATGTCATCTCTAAGGATGGTATTGCCGTTAACCCTGAAGGAGTTCAGGCTATTCTTGATTGGACTCCTCCGAAGAATGCTAAGCAAGTCAGAAGTTTTCTCGGTCTCGCCAGCTATTGCCGTCGATTCATCAAGAACTTCTCCAAGATTGCCAGGCCTCTGACTGACTTGTTGCATAAGGGCGTCAAGTTCCAATGGACAGACAAATGTCAAGAAAGCTTCCAGGCACTCAAAGACAAGTTGACTTCTGCCCCAGTGCTAGCTCCACCTAATACTAAGAAGGACTTCATCATTTACTGCGACGCTTCCCGTCAAGGATTAGGCTGTTTCCTAATACAAGAGCGCAGAGTGATTGCCTATGCCTCTCGTCAATTGCGCCCTCACGAAGAGAACTACCCAGTTCACGATCTCGAGCTTGCTGCTGTCATTCATGCACTGAAACAGTGGCACATTACCTTCTCGGTAATCATTGCGAGATCTTCATCGACCATCAAAGTCTAAAGTATCTGTTTACTCAGCCAGACCTGAACCTCCGTCAGCAGAGATGGATGGAGACTGTAGCAGACTTTGACTTGGGTATTTCCTATACACTAGGCAAGGCTAATGTAATGGCAGATTCCTTGAGCCGCAAGTCTTACTGCAACCACCTCCAGGTTCACAAAGTTCAGCCCTCGCTTGTTGAAGAATTCAGAAAGCTGAACCTTCATATTGTTCCTCCGGGTGCACTCGCTGCCCCTCCTAACGAGTTTCGCAAGATGAACCTCCATGTTGTTCCCAAAGGTTCTCTCAATACGCTGGTTGCTAGGCCAGATCTTGTGGACACCATCAAATGGATACAAAAATATGACGATGAAGTGGAGAGGATTAAACTTTATCTCGCACAAGGAAAGCCCTCATTCTTCACTATTGTTGATGATGGCACCTTATTCTTCAAAGGACGCCTAGTAGTTCCGAGTAAGAGGGAAAACCTGGATATATCTCAGAAGGTTATGAAAGAGGCTCATGATACACCCCTATGTATCCATCCTGGTAGTACAAAGATGTACCAGGACATTCGCCAAAGATTATGGTGGTCTAATATGAAGCAAGACATTGCTCGCTATGTTGCCGAGTGTGACGTTTGCCATCGTATCAAAGCAGAACACCAAAGGCCTGCTGGAACTCTGCAACCTATCTCTATTCCTGAATGGAAATGGGACCATGTTGAAATGGACTTCGTCACTGGATTTCCCAAATCGCAGAAAGGTAATGATGCTATTCTTGTTGTCATTGACCGGCTTTCTAAAGTGGCACATTTTCTGGCGATCAAGGAAACAATCACTGCTAGTCAGCTTGCAACCCTCTACGTGTCCAGAATTGTTTCACTTCACGGTATTCCCCTGGTTATCAGTTCGGACCGTGGCAGCTTATTCACTTCAAGATTCTGGGCAAGTTTCCAAGAAGCTATGGGAACTCATCTATCATTCAGTACTGCTTTTCATCCTCAGTCGCAAGGGCAAGTTGAATGTGTTAACCAAGTTCTCAAAGACATGCTTCGAGCTTGTGTTATCTCCTTCGGCAAGAAATGGGAGGAATCTCTCCCGTATGCTGAATTCTCTTATAATAATAGCTATCAAGCTAGTCTGAAGATGGCCCCCTTCAAAGTGTTATATGGACGAAAGTGTCGAACCCCTCTGAACTGGTCAGAAACTGGGGAACGTCCACTCTTTGGTCCGGATATTATCCAACATGCCGAAGAACAAGTCCGCATTATTCGCGAGAATCTCAAGACTGCTCAGTCACGCCAAAAGAGTAATTATGACCGTCATCATAAAGACACGGTCTATCAACCTGGCGAGAAGGCCTATCTTCGAGTTACACCAATGAAGGGTGCACACCGCTTCGGGATCAAGGGAAAGCTAGCTCCCCGCTATATTGGTCCTTTCACTATTCTCGAGAGGCGTGGAAAAGTGGCATATCAACTGGAGCTTCCGTCAAACCTTTCTCAGGTTCACGATGTGTTCCACGTGTCGCAACTTCGACGCTGCTTCAAGGACCCAATCCGAGCAGTGGACCATGGAGTGCTCGAATTGCAACAGGACCTCTCTTATAAAGAGCATCCGGTCCGCATTCTTGACCAAGCTGAACGCCGCACACGTCAGAAGGCGATCAAGTTCCTCAAGGTTCAGTGGTCAAACCATTCTGAAGATGAAGCCACCTGGGAACGCGAGGATCGCCTACGCGATGAATACCCCGCACTGTTTCCTTCTACCTCCTAAATCTCGGGACGAGATTTCTTGTAGTGGAGGAGATTTGTAACGCCCGGATAATTTGGCTACAGTAAAACTCTCCTAATGATGCCATGTCATCTGCGATTACTGTTAATAATCTCGGGATAATCCGAAACCGCGTCAAATTCAAACTTAAAATTAAAGTCGACAATAAAAGTTTTTCAAAATTGAAACAAAAATGTTCGGTGGACGCCAAATATTACAAAGGTAATTATGGTGCAGCAAACACATTTTTACAAAGTACCTAAATGACCTAAACTAAATAAACCAGAAATAAAAAAAGGAAAAGAAAAGAAATTACAAAAGAACCAAAGGAAAGGAGAAAGACCCCCCTGGGGCTTCGGCCCATTCCCTCGCACCCGGCCGGCCCAGGTGGCCCAGCTGCCACCTCCCCACCTCTGTCACCATCTCCCCACGCCCCCCCCCCACTGTTCGTCCGACCGCGCCCGCGTCGCCGTCGGACCAGCTCGCCGCACCCGCGCCATGGCGCTGCTTGGCCGCCGCTGCCTGCTGCGGTGCTGCTGCCCCCATCGTGCGTGTGCGCCCGACGCCGCCCGCGCCCAGTACGCGCCCGCGTCGTCCGTCGTCTCACTCGGACCCATTGCCTTGTTGCAGCCTCGCTCCACCATGGCTGCTCCACCATGGCTGCAGCCACCTTCGTCGACACGTCGTCGCCCGCTCGGCCCTCATACGGGTCGGGCACCCGCAGCGACCCAGCGCCCGAACCCGCGAAGGCCCCTGGCCAATGACATGCGGGGTCCACCCGAAAACAAAACAATAAATAAATGAAAGATATAATAATTAAAATAGTTAGTTAATTAATTAATCAAATGAATTAATTAACCTAATTAATCCTATTAATTAACCTATTAACTGCTTAATTAGTATAAATAAAATTATTAGTTGACTAGTCAGTCAATGACACGGGGCCCCACCCCCCTGTTGACTAGTCAAACCTTGACTGGTCAACGGGGTCCCCCTTGGCCCACTTGTCATGCCCTGGGTACACTTCTGTGTACCTTGTGCTGGGTGCACATAGCATTTATTCTATTAATTTCGAATTAATAATAATCTCACAATATCATTAAAACTTTGAAAAATCTTATAAAATAATCCGTAAGTCAGATGAAAATACTTTGTACATGAAAGTTGCTCAGAATGACGAGACGAATCGGGATACGCAGCCCGTTCGTCCGCCACACACCCCTAGCATATCAAACTCGCAACTTTCCCCCTCCGGCTCCTCTGCCCGAAAACGCGGAAACCCAGGGATACTTTCCCGGCTGCTACCCCCCTTCGTCGGTATCACCTCATACCGCGTTAGGGTACCCCTAGCATCGATACTTGTCATGACATGCATCGCTATGCATCTGTTTGCATTATGTTCATTGTTTCTTCCCCCTCTTCTCTCGCTGGACACCGAGACCGACGCCGCTGCTACCCAGTACGACTACGGAGTTGACGACCCCTCTCTCTTGCCAGAGCAACCAGGCAAGCCCCCCCCCCCTTGATCACCAGATATCGCCTACTCTCCTCTATACTGCTTGCATTAGAGTAGTGTAGCATGTTACTGCTTTCGTTATTCCTATCCTGATGCATAGCCTGCCCTTGCTACTACTGTTGATACCTTTACCTGCAATCCTACTTGCTTAGTATAGGATGCTAGTATTTCCATCAGTGGCCCTACATTCTTGTCCGTCTGCTGTGCTATACTATCGGGCCGTGATCACTCGGGAGTTGATCACGGGTATATACTACTTTATACATGATACATGTGGTGACCAAAGTCGGGTTGGCTCGAGCAGTACCCGCGAGTGATTCACGGATTGGGGGCTGAAAGGACCTTTGTCCCGACGGCCCTCTGTGTGGATCTTTGTGGCGGAGCGGCAGGGCAGGTTGAGGCTACCTGGGTGAGAGATGGGCCTGGCCCTGTCGGCGTTCGCGGATACTTAACACGCTTAACGAGATCTGGGTATTTGATCTGAGTCTGGCTACTGGCCTATACGCACTAACCAACTACGCGGGAAAGATATGGGCACTCGGCGTCGTGGTATCAGCCGAAGCCTTCGTGACGTCAGCGACTGAGCGGCGCGCCGGATTGGACTGGAACGCCACTAGGCTAGGTCTGCTTCCGGCCGCCCACGCAATGTGCAGGTGTGCTCAGGGCGATGGGCCTAGACCCCTGCACGCTTAGGTTTAGACCGGCGTGCTGACCTCTCTGTTGTGCCTAGGTAGGGCTGCGACGTGTTGATCTTCCGAGGCCGGGCATGACCCCGGAAAGTGTGTCCGGCCAAATGGGATCAAGCGTGTTGGGTTATGTGGTGCACCCCTGCAGGGAAGTTAATCTATTCGAATAGTCGTGTCCCTCGGTAAAAGGACGACCCAGAGTTGTACCTTGACCTTATGACAACTAGAACCAGATACTTAATAAAACACACCCTTCCAAGTGCCAGATACAACCCGGTGATCGCTCTCTAACAGGGCATCGAGGAGGGGATTGCCGGGTAGGATTATGCTATGCGATGCTACTTGGAGGACTTCAGTGTACTCTCTTCTATATGCTGCAAGACGGAGGCTGCCAGAAGCGTAGTCTTCGACAGGATTAGATATCCCCCTCTTATTCTGGCATTCTGCAGTTCAGTCCACTGATATGGCCCTTTACACATATATCCATGCATATGTAGTGTAGCTCCTTGCTTGCGAGTACTTTGGATGAGTACTCACGGTTGCTTTGTTTTCCCCTTTTCCCCATTCCTCTACCCGATTGCTGCAACCAGACGATGGAGCCCAGGATCCAGATGCCACCGTCGACGACGACTCCTACTACTCTGGAGGTGCCTACTACTACGTGCAGCCCGCTGACGATGACCAGGAGTAGTTAGGAGGATCCCAGGCAGGAGGCCTGCGCCTCTTTCGATCTGTATCCCAGTTTGTGCTAGCCATCTTATGGCAGATTTGTTTAACTTATGTCTGTACTCAGATATTGTTGCTTCCGTTGACTCGTCTATGATCGAGCACTTGTATTCAAGCCCTCGAGGCCCCTGGCTTGTATTATGATGCTTGTATGACTTATTTTATTTGTAGAGTTGTGTTGTGATATCTTCCCGTGAGTCCCTGATCTTGATCGTACACATTTGCGTGCATGATTAGTGTACGATTGAATCGGGGGCGTCACAGTACCCTCACCGATTTGAACTAGCGGCCCTTTCGGCTCAGGGTTAGAAGGGGGATTTTGTGTGTCGGGATTTGGCAGCTGGAGGGAGTTTTTGCGTGTGTTGTAATTTTGGGATAACAAGGCGCGGGTTGTGAAGGCGCCAGTTTTGGGAGCATCATATCTGAATTCTCAGGATATAACAAGGCGCGGGTTGAATTTTAGGAAAAATCCTAACGTGTAATATTGTACTTGTACGATCAATTCACACTTCCCTCAACGAAAAAAATGAAAAAATAAAAACTATTCACACCACACAAAGAGAGAGTCTTGTCCCGTTTTACTATACCAATCCTATTCAAAGCTACTCCCTCCTTCCATCTATATAGGGCCTAATGCGTTTTTCGAGGCTAAATTTGACCAACCAAATATTAGAGCAATAATATATGACATGCAACTTACACAAGCACACCGTTAAATTCATGTGTGAAAGGAGCTTTCAATGATATAATTTTCACATTATGCATGTCATGTACTATTAATCTTGTCAATAGTCAAAGGTGGTCTTAAAAAACGCATTAGGCCCTCTATGGATGGAAGGAGGGAGTATGGATCCATGTTATGTCCAATTAAATTTTTTTGCTGGCTGTATAATGCATGTAACCTACTCATGCCAACATTTTAGTGCATTCCAAATGTCTATACTACTGCTGCAATTCGAACTGAATTTGAATTCGTTTCTCTATTTCAATAAGAATCTACAATCATGATTGTTGCCAACTTCAACCATCATTCGTGTAGTACCTTAACAACACACCACATGATTATTATAGAGATAGATATGAACTAACTATATGAACTCGAATTCAATCTTTTGAATACACTTGATGTTGATTCCAAATAATAGTACATTTGATGTACTAACTAGATTTTCATAATCTAACATACACCGTGTTTATCACACAAAGTATAGTGCCCCGCCCCCTACATTATGACAAGTATTTAGCCCTGAGATGCAAAAGCCACACATTAGCCCAAATTATAATCAATGTTCTACATTATGATATCTTCTTCAAGTATCCGTATCCACTTTTTTATAATGAATTATGATCTATGTTCGTCTTTAACACCTTCATGATCCTCTTCTCTTTGTAGCTAGCTAGCGCTAATTTTTGATCGTGCATGCACATGCACGCCCCCCTCTCACCCTCCCTTAGCGTCCCCTCCATCGCGCACGTTTGTTATTTCTCTTTAGGTCGTTCACCCGCGGTGTGTGTAGGCCCCCCGACTCCTTATTTCCGGCACACATCGGTCGATATACCTCTCTAGACAAGTGTGCCTACCACAAACACATACTTCCCCTCTTCTCTTCTCACCATCCATGCCCCCTATGTCCAATACGGTTCCACGCATGTGCACACTCCCGCTCCTCTTTTCATCGATCTCATAGTCACACACTCCTCCCCCCCTCGACATAGTAGGCCTCTCGCACCACCTCCTAGCCGCACCCCTCTCCCCCTGTCTGTCTCTCTAGACCTTATTTGCTTCTAACACATGCATGCATGTATATGTACTGATCTCCCTACATATAGCTAGGTCGACTATAATTCTTTTCCCCATGCACCGATAGACTTACCTCACTAGTTATGTCTCTCCCTTTCTCGAACACACGATAGTTGATCTTCCTATGTAGTTACATATGCTTGCCACAACCATATTGTCTCCCCTCATAATCCTTGCATACCTCCCGACCCGTCTCTCACACGCACGTGCATAGACAGACAGACATTCCCACCCTCTCTTATTGATATTGCACTCGTACCCTCCGTTTGTCTAGCAGGCCTCTCCCACCATTTGTGAGACGCCACTCCACCACCAACCCTCCGACACTCTACCTTTGTATTTCTCCCAACCTCATTCCTCTGCTACACATATCCATGGATGCCGATCGATCTCCCTCTATACATGGCTAGGTCTTTCTCCTTCACACATATACTAGTCGATCTACCTCTCTATAGTTAGGTCTCTGCCCCCTCCCCCCCCCCACCGATAGTCGAACATTGTAGGTAGGTATCCATGCCATAGAGAAAAATTGCACCTCTGCCCTCTCAAATTCCAGTAGGCCAGCCGCCCTGTATCTTTGACGTGGGCAAACACAAATTCGATGGCACTCTTTATCGATCGTGCAGCCACACACTTCATCCCTGTTTTTGATTCAATCAATATCTCACGCCGATGATCCCTCCACTCTCTTCTCGTGGATCGCTCCCTCTATACATGATATATCCATTACTCTGTTTCACACACATTGCATATGTTACGTTTTTTGTTTGAGATATCATCGACACATTGCCTCGGTTTCGCACAAACCATCTCTCTCACACCCACCCACGTACGTACCTGCACCTAAAGAAGAGATGCACGCAGGATGCACGTACTCACGTCTCGTTCCCAGCCACACTCGCGCGGGTACACGGTGGAGTTCGTTTTTGTATGAAAAGGCAGCCCACATGATAATTTGACGCGTGTAGCGGTAGTTTACTCGAAGGAGGGTCGGGTACCATGCCTAGATGGAACAAAGTTCGACTTGACATGTTTGTATTAAATAAAGTTATATATTCCTCCTCAATGGCGCGTAGTACAGAATATAAAACGATTGTCGTGGGGAAAATGGAAAAATCCGCTCCACTATATACAACGGAGCCTGCCTGCCGGGGTTTGTCTCTCGTCACACCATCTCACACAAGGCGGCGGTGGCCTCTCTCTCTCACCGTTGGTCAGTGATCCGGCCGCATCCCGTCCGTGGGCGAAAAGGGAGGATGTGCATCGTTTCTCCGTTCGACGGCGTTGAGGCAGCACGTCCCAATCTGCGATACCCGCCGTTCTCTCTGACCAAGCTCCGGCGTGGTAAGGCATTCTCCACTTGCTCGCTGCCGCAGTATGGGCAGATCCCGACCACCGGCGCCCTCCTAGTACCATCCCGACGACCCTCAAGTACGGCTTCCTCCGGCCTTGCTCCACTGCCCATCTTCCTACGTTGCTGCATGTGGATCTTCTTCAGTTGTTTGCTTAAAACGTATCTCGGCCGGCGTACTTTCCATCTTGCAATATCTTCCTCAAACCATTTTTGATAAACCACCATGCTGCTATCTTTCCCTTATTACATGGAATATGCTTCTTTTTTGTCGGCGTATGTGTCTTCAACTCGTGTTATTTGCCGGTAATTGTTTCCTTTCTACCTCTTTTTTTTTTGCAAACAGGGCTAGCCATTTCACCTCGTTGCTATTGCGACCTTTTGGTGAACTGCACAAATCACTTTTTTTCTTAAGAGTGTTTTGTGCAGTTCTGCCAAAATGTCACACAGGCAACATTTTTACATTTCTGTGGGACTGCAGAAAGGGAGATTGGTTTTGCTATCCTCCTCATCCAAATCCTGCCTAATCTTCTCCAACAAGTAGTTAGTCCTAAAGAGAGATCGCAGAGGTGATCAGCTTCTATTTGTGTGTGTGTTATGTTTCATCATCTAGTTCCACTATTATTGTAATCACACTGACTGGATATCTTTGCAAATAGGGATGGTCATCTCGATTTTAGTAGAGCTACAAAAAATGATCGGATTGTGGTGTCCTCCGTACACCCCTTTTTTTGCTACAGCGGTGGGTGAAACTAGCTGCCAAGCAATGAACACTGAGCCTAGGAAATGGACCCATGCCTACGAACAGCATCGATCAATTATATATTTTTCTTTATTTGTACACCTTCTCACAACTTTGTCTTCAGTTGTGATGTGAATATTGGCGCTGATCTCCGAACCATGGAGATGCATTAGCAACCATGGTAGTTTCATTTGTATTTGATGGAATGTTGTAACGAGATAATCTTGAGGCAAGAGGACACATGAATCCTAAGTTGAAACCTTCATATCATCACAGTACAATTTCATTAAAATTATGCGTACATATAAACAAATCCTGAAGGATTGATAGCAATGCCAGAAACAATTCAACTTCGTTTCGCCGACATGTGGGAAATCCTTCATCCGGCTCCACCTGTCGTGCAGCAATATTGAGTGCACAACTGCAGGGAAAGATTCACCCTGGTCGCTGCGCCGCATTAGTAATGACTAGTGAGCAGTCAAATCACAGAGCCCCGCCTTCGCCACAGTAAGTTGCTCAGACGAAGCAACCATCATTTCTCTGTTCCTTGAATCCGATGGTACTCCCACATTCCCAGAGTAATAAGTTGCTCGGGCGAAGCAGCCATCACTTCACCTTTCCCACAGTAAAAGTACCTCCTTGGGCCCACTGAAAAATCACTTTTCTCTCTCCATCAAGAGCATTTATTGTTAATCTAACCCTGTCACCGAAACACCTCTTTGGCTACAGTTAGTTCAGGGTTAGTCATGAGTTAGTCTAACCTCTAGCTAAGTTAAAGTATCCAAATAGGAGCAGTATAGGACATGCAAGTTGCTCAAAGCATACAGTCAAATTCGTACGTGAAAGGATCTTTTTTTAAACGGAATGTGAAAGGATCTTCGAATGATATAATTTTCAAATTTTATAAATCTTATCAATAGTCAAAGGCATCTTCGAAGAATACATTAGGCCCTCCTCCCTCCGTGTAGGTGTATAAGTCACCTTACGAAAACCAAATAATCCCAAAATACTTGGGCGCGGTGCATTAACTCCCACCTCGTTTCTTGTTTCTTGACATATCCACCAATAAGAGATGTGGGGTGTGCATGTTTTCAATGACTTAGACTACCAAATACGGCATGCAATAGTTAGTTCATTGCATGCAATGCTATTAATTAGCATATAAATATTAATTTCTCTCGTTTTCCCCTCTTCCTTAGTCACGGTGCACAATCTAAGATGACCTATTCACTAGACGGAGGGAGTATATAAAATCTTACCAATAGTCAAAACCAAGTGGTACTACTACACCAAACAAGTTCAAAATGAGAAGCTGGACCCACTCATGGCACGACACGCATGTCTCGTTTGGTCCGTCAGTCAAAGCGCTTCTCTTCTTGGCATAACAATAGATTACATTAATTTTTTTTAGAATGTTCTTGGCATGTCGCTAACATGTGATGAGTTAACTGAGCTCAATAGATGGCAAAAAGCCAGCCCGCCGCACTTTGAGAGAGACAAGGAGCGAGAAATGATACGGGTTGGTGGATTACTAGAGCTAGGTGTCGCACGGAGGCCAATAAATATGGTATAGCGTGGGTTGGCCACGTACAGTATGATGTAACTACACTGGGCTGCCGTGTTTCATACTCTTCCGGTCTACTATGGAGATGATTGGTTGATTTTATATCGCTAAATAATATAAAATACTATGAGTGCACACGCTCCACCACGAGGTTCCTTGCTCCTTCTCGGTCCTCGGGAATCTATGTTCTTCCACTCTTTTTTTTACATGAGCTTTGTTCGTCCTTTTGCCAACACGCGGGACATCTAACATCAAGGTGCACGTGTCATGCAGGAAAATGGAGATAAGCAGTGCATAAGTGAGTCATGCACTACAATGGCACCTAGTACTACGTAATATTTGTTTATAGGCGGGCAGGCGGCAAAAAACAGGGGAAAACGCGCAAGGTTCCTTGCAGACGCTCCACCGCGAGGTTCCTTGCTCCTTCTCGGTCCTCGGGAATCTATGTTCTTCCACTCCTTTTTTTACATGAGCTTTGTTCATCCTTTTGCCAACACACAAGACATCTAGCATCAAGGTGCACGTGTCATGCAAGGAAATGGAGATAATCAGATAAGCAGTGCATAAGTGAGACGTGCACTTCGATGGCACCTACTCCTATACGTAATATTTTTTCTCCCCGATGGCACGTGAATAGTGCACATACTCAACGACGGAGCACGGGATGGTAGCCATGACATGGTCAGCCCTTTTTTGGAGAGAGTACGTACTAAATAACTTTGATGTGTCCCGTCAACTCGCAGAACGATGAGAAGCTTGCTTCCTATGCCTTCTCCCTCGCCAACGCGTGCGCGGTGGCTCTTAGCACGAGGAGAAACTTTTGCTTACAAGCGGTGGACGTGCAGCAGTTCATTTGGTGTCAGATTGCCAGAAGTACTACTGTAGTACCACCATTATTGTTCGACTTCTGGAAGAGGCGAAGAGCCAAGCGCAAGGCTAGCCATAGTGGGAGTAACATAAGTAGGAGTACCTCCAAATGTGTCAGCATCAATTGCAAGATGAAGTAGCTAGCTAGCTGTGGAGTTGCCAACATGCTCAAAGTGCTCGCAACATTGAGAAGAAACAAGCATGCCCAGGAAATTAAGGAAATTAATGCATGTGCGGGGAGGCCCTTTGCTCAGAGAAGCATCGACCGATTTTCTTTATTTCCACACCTTCTCACAGATTTGTATTGGTTATAGTATAGTGAATCATTGAGATGCATAAACATGCTGAACTTTTGTTCTTCTGAATGTGAGTATGCATACCGTATCTTCTGAAGCTTAGTTTAATGTAAATGTTGACTAGCCTCTGAACCTTCACAATCTAGTAAGTATATTGTAGGCCTATTATTTGACACCTCACTTTGCCGCGCTACACGACCAGTGTGAGTGTCTGCATCCAGTACCGCATCCTCTAATTTGGTGGATGCCAAGTTGAAAAAGGTTGCTGATGAGTAGCCATAAGCTGGAGGCATCTCTTTTTTTCTTTCGAATGGGCAATACGTTGGAGAGCTGGAGAGTGTCTCTAATGGGCTGCCTCTAGTGTTAAGGCCCTCCAGTACGAAACACGGGCATCCGACTGGGCTGATACAAAAGCCTATCCATCTTAAAGCCCATTTGTTTTTGTTTTTTGCGAGGAGAAGCCCATATTTCTTGAAGAGGGGGAAATCCCAGAAAAACCCTCCTTCCTCTTCGCTTCCACTTATACTGCAGCTCGCTGGACTCTCCCACTTCCGTCGCCCCCCAATTCCCCCCGCTCCCCATCTTCCTCACTCGTCCAGAAAACCCCCGCTCCCCTTCTTCCTCACTCGTACAGAAAACGCTTGCTCCTCTTCTTCCACTCCAACAGAAAACCCCAGCCCTCCTTCTTCCCCACTCCACTAGGCTCGTCTCTGGCTACTCTACTCAAACTCGTGGGCTCGGCGTGACGCCCACAAGGAAAATGGAGTCAGCTGGTCCCATCGCCAAGAAGATGAGGCTCGCGCCAGCGGCGACACTGGTTGTAGATCCCGCACCCGGCATTGCGAGGAGAAGCAGCGAGCCCCCCCCCCCCAGATGTGAGGAGTAGAATCTCTGGTGGACCACATCAGCGATCTCCCGGACGTCATCCTTGAGAAGACCATCTCGCTTCTCCCCACCAAGGATTGCTGCCGCACACAAGTCCTCTCAACTCAGTGTCGCCCTCTATGGCGCACCGCGCCCCTCAATCTATACTGTCGTCAGATATCTGTCCTTCCTGAATTTTATCTCCTCAGAGCCATCGTCTCCTCTCACCAGCAGGGCCCCGTTCAACGCCTTTGCATCCTGACACGCTACCTGTTGTCCATACCCGGCACCGTGGACGCTTGGCTGACATCCCCTGAATTCGGAAAACTCCAGCAGTTTGAGTTCTACCATTACCATGAAAGTTTCATACCGCGGACACGCCAAGAATTCGTGCCCACACCACCGTTGTCCATCTTGCGGTTTTCCTCTTCTATCCACACCGCCACCTTCGCCCGGTGCCATCTACCAGACAATCTGGTACAAATGCTTCGACTCCCACTGCTAACAAAACTTTCGCCTGTGGTGGTTTATCTGTCGGAGGCCTCACTACACAACATCATCCACTCCAGTTGCCCTGCCCTGGAGCGCTTGCTGATTGTTTTGGGAATAGAAATCCTTATCAGTTGTCTCAAAATAAAGTCGCCTCACCTTAAAAGCATTGGAATTTGTTTTGAAGGACAACAGCTCATCATCGAAGATGCCCCTTCACTTCAAAGGTTGCTCCTTGATAATTGTTATAGACCTTCGCAAATAACTATCGTCTCTGCGCCCAAACTGGAGACCTTGGGTGTAATCAGTGATCCGTTTGATGATCACAACAAGTTGGTGTTTGGCTCCACACTTATTCAGGTACCGTATATTATCATCTACACATTTGTAATCATAAGCTGCATTTTTCATTTGTGCGCATAAGTTTCATATCATCTTGGAGTACACTTTGGGTGCTAATATAATGTTATATGCTCAATGAAGAGTTCGTCCATGGATAGCCTATCAATGCTGCTGGATTCTGTCAAGATCTTATATATCGGAATGTTTAGTTTTGATCTGAACATAATTATTGGCTTGTTGCGATGCTTTCCATCTCTGGAGAATTTATATATAGAGGTGATGATTTCATGCACATTGAAAGCCCGTATATATTGTACTAGAATTAATCTTTCAGATGTCGCTCTTTCGACATACTCTTTGTTCAGACCTTAACTATTTTCAATCTTCATGTCTACTTAGGCAGTGCTACCACATGGAAAAAGACGTATAACCAATCGGTGGCATAATAAGCACCAGGATTTTCTTAGTTCTCATGACATTCGTTTGAGGACAATAACGATGGAAGGATATGCATCCAACTAGGCAAACAGAAGCTTTGTCAAATTCTTCCGGTTGAATGCGAGGTTACTATTGTCCATGAGGCTTAAGTTTTACCGCAAGAGATTTCTCATGGACGGACACGTTGGACAGCAAAAAAAGAAGTTTCAGGTGGACAAATAGGCTTCTTAACGTGCTCGGCTTCTATTTATAACAAGGTGTAGTCATCCTGAAATAAATTATTTTGCACAGGATGTTGATTTTATGGATCAGACCGATCCATTTGTTTGTGGCTGCAAAAAAGAGTGGCTGGGTTAGATGTTACTACCATGTTCAATCTGGGTTTTGTCTAAAAATTTGATGAACAATTAATCCTTGGGATTTTTGTACCGTTTGTAAGCTTGAGTTGCATGTTGTTGCCCTCGTACTCCCCTCCACCTGCCACTACACTGTCGCATCTTCCACGGCTGATGTTCGTTCCCATCCGAGGCCTCGTCGTCGTTCTCCACCTTGGTTCACGCGCTGTGCCCGCCACCGTCTAGCGTTGTCTACATGGTCAACAACCTCCCCGCAAAAAAAAACATGGTCAACAACCAAGAGGAATCAGGAGATGACTGTACGCGAAGAGGCTGACAGTAGGAACCCACCAAGGTCATTGCATTACGCAAGCAGGTGCCTCGTTATTACAAGCCAAAAAATTACTTCCTCCTAATTGTTTGACAACTATGTCCCACGCCATTGTCAATGTAGTCAATAAATGAGAAAATTACACAACGAGCGGATAACACCAGGGGCCCAGCAGCTCGCCCAGTTGTTTTTTAGTTTTAGAGACGGAGCTCAACTGCGCGTTGTGCAGGGGCTGTGGCCCGTCTAGCCGACGCTTACGCTTTTCTTTAAGCACGTGACGAGCCCAATTGATATCTTTTTCCTCTTCGAAAATGGCTAGCCTAGTTCTTTTTTTTTGGAGAATACCAAAACCGAGGCCTACTTGCCTTTCTCAGCCCTGCTGGGCTGCAAATCTTTCAAGACGAGGAGGGATGTAAGTAGTAAGAAATGGGCTTCCCCAGAAAATGGGCTATAAGTTGTAAGAAATGGGCTGTGAATTTTTAAATCAAAGCCAACCGGCAATTACATTAAAATATCTTTTTTCTGGATTTCTCTACTCTCTACTCTTATAAAAACCAAAGCCAACTGACAATTACATTAAAATATCGTCTTTTCTCCCATAAGATAAACTACTCATACAAATACATCTTCATGTTCCATGCAACACACGGGCATCTTGCTAGTTAAGATTTCAAATTTCATTCATTTTTTTGTGGAGAATTGTTTTTTGGATTTTATTTTGATATAATTTTTTAAAAATTATTTTTAACATGACTCAAACGTTTGTGATTAAAAGAGTTCGGACCCCACCAAAATATGCAAAACTTCGTTGAATTTTTTAGCAGTGCCTAGAATATATGGTATGTAATGCTAATAAAAAGAATATGGGCTTCAAATATCCTTAAGAATTAGCAAATGGGCTGTTAATTATTAAAAGTAATGGCAAATGGGTTGTATGCTGTTTTCCACATATTTGGAGGCTAACTTCTAGGCCTACTAGGTTGATGATGACATTGTCCTAATTTTTTTTGACGCATACACAAGGCTTTGTCAACTTAGTAAACACAGAGCAGTGATTGTTGGATGTCCATCCAACGGCCGTTGTGCTTCTTCAGTCTCTGATCTTCCTGCTCCAGCCACCGAAACCAGTGCTGACGGGACTGCCTGCTCCCTCCTCCCGTGGCTGGTTGTGCTGCCGCCAGGCCATCCCTCTACCCACCCGCACATCTTGTTACTTTCCGGCGATGTCAGCCTCACCCCGTAGCCGACCAGTCAGCGCTCGTACTCCCCTCAGCGTGGGCATCCACTGTGGTGGCTCGCCGGCTCCAGGTCATTCCCTTCCTGGGGCTCGCCCTCGTCCACTGCGTTTGTGCTCTCGGTGCGGCGAGGTCAACATGGTCAACATACAACAGCCATTGGAAGAGGCTAACAGTAGGGGCCCACACAAGGAAATGCCTCCTTATTACACACAAAATAATGATTCATCCACCTGATAGCTGGGACCCATCGGAAGGGCCTCTCTATTTTGCAAAAAAAACATTCCCCCCGCTGACAGCTCGGACCCGCAAGCTATATCTTCGCACGCAAGGAAGTGCCTCCTTATTACGCACAAAAAATGAATATTCCCCCTACTAGCTGGGACCCACCATAGTGTGAGGCTGACTTGTGGGCCTACTAAGTTGACGGGGACGGAGGGCTTTGTCAACTTAGTCAATATGAACGATTCTAGCTCCAGTGACTGTACGATGTCCATCCAACGGCCGTAGTGCTTCTTCAACCTCTGGTCTTCTTGCTCCAGCCGCCCAGAGCAGCGTCGGTCGTGCCGCCTGCTCCTACCTCCAGTGGCCGGCTGTGCTGCCGCGGAGGCCTCACTGCCCCTACTACTCCCACCGCCAGCCAGGCCCTGCGGCAATGTCAGCCTCACACCGCAGCCGAACCAGTGAACCCTCGTACTCCTCTCCGCGTGGGCTTCCATTACCACGTCTTCCCCGGCTCCGCGTCGTCCCCTTCCTAGGCCTTGCCGTCGTCCACCGCCCTGGTGCTCTCGGCCCCGCGTGGTCAACATGGACAAGGAACGACTTCCATCGGAAGAGTATTGTACGTGGATAGGCTGACAGCTGGGTCCACGGCCGCGGCAAGGAAGTGCCTCCTTATTACGCACAAAATAATGATTCCTCCACCTAACAGCAGGGACCTACCGGACGGGTCACCGTATTTCGCGAAAAAAACATTTCCCCCTAATTGCTGGGACCCACCAGTTACATCTTCGCACGCAAGGACGTGCCTGACAATCGGGACCCACCTGGTGGAAGTGTACGTAGCATTGTCATTCTGGTCGCGAACGTGTACGTACATATTGGTCGATGTAGAGGCGTGCACGTGTCATAATAGAGGCATGCACGTGTCGTAGTAGATGCACGCACGTAGCATGTACACATACGTACAACGACCAGGGTGCAAGAAAGTAAATACGGCCACATATGTACATACGGGCGGGGTCTCGAACGCCTGCTCGCGCATACGTACGGCCAGAGCTCGTGTACATGGCTGGGTCGGAACGGAGAAACTGCGTCGTCGTCGTGTTCATGGGGAGGCAACGGAATGCGTCGTGTTCATCGGGAGGCAACGGAACGTGTGTTGTTCATCGGGAGCCAGCCGGCTTGGACGGAACAATCGATGGAAACGAGGCATGGCGTAGCGCAGAACAGAGGAAACGGCCTTGTGTTCGACCGGCCATGGTCGAAACAGGATCCTGTTCATCGGGAGGGGTCTAGCGTACCGCAAAACGGAGCAAACGGACCTCCTACGGTCAAAGCAGGGTCCTATTGATCGGGAGTGGTGTGGCCTACCGTAAAACGGAGGAAACGGACTTGTGTTGGAACGCTGCGGTCGAAATAGGGGTCCTGTCCATCGGGAGGGGTGTGGCGTACCGCAAAACGAGACTCCACGGGATACTGTTCATCTCCACCGTCGACCTTCTCCAGCCTCCACGGGCTCCTGTTCATCCACCGTCGACCTCCTCCAGCCTCCACCTGCGACTATTCATCCACGGGCTCCTGTTCATCCAGCCTCCACCGCGCGCTCCTCCACCACCTACTGTTCAACCAGCCCTCTCCACGGGTCCTGTTCAACCACCCCTCCACGGGCTACTATTCATCCAGCCCTCCATCGGCTACTGTTCAACAAGCCCTCCACCGGCTACTGTTCATCCAGCCCTCCACGGGGTCCTGTTCATCCAGCCCTCCTCAGGGTCCTGTTCATCCACCGGCTCGATCGATCGGGGTACTGTTCATCCAGCGGCAACGGCCTCTACTACTACGGGTTCCTGATCATCCAACCCCCACCGGGAACTGTTCATCCAAACCCCCCAACAACGCTCACTGTTCATCCAGAGGCAGCATCGATCGACCTCAGTTAGCAGCAGTAGCGAAGGAATCGCTCAATCGGGTTTAGTTAATAGCAAGGGATCGATCGATCGCTCGGGTTTAGTAACGCGTAGCCTGCAGTGCAATCGCTCGGGTTCAGTTAGAGCCCAACGCCTCGCTCGGGTTCAGTTAGAGCCCAACGCCTCGCACACACGCGCGTACATATGAGAGAAACGTGCATCGCTCGGCCCCTGACCACCCACCGTAACCGGGAACTACCCGATATTTTCCTCGCCCTCGCTTCTACCACGGTGTTTTCCGTCATGGACGGCCCAAAGAATTTCATGCAGCTGCGTCTCCGGCCCGCCCAAGATGAAAAGCCCATTTTTTGTCATGATTTTTTGTCACAGAAGTAGGACCCCACCACATGTATGATGACACCGGGTTTTGTCACAATTATCATCATAGAAGTGTCATAGGTATGACAGAAATAAATTCGTTCGGCCCTAAATGTCACGGATGTGTCTTTTTTTGTAGTGATATGATTATGTCGCTATCATCCATATGACAGAGAAACCGGGTTGACATGACTAGTCATAAACCAAGGTGGCACAAACATACAGGGACAGACATACGTAACCTAGCAATGCACGTGTCGGTCATCAACGTATGAACCCAAATCGTATCATGCTACAAGGACATAAAGGAACAACGCATGACATTTCCTCATAGGGACAGACACGGAAGCAAAGAAGGATACATGCCGGTCAATCCATGTGTTCAGGAGTAGTAGCAAACTACTAAGGCTGAGTGGGAGCACTAGGAGGCATTTCCCTATAGGGAAGGCTACCAAAGGCAGATAACTAGGTCTCGAATCCCACACATACCAATGCATTTCAAAACATACACATAATATGCACGATATGTGTAGATACAACATGGCATCACAACATAACTCTATGACTCTAAGTATTTATTTAAAAGGTTCGAAAGAGAGATACATAGTAGGTTTATTACAAACAGGGGTCTCATGACCCTTCACACAAAGTCATACAAACCAGCGGAAGCATAAAACTTGTCTGAGTACAGACAACTAAAAATATAGAAGGCTAGCAAGCCTGACTATCTACAAACCCTCCCAAGGGTGCCAGGTCGTAGCTGTGAAACAAGCTACCATCATCATCGACGTCTAGATAGAACCCACCTATAGTATTGAGGAACTCCTCTGCAACAGTTTAATTAGGCAAACGTGAGTATGAAGGTACTCAACAATACTTATATCAGAACTATCTAGTATGCATCAGTTTCAATAAAAGGGGTTGTGGGGTTTAGCTGCAACAAGCCAGCTTTGACTCAGTGGCTATACTGTACTACGACTACCAGCAATTTCTCTGAGGTGAGAAAGCGCACATGAGTCCACTAGCTAATAACCATAACAATACTCATCTACAAATATGTTCCCTTCTCCATATGAGAAAGCCATCTGTAGCACTCACGCTTGTCTTGCATATTTTAGAATATCCATTTAAGTTGTTTATGAACAATGTAGCTTTCCAAGTAGTCCATATCCGAGGACGCGGCTATCCGAATAGATCATTAACCCTGAAGGGGTGTACTTCTTCACACACGCTCTCACCACTTACCACCATATACACGTCATGTATCTTGGCAACCTTCAAGTGGAGGCCTGGCGAGGGTGTCGGCCATGACCTGACTAACCACACAAGATTCTAGTCCAGTTTCATTGCCTATTTGAGGTTGTATCCGCAAGGGAAGTCTGGACAAGGTTTCTATCACGGCCTCAAAGGATGTGAGCAGGGTTCCAAAGTCCACCTCGACGGATGGTACTGCGCTTGGTACACCATGCCACATGCCTAACCATCCCAAGTCCACCACGTCGGGTAGTACTATGCTTGGTATGACCAATAGCACATCCTACAAAACACCAGAAACTAGTTGCAACTCCTGGACAAAGATCAAGGCGATTAATAAGTCGAGAAGGTCAATTAAGTATCCCAATGTGTGGTAGTAGTTGTTCTTTGTTCACAAACACAAAACTCAGTTCTTAAGGATGGTCTCAATGAGATAACCCAAAATGTACTCCTACATGGCCTCTCATCGCTACCTTTACCAAATCGGGTTCACACACTTAACTCTCAACATCAGGGCATAAGCATACCACTCCAATTCATCCTAGATGAATCAGACCTGACACAACTCTAAGCAATAGCAAGCACGGCATGGATGAAATCACAACATCACTCAAGCAACTCCTAATCATGCTAGGAAGGTTTAGTTATTTACTGTGACAATGATAGGTCATGTAGAGGAATGGGTTCAGCTACTACAACAAATAACAGTTGAATCGCTGTTGTCCCTAATGCAGTAAAAGAGAGCAAGAGGAAGAGAGTAGGGTTGTATTGGAATGATCAAGGGGGGTTGCCTGCCTGGGGGTCGACATGGTAGTATGCTCCTTAGGCATGGGCTCGGTGCCACTCGTAGGAGCAGGACCTATCGGGAAAAACAGTTTCGGCAATCAATACACAACAAATGTAACAATACGATGCATGAACATGACATGTCGATAATGTTATGGATTGTGCTAATGCAACTAGCAACAAGTTCAATGAAGTCCATTTGAACCAAGGGTTATAATGCAAACTCCAACTTAAGCATTTAAAATGCCATTTAGATGTTTTCACTTATACATTAAGTATAAGTTGGTTTTTCATCATGCATGAAAATGACACAAATGGATCCCTTATATATTTTTTGATAATTTTTCATATATAATTTATTCATTCTGAGCTACGGTTAATTTTCTATGAATTTTTTAAGTTTAACTAGTTTTCTGAATTTTATAAATAATTTCTGAAATATAAAATCGCGAGAAAATCAGTGTGACATCAGCATGATATCAAACTAGCGTCAGCAGGTCAACTCAGCCATTCCTGGTCAAATCTGACAAGTGGGGCCCACTGGCCAGTGACTCATTCACTAATAGAGGCAATTAGTATTAATTTTAACCCTAAATTAAAATTAGCCAGAAGCTAGCCCCATATTTCTTCGATGGCGGCATGGCCAGACGCGGCGGAGAGGCATCGGTTTCATGCTCCGGTGACCAAAATGGCGGCAGAGACCATAAACGTGTAGCTGGTGAACGCGCGCATCGTGGTGTAGTCAGTTTCTCCGGGGACGACCTAAATCGACGGCGGCGAGCTCGAGTGCGGTGGCCGGAGTTGGGAACGCGGTGTTTTCGAGGCTGCGGTGCACGGCGGGAGCAACGGTTGGGGGTTTTGGGCTCCCGGCGTTGCACTGAGCACGGCGGTGTGCTCGGTCGTGAGCCTAGGTGACCGTGGCCACGACAGCGACATGGCCGACGGAGCCAAGTTCTCGGCCTCAAAGGGCGCCGGTGTTCGAGGGGGCAATCGAGCCAGTGGAGAGAGGGGATCGACATAGTAGCTCACGGCGAACACAGCGAGCGGATCAGCAGGCTCGGGGATGGGCTGGAGCCGATGTGTTGTCGCCGGCGATCTCGATGGCCGAACTGAGAAGAAGGCGATGCAGATGGCGATGCAGGACGGCCGAGCTCACGGGGCTCGGGTGGCTTGATGAAGCAGACTACGGTGAGGCTCGTAGACACAACAGGAGGCGAGGGGACCACGGTGGGCACGGCGGTCACGGCGGCGAGCTTGCGGGCGTCTTGGCCATGGCGGAGGAGAGCGAGGGAGAGGGCGAGTGTGCAAACGGAAAGGAGGGCTTGATCCAGACGGCCCCCATGAGTCTATCGGGCGCATCGACGTGGTGGGGGAGGCAGGCAGACGGGCAAGAGGTGGCGCGTGCTACCTCTTGAGCACTGTGTTGGTTTTCCCCGAAGAGGATGATGCAGCAAAGTAGCGTAAGTATTTCCCTCAGTTTTTTAGAACCAAGGTATCAATCCAGTAGGAGACTACATGCAAGTCCCTCTTACCTACACAAAAACAATAGCTCCTCGCAACCAACGCGATTAGGGGTTGTCAATCCCTTCACGGTCACTTACGAGAGTGAGATCTGGTAGAGATGATAGATAATATTTTTGGTATTTTTGATATAGAGATGCAAAGTGAAAAGTAAAAGGCAAAGTAAAAAAGCAAAGCAATAATAAAGTGATGGAGATTGATATGATGAGAATAGACCCGGGGGCCATAGGTTTCACTAGTGGCGTCTCTCAAGAGCATAAGTATTCTACAGTGGGTGAACAAATTACTGTTGAGCAATTGACAGAATTGAGCATAGTTATGAGAATATCTAGGTATGATCATGTATATAGGCTCATGTCCGAGACAAGTAGACCGACTCCTTCCTGCATCTACTACTATTACTCCACTCATCGACCGCTATCCAGAATGCATCTAGAGTATTAAGTTAAAAACAGAGTAACGCCTTAAGCAAGATGACATGATGTAGAGGGATAGATTCATGCAATATGATAAAAACCCCATCTTGTTATCCTCGATGGCAACAATACAATACGTGCCTTGCTGCCCCTTCTGTCACTGGGAAAGGACACCGCAATATTGAACCCAAAGCTAAGCACTTCTCCCATGGCAAGAAAAACCAATCTAGTAGGCCAAACCAAACTGATAATTCCAAGAGACTTTCAAAGATAACCAATCATACATAAAAGAATTCAGAGAAGATTCAAATATTATTCATAGACAGACTTGATCATAAACCCACAATTCTTCGGTCTCAACAAACACACCGCAAAAAGAAGATTACATCGAATAGATCTCCACGAGAGAGGGGGAGAACATCGTATTGAGATCCAAAAAGAGAGAAGAAGCCATCTAGCTAATAACTATGGACCCGAAGGTCTGAGGTAAACTACTCACACTTCAACGAAGAGGCTATGATGATGTAGAAGCCCTCTGTGATGACGGCCCTCTCCGGCGGAGCTCCGGAACAGGCCCCAAGATGGGATCTCATGGATACAGAAAGTTGCGGCGGTGGAATTAGGTTTTTGGCTCTGTATCTGATCGTTTGGGGGTACGTAGGTATATATAGGAGGAAGGAGTACGTCCATGGAGCAACAAGGGGCCCACGAGGCAGGGGGCGCGCCCTGGGGGGCGCCCCCCACCCTCATGACCTCCTCTTTTGTTCCTTGGCGTAGGGTCCAAGTCTCCTAGATCATGTTCGGTGAGAAAATAACGTTCCCGAAGGTTCCATTCCGTTTGATATTTCGTTTCTTCGAAACACTGAAATAGGCAAAGAACAGCAATTCTGGGCTGGGCCTCCGGTTAATAGGTTAGTCCCAAAAATAATATAAAAGTGGAAAATAAAGCCCAATATAGTCCAAAACAGTAGATATTATAGCATGGAACAATCAAAAATTGTAGATACGTTGGAGACGTATCAGGCATCCCCAAGCTTAATTCCTGCTCGTCCTCGAGTAGGTAAATGATAAAAAGAGAATTTTTTATGCGGAGTGCTACTTGGCATAATTTCAATGCAAATCTGCTTAATTGTGGTATGAATATTCAGATTAGAAAGATTTAAGACAAAAGTTCATATTGACATAAAAATAATAATACTTCAAGCATACTAACAAAGCAATTATGTATTCTCAAAATAACATGGCCAAAGAAAGCTATCCCTACAAAATCATATAGTCTGGCTATGCTCTATCTTCACCACACAAAGTATTTAAATCATGCACAACCCCGATGACAAGCCAAGCAATTATTTCATACTTTAACATTTTCAAAACTTTTTCGATCTTCACACAATACATGAGCGTGAGCCATGGATATAGCACTATATGTGGAATAGAATGGTGGTTGTGGAGAAGACAAAAAGAGGGGAAGATAGTCTCACACCAACTAGGCGTATCAACGGGCTATGGAGATGCCCATCAATAGATATCAATGTGAGTGAGTAGGGATTGCCATGCAACAGATGCACTAGAGCTATAGGTATATGAAAGCTCAACAAAAGAAACTAAGTGGGTGTGCATCCAACTCGCTTGCTCACGAAGACCTAGGGCAATTTGAGGAAGCCCATCATTGGAATATACAAGCCAAGTTCTATAATGAAAAATTCCCACTAATATATAAAAGTGACAAAATGAGAGACTCTCTATCATGAAGATCATTGTGCTACTTTGAAGCACAAGTGTGGTAAAAGGATAGTAACATTGTCCCTTCTCTCTTTTTCTCTCTTTTTTTATTTATTTTTATTTATTTATTTTATTTGGGCCTTTTCTCTTTTTTTATGGCCTTTTTTTCTTTTTTTTATTTTTCGTCCGGAGTCTCATCCCGACTTGTGGGGGAATCATAGTCTCCATTAACCTTTACTCACTTGGGACAATACTCTAAAAATGATGATCATCACACTTTTTATTTTTCTTACAACTCAACAATTACAACTCAATACTTAGAACAAAATATGACTCTATATGAATGCCTCTGGCGGTGTACCGGGATATGCAGTGAATCAAGAGTGACATGTATGAAAGAATTATGAACGGTGGCTTTGCCACAAATACGATGTCAACTACATCATCATGCTAGCAATATGACAATGATGGAGCGTGTCATAATAAACGGAACGGTGGAAAGTTGCATGGCAATATATCTCGGAATGGCTATGGAAATGCCATGATAGGTAGGTATGGTGGCTGTTTTGAGGAAGGTATATGGTGGGTGTACGATACCGGCGAAAGGTGCACGGTATTAGAGAGGCTAGCAATGGTGGAAGGATGGGAAAAGTGCATATAATCCATGGACTCAACATTAGTCATAAAGAACTCATATACTTATTGCAAAAGTCTAGAAGTTATCAAAGCAAAGTATTACGCGCATGCTCCTAGGGGGATAGATTGGTAGGAAAAGACCATCGCTCGTCCCCGACCGCCACTCATAAGGAAGACAATCAATAAAGAAATCATGCTCCGACTTCATCACATAACGGTTCACCATACGTGCATGCTACGGGAATCACAAACTTTAATACAAGTATTTCTCAAATTCACAACTACTCAACTAGCATGACTCTAATATCACCATCTTCATATCTCAAAACAATTATCAAGCATCAATCTTTTCTTAGTATTCAACGCACTCAAAAGAAAGTTTCACAAATCTTGAATACCAAGCATATTATTATTAAGCAAATTACCATGCTATTAAAGACTCTCAAAATAATCTAAGTGAAGCATGAGAGATCAATAGTTTCTTTAAAACAAATCCACCACCATGCTCTAAAATATCTAAGTGAAGCACATAGAGCAAAATTATAATGCTCAAAAGATATAAGTGAAGCACATAGAGCAAAACTACATAGCTCAAAATATATAAGTGAAGCACATAGAGTATTCTTTCAAATTCCAATTCATGTATGGCTCTCTCAAAAGGTGTGTACAGCAAGGATGATTGTGGCACACTAACAAACAAAGACACAAATAATACAATATGCTCCAAGCAAAACACATATCATGTGGTGAATAAAAATATAGCTCCAAGTAAAATTACTGATGGAAGTAGACGAAAGAGGGGATGCCTTCTGGGGCATCCCCAAGCTTTGACTTTTTGGTGTTGTCGGTGTCAAAACCGGCGAATCTCGGGTAGGGGGTCCCGAACTGTGCGTCTAGGCGGATGGTCATAGGAGACAAGGGACACGATGTTTTTACCCAGGTTCGGGCCCTCTCGATGGAGGTAAAACCCTACTCCTGCTTGATTAATATTGATGATGTGGGTAGTACAAGAGTAGATCTACCACGAGATCAAGGAGGCTAAACCCTAGAAGCTAGCCTATGTTATGATTGTTGTTCGTCCTACGGACTAAAACCCTCCAGTTTATATAGACACCGGAGAGGGCTAGGGTTACATAGAGTCGGTTACAATGGTAGGAGATCTACATATCCGTATCGCCAACCTTGCCTTCCACGCCAAGGAAAGTCCCTTCCGGACACGGGACGAAGTCTTCAATCTTGTATCTTCACAGTCCAAGAGTCCGGCCGAAGGTATAGTCCGGCTATCCGGACACCCCCTAATCCAGGACTCCCTCAGTAGCCCCCGAACCAGGCTTCAATGACGACGAGTCCGGCACGCAAATTGTCTTCGGCATTGCAAGGCGGGTTCTCCTCCAAATTTCGTGTACCTGTTGAATAATGTCCGGTTTCTTGTGAATGTAGCGCTCCTTGGCTTCTACGCCCAATAATGGTCGTCTTCCATGTGTCAAACGAATACGAAAAGTCTGGGTGTTTTACATTCACACCCCAGGCCGCGTAAATGAGCCGCCTATTTAAAGGGACGAGGATTTAGATCCAAACCACACCTTCTCCCCTCCGCGAGTTTTCATCAGAGCGCATCCGACAAAGGTCTATTCCACCATGGCCAGCCATCGCAACTCCTCCTCTCGCCCTTCCAGTCCTAAGCCTGGAGATTGGGAGAGATGCTACATCCCGCACAGCGAGCTAGTGACGCTCCAGACCAAGGGATTTCTCCCCCCAGCCTACATGATCTCGGTTCGAGCCGGACTTGCCACCTATAATGGCGGAGAGCAAGCGGAGAGCGCCCCCAATCCCTCCAAAGGAGAGTGGGTATGCCTTGTCCCTTATTTAATAAGAGGGCTCGGATTTCCAATTCATCCGTTTCTTCGGGGGCTCCTGGAGTTCTATGGTCTCCAGCTGCACAACCTCACGCCTGCCTCCATATTGCATATCGCGGGCTTCGTAGCCCTTTGCGAGATGTTTTTGGGTGTTGAGGCTCATTTCGCGCTGTGGAAGAGGCTCTTCTGCCTGGTGCCCCGTTCTCAGGAGGGGTCAATATATCAAGTGGGCGGAGCCGAAGTGTGGCGCATCGCCGGGACCGGATATTTATCCGGAACCCCAAAGAAGGCGTCTGCGAATTGGCCTTCGAAATGGTTTTATGTAGAGGACGTCCTGTTGCCAGATCCTGTTCGGATCGGCCTCCCTGAGTTCGACAATGCCCCCTGAAGAAGCGCCTAAGCTGGCATCCACGGAGCCCTCAGAGGGAAAGTGACAAGGACGTCCTTTACCTGATGGGCCGGATAAGATTATTAGCTCATTCCGGACTAACCATGATCGGAGTCATGGCCGCATGCATCATGTGGGGGGTGCAGCCACTTCAGTATAGAGGCCACCCCATGTGGGACTTCAACGGGGAGGATGATGCCACCCGTCACGGCCGTAAAGGGCCGGACTCGACTGCCGCTCTAATAAAGATCTTGTCCGCTTTGTACAAGGGAGAAGAGGAGGAATTTCTCCGCGTCAACCCACCGGGTGGATTTACAATGTATAATCCTCCAAGTTGGGTAAGTGGACATTTTTACTTGTCCATCCGTTTTGTATTCCCATTGTCAAATATATAGTCTAACGACTTCAACACAGGAACTGCGCCAGGCTGTTAAAGAAATAAACAGCCCCCCTCCACAACCCGAGGATCCAGGACGGTCCCTCGACCCAGCCTCCCAAGAGGATCCGGACTTATCTGTGGAGCTAATTGATGGGTTGTTTCATCAATTGAGCAAGGACAACGCCTTGGTGGCCATTACGGCCGATTACCCAGGGCTACTCCCAGCCTCCCAGGTAACTGAGACCGAAATCCCAGCATTTCGACAAGGGACCCGTCCTTGCGTGTTTTCGATTACCGTATAACAACCGCGTTTTGCAGAGGAGGTCCTCGAGGCGGGAGGCCGAGCCTATGGCGACTAGCCAATGAGGGGCCGCAAGGCCCCAGGGGCTGAAAAGAAGTGCGGTCTGGACTGAGACGCCGGCGCAAAGGTATAACGCACCATCTCATCCCCTGGTGTTATTCCTTCAAGGCATATTAACACCCGTGCTCTCTTCAGGACAAAGAGACCTCGCCGGACTATATCCGGAGAGGCTGCCAATCGCGCCTCCACCAGCCAGGCTCCAAAGCCTGGTCCGGAGGCGGAGGCGAACACGAGGCACGCACCGGACGCTCCTCCAACAAAGGATGCGGACAGGTTGTCTGCCACCAATTCCGAGGTGGAGAGTGCCATGAACCACAGGCGTCGCCGGACAGTTCTTCGCGACGCTTGTTTCTCCCCAGAGGCATTGGATGCCTTCAATTCGGGAGATGCGTACCTCCGTGCCGCTCACAATGGTCTAGCCAGAGCCACGGAGCAGTATGTGAAAGACTTACGGGTGAGAAAATTTGATGGTTATATATATATCAGTAGCCCCCGAGACTTGAAACAGTTAGAATAACTGATTTAAGGATCATGTAATATGCAGGTTCTTTCAGAGAAGAATACCCACCTGTCCCAGGAGCTACAAGAGTGCAAAGCCCAACTTGAGGCCGTACTAGCCGCGACAGGGGAGCCCAAGGAGACCCCCTCTGGTAATATATGCTTCAAAAAGATAAGTATTGTATGAAGTGCGGCGCTGTGCAAATCTGATAAATGAAATTGCAGATGGCGCCGGATTAAATCCGAAAAAGCAACAACTCCTACGCCAGCTAAAGGCTGGTGAGAGCGTGCTGACAAAGGTGAGGCGGGAGAAGAATGATCTCCAGGATGCCAACACCAAGCTGGGCGTTGAACTGAAAGATGTTCGTGCCCAGCTGTCGGACTCCGCTAAGGAGAATCAGCGGCTTCAAAGCGGCATATTTAGTAAGTGCTTAAACGAACTTTGAAAAAAAAAGAGTTCGGCGAGGAAGTCGACTAACAGAGTAATGTCTGTAGGTATGCTAACAGGTCGTCCTGCAGAGGAGATGCCCGGTTCTACAGGTGACCTTCTTCCCAAGCTCTCGCAACTGCACGAGCGAGTTCGGCAGGTGATGCAAGGCGTCGCCCAGGCTTTGTGGCCATCCGTCTCTATGCCCGAAGGCCTTGGAGAGCTTGCAGACAAGCTGAAGGGAGCTCGGCGGCACATCCGATTGTGGAAGATATCGGCCTGCCATCAAGGCACTAGGGAGGTCTGGGCCATGGTGAAGACGCGGTACACGAAGGCTGACCCAAACCACATGGCCGAGGTCGGACCTGTGGGGCCCGATGGGAAGGAGAACCCTGTAAGGTTAGTATACGGCCAAGTAGAATTGGCCGCAAAGTATTCCCAGCAGGACTGTAAACTAGACAGCCTGTTAGATGGTATTGAAGAGGAATACAATCAGTCAGAATGACTATGTAATTTTAATTGACATGTGTAATGCCTTCTAGCCGGATTGTAGATTGTTTGTCATGGCCGACCTTTTCGCTTCAGTCTCGGGACCTGACGGTCCGGAGTGTGTCCGAATACCCGTGCGGTTATATAAGAACCGGGGTGTGCATGGAGACCAGTCGTAGGGGTCATTAGTGCTTGAACAGACAAGTGCCCAACTAGTTATGTTATATTACATGGTTAGTAAGAAACATCTTCCAGGGAGAATAGCTCCGTCAGGGGTTCCTTTCCCTGGGAGGCATGCCCTAAGGTGCATGTCCATGCTGCGAAAAGAGATGCAGGAAAAATCGTCTGGGGGCGCATAAATAAATAAGTGAAAAGATCATCATTAGTTCACCGACCGAATATTCCCTTAAGAACGCATCCGGCTGACCCGGCAGTAACAATCGCAGAGGTGCTCCCTTTACCACCTAGCCGAACAATCGAGAACGTAGGAGTAAGCACAGGAGCCAGGCAACCCAGCTTGGCCAAAACTTAAGTCATATCGATGCATATAATGGTGAATAAAGGTACATGCGGAAGTGTGACACATGTGTTGGGCATGAAGCCCGTATAAATAAGCTTCTGTTTAAAGAAGCCCCCAGGTTTAATGAGCGCAGATAGCGCGTCACTTACTGAGCCTTTAAAGGCTATAAGAGAAAGGGAGGGGAGAAGGAGAGAAATGTAAGACAGAAAATATAAAAAATGGACAGAGGAAGGAGACAAACATCGAGTCCGGCGCTAGGCATAGAATCTTCGGAGACGGGCTGCGTTCCATGAGTTCGGCTCGAGTCGGTTATCCGAGGCATCTCGCAGGCGGTACGCTCCACCAGTCAGGACTTGGTCAATTATGAAGGGACCTTCCCACTTGGGCTTGAGTTTGTCCTTTTTCTTGTCCGGCAGGCGTAGAACTAATTCGCCAACGTTGTAATTTTTGGCCCGTACTTCTCTGCTTTGATATCTTCGAGCCTGCTGTTGATAGAATGCGGAACGGGCTTGTGCCACGTCACGCTCCTCCTCCAAGGCGTCCAAACTGTCCTGCCGATCGAGCTCGGCTTCTCTTTCTTCGTACATGCGCACTCGAGGTGAGTCATGAATTATGTCGCAGGGCAAAACTGCCTCTGCGCCGTACACCATGAAGAATGGTGTGTATCCGGTGGTGCGATTCGGCATGGTCCGCAGCCCCTAGAGTACGGAGTCCAGCTCCTCTACCCAGTGCGTATTAGATTCCTTAAGGTACCGCACTAATCTGGGTTTGATGCCGCTCATGATAAGACCGTTTGCATGTTCGACCTGGCCGTTAGTTTGTGGGTGATAGACGGAAGCATAATCGAGCTTGATGCCCATGTTTTTGCACCAGAGTTTTACCTGACCGGCCGTAAAGTCCGTGTCGTTATCAGTTACGATGTTGTGGGGGACGCCATAACGGTGTACGACCCCGGATATAAAGTCTATCACCGGTCCGGATTCGGCCGTCTTAACAGGCTTGGCTTCTATCCATTTGGTGAACTTATCCACCATGACCAGTAGGTATTTTTTCTTGTGTGTTCCGCCTTTAAGGGGTCCAACCATGTCAAGCCCCCAGACCGCGAAGGGCCAAGTGATGCGGATAGTTTGGAGGGCGATGGGTGGCATATGGCTTTGGTTTGCAAAAAGCTGGCAACCGATGCATCGTTGGACTAAGTCCTGAGCGTCTGCCCGGGCCGTCGGCCAATAAAAGCCTGTACGGAAAGCCTTGCTTACGAGGGACCGAGCTGCAGCGTGATGACCACCGAGTCCAGCATGAATTTCAGCCAGCAGGTTCCGCCCTTCCTCTTCGGAGATGCACCTTTGAAGGACTCCGGTAGTGCTTTTCTTATAAAGCTCTCCCTCATGGACTTTATAGGCTTTAGACCGCCGCACTATGCAGCGCGCCTCATTTTGGTCCTCTGGGAGTTCCTGCCTAGTAAGGTAGGCTAGGAATAGTTCTGTCCACGGGGCGACGACGGCCATTATTATGTGGGCTGAAGGTGTAATTTCATTGGCAGAGCCTCCAATTATGTCAGATTGTTCGGTGTCGGGCAGTGCGGTTGGGTCCGGGCTGTTATTTCTAGGTTCCCCTTCCCATACTACGGATGGCTTGAACAGCCTTTCCAAGAAGATGTTGGGGGGACTACATCGCGTTTTGCGCCGATGCGTGCCAGGACATCTGCCGCCTGATTATTTTCCCGGGCTATATGGTGAAATTCAAGCCCTTCGAACCGAGCTAACATTTTTAAGACGGCGTTGCGGTAAGCTGCCATTTTTGGATCCTTGGCATCGAAGTCTCCATTTATTTGGGATATTGCAAGGTTTGAATCCCCGCGCACCTCTAGGCATTAAATGCCCATGGATACTGCCATCCGGAGACCATGTAAAAGGGCCTCATATTCGGCCGCATTGTTGGAGTCTGTGTACATAATTTGGAGTACATATTGAACTGTGTCTCCTGTGGGGGACGTCAAAACGACGCCAGCCCCTAGAACGGCCAACATTTTGGAGCCGTCGAAATGCATGATCCAGTTTGAATATGTGTCGTACTCTTTAGGGAGTTCAGCCTCCGTCCATTCTGCGACGAAGTCGGCCAAAACTTGCGACTTGATAGCTCGCCGTGGATTATAAGTTATGTCGAACGGGAGGAGCTCAATGGCCCATTTTGCAATCCGGCCTGTTGCGTCGCGGTTGTTTATAATATTGTTAAGAGGTACTTCCGAGGCTACTGTTATTGAACACTCTTGAAAGTAGTGTCACAGCTTCCGGGATGCCATGAATACCGCGTACGCAATCTTTTGATAATGCGGGTACCGTGATTTGCACGGAGTGAGGAAAGTGGACACATAATAGACCGGCTTTTGAAGGGGGAATTTGTGTCTGTCCGTTTCTCGTTCGACGACGAGTGCTGCGCTTACAACCTGATGGGTTGCTGCAATGTACAATAGCATTGGTTCCCCAATGTGTGGCGCGGCCAGGACTAGGCTTGTTGCCAATATGGCTTTTATTCATCGAGTACGGCCGTGGCGGCATCCGTCCACTCGAAGTGTTCGGTGCACCGAAGGAGGCGGTAGAGGGGTAGTGCCTTTTCTCCCAAGCGGGAGATAAAGCGGCTTAAAGCCGCCACGCATCCGGTTAATTTTGTATTTGTTTGAGGTACTTCGGGATATCCAATTGTGACAGAGCTCGAATCTTGGCTGGATTTGCTTCAGTTCCTCTACCGGATACAATGAAGCCCAAGAGCTTTCCAGCTGGAACGCCGAAAACGCATTTTTCCGGGTTGAGCTTGATGTCGTATGTTCGGAGGTTATCAAATGTGAGCCTCAAGTCGTCTACTAGAGATTCGACATGTCTTGTTTTTACGACCACATCATCTACGTATGCCTCCACTGTTTTGCATATCTGGTTTGCCAGACATGTCTGAATCATGCGCTGATATGTTGCGTCGGCGTTTTTGAGTCCGAAGGGCATTGTGTTGAAGCAGAATGGGCCGTATGGTGTGATGAATGTCGTTGCGGCTTGGTCTGATTCTGCCATCTTGATTTGATGGTAGCCGGAATATGCCTCGAGGAAACACAACGAATCATGTCCTGCGGTAGTGTCGATAATTTGATCGATGCGGGGGAGGGGGACGGGATCCTTTGGGCAAGCCTTGTTAAGGTCTTTAAAATCAACGCACAGGCGCCAGGATTTTTCCTTCTTTGGTACCATCACCAGGTTGGCTAGCCAGTCCGGATGTTTTATATCTCTGATGAATCCGGCCTCCAATAGCTTGGCTAGCTCCTCTCCCATGGCCTGTCTCTTAGGTTCGGAAAAACGCCGAAGAGCTAGTTTGACAGGTTTGAATCCTTTTAGGATATTTAGAGCCTGTTTGGGACTGCTCTGCTCCTTAAAATTCAGCTCCGCTCCAGAAAATACAAGCCAAACGGGGTAGCTCCACGATATGCCGCTCCGCAAAAAAAATTAGAATCTGGGATACAACTCCAAGTTTTTTATGAAGCTCCTCAGGGGGTGCTTCAAAAAACTCTAGAAGCTGGAGTTGGGTGGAAATTACCCACCACTGCCACTAGTAAGTGGATACCCCTTCGTTTGTCCCCCCTCAACCAATCAAATAGATCCTTTCCACCAAATTTCTCATTCTTGAAGCTGGAGCTAAACGGCAGCCAAACATTCTCTTTGGTAGTACTAGAACTTCTAGATGAAACTGCTCCAAAGTGAATTTAGTGGAGCGAAACCAATTTTTGTGAAGCGGAGCAGTCCCAAACAGGCCCTTAAGGTGTGTTCAGCCAGCCTGCGTGGGATTCCTGGCATGTCTGAAGGGTGCGAGGCGAAAATGTCCCAGTTCTCACGTAGGAACTCTCGCAGTGCGGCGTCTACATCAGGGTTTAATTGTGCCCCGATGGAAGCTGTTTTATTGGGGTCCGTTGGATGGACCTGGAATTTGACTATTTCGTCTGCTGGTTTAAATGAGGTGGACTTGGATCTTTTGTCGAGTATCACATCGTCCCTATTCACCGTGGAGCGTAGCGCGGTCAGTTCCTCAGCCGCTAGGGCTTCAGATAGTGCCTCAAGGGCCAGTGCGGCTGTCTTATTTTCGGCACGGAGTGCTATGTATGGATCACTAGCGAGAGTGATAATTCCATTCAGCCCGGGCATCTTGAGCTTCATGTACCCGTAATGGGGTATTGCTTGGAAGATTGTAAACGCTTCTCGCCCTAGCAGAGTGTGGTATCCGCTACTGAACGGGGCCACATGGAACGTGACCTCTTCGGACCTGTAATTATCCGACGTGCCGAACAACACATCTAGTGTGATTTCTCCTGTACAGCGCGCTTCCCGACTGGGGATTATTCCTCTAAAGGTTGTACTGCTTCGCTCAATGCGGTTCCAGTCTATTTCCATTTTTTGAAGGGTTTCCTCATAAATGAGGTTCAATCCGCTGCCTCCATCCATGAGTACCTTGGTGAGGCGAAAGCCATCCACTATTGGACTGAGGACCAATGCGGCTGGTGCTCGGGCTGTTCGGAATTTAGGTTCATCACTGGCATTAAAAGTAATAGCCGTGTCACTCCATGGGTTTATTGTTGCTACTTGGTAGACTTCGGCAAGGCTGCGGAGTGTTCTTTTTCGCATATTATTTGATGCGAAAGTCTCGAAGACTGTTAATACCGTACTGGTGTCCCTGGGGTGGCTTTCTGTGGCCTCCGGAATTAGGAGATCTTCGCCAATTTTGGCCACCTGCCAGAGTATCCAACATGCTCTAAGGCTGTGAGTTGGTGTGGCGCCCTCTGTACTGTGAATTTTACAGGGTCCATTAAGCCATCCTTCCAGTACGGTTCCATGCCCTGTAGAGGGTTTTTGCTTTTTGGTGTTTAACCCGGGTGTTTGGCGATGATGCACCCTTTTATTTCGGACTGGGTCTGTATTAAGCGCCGGATTGTCCCAAAATTCTATTTCGGTTTTCCAGGCATTTTCCATCGCACAGTACTTTCGTACTATGGACGCCAAGTCAGCGAAGCGTGTAATATCACGGCGACTTATGGCGTTGAGGATTCCCTTGTCCGTGCAATTGTTGCAGAAGAATGAGATTGCGTCTTCCTCGCGGCAGTCCTTTATCCTGTTCATAACCAGGAGGAATCTGGCCCAGTAATGATGTACTGTTTCTTTGGGCTTTTGCCTGATTTGGAATAGATCGCTTATGTTTGGGTGGGTGGGTGGAATTAAATCTGAAACCTCACCCAATCTGAGACTCAGAGGCCAAGGAGTTTCCGAACTCGAAAGTTTGGATTCTTGGATGTTGTCCAATGAATCCAGCCCGTCGCCTGACTCTAAGTTCAGGTCTTGAGTGATATCCTCCCCTCCGCGGGTATCCGGCTTGGAGGGATCAGGAATCCGGACGTAGCTAGTCCTTAAGATAGATGAAGGGTCGCCGCACTGTCCCTCTACCATGGCAACGTGATGGGTGACTTGGGGAGAGTTAATCTGGTCGTAATCCGTAGTGACTCCCAGGGCGGCGATGCGATCCAAGAGCTCATTTATGGAAGAGAGCTCCATTGGATCTAACTGCTCGGCGAGTTCCGAGCTGACATGAAGATTGCTTTTGATGACCCAAGAGGTCATCGTCGGCGCAGCAGCCGAACAGGCGGTCATAAGAAAACCACCTAGCCAAAGAGTTTGGCCGACAGCCAAAGCTCCCTTAGCAACAATGTCGTCTTTAAAGACGGGATGAGGCATCCTTCCTGATGGCGACGGCACAGAGGAACTCTCAATGAAAGCACCAATGTCGGTGTCAAAACCGGCGGATCTCGGGTAGGGGGTCCCGAACTGTGCGTCTAGGCGGATGGTAACAGGAGACAAGGGACACGATGTTTTTACCCAGGTTCGGGCCCTCTCGATGGAGGTAAAACCCTAATCCTGCTTGATTAATATTGAGATATGGGTAGTACAAGAGTAGATCTACCACGAGATCAATGAGGCTAAACCCTAGAAGCTAGCCTATGGTATGATTTTTGTTCGTCCTACGGACTAAAACCCTCCGGTTTATATAGACAACGGAGAGGGCTAGGGTTACACAGAGTCGGTTACAATGATAGGAGATCTACATATCCGTATCACCAACCTTGCCTTCCACGCCAAGTAAAGTCCCTTCCGGACACGGGACAAAGTCTTCAATCTTGTATCTTCATAGTCCAAGAGTCCGGCCGAAGGTATAGTCCGGCTATCCGGACACCCCCTAATACAGGACTCCCTCAGGTGTCCTTGGATTATCTTGGGGGTGCCATGGGCATCCCCAAGCTTAGGCTCTTGCCACTCCTTGTTCCATAATCCATCAAAAGATTTCACCCAGAACTTGAAAACTTCACAACACAAAACTCAATAGAAATCTCGTGAGCTCCGTTAGAGAAAGAAAACAAAAGACCACTTCAAGGTACTGTAATGAACTCATTCTTTATTTATATTGGTGTTAAACCTACTGTATTCCAACTTCTCTATGGATTATAAACTATTTTACTAGCCATAGATTCATCAAAATAAGCAAACAACACACGAAAAACAGAATATGTCAAAAACAGAACAGTCTGTAGTAATCTGTAACTAACGCAAACTTGTGGAACTTCAAAAAATCTACCAAAATAGGACTACCTGGACAATTTGTTTATTAATCAGTAGCAATTGGAATAAGTATTTTATCACGTTCTGGTGATTTTAACAATTCGGGCACTGAGCGCAAAGTTTCTGGAAATTACGGCAAGATCAAATAACTATCATCCAAGAAGATCCTATAGGTCTAACTTGGCACAAACACTAATTTAAACACAAAACCACATCCAAACAGAAGGTAGATGTCTTATTTATTCCTAAACATAAACAAAAACAAAAAAACCAAAAATAAAATTGGGTTGCCTCCCAACAAGCGCTATCGTTTAACGCCCCTAGCTAGGCACTGAGATTTCAATGATGCTCACATGAAAGACAAGAATTGAAGCACAAAGAGAGCATCATATAGCATGTGACAAACACATCTAAGTCTAACATACTTCCTATGCATAGGCATCTTATAGGCAAACAAATTATCATAGCAAGCAAAAACTAGCATATGCAAGGAAGCGGAAAGGAACAATAGCAATCTCAACATAACGAGAGGTAATTTAGTAACATGAAAAATTCTATAACCATATTTTCCTCTCTCATAATAATTACATGTAGGATCATAAGAAAATTCAACAATATAGCTATCACATAACATATTCTCAACACGATCCACATGCATGCGAAGTTGACACTCTTCCGAAATAGTGGGATTATCATTAACTAAAGTCATGATTTCTCCGAGCCCACTTTTATCAAAAATTTCATAAGATTGACCGTTATCCAAATATGTGGGATCTAAAGTTGACACTCTTCCAAACCCACTTTCAATATTATTACAAACACTATTATCAATCCTATATTCATCATCGGGCTTAAATAAATTTTCAAGATCATAAGAAGAATCTCCCCAATCATGACTATTGGACATAGCAAAACTAGCATCCCCAAGCTTGGGTTTTTCATATTATTAGCATAATTTACATCAATAGAATTTATAATAAAATCATTGCAATCATGCTTTTTATTCAAAGATCTATCGTGAAGCACTTCATCACAATTTTCAGTTTTACGGATTTCAGGCAAAAGCTTATAAAGATAATCTAGTGCATCCAAATCACTAGGAATTGGTTCATCATAATTGGATCTCTTAAAAAGATTGTCAAGCGGATGAGGATCCATAGATATTAGCTACTCTGTTTAGGAATAAATACCCAACTATTTCAACCAAACAAGCAAACGAGCCAAGTAAGACATCAAGGCAAACGGAAAACAGAGGGCGAATAAAACGGCAAGGGTGAAGTGGGGGAGAGGAAAACGAGAGGCAAATGGCAACTAATGTAATGAGGGAGATAGGGATTGTGATGGGTACTTGGTATGTTGACTTTTTACGTAGACTCCCCGGCAACGGCGCCAGAAATTCTTCTTGCTACCTCTTGAGCACTGCGTTGGTTTTCCCCGAAGAGGAGAGGATGATGCAGCAAAGTAGCGTAAGTATTTCCCTTAGTTTTTGAGAACTAAGGTATCAATCCAGTAGGAGACTACACGCAAGTCCCTCGTACCTACACAAAAACAATAGCTCCTCGCAACCAACGCGATTAGGGGTTGTCAATCCCTTCACGATCACTTACGAGAGTGAGATCTGATAGAGATGGTAGATAATATTTTTGGTATTTTTGATATAGAGATGCAAAGTGAAAAGTAAAAGGCAAAGTAAAAAAGCAAAGCAATAATAAAGTGATGGAGATTGATATGATGAGAATAGACCCGGGGGCCATAGGTTTCACTAGTGGCTTCTCTCAAGAGCATAAGTATTCTACGGTGGGTGAACAAATTACTGTTGAACAATTGACACAATTGAGCATAGTTATGAGAATATTTAGGTATGATCATGTATATAGGCATCACGTCCGAGACAAGCAGACCGACTCCTGCCTGCATCTACTACTATTACTCCACTCATCGACCGATATCCAGCATGCATCTAGAGTATTAAGTTAAAAACAGAGTAACACCTTAAGCAAGATGACATGATGTAGAGGGATAGATTCATGCAATATGAGAAAAACCTCATCTTGTTATCCTTGATGGCAACAATACAATATGTGCCTTGCTGCCCCTTCTGTCACTGGGAAAGGACACCGCAAGATTGAACCCAAAGCTAAGCACTTCTCCCATTGCAAGAAAAACTAATCTAGTAGGCCAAACCAAACTGATAATTCGAAGAGACTTGCAAAGATAACCAATCATACATAAAAGAATTCAGAGAATATTCAAATATTATTCATAGATAAACTTGATCATAAACCCACAATTCATCTGTCTCAACAAACACACCGCAAAAAGAAGATTACATCGAATAGATCTCCACGAGAGAGGGGGAGAACATTGTATTGAGATCTAAAAAGAGAGAAGAAGCCATCTAGCTAATAACTATGGACCCGAAGGTCTGAGGTAAACTACTCACACTTCATCGGAGAGGCTATGATGATGTAGAAGCCCTCCGTGATGACGGCCCTCTTCGGCGGAGCTCCAGAACAGGCCCCAAGATGGGATCTCATGGATATAGAAAGTTGCGGCGGTGGAATTAGGTTTTTGGCTCCATATCTGATCGTTTGGGGGTACGTAGGTATATATAGGAGGAAGGAGTACGTCCGTGGAGCAACAGGGGGCCCACGAGGCAAGTGGCGCACGCCCCCCACCCTCGTGACCTCCTCTTTCGTTCCTTGGCGTAGGGTCCAAGTCTCATGGATCACGTTCGGTGAGAAAATCACGTTCCCAAAGGTTTCATTCCGTTTGGACTCCGTTTGATATTTCGTTTCTTTGAAACATTGAAATAGGCAAAAAAACAGCAATTCTGGGCTGGGCCTTCGGTTAATAGGTTAGTCCCAAAAATAATATAAAAGTGGAAAATAAAGCCCAATATAGTTCAAAACAGTAGATAATATAGCATGGAGCAATCAAAAATTATAGATACGTTGGAGACGTATCAGCGCGCACGCGTGCTGGCATGTGGCGAGCGTGTGCCCATGCCCTTCTCGCGGCAGGAGGACAGCGACTGGCAGTTGGGCCAGTGGGCCGCACAGTGCTGGGCGAGGTATTCTCTCTCTCTCTCTCTCTCTCTCTCTCTCTCTCTCTCTCTCTCTTCCCTATTTCCTTTTCTGTTTTGTATTCCTCTTTTTTGTTTTGTTTTAGTGTAGGCACTAAAACATTTTGGAATAATTTGAGACTTTTCGTGGGCACAGATTGGAATATTCTAGAGACCCTCTCCAAGTTTCAAATTATTTGGAGCTACTAAATTATATATAGTATTTAAATAGACGAAATTCAGTTATCATATGAATTAATTCAAAGCCCATTTTGGTCCTGCAAAAATGTGCACCATTTATGGTTAGGGTTTTCACCCTTTCTCTAAATGATGAACATTTTTAAGGGCATTTTGGGTTCATTAAAACATAATGCAACACTTGAAGGCTAGCCTAGCGCATTACCAGAACTAGGGATGTGACATTCCGGCACTGCGGCCGGCTCTTCGACCCGGCAATCCAGTGGCAACGCGCGGCCAAGTGGGCGTGGTTTGTGGCAAGGGCCACTGCCGATCCCCGAGATGCGGCTGCGCAACTCCCTATGCTTTGGGAGGAGTACCAGCTCCAAACCCAGCTCTCCGGTATGCTGATCCACAATAAGTTGCACGGAGGTGAGCCGCTGCCGCCGAGGTCATCTCCAGCAACGAGGATGACGAGGGTGATGATAGGGGCTTCGGCCACAACAAGTTTATCTAGCTAGTTTAATTTATGTTTCATCCAAGTTTTATCTAGTTTGTGTGTACATTTGTATGAACTCCGATGAACTATGTGACGCGAACTATCTAGTTTATCTAAGTTTAAATTACAGTATGTTTATACGGATCTGTTCTGTGCGAGCTTGTGCGTTCCCACTAATTGGTTTTATAGGATCCCGCAACTGAGAATTAGGGGACGAAGAGATATGAGATCTGCTAGAGATGCTCTTAGTGATGGACCGAAAGTAGTTCCGGCATTTTGATGAAGCGACGGTGTACATGGCGACTGACAACGTTGATCCCTCCGAAGATGATAAACACTGAGCCACCACGTGTGTTGGAAATATGAGCAATTTACCGAATGATTTATTAACAAAAATACTAGATAAAGCACGACTAGTATAGCAGTGATAAAAACAAGTCATGCGATTTGACAAAGACAAGGTAAACAGCAACTTCATATGTGAACTGTAACTAAACACATCTAGAGCAGACAGTATAGCAAGTTGCATATATGAAACAGAGTCCAACATATGTAGGGCAAACACTAGAACAAGAAACTGTAGCAGGGCCTCTAGTATAAAGAGGAAGAACATGTATGGGACAGCAGCAGCAGAAGCGCTGGACTTGGGGTCGGTGTCCTCGCCAGCCATGTCGTCGAGGAGGTTGTCGACGTCGGGGAAGAAGTCGTCGTCGGGGAAGTAGTCGTCGAAGTCCGGGGCGTCCGTGATAAAGAAGTCAGTAGTCGCGCGAAGAGCTCCCCAAAAACCTTATCACCCTTCTCCCGTACAGGACTCAAAGAGGTGCGGTTTTGGAGGCCTACTGTCCCGACCTGCGGTGCACACCGCAAGCCGGGATGGGGAAGAACGTACCAGCAGCGCAATGCTCAGGAACTTGTGGCGAGAGGAAGAAGAAGTTCTGGTGCGTCTCTCTGAGAGGAGCGACCTCCCTTTTATAGGCGCAAGAGAGGGAGGAGAGAGGATGCGCCGGGAGCTGAAGGGAACGAGGGAGACGAAACGAACAGACAGCAGGCGAAGAGGTGCGCCGTTCGTATTCAATCTCCACTACAGCAAAAACGTTTCAGCTTTCGCGTGACCTTTCGTATACCCGTCGTGCGTGGCAAAAATTTAGACATTGGCTCGGCTCATTCCCGCAACCCACGGTGCGTCGTGACGAGGCGTGGCGAGGCGGGCGGCGGAGGAGGAGTGCGCGTGGATGTCCCTCTTGTTCTCATCATCATACATGTGGAGAAAGAGCCTCCCTTATAAAGAGGTCCAACTCCCTCTAAACTAGCAATGTGGGACTAAACTTTAGTTCCACCTCTTGCCTTCCACGAATGGGCTGCGTGGGCCTCTACGATTTATTAGGAATTTCTAAAACTGCTATTGGGCTAGGCCCAAAATAGACAAAATTCCAGCAATCCCCCACCAGATCCCAGAGGCACACAAAATTTGCCTTTGGTTCCAAAACACGGTTTTATATACCAGTACTATAGTGGAGACTGTTAAGTTGAACTTCCACCTAGAACTCTATGCTACACTAGTAAGCAACTTGAACAGTGGACTGGGCCTTGAACTACAAGTTTTCTGTGAATCTAGCTTCACATAAAGCCTTGACCAATACATGGCTACCATGGGTCTTCCCCGCGGGTGGAGCTTATGCGTCATGCTCCGAGACCTTTCATGAGTTTACTAGAGAGAACCCTACTCTCATAGATTGTGACGTTTAACAATCAGACTCATATAGGTGCATTCCTCAAAAGATGTTCTGCAGGACGACATCTCTGCTTCAGTGAGCCACTTAGAACACATGAAGATATACATCAACCTGCCATGCAGATTAGGAGAGTATTGCATCTTCATGGAGTGGTATTGTTAATAGTAAGGATACTCTCCTCTTAGTTGACCAACAACTTGTCTTCCACATCTAATTCACGGGATCTCCGGTCACATAGACTAGGTTACCACTGTGAACAACTCACATTGTGGGTCTCATACCCATCTCCCTCGGTGCATTATCTATCACATTACATGATAGACCCTTAGTGAAAGGATCTGCCAGATTTTTAGACGTTTGGATATAATCCAATGCAATAACTCCAGAGTTTCTCATTTTCCAGACGGACTTTAATCTTCTCTGAACGTGTCTTGATGACTTCATGTTATCCTTTGAGCTGCTCACTTTCGTGATTATAGTCTGATTGTCGCAGTTCATAAAGACACCCGGTACAGGTTTCTCAACAACCGGCAAGTCATTCAAGAGCCGACTAAGCCAATCTGCTTCGACCGTAGCTGTATCTAGTGTTGTGAGTTCTGCTTCCATTGTTGACCTCGTTAAGATGGTCTGCTTGCAAGACTTCCAAGAAACAGCGCCACCTCCATGAGTGAATACATAACCACTCGTGGCCTTTATCTCATCAGCATCTGAGATCCAGTCTGAGTCACTATACCCTTCAAGCGCCTTTGGGTGCCCGGTGTAGTGAATTCCATAATTCACAGTGCCTTCCAAATAACGCAAAACTCTCTCTAGATCTTTCCAATGCACATCTCTTGGTTTTGAGACAAACCGACTCAGTTTGCTAACAGCAAAAGAGATGTCAGGTCTTGTAGCACTGGCTAAGTTCATAAGCGAGCCGATAATTTAAGAATATTTCAATTGATCTCTAGCAATTCTTCGATTCTTTTGAAGCAGGACGCTAGCATCATATGATGTTGGAGAGGGATTGCATTCACTATAGCCAAAGCGACTCCAGATCTTTTCCACATAGTGAGATTGAAGCAATGTAATCCCACCATCATCGTCTCTCAACAACTTGATGTTTAGAATGACATCAGCCACCCCTAAATCCTTCATCTCAAAACAACGAGATAGGAAATCCTTTCCCTCCTTAATAACATTCAGATTTGTTCCGAAAATTAGTATGTCATCAACATACAAGCAAAGGATAACTCCCTTGCCCCCACCATGGCGATAGTACACACATTTGTCGGCTTCGTTTACAACAAAGCCTGCAGCTGTTACAGTTCTTTCAAACTTCTCATGCCACTGTTTGGGTGCTTGCTTGAGTTCATACAAAGACTTCAGCAACTTGCACACTTTTCCTTCCTAACCATCTAATACAAACCCATCTGGTTGTTCCATATAAATTTCCTCGTCCGACTCTCCATTTAGGAAAGCAGTCTTAACATCCATTTGATGAACGAGAAGACCATGTGAGGCAGCTAGTGAAAATAGAACTCGAATAGTGGTCAGTCGAGTCACAGGTGAGTAAGTATCAAAGAAGTCTTCACCTTTGTTTTGGGTATAACCCTTAGCCACGAGCCGAGCCTTGTACTTTTCAATAGTACCATCAGGCCTAAGCTTCTTCTTGAATACCCATTTGCATCCTATAGGTTTGCACCCATAAGGATGATCAGTTATCTCCCAAGTTTCATTCGCCAGGATGGAATCCATCTCGCTACAAACCGCTTCCTTCCAGTAGTCAGCATCTTCAGATGCATAGGCCTCTGAAATAGAACTGAGAGTGTCATCTATGAGATAAACAAGAAAATCATCACCAAAGGACTTTGCAATCCTCTGTCTCTTGCTCCTAGTAGGAACTTTATTGTTCTCCTCCACAGGATTTTCAAAGTGTTCCATCAAAATAGCAGGTTCGGTAATTGTAGCTGGTTCTGATTCGATGAACTAGGCATCTTCTGATTAGATGAGGTAGCCATATCCTTCATTGGAAAAATATCTTCAAAGAAAGTCGCATCATTCGACTCCATAATCGTACCGACATGCATGTCAGGTACCTCAGATTTTACAACCAAGAATCTATAACCAATGCTATGAAAAGCATATCCCAGGAAAACACAATCCACGGTCTTTGGTCCAAGCTTGCGCTTCTTTGGAATTGGCACATTGACTTTCGCCAAACAAGCCCAGGTTCGTAGATAAGAGAGTTTTAATATTTTCTTCTCACATTCCTCGAATGGAGTTATCTTTCTATTCTTTGTGGGAACTCGGTTTAGAACATGACATGCAGTCAATATCGCCTCCCCCCCCATGCCTTGGAAAGACCCGATGTGTCTAACATGGCATTAACCAAATCTGTTATAGTACGATTCTTTCTTCCGGCCACCCCATTTGACTAAGGTGAATAGGGAGGCGTTCTCTCATGGATTATACCATGTTCCGCACAAAAAGCATCAAATTCATTGGAAAAATACTCTCCACCACGGTCGGACCTAAGCCTCTTGATTTTCCGATCAAGTTGGTTATCCACTTCAGCTTTATAGATCTTGATAAAGTTCAAAGCCTCGTCCTTAGATTTCAGAAGATACACACGGCGGTATCTAGTGGAATCGTCAATTAACTTCATGAAATATTTCTTTCCACCTTTTGTCAAAACACCATTCATTTCACATAGATCTAAATGTATGAGTTCTAGTGGTGCAAGATTTCTCGTTTCCACAGTCACATGAGACTTACGAGGTTGCTTAGCTTGCACATACACTTGACACTTGGATCCCTTGACAGTGGTGAAACTAGGGATTAAGTTCAACTTGCTAGTCGCGACATGCAACCAAAGTTAACATGAAAAAGACATGAATGCCACACATTTGATTCACTATTATTGCAAATATGATTAACAACTTTATTGCAAACGTATGATAAGGATAAACGAAATAGGCCTCCTGACTCATAGCCTTTACCAACAAAGGTTCCATACTTGGATATTACAAATTTATTCGACTCAAAGACAAGCTTGTAGCCATCTCTACACAGAAGAGATCCGCTAACAAGATTTTTATTGACGGAGGGGACATAATGCACGTTCTTCAGCCGCACGATCTTCCCCGAAGTAAACTTAAGATCGACCGTGCCAACACCATGAACAGAAGCACTTGAACCGTTGCCCATCAGCATGTTTGAAGTCCCTGCGGTCCGATAAGACGAAAACATGGAAATATCACCGCATACATGCACATTAGCACCCGTGTCAATCAACCAATCAGGAGAATTACATACTGAAAGAATAGTGGGAAATATACCATACCCAGCATCCTTCATGTCAGTGTCTCCAATGACAACATTAGTGGTCTTGCTGCCTTTCCTAGGATGACGCTTGTCATAGCGATTAGGGCAACTAGGAGCTCAATGATCAGGATCCCCACACACATGACAAACACCTTTCTTCTTGTCATTCTTCTTCTTAAAGTTCTTGTGTTGCACAACCTTGTTCTCCCCATCAAACTTTGCTTTACCATCAAACTTGCCCTTATTCTTGAACTTGTGGGGCTGGAAGTTCTTCTTCTGTTCCAGATTGGCACTAGATCCTCCCTCAATACCTCGAGCACGTGTGTCCTTTGCTCTCGCCTTTTCTTCCACATCAACAGTGCCAATGAGATCCGGAACGGAAAACTCTTGTCTCTTATGTTTCAGTAAGGTAGCAAAGTTCCTCCATGAAGGAGGAAGCTTAGTGATGATACCCCCGGCAACAAACTTGTCCGGTAGCATACAACTGAAGTGCTCAAGTTCTCTAGCAAATGAATATATCTCATGAGCTTGCTCAACCACGGAGCGCTCTTCAGTCATCCTGTAATCATAGAATTGCTCCATGATGTACAGCTCAGTGCCAGCATCCGAGACCCCAAACTTGGTCTCTAGTACATCCCACATATCTTTTCCATTATCAATCGACGCATAAGCATCAACTATGTTCTCGCCAAGAACACTCAAGAGAGCAGCCTTAAACAAAGTATCCATTTTCTGAAAAGCTTGTGCCTGTTGAGCATCAAGCTCTCCTTGAGGTTTGCCAAGAGTGGCATCATAGCAACTCATGGTTTGAAACCATAAGACTGCTCTCACGCGCCACCTCTTATAGTGGATACCCTCAAACATAGGAGATTTCATGAAAGCAGCAAAATCACTCGGGGTAAATTGCCTATGATAAGTTTTTTGGATTGTTGGAAATATGAGCAATTTACCGAAAATTAGGAGATTTCTGTACGACTGGTTCTTTATCCCGTTTGCATTTTTATCCATTTTCCAGTCCCAAAAGCCTGAAACCTACTACTACTACGAAACAAATGTTTCCAAAGTAACATCAGTTAGCCACGAGATAGCAGGTACCGGAGAGAAACATGCATGGAGAAGGAAGGGATTAAGGAAAAGATAGGAAGGGTGAGCAGTGCAGACTAATCTGTCAGTCGTACAGAAGATTCGTCCTAATATTCCCTCCGTAAATTAATAATCTAAGTGCTCACAGAGGGAGTAGTACTTTACCGAAGAGCCAAGCTGACCGCATCACAATCTATCCACACTTTGCCGAAGAAACACAACTTCTGCTCACTCAAACAAATTGAGCCTACTGTACCACAAGTGCACGCGCACGCTACTCGGTGTTCGCCACAACCCAGCAAAGAAAGGAGATGGTAGTGTTTTCTCACAAGGAAAATCCCACACAAACTTAGGAGACAAAAACACAAGCGGAGGGGCCCCGATTGCAATCGCTTCAGTATTTGATTCAGCATTTCAGCGGAAAGGAACCGACAGTGTTGATCCCGTCCAAGTGGACGACTTATTTGAGCACGCGCGGCACGTGTCTGTCCACTCTCAAGCAAGCCGATGGTGACATGCATCTACACAAGCCCATCATCTGATCCAGTTAGTTGGCAGTGGAATTCTCTGTCTGTGTGTTCCATCTGCACGAGTCACGTGTGTAGTATAGTGAGTTTTCATTCTCAGCAGAAGTTTTCGTTCTCATTATAATTTTTGCTGTGATGTGAATCAGATAGAAAAAGACTCACATAAGTTCTTTATAAGCTGGCTCTGAAATAGCATAACGGAACATGTTTGCGGTCGTTGAGTCTTGCAGAGTACGTATATACGTGCTGCACTTTAAATGGAACCTGACTGCAGAACAATCTTCATGCACTTTGCTGAAGAAAAACTATTGGGAATGGCTAGGAGCCAGTCCACTGAATCTCGTTTTGAATCAGTCGATTTGGCTGGGATGAATTTAAAGCGTTGGATAGAGAACTGACGGCTCAGATTGTGTCTTTCTCCTCCCAACAGTTTTCCTAGAAACAGATCGCTCGGGTGTTCTTCTTTCTCCCTTACACCGCTTATTGCCACCGGCCGGGCCGCCTGCTGCCTCCCCGCCCTCCCCTAAACCACCCCCCACCGCCGGTCTTCCGCCGCCCCGGCCATCCCTCTAGGTCCCCACACCGAGCTTTTTCTCCGACCACCCCCACCCCCCTACCGCCCCCTACCATCACCGGCTACCACCACCCCCACCCTGAACCCTAAAATAGATAATGGAGTGACGACGGCGAGCTCATTCCTTCTCTTCAGCGAGGCCTTTCCTTCTCCTTCCATGATTCAAAAATCGACTGACCCGAACTCGAAAAGTCAGTTGACTGAAATCTAGCTAAACTGAAAATTCAGTTCAGTCAATCAACCCATAGTGCTCTGCCTCCAGATCCAGAGCTCAAACCCTTAAAATGAATCCCAAACATGAAGCAACTACAATTATCACCCTGAAAGTCGGGGGTTTATACAACTCAACTAACTATGGTATGAATGAATTGGTGTATGACAAATATACCCATTTACTGAACCTACTGTACAACAACTGTACTAGGTACGTATGTGTGCAGGTACAAATTGCGACCGCCTCTCCGCGCGCGCGCTACTCGGCCTTGCTGGCCACTTCCTCCTCCTGGGCGTGGGGCACGTCGGCGGGGAGGAGGACGGCGCGGACATCCTCGACATCGTCGGCGGCATCGTCGTGGAAACTCTCGGACGGCACGGGCGTCAGGAACTCGACCCAGCCGCTGCCCTTGAGGCGTTCGACGCCAAAGTACATGGCGACCCCGACGGCGAGCACGATGATGTTGACGACGATGGTCGTGGCCGTTGCGAGGCACATGACGGTGCCGATGAGCAACACGGGCGGGACGCACATGACGGCTGCCCCCACGGAGCCGAGCGGGATCCGGTACGGCCGGGGCAGGTCCGGGTCCTTGAAACGCAGCTTGACGAACGCCGCGAACACGACGAGCATGCCGAGCCCGTAGAGGAAGTTGAGGAGCTCGATGATCTCCTGGAAGCTCATGAAGGAGAGGACCACCACCCCCGTCGCCGAGCAGAGGATGCTGTACGTCGGCGTTCCGTGTCGCGATCTGCGTGTAAGACAATGCATCGCGTGAAGATGAGATATGGTTTTTTGGTTTCTTCTTCGCGGGAAGATTAGAGTTCGACTTCGGATTCAGATTTCGAGTTCATCACCTGCGGGCGAAGATGGCGGGGATCATGCCCATCTCGGCCATGCCGAGGAGCTGGAAGGAGTCGCTGCTCATCTCGGCCTCGAAGAGCCCCATGTTGGACATGGCCGCCGCGGCCTGGATCCACACGCGCAGCCAGGGCCCGCCGATCCTCTGCCCGACCTCGGAGAAGAACCCGTCCGTCCACTCGGCTGCGGTCTCCGATGGCAGCGCGCCGGTGCCGGCCAGGAGCGGGATGAGGTACGCGCCGACCACGAGCGCCACGGCGCCGAACACCGCCTTGGGGAACGTCTTCCTCGGCTCGTCGACCTCGCCGGCGAGCGTGCTCGCCTTGTCCCAGTAGTTGAGGTTCCAGAACATGGAGTTGAAGTACCCGCGCGGGTTGATGTCCTTGGGGTTGACGGCGAGCCAGCGGGAAGGGCGGATCTTGGGGATGGCGAGCATGGTGAGCGCGACGAACGGGGACAGGGAGAAGGCGGTGAGGAAAAGCGCGGAGAGGCCGACGAGGTGGAGGCCGCGGTAATTGAGGTAGGTGAGCGCGGCGGTGAGACCGAGCACGGCGAGCGAGCGGAGCGGCGGCGCGAGGGCGAGCCCGCTGGAGCGGAGGTAGTCGAGGAAGAGCACCGGGTAGAGCGCGTTGTCGAGGGTGCCGGAGGCCCACTTGGAGAAGCCGACGAGGAAGGCGACCGTGGGGCCGAACGCGGCGGAGACCCAGGCGACGTAGCCGGCGTTGGTGGGGAACGCGGAGGCGAGCTCGGCGGTGATGAGGGCCTCAGGGAGCGACCAGAGGACCGGGAGGATGAGGAAGCCGAGGAGCGGGAGCAGGGCGCCGCCGCCGGCGCGGACAGAGTCCTCGATGCCGAACGGCCCGCCCGAGACGTCGTAGAAGATGAGTGCGACGAGGGGGAGCACCGTCAGGGGGCGCCGCCTCGGCGCGGGGACGTCCTCTCCGCCTCCGCTGGTCATCGGGTCAACGGCCGAGCGCCACCGCCCCCGCCGCCGCGGGCGACGAGAGAGACGGATCAGGGGATGAGGTGTGGAAATATGGAAAAGAAATGGTCGTCGTGTTGGGGGGAAGTTGCGGGAGATATTATCGGGTGATTTGGGCATGGCAACTGGCAAGGCGGGCCCAGGATTCTGGTGGTGATTCTGTATTCCAGTTAGGCAGGATCCGCACGTGCCCGCACGCATCTCAGTTTATAGTTTTTTCTAAGGGAATGTCAGTGTTTAGTTGTTTTTATAGCAATGTCAGTGTATAGCCATTAAGCTTATTTTCTAGGACTTCCAACCATAAAATATTCATATATAATTTAGAAAAAATATGTATAATTTATTTGCGCCATACAATTGATGATCTAAGAAATATGTGTAATAATATAACAACAATTTCAGAAAAAACACACTGTATATGTTTATTCCATAACCATGCATGTTAAGAACTTGGAAATATCCTATTTAGGCCAAACATGTTTAAACCAATTTGGTTTATGTCTTTGGAGTTTGGAATTGGCATAAACTAGATGGGTTGGGCGCGCTTTGCTGCGCTATTGATGTTGTTGTGTTTCTTAAGAAAAATCACTATGTTTCAATATATAATGTGTATTACTTTTTTGAAAAGGCTAACATTTTCAGTTTGATCAAATTTGTACTGAAATATATCAAGATCCATAATATCCTATCGGTATTTTCAGATTCATCATGAAATGAATTTCCATAATTTATTTGTTTAATATTATGGATGTTGATATTTTTGCCCGAAATTTGGTCGAAGTTAAAGAAATTTGACTCTCTGGAAAACTAATACCCCTATATTTTGGACCGACGAAATATTTAGTTTGGCGGGTGGGGGTGCTTTATTTTTATTTATAATGCGTTGATTTGATGGGCCTTTCGTGGTGTGATTCTATGTTATCCGCCAACAAATCTACATTTATGTGGAGAAATTTTTGTGTCCATGGTTGCATATACTATGTTGGTGCTACAATATCACATAGTGATGCTTTTTTTTAGGTGGTGGGAGGGTGCATGGGATTGATATGTTTTTATAGGCCGGTTGCCGCTGATTGATTTGAAAGATTGTTGGCCCGGTCAAAATCATAAACCAAATCCAAAATTGAATACCTCAATTAAATGAAAAGGCTTCAAAATTAGAGAACATAGTGAATTAAAAGAATTGAATGGGAGAGCATGAGAAATTGTTGACTCGGTCAAAATTGGATGACACAATTCTAAATTGAATACCTCAATTAATTGTGAGGTCTTAAAAATTAGGAAGTATTGTGTATAGTATAAAAGAACTGAATGAAAGAGCTTTGCGAAATTGTTGACCCAGTTAAAATTAGGTGACCCAATTCTAATCGGAGACCTCAATTGAATGTGGGCTCGTTAAAACTAGGAAGTTTAGTGTTGTAGAGACTAGAAGGGTTGGACGCGCTTTGCTGCACCGTTGGTGTTGGGTTTCTTAAAAAAATTAATCACTATGTTCTAAAATATAAGGTGTATTACTTTTCTGAAAAGTCAAACCTTTTTAAGTTTGTAAAATTTGTAGAGAAATATATCAAAAACCATAATATCAAATGGGTATCATTAGATTCATCATGAAATGAATTTCTATATTTATTTTTGTTTAAGTGCTTCGAACTTGGTCAAAGGTAAAGAAATTTGATTTTTTTTAACTAATTCCCCTTGTATTTGGAACTGATGGGACACTTGGTGGGTGGGAAAGATGATGGTGGATGTTTATTTTTTATTTATATGGCGTTGATTTGGTGTGCCTTTCGCGGTCTCATTTTGTATATACCGCCAATCAACCTATATTTAAGTAGGAAAATTTCTGCGTTGGTGATTGCATGTACTATATTAATACTACAATATCATATGATACCACTTTTTTAGGTGGTGGAAGGGTGCGTGAGATTAATATGTTATTATAGGCCGGTTGTTGATTTGAAAAGTTGTCGGTGTATAGTTTTTTCTAAGGCCAAGGCCAAAGGCGGCCCCAAGATTCTGGTAGTGATACCGCATTGCAGTTAGACAGGATCCGCACGTGCTCGCACGTATCTCGTGTATAGTTTTTTCCAAGGGAATGTCAGTGTATATTTCCTTTATAACAATGTCAGTGTATAGCAATTAAGCTTTTTTTTGGACTTCAAAGCATAAAATACTCATAATAATTCAGAAAAATATGTATAATATATTTGAACCATATAACTATTTATAACTATTCATAACATATTTGAACCAAGGGAATGTCAGAGTATAGTCTTTTTTATAGTAATGTCAATGTATAGCCATTAAGCTTATTTTCTAGGACTTCAAACCATAAAATATTCATATATAATTTAGAAAAAATAAGTATAATACATTTGCGCCATACAATTGATGAGCTAAGAAATATGTGTAATAATATAACAAAAATTTCAGAAAAAATACACTATATATGCTTATGCCATAATCATGCATGTTAAGAACTTGAAAATATCCTATTTAGAGCATCTCCACTCGTTGGCGCCCTGAGGAGGTCTTTTTTTGCCAGCTTGGGGTCGCGCCGGCGGAATTTTAGGCTTTGGGAGGCAAAATTTTCCAGTCGTCGCCCCACCGATGACGCATTTCGAGGACGCATGGCGGCACCCCGCAGCTCGACACCGTCGCCCCACCGTCCGCCGCGCACCACCAGCCCTCCGTCCAGCTCCCTCCTCCACGCGAGCTCCGCCACGGCGTCAGGCGTCTGCTGTCCACGCCGTCCTCGCCGTGCGCGTCGCCGTTCCTGTCCCTCGTCTAGCAGATCGGGAGGTCGGGAGACGGGGCCTCGGGGAGGGGAGACGGTGAGAGGGAGGCCGCCACGAGAGGCGACGGACGGGCAGGAGTGGGAGGTTGTGGCGACGAGCGCCGTCCAGAGCAGGAGGCCAGCCAGGCTGTCCGCGAGTTGCAGTTCCCATGGCGCCAGGAGCTCGAACCCCTGCCTCACGCCCTCCTCCTCGGCGTCCATCGTCGCCTGGAGTCGCCGGGAGCCCGCGCCAAGTTCGCTGTCGCCGCTCCTGTGCTTCCGCTGCATCGAGCGGCAGCAGTTCGGGCAGAGGACGCCGCCTCTGCCCCGACCTCGCCTGGACTCCCCTCCTGCCGCCCTTCAACGCCGTCTGCGCCTCCTCCGCCTTGAATCTCGTCGTCTCCGCCGCCCGTCCATGCCCAGCGCCCCACCGCTTCAAGTCCCAACGCCGCCTTCCCGTGCCTCGTCAGGCTCGCCATGTCCAGGCCGTCCTGGTCGCACCCGCGGCGAGCGCGTCGACGGTGGCTGCCTGCCGCTCTCGCTTCGCCCGTCTCCACGGTGTGCTATATTCGGTGGAAAAAGAGGAGAGAGGAGAGAGAGAGAGAGAGAGAGAGAGAGGGAGAGAGAGAGAGAGAGAGAGAGAGGGCGAGTGGCCGACAGTGGGCCGAAAAGAAAAAGAATAGCGCCGGTGCTGCCGTGGTTCTAAGTCTGACAGTGATGTAGGGGGGTAAGTATGGAGAGGCTAGATCTTAGCTATGTAGAAGTTGTAAGCACACAAGGATTACGAGTTCAGGCCCTTCTCGGAGGAAGTAACAGCCCTACGTCTCAGTGCCCGGAGGCGGTCGATTGGATTATGTGTGTAAGAATAATCGGGGTGCGAACCCTTGATACTGAGGAGGGGGGTGGCTTATATAGAGTTCGCCAGGCCCCTCCAGCCCTCAGTAATGCAGGGTTTAAAGTACATTAAGGCTGGGCGTTACTGGTAACGCCCCTAATAAAGTGCTATAATGACCATAAGAGCTACTTAATGACCGACCGTTTGCGTGCGGAGCGACTGTAGAACTCCTTGCAGTCGAGTGCTTGGCCTCGTGGTCGAGTGATAGCGTCATGGTCGAGTGTCTTGAATCCGTCGAGTGGGATACCTTCAAGTCGATTGAAAGGTGACTTCTTCTAGGGATGTCCTTGGGTAGGGCACTTAGGACAGGTCCATGCCCCTACCCTAGGTACATAGCTTCATCATTAGCCCCCGAATGGATCGAGGTTTGAGTGGGAACGAGTTGGGGACCCTCCCGGCTGGTTCTTTGTGCTACATGAATGCCTTGCTTTGGATCAATCGTCACTGATGACGTCGTCAACCTCTTTCAGTCGCCTTGATCCATTCTAGGCCTTCTGTCGAGTGAATTTCCTTACTTGTGAAGTTTCGAGTGATGGTGTGAAAAGGATCTTCTGTCTGACGAATTGTTCTGCGACCCGCGGAATTTGCGGGATTTGAATTTCAGGAAGCGCGCGGGACGGGGGCGGCCGCAGTAATCGGATGTGATAAGGCGGAAGCTCCTCGATTTCTGCGCCACCTTTTTCGCCACGTACCGTGCGCGCGTCTGCTGCGGGATTTGACAGGATTGCCCGGGCCTACTAGTCAGCCACTCGGGTGCGACCTCTTATAAACTGCCGGCTCGGGACTCCCGAACAGTGCGCCTCCACCTTTCCTTCTCCCTTCGCGAGTTCCTCCGCCACCTCCGCCCTCACCTTGGTGCCGTAGGCCTTGTTCGAGCCTCGCCGGCGACGATGGTGAAGGACAAGACGTCCGCTCTGGAGCGCGCGAAGAAGGCGGCGGTGCAGGGGAAGGGGAAGAAGTCTGCTCGGGGCAGATCTTCCTCGAGGATGCTCTGCCCAAGGGCTGGATCCAGGGCAACTGGATGCCGTCGGTGATTCGGCAGGAAGATCTTGATGATATGGTCGAGGGTGGAGTCATTCCTCACGAAGCCGCGCGTCTCTCGAGGAAAGAAGTCGAACCCCAGCCTCTTGACGGTGAGTGCGTCCTCCTCACCACCCATATCGATCGCGGATTTTCTCTACCTCCTCATCCTTTTTTCCGGAGCTTTTTGAACTTCTTCGGAGCGCAGCTCCATCACTTCACTCCCAATTCCATCGTGTATCTTGCTGCTTTCGTTTCCTTGTGTGAAAGTTTCTTGGGTTGCCGCCCCCATTGGGGACTCTTTAAGCACATCTTCACTTGCCGCTCCCAATCGGTCAAGAAGGCCAAGTCGAGTGATGAAAGGACGCAGGTGATCTAGCTATGCGGGGGCCTTGCGATCCAGACGAGGGGAAAAAGTTCTTTTCCATCTATCACTTTCCCTGAGTCGGTTCGTGGTTGGCAGTTGACCTGGTTTTACTGTAAAGACCAGGAGACCCCAGGACAGTCGACTGGGCTTCCCCCTTTCTCTCTGGACCGAGCTCAAAAACCTGCTTCTGTGAAAGTTGAAGGAAATATGCCCTAGAGGCAATAATAAAGTTATTATTTATTTCCTTATATCATGATAAATGTTTATTATTCATGCTAGAATTGTATTAACCGGAAACATAATACATGTGTGAATACATAGACAAACAGAGTGTCACTAGTATGCCTCTACTTGACTAGCTCATTAATCAAAGATGGTTATGTTTCCTAACCATGAACAAGGAGTTGTTATTTGATTAATGAGGTCACATCATTAGTTGAATGATCTGATTGACATGACCCATTCCATTAGCTTAGCACCCGATCGTTTAGTATGTTGCTATTGCTTTTATCCATGACTTATACATGTTCCTATGACTATGAGATTATGCAACTCCCGTTTGCCGGAGGAACACTTTGGGTGCTACCAAACGTCACAACGTAACTGGGTGATTATAAAGGAGTACTACAGGTGTCACCAAAGGTAGATGTTGGGTTGGCGTATTTCGAGATTAGGATTTGTCACTCCGATTGTCGGAGAGGTATCTCTGGGCCCTCTCGGTAATGCACATCACTTAAAGCCTTGCAAGCATTGCAACTAATGAGTTAGTTGCGAGATGATGTATTATGGAACGAGTAAAGAGACTTGCCGGTAACGAGATTGAACTAGGTATTGGATACCGACGATCGAATCTCGGGCAAGTAACATACCGATGATAAAGGGAACAACGTATGTTGTTATGCGGTCTGGCCGATAAAGATCTTCGTAGAATATGTAGGAGCCAATATGGGCATCCAGGTCCCGCTATTGGTTATTGACCGGAGACGTGTCTCGGTCATGTCTACATTGTTCTCGAACCGTAGGGTCCGCACGCTTAAGGTTTCGATGACAGTTATATAATGAGTTTATGAGTTTTGATGTATCGAAGGAGTTCGGAGTCCCGGATGAGATCGGGGACATGACGATGAGTCTCGAAATGGACGAGACGTAAAGATCGATATATTGGACGACTATATTCGGACATTGGAAAGGTTCTGAGTGGTTCGGGTATTTATCGGAGTACCGGAGAGTTACGGGAATTCGTATTGGGCCTTATTGGGCCATACGGGAAAAGGAGAGAAAGGGCCAAAAGGTGGCCGCGCCCCTCCCCTTGCTCTAGTCCGAATTGGACTAGGGAAGGGGGGCGCCCCCTTCCTTCCTTCTCCTTCTCTCTTCCCTTTCCTTCTCTCCTACTCCCCCTACATGGAAGGACTCCTAGTTGGACTAGGAAAGGGGGAATCCTACTCCCGGTGGGAGTAGGACTCCCCTTGGCGCGCCAAACATAGGGCCGGCCTCCTCCCTCCCTTGCTCCTTTATATACGGGGGCAGGGGGCACCCCATGGACACACAAGTTGATCTTCGTGATCGTTCCTTAGCCGTGTGCGGTGCCCCCCTCCACCATATTCCACCTCGAATATATCGTTGCAGTGCTTAGGCGAAGCCCTGCGCCGGTAGAACATCAAGATTGTCACCATGCCGTCGTGCTGGCGGAACTCCTCCCCGAAGCTTTGTTGGATCGGAGCTAGGGGTGCGTCATCGAGCTGAACGTGTGCCAAGAACTCGGAGGTGCCGGAGTAACGGTGCTTGGATCGGTCGGATCGGGAAGACGTACGACTACTTCCTCTACGTTGCGTCAACGCTTCCGCTTCGGTCTACGAGGGTACATAGACAACACTCTCCCCTCTCGTTGCTATGCATCACCATGATCTTGCGTGTGCGTAGGAATTTTTTTGAAATTACTACGTTCCCCAACAGTGGCATCCGAGCCTAGGTTTTAATGGTTTGATGTTATTTGCACGAGTAGACCGGCATGGACTTGCTGGAGGTCTTCCTTCAGAGGCGCATCCAACCGCTTCAGGCTCGTGACCACCCGATGTGGATGTACTCGGGTCTTGAAGACACCACTCGGATTCACCCCAAGGAGGTCACTGATGAGATGCTGGAAGGGTGGCTGTCGAGCATCACAGGGAACAAAGACAACCCCCGAGGAGCCAGGAGGGTTCCTCCACTCGACAACACATACGAAGTGGACCAGGTCTGACCTTATGTTCCCGACTAAGATCTTGCTTTCTTCATTAGTCCTCTTTGAATCGGTCGATTGATTTTTTTCTTGTCTGTTGTTCTCCAGGCAACTATTGAGATGTACTCGACACCCAATGGAGCATAGGAGCAGGCTGAGGAAGGGGAGGCGAGCGGAGGTGAAAGTTGAGACGAACACGGCGAGTGGGAATCTGACGGCGAAGGAGAGGGAGACGACGACGTCGACTCCATGGAAGAAGAGGAGGAGGAAGCTGAACCCCCCCCCCCCCGCTCGGAGAGGCGATCCAAGCTTACACACGACCCTGCGCGGGAACATGGTAAGGCGACTGGTCCTGTTGGGCAGTCGTCGAAACGCCCTCGGACCTCTTCTCCTATGCCGACTGAAAGAGCTCCCAAGCACCCACGCGCGACGCCGTCCAAGCCGCCCAAGGCCCTGCCCAAGATGAAGATGACTGTCCCCACCATTTCCGGGTAATAATAGAACTTGTTTCCCTTTGTCGACCGTGGACAGATCCTTGGTCGATTCATTGAGCCAACTGACTGACTTTCGAAATTTGCAGTGCTGCTACTTCTGAGATCTCCGCCAAGGACGATGATCAAGAGATGGAAGATGCTGTTACTTCCAACCCTGGTACGATTACTGATGTTCCGCCTTGAGTCGATTGAATATTTCTTATAGCTCTGGTCGATTGAATTTTTCTTGTAGCTCCTCCTCATGTTATTAACCTCCCTGATGACGACGACATGCCGCTGAGGGTGAGAAGGGACAGGAGGGCGTCGGCTGGCAAGACCCCCCAATCTGCTCCGGCGTCTGAGGCTGTAGCTCGGGATGGTGGTGATACCACTCGGACTTCCGTGACTTTCGCTGATCCTCTGACGAGCGTGCGGCCTTCGACGTCGACTGCAAATTCGCCTTCGCTTTTTGCCACATACCCCGTCCCTGAGGACCAAGTGGGTGCCGCAAAAGAGGCTATACACCAGGCGAGAATCATGATGGAGCAAGTGAAAGTGGTTCGGGAAGCCAGCCAAGCAGCTTATGACGCGAGTTCAGCTCTTCAGAGCAACGTCCAGGTCAGTCGACTCAACACTTGTTCTGTTAAGATATGCTGTTTGAAGAATCTCTTTTCCGAAGATCTTTATATCTGTACACCCATTGGGTGTGTCTGCCAATTCTTGGACGAGTGGGGGCACGCTAAGTGCACCCACTGGGTGTAGTCCCCGAGACTACGGTGGACTGCTGGCAGTCGACTGTAGTCTTTATATTGTGTTGCTGTAGTTGTACTTCTTCACTCGGGTTGGTCAGGCCATGCCGAATGGAACTGTATCCGGTCGACTGCGGGCAGTTGATTTTTTTAAAACAGTGGGGGCACGCTGAGTGCACCCACTGGGTGTAGTCCCCGAGACTACTGTCGAATGTTTTTGATTCGGCTGTAGTCTTAGAAACGCCATCATTGTCTCTTAGTTACTCGGAAGCAACTTATCTTGAGCGTCTGTCGACTGATTTTTTGCAGAAATCCTGCGAACTTGTAGCTCGCTATACTGAGTTGGAGAATAAGCAGATCCAGATCAACCTTGACTTGAAGCTTGCTCAAGAGAACTTGCAGAAGGCGCGAGAAGAAGCAAAAGGTATGGCTGGTGAGGTTCTCCATTCTTGACGAGTGACTTTTCTTTCTTGTCTATTCTTGATGTTGATCTCACTCGACGTGCCGCAGATAAACTGGAAGAAACTCTGAAGAAGAAGGATCAAGATCTTGCCGAAGCACAAAAGGAGGCCTTGAACAAAACAAAGCTTGCTGAAGAAAAGCTGGCTTCAGTCGGTACTCTTGAACAGGAGAACTCCAGACTGAAAGCTGCTCTCGACGCAGCTAATAAGGAGGTCAGCCGTCTGAAGAACGACAAGATTGCTCTGAATGACAAGGCAAGTGAACTGGCGGGGAAGAAGAACGATCTTGAGGCTTATCTCGGGGGACTCGCCAAGAAGTTGTTCATCATGCTTGAGGGGTAACAATCTTCACCTGACTGGCTTGCAGTAACCAAACTCGTGTAGAGCCACTGTCTTATTCTTGAATCGTGTTTACAGAATTCTGCCAGAACTTTGAAGAGGAGACCAGTCGAGTGGAGCCAGGCTTGGACCCCGCCAATTCTCTCGTGAAGGACGAGGCTGCAATGAACGTGCTCCGACTGGAGTCTCGTATTGCCAGCGTGGTTGATTATCTGGCCCGACTGAAGGTTGCGGTGTCGCGGATCGACACGTTGCTCTAGCCCAAGGTGACGCTTCCGAATGATCTCGAGTCTCTGATGACTCGACTGAATGACGTTCCTGGTCGAGTGACGGAATGGAAGAAATCCTCCGCAAGGTGTGGTGCTAATGTCGCTCTGTCTCTAGTCCGCGTCCATTGCAAGGAGGTGCGAGAGGAAAAGTTGGCCGCCATCCAAGTTGCCAATACTAGGAAGCTCAGCTTTCAGGACTTCATGGAGACTTTCATTGCAGCTGCCAGCCGTATTGCAGACGGGATCGACTTGGACGAGTTCGTTGCCCCTTCCAGTCCTCTGCCTGAGGAATAAAAACTTTCATGCTTCACTTTAAATTTGCCTCGGAATGCCGAGTGGATTCTGTAACCGTTAAACTCTGTCGAGCCGAGGGCTCGAGTACTTTGATCTGAGGTCTGGGACCTTTGGGTCTTATCTGAACTTGATTTATCGTCGAATATCTTCATGAATTATCTGTCGAGTGGAACTTGATCTTCACTCGAAATAACTTCGGATTTGTGGTGCAGCTCCGAGGGAGAAGGTAACAGTCGATTTGCATCTTGCCGTCCTTGCGGATTGGGATGTGTTCCGTACTTAGGCGTGCGCTGGGCTGCAGCTAAGCTCCCGAGTGGGAGGTTTGCTCTCCACTCGGTAGGATTTTTCAAACTTAGGCGAGCACTGGGCTGCAGCTAAGCCCCCGAGTGGGAGGTTTGCTCTCCACTCGGTAGGATTTTTAAACACTTAGGCGAGCACTGGGCTGCAGCTAAGCCCCCAAGTGGGAGGTTTGCTCTCCACTTGGTAGGATTTTTAAATACTTAGGCAAGCACTGGGCTGCAGCTAAGCCCCTGAGTGGGAGGTTTGCTCTCCACTTGGTAGGATTTTTAAACTTAGGTGAGCACCGGGCTGCAGCTAAGCCCCCGAGTGGAAAGTTTGCTCTCCACTCGGTAGGATTTTTAAACACTTAGGCGAGCACTGGGCTGCAGCTAAGCCTCTGAGTGGGAGGTTTGCTCTCTACTCGGTAGGATTTTTAAACACTTAGGCGAGCACTGGGCTGCAGCTAAGCCCCCGAGTGGGAGGTTTGCTCTCCACTCGGTAGGATTTTTAAACACTTAGGCGAGCACTCGGCTGCAGCTAAGCCCCCGAGTGGGAGGTTTGCTCTCTACTCGGTAGGATTTTTAAACACTTAGGCGAGCACTGGGCTGCACCTAAGCTCCCGAGTGGGAGGTTTGCTCTCCACTCGGTAGGATTTTTCAAACTTAGGCGAGCACTGGGCTGCAGCTAAGCCCCCGAGTGGGAGGTTTGCTCTCCACTCGGTAGGATTTTTAAACACTTCGACGAGCACTGGGCTACAGCTAAGCCCCCGAGTGGGAGGTTTGCTCTCCACTCGGTAGGATTTTTCAAACTTAGGCGAGCACTGGGCTGCAGCTAAGCCCCCGAGTGGGAGGTTTGCTCTCCACTCGATAGGATTTTTAAACACTTAGGCGAGCACTGGGCTGCAGCTAAGCCCCCGAGTGGGAGGTTTGCTCTCCACTCGGTAGGATTTTTAAACACTTAGGCGAGCACTGGGCTGCAGCTAAGCCCCCAAGTGGGAGGTTTGCTCTCCACTCGGTAGGATTTTTAAACACTTAGGCGAGCACTGGGCTGCAGCTAAGCCCCCGAGTGGGAGGTTTGCTCTCCACTCGGTAGGATTTTTCAAACTTAGGCGAGCACTAGGCTGCAGCTAAGCCCCCGAGTGGAGAGTCTGGCTCACCACTCGGTAGGATTTTTCAAACTTAGACGAGCACTGGGCTGCAGCTAAGCCCCCGAGTGGGAGTCTGGCTCCCCACTCGGTAGGATTTTTCAAACTTAGGCGAGCACTGGGCTGCAGCTAAGCCTCCGAGTGGGAATCTGGTTCACCACTCGGTAGGATTTTTTTACAGACTTAGGCGAAACGGATTCGCAGCTAAGTCACCCGCTGGGGGATTTCATGCGCAAACAAAAGTGACAGCAATTATTGGACCACTCTTTTCTTTGATAAACATAAAACTACAGAAGTTTTTCTTATTACATCTCATCCGAGTGAGAATTCAAGTGTAAAAGGGGCGGAGTAGCTCCGCATTCCAAGCTCGTGGCTCATCGACCTGACGATCGACATTGTAAAGGTGATACGCTCCATTGTGGAGGACTCTGGTGACGATGACGGGGCCTTCCCAAGTAGGAGCAAGCTTGTGCGGTTTCTGTTGATCCACTCGGAGGACCAAATCTCCTTCTTGGAAAGCTCGCCTCTTCACGTTTCTGGCATGGAATCGACACGAGTCTTGCTGATAAATGGTCGATCGAATCATTGCCATTTCTCTTTCTTCTTCCAGGAGGTCGACTGCGTCTTGCCGGGCTTGTTCTGCTTCATCTTTGGTGTAGAGCTCAACTCGGGGTGCATTGTGAAGTAGATCACTCGGCAGGACTGCTTCGGCTCCGTAAACCAGAAAGAACGGAGTTCTTCCAGTCGACCGATTCGGGGTGGTCCTTAATCCCCACAGAACCAACGGAAGCTTGTCGACCCATGCACCTGCTGCGTGCTTGAGATCACGCATCAGCCGGGGTTTTAGCCCCTTGAGGATCAGACCATTTGCCCTTTCAGCTTGTCCATTCGATTGGGGGTGTGCGACCGACGCGTAGTCGACTCACGTGCCTTGAGAGGCGCAAAAAGCTCTGAACTTGTCTGAATCGAAGTTTGACCCATTGTCAGTGATGATGCTATGCGGGACTCCATATCTGAATGTTAACTCCCTAATGAAACTGATAGCAGTGCTAGCATCCAGATTCTTGATAGGCTTAGCTTCAATCCATTTGGTAAACTTGTCGACTGCCACAAGCACATGTGTGAAACCGCTCCTGCCTGTTCTCAATGGACCAACCATATCCAGGCCCCATACAGCGAAGGGCCAGACGAGTGGAATAGTCTTCAGGGCTGATGCAGGCTTGTGCGACATGTTGGAGTAGAACTGACACCCCTCACACTTGTCGACTATCTCCTTTGCCATTTCATTTGCTCTTGGCCAGTAAAACCCCGCTCGGTATGCTTTAGCCACAATGGTCCAAGAGGACGCATGGTGACCACAGGTCCCCGACTGGATATCATCAAGGATTATTTGACCTTCTTCTGGTGTTATACACTTCTGACCGATTCCAGTCGCGCTTTCTCTATACATCTGTCCCTTTATGACTATGAAGGCTTTGGATCGACGAACAATCTGTCGAGCCTCTTCCTCGTCCTCTGGGAGTTCTTTCCTCAAGATATATCCGATGTACGGTATCATCCAGTCGGGAGTGATTGCCAAGACTTCCATGATTAGCTCGACCACAGCAGGAACTTCGACTTCAGTCGGATCTGTGGCACTTTTCGGCTGCGGGGCTTCTTCTGTAAAAGGATCCTCCTGGACTGACGGCGAGTGAATGTGCTCCAAAAACACATTGCTGGGAATGGCTTCCCTCTTGGAGCTTATCTTTGCCAAATCATCAGCTGCTTGATTTTTCAGTCGGGGGATATGATGAAGCTCTAACCCCTCAAATTTCTTTTCCAACTTTCTCACTGCGTTGCAGTAGCCAGTCATAGCTGGACTTCTGACGTCCCACTCCTTCATCACCTGATTAACTACCAAATCTGAGTCGCCATAGACCATGAGGCGACGGACGCCGAGTGAAATAGCCATGCGCAACCCATACAAAAGTGCTTCATATTCTGCTTCATTATTGGAGGAATCGAAGTGAATCTGGAGAACGTATCTGAGCTTATCTCCTCGGGGGAGACCAGTACTACCCCAGCACCGGAACCATTCAGCATCTTAGATCCATCGAAGAACATGGTCCAGTGCTCCGAGTGAACTTGAGTCGGAAGCTGCTGTTCAATCCACTCGGCGACGAAATCTGCAATTGCTTGGGACTTGATAGCCTTCTTTGCTTCAAACTTGATATCTAAGGGAAGGAGCTCAATCGCCCACTTTGCCACTCGACCAGTTGCATCTCTGTTGTGCAGAATCTCTGACAGTGGGGCGTCGCTGACGACTGTAATGGAGTGGTAAGAGAAGTAATGTGCAACCTTCTTCGTGGTCATATAAATCCCATATACAAGCTTCTGGTAATGAGGATATCTTTGCTTTGAAGGAGTCAAAACTTCAGACACATAATATACTGGGCGCTGAACTCTGAAGGCCTTTCCTTCTTCTTCCCGCTCGACCGTAAGTACTGTACTGACAACTTGTCCCGTGGCTGCAATGTAAAGCAGCAGAGGCTCTTTACTGATTGGGGCAGCAAGCACCGGCTAGGTGGAGAGCAGAGCTTTGAGGTCTGCAAAGGCTGCATCAGCTTCTGGAGTCCACTCGAACTTGTTAGACTTCTTCATCAGTCGGTAAAGAGGCAACGCCTTTTCACCGAGACGAGAAATGAATCGACTTAGAGCGGCCAAGCAACCTGTAAGCTTCTGGACATCGTGCACACGCACAGGACGCTTCATCCGGAGTATGGTGCCAACTTTTTCAGGATTGGCGTTGATTCCTCGTTCAGAAACGAGAAAACCGAGTAACTTTCCACCTGGAACTCCGAATGTGCACTTTGATGGATTGAGCTTGATATCGTACCTCCTGAGGTTGGCAAAGGTTTCAGTAAGGTCAGTCAGTAGGTCGGAACCTTTCCGTGACTTGACCACAATATCATCCATGTATGCTTCCACGTTCCGACTGATCTGAGTGAGCAAACACTTTTGAATCATCCTCATGAACGTGGCTCCAGCATTCTTGAGGCCGAAGGGCATGGTGACATAACAGAAGCACCCGAATGGAGTGATGAAAGACGTTTTGATCTCGTCGGGTCCATACAGACGGATCTGATGGTCCCCTGAATAGGCGTCCAGAAAAGAGAAACGCTCACACCCCGCAGTCGAGTCAACTATTTGGTCGATGCGGGGGAGAGGGAAATGATCTTTCGGGCAGGCCCGATTGATATGTTTAAAGTCAATGCACATGCGAAGTAACTTGTCCTTCTTGGGGACCATGACAACATTGGCGAGCCACTCGGAGTGGTAAATCTCTCTGATGAATTCTGCTGCTAAGAGTCGAGCCACCTCTTCGCCGATAGCTTTCCTCTTCTGGACGGCGGACCGTCGAAGATGTTCCTTCACCGGCTTAACTTTCGGGTCGACTCGTAGACGGTGCCCAGCCAGTCCCCTAGGAACTCCAGGCATGTCAGAAGGCTTCCATGCGAAGATGTCCCAGTTCTCACGGAGGAACTGGATGAGCTCTTCTTCCTATTTGGAATCGAGCATCGTTGAGATGTGAGTCGGAGCTACATTGGGATTGGTCGGGTGAATGTGAACTGGCTTCGTTTCATCGGACGACTGAAATGCTGACTCTGAAGCAGGCTTCTTGGCTCGTAGCAATTCACTCGGATCTGCAGTCTTCTGGTACTCTTGCAACTCGACCACTGCCATCTGGGCGTCGGCAATTTTTGAGCCCTTCTGAAAACACTCTTTTGCTTTCTTCTGATTGCCCGTAACAGTGATCACACCTCTGGGGCCAGGCATCTTCAATTTGAGATATACATAACACGGTCGAGCCATGAAGCGTGCATAAGCTGGCCTTCCCAAAATAGCATGATAAGCACTTTAGAAGTCCACAACCTCGAATGTCAACTTTTCCTTGCAGTAATTCTTTGAATCACCGAAAACCACATCAAGAGCAATCTGGCCGAGTGACTCGGCTTTCTTCCCGGGAATGACTCCATGGAAGCTCATGTTACTGGTACTGAGCCTGGACATCGGAATGCCCATCCCTTTCAACGTTTCTGCATACAGTATGTTCAGGCCGCTGCCACCATCCATCAGGACTTTGGTCAGTCGAGTGCCTTCAACAACTGGGTCGACCACCAAAGCTTGCCTCCCAGGGGTGGCAATGTGCGTAGGGTGATCGGACTGGTCGAATGTGATGGTAGTCTGAGACCACTTCAGATAACTGGGTGTTGCCGGGGCAACCATATTCACTTCACGGTTAATGACTTTCAGTCGACTTTTGCTTTCAACATCAGCAAAAATCATCAAGGTGGAATTGACTTGGGGGTATCCATCGTCACTATCTTCCTTGTCCTCAACTTTGTCTGACTCTTTTTCCTTGTCTTTGGACTGTTTGCCCTGAAACTGCTGGATCAGGAACCGACACTGTCGAGTGGTATGCTTTGGGTAAATGAGTTTACCTCTTCATCTTTCTTGGTGTGAATGTGACATGGCAGATCCAAAACATCATTTCCATCTTGATCCTTAACTTTCTTGGGGTTCCAAGGCCCCTTGGGTTTTCCCTTGAATTTTCCCTGAGTTACGGCCAGGGCCTCCCCAGGAGCGGCCGGCTCGGCCTTCCGCTTCTGTTTCCGACTGGAATTGCCTCTGGTTTCCTGGGCGACCGCCTTCTGCTTGCCACTCCGGAGTCGATCTTCATCTTCACCATTAGCGTATTTGGTGGCAATCTCCATCATCCGATTCAGAGACATTTCTCCGGACCGACCGAACTTCAGATTCAATTCTCTGTTCTTAACGCCTTCTTTAAAGGCACAAACTGCTTGATGATCTGGTACATACTCAACCGTGTGATGCAAAGTGATCCACCTCTGGATGTAATCCCTCAGAGTTTCATTCGGTTTCTGCACGCAAGACCACAATTCTATAAGGCCTGCCGGTCGCTTGCATGTTCCTTCAAAGGTTGTGACAAACACTCAGGAGAGGTCCTCCCAAGTGTAGATGTTGCTGGGTGCTAACTGATTCAGCCACGCTCTGGCTGAGCCCTCTAACAGGAGAGGCAAATGCTTCATAGCCACCTCATCATTGCCATCGCCAATCCAGACAGCCACTCGGTAATCTTCGAGCCAAGTGTCAGGCTTAGACTCACCGGTGAACTTGCTGACTCCAGTCGCCAACCTGAAATTGGGAGGAATCACTGCGGCTCTGATGGCTCGACTGAAACACTCTGGCCCTGAAACATGTACTCTGTTGCTGGCAGGCGCATCTCTGTCGTGGCCTTCTCGGTGAGCTCTGTTCCTGTCGACCAAACCTTGAACGAGGATGGATCTCGCATCAAAGCCTGGTTCCCTGGGGTCGACTGGAATCCTCCGCCCAACACTATGAGGGCGTCTGTCATCCTGCTGTCGAGGCGCATATGACCCACTCCTCGGGGGAGGGGTTGGCACTCGACGCTGATCATCACGATCGAATCGGTGATCATACTGCTCATTTCTTCTGTACTGATCGTGTCGGTCTCCACGTCCCTCACGCCTCGGGGGTGATCTTGGGTTGTGAGCCGACTGCACTATATCCGCTGCAACGGACCGACTGTGGATCCTATTCCGCGACTGAGAAATAGAGGAATTCTGGTTTCCCGCTGCCCGGAGCAACACCCTGATTTGCAACAAGCCCCTGCCAGCCTCTGACTGGGAGGGCTGAATTGATTCCGCTATTCGGGCCGCGGCTGCCAAATTCTGAACTGGAGTTCGATATACCTGCGTAGGCGGGAAGAGCTGACGTCAACTGGACTCAGGGGCCCGCTGACACGCTTGCTCGTTGAGTACTCGCTGGAGATTTTCCAGTCGAGTGCGCTCAACCAAGTTAGCCAAGCGCGCGTCCTCCAAGGCCCGGGCCTCTGGAGTTTCTCCAACGATAGGAGTGTGGAGTGCATCCATGTTCCGGCGGCGAAACTCCTCTCGCTGCAACGACGTGAGAGGCTCGGGGAGATACTCTTCGTGGGGATGCGACGGGTCGCCCCCACCCGCGCCTCCGCCGGTACGGGGAAAACTGGGAGGACTGCGTGTCCCATCAATTGCCAGAACCTCCGCCGCGGGGTCACTGCTGTCGCATTCGGATGCGGTCTCTGCGGAGCCAGTCGAACAGGCCATAGAGAGATTCGTCGGGCTCGATTGCCACGACTTGTGGGGTGGCCGACTGGCGAGCCACCGCATGCCTCACCCACCTCTGAAGTCTCGATCGACCAGAGCGCTTGCACCGGCGATAGACAAGGTGGGGAGATGACACGGGAGCCGACCGATACTGGGTCGACGGCTGCCGCAGGAGGACGCCACGAACACATGCGCGGAAATGCGTCGCCCCGCGGACGGGGAGCGCGTCGATGTCGAGTGGAGCCTCCTGAAGCCAAGCGGAGTCGTCGGCGATGAACGTGAGCGCGCCGAGACGGATCTCGCGACCCTCCACCAAAACTCCGCCCGAAACCATGATCAAGGAGATCGGAAAAATCGCAACTTTTACAATTAAGCGCTAAGATTCCTGCCCCACGGTGGGCGCCAACTGTCGTGGTTCTAAGTCTGACAGTGATGTAGGGGGGTAAGTATGGAGAGGCTAGATCTTAGCTATGTAGAAGTTGTAAGCACACAAGGATTACGAGTTCAGGCCCTTCTCGGAGGAAGTAACAGCCCTACGTCTCAGTGCCCGGAGGCGGTCGATTGGATTATGTGTGTAAGAATAACCGGGGTGCGAACCCTTGATACTGAGGAGGGGGGTGGCTTATATAGAGTTCGCCAGGCCCCTCCAGCCCTCAGTAATGCAGGGTTTAAAGTACATTAAGGCTGGGCGTTACTGGTAACGCCCCTAATAAAGTGCTATAATGACCATAAGAGCTACTTAATGACCGACCGTTTGCGTGCGGAGCGACTGTAGAACTCCTTGCAGTCGAGTGCTTGGCCTCGTGGTCGAGTGATAGCGTCATGGTCGAGTGTCTTGAATCCGTCGAGTGGGATACCTTCAAGTCGATTGAAAGGTGACTTCTTCTAGGGATGTCCTTGGGTAGGGCACTTAGGACAGGTCCATGCCCCTACCCTAGGTACATAGCTTCATCAGGTGCCTCCCAGCTGCCCCCCAGGTTCCTGGGTCTCGCCCGCGATCGCCGGCTGTGTTTTTGACTAAATCCGGCGCAAAATGAGATCTTGGGGGTCCGACTGGCTCATTTTTTTAGTGTCGGGGTGAAAAAAGTGGTCCTGGGGGGCTCGACGGGGGGGGGGGGGGCGGTTGGAGATGCTCTTAGCGCCAAACATGTCTAAACTAGGGCTGAAAACAGAGCAGAAACGGACGGAACTGGGTGCTGCCACATTTGTTTTTATAATTTTTTTGCAGAAGCGAAAACGAATACAGAAACCCCGAAAATAAAAACATAAACGGATAAAAAGGGTTAAGGAGCGAATACAGAGCGACAGGAAAGGCTGGATAAAGAAAGGGGGGTACTACGAGCCCTCTGCCCCATGCATCTAACCAGCTCGCGTGGTTCACCGGTTCCACCGATGTCATCCTTAGATAGAGTTATTCAGTCGATACAGAGATGCGCTTAAAGTGGGGTGGGGGCGTGCTGTCCCTATTGGGCTGGGCCATGTCACTCTGTATACCAGTATTCTAGCTTATGGTTCCTTTCATTTCCCTTTCTTGCTTAAAGGTAATAATTTATTCATGATATCTCCATGCTTTCATCAAAGCTAACTATAATCTGAATCCCCTTTCGGCTTGTAGGATGCCAGAACTGGATCTACGAATATTGAATAGAAGGAAGAGGAGCAAACAAAGAAATAAGAGAGAAAAGGTTTATGGTTGAACTGACAAGCAGAAAGTTTTGGAATCCCTTCCTTCTCTTTACTTCACAGTGCACTAGTATAGGTATCCATATTCCCTATAGTCCTAGGATTTTGTAAGATAAGTTGGTCAATTTAGAAGAAAAAAAAGCGGAACCCTTGAATTTGAAAGAGTTATGCAAGATACTACTCCATAGGAAGAGGTAAAGTTCCCTTTCCTTTTCCCAGGAAACGGTACCAGCATTCCCGTGAGCTTTTCCTATCCCATTGCTCTCTATTCTCTAACTCCCACAATCCAAGTTTATATACCCTCTGATTTGGTATCCATCATAGAAACAGAAGTGGCCACTGACCAGAACTTAAACCCCCTGAATCATGGAGAAATACACACCAAAACAAACAAATTTAATGAATGGTTAACATGGCTACAAAATAATACGATCATGTTAGCAACTTGGAAGTAGTACCGGGCAATTGCGTATAGGGTCTAGTTGAGTACATTTGTGGTAGCGGAAATTTGGCCTCAAATGGTCCATTCTACTCATTGTGTCATTGTGTATTGTTTGGTGGTTGGGCTACCCGGCCATAGTGTAACAACTTGTATTAGTGAGCTACAGTAACCTCTATGATTAAGCTAATCATTTTGCTAAAGCAATGTTGATCATCCATGATTCTATCCCTTTTCAAATCCCATCTGAATTCACGTTCAAATTAAAGTGAAATTTAAAAATTCCCAAACATGAATACAAAGATGTTCATCATGTGGAAAATATTCATTTGTTAATATTGGTGGTGAACCACCATTTTTGCAAAGTGTTTAAATGCCGTGAACTATTTAAAACAGTGGCTAAACCAATTATGCTTTTTATTTAAGAAAAATACAAACTACCCATTTAAATGCTAAAACTTAATGTGGCAGTAGAATAATTTATAATGATAAATTAGGTACTAGTCTTATATTTTATAGAACTAAAATAAAGTAAAGCCAAAAAGAAAACAAAAAAAGGAAAAGGCCCTGCCCCCTGGACATAACCCACCTGGGCGGACCCAGCCAGATCAGCTCGTTCTCCCCCCCCCGGTCACCTCCCTGTTTGAGCGACAGCGGCGTGGTCGCCACCACAGCCCATCGCCGAACGACTAGGGAGGGGATAAGGGAGCCCCTCCGGTGCCTCGGTCTCCCCCCTGCTCCCACTCGCCCCACTCACCCCTCACTCTCTCTCTCCCACGCGCTCGCCCCCTCCTCCAGACCCCCCCCCCTCGTCGAGCGCGTTCACCGCCGGCCACCTCGCCCCGCCGTGGCCACCGTCCTCCCTGCGCCACGCCGACGTGCCCACGAACTCCGCCTCGTCCTCCACTCCTTCTCCATCGAACCACGTGACCCGAAGCACTCCACAATGCTGGCGCCAGCATCGCCTTCCTCCTCGGGTCGCCGGCAGACCATGTCGGTATCTCGATTTCCATGGTGTAGTCAGCGGTGGAGAAAGTCACGGTGGCTAAGATCAGAGGATCGATAAGGCGGAATGGGCCTTGGAGGCGATGGAGTCAGTCAGGTGTTTGATAACTTTCAGAAGTAGTAGTGACAAGTGGGGGCAGCAGCACTGGAGGATTTCATTTTTGGTGGTGCTCCTCGGGTCCAGAGTCATGACTTTCAGGACGAAAAACCTAAAGTCCGACCTTCATTGGTTGTGCCTCACAATTGCCTTGCCGAAGGTATTGTTTTGAGTGCTCGGACTTTCTCCAGTCTAAAAACCTAGGATCTTGGATCGGGCGACGACGACATTTGTGTACTGTTTTTTTCTGGAAGGTGCCGCTTTTTAAGACCTTTTATGTTTTCTGGGTGTTGTACTTTGGTGGTGGTTTGTGTGTTGCTTTTAAGAGGAGTTAATCGTTATGATGAAGAGGCCTTTGTTTTTTCCTTTCTTTTTTGTTTTCTTTTTGGGCTGTGTGTATTCTGGATGTCTTTGAGACATCTTGTTAATGTAGAGGCTATATGTAATTGGTATCTTCGTGATATTAATATATTCTCTTAAGAAATGAGCAATTCAAGAAATATCTTATTAAGCATCTCTGGGAAGTTAAAGGGGACAACTCGAGGACATGTGCGAGTTAAATTCAAGTTTGAACTATATTATTTTCAAATATAGTTCAATTGTAATATTTAAATTAGAACTACTATCACATCTAAATATTTTCACTCATTGAATATGTTATATGCTATTCTTTTGGGTTCATCATGGACTAAAAAAAATAGATAGGTGAACAATGTTTTAAACGAGGCAAAAGACTTGTCATTTTCATTGCTTAAGAAGGGAGTGAGAATTACATAGTTAATTGACGGAAAACCGGGCTAAAACTGATTCAACCTAACCCACGTAACATGGACATCACTAGCCACCCTGGCCACCAACATGGAACACGCCACAACGACACATGCCAACTGATGGCCACACGCGGAAGCAAATGACAGCTCCTTGACAACGATCCTTACAAGGGAAATATGCCTCACAAGAAAAATATGCAGGACTTGCGCCAACCGTGTCCTCTGCAAACAACCACTGAGTGTTGTCATCGTCGTCACCTGGACTCACTTCATCGCCGCTCCAACTCAAAGCAACAAAACAACCCACCGAAGAGCATCTCGGACACGCCGGGAAGAAACAACTACCGAAGTCCTCGCCACAACCCCAGCTTCTCTCAACATCATCATCGTCATCAAAACAGAAACCAGCGCCCCACGCCCCAGCAAACCACACGGTCAAGATGCCGCCGTCCTCAAGGCATGGTTGGTTTAGATGACCGACTACCGTATCGTTGTTTACGGCAACCGTGTGCAAAGTCCCAATAAGTGGTCGCCAATTCGTAAGGAAGAGACGAAGGAAGCTAAGAAAAAGAAAATCGGGAGAAGTTGATGGATGGATTGTGCTCATGTGAATAGGATACTCTCTGTCGCCGCTTGGAAGTTTGACGACTCAGTTTAGGCTGAATCGGTACTGGAATGGTCGTCGCTTCTTCAGCGAAGCAACGGGTCGTCGTTCTGACTTCTTAGTGAAGTAAGTATAGTGTCAGAAAAAGAAAACAATGTATAGGGCTAGAGTTGGCCTACGTGTCTCCAAGCAGGAGAGAGAAACGATGATGTTGACTTTGTCATCAAGGAAGGATAAGTATGTTTTCGCTAAGATAGGAAGTGTCTTTCCTTTTGCTAGTCATCGTTATCTGATCTATTTTAAATCTCCCCTTTTATTGTCTTTGTTATTTATAAATATAAAGAATCTCACTTAACGTCTATTACTTAAATTGCACTTCCTCCTTTTCTAAAGAAAACTTAAATTGCACTTGATAGAGGCGTGTAAAATTAGTGAAATTTTGATGAAATGTTTAGTTTAGAAATGTGAGTGAGATTTTTTCTTCTGGCAAACTATGGATGGCAATCAACCACACATAATTTGTCAAATTGTCAATTTGATCATACCTCGTACGGAAGGTGAAAGGGGGTGGTCGCCCAAAACGGTGATCGCCAAGAAGAAGGAAAGATCAGGCCGTGTTCATTTTTCTATAGACTTGATTGAAAGCATAGGTATTTGAGAGTTCTGATCCTGTACTTTCAGGGAAATTTTCTTAAATTTAGACTGCTTGAACTGTCTTAATGCAAATTAGTCGGGAAAAAACTTTGAAACATGTACAATGATAAAATTCTGTTTGTCAACGTCGCATATCTTGCATCCATCCATTTCACAAAAAGAAAAGAGGTAGTTCCTCTGATCCATATTAATTATCGCACATTTAGTACAACTGAGTATACCACAGTAAGACAACAAGTATTTCTCATTTTCTTTCTACGTATAGAACAAAACTACAACTGAAAACACATGATCACTTCATACAGTGATCACCCTTTTTTGCCGATTACAACAAAACTGAACATATCACACCCTTATTTTGCCGATTACAGAAAAGGCTCACATGATCACTTCATACACTGAAAACACAGATCCAAGCATGTGACGTACACATAGGGGAGGAGCACAATTTTTTTCCTTTTTTTTGGGCGCCGTGGAGTGGGATCTGCTCCGCAGGGCAACAATCACAGTAGGCAGCACCTGAGACGGCTTTTTATCCACGACAACGTGCTGCCATGGTTTCGGAGCCGCTTGAGAACCCTTTCCATGGACGGCCTCAGGTGCGCCTGCCTAATGGTGCAATCCACGGCGAGCTTGAACGCGGCCTCCATCTCTCTCATATACCATGCCTTATCTGGGATGCCCACGTCAACAACATTGCTGCTGAAACCTCTGTTGTTCATCACATCATGTGCCCAGGCTGGCAAGTGCCAAACTCGTGGCCAGCTCCTACATGGGACTCCACCTCCATCGTCAGTGATGGCAAATTCAATGGCTGCCCGCCCAGTTACTAACTCCAGTAACACCACGCCGAAGCTGTACACGTCAACCATCTCGGTCAACTCACCTATCATTGTCACATAGTCTGCAACAAGTAGACTTAATTGGTCAAGCAGTTGAAGTCGTATACTAGCAGAATATGTTATGCATTGCTGCTTGCTTGACGGGATCACATTCCTACCTGGAGCCGCGTATCCGAAGTTACCGGTAAGAGGTTGAAACGTCGGCGGTGGTTGTTCGTCTCCGTCGTCCGATCCGGCAATGTTGATCTTTTAGGCATGACTGAAGCCCGTGATCTTGGGCTTGAAGGCACGATCGAGCAACACGTTGCTAGAGTTGATGTTGTGGTGGACGATGCATTGCTCGTGCAGGTAGGACAGCCCTCCTGCGACGCCGATGGCGATGGCCCTCCTCGTCGGCCAGGTCAGCGGTGGGAGAGGGCGGCGCTCGCCCGCCTCCGATAGGGGGGGCGGGTGCAGCCACTGATCAAGGCTGCCGTTCTCCGCGTGCTCGTAGACGAACTCGCTGCCGTGGGTGGAAGCAGGTACAAGTGTGATGATGTTTTCGTGACGGAGGCCGCGTAACAGATTGACCTCCAGCAGCCAGGGGTGGATCACGTTGAGGGTTGGAGGTGCATATGGATCCTCCGTTGACTCCAGCCCGGCACCGGAATTCTGTTCGATGAGGCGGTCTTGCTCTTGTATACCTTGCCCTGCTTCATCGCGGCCGGTGGTGCCAGGCGCAGGCGCAACGTGCCCAAGTCTCCTGGTTCGCCCGAACACAAGCCATCCGGCGAGGCCGGTGCCGCACAGCGCCAGGGTGAAGAAGCTGGCCAGCAGGCCGTGGCCATGGTTCATCATCGATGGCGGCGACATATGCAGAAGGGACGAAGCCAGCATCTGTCGAAAAGACAATCAGCACAAACGTCACGGCATGTCGAATTTCAAAGCATAGCAACCTTGTATGCTGGCTGCACCAATGAAAGTACATTTATTCTTTTTTTTTGGAACGGAACGCGTAGGTCTCATAGCTAAAGTACATTTATTCTGGCGCCTAAAAAGGATGCCTTCCCCTCTAAAACAACAAAAATGCTAGACGTACAGGCTTTTATAGGTTTCTACAGACCCCTTCCAAACTTTCTGAACACTCCCCCCTGATTTCAACGTGGGTGGGCCCGTGCTTCTACTAATGACCAATTAAAAACCGCCACAACACCCTGTAAACCCCTCATCCCTGTAACATCCTGTACGTGTAGCAAAGCTCCTAAAACAAACTACGTACTTGGGCGCCGCCGGTCCGGACGGCCGGGAACATCGGGACTTTTACAGAGCCAGATACGCGCACTAGGCCTTAAGCAAATGAATTGATTGGCGGACTGGGAGATACTTAGAGACAGCTTCTACGGACGTGCCTCGTCCATCGTCGGGAGTAGTGCGTGCATCAAGCCGGCCGATGCGAAGCCACGGACGAGTAGCAGGAGGCGAGGGGGTGGCGAGGAATGGTTAGGAAGAGACGAGGAGGTGGGACACAAAAGGAGGTTAACCAGGTGATAAGATCAATCTTTAAAAAAAATCGGTGATAAGATCAATCTTCCCTCACTGCTCACGTCTGTGGGCAAGTTTGCGTTTTAGGAGTTTTTAATTAAAGAGATGCCCGAGTATTGAAAGAGGCCGAAGACTCAGCATCTACCACTATCCATGTGTTGTAACGAGGCATAAATATTCTACTTCCTCCGTTTCTAAATAATTGTCTTTCTAGAGATTTCAACATATGACTACATACGGAGCAAAATGAGTGAATCTACACACTAAAACATGTCTACATACATCCGTATGTTGTAGTCCATTTGAGATGGCTAGAAAGACAAATATTTAGGAACGGAGGGAGTAGTGGATTAGGCTGTGATTGCACGTTCATCTTTTTACCTTTTTAAAAGAAATAACCAAATACTCATGTTGTCATCAATAAAAACACAACAGAATGTAATAAAATTACATGTCATTTTGGTATAAGAATAAACTCGCCAAGATTGCGCAAATTAAGTTTCTGTTGTAGCTTCTCCTTCTCCTAGCCTCCTGACCTCCCAAACAAGGAGCCGCCAGCACCCTGCCGATGGCGCGACCTTGGCGCCTAGCCAGTGCCCCTACCACTCTGCAGCGGCATCCACCGTCCCTCAATCCCAGACAAAACCCATGCGCCATCGAGTCCCCCTAGGCCTTGCCTCCTCTAAGAGGCCGCGACTGTCTGAGCGGGGTCTGGCTTCAGGGATCCCTCGCCGTCCTACATGGATGTGGTCCACATGAGCCCCCTCCACACATCACATCCAACCACTGACGATGACATGTATCTATGATAGGGTCATAGGCCTGACCTAGACGCCCTACCCAAGGACACTACCCTGAAGTCAAAGACATTCAAAGTACAACCAAAGATACCGACTGAAATCACCTTGGAGTGCAATCCACTCGTTCAGATATACCACTCGGATATCCCAATTCCACTCGACTAAGATAAAGTCACTCGACCTTACGGTGAATCACTCGGAGTACAGAAGATCTAGAGCCACCTCTGGATGGCAACAGTCAGGCGTTCACTCCGTAGCCTTAAAGGTCATTAATAGTCTTTATAGCATGCGTTACCAGTAACGTCTCTGTCTTAATCTACATTAAACCCTGTGTAACTGAGGCCTGTGGAGAGGTGGGCGCACTCTATATAAGCCACCCCTCCCCTCTGACACAAGGGTTCGCACCCCTGTAACTCTCACGCATAATTCAATCGACCAAGCCTCCGGGCACCGAGACGTAGGGCTGTTACTTCCTCCGAGAAGGGTCCGAACTCGTAAACCTTGCATGCACAACCTCGTCGTAGTTAGGGCCTTGCCTCCTCCTACGTACCCCTATTTTTACTGTCAGACTTGCTCCCACGACAGTTGGCGCCCACCGTGGGGCCGGCGTCTTAGGGACTTCCGGTGAGGTTGCAGTTTTTCCGATCTCCATCAACATGGTTTCTGGCGGTGGTTTGGCTAAGGTCCGCGAGATCCGTCTCGGCGCGCTCGTCTTCATCGCCAATGACTCCGCCTGGCTCCAAGAGGCCCTCCTCGGCATCGAGGCCCTTCCCATCCGAGGGGCGACGCACCTCCGAGCGAGTGCGTGCGGCTTCTCTTGCGGCAGCTGTCGACCCAATATCGACCGGCTCCCGCGTCATCCATTCTCCCTGCTGAACGCCACCGCAAGCGATCCGGTCGGTCGCGGCTTCAACGGTGGTGATATTGGGCGGCCCGCCAGTCGGTCACCCCTCAAGCGATCCGGTGGCCCGCCAGTCGGTCACCCCTCAAGTCACGGCAATCGAGCCTGACGAATCTCTCTACGGACCGTTCGACATGTCGACTGGTTCCGCTGAGACCCTGTCCGAGTGCGGAAGCAGCGACCGTGCGGCAGAAGTCCTGATGGTCAACACGCCTCGCAGCCCGCCTGGGTTCCGTCGCGGTGGCGGCGGCGATGGTGGAGGCGGTCCGTTGCATGGTCACGACGAATATCATCCCGAAGCCCTCACTTCGGAGCAGAGAGAAGAGCTGCATCGTCGCAACATGGAGGCACTCCACACCCCCATCATCGGGGAGACCTCTGAGGCTCGGGCCTTGGAGGCTGCACGTTTAGCTACCTTGGCTGAGCGCGCACGTCTGGAGAATCTCCAACATTCACTCGACAAACGCGCTCGTCGGCAGATCCCTGAATCCAGTCGACGTCATCGACAATTGTTTCCGCCTGAACATCAGGTATATCGCACACCATTCCAGAATCTTGCAGCTGCAACCCGTATAGCAGAGTCAATTCAGCCATCCCGTTCAGAGGCTGGTAGAGGTTTGCTGTAGATCCGAGCGATGCTCCAGGCAGCGGGTGAACAAAACTCTGCCGTTTCTCAGTTGCGCAACAGGATCCATAGCAGATCTGTGGTTGCGGACACAGTTCAGTCGGCTCATAGTCCAAGATCGCCTCTGCGGCGTGAAGATCGTGGGCACTGCCAGGATCAGTACCTGGATCGGGGTCGTGGACAATACGATCATCGATACGGCCGTGATGACCACCGTCGACTACCTTCGCCCCCTCCGAGGGGTGGATCGTACGCGCCCCGGCAGTATGATGACAGCCGCCCATATGGTGATGAATGGAGGGCTCCTGTCGACCCAAGGGAGCCTGGGTTTGATGCAAGGTTAGTTCTTGTACAAGGTTTGGTCGATAGAGGCCGAGCACACAAAGAGGAACAAGACAGGAATCATCCGACTGGAAGCAGAGTGCATGTTTCTGGGCCCGAATGTTTCAGTAGAGCCATCCGAGCTGCAGAGATACCTCTGAAATTCAGATTGGCGACATGCATTAGTAAGTTCACCGGTGAGTCGAAGCCTGACACATGGCTAGAGGATTACCTAGTGGCAGTGCAGATTGGTGGAGGCAACGATGATGTAGCCATGAAGCACCTCCCCCTGATGCTCGAGGGTTCAGCCAGAGCTTGGTTGAATCAGCTAGCCCCTGGTAGTATTTTCAGTTGGGAAGAGTTGGCCTGAGTGTTCGTTAAAACATTCGAGGGCACCTGCAAGCGACCAGCTGGACTGACTGAATTGCAGCATTGTGTCCAGAAACCGAATGAGACCTTGAGAGACTACATCTAGAGATGGACTACCCTTCACCATATAGTGGAAAATGTGTCACAGCACCAAGTAGTTTGCGCCTTCAAAGAGGGCGTTTGATACAGAGAGCTCAACCTGAAATTCGGTTGGACAGGAGACATGACCCTGGCCCGAATAATGGAAATAGCCACTCGGTACGCTAACGGCGAAGAGGACGACCGACTCCGCAATTGCAAGAATAAACCAGTCGCCCAGGACACCGGAGGAGGAAACTCCAGTCGGAAGCAAAAGTGCAAAGCTGAAACTGCAGGTCCTGCTGAAGCCGCACTTTTGAATCAAGGGAAGTTCAAGGGAAAGCCTAAAGGGCCATGGATCCCTAAAAAAGTGAAAGATCAAGCGGGAAATGATGTTCTTGATTTGCCGTGTCACATACAAACCAAAAAAGATGAAGAGGGTAATTTGATTTACCCCAAGCATACCACTCGACAGTGTCGACTCCTGATTCAGAGCTTCCGAGAGGGTCAACCCGGTGAGGAGAAGGAATCTGATGAGGAGGATAAAGAGGAAGATGATGGTTACCCCAATGTCAATGCCACATTAGTGATTTTTGCTGACATCGAGAGCAAAAGTCGACTGAAAATTATTAATTGAGAAGTGAACATGGTTGCTCCGGCAACTACGGCGTATTTAAAATGGTCAAAGACTACCATTACTTTCGACCAGTCTGATCACACAGCGCACGTTGCTACCCCCGGGCGGCAAGCGTTGGTGGTCGACCCAGTCGTTGGGGGCACCCAACTGACCAAGGTTCTGGTGGATGGTGGTAGTGGTTTGAACATTCTGTATGCTGAGACCCTCCGAGGGATGGGCATTCCGATGTCCAAGCTGGGCGAGAGCAACATGCGATTCCGCTGAGTCATCCCAGGAAAGAAAGCCGATTAACTCGGTCAGGTCATTCTTGATGTGGTTTTCGGTGATTCAAAGAATTACCGCAAGGAAAAGTTAACATTTGAGGTGGTGGATTTTCACAGTGCCTACCACGCCATTCTGGGCAGACCAGGATATGCTCGTTTCATGGCTCGACCATGTTATATATAACTCAAGTTGAAGATGCCTGGCCCCAGAGGCGTAATCACGGTCACAGGGAATCGGCAAAGGGCAGAAGAGTTCCTCCAAAAGGGCTCAAAGATTGTCAAGAGCAAATGGCAGCAGTAGAAATGGAGGAATGCAACAAGAATGCAGATCCGAGTGATTTGTTGCGAGCTAAGAAGCCCGCTTCAGAGTCCGCATTTCAGTCGGCCGGTGAAACAAAGCCTGTTCATATTCACCCGACTGATCCTAGTGCTGCTTCGACCCACATCTCAACAACACTCGACAACAAATAGGAAGAAGCGCTCATCCAGTTCCTCCATGAGAACTGGGACATCTTCGCATGGAAACCATTGAGACATGCCGGGTGTACCCAGGGGACTGGCTGAGCACCATTTGCATGTCGACCCAAAAGTAAAACCCGTCAAAGAGCGTCTCCATCGGTCCGCCGTGGAGAAGAGGAAGGCAATTGGCGAGGAGGTAGCTCGGCTTCTGGCGGCTGAGTTCATCCACGAGATATACCACTCCGAGTGGCTCGCCAATGTTGTCGTGGTCCCCAAGAAAGATGATTCACTTCGTATGTGTATCGATTTCAAGCACATCAATCGAGCCTGCCTGAAAGATCATCCCCCCCCCCCCGCATTGACTAGACTGTCGACTCAATTGCGGGGTGTGAGCGTTTGTCCTTTTTGGATGCGTATTCCAGGTACCATCAGATCCGACTGTATGGGCCCGATGAAATAAAAACAGCCTTCATCACCCCATTCGGGTGTTTTTGCTATGTTACCATGCCCTTTGGACTCAAGAATGTTGGCGCCACGTTCATGCACATAATTCAGAAGTGCTTGCTCACTCAAATTAGTCGGAACGTGGAAGCATACATGGATGATATCGTGGTCAAGTCACGCAAACGTTCCGACCTATTGACTGACCTCGCTGAAACCTTTGCCAACTTAAGAAGATATGATATCAAGCTCAATCCGTCAAAGTGCACATTCGGAGTCCCGGGCGGGAAGTTACTCGGTTTCCTTGTTTCGAACGAGGGGTCGACGCAAACCCAGAAAAGGTTGGAGCAATTATCTGAATGAAAAGCCCTGTGCGTGTACACGACTTTCAGAAGCTTACTGGTTGTTTGGCTGCATTGAGCCGATTCATCTCTCGTCTCAGTGAAAAGGCATTGCCTCTTTACCGACCGATGAAGAAGTCTGATAAGTTCGAGTGGACTCCTGAAGCCAAAGCCGTGTTTGTAGAGCTCAAAGCCCTGCTTTCCACCCAGCCGGTGCTTGCTACCCCAATTAGCAAAGAGCCTCTACTGCTGTATATCGCAGCCACTAGACAGGTTGCCAGCACAGTGCTCACAGTCGAGCGGGAAGAAGAAGGCAAAGCCTACAAAGTTCAATGCATAGTGTACTATATTTCTGAAGTATTGACTCTGTCCAAGCAAAGGTATCCACATTACCAGAAGCTTGTCTACGGGATTTATTTGACCACGAAGAAAGTTGCACATTACTTCGCAGATCAATCCGTTTCAGTTGTGAGCGACACTCCATTATCAAAAATTCTGAACAATCGGGATGCAACCGGTCGAGTGGCCAAGTGGACAATTGAACTCCTTCCTTTGGATATCAAGTTCGAGGCAAAGAAAGCAATCAAGTCTCAAGCAATAGCAGGTTTCCTCGCCGAGTGGATTGAACAGCAGCAATCGACTCAGGTTCACTCGAAACATTGGACTATGTTCTTTGATGGGTCCAAAATGTTGAATGGTTCTGGTGCTGGAGTGGTCCTGGTATCCCCAAGAGGCGACAAGCTTAGTTATGTCCTCCAGATTCACTTTGATTCTTCAAACAATGAAGCTGAATATGAGGCACTTCTGTATGGGTTGCGTATGGCCATCTCACTCGGCGTCCGTCGCCTGATGGTTTACGGCGACTCAGACTTGGTGATCAATCAAGTGATGAAGGAGTGGGATATCAGGAGCCCAGCTATGACTGGTTATTGCAACGCAATAAGAAAACTAGAGAAGAAGTTTGAGGGGTTAGAGCTCCACCACATACCCCGAATCAAGAATCAAGCTGCCGATGATCTGGCGAAGATAGGTTCCACTCAAAACATATTCCCAGCAATGTGTTCTTGGAGCATCACCACACCCCATCAGTTCAAGAAGATCCTTTTACAGAGGAGCCCTCACAACCGATAAGCTCAACCGATCCGGCTGAGATTGAAGTCCCAGTTGTAGTCGACTTGATCATGGAGGTTTTAGTGATCACCCCCGACTGGACGGTGCCATATATTGCATACCTGCTCAGGAAGGAGCTCCCAGAGATCAGGATGAGGCCCACCAGATCGTCCACCGATCCAAAGCCTTCACAGTGATAAGTGGACAGCTTTACAGAGAAAGTGTTACCGGAGTTGCTTAGCGTTGCATCTCCTAAGAAGAAGGTCGGCTGATCCTAAAAGATATCCACTCGGGGACCTGTGGCCACCATGCGTCCTCTCGGACCATCATGGCCAAAGCATACCGAGCAGAATTTTACTGGCCGTGTGCAAACGAGATGGCTAAAGATATATTCGACAAGTGCAAAGGCTGCCAGTTTTACTCAAACAGGCCGTTTGCAGTTTGGAGGTTGGACATGGTTGGACCTTTCAAGACCGGCAGAAGCGGCTTCACTCATTTACTCGTAGTAGTTGACAAATTCACCAAATGGATCGAAGCCAAGCCTATCAAGAATCTTGATTCAAGCACTGCCATTAGTTTCATTAGAGAGCTGATATTCAGATATGGAGTTCCTCACAGCATTGTCACACGGCTCCAACTTTGATTCTGATGAGTTCAGAGTGTTTTGCGCGTCCCAAAGCACTCGGGTCGATTACGCATCTGTTGCACACCCGCAGTTGAATGGGCAGGCAGAAAGAGCAAATGGCTTGATCCTTCAAGGGTTGAAATCCCGACTAATGCGCGACCTCAAGTATGCTGCTGGAGCTTGGGTGACTGAATTACCATCTGTCTTATGGGGACTGAGAACAACTTCCAACCGGTCGCCTGACCGAACCCCTTTCTTCATGGTGTATGGTGCTGAGGCTGTGCTTCCGAGTGATTTGCTGCACAATGCTCCCCGAGTGGAACTCTTCTCAGAAGTTGAAGTGGAACATGTACGTCAAGATGCGGTGGATCCCTAGAGGAAGAGCGAGAGATGGCTCTGATCCGGTCGACCATCTATCAAGACCTGCGCCGGTTCCATGCCCGAAATGTCAGAGGCCGAGCATTTCAGGAAGGAGATCTTGTGCTCCGAGTGCACCAGAAACGACCTCACAAGCTTGCTCCGGCCTGGGAAGGACCCTTCATCATCACCAAGGTACTCCACAATGGGGCGTATCACCTCTACAACGTAACCAAGAAAGAAGACGAGCCACGCTCGTGGAATGTGGATCTGCTCCGCTGTTTTTATACCTAAACACTCGGAGCGACGAGTTGTAATAAGAATCCTTCAGTTTGCTTATCAAAGAAAAGATTTTTGCAGTATCTTAATTATTGTTATTCCATAAGCATATGTGTTCAGATCCCCCACTGGGTGGCTTAGCCGCGAATCCGATCCGCCTAAGTTTCAAAAACACTCCGAGTGAAGAGCAACCCTCTCACTCGGTGGCTTAGCCGCGAACCCGATTCGCCAAAGTTTCAAAACCACTCCGAGTGAAGAGCAACCCCCTCACTCGGGGGCTTAGCCGCGAATCCGATTCGCCTAAGTTTCAAAAACACCCCGAGTGAAGAGCAACCCTCTCACTCGGAGGCTTAGCCGCGAACCCGATTCGCCTAAGTTACAAAGACCACTCAGAGTGCAGAGCAATCCTCCCACTTGGGGGCTTAGCGGCGATCCCGTACTCACCTAAGTTACAAAAACTGCTTCGAGTGGAGAGCAATCCTCCCACTCGGAGGCTTAGCCGCGAACCCGATTCGCCTAAGTTTCAAAACCACTCCGAGTGGAGAGCAACCCTATCACTCGGGGGGCTTAGCTGCGATCTCGTACTCGCCTAAGTTACAAAACTACTCTGAGTGGAGAGCAATCCTCCCACTCGGGGGCTTAGCTGCGATCCCGTACTCGCCTAAGTTACAAAAACTACTCCGAGTGGAGAGCAATCCTCCCACTCGGGGGATTAGCTGTGATCCCGTACTCGCCTAAGTTACAAAAACTACTCCGAGTGGAGAGCAATCCTCGCACTCGGGGGCTTAGCTGTGATCCCGTACTCGCCTAAGTTACAAAACTACTTCGAGTGGAGAGCAATCCTCCCACTCGGGGGCTTAGCTGCGATCCTGTACTCGCGTAAGTTACAAAAACTACTCCGAGTGGAGAGCAATCCTCCCACTCGGGGGCTTAGCTGCGATCCCATACTCGCCTAAGTTACAAAACTACTCCGAGTGGAGAGCAATCCTCCCACTCGGGGGCTTAGCTGCGAACCCGTACTCGCCTAAGTTACAAAAACTACTCCGAGTGGAGAGCAATCCTCCCACTCGGGGGCTTAGCTGTGATCCCGTACTCGCCTAAGTTACAAAAACTACTCCGAGTGGAGAGCAATCCTCCCACTCGGGGGCTTAGCTGCGATCCCGTACTCGCCTAAGTTTCAAAAACTACTCTGAGTGGAGAGCAATCCTCCCACTCGGGGGCTTAGCTGCGATCCTGTACTCGCCTAAGTTACAAAACTACTCCAAGTGGAGAGCAATCCTCCCACTCGGGGGGTTTAGTCGCAAACCCGATTCGCCTAAGTTTCAAAAACACTCCGAGTAAAGAGCAATCCTCTCACTCAGAGGCTTGGCTGCATACTCAGAGCTGCGCCACAAGTACAACGTATGGTTGCACTAGGAGCTGCGCCACAAGTACAACATATGGTTGCTCTCGGAGCTACGCCACAAGTACAACATATGGTTGCACTCAGAGCTGCGCCACAAGTACAACGTATGGTTGCCCTCGAAGCTGCACCACAAGTACAACGTCTACTTCGAGTGAAGAGCTGACCTTTCACTCGGAGATTCAGCTGTGATTCCCAATTCGCTCAAGTCAAGAAATCTGAAAGTGATGAAGACAAAGCAACCACATTCAAAAGAAAAACCAAGTTCGGATAAATCCAGCAAGGTTCAGAACCGCAAACAGAAGTACTCGGGCGTCAGGCCCGAAAGATTTTAATGATTACAAAATCACTCGGCATTCCGAGGCAAATAAAGTCAAGTTATCAAGTTTTTCACTCGGCAGGAGGAGGGCTAGCTGGCTCAACGAAAGCATCCAAGTCAAGTCCATCTGGGATGCGAGTGGCAGCGTTGATGAAGGTCTCCATGAAGGACTGGAATTGAAGCTTCTTGGTGTTGGCGACCTTGAGAGCCACCAGCTTCTCTTCTCTAACTTACTTGCAATGAACACGGATCAGACACAGAGCCACGTCAGCACCGCAGCAAGCAGATGACTTCTTCCACGCCTGCACTCGACCAGGGATTTCATTGAGTTGAGTCATCAAAGACTCGAGGTCATTCTGGAACGTCACACCTGGCCAGAGCTCCGTGTCGGTCCGCCACACCGCCACTTTCGTCGAGCAAGATAGTCCATAACACTGGCGAGGCAGGATTCCAGCCGCAGCATGTTCATCGCGGCTTCGTGCTTGATGGGCGAGTTCATGGGGTCCAGATTCATCTCAATCTGCACAGTCTCTTCCTCGAAAATTTGACAGAATTTTGCACGCATAGAAAAATAATGAGTCGCCAGTCGCATGACGGGTCGGCAGTTGCAAATCAGTCGGACAAGGGAAAGTACCTTCAAGCATAAGGAACATCTTCTTGGCAAGGCCTCCCAGATATGTCTCTAGTTCATCTCTCTTCCGAGTGAGATCTTCGACTTTGTCGGTCAAGGCTACTTTCTCCTCCTTCGGCTGCACAACTTCTTTGTTCGCTTCATCAAAAGCAGTCCTCAACTTGGCGTTCCTTCTTCCAACTTGCCGACTAAAGACATCTTCTTATCAGCAAGTTCGATTTTCTCTCGCGCCGTCTTCTGCGCTGCTACAAGGTCGAGGTCCTTTTGCTCCAGAGCCTGCTTCATTTTGTCTAAAGAAATAACATTCTTCAGACGCGCTTGGAGTTGTCGGTTTTCACTACGCACATCTGTTCGAATGGAGTCACTCGGTTCAAAAGATGAAAAGAAAAGATGACAAGTCGACAAGTTATTACCTCCCATGGCAGCCGCTTCATCCTTAGCCTTCTGCAAATTCTCCTTGGCCACCTCCAGATCGAGATTGAGTTGGATCTGTTTCCTCTCCAGATCAGCAAACTTGGCTCCAAGATCACATGATTTCTATAGTAAACAACAAGACAAGTCAGTCAACAGAAACAAAAGCCAGTCGCTTCCGAGTGATAAGATGCAAAGGTCAGATTACTATGGTAAAAGAGTTCTAAGACTACTGTTGAATCAAACATTCAACAATAGTCTCGGGGACTACACCCAGTGAGTGCACTTGGCGTGCCCCCACTGGCTTGATTTCCCACTCGACATGGCCTGCCCAGTACGAGTGGAAGGAGTAAAAAAACGACGACATGTTCTCAGACCACCGCCGACTGCCCACAGTCGACCGCGGTCTCGGGAACTATACCCAGTGGGTGCATTTAGCATGCCCCCACTGGTTCGGTTCCCACTCGGCACGACCTGCCTAGACCGAGTGGAAGTTCTATAAACAAATATTTCGCAAAGACCCCCGCCGAATCAAACATTCGACGACGGTCTCGGGGACTACACCCAGTGGGTGCACTCTGTGTACCCCCACTGATTCAAGAGTTCAAGCGACGCGACCTGGTCGACTCAAGTGAAAAGAGCTACACAACAAAAGTTGAAGCACCCAGTGGGTGAGCAGATGCAAGGTGCAGACTCATAATAGATGCACATTAGAGGTTCCAAAACACTCATCCAAGGACATCTTACGAATAATAAAGCAGAAGTTCTGAAGTAGCATATCCTAACAGAGCAAAGATCAAGCTGAAAGCCGACTCGGAAATCAACTCACAACCCCACTTACTTGGAAGTTGGCTTGAAGGGCAGAACTGACATCATAAGCAGCCTTGCTGGTTTCATACACCACCTTCATTCGGTCCATCATCAGGCCTGCTTGGAGTATGGCTTCCTTAGCAGCGCCTATCTGGTCCTCCGGGACGTGATGGGTAACGAAAAGGGGAGTTGGTGGAACAGATGAGGCAGCCTAAGGAGCTGAAGCCTGGAGTTGCACAGTCGGAGCAAGGGCTTGAGTAGTCGACGCCGAAGGTCGATCAGTCGACACAGGATCAGCAAAGGAATCTGAAGTCTGAATTGGATCTCCGAGTTGCTGAACGACTGGTTCTTGTGTTGAAGTCGAGTGGGACACCTTGCTGGCAGGCACCTTCTTGCTCAAATCCTTACCCCTTCCCCCTATGTTCTTTTTTGGCACTTCTTCATGATCATCATCGTCGGGAAGTTCAATAACATTTGGCAGTGCTACACAACACTCAACAGTAAGAATTCAGTTGACCGTCAGAACAGTTGGCAAAGTGAGAGCGTGACGGTGGAGCTGTACCTACTCGAGAAGTGGTCGCGTATGCATTTTCCTCGTCATCTTGATCCTTGTCAATGTCCATTGACGTCTCATAAGTGGCAGCACTGGAAACTCCAAAATTCACTCGGTCAGGCGATCAAACGAGTCGACAGTATTCAAAGGGAAATCAAAGAGAGGATACAAACATTTACGCAGAGGCAACAGGGACGTCCACCTTGATCTTGGGCAGGGCCTTCCGGGGCTTCACTGGGGCAACCCTGGGCTGCTTAGTGGCCTTCTTCGATGGTTCTGGAGTCAAGGTCCGAGTGCGCTTGGGTACTTGCGTGCTTGATGGAGCTGTCTTGCCGCGCCCACCTACAGGATCATGGGACTATTTGGAACGATGCTCCGAGCGGGGCGGCGAGTCAACCTCCTCGCTGCTGCCCGAGTCATCGCTGTCTTCTTCACCATTGGTTCCAGATTCCCAATCGGTACTTCCGTCCTCGCTCTCCTCTCCTTCTGGGAGTTGTCCCCCGTTTGGCATCGAATACATCTTGGTATAAATCTACAAGGCGCAAGTCAACACGAATCAATCAGAATCAAGAGCAATAGCAATTCAAGAGAAAAAAACACTTGGAACTTTGGGCCTGACCTCTTCCGGCTCGTGGTTGGTGTCGAATGGCTGAACCCTCCTGGACCCCCTGGGGTTATCCTTGTTCCCAGTAATGCTCCTCAGCCACTGAGCCACCGTCTCCTCAGCGAACTCCTCTGGGTGGACCCATGCGGTGTCTCCAGGGCCTGAGTACATCCACATCGGGTGGTCACGAGCTTGGAGAGGTTGGATGCATCGACTGACGAACAACTCCAGCAGATCCATACCAATCACACCCTCCCGGACTAAGTTAACGACCTGGCCGACTAAAATAGAAACCTCGCCTTTTTCCTCTGGGGTCACGGTGAATGAAGAAGGTTGGCGGAGTCGCTCCATAGTGAAAGGAGGGAGACCGGTCGACTGACCAGGAGTCGGGACATCTTTGCAGTAGAACCAGGTCGACTGCCATCCGAACCGACTCGGGAAGGGTCATGGAAGGAAAAGTGCTCCTACCCCTAGTCTGAATCCCTAAACCCCCACACATCTGGATCACATGGGTCTTTTCGTCATTCGGATTTGCCTTCTTCACCGACTGGGAACGACAAGTAAATATGTGCTTGAACAGACCCCAGTGTGGTTGACAACCCAGGAAATTCTCACACATCGAGATAAATGCAGCAAGGTACGTGATGGTGTTTGGAGGGAAATGGTGGATTTGGGCGCTGAAAAAGTTCAAGAAACCCCTAAAGAACGGGTGCGGAGAAAGAGAAAAACCTCGGTCGACATGGGTGGTGAGGAGGACATGCTCACCCTCGCACGGCTGAGGCTCGGTTTCTCCCTCCGGCAGCCTCCAAGATCCAACGGCAACCAGGCCGTCCTCAGCAAGCCTCTCTAGGTCATCCCGCTCGACGGTGGAGCGGATCCAGTCCCCCTGGATCCAGCCCGGCGGCAGACCGGACCGCGACGATGTCCCCCGAGCCGTCTTCTTTCCCTTCGCTGTCACTGCCACCTTCTTCGCGCGCTCCAAGGCCGCCGTCTTGTCCTTCACCATTGCGGCGAAGTGCGCGCGGGCCGAGCGAGGGCGTCGAGGGCGGAGGAGGGCACGATGGAGAAGCAGAGGAAGGAGAGAGAGAATGAGACACACTGTGCATTGCGTCGGCTTCGGCGCCTTTTATGGGCCTGCTTCCGAGTGGCTGACCCGTGGGCCTGAGCAAGCCCGTCATATCCCGCAACAATCGCTCACCCGATACGTGGCGAAAAAGGCAGCGCAAAAATCGAGGCGCCCCTACCCACCCACTCCGATTACTGCGGCACGCTCCGTCCCGCGCGCTTCTCCAAAATTTCGAATCCCGTGAGATCCGGGAACCGTAGAGCAACCAATCGCGCCGAAGATATCACACCATAACAACACTCAAAGATTGTCAGTATAATTCACTCGGCGACCTCTGAATCGATCAAGGCAACTGAAACGAGGTTGAAGCTTCAGCATGATTTCCAGACTCCAGTGAAATGCCTCTGAAGCATAGACTCGAGTCGGAATCAATTTCAGCCTTTCCTCACTCGGACCTCAATCCATTCGGGAGCTAATGACGATGACATGTACCTAGGGTAGGGTCATAGGCCTAGACGCCCTACCCAAGGACACTACCCTGAAGTCAAAGACATTCAAAGTACAACCAAAGATACCGACCGAAATCACCTTGGAGTGCAATCCACTCGACCAGATATACCACTCAGATATCCTAGTTCCACTCGACTAAGATAAAGTCACTCGACCTTACGGTGAATCACTCGAAGTACAGAAGATCTAAAGCCACCTCTGGATGGCATGTAACGCCCCAGATGTAACTTGCCATATTTGTAATCCAACTCTTGCCATTTCCGGCTATGTGCTATGTTATTCCCTCCGTGGTTGGGTTCTCTCCGTTTTGCTTTTTGGTCATGTCATGCATTTCATATCATGTCATCATGTGCATCGCATTCGCATACGCGTTCGTCTCATAAATCCGAGCATCTTTCCCGTTGTCCGTTTTGCAATCCGGCGCTCCTATGTCTCCCGGCGTCCCCTTTTACATTTCTTCGTGAGCGGGTATTAAACATTCTCGGAATGGACCGGGGTTTGACATGTGGCCTTGGTATAGCACCGGAAGACCGCCTGTCAAGTTTCGGGTCAATCGGAGTTCGTTTGGTACTCCAACGGTTAACCGGGTAACCGTGAAGGCCTCGTGTGTGTTGCAGCCCAACACCCCTTCAAAACAGCCCAAAAACCCATCTAAGTCACTCCCATGTCCTCCGCCGTTCGATCACGATCGCGTGGGCGAAAACCGCACTCCGTTTGGAGCTCCCTAGCTCCTTCTAGCTATAAAAATGCCTCCCCCGTCCAAATCTAAAAGAGGCACCCCGAAACCCTAATCCCTCCTCGAAATCCGCGCCCGCACAGTGCTCCGCCGCCACCTGTCCCGCCGCCGGCGCGCCCAGGCCAATCGGGCCTCGCCACGTGTCGCAGCCGCCTCCTCCACCGCGCCGGCCCGCCGAGGCCCGCTCCCGGCCCCCGCGGGCCCAGGCCGCCGCCGCCGCCCCCGCGCGACCCGGCCGCCCGGGCTCCCGCCTGCCCCGCCGCCCGAGCCGCGAGCGCCGCCGTCGCCGTCAGCCGCCACGCCGGCACCGCTCGTCTCCGCCGCCCGCGCCGGCCACCGCCGTCTCCGCCGCCATCGCCCCGCGGCGCCCCTCGCCTCCACCGCGCCGCCCCGCACTTCGCCGGCGCCGGATCCGGCCAGATCCGGCCTGCCCCGGCCTCTTCTCCGCCTCCTCGCCTCCGAGCTCCGGCGAGCCGCCAGATCCGCCGCCCCCTCGAACCGCGTGCCAGGGTTGACTTTTCCCTCGTCCCAATTTTCTCTAAGTCTGTGAATTATTGCATCATCCTCACCTGTTCATCGCATCGTAACTTTGCATCCGTAGCTCCGTTTTGCGCGTATAATATGTCGAATTGTTCGCCTCGAAGAGTACATCATTTTGTTCTATTGCACCATTTTCATTTGAAGTCATATTGATGCCCGAAATGCTGTTAGAAGAGGGCTAGTTGATGTTAGTGGCTGGATCTTATCTGAACATGCACTTTTGTCATTTTTGCCATGATTGATGTGTACCTCCTATGAAGTTGAGTCCTACATGAGTTTTGTAATATGCCATGTTACCTATCCAGAGGATTTTGCCATGTATTTTTGTGATACTTGTGGTGACTATCACAAGCATGCAAACTAGGTCACTTGATGTTGCTGTTTTCAGAGACTTAGTGATTTCACTAAGTCCCTGACTTTTGTTATTATCATGCCATGTGTTCATGTTATTTCCGAGAGATCTATGCATAATTTGAGCATGATCAGTAAGGGAGTTTTGAACTTGAGTATTTGCTTAATCCATCCATGCCTTTTTTTGCAATTATGGAGTGCCATAGCTTGAGTCAATCGAGCTCTATTTTTGCTTCAAAATGTTGCTGGCAGATTGTTTACATGTTATTCGATTTTGCCAAGCTTGGTGTAGTTGGTCCTTACATGATATGATGTTGTTCTTGCCATGCATTGTTACTATGCCATGTCTTCTTGATGTATGTATGCTTAGTTTATCATGAAATGCTCTGTCGTGAGTGCATCGAGCTCACGAACATGCCTAGTCGTTATTAGTTTTCTGCCATGTCCAGTTTTCTGCTAAGTCTGAAACCTGTACCGAAACTTGCTTATTTGACATGGGTGTAATCTTATTTTCTGGTCCTTTTTGGCTTATGGTCAGTAAGGGACTTTTGTCAAGTGCTTTGAGTAGATTCATGCCATGCCTTATTTTGCTATGTTCTGTTCTTGTAGCATGTTGTTTCATTGCTCTGAACATGTCATCCTGATGTTAGTTTTTGCTATGTTGTTATTTTCACCAAGTCTGTGAACCTGTTATCTTGTGCACTTTTGCCATGATGGTTTGGACCTGTTATGATGGGATTGAGCCGTAGCTCAATGTTCATCTTTTGTCGTGCATCTTGTGTAGATTGCTACCATATGCTTTGTTACCATGTTTGAGTGCAGTAGCTTAATTAATTGTTGCTTGCTAAGTAGCATCATGCTGTTTATGGCAGATTCGTGTCATTCTTGTTTTGCTTGCCATTTGCAAACCGTGCATCCGATTCCGGTGAACTTTATATCGATTTCAACCGAAATCACCTCATCTATCCAGTGGCATGCTTGGTTTGCCAAGATTATGCCCTGTTCATCCTTGTCCTTCCGGAGCATGCATACGCATTGCATATCACCTCTCGCATATCATGCCATGTTTTGCATCATGTTGCTTGCGCATTGCATCGTGGTTGATTTTGGTTCCTTTGCTTGTTCTCTTGTATTGGGTAGAGCCGGGAGACGAGTACGTGAACGAGGAACCTGTTGAGAACGCTTACGAGGACCAAGCTTTCGACAACTCTGAGAACCTTGCAGGCAAGATGACCATACCCTCGAAATCACTTCTATCTTTGCTTGCTAGATTGCTCGCTCTTTTGCTATGCCTATGCTGCGATACCTACCACTTGCTATATCATGCCTCCTATATTGCCTTGTCAGCCCCTAACCATCCATGTCCTAGCAAACCGTTGTTTGGCTATGTTACTGCTTTGCTCAGCCCCTCTTATAGCGTTGCTAGTTGCAGGTGAAGATGAAGTCTGTTCCTTGTTGGAGCATGGACTTGTTGTTCCTTGTTTGGAACATGTTTACTTGTTGGGATATCACAATACCTCTTATTTAATTAATGCATCTATATACTTGGTAAAGGGTGGAAGGCTCGGCCTTATGCCTGGTGTTTTGTTCCACTCTTGCCGCCCTAGTTTCCGTCATACCGGTGTTATGTTCCCGGAGTTTGCGTTCCTTACACGGTTGGGTGATTTATGGGACCCCCTTGACAGTTCGCTTTGAATGAGACTTTTCCAGCAAGGCCCAACATTGGTTTTACCATTTGCCACCTAAGCCTTTTTCCCTTGGGTTCTGCAGACTCAAGGGTCATCTTTATTTTAACCCCCCGGGCCAGTTCTCCTTCGATTGCTGGTCCAAACCGAGCGATGTCCGGCGCCCCTTGGGCAACCAGGGTCTATGCCAACCCGACGTCTTGCTCATCCGGTGTGCCCTGAGAACGAGATATGTGCAACTCCTATCGGGATTTGTCGGCACATCTGGGAGGTTTTGCTGGACTTGTTTTGTTGCTGCCGAAATGTCTTGTAGTACGGGATTCCGAGATTGATCGGGTCTTCCCGGTAGAAGGAATATCCTTCATTGACCGTGAGAGCTTATCATGGGCTAAGTTGGGACACCCCTGCAGGGTATTATCTTTCGAAAGCCGTGCCCACGGTTATGAGGCAGATGGGAATTTGTTGATGTCCGGTTGTAGAAAACCCGAAGTTGACCTTAACTAAAACACATCAACCGCGTGTGTAACCGTGATGGTCTCTTCTCGGCGGGGTCCGGGAAGTGAACACGGTTGTTGGAGTTATGCCTGACGTAGGTTGTTTCAGGATCACTTCTTGATCACTTCTAGCTTCACGACCGTGCTTTGCCTTCTCTTCTCGCTCTCTTTTGCGTTGTAGCCACCATATGCTAGTCGCTTGCTGCAGCTCCACCTCACAAACCCCTTTCCCACCTTTAAGCTTAAATAGTTTTGATCTCGCGGGTGTGAGATTGCTGAGTCCCCGTGACTCACGGATATTATCCCCACAGTTGCAGGTACCAACGATGTCAGTGCAGATGACGCGACCGAGCTCATTTGGGAGTTCGACGAGGAACGTGGCCGTTACTATGTTTCTTTTCCAGATGATCAGTAGTGGAGCCCAGTTGGGTGATCCGGGGATCTGTGTAGCTTTTGGGGTAGTCTTCTTTCATTTTGGTGCCGTAGTCGGACCTTGAGTGTAATCTGTTTGATGGATGTTATTTATGTACTTGTGTGAAGTGGCGATTGTAAGCCAACTATGTATCTTTCCCCTTTATTTATTACATGGATTGTGTGAAGATTACCTCACTTGCAACATTGCTTTCAATGCGGTTATGCCTCTAAGTCGTGCCTCGACACGTGGGAGATATAGCCGCATCGAGGGCGTTACAAGTTGGTAATCAGAGCCTTTCCCGACCTTAGGAGCCCCCACTGTTTGATCGTCTTTAGTGGCCGAGTTGTGTCTAGAAAAATGTTTTGAGTCATTTAGGAATTATATATCGGAGAGTTTAGGAATTCTTTTTACTCCCCAGTCCCTTCGACCTTCTGGTAAGGCATCCTGACGTAGAGTTTTGACTCTTCTCTTCTCAAATTTCACTAAAAATTTTAGGATCACGCGGGTATATTACAATCGTTCCGATGGTTTTATGATGACAACATTGTCTTGGTTGCCTCCTGACATTTAGGGGTTGTGGCAGTGTCCCGGGGAGTTGAGCTCCGAGGTGTTGTTGTCATAATTTTATCGTTGCGGTTTTGAAATACCTGAGTTTAGTACGCCGGCATCGAAAATCTCTTTTGTACAGTTGTTGGTGAGATAACCCTGATAGCCCAGTACTGTGGCGAGTGCAGGGGTATTGCCATGACTTGTATAACGGATGTGTTTTCGAAGGTTGAGGTAGACGATTTCCGAAGGTTTCTTGGTTATGTGTTGAAGGATGGATACAGCTGGTTGTAGGATTTGCTAGTTTGGGTGAGATATTATGCTTCCCCTGTATCCCCAACACCTGATTGCATAACCAGAAAGTTTCGGGAGTTATAAGTGGGAATTCTTGTAGCTTTAGTATTTCTTCCGCAGATATTTGGTTTGTGATTGGGTAATCCTTACCAAGTATTTGTTCACATCCGTACCTTGTTGGTTTTATTCCTTACCATGTTCTAAGTGGCTTATCAGCTTTGGAAGTGTGATGATTTACATTGGAATTCATTCGTTCATTCTCGTTCGAATGTTAATTGTGAAGACTATATGTTGCCATTTCGTTCCTTTGATTCAGCTTCAATATATCTCTGTCAAGATGCTAATGGATGTCACCCTCTTCAGGATGGCTCCACCAACGCGTCAGAATCCGGAACGCAATGAAGGGAATCAGGCTAACCCTCCGCCACCGCCTCCACCTCCGGAAGCATGGCAGGCCTTGATGACTGCCACAAATGCCAATGCTCAAATTCTGATTCAGCTCTTGCAAGATCGCAACCAAGGGCAAGCTAATCAAGAGAATCAAGGCCAAGGCAACAATCAGCCGCACTTCGCTTCACTGAACCAGTTCCTTGCTAATCAGCCAAAGACCTTCAGCTACTGTGTCGAGGCCACAGACGCAGATGATTGGCTCGTGGACATCAGCAAGCATTTCGAGTGCAGCAATGTGAGACCTGAGGACTTTGTCAAGTTTGCCTCTTTTCAACTCAAAGATCAAGCTGCTGAGTGGTTCCAGCAATACAAAGATTCCAGAGGAGGTCGTGTGATCACTTGGGATGATTTCCGTCGTGATTTCAAAGCGCACCACATTCCAGAAAGTGTTGTTGAGCTTAAGCGTGAGGAATTCCGCAATCTCAAGCAAGGCAACATGACTGTCTATCAATACAACACTCAGTTCCAGAAGCTCTCTCGTTTTGCAAGGCAAGACATCCCTGATGAGAAGAGTATGATCTACCAATTCAGACGTGGTCTCAGAGAAGATCTGCAACTTGCTCTCGTGCTTTTCGAGCCATTAAAGTATGATGAATTCTACAACATGGCACTGAAACAAGAAGCTGCTCAGCTCAAGTGTGAGGCATCTAAGAAGAGAGTCAGAGACGCAGTTCAGTCTTCTTCTTCTTCACTTGTGGCAGCTAAGCAACAGAAGTTCTGGTTGCCTCCTCCTCCTCCGTTCCGTCAGCCTTATCAACAGAAGAATTCAAGTGGTCGTGGATCTTCCCACCCACCCAACCCTGGCTATCAGAACAAGTCTCAGAACCAAGCTCCAAGGCCAAGTGCTCCTTACCATCGTCCGCTCTCAGAGGTGACTTGTAACAAATGTCAGCAGAAGGGTCACTATGCGAACAAGTGCTTCAACCAAAGGCGCCTTCCGCCTCCTCCTCCTGTGAAATCTTCCAGTAATGCAGTGGTCAAGCATAATCCTAAGTCTGCAAAGGTGAACATGATGAACGCAGCTCAAGCAGAGGATTCTTCTGAAGTGATCATGGGTAACCTTCCTGTTAATGATATTCCTGCAAAAGTATTATTTGATACTGGAGCAACGCATTCTTTCATTTCAAGACCTTTTGCATCCATGAACAATTTGCATACTGTTGATCTGCCCAAGCCAATGGCGGTTTCCTCTCCGGGTTTGTTCATGAATACCAAGATGATGGCTCCGGATGTTTCCATCAAGATGGGCAACTATAAATTTCTATCTTCTCCAATGGTGCTTGGTAATTCTGATATTGATCTTATTCTCGGGATGGACTGGCTTTCTAAGCACAAGGCTCAGCTTGAGTGTGCTGCCAGGGAAATCAAATTGACTCACACTTCTAACGATGTGATCATCTATGCTTCTCGTGATGATACCATTCGGTTGTTTTCTCTCAATGAGATGGGTGAAATGGAGGCTATCTCCCAGATTCCAGTCGTTTGTGAGTACCAAGATGTTTTTCCAGAAGAGCTTCCGGGTATGCCTCCCCGCAGGCCAGTTGAATTCGTTATTGAGCTTGAGCCTGGCACAGAACCCGTTTGCAAGCGTCCTTACAAGCTTGGACCAGATGAGCTCAAGGAATTGAAGATTCAACTCGATAAACAAGAACGTCTGGGCCTGATCAGACCGAGTTCTTCTCCTTGGGGTTGTGGTGTTCTTTTTGTCAAGAAGAAGGATGGCACGGACCGACTTTGCGTCGATTACCGTCCATTGAACAAGAAGACTATCAAGAACAAGTACCCACTTCCCAACATCAATGAGCTATTTGAGCAACTCAAAGGTGCTAAGGTGTTCTCCAAGCTTGACCTTCGTATGGGTTATCATCAGATTCGCATTCATGAAGAAGATATTCCCAAGACAGCATTCAGAACAAGCTTTGGTTCTTATGAATATACTGTCATGTCTTTCGGCCTCGTCAATGCTCCTCCATACTTCACTCGCTTGATGAATTTCATCTTCAACCCCTACATCAACGAATTTGTCTTGGTCTATCTCGATGATATTTTGGTCTTCTCCAAGAATAAGAAGGATCATGCCGAACATTTGCGGTTGGTACTCGACAAGCTCAGAGAGTATCAATTATATGCGAAGTTCTCCAAATGTGAATTCTGGCTTGATGAAGTTCTTTACCTTGGTCATATCATCTCTGCCAAGGGCATCGCTGTTAATCCAGAGAGGGTGTCTGCAGTTTTGAATTGGAATCCTCCTCAGAATGTCAAGCAGCTTCGCAGTTTTCTTGGACTTGCAAGCTATTGCCGAAGATTCGTTGAGAATTTCTCCAAGATTGCAAAGCCTCTTTCCAACCTCCTCCAGAAGCATGTGAAATATGTCTGGTCTCCTGAGTGTGACGCTGCTTTCAACACTCTCAAAGAGAAACTCGTCACTGCTCCAGTTCTGACTCCTCCTGATGAATCCAAGCCTTATGAAGTATTCTGTGATGCTTCTCTCCAGGGCCTCGGTGCTGTCTTAATGCAAGAGAAGAAGGTTGTTGCCTATACCTCTCGCCAGTTGAAGCCCAATGAAAGGAACTACCCCACTCACGATCTTGAGTTGGCGGCAGTTGTCCACGCACTAATAACATGGAGACATCTCCTGTTGGGAAGGAAAGTGGACATTTTCACAGATCACAAGAGTCTCAAGTATATCTTCACTCAGCCTCATCTCAACCTCAGGCAAACTCGATGGGTCGAAATGATTCAAGAACAACATGACCACGCACCTGTCCGCAACCATCCGTGTAACCGCGAGGGTCGGCTCTGATACCAACTTGTAACGCCCCGGACACACCCGCCGGTGGTCGTTACTCCTGGCGGGATCTAGACTGGCCCCACAGATCAATACTAGTCTTTTCTGCGCACTTTGTCCTCACTCGTGCGCACCCGGGAGCAACTTCCCGGTCGGTCACCCATCCTGACACTACTCCAAGCTGAGCACGCTTAACTTTGGAGTTCTGTCCGAATGGGCTCCCGGAAAAGAAGGAATTACTTATTGATATGAGTAGTCTATCATCCCTAATAAGCCAGGCTATCACATGGCAACAGTCAGGCGTTCACTCCGTAGCCTTAAAGGTCATTAATAGTCATTATAGCAGGCGTTACCAGTAACGTCTCTGTCTTAATCTACATTAAACCCTGTGTAACTGGGGCCTGTGGAGAGGTGGCGCACTCTATATAAGCCACCCCTCCCCTCTGGCACAAGGGTTCGCTCCCCCTGTAACTCTCACGCATAATTCAATCGACGAGGCCTCCGGGCACCAGACGTAGGGCTGTTACTTCCTTCGAGAAGGGCCTGAACTCGTAAACCTTACGTGCACAACCTCGCCGTAGCTAGGGCCTTGCCTCCTCCTATGTACCCCCTATTCTTACTGTCAGACTTTCTCCCACGACAACCAGCTCGGTCTCTGCCATTAATGGTGCGCCTAGTTATAAGGAGGACCTCAAAGGTCCGCTGGTCGAGCCATAGAGTTGGGAGCTGTTGTGGCAAGGTTCGGTGTCTCCACTGCCTTGTCTTGGCCCTACCACCCACTCTTGCCCCTCTCGCCATCTCCCGCGCGTGCCGCTCTCCTCCCTTGAATCCCTCGTTGACGCCAGAAAAAATTACAATCACCACCCACTCTGCAAGTCCAAAGCCAGCTTCCACCACCTCCATCGCTCTGTCCCCTCATGTCATCTCTCGCTTGTGCCGCTCTCCAGCCTTGAATCCCTCGCCGCGTCCAGAAAAAAACCACAACCACCACCCGCTCTGCAAGACCAAAGCCAAATCCCACCACCTCCGTCGCTCCGTCCGATGCATTTCAAGCTCGTCTTCTCGTCCGGCCACCTCAACAAGTCACAGGCCCCGATGCACTACCAGCTAACCTTTCTCGCCCAAGTCGATCCGTCGCCCGCTGCCACCGCACCACCGGCCTTGGTCATGTCCACTATGGCGGCGAGGTTTTCCTACGGGCCAGCTAAGGGAAACAACCTTTCATAGAAGATATGGTGCCTAATCGAGGAGTCTTAGGAGGCGATGGAAGAGGAGGCACGGCGACATGAGTCTGTGGTGATCATCACGGTGGCGGGCACCAAGCAGGCGCTGATCCCAGCAAACACCGCCAAGGGCATCAGGGTGGACTTCCTACATATGCCACCCAATGGCATGCATGTCTTCCTCATGCAGTCGGGCTCGTTCTTTTTCTTGGTTTGGTCACTGGCGCTGGTTCGATATGGTGAGGGAGTGGAAACTGTCCACTTCCAAGGCACGCCTCTTGGTGGAACAAGCTGACATTTGCCACCTCGGTGCAATGGTGGTACAACGTTCGCCTGTTTATCCAAAGCATCCCGCCATAATAGTTCTCGCTACAAACTGCCCAAGACCCCCTACCCGTGTGCCTCATCTATTAGGTAGTGATCGAGTCCTTTGACAAACTTGATCTCTCCTATATCGTGACCAGGGCTTGGGTTGATGATCCCGACGAGGTGCCAACGGAGGTTGTTGACGATGCGGCACACTCATTCTGCCCAGATCTGCTCTCTCACGTCTCCCTTCCATCGGGCTTAGGGTTGGATGACGGCGAGAGTGACATCTACGTATGCACCGAGCACATGTCTGCTGGAGGAGGTCAGATACAAAGCTTTCGAAAGGACTAATCATCTCCTCATCTCCTCAAACAAGTAACCGCTAAGTGGTGTAATCTGGTAACCCAAATCACGGGCATACTTCAGCTCTTTGTTGTAATATACACCCAAAATTTCCCCGTTGGAATAAGTAGTGTATTATTTTTCTTTTTATATGGCAAGAATGGGCGAGTAATCCTGATGGGGATACCAAGCTTTGAATGAATGATCGAGCATAGGTGGCAGGCAACTATATGGATACGATGCTTTGCATGTAGACGCTTCTCCAGCAACCACAAGATCTGTATGGGAGTCATCCTCAAGGGGACTTCTCGATGGATCATACAGAAGAATGTATGATATTTTAAATCATTTATGCATATCATATTGGGTAATTCTGCGGAAATATTTGTTCCTTAGAAGGCGCGCATATTTGAGTTCGTTTTTGTATTTTACTACATTTTTCCCAATGGACAGCACATGGATGCTCAAATACTGAAACCACACAGGCCAAATGTTCTCTCTAGAAATTTTAACATCTACAAAAGAAACCCACTGTGGCCAAAATGATCCATAATGATTCTATTTGGCACGGGATATAAAAAAACAAAATTATGAAGTACAACATACTACATTTTACCATATTCTGAACGCACATAGCATCTAATTATAAGAACCCGAAACAATTCAGAACAATTTGATTTGATTCCTTTTCTACTAAGACTACAAGAAAGAAAACTATCAGAAATGAACATTAAACGACATAGAGGAAGGAATGAAACAAAGTTAACACCTCTTGAGGGTTGAGATTAAACGCTATATGAACCATGTACATATGCAATAAACCTCCAAAGTGAAGATCCAATAAGCATATCCTGTCAGATAAAAAAAGACAGAAGATTCTTGAGCAATATACCACCTCAGTGTAACAAAAGCATTTTATAACATGAAAAAAAACTAAAACCATGCAAAGCTTGCAAAGGAGCAAAAAGGTCACAATCTGATACAAACTTAGAAGTGTACCTCATGGGTACTAATCTAGATTTATATCTTTCCAAGAAGTTGCCTTCAAAGTAATAGTACAAAGACCTTCAACTTCTTCAAGTGTAGCTTCAGTGATTTGCAAATACAGTGTCATTTCTTCTTGGAGATCTACTAGGAGCTGAGCCGGGCCTGAACCTTGATGCCTCGTGCCGTGCAAGTTCAGGTGGCACAGGACTGTTGCTCTGTATAAGCATCTGTTTCAGATCAAAGAAAATGTCAGTGTTCTCCAGAGTCAAAAATGAAGTTGCCACACCCTTCTTACCTGCACGCCCTGTTCTTCCAATGCGATGTGTGTATATCTCGATTGAATTATGCATCTCATAGTTAATCACATGTGCGACATCAGGAACATCAATACCACGCGCCAATATATCAGTAGCCACAAGCACATTACAGTGCCTGTTTCTGAAACCATCAAGGCTGATATCTCTCTTTGCCTGTGATTTTCCTCCATGTATACCCATGACGCGGAAGCCTTTCTTCTCCAGATCCTTGGTATGCATGTCCACTGATTCCCTAGTATTGCAGAAGACAATGGCTGTTTTATCTCCAAGCTCTCTGAGCATCTTGTGAAGCAGAAATTTCTTTTCAGACTCCTTCACCATGATCACATTCTGGGTGATTAGCTCAGTGGCCTTGCCCGGCGTACCAATTGTCACAACAACTGGGTTCCGGAGATACTTTCTGGCAAGGCGCTCCACGGCAGGTGGCATGGTGGCACTGAACATATATGTAGTCCTGTAAATCCTCCTCACATCAAGGTCCTCGTCCTCATTCTCAGGTTTCAGGTTACTCGAAGGCATCGCGTCGAGGACAGCAGCAACCTGTGGCTCAAAACCCATGTCAATCATCCTATCAGCCTCATCAAGCACAACATAGTTGCACTGGTTGAGAACAGCATACCTGCTCTCCAAGCAATCGAGAAGCCGACCAGGTGTTGCAATTACAATCTCACAACCCTGCTTGAGTTTTAAAGCCTGCCCCTCAATCTGCTGACCACCAACAACTGACAAAACTCTGATACCAAGACAATTCGCAAATTTGACAGTCTCCTCCTCAATCTGTTGAGCAAGCTCACGAGTAGGTGCCAGGACAAGAGCATAAGGGCCATTTTCATCACTTATGGGGGGTAATTGTGCAATGTAAGACATCATGGGAAGCACAAAAGCTGCAGTCTTGCCGGAACCTGTATCAGCAATGCCAATGACATCACGCTGGCTTAAACCAAGTGGAATGGCAGCCATCTGGATTGGCGATGGTTTCCGGTATCCAGCCCCCTCGACAGCAAGAAGCAGCTCAGCCCCAAGCTTGCTCTCGCTCCAGCTCCGCATCGGCCGAGGTGCGCGAGACCCCTTGTAAGAGATACTGAAGTCTTCGCGGAAAATGCGCCAATCCCGCTCGGTCATCTCCGCAAGCGACTTCTCAGACCAGTGCCTGTCAACACGCATGTCAAAGGTGTCATACGAATCAGCTGCAGCAGCATTCTTCTTGCCCACCAAATCATCATCGTCCTCCATGCGACCCTCGGCACCAGTTCTGTGCTGCAGCTCTGCACGGATCTTCTTCTCGTGTTGGGCTGCCGCCTTCTTCTGCTCACGGCGGTCCACACCAGCAACGAATCCCCGGCCGAAGAGGGGCCGGGCCTCGTGCGGCGACTGGTAGAGCGTGTTCATGTCGCGGCTTGTGTCCTCCGTGTTCTCCCAGTCGAAGGAGCGGAACTTCTCCGAGGGCTTGATGAACTGTTTCTTGGGCTTCTTAGACCCCAGGTACTGCTCCTTGATCGCCTCCAGCTCCTTCTCGCGCTCCCGCTCCGCCATCCTCTCCAGCCGATCTTTCTCCCTGTTCCGATCCCCGCGCTCCCCGTCTCGGTCCTGCTCCCGCTCCCTGTGGCAGTCACGGCCCGGGCCTCGCTCCCTGAGCCTCGCCCGTCGGGAGGATTCATCTCGGTCCCGGAGGCTCTCATGGTCGCGTCGGCGGTCGCGGTCGTGGCGGCGGCCTCTGTCCCGGTCCCGATCGGAAGAGTCGCGATAGGCAGAGTCGCAAAGAGAAGGATTGAAGCTGGAAGGGGGAGCCGGCGGCGGCCGCAAAGGGGGCTGAGGGAGGGAGTGGAACAGATCTGCTGCAGAGTGGCGCCGGTCGGCGACGGCGAGCGCCTGGCGGCGCTCCCGCTCCGCCTTGGTGACGAAGACGGGCTTCGCAGTCTCCAACCAGCTAGCAGAGCGCTTCATTTTTATTTTTTTTTGGAGAAAAGCTGGCCAAGCCTTTATTGATCATCTAGAATGTTTATAGGTATTACAATTGGGTCATGCTGGATGCCCAACCACAAATGCCTTCCAGCAGGAAGTGACAAACCAAATCTAGCTAGTCTATAAGCCTCATAGTTCGACTCCCGAGGTTCAAAAGAAAAATTACAAGACGTAAATAAGGTGGAAGTTTGTAAGATCTCTCTAATGATAACACCATGATCGCCCCCAGCTCTCTGATGGATATGATTTACTACCTGCTTACAGTCAGAAGCTATCTGTATATGATTCATTCACAGGTCCAATGCCAACGCCATGCCTTCTCTGCATGCTATTGCCTCTAGTGTAGTTGGGTCCATCAACCCCTCAATTACCAGCATGGAGGAACCCAAATAATTTCCATCCCGATCACGACATAAGGCTGCCGCTGTTCCAGTGTTTGTTCCCTCCGATACTCCAGCGTCTACATAGATCTTCACAAAACCCTCCTGGGGTGGTACCCATTTTGGAGCCTGCCTAGCATGCCGATGACTTGTGTTTCGTTGTGTCTCCTGCACTGGCTCTAGCTGGGCTAGTTCAGCTAGATAATTCAGTACAAACCTGTGTGTCTCATGTGGACTCTGATGTATTCCTTCATGTATAAGCTGTCTCCGAGCATACCAGATTGCCCATAAAGTTACTGTCAATTTAGTGAGTGTTTCACAATCCATGGTTTCCATCATGAAAAACAGCCAAGCTCTCGCCGACGGCTCAGTTGTGGCAATCACATGGTCGAGCAGATCGTGATCTACAAGAGCCCATACACATCTTGCCATGGTGCACTCAAGAAGGTTGTGTCTCCACGAGTCCTCAGCTCCACATACAAAGCACTGATCATGGTGTGACATTTTCCTATCCTTCCGGATATCTTCTGTAGGTAGCAAGTTTTTGGCCAATCTCCAGAGAAAGTTTTTTAGTTTCGCCGGGACATGCACGTTCCATAACGTATCCCAAGCCTTCTCGTTTGCAGCCGTGTTGGAAGATCCTCCTGTACCTTCTAACCAGTCCTCACGCCTCCTTTTTATATCCACTATCATCCTGTAAGCAGAACGCACAGAAAATATACCGTTCTTTTCAAAACCCCAAGACCAGAAATCTTCCATATTTCTTGTACATATTGGTATCTTCAGAATGGCTGCTATATCATATGGGAGGAAAACTTCATGTAATAGAGATGAATTCCAGCAAGCATTGTCGCGATCAATCAGCTCTGCCACCATCAGCGGGGGGTCTGATTTTAAAGCAACAATGGGCCTCATATTTTCCTTCCTGGGTAACCAATTCATATCCCAAATATGAGTTGAACTTCCATTGCCTATCCTCCTGACTAGTCCAATCTTCATGATATTGCGTCCCTCTATCAAGCCCCTCCAAATCTGGGAGGGATGCCCGCCATCAGTGGCAGTCAGGAGATCACCGTCCGGGAAGTACACCGCTTTAAGGATTCGAGCACTGAGCGAGCTAGGGTTTTCCAAAACTCTCCAGGCTTGTCTTGCCAGAAGTGCCAAGTTAAATATTTCAAAGTCGCGGAAGCCCAGCCCCCCCATGTACTTAGGCATGCTCATAGCATCCCATGACACCCAATAAGGTTTACTCTTGCCCTGTTTACTTCCCCACCAGAAGGCTTTAATCATTAAGGTCAGTTGTTGACATAAACCCCTCGGAAGCTTGAAACAAGACATGGAGTACACCGGAATGGCTTGTGCTACTGATTTGATAAGCACCTCCTTCCCAGCTGCTGAAAGGAGTTTCTCCATCCACCCTTGTATCTTGTTCCATAGTCTATCTTTAAGGTACTTGAAAGCACCATTCTTTGAACTCCCAACATCTGAAGGCATCCCAAGATATTTTTCGTTTAACTGTTCGTTGGGAATTTGTAGGGTAGTCTTAATATCAGCTCGTATAGACTCCGGGCAACCCTTACTAAAGAACAGTGAATGTCGTGGTTCTAAGTCTGACAGTAAGAATGGGGGGTAAGTATGGAGAGGCAAGATCCTAGCTATGGAGTAGTTGTATGCGCAAGGAGTTTTACGAGTTCGGGCCCTTCTCTGAGGAAGTAACAGCCCTACGTCTCGGAGCCCGGAGGCAGTCGACTGGATTATGTGTGTGTGTGTTACAAAGTTGCCAACCCTCGTCCTAGTGGGGGGGTGGCTTATATAGAGTTCGCCAGGACCCCAGCCAGCCCACGTTACAAGGAGTTTAATGTACATAAAGAGAGGGGGTTACTGGTAACACCTGTAATAAAGGACCATGAAGGCCATAAAAGCTACTTATGAGATGACCATTTGTAGGCAGAGCCTTTAAGTCTTCATATAGTCGAGTGGCTGTCTTCATGGTCGACTGCTTGTGCTTCTGGTCGAGTACTCTCGTGTCCGTCGACTGGGCTGACCAGGTCGACTGACATGTCGATACTTCTTAGAATGTCTTTCATTGTAGGAGTCATGTCCTTGATTGGGTACCTCAGGTATGATAAGTTACCCTACCCTAGGTACGTATCCTCGTCATTAGCCCCCGAATGGGTCAGGGGTCAAGTGAGAATGGGGTCAAGCCTATGCTTCCGACTCGACCTCCATGCTTCGGTTGCATCTGTCTTTGGATAAATGGAAGTTACGGTGGGAACCCATTCTTCAGTTGCCTTGATCCATTCAGGTGTCCGTCGAGTGGTTTCATATTACCGTCGAGTGTGTTTACGTGACGAGTCTCTTGGGAGACTTAAGGAAACGGATCTTTTCGTCTGACAAACTGTCCTGTCGATCGCGGACCTTGCGGGATTTGAAAATTGGGGAGCGCACCGGACGGAGAAAATCGCGCGAATCGGCTGGATAAGGCAAGGGCGCCTCGATCTCTGCGCCACCTTTTTCGCCACATACTGCGCGCGCGCCTGTTGCGGGATTTGACTGGGGGGCGCAGGCCCACTGATCAGCCACTCGGGTGTGGCCTTATATAAGGTAATGATTCCGATTTTTTACTGTGCGCCCTTGTTTTTCTTCTCCCTTCCTCCGTAAGCCTCCGCCTCGCTCTTCGCTGCAATCTCGACACCGCCGCTCGGCCAAGACCTTGCTCGAGACGATGGGGCAGGACAAGACGGCGGCGGCGGAACGCGCGAAGAAGGCCGCGGCGAAGGGCAAGGGGAAGAGATCTGGCCGAGGCGGGTCGTCCTCGCGGGCTGCTCTGCCGTCCGGCTGGTTACAGGGGGATTGGATGCCCTCCATCCTTACTCAAGCGGATATCGACGACATGGTGGAGGGGGGACTCATTCCCCACAAGGCTGCTCGCCTCCCTGGGAAGGAGACGGAGCCGAAACCTCGCGAGGGTGAGCGCATCCTGATAGCCACCCATGTCGACCGGGGGTTTTCCCTGCCCCCGAGTCCTTTTTTTAGGGCCTTTCTGAACTTCTTCGGAGCGCAGCTCCACCATTTCACGCCCAACTCCATAGTCTATCTTGCTGCGTTCGTGTCTCTGTGTGAGTGTTTCTTAGGCTGTCGACCTCACTGGGGCCTCTTCAAGCATATCTTCACTTGCCAATCCCAGTCGGTTAAAAAGCTTAGCCCGGACGGGGAAAGGACGCAGGTGATCCAGATGTGCGGGGGCCTCGGGATCCAGACGAGGGGTAAGAGTTGTTTTCCTCCCATGACACTTCCCGACTCCGTGCGCGGGTGGCAGTCGACTTGGTTCTACTGCAAGGACCAGCCGACCCCTGGCCACTCGATCGGCCTTCCTCCTTTTACCTTGGACTGAGTGCAGAAACCCGCTTCTTTGAAAGTGGTTCCAGAGGAGAAGGCTCAGGTGAAGGTATTAGTCAGTCGAGTGGTTGAGTTGGTTCGGGAAGGCGTGACCGGCATGGACTTGCTCGAAGTCTTCCTCCAGCGACGAATCCAACCTCTCCAGGCTCGGGATCACTCGATGTGGTTGTATTCCGGGCCCGACGACTCCACTCGGATCCACCCGGAGGGGGTCGAGGCTTCTGTGCTGGAGAGCTGGCTGACCAGCATGACCGGGAATAAGGACAACCCCAGGGGTTCCAGGAGGATTGCTCCGCTTGATGGGATGATGGAGACAGACAAGGTACGTTTTACTTCTTCCGACTGAAATTTTCACTCCGTCTAGAAACTGGCTTGCGATAAGTCGACTGATCCTTGCTCTGCCCGTTGTCTTGCAGGAGATCAACGACATGTATTCGATGCCGAATGGGAACCAGGAGCAAGTATCTGAAGGAGGAGGGAGTGGAGGCGAAGGAAGTGAGAATGAAGTTAAAGTCGAGGAGTGGGAATCTGATGATGACGTAGAGGGGGAGGCCAGCGACGACTCGGGTGATGAAGATGAAGAGGTGGAGGTCGACCTTCCTCGACGCGAGAGGCGCTCCAAGAACGCTCAGGATCCCGCCGCGGAGCGCGGTCAGTCGAGTGCTCCGGTGGGCCAGTCATCCAAGCGCCCTCGGACCGCGTCGCCGGCCCCAACTGAGAAGGCACCCAAGCAGCCCAGAGCCATCCCGACCAAGCCACCTAAGGCCTTGCCCAAGATCAGGGTCGCCGTCCCTGTCATCTCTGGGTAAGTGACTGTTTTTATCTTTCTTGAGTCGACTAGAACGGATTCTTAGTCGATTCACTTTCAAATTATTTGCTTGGAATCATGCAGCGCCGCTACTTCCGAGACTTCCATTCAGAATGTCGATGAGATGATGGAGGACGCCGTCACTTCCAACTTAGGTATGATCTTTGACACGATCTGACTGTTTAACTTCTGAGTCGACTGGATGTTCATTTCTGAACTTTTGTAGCTCCGACCAACATTATTGACCTTCCGGATGATGAGGAGGAGGCGGAAGTGCCGCTCAGGCCTTTTAGGAGGAGAGGCCGGAGGGCCCCGGTCGACAAGGCTCCTCAGACCGCGTCGACTGCTGAGGAGGCGGTCCAAGGGGGTGACAACAGCGCCCGGACTACTGTGACTTTTGCTGAACCACTGACGACTGCCCGGCCTTCGTCGTCGACTGCTCCCCCACTGGTCGACCCGCCCTCGTTCTTCGCCGCCTACCAGACCCCGGAGGATCAAGTGAGTGCTGCTAAGGAGGCTATACGTCAGGCGGGGCTCGTGATGGAGCATACCAAGGCGGCTCGGGATGCCAGTCAAGCGGCCTATGACATCAGCTCGGCGTTGCAGCAGAACGTCCAGGTTAGTTGGTCTTCACTTGCGTTGTACACCCACTGGGTGCTGTTGATCTGAAATTTTTCATTGGTGGGGGCACGCTGAGTGCACCCACTGGGTGTAGTCCCCAAGGCCACGGTCGACTGCTGGCAGTCGACTGCGGTCTTTATGCTTTCAAACTTCCTCACTCGACTGATCGGATTGGGTCGAATGGAAATCAAGGAAAACCGGTGGGGGCACGCTGAGTGCACCCACTGGGTGTAGTCCCCGAGGCTACTGTCGAATGTTTTGATTCGGCTGTAGTCTTAGAAGTGTTGTGCTCTTTCTTTCAATCACTCGGGAGTAACTTGTCTTTGATACCCTTTGTCGACTGACTCTTTGCAGAAGTCTTGTGAGCTTGTTGCTCAGCTCGCTGATCTGAAGGATAAGCAGATCCAGCTTAATCTTGATTTACAGTTTGCTCAGGAAAACGTGCAGAAGGCGAAGGATGAAGCAAAAGGTATGGCTGGTGAGGACTCGACGTCTATCTCTGTTCTTTTGCCCGTTCTGAACTCTGTGTCTGTTGTTGCTTTGCAGACGAGCTAGAGAAGGCCCTGAAGAAGAAAGATCTTGACCTTGCGGAGGCGCAAAAGGTAGCTGCGGAGAAGTTGAAGCTTGCTGAAGAGAAACTTGCATCAGTCGGTCAACTTGAGAGCGAGAATGCTAGGCTGAAGTCTGCTCTTGACGCGGCCAATAAGGAAGCGAGTCGACTGAAGACTGACAAGGTTAACCTGACTGACAAGATCGGCCAGATGGCGGGGAAGCACAAAGACTTGGAGGATTATCTTGGGGGTCTTGCCAAGAAGCTATACCTCATGCTTGAAGGTAATCCCCTTTTGCACGACTGACTTGCTGTTGTCGACCCATCATTTGATTACAATTTTGCGTTGTCAAAACTTCTTTCAGAATTCTGTCGGAATTTTGAGGAAGAGACCAGTCGAGTGGAGACCAGCCTGGACCCTATCAATTCTCCTGTGAAGGATGAAGTGGCCATGAATGTCCTCCGGTTGGAATCCCGTATCGCTGGTGTGGTGGACTACCTGGCTCGACTGAAAGCTGCAGTGTCGCGGATCGACTCCGCACTCTGGCCCAAGGAGACGCTTCAGAACGACCTTGAATCCTTGGTCACTCGACTAAGTGAGGTTCCAGGCCGAGTGCAAGAATGGAAGAAGTCTTCTGCCAGGTGTGGTGCCGATGTTGCTCTGTCGCTGGTTCGTGTCCACTGCAAGGAGGCTCGAGAAGAGAAGCTGGCCGCCCTCCAAGTTGCCAATACGAGGAAGCATAACTTTCAGGACTTCATGGAGACCTTCATCGCCGCTGCCACTCGGATCTCTGATGGGATCGACTTGGACGAATTTGTTGCACCATCCAGTCCTCCACCGGAGGAGTAAAAAACTGTTGTTCCTTGCCTTAAATTTGCCTCGGAATGCCGAGTAGTTTATGTAACCGATAAACTCCGTCGAGCTTATAGCTCGAGTACTTTTATTTGCGATCTAGGATCTTTTTGATTTTATCCGAACATGGCTCGACGTTGAATGTCTTTGTGACTTGATCCGCCGATCTACTATTCGTTGTTCCCTCAGAGGCTGCTATTCGTTGTTCCCTCTGAGGTTGCCTGGTTTGCACGATGCTTATCGCCACGATGGTGTCTGTCAACATGGCTTAGGCGAGCATTGGGCTGCAGCTAAGTCCCCGAGTCGGAGGTTTGCTCTCCACTCGGTAGGATTCCAATTACTTAGTCGAGTGCTTGGACTGCAGCTAAGCCTCCGAGTGGGAGGTTCGCTCTCCACTCGGTAGGATTTCAGTTACTTAGGCGAGTGCTTGGACTGCAGATAAGCCTCCGAGTGGGAGGTTTGCTCTCCACTCGGTAGGATTTTAATTTCTTAGGCGAAACGGATTCGCAGCTAAGCCCCCGAGTAGGAGGCTGGCTCTCCACTCGGTAGGATTTTTCAATTACTTAGGCGAGTACTTGGACTGCAGCTAAGCCCCCGAGTGGGAGGTTTGCTCTCCACTCGGTAGGATTTTTTCAAACTTAGGCGAGTACTTGGACTGCAGCTAAGCCCCCGAGTGGGAGGTTTGCTCTCCACTCGGTAGGATTTTAATTTCTTAGGCGAAACGGATCCGCAGCTAAGCCCCCGAGTGGGAGGCTGGCTCTCCACTCGGTAGGATTTTTTCAAACTTAGGCGAGTCCTTGAACTGCAGCTAAGCCCCCGAGTGGGAGGTTTGCTCTCCACTCGGTAGGATTTTTTCAAACTTAGGCGAGTACTTGGACTGCAGCTAAGCCCCCGAGTGGGAGGTTTGCTCTCCACTCGGTAGGATTTTTTCAAACTTAGGCGAGTCCTTGGACTGCAGCTAAGCCCCCGAGTGGGAGGTTTGCTCTCCACTCGGTAGGATTTTAATTTCTTAGGCGAAACGGATTCGCAGCTGAGCCCCCCGAGTGGGAGCCTGGCTCTCCACTCGGTAGGATTTTTTCAAACTTAGGCGAGTCCTTGGACTGCAGCTAAGCCCCCGAGTGGGAGGTTTGCTCTCCACTCGGTAGGATTTTTTCAAACTTAGGCGAGTACTTGGACTGCAGCTAAGCCCCCGAGTGGGAGGTTTGCTCTCCACTCGGTAGGATTTTTTCAAACTTAGGCGAGTCCTTGGACTGCAGCTAAGCCCCCGAGTGGGAGGTTTGCTCTCCACTCGGTAGGATTTTAATTTCTTAGGCGAAACGGATTCGCAGCTGAGCCCCCTAAGTGGGAGGTTTGCTCTCCACTCGGTAGGATTTTTTCAAACTTAGGCGAGTACTTGGACTGCAGCTAAGCCCCCGAGTGGGAGGCTGGCTCTCCACTCGGTAGGATTTTAATTTCTTAGGCGAAACGGATTCGCAGCTAAGCCCCCGAGTGGGAGACTTGCTCTCCACTCGGTAAGATTTCCTGAAAACTTAGGCGAAGCGGATTCGCAGCTAAGTCACCCACTGGGGGAAATTTAAACAAACAGAACAAGAAATAGCAGTCTTTTGCTTGAAACAAAAGAACTACAGAGGTATTTTTATTACATCTCAGTCGAGTGAGTTTTTAAGTGTAAAAAGGACGGAGCAGGTCCGCGTTCCATGCTCGAGGCTCGTCGATCCGTCGATCGATGTTGTAGAGGTGATACGCTCCGTTGTGCAGGACTTTGGTGATGATGAAGGGGCCTTCCCAGGTCGGGGCAAGTTTGTGAGGTTTTTGCTGATCCACGCGGAGGACCAAATCTCCTTCCTGAAAGGCTCGACCCTTCACATTTCTGGCGTAGAACCGACGCAACTCTTGCTGGTAGATGGTCGAGCGGATTAGAGCCATCTCTCTTTCCTCCTCTAAGAGGTCGACTGCATCTTGCCGGGCCTGTTCTGCTTCTGCTTCGGAATATAACTCGACTCGAGGCGCGTTGTGGAGCAGGTCGCTCGGCAAAACTGCTTTGGCTCCATAGACCAGAAAGAATGGTGTTCTTCCAGTCGACCGGTTAGGGGTGGTCCTCAACCCCCATAGAACTGATGGAAGTTCGTCGACCCAGGCGCCTGCTGCGTGTTTGAGATCACGCATCAGTCGGGGTTTTAGTCCTTTGAGGATGAGGCCATTCGCGCGTTCGGCCTGTCCATTCGACTGAGGATGAGCAACTAAAGCGTAGTCGACTCGAGTGCCCTGAGAGGCGCAGAAGGCTTTGAATCTGTCATTATCAAAGTTTGATCCGTTATCCGTGATGATGCTGTGCGGAACTCCATATCTGAATATCAATCCCCTGATAAAACTGATGGCAGTGCTTGCATCGAGGTCCTTTATGGGTTTGGCTTCTATCCACTTCGTGAACTTGTCGACTGCAACCAACAAGTGGGTGAAGCCACTCCTACCAGTTCTCAGTGGTCCGATCATGTCTAGACCCCAGACAGCGAAAGGCCAGACGAGTGGAATGGTCTTCAAGGCGGAGGCGGGCTTGTGAGACATGTTGGAATAAAACTGGCACCCCTCGCACTTGTCGACTATATCCTTTGCCATTTCGTTCGCCTTTGGCCAGTAAAAACCCGCTCGGTATGCTTTGGCCACGATGGTCCGAGAGGACGCGTGATGGCCACAGGTCCCCGAGTGGATGTCCTCGAGAATTATCTGTCCTTCTTCAGGTGTGATGCACTTCTGACCAACTCTGGTCGCGCTTTCTCTGTATAGCTGCCCTTTGATTGCTGTAAAGGCTTTGGATCGACGGACGATCTGTCGAGCCTCTTCTTCATCTTCTGGGAGCTCTTTTTTCATGATATACGCAATGTACGGCACTGTCCAATCGGGAGTGGTGACCATAACTTCCATAATCAGGTCGACCACAACTGGAATCTCCACTTCGGTCGAGTCAGAGGCGCTTTTTGGTTGTGGAGGCTCTTCTGTGAAAGGATCTTCTTGCACTGATGGTGTGTGAATGTGCTCCAAACACACATCTTTAGGGATGGCCTCCCTTTTGGACCCTATCTTCGCCAGATCATCTGCAGCTTGATTTTTCAGTCGGGGTATATGATGGAGCTCCAACCCCTCGAATCGTTTCTCCAGCTTCCTTACTACGCTGCAATATCCCGTCATGGATGGGCTTCGGACGTCCCACTCCTTCATCACTTGATTAACGACCAGATCTGACTCGCCGTAGACCATGAGGCGACGGACGCCGAGTGAAATGGCCATATGTAATCCGTATAGAAGCGCTTCATACTCTGCCTCATTGTTGGAGGAATCAAAGTGAATCTGGAGGACATACTTGAGCTTATCTCCTCGGGGGGAAACCAGTACAACCCCCGCACCGGATCCGTTCAGCATCTTGGAGCCATCGAAAAACATAGTCCAGTGCTCCGAGTGAACTTGAGTCGGAAGCTCCTGCTCGGTCCACTCGGCGAGGAAATCAGCTATTGCCTGGGACTTAATAGCTTTCTTTGCCTCGAACTTGATATCCAGAGGAAGAAGTTCAATTGCCCATTTCGCCACTCGACCGGTTGCATCTCTGTTATGAAGAATCTCTGATAATGGAGCGTCGCTGACGACTGTGATAGAGTGATCAGAGAAATAATGAGCAACCTTCTTCGTGGTCATGTAAATCCCGTAAACAAGCTTCTGATAGTGGGGATATCTTTGCTTCGACGGGGTCAGAACTTCAGAGAGATAATAAACTGGGCGTTGAACTTTGGAGGTCTTTCCTTCCTCTTCCCGCTCGACCGTAAGAACGGTACTAACGACTTGTCCCGTGGCTGCTATGTAAAGCAACAATGGCTCTTTGCTGACAGGAGCAGCAAGCACCGGCTGGGTGGAGAGCAGAGCTTTTAGCTCTGCAAATGCTGCATCAGCTTCTGGAGTCCATTCGAACGTGTCTGACTTCTTCATCAGTCGGTAAAGAGGCAGCGCCTTTTCACCGAGCCTGGAGATGAATCAACTTAGGGCGGCCAAGCATCCAGTAAGTTTCTGGACATCGTGCACACGCACGGGGCGTTTCATCCGGAGTATGGTGCCAACTTTTTCGGGATTAGCGTCGATTCCTCGTTCGGAAACAAGAAAACCGAGTAACTTTCCTCCAGGTACTCCAAATGTGCATTTCGACGGATTGAGCTTGATATCATAATTCCTGAGATTGGCAAAAGTTTCAGCTAGGTCAGTCAGCAGGTCGGAACCTTTTCGTGACTTGACCACTATGTCATCCATGTATGCTTCTACATTCCGACTGATTTGAGTGATTAGGCACTTCTGAATCATTCTCATGAATGTAGCTCCGGCGTTCTTGAGACCGAAAGGCATGGTAACATAGCAGAAACACCCAAATGGGGTGATGAAGGCTGTTTTTATTTCATCGGGTCCATACAGACGGATCTGATGGTATCCAGAGTAAGCATCTAAAAAAGATAACCTCTCGCATCCTGCAGTCGAGTCGACTATTTGGTCGATGCGAGGAAGAGGAAAATGATCTTTCGGGCAGGCCCGATTGATATGCTTAAAATCGATGCACATGCGCAACGATCTGTCCTTCTTAGGGACCATCACAACATTGGTGAGCCACTCGGAGTGGTAGATCTCGCGAATGAACTCTGCTGCTAGGAGTCGGGCCACTTCTTCGCCAATGGCCTTTCTCTTCTGAACGGCGGACCGTCGGAGATGCTCCTTGACTGGTTTGACCTTTGGGTCGACTCGAAGGCGGTGCTCGGCCAGTCCCCTGGGCACACCTGGCATGTCAGCAGGCTTCCATGCAAAGATGTCCCAGTTCTCACGGAGGAACTGGACGAGCGCTTCTTCCTATTTGGAGTCAAGCGTAGTGGAGATGTTGGTTGGAGCCGCGTTTGGATCGGTCGGGTGGATGTGGACTTGCTTGGTCTCACCAGTCGACTGAAATGCTGACTCCGTGGCGGGCTTCTTGGCTCGTAACAATTCACTCGGATCTGCAATCTTCTGGTACTCTTGTATCTCTATCTTGGCCATCTGAGCATCAGCAATTCTGGCGCCTTTCTGGAAGCACTCCTCTGCCTTCTTCCGATTGCCAACAATGGTGATTACACCTTTGGGGCCAGGCATCTTCAGCTTGAGGTATACGTAGCATGGTCGAGCCATGAAACGAGCATAGGCTGGCCTCCCAAGAATGGCGTGGTACGCACTCTGAAAATCCACGACCTCAAAGGTTAACTTTTCTTTCCGGAAATTCTTCGAGTTCCCAAAGACGACGTCGAGAGTGATTTGACCGAGTGACTCAGCTTTCTTCCCAGGAATGACTCCGTGGAAGCTCATGTTGCTGGGGCTGAGTCGGGACATCGGAATGCCCATCCCCTTCAACGTCTCTGCATACAACAAGTTTAGCCCACTGCCGCCGTCCATCAGAACCTTGGTCAGTCGAGTGCCTTCAATAACTGGGTCGACCACCAACGCTTGCCTCCCTGGGGTGGCAATATGAGTCGGATGATCGGACTAGTCGAAGGTGATGGCGGTCTGGGACCACTTCAGGTAATGGGGTGTCACCGGAGCGACCATGTTTACTTCGCGATTGATGACCTTCAGTCGACTCTTACTTTCGACATCAGCGAAAATCATCAGAGTGGAATTGATTTGGGGGTATTCTTCACTGCTGTCTTCCCTGTCTTCCACTTTGTCTGACTCTTTCTCTTTGTCCTTGGCCTGCTTCCCTTGGAACTGTTGCATCAGGAGTCGACATTGTCGAGTGGTATGCTTAGGGTAAATGAGATTTCCCTCTTCATCTTTCTTCGTGTGAATGTGGCATGGTAAGTCCATCACATCGTTCCCGTCCTGGTCTTTCACTTTCTTGGGGTTCCAAGGACCCTTGGGTTTCCCCTTAAACTTCCCTGGGGTCACAGCTAAGGCTTCCCCGGGGGCGACTGGCTCGGCCTTGCGCTTCTGCTTCCGACTGGAGTGTCCTCCGCCGGCCTCATTAGCGGCTGCCTTATACTTGCCACTCCGGAGTCTATCTTCCTCTTCTCCGTTCGCGTACTTGGTGGCGATTTCCATCATTCGACTCAGGGTCATATCTCCGGTTCGACCGAACTTCAAAGTTAACTCTCTGTTTCTGACGCCTTCCTTGAAGGCGCAAACTGCCTGATGATCGGACACATTCTCGACCGTGTGGTTCAGAGTGGTCCACCTTTGGATATAATCCCTCAGGGTTTCACTCGACTTCTGAACACATGACTGCAATTCTGTCAACCCTGCCGGTCGCTTGCAAGTCGCTTCGAATGTCCTGACAAACACCTGGGCTAGATCTTCCCAAGTATAAATACTGCTGGGAGCCAACTGATTCAACCACGCTCTGGCTGATCCTTCCAACATGAGGGGCAAATGCTTCATGGCCACCTCGTCATTGCCTCCTCCGATCTGAACAGCCACTCGGTAATCCTCGAGCCATGTGTTTGGCTTGGACTCTCCGGTGAACTTGCTGACTCCAGTCGCCAACCTGAAGTTGGGAGGAATCATTGCAGCTCTGATTGCTCTGCTGAAACACTCGGGACCTGAGACGTGAACTCTGCTGCTGGACGGCGCGCCTCTGTCACGGTCTTCTCGGTGAGCTCTATTTCGGTCGACCAGACCTTGAACGATGATGGATCTCGCATTAAAGCCTGGTTCCCTGGGGTCGACTGGGACCCTTCGCCCAATACTGAACTGGCGTCTGTCCTCTTGCCGTCGAGGAACGTACGACCCCGCTCTTGGGGCAGGAGAAGGCACTCGACGTTGATCGTTGCGATCGAATCGGTGCTCATACCGCTCGCGCCCTTGGTATTGATCCTCGTGCCGGCCTCTGTGTCCTTCACGCCTCGGGGGCGACCTTGAACTATAAGCCGACTGAACGGAATTCACAGCGACGGATCGACTGTGAATCCTGTTGCGCGACTGAGATACGGCTGAATTCTGGTCACCCGCTGCACGGAGCAAATCTCTGATCTGCAACAGACCTCTCCCTGCCTCTGACTGTGAAGGCTGGATCGACTCCGCTATGTGAGCCGCAGCTGCCAAATTCTGAATCGGGGTACGGTATACCTGGGTCGGCGGCTGGAAGAGGCGACGACGACTGGACTCGGGAGCGGGCGGTCGTGCGCGCTCGTCGAGTGCTCTCTGGAGATTCTCCAGTCGAGTACGTTCAGCCAAGTTGGCCAAGCGCGCCTCCTCCAGGGCTCGTGCCTCAGGGGTTTCTCCAACGATAGGAGTGTGAAGAGCGTCCATGTTCCGGCGACGGAGTTCCTCCCTCTGCACTGAGGTAAGGGGCTCGGGCATGTACTCTTCGTGGCCCCGCGCCGGAATCCCCCCTGCGGCAACCTCTTCGGTGTGGGGGAATCCAGGGGGACTACGTGGTCCGTCGACCATTAGTACTTCCGCCGCTGGATCGCTGCTGTCGCACTCGGACGCAGTCTCTACGGAGCCAGTCGACAGGTCGAACAGGCCGTAGAGTGACTCGTCGGGCTCGATTGTCGCGACTTGGGGGATGGCCGACTGGCGGGCCAGTGCGTGCTTCACCCACCGCTGGAGTCTCGACCGACCGGTGCGCTTGCGCCGGCGGGAAACTGATGACGACGATGGCGAAACGAATGCCGACCCGTACTGGGTCGACGGTTGCCGCAAGAGGACGCCGCGGACGCACGCGCGAAAATGCGTGGCTCCGTGGGCGGGAAGCGCGTCCACGTCGAGTGGAGCCTCCTGCAGCCAAGCAGAGTCGTCAACGATGAAGGAGAGAGCGCCGAGACGGATCTCGCGGCTCTCGACCATGACTCCGCTCGAAAACATGATGTGGGGTGAAAGAATCCCAACTCCAACAATTCGCTAGAACACCTGCCCCACGGTGGGCGCCAACTGTCGTGGTTCTAAGTCTGACAGTAAGAATGGGGGGTAAGTATGGAGAGGCAAGATCCTAGCTATGGAGTAGTTGTATGCGCAAGGAGTTTTACGAGTTCGGGCCCTTCTCTGAGGAAGTAACAGCCCTACGTCTCGGAGCTCGGAGGCAGTCGACTGGATTATGTGTGTGTGTGTTACAAAGTTGCCAACCCTCGTCCTAGTGTGTGGGGGGGTGGCTTATATAGAGTTCGCCAGGACCCCAGCCAGCCCACGTTACAAGGAGTTTAATGTACATAAAGAGAGGGGGTTACTGGTAACGCCTGTAATAAAGGACCATGAAGGCCATAAAAGCTACTTATGAGATGACCGTTTGTAGGCAGAGCCTTTAAGTCTTCATATAGTCGAGTGGCTGTCTTCATGGTCGACTGCTTGTGCTTCTGGTCGAGTACTCTCGTGTCCGTCGACTGGGCTGACCAGGTCGACTGACATGTCGATACTTCTTAGAATGTCTTTCATTGTAGGAGTCATGTCCTTGATTGGGTACCTCAGGTATGATAAGTTACCCTACCCTAGGTACGTATCCTCGTCAGTGAACACTTATCTTTGTTAATTCACTGGCCAGATGCTCTAGCATATATCTCCAACAATTGAGAAACCTCCTCAGCTCCCTCAACATTTGCTTTAAAAAACAGCAGGCTGTCATCTGCAAACAACAAATGGTTCACCGGCGGAGCTGATGAAGCCACTTGTATTCCACCCAGATTAGATGACTGAACTCTAGTTTTTAAGAGGCACGAAAGGCCCTCTGCTGCTAGCAAAAAGAGGTAAGGTGATATAGGATCCCCTTGTCGAATTCCACAAGTAGGCTCAAATTCTTCTAACTTCTCCCCATTAAAAAGAACTGAGAACGAGACTGAGGTGACCATACCCATGACAATATTCACCCATCTGCTCGTGAACCCCAGCTTTAACATGATTTCCTTCAGATAATTCCATTCCACCCTATCATAGGCCTTCATCATATCAAGCTTTAGTGCACAATGTCTATTTTTTGTGCCTTATTCCGCTTCATGAAATGCAAACAGTCATACGCCGCAATTATGTTATCAGTTATAAGACGGCCTGGTACAAAAGCTGATTGCTCCTCAGAGATTATGTCTGGCAGCACACTCTTCAAACGATTAGAAATAACTTTGGATGCTATTTTGTACAAAACATTGCATAAGCTGATGGGGCGGAACTGTGTAAGAAGCGTGGGATTTTTTACCTTGGGTATAAGCACCAAAACCGTGTTGTTGATCTCACGGGCACTTTCCACCCCTTCCACAATTCTAAGGACAACTTTTGTCACCTCCTTAGAGCAAATCTCCCAATGTTTCTGAAAAAATTGTGCAGGAAAACCATCCGGTCCGGGGGCCTTCTGAGGTGACATTTGAAACAGCGCAGTTTTTACTTCCTCGGCTTTGTAGGGAGCGTTCAGGACATCATTCATTTGGCGTGTCACTTTGCGCGGGACTGCATTGATAACTTCTTGCATCTTCTCTGTACCTTCAGAAGTGTATAGAGCTTTGTAGAAATCCTTCGTCATCTCCTTCATCTCCTGTTTATCTTCTGTTCTACTCCCGTCTGATTTCATCAACGCTTTTATCCTGTTTTTAACCCGCCTTAGGTTTGCCCGCATGTGGAAGTATTTTGAATTTTTATCGCCAGATCTGAGCCACTCCAAACGAGCTCTTTGTTTCCACATTAACTCCTCTCTCTTGTAAAGTTCCAACAGCTCGTTTTTTATCTCCTTCTCACGTTCGGATGGTTCCACCCTGCCTGGAATCGATCTCAGGATATCTAGCTCCCTTTTTAGCTTTTTTATTCCTCTCCGGACGCTGCCAAAGGTTGTGCGATCCCAGGCCTGCAGAGATCCAGACAGTAGGTTTAGTTTATTTGATAGTCCCATCACCGAATCTCCCCTGTCAACTTCAGCTGTCGCTATCCACGCTTCTCTCACCACTTCTGGCAACTCTGTGTGCGTCTCCCACATGCACTCATACCTGAAAGTGCGGGCAATGATTGGGTCATCAGTAGCTGCATGCAGACTAAGGAGAATTGGACTGTGATCCGACGCCACCGCATTTACGTGTTCAACTGTTGCCTCGGGAAAAATGCTCCGCCATGCAGCGCATGCCAGCGCTCTGTCCAGTCTAACCCTGGTGAAAGAACCTCCTGTTACTTTCTTTTCGAATGTCCAATTAATGCCAGTGTAACCTAAATCCATCAAAGCACAGTCATCAACAGCTGCCCTGAATAGATCGACCTGGTTTTGGCTTCTCCTTCCAATCCCATCATGTTCACTCCCCTGCAATACCTCATTAAAATCACCAACGAGAACCCACGGTGCATCAGATTGCCCCACTAGTTCCCTCATTTTATCCCAAGTCTTGTATCATTCCTGCACCTGTGCCTCTCCATATATGCATGTTAGCCTCCAAGGAATTGCCCCTGCATTGTTCACCAATGCATCTATATGATATTTTGAGTAGCCCAAAACTTGCAAATTTATTTCGTCATTCCAAAACATCCCTAGACCTCCACTTCTACCATCACTCGAAACAGCATAACTTTTATTGTATCCTAACTCTTCTTTTAAATTTTCAACACGTACCCTATCAATCTGAGTTTCAACTATACAAAGTACGGTCGGGGTAAACTTCTTCGCGAGAGCACGAAGTTCATGGACTGTCGTGGGATTACCCACACCACAACAGTTCCAACATAGAACACTCATTGGGACCGGCGGCGCTCCTCGGAGGAGCCCGCCAAAACTGTGTTGTTCACAAAATTATCTTCCTCTGCTCCTGCCTCCTTGCTGGTCACACCCTCGGTGGTAGATGATTGCTGGAACAAAGCCCTTTTATTGCCGTCTCCCTTCTTGGGCCTCTTCACTTCCTTCCTAGGAGAAACATAAACGGGTGGCATCGGAGGTACTCCAGTGGGCTTCTCTCTCACCACAAGGACTGAGGATTTCTCACGTACCACCTCTTCCACTCTTGTGGATGGCACACCTGCCATTAGCGAAACGCTTTCGGTAGACTGCCGTTTGTTGTTTCCCGCCGGTACCCCCAGCATACTATTTCCCGATTGCTCAGCTTTCTCGCTTGGCTCTGCCGTACTTGTATCACCTGGAGCTGGCTCAGAGACCCCCTCACCATCATGTCTGCGAGGTTCATTCTGTTGTGCATTGAAACGCCAGCTTTGATTTGGATTATATTGCTCTCTTCCCCGACCTCGTCCTCCCGCAGGCCTTGGGCCACCTCGTCCTCTCTGGAAACCATAGCCACCTCTTCCAGTTTGCCTGAAACGTACCCCATCAGCCAATACAAAATCTCCCCATTCAAACTTCGTGGGATCGTGAACTCCATCCCCGCACTCCTCGTGCCAATGACCACACTCGCCACAGTTATAGCAGAAAATCGGAAGTTTCTCATACTTGACTTGGTATCTTACCACCTCATCTCCCTTTCTTGCAGTTACAAACCTTCTAATTTTAGCATTAATGTCTATCTTCACCCTGACTCTAACAAACTCACCAAAGAACCCTGCCGGTAACTTCAGTTGCACTTCCTCCACTTCTCCAATACGTGATGCCATCCCTCTAACAGCTGGTTCTATCAGGAATTTGTCAGGCAGCCTATGGATTTGAGCCCACACCGCCAGCCTGTCCAACTTGATACCGTCAGGGTTTTTGAAACCATCATACTCGACCATGATGACTGCTTGATCTCTAAACAGCCACGGCCCCTCATTCATAGCTTTGTTCTAGTCCCCCAAACATCCAAATTGAGCCATAAATAAGTTTTCCTTTATCTTCCTCCAAACAACCACTTTCGCCGGATTCCACGCAGCACGCATGTCCCCATATAGAGCATTAGGGCTGAACGATCTTGTAGTATGAACTCTGGCTATTGCCAGCCACTTCGCCGGCTCTTCCAGGTCCGGCAGTTCCTCTTCCCACACGAAAACGTCATCCTCCTCCTCTTGCAGATTCAGTCTTGCCAGAAGTTCCTCCGTCGACTCCTTCCCATGCCTTCCCTGAGTACTTGTTTCCGCCGCCATCGGAGATCCAATCTGTCTGCTCTTCGCGCAACAAGCAAGGCGGAGTCGCAGCAGAAACCTGCCCCGAGCCCGAGAAGAAACTTGGCAAGAGAAACCCCCGTGGGAAGGGAGAACAGCCGGCTGCAAGCACCGGAGTACGTCGAAACCCTAGGTCGCCGCCTTAGGGGAACCCAACGGAGGAGCTAGGTCCTTGGACTTCAGCAGAGCGCTTCATGGCTGTGGATTCGGCTGGGGCCTGGCGCTGGCGGCACCTTTATTATGTGCGGATCGGTCGGTTCCGTTACCGACTATACTTGGCTTGGGCCGTGTTAGGAGGGTCTTGGATACGTTTTAGTCCCATGACTAAAAATAGTGGGACTAAAACTTGCTAGTCTCAGACTAAAATCAAGTTATTGAGCATTTATTATCCTCCAAACCATCCAATTCAGAACTCGCATGTGTTAAAGTAGACGAATTAAATGAGGAGAGAGAGGGCTAATACATATTTTAGTAGGTTTCCTATGACTAAAAAATTTTAGCCTCAAGACTAGTCCTAGCCTCTCTTTAGTCATGGGTGCTTGGAACTTTAGCCTCTAAAAGAGACTATTTTTAGTCAGACTAAAAATAGTTTCTTGGATCCAAGCACCCTCTAGGTCTGGAAATGGACTAGACCCAAATAGCTGTTTTTTTCGGAAAAGAATTTGTCATCAACCAAAAATAAATTTTTTTTGGATACAGAAAAGGCATAGAAAACATAATTTACAAATTGACATGCTCTAATTTGTAAAAATGCCATGCTATACTTTATAAAATTGACTTCCTCCAATTTATAATTTTACCATGGTATATCCAATAAGTGTCATGGTAGCTACAAGAATTAAATTGTCATGCTCTAATTTATAAAGAAACAGATGGCAACTATGACAGAAAACAAAATCTAGATCATGGCAAAAATTATAGACATTAGGGTGTTTCGCAAGGCGGACTAAGACAACAGCTAGTTTCTCTACAAATCATGGCAAAAAAATGTAGTGTGGCAAATTCTGCGTTGCAAGAAAATATTGTGCTTATGAGAAGTTGGAAAACTGCCATGGCAATAAATCTGATAGTATACCAAAACATAACTTACCGTGGTATGTTCAATACATTTGCCATGGTTTTTTTTAAATGCTGTCATGAAAGAGAAACATAAAAAATTTAAATTTGCCATGTGTCTGATACAAACATGATCCTAGAAGCTTTTTGGAAACCAAAAATTCTAAATACTTCACATGTGAACATTGCAAAACTGTGTAACTTTGCCATGAATATATAAATTTGCCATGTGACATGCGAAAAAAATCATAAAATTTTCATGTGGACATTATGCAAATTTACAGTTTTGCAATGTTTAAAAAAAAGGTTTGTAAATCTGCTATGAAAATTGACTATATGTGGGCTGCAGCATCTCCTGAGTTTTGCAATGTTTTTCAAAAAAGGTTGTAAATCTGCTATGAAAATTGACTATATGTGGGCTGCAGCATCTCCTAGTCTTGGGCTTTAGATTCCTCTAAAGAAAATCTAGCCGGATCGTGCTGAGTGCGTGAGTCCTGAAACCTCTTCTATTTCCGGCCTCCCTACTCCATTTCCCTAAAAAAAACTCCCTCCTCAAACAAGACACGGACAAACATGTCGGTTACATTTTTTTATCGCACCTTTGACCCGGTCCGGTTTTTTATGGGCGCATTGATGCTTGGTGGGTCCCACACGGCACATGGGCATAGGTCTAGCTAACCGGTGCATGGGCCCACCATCCAAACTCTAGTTGGCCTTCCTTCTGTCGATGGTTGGTCCCTTTGCATGGAGCTCACGCTCACCTATATTTACCTAATGCTAAAAAAAACTATATTTACCTTGGATAACGCTAACGCCCACACGTGCGATGGGAGCCAAACCCGCCCACACGCCATATAACACACAGACTATGTCATGCCACCGCATGCATGCATGTGGGAATCTTTTTGGATTTTCAATTTATAAAATGTTTTATCTCTTAAATAAAAAATCCGTTTGAAGATCCGTTTTCACCATTAAATCCCTCGCGACGAGATCTTCGAAATTAGATCTCATATCAATACATTTCGATGAAATTTTTTTGGTTAAAAGTTGTCATGTCTATTGCACATGAATTGCCATGATGTTTACACTGAAGTTGTCATGATATGTTTCAACTATTTTCTTGTACATTTAAAAGTAAATTTTGACATATTATAAAACAGAGAATTAAGAAACTAGACTTGCCATGCACCATAAACTAAAATTACCATGATACATGCACTTAAAATTGCCATGGTTCATACAAAAAAATACTTTCATGGTCAAAGTACTGGAATTGCCAACATCAAAAAACTAAAATTGCCATGCTCTACAAACTAAAATTGCCACATGGCAACTTTAGTTTAAGCACTATGGCAACTACAGTATAAACATCATGGCAACTTTTAGGCAAAAAAATCGTCGAAACATATCAACATGGGGTCTAGTTTTGAATATCTCGTCGAGACCGATTTAATGGTGAAAATGGATTCTTAATTCAATTTTTTAGTTAGGAGATAAGACATTTTTAAGCCGAAAATCAAAAAGATTTCTGCTGATGTCATCTTTTCATACGTGGCAAAATGAGTGGTGATGGAGGCGTGTGGGCGATGTGCAAACGCCCACACGTGTGGGCGTTAGTTTTTCCGTTTACCTTTTACTAAATCTAACATTCTTAAGAAGTTGCTCCCCACTTCTACCTATTCTCTCAACATGCACACTGTCTACATCATCACCATGCCACATCATCAATACTGAATATGAGCAACCCACTAACTCATTTCTCTAAACATGCAGCCCTCCCACCTCACCAAGCTGCCACGCCATCATTTTTTTTGTGGGGGACGTCATCATTTATTTTGATATAGTTAACTTTTTTACCCATCACATAATATTATTTTCCATGTCAGCAACGAGCAGTTCAAAGCGTATGGGTCCAATAATGTTCACCCCTTCCTCTGCTCTGTCCTATTCATCTTCTGGGGTTCCACTTAGGAAACTGATTGAAAAAGTATTAATTGATTCCATTTAGTTTCTAGATTCTAGGGCAATAATTTTTTGTATAATGGTTCCCTTCATTTCCCGTAGTACTATATAAATCACCACAATCGCCACTCAAACTTGCCCTCGAGTCCTCACATCGTATGATTCCCTTTTACGTCCTTGGCCTTCCTGTTTGGATCCCTCAAGTAGCTGAAGGGTCGGATGGTGTGTTACCCGGCGATGGCGTCTACATATTTTCCAGAGTTTATACTTCTAGCGGCTTCTGGCGTTATGCGTGAGTTTATCAACAAAATAGATGACTCAATTTTGTACTAACTTTAGTACAAAGTTGGGTCATCTATTATGAAACGGAGGGAGTAGTACTCAGTCGGCTGCCTCTCTCCACTGTAGAATCAGCGGGATGGATGGGAGGAACTAGCTAGCATCAACCAGGCAAAGGTACTCATGGAGGTGGAGAACGAGCAAGGCCGGAGGCTCTCCGCTCACGTCTCTTCTCTTCACTGTAGCACGCGCATGTCTCTTCTCTCTGCAGACCTCCTATTACATAGGCAGTACCAGATCTGAACTGTTTGTTGTCTCAGATGGTTTACTCATAAGTTCGGATGTCTCTCTATCCTTCAGGTCTCCGGCCGGCCGTCTGCACAATCGCGGAGTCCTGGTTCTTTCATTCCTTTTGTGCGAAACTGAGAGTTTCAATTCCCATAATGTAACTAGGTAATTTCATATGATTTCTACAGATCATATGGATTTTAGGTGGCTAATTTTTTTAGGTCTAAGTCTCTGCTTGGAACTAAGAGATGTACTGGTTTCTAAAGCTTATGTTGTACCGGTCTTTTCTGTTCTTTTAGGATCACTACATATTTTTTGTGAGGGATTCACATGGCTAAATGTTAACCATATCTATTGCAGCATTTGAGGACAAATTCTGCATCATACTTTACCTATTGACCTATTGCTATGACCAGTTCAGATATCAACATGAATTTTCTTTAATTCTGTATGGTCATATATCATGCAGTCTCAAATTCCGAAGGCCTTTTAAGGCACTGGCTCCATTAATCTTATATGATGTCTATTTATCTTTTTGGACACACTCAATCGCTCTGGTTTCTTCCTGATGTCTTTTGTTTCTATGGTTAACACTGAAGCGTCGTCGGTAATGAAAATTATGTCTTCGCTCTGCTCTTTCTATACGTACAAATAAACTCAGCTATGCAGCACATATACTTCAGTTATGAATTATATTATCATAAACGTGTATTTAATATCTCAATTTCCCTGGTTGTTTCAGAATAAAATAGGTGTTGTTCTCGTGGTCCTGAAATACACAGTTTATCTATATAATTATTGTGATGGGCTGAAATATTTGATTGTGGATATATAGCTAAACTCATGTTGATATAGAGTTCACACGGGACATGCATGTTTCCATCTATTATTTTGGATTTATTTTGCCTCCTAAGTGGGTTATCAATCGTTTTCTATAATACAATATGGGAACACTTCTTCGACATGCTTCAGACATTTTCATGAAAGAGACCACGAAGGTATTGGATTAAAACAATGTTTCTTTCTATATGCAAGTGGGAAGTGCAGTTTAGTGGATCAAGGAACCCGTAAATCTGTCGGGGAATATGTACATATATTTCGGACTCAATATTAATAAATTGCCAACACATAGCTCATTTCCACACCTTTTTTTGGCAGGACCTCATTTCCACACGTTTGTGCAACAATGATTCTTATAAATAGAATTGTTAATATATATACCCTTTTTTGTTCCCATAGATGTCCCACAACAACGCGTGGGGTATCATCTAGTTAGTATATATTACCATCACGGAAAGAGAACACAGCAAAAAGAGTTGAAAAAATGTCAATTCCAGCAGTTTTAATTCAAATTTGACAAGAATTTGGCTAAAAATTATGAGTAAAGTGGTTGTAAAAGTTGATGCATTTTGGACGTATCACTCGATTCATCTAGAGGAAAGCAATCAGAAAATTCATCATGCACGATCAAATTTTCAAAATTCCATTGAGAAGTAACTTCATCTGGTTGTAATGCACAACATTCATATTGTAAGTTTTCTTATTCGAAATCATTATGAGTTGGTTATGGAGTAGATGAATCGTATCTATCTTTATCTCCATATTCTCTGGGAGTCTTGATTTATCTCTTTGACCTTACTGTCTCTACATTGTTTATGATGTTGTCTACTCCCTCCGCCCTTTAAAGAGTGTACTTCCAACATTATTGGAAGGTCAAACTATCTCAAAGTTTGACCGAGTTTGTGCAAAAAGATATCAATGTTTATGAAACCAAACAAGTATATAATAAAAATATATTTTATCATGAATCTAATGCTACTAATTTGATGGCATAAATGTTGATGTATTATTATATAAATACGATCAAACATAAAAAAGTTTGAGTTTTCAACAAAGTTGGAAGTACACTCTTTAAAGGACGGAGGGAGTACACGAAAAAGGTTTGCATTGATGTTGATGAGGTGGTTCCATTTCCTGATTGATTCCAACTTTCGTCAACCATTGTATACACGAAAAAGGCCTCCAATGTGATGATCAATTTTTAAAAGAGCCCCGCTTCGGTACAACCCCCCCCCCCCCTCCCTCCGCGAAATGTACAAAGGGCGATATAGAGCTTTGGCAAATCATATCCACTTTTCATATGTATGATGGATCTCCCATTGTAACATACGCGTCGTATGTTCACATAGTAGAGTCAAAGAGACGACGACACGCATAGGAGGTTGCCCGATTGGGCCGGCCCATTGTCGCGCGTGAAAACATGAAAAACATTCACCAAAAAAGGAATGGCAGTACGAGTGATCAAACCCTGTAACTCCACTGTTGACCGCTGGTCGCCAGGCATATGAGCTGATACGCTTCAGTGCCTAACTAGGAAACACGGACAACAAGAACTATCCCTCAGCAACCGGTTTACTGTAGCGACCAGTCTTTTTCTCACTATTTTTTCCTTTTTTCTGCTTGTTTCTTGCTTCTTTTCATTTTTTCATTCCTTTCTTATTTTTCAAAAATGGCTCAAGCTAATAAATTTTAAAAAATTAAAAAAATTCCCTTTCAAATTTTTTCTCCTACAATACAAATATACGCATTTTAAAAAATTCAACAAAAATTTCAAAAAAATGATTGTGTCTTTTAAAATTACTCAGAATGTCAAAACACGAATAATTTTAAAAAGCATGAAATATTTTGGATGATGAACATTTATTGAATTTTTTCAACATTTTTCAAAAAACAGTAACAAATTTTGAAAGTAAAAATATAAATATTGAAACCAATAGTTTTAGTTCCCCAAACATTTTTGGTATTTCTGTAGAATTTTTTTGAAAATAGGAACATTTTTAAACTTCTAAACGAATTGTGAAAGTCGAACGATTATTTAAAACTCCTCGAACATATCTTGAATTTGTGAATGTTTTTGAAAAAGGGAACTTTTTTAATTAGTGAACAATATTTTGGAATTTCAACATGTTTTCAAATTTGGAACAAAATTTGGAAAAGCGAACATTTGTTTGGGTCTGTGAACAATTTATGAAAGCTGAAATATTTCTTTGAACCCCGAAAAAAAATTTGCAATGCAAATATTTTTTTCGAAATGTAGGGAAAGGCTGCATACAATAGACCTAAAGTGGTCGGACCTTTTCCTGGACCCAACACAAGCGGAAGCTACATGCAATGGGCTACCCTTGTTTTAATATATTTTTTGAATTTATGAACATTATTTGAGTTGTTAATTTTTTTTGAATTTTTGAAAATTGATAATTAAATATGAAAAAAATTGAAACATGAACAAAAATTGCAATTCCGATAATTTCCTAAATTTTCTTCGGATTGATAATAAATATGAAAAAAATCCAACCATCCTTTTTGTAAATATAAACAATTTAGAAAATAAACAAATTTAAAAAGCATTAAATATTTCGAAATTACGAACAAAATTTTTGAAATTCTAAACTTTTTGAATTTCTGGAAAATAGTAACAATAGACATCAAAAAGGAAAACATCAAAGAAAAAATGTAAGAAAAAGAAACAGAAAAAAGAAAATTGAAGAGAAGATAAAAGCAAAAAAGAAAAAGGAAAATAAAAAGAATAAGAAGGTTCCCAAAGTCGGCGAGAACAATTATGGGGAGCTGAGGTTGCCAAATTTGGGAGCGCTCTTTTTTTGCAAAAAAAAAAGCGAAATTTTCATATCCACGAATATTTTTTCCAAAATTTTTGTACGTTTTTCAAATCCATGAGCGTTTGGGCCGGGCCAACAAGCGCCCGAAGTCGCCTAGTTAGGCTAAGGCCTATGGTTTTTTTTTCTATTTTTCTTCTCTTTTTTTGTTAATTCATTTTTCTTCTTTTTGAACTTTATTTTTCTTTTAAAATCTATTAAAAAATTGAAACATTGTTTGGATACCAACATAACAATTTTAAGTTATTGTTTTATATTATGGTTTTTAATTCTTTTTTCCTTCAAATTAAAAGTATTTGTTATTTTCAATTTTATCCCCTTGTATTGATTAATTATGTTAAAATCTTAAAAATAATAGTTTGATTACTTGCTTAAATTATGATTTTAAATAAATTTTGCCTTCAAGCCTGGTGTGGATACCTATCATGGGCATGCCCATGTGCTAGCAAAACTTGGGGTCATTTCGAAAATATTCAAAAAACACCATGTTCAATGTAGGGTGTCCGGGTAGGCTAGAAGGCTCCGCTCGAGATCATGTTATTTCTCGACCCTAATTTTTTCGTTGGTGTTTAGGTTTTTGACAAACTTGGTATTTCCTAGGGTTTTCATGGTCAAAAAGGCCGGTAAATGGTTGGATGTGTCACAGCTTGCATACTGTGTTGGAAATCGTTCAAACCTGGCATGGATGCCTACCATGGGCATGTCCGTCTGCTTGCAAAAGTTAGGATCATTTGAAGGATGTCCAAAAGTAGGCCATGTTCAACAAAGCGTGTTCGGGGAGAGGTCAGATGGGTCCATCTGAGACCACATTGTTTTTCGACATCCTTTAAAGGGACCTATTTTCCCCCCGTGGATTTGTATGACCAATTCAAGACACCATGCCAAGGTATTTTGGTTTTTTTGCATTTTCTGGAGTTTTCTTGGTCAAAAAAGACCGATAAATGGTCGAACGTGTCACAACTTCCATATTGACATGGATGCCTAATATGGGCATGCCCATCTGCTTGTAAAAGTTGGGCTCATTTCAAGGATGTTAGAAAATATACCATGTTGAATGGAGGGTGTTTGGGTAGGCCAAAAGAGTTTGTTTGAAAACACGTTGTTTTCTTCATCCATCAAATGACCCCAATTTTTTCGTTGAGTTCTATGACCAATTCAAGGCATCATGCCAAGTTGTTTTGATTTTTGACAAGTTTTGCATTTTCTTGAGTTTTCTCGGTGAAATAGGTCAATAAATGGCCGGACGTGTCACAACGTGCAAGTGGGGTCGGTAATCATTCAAACCTGGCATGGTTGTCTAATATATCCGTGCCAGCCTACTACAAGAGGTTGGGGTCATTTATCCATAGTCCAAAAAAACACTACTTCAAGGGAGTGTGCTAGACTAGGCTAGACGGGTGCATCCATGAGCATGTAGTTTTTCCACATTCATTACTTTTTTCGTTTGCAATTTCCGTCATTATCAATTAATATGAAAATTTTCTTATGTCCTGCCCATTTCTTGAAATTTGTCAGCAATTTTGGAATTTCATATTGTGTATGAAAATTTTACAAACTTGAACACTTTTTCCAAAATTATTAACAAATTCCCAACAATTGATGAAAATTTTGAACACAAATTGCAAGCCACATACTTTTAAAAGAAATTACTAACTGTTTTTGAAACACAGATATTTCCTAAATTTGTGAACAAAAAATCGAAAACAGAAATATATTTTAAAATTCCAGAAAAATATAAAATATAAAATTATTAACAAAATTTGAAAATAAGAAAAAATTGTATCCAAACAATATTACAAATTTTTGAACAAGTTTCAAAAAAAATAATGTAGTTCGAAAGGAAGAAAATGAATTGACGAAAAAAGAGAAGAAAATAGAAAGGAAAAAACGTTTAGGCCTTAGCCCAACTAGGCGACGAGATCGCCTCGCAGGGCACCTGTTGGGCCAGCCAAGCGTTCGCGAATTTGAAAAGTGTTCGTCGATTTTGAAAAAATGTTCATGGATTTGAAAATTTTCGCATATTTTCAATATAAGTTCACTAAAGTTAGTTGAAACTTTTTCCAGAAATTGAAAAAGATTCACAAATTTGAGAAAAAAATTTAAGAATTTAATATATCTTTTAATTTTAAAAGTTCAGGCATTTGGAAAAACAAAAAAAAAATGACAAAGGAAAAGAGAATAAAGAAAACGAAAAAAAACAGAATAAAACATAACAAAACCCGGTTAAAGAAACACAAAGAAGCCCAGCTTGAAAGTTCACTAAGTTACATTCGCCATATTTTTTCGACGATCGAAAAGAAAGATAGAAAAAAAGTTGAGGGCGCCAAAATAGGTTCGGTTATGCCATGTATGCCAGAGTCGCATATAGGCGAACATATTTTAAAAAAAATACCATCATATCCTTTATTATGAAGTACGTAGAAATCATGCATTCTTCCTGACTATGCTACTCTATAGTATGGTCATATTAGGACGACGACGAGAAGTGACTTATGCAAGGTTGTAGATGAGGGTCTGCAACATGCTTTAATAAGCTGCTCACATGCTCGGAAATCCCTTTTGGAGCTCAGGCCTCCAGTGAGGCCTCCAAATTCAAATTTGAAATTTCATCAAAATTCATATTTTTACATTTCAAAAAATTCTGAAAAAATACAGATATACATGAAGGCATAACACACATGTGTGTAAATTTTCAGTTCAAAATATATTGAAATGAGGGTTGTGCAAAAAAGACAAATCTGGGGATGTTTAACCCATGATACTATTCATCCTTCAAGGCCATGAATTTGTTTTTTTTACAGGTCCCAACTTAAGGTATTTCATCATGAATTTTTACGCACATGTGGGTTACATCCTTACATGCACACATGTTTTTTTTTCAGAATTGTTTGAATCATAAAAGTTTGAATTTGAACTTTTCAAAAATAAAGGCCTCCAAAACGCCTCTCTCTCACATGCTCAGCAATATTGGGCAGTGTCAAGAGACTACTTAGGTCTCAGATTACCAAGGCTACATCCAATCACATGGGTGGACGACTTGATTGCAGACCATGACAGGTGCAAGATAATAACAGTGATGCATGCAATTTGGTCTGCGTGTTATCCTTGGACCCATGATCAATTATCTATTGACCCGGTCAATGCGGTGATAATTGTACGTGATGATCTACTGATGCTTGAACTGCCAAAGCCTCGGCGTGGATTATCGGGGTCCAGTGGCTTCCTCCTGACGTGGGGTGGATCGATGGTGCAACAAACAGTGAAGCTCTATGTGCGGGAGGAGGCGGTGTTGCTCGATCTCATCTTGTGGGAGCATGGAGTAAACCATTCCCGGATGTGACGGATCTTCTAATTGCTGAAGTCTTGGCTCTACGGGAAGGGGTTATCTTTGCACAGCTTCATGGCTTCTCGCACGTTGTGATGTAAGTGGATTGTTTAGAGGTTGTTAACGGTCTTCGCGTGACAATTCGAGATCACTTGTCGCGCCTATCTCTACTCCTATAAAAGACTCAGTTGGTAATGATGGTGTGTCTGTCATCGTCATTTCTGACAATTTTTGCAACAATAGCCCACTTCTCTGCTATAATTTGCAGAAAATCCCTTATTACAATACAGTAAAACAGAGCTAGCTACAGCCATTCACAGCGAATTGACGTTGTCAACCGTGGGATCTCACGTATGAACGCATCAGATTGATTGATGTCTCGCCGCACGCACCATGGTCGTTTTAACCCGTTTCCCCGCGCATCGTCGTTGGCCCAACGTGCCCGGGCCGCTGCTCCGGAGGATGAGCTGTCTCTGATCAATTGGGCTAATAGGTAGTTAGGTAGGCCTTAATTCTAGCCCACCGTACGACTCACCTCCCATCCGCACCTTCCTCTGTAAAAAAAGGCCACCTCCACAGCAATCCCCTCCAGCTGCACGCACTCCGCTTTCAGGAGCGGTCGTACAACAGAAGTAATATGCCATCACGTAATTAGAAAACCCCCAAAAAATCTTCAAGTTCTCTTCAGAAAATGAAGCAGCAGCAGCATTTGAGAAGATGAACGATGATATGTAAAATACAACTTCATGGCATCTGTACATAAAGCACAAGCCAAGTCTTGCACGGTAATATGCAACCCTCAGTGCGATTATTTTCTTTATGCTAACATTTTTTTGTACATATATAGTGATTTCATCTGCTTGATGGAAGAAACTAATTTACAATGTTCCAAACAACGGACAATATGATGCTATTGTCAAGATGAGTATGGTGCTTATTAAATATCATTTCTTCTTTCCCTAAGAAAGATTAAATTTATTTTTTTTGGAATATGTAATGTTAAATTAAGCTCTTGACATGTTTACGGAACATATGAAATCCAGGTTACTCCCTTCGTAAAATAATATAAGAGCGTTTAGATTACTACATTTGCGTGGCAACCAATGCATGTTTTAAGTTCAATATTAAGCAACCACATCCCTCCCTCACCTAATCAAAACAGGCTGAGAAATATATTTTGAGTGAAATGTAATATATTTTTAGTGGTATATGTATATCAAAACAAGAGTGTTTTCTTTCAAGTTTGTAAACAAGTACTATTCTACTTTGAATCCGTTGCAATGCACGAGCACATTGCTAGTTTTAGATGAAATATGGGAGAAATCGTCATGTTTTATATCTTTCTCAATTAGGCATGTCCCGAGGGATGCTAATGCGATGGCAGACCTCTGTGCTAAATAGGCATCTTCCTTGTTGGTTTCAGACTGTTGGCTAGAAGAATGCCCATCTTTTCTTATCAGTAGCATGAGGGCTGATTGTAATTTTATGTTACTTAAGCAATAAAGCTCCCAAAGTTGGTAGAAATAAAAGATCCTTCGTTGATATTTTTAGGGGTTGTAAAGAAAGTCAATCATTTCTAATTTCCTTTGGGAATAACTTTGTCTCATCTTTTTTTAACGGTAATGCGTGGCTCATTTATATCATAATGATCATAGTACAAGCCACATACATACCCGACCTGACAAAACTGAAATGATAGTAGCACGCGAGACTTTGCACAAAGAAACAACAGCCAAGAAAGAAAATTACAATCAAGACCGAATGATAGAGGCAAAGGTGTCCCGTCTTTTGATGAGATGGTGGCCATCGTTTTGGAGGAAGTCGAATTTGACGATCCGACTACGAACGTGCGAGGACGTCACGCCTTAGCAATCGCTAAACCAACTCCGAGAGGTTATTGACCACACCGGAGCACGATCAACCTGACCACGAAGGTCTGTTTCCTACAAGCAAACGAAGAACAAGCAAGAAACTAAGATTGCAATCTGGATATTGTGAATATAAGAGGAAATCTTTATTGATCAAGGTGGGGTTCTGTGACGCCTTTGTCTGGTCGTTGAACACAAACGAACTACGGAAGTTGCAGCTATGGCGAACTTTAATCTAAACAAAACCCAAAGTCTAAACGGTGCCTTAAGGGTTGTATATATGGAGGAAGAGGGGGTGAATTTCATGGCCCTTGGGGAAGGGGTCCGAAACCAACCCTATCTCTTGTTTCCCCACACATATGGACTCTAAAAACAGCCTATACTTATGTATTTCGAAATTACATGGGCCTGGCCCAATAATAAGGTGACGCAGCACTTAGAATAGCCTTTGGACGAAATTTATGAAGTGGCATCTTGTATATTTCGTTCAAGGCTTCATGCACTCAATATGGTGGCTTCAAAGTCCTGAAATCATCACTTGTAACTCCGTTCTTGATCCCCTTGCGCATGCCATCCTCTCCATGCTTGGTCTTGCTCCATTGTTCATCCCTTTTATCCATGCCAGGCCTTTCATTTGTAAGCAAAACAAATGTATCCAATTTAGGCAGCATCATATTCTCATGAACATTAGAATCATTACCAAGAAACGAAAGTACCTGAAAATTTAATTGGCGTGCGCGAGCTCTAGTGATTGATCCAGTATATGTAGCAGTAGGGAATGTGGGTGTAACAATGGTATTGATGTCCTCATCATCCTCCCCTTCTTGAAATGAAGTCGTCCTCGATGGAAGCTCATCTTCCTCACCCAAATAGGGCTTTAAATCTGCAATGTTAAAAGTGGGACTAACCCCAAAATCTGCAGGCAGCTCAAGTTTATATGCATTATCATTTATTTTATCTAACACCTTAAATGGACCATCAACACGTGGCATTAGCTTTGATTTGCGCAAATCAGGAAATTTATCCTTACGCAAATGTAACCAAACAAGATCTCCAGGTACAAAGACAACACGTTTTCTACCCTTATCTCCAGCAAATTTATATTTAGCATTCATACGCTCAATGTTTTCTTAGTTAACTCATGCATTTTTAAGATCAATTCAGTATGTTGTTTAGCATCAAAATTAACCTTCTCCGAAGATGGAAGAGGCAACAAATCAATGGGTGCATGAGGTAGGAAACCGTACACAATTTCCAAAGAGCACATCTTAGTAGTAGAATGCAACGAACGACTATAAGCAAATTCAATATGAGGCAAGCATTCTTCCCACATTTTCTTATTATTCTTCAAAACAGCCCTAAGCATAGTAGGCAATGTTCTATTGACTACTTCAGATTGACCATCAGTTTGGGGGTGACAAGTAGTACTAAAAAGCAGTTTAGTCCCCGACTTAGCCCATAAACATCTCCAAAAGTGACTAAGAAATTTAGTATCACGATCTGAAACAATAGTATTTGGCACACCATGCAAGCGAATAATTTCACAAAAGAACAAATCAGCACCATTAACAACATCATCGCTCTTATGACAGGGTATAAAGTGTGCCATTTTCGAGAATCTATCCACGACAACAAATATGCTATCCCTCCCCTTCTTTATTCGAGGTAAACCTAAAACAAAGTCCATAGATATATCCTCCCAAAAACACTAGGTACAGGCAAAGGCATATATAAACCATGAGGATTGAGTCGTGACTTAACTTTTTGACATGTAGTGCATCGAGCAACAAAACGCTCAATATCCTGTCTCATCTTTGGCCAAAAGAAATGTGTAGCAAGTACGCCATCCGTCTTCTTCAAGCCAAAGTGTCCCATTAATCCTCCTCGATGTGCCTCCTGCAACAACAAAAGACGAACAAAGCTAGCTGGAATGCATAGCTTGTTAGCACGGAACACAAAACCATCATTAATCCTTCTTTACAATTCTGCATTACATCTTTAAAATCAGCATCATGCACATATTGATCTTTGATGGTCTCCAAACCAAATATTTTGAAGTCAAGTTGTGAAAGCATAGTATAGCGACGAGACAATGCATCATCAATAACATTTTCTTTACCCTTCTTGTGTTTAATGACATAAGGGAAAGTCTCAATGAATTCAACCCATTTAGCATGTCTACGATTCAGTTTAGATTGACTTTTAATATGTTTCAAAGATTCATGATCAGAATGTATAACAAATTCTTTGGGCCATAAATAATGTTGCCATGTCTCTAAAGTCCGAACAAGAGCATATAATTCTTTATCATAAGTAGAATAATTGAGACTAGGCCAACTCAATTTTCAGAAAAGTATGCAACAGGTTTGCCATCTTATAATAACACACCTCCTAATCCAATTCCACTAGCATCATATTCAAGCTCAAAAGTCTTATTAAAATCAGGAAGTTGGAGTAAAGGAGCATGTGTCAACTTATCTTTCAATACCGTGAAGGCTTCTTGCTGTGTGGTACCCCAAACAAAAGGCACATCCATCTTTGTAAGCTCATTGAGAGGTGCAGCAATGGTGCTAAAATCTCTCACAAAACGCCTATAGAAACCAGCGAGTCCAAGAAAACTCCTCACTTGTGTGACCGTTTTGGGCTGCGGCCAACTCTCAATAGCTTCAATCTTGGCTTTATCAATCAATTCACTATGGAGTAACAACATAGCCAAGAAAAGATACTCGGTCAGTGCAAAAGGTGCACTTCCCAAGGTTACCAAACAAACGTGCATCACGTAGAGCAATGAAAATAGCACGTAAATGTTCCAAATGTTCTTCCAAAGATTTGCTATAAATCAGTATATCATCAAAATAGACTACCACAAATCGTCCAATGAAAGCACGTAAAACTTCGTTCATTAGTCTCATGAAAGTACTAGGTGCATTAGTTAACCCAAAAGGCATGACTAACCATTCATATAAACCAAACTTAGTTTTAAATGTTGTTTTGCATTCATCTCCCAATTTCATACGAATTTGATGGTATCCACTAAGCAAATCAACTTTGGAGAATATTGTAGAGCCACTCAATTCATCAAGCATACCATCTAGCCTAGGAATAGGATGACGATAACGAATAGTAATATTATTAATGCCTCTACAATCAACACACATACGCGGCGTACCATCCTTTTTAGGCACTAGTATAATAGGAACAACACAAGGACTAAGAGATTCGCGTATATAACCTTTGTCGAGCAGCTCCTGTACTTGACGCATAATCTCCTTCGTCTCCTCTGGATTGGTACGGTATAGTGTACGGTTGGGTAGCGATGTACCGGGAATTAAGTCAATTTGATGCTCAATCCCTCGAATAGTGGTAATCCCGGTGGCACGTCTTGTGGGAAGACGTCAGCGAACTCCTGCAAAATGTTAGTGACAGCAGGGGGCAAAGAGGAAGGCACATCCTCGAATAAAAATAATGCCTCTTTGCACACAAAAGCATAGCAAACAGATTTACTAAAATCTATCTCATCAATATCAGATTTGGTGGCAGGTAAACATGCACTTTTCAATTTAATTTCAGAAGCAACACTAGATGGTTATTATTAGGCTTCATTTGTTGCTCAAATTCTTTTGCCACAATCTGATTTTCACTCTTATTTTTCTCCTGTTTTGCTTTATTAGCTCTATTAATATCATCTTTCAAAATGAAATCAGGAGTCATAGGAAGCAAAGTAATATTTTTATCCTTATGAACAAGAGTATACTCATTGTTTCTACCATGGTGTATAGAATTTTTATCAAATTGCCATGGTCTACCAACTAATAAGGAAAATGCTTGCATAGGTACCACATCACAATCAACATAATCAACATATGTAGAGATACTAAAATGCACACGAACGATACGTGTTACCTTAACCTTGCCGCCGTTGTTGAACCATTGGATGTAGTAAGGATGTGGATGTGGTCTTGTGGTGAGAGATAGCTTATCCACCATCTCCATGCTAGCCAAGTTGTTGCAGCTCCCTCCATCTATGATGACGCGAATAGAACGTTCCTTCACAACTCCCTTTGTATGGAACAAATTATGCCTCTGATTTTGCTCAGCTTGTGTAACCTGCACACTCAAAACACGTCGAGCAACCAAACATTCATACCTGTCAGCATCTTCAGGAGCCATGTATTGCGTCTCATGATCAGAATCATCTCCACCGTGTTCTTCACGTGTAATAAGAGCCAAAGTCTCCTCATCACAGTCACTAGCGAACTCATACCCACCATCCTCAGTAGCAACCATCACACACTGAGATTTGCATTCTCTCGCATAATGACCTCTTCCCTTACAACGACGACAAATAATATCATTTGTGTGCCCTGTTGATGCCATGGAAGAAGAAGAGCTCTGTGCAGGCCCGACAGGTGTGCTCTTGGCAGATAGTGGTGGTTGTGCCTGCTTTCTTGTATCACGGTTGGAGGTGGCACCTGATGGAGGTGATGGTGCAGTGGAAGTAGAGGATGAACGTGGTGTCCATGATGAAGGTCGACCTGCAGAAAAGTTAGTTCGCGCCAATGCCTGTCGATCCTGCACTTCACGTTCAGCTTTACAAGCAAGATGGAGTAAACAAGTGATATTATTATACTCCTAATACTCTAGAATGGTCTGAATCTCTCTATTTAATCCACCCATAAAACGTGCAAGCATAGCTTCATTATCCTCAACAATACCACATCTAATCATGCCAGTTTGTAATTCCTAATAATATTCCTCTACAGAATTTTTTCCTTGTCTTAAACGCTGCAATTTTTAAAGTAATTCACATTGATAATATGGTGGAACCCAACGAGTACGCATAGCAGTTTTCAAAGCAGCCCAAGTAGTTGGAATATTATTCGGATATAATCTACGATGTTCAGACCACCACACACAAGCAAAACTAGTGAAAGCACACAGTGCAGCAACAACACGTCTCTCCTCAGGATACTCTCAACATGTACAACGTTGTTCGGTTTGTAACTCCCAAGTAATATATATATCAGGGACATATCTACCCTCAAATGGTGGAATATTCAATTTCAGTTTAGGAAGATGGCCATGATCTTGTACCTGAGCTGGTAATGCAGCCCTACCTTATTTGCATGTGGACGACCGGTTGCTAGTGGTTGCACGTAGTTCTGATTTTGATCAACTTCATTCTCGTAATCTCCCGCATAATCCTCCTCCTCCTCATCGGCAACAGGAGCCACAGAAGTATCAACAACAGCACCAACAGGTTGGCCAGGCTCAAGAGGGACACGGCTCGCTCGGTTGTTGTTGTTGTTGTTGTTGTTGTTGTTGTTGTTGTTGTTGTTGTTGTTGTTGTTGTTGTTGTTGTTGTTGTTGTTGTTGTTGTTGTTGTTGTTGTTGTTGTTGTTGTTGTTGTTGTTGTTGTTGTTTGTTTGTTGGTTGTTGTTGTTGTTGTTGTTGTTGTTGTTGTTGTTGTTGTTGTTGTTGTTGTGCGGCAGGTGCAGAGGTTTGTAGGACAGTAGCAAATTTTCCTCAAGTGGATGACCTAAGGTTTATCAATCCGTGGGAGGCGTAGGTTGAAGATGGTCTCTCTAAAACAACCCTGCAACCAAATAACAAAGAGTCTCTTGTGTTCCAATAATAACATAATTGGATCATAAAACTATCCATCAACATGCAACAAAGAGTCACTCCAAAGACACTAATAGAGGAGAACAAACGAAGAGATTATGATAGGGTACGAAACCACCTCAAAGTTATCCTTTCTGCTCGATCTATTCAAGAGTCCGTAGTAGAATAACATGAAGCTATTCTTTCCGTTCGATCTATCATAGAGTTTGTACTAGAATAACACCTTAAGACACAAATCAACCAAAACCCTAATGTCACCTAAATACTCCTATGTCACCTCAAGTATCCGTGGGTATGATTATACGATATGCATCACACAATCAGATTCATCTATTCAAACCAACACAAAGTACTTCAAAGAGTGCCCCAAAGTTTCTATCGGAGAGTCAAGACAAAAACATGTGCCAACCCCTATGCATAAGTTCACAAGGTCACTGAACCCGCAAGTTGATCACCAAAACATACATCAAGTGGATCACGTGATATCCCATTGTCACCACAGATAAGCACATGCAAGACATACATCAAGTGTTCTCAAATCCTTAAATAATCACTCCGATAAGATAACTTCAAAGGAAAAACTCAATCCATTACAAGAGAGTAGAGGGGGAGAAACATCATAAGATCCAACTATAATAGCAAAGCTCGCGATAAATCAAGATCGTACCAAATCAAGAACACAAGAGAGAGAGATCAAACACATAGCTACTGGTACATACCCTCAGCCCCGAGGGTGAACTACTCCCTCCTCGTCATGGAGAGCGTCGGGATGATGAAGATGGCCACCGGTGAGGGATTCCCCTCTTCGGCAGGGTGCCGGAACAGGGTCCCGATTGGTTTTTGGTGGCTACAGAGGCTTGCAGCGTCGGAACTCTCGATCTATTCTGTTCCTCGATGTTTTTAGGGTATATGGACATATATAGGTGAAAGAAGTCGGTCACGGGAGCCACGAGGGTGGGGGCGCGCCCAGGGGGGTAGGGCGCGCCTCCCTGCCTCGTGGCTTCCTCGAAGCTTCCCTGACGTATACTCCAAGTCTCCTGGATTGCTTCCGTTCCAAAAATAACCCTCCTGAAGGTTTCATTCCGTTTGGACTCCGTTTGATATTCCTTTTCTTCGAAACACTGAAATAGGTAAGAAAATAGCAATTTGGGCAGGGCCTCCGGTTAATAGGTTAGTCCCAAAAATAATATAAAAGTGTTTAGTAAAGCCCATAAACATCCAAAACAGATAATTAATAGCATGAATACTTCACAAATTATAGATACGTTGGAGACGTATCAGCATCCCCAAGATTAATTCCTGCTCGTCCTCGAGTAGGTAAATGATAAAAGAAATAATTTATGAAGTGTGAATGCTAGCAGGTGCACAAGTTTGATCAATGATAATTTCAATCACCTTTTCTAGCATCATTATATATCATAACAGTAGCTCATATCAATCTTCTCATGATCAAGTAACAAGCTATTCACATGTTAAAGTATAGATCATAAACTTTCTTGAAAACTAACAAACCGTGTTATTAGTCATCAAACAATTACAATTCATCTTATTTTCAGGAAGAGTCTATGTCAGAGCTTTAATTCAGCAAACTTCACATACTCAACTATCATTTAATCTTTCACAATTGCTAACACTCATGTGATATTTATGGGTTCAAAGTTTTAATCAGACACAGAGAAAGATAGGGGCTTATAGATTCGCCTCCCAACCTTTTACCTCAAGGGTAATGTCAACAATAATAGTTCATGATGCCTTACATATATATATATATATATATATATATATAAATATATATATATATATATATATATATATATATATATATATATATATATCAGGATCTTTTCAAAACAATGTGCTTGCCAAAGGATAAAATGTAAAAAGGAAAGGTGAAGATCACCAAGACTCTTGCATAAAGAATAAGACACGAATAAAAGATAGGCCCTTCGCAGGGGGAAGCAGAGGTTGTCATGCGCTTTTATAGTTGGATGCACAAAATCTTAATGCGAAAGAACGTCACTTTATATTGCCACTTGTGATAGGGACCTTTATTATGCAGTCCGTCGCTTTTATTGCTTCCACATCACAAGATCGTATAAAGCTTATTTTTTCACACTAATAGATCATACATATTTAGAGAGCAATTTTTATTGCATGCACCGATGACAACTTACTTGAAGGATCTTAATCCATAGGTAGGAATGGTGGACTCTCATGGCAAAACTAGTTTAAGGGATATTCGGAAGCACAAGTAGTATCTCTACTTGGTGCAAAGAATTTGGCAAGCATGAGGGGGAAAGGCAAGCTCAACATGTTGAATGATCCATGACAATATACTTTATTTCAGATATAAGAAAACATAACCCATTACGTTGTCTTCCTTGTCCAACATCAACCTTTTAACATGTCATATTTTAATGAGTGCTCACAATTACAAAAGATGTCCAAGATAGTATATTTATATGTGAAATCTCTCTTCCCTCAATATTCTTTCATGAATTGTTCAAGTAACCAATACAATGTTTGCTAACGTTCAAAAAAATTACCACCTCTACTTATTATATGTGAAGGCATTACTCCCCATGGGAAAGTGCTACCTCTTGAGCACTGCGTTGGTTTTCCCTTGAAGAGGAAAGGGTGATGTAGCAGAGTAGCATAAGTATTTCCCACAGTTTTTGAGAACCAAGTTATCAATCCCGTAGGAGGCTACGCACGAGTCCCTCGCACCTACACAAACAAATAAATCCTCGCAACCAACACGATAAGGGGTTGTCAATCCCTACACGGTCACTTACGAGAGTGAGATATGATAGGATAATATTTTTGGTATTTTTATGATAAAGATGCAAAGTAAAATAAAAGCAAAATAAAAACGGCGCCAGAAATAGCTTGTTGTCAGGAGATTAATATGATGGAAAATAGACCCGAGGGCCATAGGTTTCACTAGTGGCTTCTCTCAAGAGCATAAGTATTATGGTGGGTGAACAAATTACTGTTGAGCAATTGACAGAATTGAGCATAGTTATGAGAATATCTAGGTATGATCATGTATATAGGCATCACGTCTGAGACAAGTAGACCGACTCCTGCCTGCATCTACTACTATTACTCCACACATCGACCGCTATCCAGCATGCATCTAGAGTATTAAGTTCATAAGAACAGAGTAAGGCCTTAAGCAAGATGACATGATGTAGAGGGATAAACTCATGCAATATGATATAAACCCCATCTTGTTATCCTCGATGGCAACAATACTATACGTGCCTTGCTGCCCCTACTGTCACTGGGAAAGGACACCGCAAGATTGAACCCAAAGCTAAGAACTTCTCCCATTGCAAGAAAGATCAATCTAGTAGGCCAAACCAAATTGATAATTCAAAGAGACTCGCAAAGATAACCAATCATACATAAAAGAATTCAAAAGATTAAAATATTGTTCATAGATAAACTTGACCATAAACCCACAATTCATCGGTCTCAACAAACACACCGCAAAAGAAGATTACATCGAATAGATCTCCACAAGAGAGGGGGAGAACATTGTATTGAGATCCAAAAAAGATTACATCGAATAGATCTCCACAAGAGAGGGGGAGAACATTGTATTGAGATCCAAAAAGAGAGAAGAAGCCATCTAGCTAATAACTATGGACCCGAAGGTCTGAGGTAAACTACTCACACTTCATCGGAGAGGCTATGGTGTTGATATAGAAGCCCTCCGTGATCGATGCCCCCTCCGGCGGAGCTCCGGAACAGGCCCCAAGATGGGATCTCACGGGTACAGAAGGTTGCGGCGGTGGAATTAGGTTTTTGGCTCCGTATCTGGTAGTTTGGGGGTACGTAGGTATATATAGGAGGAAGGAGTACGTCGGTGGAGCAACGTGGGGCCCACGAGGGTGGAGGGCGCGCCCAGGGGGGTAGGCACGCCCCCTACCTCGTGGCTTCCTGGTAGATTTCTTGATGTAGGGTCCAAGTCCTCTGGATCACGTTCGTTCCGAAAATCACGTTCTCGAAGGTTTTATTCCGTTTGGACTCCATTTGATATTCTTTTTCTGCGAAACTCTGAAATAGGCAAAAAACAGCAATTCTGGGCTGGGCCTCCGGTTAATAGGTTAGTCCCAAAAATAATATAAAAGTGTATAATAAAGCCCAATAATGTCCAAAACAGAAGATAATATAGCATGGAGCAATCAAAAATTATAGATACATTGGAGACGTATCAAGCATCCCCAAGCTTAATTCCTGCTCGTCCTCGAGTAGGTAAATGAAAAAAACAGAATTTTTTATGTGGAATGCTACTTGGCATAATTTCAATGTAATTCTTCTTAATTGTGGTATGAATATTCAGATCCGAAAGATTCAAGATAAAAGTTCATATTGACATACAAATAATAATACTTCAAGCATACTAACTAAGCAATTATGTCCTCTCAAAATAACATGGCCAAAGAAAGTTCATCCCTACAAAATCATATAGTTTAGTCATGCTCCATTTTCGTCACACAAGAATGCTCTCATCATGCACAACCCCGATGACAAGCCAAGCAATTGTTCCATACTTTAGTAATCTCAAACTTTTTCAACCTTCACGCAATACATGAGCGTGAGCCATGGACATAGCACTATGGGTGGAATAGAATATGATGATGGGGGTTATGTGGAGAAGACAAAAAAGGAGAAGGTCTCACATCAATGAGGCTAATCAATGAGCTATGGAGAAGCCCATCGATTGATGTTAATGCGAGGAGTAGGGATTGCCATGCAACAGATGCACTAGAGCTATAAATATATGAAAGCTCAACAAAAGAAACTAAGTGGGTGTGCATCCAACTTGCTTGCTCACGAAGACCTAGGGCACTTGAGGAGGCCCATTGTTGGAATATACAAGCCAAGTTCTATAATGAAAAATTCCCACTAGTATATGAAAGTGACAAAACAAGAGACTCTCTATTATGAAGATCATGGTGCTACTTTGAAGCACAAGTGTGGTAAAAGGATAGTAACATTGTCCCTTCTCTCTTTTTCTCTCATTTTTTGGGCCTTCTCTTTTTTATGGCCTTTTTTTTATTATTCCTCACTTGGGACAATGCTCTAGAGAATGATGATCATCACACTTCTATTTATTTACAACTCAATGATTACAACTCGATACTAGAACAAAGTATGACTCTATATGAATGCCTCCGGTGGTGTACCGGGATATGCAATGAACCAAGAGTGACATGTATGAAAGAATTATGAATGGTGGCTTTCCCACAAATACTATGTCAACTACATGATCATGCAAAGCAATATGACAATGATGAACGTGTCATGATAAACTAAATGGTGGAAAGTTGCATGGCAATATATCTCGGAATGGCTATGGAAATGCCATAATAGGTAGGTATGGTGGATGTTTTGAGGAAGATATAACGAGGTTTATGTGTGAAAGAGAGTATCATATCACGGGGTTTGGATGCACCGGCGAAGTTTGCACCAACCCTCAATGTGAGAAAGGGCAATGCACGGTACCGAAGAGGCTAGCAATGGTGCAAAGATGAGAGTGTGTATAATCCATGGACTCAACATTAGTCATAAAGAACTCACATACTTATTGCAAAAATCTACAAGTCATCAAAAACCAAGCACTACGCGCATGCTCCTAGGGGGATAGATTGGTAGGAAAAGACCATCGCTCGTCCCCGACCGCCACTCATAAGGAGGACAATCAAAGAACACCTCATGTTTCAAATTTGTTACATAACATTTACCATACGTGCATGCTACCGGACTTGCAAACTTCAACACAAGTATTTCTCAAATTCACAACTACTCAACTAGCACAACTTTAATATTACTACCTCCATGTCTCAAAACAATCATCAAGCATCAAACTTCTCTTAGTATTCAAAACACTCATAAGAAAGTTTTTACTAATCTTGAATACCTAGCATATTAGGATTTTTTAAGCAAATTACCATGCTATTTAAGACTCTCAAAATAATCTAAGTGAAGCATGAGAGATCAATAGTTTCTATAAAACAGATCCACCACCATGCTCTAAAAGATATAAGTGAAGTACTAGAGCAAAAACTATATAACTCAAAAGATATAAGTGAAGCACATAGAGTATTCTAATAATTTCCGAATTATGTGTGTCTCTATCAAAAGGTGTGTACAGCAAGGATGATTGTGGTAAACTAAAAGGCAAAGACTCAAATCATACAAGACGCTCCAAGCAAAACACATATCATGTGGTGAATAAAAATATAGCTCCAAGTAAAGTTACCGATGGAAGTAGACGAAAGAGGGGATGCCTTCCGGGGCATCCCCAAGCTTTGGATTTTAGGTGACCTTAGATTATCTTGGGGGTGTCATGGGCATCCCCAAGCTTAGGCTCTTGCCACTCCTTGTTCCATAATCCATCAAATCTTTCACCCAAAACTTGAAAACTTCACAACACAAAACTCAGCAGAAAATCTCGTGAGCTCCGTTAGTGAAAGAAAACAAAAGACCACTTCAAGGTACTGTAATGAACTCATTATTTATTTATATTGGTGTTAAACCTACTGTATTCCAACTTCTCTATGGTTTATAAACTATTTTACTAGCCATAGATTCATCAAAATAAGCAAACAACACACGAAAAACAGAATCTGTCAAAAACAGAACAGTCTGTAGTAATCTGTAACTAACACAAACTTCTGGAACTCCCAAAAATCAGCCAAAATAGGAAGACCTAGAAAATCTGTTTATTGATCAGCAGCAATTGGAATCAATATTTTATCACGTTCTGGTGATTTTTAACAATTATTTTCGTGAACAGAAAGTTTCTGGAATTTTCTGCAAGATCAAATAACTATCATCCAAGAAAATCCTATAGGTTTAACTTGGTACAAACACTAATTAAAACGTAAAAACACATATAACCAGAGGCTAGAACAAATATTTATTCCTAAACCGAAGCAAAAGGCAACAATCTAAAAATAAAATTGGGTTGCCTCCCAACAAGCGTTGTCGTTTAACGCCCCTAGCTAGGCATAATAGCAAGGATAGATCTAGGTATTGCCATCTTTGATAGGCAATCCTTTGATGAGGCATCTATCATCCTTAAAAGTTTCTTTCTTTTTATTAATTGTCAAACTTTTAGGCACAAGATCGAAAAATTTATTTGTAGCAAATGGTTCCTTAATGAAAGCAAAATGGTTGGGATGAATACTTATAGATTTGAGATCCACAATTTCCTTACTAGAGGATTCACCCTTGTTTTTAGGAACATACTTAAGCTTGGCAATTTTAGTTGGAGGACTTGGAGTATTCTTTATGGAAGAAAAAGCGGTTCCCAAGTTAGTAATGATACCCTCAAGTTTATCGATTCTAGTGGAATCCTGATTTATTCTTTCATTAACTATGGGTTCCTTCTTCTTAATATTTTTCAAAGTGACTCCTACTTTAGATCCGTATTGGGTAATTTGATTATGGATCTTTTTATCCAAATTTTCAATTAACTCTACGATAGCAACTTTATTCAATAATTTCAAGTCTTTGCATTACATGCTCCAAAGTTAACATAGTTCCATTAACCAAAAAAGGTGGTGAGCCAAACAAATCTATCAAAGCATTATAAGAATCAAAAGTATGGCTACCCAAGAAATTCCCTCCGGTAATGGTATCAAGGATATATCTGTACCAAGGAGTAGCGCCTACATAAAAATTACGGAGAAGAACGGAAGTAGATTGCTTCCGGGTAGATCTATTTTGAGCATTGCAAGTTCTATACCAAGCGTCTTTTAGATTTTCTCCCTCCCTTTGTTCAAAATTTAGAACTTCATTCTCGGGAGACAACAGAGAAGATAGAGGACTAGCCATAACGACAAGCAAACGCAAAAGAGGCAAACGGAAAAGAGAGGGCGAATAAAACGGCAAGGGTGAAGTGGGGGAGAGGAAAACGAGAGGCAGATGGCAAATAATGTAATGCAGGAGATAAGGGTTTGTGATGGGTACTTGGTATATTGACTTTTGCATAGACCTCCCCGGCAACGGCGCCAGAAATCCTTCTTGCTACCTCTTGAGCACTGCGTTGCTTTTCCCTTGAAGAGGAAAGGGTGATGCAACAAAGTAGCGTAAGTATTTCCCTCAGTTTTTGAGAACCAAGATATCAATCCAGTAGGAGGCTACGCGCGAGTCCCTTGCACCTACACAAAGAAATAAATCCTCGCAACCAACGCGATAAGGGGTTGTCAATCCCTACACGGTCATTTACGAGAGTGAGATCTGATAGGATAATATTTTTGGTATTTTTATGATAAAGATGCAAAGTAAAATAAAAGCAAAATAAAAACAGCGCCAGAAATAGCTTGTTGTCGGGAGATTAATATGATGGAAAATAGACCCGGGGGCCATAGGTTTCACTAGTGGCTTCTCTCAAGAGCATAATATTACGGTGGGTGAACAAATTACTGTTGAGCAATTGACAGAATTGAGCATAGTTATGAGAATATCTAGGTATGATCATGTATATAGGCATCACGTCCGAGACAAGTAGACCAACTCCTGCCTGCATCTACTACTATTACTCCACACATCGACCGCTATCCAGCATGCATTTAGAGTATTAAGTTCATAAGAACAGAGTAACGCCTTAAGCAAGATGACATGATGTAGAGGGATAAACTCATGCAATATGATATAAACCCCATCTTGTTATCCTCGATGGTAACAATACTATACGTGCCTTGCTGCCCCTACTGTCACTGGGAAAAGACACCGCAAGATTGAACCCAAAGCTAAGCACTTCTTCCATTGCAAGAAAGATCGATCTAGTAGGCCAAACCAAACTGATAATTCGAAGAGACTTGCAAAGATAACCAATCATACATAAAAGAATTTAGAAGATTCAAATATTGTTCATAGATAAACTTGATCATACACCCACAATTCATCGGTCTCAACAAACACACCGCAAAAGAAGATTACATCGAATAGATCTCCACAAGAGAGGGGGAGAATATTGTATTGAGATCCAAAAAGAGAAAAGAAGCCATCTAGCTAATAACTATGGACCCGAAGGTCTGAGGTAAACTACTCACACTTCATCGGAGAGGCTATGGTGTTGATGTAGAAGCCCTCCATGATCGATGCCCCCTCCGGCGGAGCTCCAGAATAGGCCCCAAGATGGGATCTCACGGGTACAGAAGGTTGCGACGGTGGAATTAGGTTTTTGGCTCCATATCTGGTAGTTTGGAGGTACGTAGGTATATATAGGAGGAAGGAGTACGTCGGTGGAGCAACATGGGGCCCATGAGGGTGGAGGGCGCTGTCGGTGTCAAAACCGGCGGATTTCGGGTAGGGGTTCCCAAACTGTGCGTCTAAGGCGGATAGTAACAGGAGGCAGGGGACACGATGTTTACCCAGGTTCGGGCCCTCTCGATGGAGGTAATACCCTACTTCCTGCTTGATTGATCTTGATGATATGAGTAGTACAAGAGTTGATCTACCACGAGATCGTAGAGGCTAAACCCTAGAAGCTAGCCTATGGTATGATTGTTGTTGCCTTACGGGCTAAACCCTCCAGTTTATATAGACACCGGAGGGGGCTAGGGTTACACAGAGTCGGTTACAAGGGAGGAGATCTACATATCCGTATCGCCAAGCTTGCCTTCCACGCTAAGGAGAGTCCCATCCGGACACGAGACGAAGTCTTCAATCTTGTATCTTCATAGTCCAACAGTCCGGCCAAAGGATATAGTCCGGCTGTCCGGATACCCCCTAATCCAGGACTCCCTCAGTAGCCCCTGAACCTGACTTCAATGACGATGAGTCCGGCGCACAGATTGTCTTCAGCATTGCAAGGCAGGTTCTTCTCCAAATTCCGAATACCCGTTAAATAGTGTCCGGCTTCTCATAAATGTTGCGCTTCTCAGCTTCTACGTCTAATAATGGCTACCTTGCGCATGTCAAGCGAATGCGAGAAGCCAGGGTGTTTTTACATTTACCACCCTAGCTATGTGAACAAATTGTCTATTTAAAGAGACGAGGATTCTCATATCCAAATCACATGATCCTCCCTCAGCGAGCATTCATCGAAGCGCGCCTGAAAAAATCCATTCCAACATGGCCGGCCAGCGCCGCTCCTCATCTCGCTCTCGTAGCCCTAAGCCCGGAGATTGGAAGAAGTGTTCTGTCCCGTACAGTCAATTAGTGGAGCTACAGACCCAGGGATTTCTCCCTCCAGCGTACATGGTCCCCGTTCGAGCCGGGCTCGCCACCTACAATGGCGGAGAGCAAGCGGAGAGCTTTCCCAACCCCTCCAAGGGGGAGCGGGTATGCCTCGTCCCTTATTTATTAAGGGGACTCGGATTTCCAATCCATCCGTTCCTCCGAGGGCTCCTGGAGTTCTACGGCCTCCAGTTGCATAATCTCACCCCTGCCTCCATATTACACATCGCTGGTTATGTGGCCCTTTGCGAGTTGTTTCTGGGCTGTGAAGCTCACTTCGCGTTGTGGAAGAAGCTATTCTGCCTTGTGCCCCGTACTCAGAGGGGGTCAATATATCAAGTGGGCGGGGCCGAAATATGGCGCATTGCCGGGACCGGATACCTATCCGGTACCCCGAAGAAGACATTCGAAGACTGGCCTTCAGAGTGGTTTTATATGGAGGACGTCCCCCTTCCGGACCCTATTCGGATCGGCCTTCTCGAGTTTGATAATGCTCCTTTGAAGAAGCACCTAAGCTGGCGACCATGGAGCCCTCAGGAGGAAGATAATAGAGACGTTTTATACCTGATGGGCCGGATAAAGGTGTTGGCTCAATCAGGACTGACCATAACCGAGGTTATGTCGATATGCATTATGCGGGGGTTGCAGCTACTTCAATATTGAGGCCACCCCATGTGGCACTTCAACGGGGAAGATGACGCCACTCGCTGCGGCCGTAAGGGGCCGGACTCAGTTGCTGCCCTAGCAAAGATTCTGTCCGATTTGTATAAGGGAGAGGAAGAGGAGTTCCTCCGCATCAAGCCACGGGATGGATTCTCCATGTACAACCCTCCAAGCTGGGTGAGTTGTCACTTCTTACCCCCATCCTCCCCAAATTTTTGTAATAAGTATTTACCTTGCTATTTCATAGCAGGAACTGTGAAAGGCTGTAAGGGAGGTCAACAGCCTACCCCCACAACCGGAGGATCCCGGCCGGGCACTTGACCCCGGCCTAGAAGAGGATCCGGACATATTTGTGGAGCTGATCAACAGGATATTCTATCAATTAAGCTGTGATAATGCCATGGTGGCCATTATAGCGGACTATCCTGGGCTGCTCCCCGCCTTGCATGTAAGTGAAACCATAGTCCCAACTTTTGAGCAGGATCCCTTTTTATGCACCTCACCTACCGTATCTGTATGGTGTTTTATAGGGAAGGTCCTCGGGACACCATGCCGAACCCGTGGCGAATCGCCAACAAGGGGCGCCGAAGTCGGGCAGGCTAAAAAGGAAGGTGGTCCGGACGGAGACGCTGGCGCAGAGGTATCATACAAAGCCTCGCTCCGTGTTATCATCTTTTAAAACATAATAACACCCATGTTTCCTAGAAGGAAAAACGCTCGCCGGACTATATCCGGAGAGGTTGCCGATCACGCCTCTACCAGACGGGCTCCAGGGCCGGACACAGAGGCGGAAGCTAATGCGGGGCACACACCGGATGCTCCTCCTACAGAGGATGCAGATAAAATATCCGCTACAAATTCCGAAGTGGAGAGCGCCATGAATCACCGGCGTCGCCGGGCCGTACTCCGTGACGCTTGTTTCTCCCAAGAGGCTTTTGATGCCTTCAACTCAGGAGACGCGTACATCCGTGCTGCTCAAAATGGTCTTGCTAGAGCCACGGATCAGTATGTAAAGGATATACGGGTAAGAAAATTTGATGCTTATATATATAGCAGTAGCCCCTGAGACTTGAAACAGTTGGCGCAACTGATTTAAGGATCGTTATTTGTGCAGGTTCTTACAGAGAAGAATACCCAATTGTCTCAAGAGCTGGAAGAGTGCAAGGCCCAGCTACGGGCCGCAGTTGCCGCATTGAAGGAGTCCGAGAAGTCCCCCTCTGGTAACACTTGTTTCAAAGAATGATAGGTACCATATAGTATGCGGCATGCCTGCAAATCTAACAATAAAAATTGTAGATGACGCCGGAGTGAATCCGAATGATCAACATGTCATACGACGGCTAAAGGCTGGCGAGCATGTGCTCACCAAAGTTAGGCAGGAGAAAAACAATCTCCAAGACGCCAATACCCAGCTGGGTGAGGAACTGAAAGATGTTCGGGCCCAGCTGGCTGACTCCGTGAAGGAGAATAAGCGGCTTCGACGCGGCATTTTCAGTAAGTGCCTTGAACAAACTGTCGAAGGAGTTTGGCGAGGAAACCTGCTAACAGAGTTATGTCTGCAGGTGTGCTAACGGGTCGTCCCGTGGAGGAGATGCTCGGGTCTGCGGGTGATCTTCTACCAGAGCTCTCATGACTGCACGAACAAGTTCGGCAGGTGATGCAGGGTATTGCCCAGGCCTTGTGGCCATCCGTCTCCCTGCCAGAAGGCCTTGGAGAGCTTGCAGAGAAGCTCAAGGGAGCGCGGCGATGCTTCCGATTATGGAAGATATTGGCCTGCCGTCAAGGTGCCAGGGAAGCCTGGGCCATCGTGAAGACGCGATATACCAAGGCTGACCCAAACCACATGGCCGAGGTCGGACCTGTGGGGCCTGATGGGAAGGAGATCCCCGTCAGTCTGGTTTATGACCAAGTGGAATTAGCCACAAAGTACTCCCAAATGGATTGTAGGCTAGACAGCTTGTTGGATGGGATAGAAGAAGAATTTGGTCAGTCTAGGTGACTGTGTGATTTAAGTGACATGTATAATGTCTCTAGCCGGATTGTAATTCATTTGTCATGGCGGACCTTTTCGCTTCGACCTTGGGACCCGATAGTCTGGAGTGTATCCGAATACCCGCTCAGTTATGTAAGAACCGAGGTATGCGTGGAAACCAGGCGTAGGGGTCATAAGTGCTTGAACAGACAAGTACCCAACTAGTTATGTTATATTACATGGATAGTAAGAAACATCTTCCAGGGAGAATAGTTCCGTTAAGGGTTCCTTTCCCTGGGTACGCATGCCCTAATGTGCATGTCCGAACTGCAAGAAGAGATGCAGGTAAAAAACATCTGGGGGCAAGTGTAAAAAATAAATAAAAGTCATCTTTTGTTCACCGACCGAATATTCCCTTAAGAACGCTAGCTTTCGGCTTCACCCAGTCTGAGGTACACATCCGGCTGACCCGGTAGTAACAATCACAGAGGTGCTCCCCTTATGCCCTAGCCGAATTAACGGGAACGTAGGGCATAAATACAAGAGACAGGCAACCCAGCTTGGCCAAAACTTAAGTCATATCGATGCATATAATGGCGAAAAAAGGTACATGCAGAAGGATAACACATGTGCGGAGAAATAAGCCCAAGAAAATAATCGAGCTTCTGTGTAAGAAGCCCCCAGGTAAAATGAGCGCGGTTAGCGCGTCAAGATTGTATAGACAAGACACAAATTAGCCTTTAAGGCCGGGAGGAGGAAGGAGAGGAAAGAGAGAGAAAACAGATAACATATATGCAAAAAATGGACAGGGGTGAGGAGACGAACATAGAGTCCGGCGCTAGGCGTAGAATCTTCGGAGTCTGGCAGCGTCCCATGGGTTTGGCTCAAGTCGATTGTCCAATGCATCCCGTAGACGGTACGCTCCGCCAGTCAGAACTTGGTCGATAATGAAGGGACCTTCCCATTTGGGCTTGAGCTTGTCCTTTTTCTTCTCTGGCAGGCGTAGAACTAATTCGCCAACGTTATAAGTTTTGGCCCGTACTTCTCTGCTTTGGTATCTTCGAGCCTGTTGCTGATAGAATGCGGAACGCGCTTTTGCCACGTCACGCTCCTCCTCGAGGGTGTCCAAACTGTCCTGCCGATCGAGCTCGACCTCTCTTTCTTCATACATGCGCATTCGAGGTGAGTCATGAATTATGTCGCAGGGCAGAACCGCCTCTGCGTCGTACACCATAAAAAACGGTGTGTATCCGGTAGTGCGATTCGGCGTGGTCCGAAGCCCCTAGAGTACGGAGTCGAGCTCCTCTACCCAGTGCGTGTTAGATTCCTTTAAGGACCGCACTAATCTGGGTTTGATGCCACTCATGATAAGACCATTTGCTCTCTCGACTTGGCCGTTAGTTTGTGGGTGATAGACAGAAGCATAATCGAGCTTGATGCCCATGTTGCTGCACCAGAGTTTTACCTCGTCGGCAGTGAAGTTCGTGCCGTTGTCAGTGATGATGCTGTGGGGGACGCCATAACGGTGTACTACCCCGGATATGAAGTCTATCACCAGCCCGGATTCAGCCGTTTTAACGGGTTTGGCTTCTATCCATTTGGTGAATTTGTCCACCATGACCAGTAAGTATTTTTTCTTATGGGTTCCCCCCTTAAGGGGTCCAACCATGTCAAGCCCCCAGACCACAAAGGGCCAGGTAATGGGTATTGTTTGTAGGGCGGTGGGCGGCATATGGCTTTGGTTTGCAAAAAGCTGGCAACCGACGCAGCGTTGGACCAAGTCCTGTGCGTCTGCCCGGGCCGTCGGCCAATAGAACCCTGTACAGAAGGCCTTACTTACGAGGATCCGGGCTGCGGCGTGGTGGCCACCGAGTCCGGCATGGATTTCTGCCAGAAGCTTCCGCCCTTCCTCTTCGGAGATGCACCTTTGAAGGACTCCGGTGGTGCTTTTCTTGTAAAGCTCTCCCTCGTGGACCTTGTAGGCTTTAGATCGCCGCATAATGCAGCGTGCCTCATTTTGGTCCTCTGGAAGTTCCTGCCTGGTTAGGTAGGCCAGGAATGGTTCAGTCCATGGGGCGATGATGGCCATTATTGCGTGGGCTGAAGGTGTTATTTCGGTGGCAGAGCCTTCGATTATGTCAGAGTGTTCGGTATCTGGCGTTGTGGCCGGGTCCGGACTATTATTACCGGTGTCCCCTTCCCATACCACGGATGGCTTAAACAGTCTTTCCAAGAAGATGTTGGGAGGGACCGCATCGCGCTTAGCGCCGATACGGGCGAGGATATCCGCCGCCTGATTGTTTTCCCGAGCCACATGGTGGAATTCGAGCCCCTCGAACTGAGCTGACATCTTGAGGACGGCGTTGCGATAAGCCGCCATTTTCGGATCCTTGGCGTCGAAGTCTCATTTATTTGGGATATTGCGAGGTTCGAGTCCCCACGCACCTCCAGGCGTTGAATGCCCATGGAAACTGCCATCCGGAGACCATGTAACAGGGCCTCGTATTCGGCTGCATTGTTGGAGTCTGTGTACAGTATTTGGAGTACATATTGGACTATATCTCCGGTAGGGGACGTCAGGATGACGCCAGCCCCTAGACCAGCTAGCATTTTAGAGCCGTCGAAGTGCATAATCCAATTGGAGTATGCGCCATACTCTTTAGGGAGTTCGGCTTCTGTCCATTCGGCGACAGAGTCGGCCAATACTTGCGACTTAATGGCTTGCCGAGGTTTATATGTTATGTCGAACGGCAGGAGCTCAATGGCCCATTTGGCAATCTGGCCCGTGGCGTCACAGTTGTTTGTTATATCATTCAGTGGCACTTCCGAGGCCACTGTAATTGAACACTCTTGAAAGTAGTGTCGTAGTTTCCGGGATGCCATGAATACCGCATATGCTATCTTTTGGTAATGCGGGTACCGTGATTTGCATGGAGTGAGGATAGTGGATACATAATATACCAGCTTTTGAAGGGGGAATTTATGTCCATCTGTTTCTCGTTCAACGACGAGCAGTGCGCTTACAACTTGATGAGTTGCCGCTATATATAGCAGCATTGGTTCGTGTAACGCCCCGGACACACCCGCCGGTGGTCGTTACTCCTGGCGGGATCTAGACTGGCCCCACAGATCAATACTTGTCTTTTCTGCACATTTTGTCCTCACTCGTGCGCACCCGGGAGCAACTTCCCGGTCGGTCACCCATCCTGACACTACTCCAAGCTGAGCACGCTTAACTTTGGAGTTCTGTCCGAATGGGCTCCCGGAAAAGAAGGAATTACTTATTGATATGAGTAGTCTATCATCCCTAATAAGCCAAGCTATCACATACACCCCCACTCAGAGGAACCGACGTCCTCGTCGGGCCACAGGAACGTTCCCTCTTGGCACAAACGTCTATGCTTCCAGTCCGGTACATGTGCCATGCCGGGTGCCACGACGGGTCACAAACGTCATGAACAACATGACCGCGCACCTGTTCGCAAACATCCGTGTAACCGCGAGGGTCGGCTCTGATACCAACTTGTAACGCCCTCGATGCGGCTATATCTCCCACATGTCGAAGCACGACTTAGAGGCATAACCGCATTTAAAGCAATGTCGCAAGTGAGGTAATCTTTACACAACCCATGTAATACATAAGGGAAAGAGATACATAGTTGGCTTACAATCGCCACTTCACACAATTACAAGAGTAAAGCATTACATCAACCAAGTACAATCAGGGTCCGACTACGGAGCCAAAATAAAAGAAGAAACCCCAAAAGCGACAAAGGTCCCCGATCGACCCCAACTGGGATCCACTACTGATCGACTGAAATGGAACAACACAATGAACAAGATCTTCATCGAGCTCCTCCTTGAGCTCGGGTGCGTCACCTGCATGGTTTCTTCGGCACCTGCAAACTGGTTTTGGAAGTATCTGTGAGTCACGGGGACTCAGCAATCTCACACCCGCGAGATCAAGACTATTTAAGCTTAAAGGTAGGGCAGGGTAGTGAGGTGGAGCTGCAGCAAGCAACTAGCATATATGGTGGCTAACCTACGCAAATGAGAGCGAGAAGAGAAGGCAAAAGCACGGTCGAACAACTAAGATCAAGAAGTGATCCTGAAACTACTTACGTCAAGCATAACTCCAACACCGTGTTCACTCCCGGACTCCGCCGAGAAGAGACCATCACGGTTACACACGCGGTTGGTGTATTTTAATTAAGATCAACTTTGGGTTTTCTACAACCGGACATTAACAAATTCCCATCTGCCACATAACCGCGGGCACGGCTTTCGAAAGTTCAAACCCTGTAGGGGTGTCCCAACTTAGCCCATTATAAGCTCTCGCGATCAACGAAGGATATTCCTTCTCCCCGGGAAGACCCGATCAGTCTCGGAATCCCGGCTACAAGACATTTCGACAGTAATAAAACAAGTCCAGCAAAACTGCCCGATGCGCCGACATCCTGATAGGAGCTGCACATATCTCGTTCTCAGGGCAACACCGGATAAGCGAAGCGTACAGGTACCAACATAACCCAAGTTGCCAAGGGACGGTCCCGCACGGTGCTCTAGTTTGGACCAACACTTAGACAAGCATTGGCCCGGGGGGCTAAATAAAGATGACCCTTTGGTTAATTACTCCCAAGGGAAAATAGGTGGTGGTGAGGCAAATGGTAAAACCAAGGTTGGGCCTCGCTGGAAAAGTCTTATTCAAAGCGAACTGTCAAGGGGGTCCCATAAATCACCCGACCGCGTTAGGGACGCAAAAATCCGGGAACATAACACCGATATGACGGAAACTAGGGCGGCAAGAGTGGAACAAAACACCAGGCATAAGGCCGAGCCTTCCACCCTTTACCAAGTATATAGATGCATTAATTAAATAAGATATATTGTGATATCCCAACAAGTAAACATGTTCCAACAAGGAACAACATCTCCATGTTCCAACAAGGAACAAACTTCATCTCCACCTGCAACTAACAACGCTATAAGAGGGGCTGAGCAGAGCGGTAACATAGCCAAACAACGGTTTGCTAGGACAAGGTGGGTTAGAGGCTTGGTTTGACAATATGGGAGGCATGATAAGCAAGTGGTAGGTATCGCAGCATAGGCATAGCAAAAGAGCGAGCAATCTAGCGAGCAAAGATAGAAGTGATTTCGAGGGTATGGTCATCTTGCCTGAGATCCCGCAAGGAAGAAGAACGAGTCCATGAAGAAGACAAATGGACGAAGTCGAACGAATCCTCACAACTCCGGAACGAAACTGAAGCTAACGCGAGAAGCAACTCGGAAACAAACAAACAACATAGTAAACAACCATCACATACACATGGCATGATGCACAATCAAGTATGATGCATGTCCGGTTTAAATAAGCATGGCATGGCCAAATGCAACAGACAATTCTACAAATTAAGTGGAGTTCAATATGCAACTCCGTTGCATATTGACGAAACACCACATCAATTATTTAGTTCTCTCTCGTCTATGTATCCAACAATGTTAAATGTTGATTAACATGGCAAGAGGTGAAGAATATGAAAACTATCTATCTAGGCAAGTTTAAATGAGGCCGGAACAACAAACAACAATTCCGGAAAATCCCCATGTGCAAATTTTAGAGTTGGTACTGTTCTGCCCTAAACACAATTTTAGAGTTGTTAAACATGCAAATTAATGCCAACATGTTAAACTAGGCATTTTTCTACCCCATTTACATATAAAGTTTATTTAAATCGGAGCTACGGTTATTAAGTTATGAAATAAATCATTTTAACATGGCATTTAGCAAAATAAATGCAAACAACAATTTTAAGCATTTTAAATGTTGTTATCATGATGCGGATGACAATATCAAGTTTTATGCAATTTTTTATGAAAATGTTGATAAGAGCATTAAGAAGCATTTGTCATCGTGGCGGAAAGAAAGTGTGCCACGGCAACGAATCCAAAAATGGTGCCACGGCAACATATCGGTTCCGGTACTCATGAAGATACCGGTGCAAAAGGAAACGTGGCGAGAGCGTGACACGTGATAGAAGGTGGGGTGATCCCGGTTACCGGGTTCCCACGAGTTAGAGGCATGGAAACGAGTGACAATTCGGATACGGTGCAAACGGTGCAAAACTCGAGCAGCTCAAACATCGCAAGCATTCGTTCACGGACGTCGTCTCAGGGTTATACCTTCGGAGCGTGCAAAGGAGACGGTTCTCGTTCATAGAGGGAACTAGAGGAAGTAGTCGTTCTCGGGCGTCGAGGGAAGTAGTGGTTCACGCGACGGTAGTCGAAGTAGTCGTTCTCACACGCTCTAGGGTCGACGGTAGAGGTACTCGTGATCTTGGCGGCGGTAGACGTTCACGTTCGTTACAGAGAGGTACTTGATGACTCCAACGTCTTCGGGGCGACGGTAGTAGTACACGGTCCACGAGACGTCGATTGTTCGGGGTCCGATTTGCGGGTCTTGCCGACATGAAGGGGTACTTGGCGTTTTGTAGAGGTACTCTCGATCTTGGCGACGGTAGGCGAACTTGGCGTTCCGGAGAGGGTACTTGCCGGATCCACAACACTGTGACCGTTCGTGGCAGGGGAACTTGATGTTCACGGGTCTTCCAAAAACGTCGTGGTACTTGGCGTCCTTGGCGATTCCGGGGACGGCGGTAGAGGTACTTGACGTGTCCCCATGTAGTCATACACTTGTCGGAGAGGATCTTGGCGCATCCAAAGTGAAGCATCACAAAAGGGCCTCGGTTCTTGGTGGTCAGCGAACAGGGGCCGACGGTGGTGGTGGAGCAGAACACCAAGAGGCAGGGCGTCGGCGAGGGAGACGGGACGCGCACAGCAGAGGCCAGCGGTGGCGCATGTCCACGGCACACGCGAGGACGAGCAGGACGTCGAGGAGGGCAGCAGAGGCGACGGGCGGAGCAGAGGGCCAAGGCCATGGCGCGCGGAGGAGAAGCAGGGCCAGGAGCGACGCGGGAGGAAGCAGGGGCGACGCTTGGGGCTCGGGATGGCGCTCGGCAAAAGGAGCAGCTTCGGCGATGGCGCTCGCCAGCGCGACGCCGAAGACGGCAGGGGGCGAGGAGGATGGCCGGGGTGCATAGAGCGACGACGGTCGCCGGAGGCGAGGACGCGGGGTCGAGGCAGAGGACGAAGCAGGAGGATAGGCGGCGCGGGAGGAGTCTTGGTCGTCACCGGCGACGAGAACAAAGCCGTGCGCGGGGCGCCACTCCTTTGGCGCAGGGCGATGCAAAGGCACAGAGGGGTGAGGAGATCGGGCGCGGGCGCCATGGGGAGATGACGACGCGGAGGAGGGGAGGCTGCAGCGGCAGCGCTGGCCGTCGAGGGAGAGGGGCGATGGGATCGAGCGCGTCCTCCTGGCGCTGGCTGTGTGCGTGCGTGTGTATGGCGGCGGAGTGGGAGGACGAGGGAGCGAGGAGAGGGATCGAGGGGAGATGGGGATCGGGCTCTCTGGCGGCTAGGGTTAGGAGGGGGTCGACGGGGCCTTGGGCCAACTGGGCCGGCCTGAGATCTTGGCTGGGCTGCTCTCCCTCTCTCTTATTTTCTTTAAAAGAAAAGTATTAGAGAGAAGAAAAGGAAGAGAGGGTTAGGAAAAGAATTTGGGCACGCGGACAATTTTCCCGGACTCACAAAAATGCACTTGTCCCAAGAAAATAGAAGTGAGCATGATTGCAAGATTTAAATTCAAATTCATTTGAATTTAATTCAAATGGTTTGAATAGGAAGTGAGGGTTGGAAAGGTCCAAAAATGTTGAACATTTAGGAAGAGCTCCGGAAAATGATGAAAGAAATTATGGGCAAGGTTAGAGGCCAAGAATTAAGATAACAAAGGCATGGGATATTTTGCAAGTGTGTTATGGTTAATTCCAAATAAATGGAATAATTTTATTATAGCTCCCTAATAATATTGAGAGGCTTTAATATGTTATAAAGAGAAATCACGAGTGAATTCCCTCGATTTAAATGGACCAAAGATCCATGCAATTTATTTAGTTGAGAAGCAAAAGATTTATGACATGATGCAATGCACATGATGTAAAGATATGAAATGCATGACACGCAAGCAAAAGACGAGGCAACAACAGCAACTAAGCGGAGGACACCTGGCACAACAGTCTCGGGGCGTTACAACACTCCACCACTACGAGAGGATCTCGTCCCGAGATCTAGGATGGCACCGGATAGAAAACGGAAGAAGAAGAGGAGAGGTAAAACTAAGTTGCTTCTTTGACAAATGAGTGAAACCAAAGAACCTTGAGAGGTTGAGCAAAATGAAAGAAAGAATACCATGGAGATGAACGAAATGAAATACTCCGTTGGACAATGAACAAGGAATACGGCGAGAAAGAAGAGCTTAAGTGACAAGATAGACGTTGAAACCACTCCGGTTAAAACAAGATAGAGAAGGAATAAGAATGAAATAATTTGGGTAGCACTCCGACTGAAAATGGAAGGAATTGAACATGAACTTGACAAGATGAGAGGATACTTGATAAAATCAACAGCACACTGCCTCCGGAACTATTCAAAGAATGGCACAAGGGGTAAGAAAGATTTCAGACGGCACTCCGGTTGAGAAGGGGGGCAAAACTTGATACGATGAAAGAACTTGAATGAGAGCACAACACTCCGGTTAAATGGATAAGCAAGGAAAAGAACATGATCTTGGCAAAACGAGACGATGGGAGAAAAGGGCACATCGCAATGCCTCCAGACGAAATGCAAGAATGGAATCAAAAGAACGGAGAAGAAAACCACATGTCTACCTCAAATGAATTTGAGAGAGCATCCTTAAAACAAGGATAGAACGGAGTTGTTGGAAAACCAACAACGAAAGAATATGATCCTCGTGGGCTTATGGAGAACGTCTCAAAATTATGAGGTGAAATTCTGCCACCAACGGAAACAAATGATTGGATTGATATCAACAAGGGGACGAGAAACTTATTTCATCGAGAGGACAAATGAGAAACTTGGGTCATTTATAATCACCATAATTAGCAACATTCCTTAGGGAAGGCTTTAGGTGAAATATGACACAAGATAAATCCAACGAAGAGATTGGTGGTTTTAGAATGTCTCATTCTTAATAACATGTGAGTCATGAGACATGAACTCCAATTATCAAGAATGACATAATACCACCTTGAATGATACGGTTGAAAGGATTGCACTTTAAAATGCAAGATGAAGAAATGCTTGAACTCCTCCAAACAAAACAAGTGTTAAGCACCCTGTTTAATTTAGAGTATAGCTTGGCGGATCTTAACTCCGAGAGAAAACTTGAAGAACAATTGAAGACTGAAAAGGGTCCTTGATAAACCACCATGTAGAGCCTCCATGAAGAACTCCGGTAATAAAAGGATGATAGGAAGAAAGAGAAGTTGAACACAAGGTGAAGCCTTGCCATGATTTAGATGGAGCTTCAGGATGCTATAACCGAGAAAACTTGGAGCTCCGGAAAGAAAGATGAACAAATGAAATCAAGAATTTTGATGAACATCCGGAATAAGGCATTGAATTTACTCAATGAAACAAGAATAATAATTACACTATACTCATCCTTCACCAATTAAATTGATGACAAGCAATGGATTTGGCATACTACTTATTCTTGTAGGAAGGATTAAGAGATATATAGCACAAACTTGGAGAAGGTATTGATAGAACCACCGGTTGGATTTGGAAACAACGAATGAATCTATATGATAACGAAGGAAGAAGGATCTTGAACGAACCACCGTAAGAATTGAAAATGGACGAAGAAAAGATAAAGAAACACCGGGAAGAATTAGCAAATGAACGAAGATGCTTGCTAGGATTTAGATACATGAGAACGAAGAGATCATGAACTGATTAGAGTATATTTGAACGACGCACCGGTAGGATTTGGAGAACGAGGGCTGAAAGCTTGAATGAATAATTCTTCTGAAATGATGGCCTTCGGAGAATCAAACTAAAAAGACTCCTGAAATGCTCCGGATGGGTGAAAAGAATTCTCACAATCGAAATAGTTATGAGAGGGTGGCATCAAGCTAGAACCATGAATCTTGAAGAGAATGGAGCAAGATTTAAGAGAAACTCTTCTTCGGTCTTCAAATGTTGAGAGTGACGATGAGAAACACCATGAATTGATGAGACACTCCGGAATAATGAAGAATAGAAAGATTGAACCAACGATGAAAAGAATGTGAAAGATCTTGGAGAAAGACATGACTGATGAAAATTCATTCTTACGCCAAACTTTGAAATGAATTTGGGAATTGCTCCGGGAAAATTAGAAGAGTCAGGTAAGATCCTGAGAAAAGACCTGTGGGTTAGGGCCCACTCAAAAGAAACACCGTTGAACGATTGCTTGAAAGGGAGATTGCACCGGTTGAATTAAATGGCTTGAATGAGATAGCATCCTCAAAAGAAATTGAGTGCATTGAGAATCTAAACTTGAATATTCTGAGATATCTTCATCACTCCGGAACAATTGAATAGAGAGAGGTGAATGATTAAGAGATACACCGGCATAAGAAAGCACTTGAAATGAGAAAAGGAATATGATAAATACTGAAAGCTTGAATTGAAACCACCGGAGAAGAAAAGAATGACGAATGATGAACTTGAAACTCCTGACCATCTTCATGATAATCACCGAATAAGAACATTGAAGGAAAGAATGAAGAAACTCCCATCAATAAAAACGATACTTGATTGAGAAATCTGAGTCCTTGAAGAAATAAGGGTGGGAGGGCGGGAAAACAAAGACAACTTGGAACGGATGAAGCAAACACTGTTGAGAAGAACTGATAATTGATCTTGCGAATGTTGAAGTGATCGGATCCACTTGAAGAGAGACACACCGGTTGAAAAAGAATTAACATGATAACCTCGATGATCAAGAAGGATTAGTATTCACATAGCAATATGCGAACACCATTTAGGGAAAAGTATGGATTCAACACTTGACTTCGAAGCAACTCGAATACCACAAAACGGAACAAAAACAAAGGATTTGGCTTGCAGAATAAGCCGGAAACAAACATATGATAGATCCCATATCGTATCAAGTGTCTGTTGGAAAGATATCCTACGAGATACTTGAATTCCCACCTATAAACTGCCGAAACTTTCTGGTTATGCAATCAGGTGTTGGGGATACAGGGGACACAAAATATATCACCCAAACTAACAATACCTAGATCCAGCTGTATCCATCCTTCAACACATAACCAAGAAAACTCTGGAAATCGTCTACCTCAACCTTCGAAAAGCATCCGTTGTACGAGTTATGGCAATACTCCCGCACTCGCCTCAGTACTAGGCTATCAGGGTTATCTCACCAACAACTGTACAAAAGAGATTTTCGATGTCGGCGTACTAAACTCGGGTATTCCAGAACTGTAACGATAAAATTATGACGACAACACCTCAGAGCTCAACTCCCCGGGACACCTCCACTAAACCCCTGCTGACAGGAGGCACCAAGACAATGTTGTCATCACAAAACCATCGGAACGATTCTAAGATACCCGCGTGATCCTAAAATTTCTTTTAGTGAAATTTGAGAAGAGAAGAGTCAAAACTCTACGTCAGGATGCCTTACCAGAGCGATGAGGATACTGGGAAGTAAAAAGAATTCCTAAACTCTCCGATACATAATTCCTAAATGACTCAAAACATTTTTTCTAGACACAACTCGGCCGCTAAAAACGATCAATCAGTGGGGGCTCCTAAGGTCGGGGAAGGCTCTGATTACCAACTTGTAACGCCCCGGACACACCCGCCGGTGGTCGTTACTCCTGGCGGGATCTAGACTGGCCCCACAGATCAATACTTTTCTTTTCTGCACACTTTGTCCTCACTCGTGCGCACCCGGGAGCAACTTCCCGGTCGGTCACCCATCCTGACACTACTCCAAGCTGAGCACGCTTAACTTTGGAGTTCTGTCCGAATGGGCTCCCGGAAAAGAAGGAATTCCTTATTGATATGAGTAGTCTATCATCCCTAATAAGCCAGGCTATCACAGTTCGCCGATGCTTGGCGCGGCCAGGATTGGGTTTGTGGCCAAGATGGCCTTTATGTCTTCCAGTCCGGTCGTGGCTGCGTCCGTCCACTCGAAGTGTTCGGTGCGCCGAAGGAGGCAATAAAGCGGTAATGCCTTTTCACCTAATCGGGAGATAAAGCGGCTTAGGGCCGCCATGCATCCAGTTAATTTCTGGATTTGCTTGAGGTCAGTTGGGATGGCCAACTGTGACAGGGCTCGGATTTTAGCCGGATTTGCTTCAATTCCTCTATTGGAGACGATAAAACCCAGGAGCTTTCTGGCGGGCACGCCGAAAACGCATTTTTCCGGGTTGAGCTTGATGTCGTATGTTTGGAGATTGTCGAACGTGAGCCTCAAGTCGTCTATTAAAGAGTCGACGTGTCTAGTTTTAACGACCACATCGTCTACGTATGCCTCCACTATTTTGCCGATCTGCTTTTCCAGACATGTCTGAATCATGCGTTGATACGTTGCACCAACATTTTAAAGCCCAAAAGGCATTGTGTTGAAACAGAAGGGGCCGTATGGTGTGATAAATGCCGTTGCGGCTTGGTCGGACTCCGCCATCTTTATTTGGTGGTAGCCGGAGTATGCGTCGAGGAAGCACAACGAGTCGTGTCCTGCGGTAGCGTCGATAATTTGATCGATGCGGGGGAGGGGGAAGAGATCCTTTGGGCAAGCCTTGTTGAAGTCCTTGAAATTGACGCATAGGCACCAGGATTTGTCCTTCTTAGGTACCATCACCAGGTTTGCTAGCCAGCCCGGGTGTTTTATTTCTTTGATGAATCCGGTCTCCAATAACTTGGCTAATTCCTCTCCCATAGCTTGTCTCTTAGGCTCAGAGAAACACCGAAGAGTTTGCTTGACCGGCTTGAATCCTTTTATAATGTTAAGGCTATGCTCGGCCAACCCGCGTGGGATTCCTGGCATATCCGATGGATGCCATGCAAATATGTCCCAATTGTCGCGCAGGAACTCCCGTAGTGCGGCGTCCACAACGGGGTTTAACTGTGCCCCGATGGAGGCTATTTTTGTAGGGTCCGTTGGGTGGACTTGGAATTTGACTGTTTCATCCGCTGGTTTGAAAGAGGTGTACTTGGATCTTTTGTCGAGTATCACATCATCCCTGTCCACGGTGGAGCGTAGCGCAGTTAACTCCTCTGCCGCGAGGGCTTCGGATAATGCCTCGAGGGCCAGTGCGGCTGTTTTGTTTTCGGCGCGGAGTGCTATGTCCGGAGCACTAGCTAGAGTGATGATTCCATTGGGTCCAGGCATTTTGAGCTTCATGTACCCGTAATGGGGTATGGCTTGGAAGATCGTGAACGCCTCCCGCCCTAAAAGGGCATGGTATCCGCTACTGAACGGGGCCACTTGGAATGTGATTTCTTCGGACCTGTAATTCTCCGGCGTGCCGAATACCACATCTAGTGTGATTTTCCCAGCGCAACGTGCTTCCCGAATGGGGATGATTCCTGTGAAGGTTGTGCTGCTTTGCTCAATGCGGTTCCTGTCTACTTCCATTTTTTGAAGAGTTTCCTCATAAATGAGGTTTAATCCGCTGCCGCCGTCCATGAGCACTTTGGTGAGCCGACAGCCGTCCGCAATTGGGCTAAGGACCAATGCGGCTGGTGCTCGGGTTGTTCGGAATTTAGGTTCGTCACTGCATTGAAGGTGATAGCCGTGTCGCTCCATGGATTTATTTCTGCCACCTGGCAGATTTCGGCAAGGCTGCGGAGTGCTCGCTTGCGCCTATTATTTGAGGGGAATGTCTCGAAGACTGTTAACACAGTGTTGTAATCCACGGGATGGTGTTCTATGGTATTTTGAATGAGGAGATCCTCACCGCTTTTGGCCGCCTGCCGGAGTACCCAACATGCTCTAAGGCTGTGTGTTGGTATGGTATCCGTTGTACTTTGAATTTTGCAGGGTCCGTTAAGCCATCCCTCCAACACGGTTCCACGCCCTATAGTGGGCTTTTGCTTTTTTGTAATTAAATCAGGCGACTTACGAGGATGCGCCCTTTTAATTCGGACTGGGTGTTTAGTCAGGGCCGGATTATCCAATTTTGTTTCGGTTTTCCAGGCACTTTCCATCACACAGTACTTCCGTACTATGGCTGCCAAGTCAGCGAAGTGTGCTATGCCACGGCGACTTATGGCGTTAAGGATTCCCTTGTCCGTGCAATTATTGCAGAAGAATGAGATTGCGTCTTCCTCGCGACAGTCCTTGACCTTGTTCATTACAAGGAGGAATCTGGCCCAATAGTGATGTACTGTTTCCTGGGGCTCTTACCTAATGTGGGAGAGATCGCTTATATCTGGATGGGTGGATGGATTTAAGTCCGAACCCTGACCCGATCTGAGACCCAGGGGCAGGGGAGTTTCCGATCTTGGAAGTTCGGGCTCCGGGATGTTGCCCGATAGGTCTGGCCCACTGCCTGATTTTAGGTTCGAGGCTTGGGCGACGTCCTTCCGTAAACGGGTATCCGGCTCGGAGAGCTCGGCAATCTGGACATAGTTTGTCCTCAAGATAGAGGAAGAATTGCCGCATTGTTCCTCCACCACCGCTATCTGATGGGTGACCGGCGGAGAGTTAATCTCCCTTTGGTCGGGTTTAAGCCCAATCCGATCATAGTCCATAGCGACTCCCAAAGCGGCGATGCGATCCAAGAGCTCGTTTAGGGAAGAGAGCTCCATTGGATCCATCTGCTCGGCCAGTTCCGAGCCGACGTGGAGGCTGTTTTTGATGACCCGAGAAGCCATCGTCGGCGCAACAGCCGAACAGGCGGTCATGACGAAACCGCCAAGCCGGAGGGTTTGGCCGACAGTAGGGCTCCCCCAGAGGTAACGTTGTCCTTGACAACGAGACGAGGCATCCTTCCTTGCGGTGACGGCACAGTGGAACTCTCAATGAAAGCACCAACGTCGGTGTCAAAACCGGCGGATCTCGGGTAGGGGGTCCCGAACTGTGCGTCTAAGGCGGATGGTAACAGGAGGCAGGGGACACGATGTTTACCCAGGTTCGGGCCCTCTCGATGGAGGTAATACCCTACTTCCTACTTGATTGATCTTGATGATATGAGTAGTACAAGAGTTGATCTACCACGAGATTGTAGAGGCTAAACCCTAGAAGTTAGCCTCTGGTATGATTGTTGTTACCTTACGGGCTAAACCCTCCGGTTTATATAAACACCGGAGGGGGCTAGGGTTACACAGAGTCGGTTACAAGGGAAGAGATCTACATATCCGTATCGCCAAGCTTGCCTTCCACGCCAAGGAGAGTCCCACCCAGACACGAGACGAAGTCTTCAATCTTGTATCTTCATAGTCCAACAGTCCGGCCAAAGGATATAGTCCGGCTGTCCGGATACCCCCTAATCCAGGATCCCTCAGGCGCACCCAGGGGGGTAGGCGCGCCCCCCTACCTCGTGGCTTCCTGGTAGCTTTCTTGATGTAGGGTCCAAGTCCTCTGGATCACGTTCGTTCCGAAAATCACGTTTCCGAAGGTTTCATTCCGTTTGGACTCCATTTGATATTCTTTTTCTGCGAAACTCTGAAATAGGCAAAAACAACAATTCTGGGCTGAGCCTCCGGTTAATAGGTTAGTCCCAAAAATAATATAAAAGTGTATAATAAAGCCCAATAATGTCCAAAACAGAAGATAATATAGAATGGAGCAATCAAAAATTATAGATACATTGGAGACGTGTCAGAAAGGCATATGAAACATATATAATTTCAGATTTATGATATTCAAATCATTCAACCATTTACTCATAGGATATAAGTGAAGCACACGAGTAAATGACAAACTACTCCAAAAAGATATAAGTGAAGATCAATGAGTAGTTAAATAATTATGTAGCTATGTGAAGACTCTGTCATTTAAGAATTTTAGATCTTGGGATATTATTCAAACAGCAAGCAAAAGAAAAATAAAACGACATTTCAAGGATAGCACTCATCATGTGAAGAAGCAAAAACTTAGGCTCAACCGATACTAACCGATAATTGTTGAAGAAGAAAGGTGGGAGGCCTACCGGGGCATCCCCAAGCTTAGATGCTTGAGACTTCTTTAAATGTTATCTTGGGGTGCCTTGGGCATCCCCAAGCTTGAACTTTTGCGTCTCCTTAATTCCTTTTATATCACGGTTTCATAAATCTCGAAAGCTTCATCCACACCAAACTCAACAAGAACTCGTGAGATAAGTTAGTATAAACCAATGCAAAAACCTTATCATTTTCAACTGTAACAAATCACTAAAATTATTATTCAACATTGCATACTAAATGCCTCTGCATATTTAATACTCCTATCCTCAAATAGAATCATTAAACAAGCAAACATATGCAAACATAACAGCAATCTGCCAAAATAGTACAATCCGTAAAGAATGCAAGATTCATCATACTTCCCTAACTCCAAACATTATGAAATTATACCACACTGTAGAAATTTATCAGAGCTCAATATGCAAAAAAATTCAACATTTTATCATATTCTGACTTTTCTAGGGAATTTTTGCAACAACGGTAAACTTTCTGTTTTGAAACAGCAACATGTATACTTGCAAAATAAGCATGGTAAAGGCTATCCTTGACATTTTTATTGAAAATAGAGATGCAAAACATTATTCTAAATAACATAAAGCAAATACTAACAAAATAAAATGACGCTCCAAGCAAAACACATATCATGTGGTGAATGAAAATATAGCTCCAAGTAAAGTTACCGATGAACGAAGACGAAAGAGGGGATGCCATCCGGGGCATCCCCAAGCTTAGGCTCTTGGTTGTCCTTGAATATTACCTTGGAGTGCCTTAGGCATCCCCAAGCTTAGGCTCTTGCCACTCCTTATTCCATAGTCCATGGAATCTTTACCCAAAACTTAAAAACTTCACAACACAAAACTCAACAGAAAATCTCATGAGCTCCGTTAGCGAAAGAAAACAAACCACCACTTAAAGTACTGTAATTAACTCATTATTTATTTATATTGGTGTTAAACCTACTCTATTCCAACTTCTCTATGGTGCATACCCTCTGATACTAGCCATAGATTCATCAAAATAAGCAAACAACACACGAAAAACAGAATCTGTAAAAAACAGAACAGTCTGTAGTAATCTGTATCTAACGCAAACTTCTGTAACTCATAAAAATCTACCAAAATAGGAAGACCTAGATAATTTGTGCATTGATCTACTGAAATTGGAATCAGTATTTTATCACATTCTGGTGATTTTTAAAAATTGTTTTCGTGAGCAAAAAGTTTCTGTCTTTTTCAGCAAGATCAAACAATTATCATCCAAGAAGATCCTATAGGTCCTACTTGGCACAAACACTAATTAAAACATAAAACCACATCTAACCAGAGGCTAGATGATATATTTATTACTAAACAGGAACAAAAATCAAGGAACAAAAATAAAATTGGGTTGCCTCCCAACAAGCGCTAACGCTTAATGCCCCTAGCTAGGCATGATGATTTCAATGATGCTCACCTAAAAGATAAGAATTGAAACATAAAGAGAGCATCATGAAGAATATGACTAGCACATTTTAGTATAACCCACTTCCTATGCATAGGGATTTTGTGAGCAAACAACTTATGGGAACAATAATCAACTAGCATAGGAAGGCAAAACAAGCATAACTTTAAAACTTTAAGCACATAGAGAGGAAACTTGATATTATTGCAATATGTAGAAGCATGTGATCCTCTCTCATAATAATTTTCAGTAGCATCATGAATGAATTCAACCATATAACCAGAATATAAAGCATTCTTTTCATGATCTACTTGCATAGAAATTTTACTACTCTCCACATAAGCAAATTTATTCTCACCAATAGTAGTGGGAGCAAACTCAACAAAATAACTATCATGTGAAGCATAATCCAATTGAAAATTAAAATCATGATGACAAGTTTCATGGTTATCTTTATTATTTATAGCATATGTGTCATCACAATAATCATCATAAATAGGAGGCATGCTTTCATCATAATAAATTTGCTCATCAAAACTTGGCGGACTAAACATATCATCTTCATCAAACATAGCATCCCCAAGCTTGTGGCTCTGCATATCATTAGCATAATAGGTATTCAAAGAATTCATACTAACAACATTGCAATCATGCTCATCATTCAAATATTTTATGCCAAGCATTCTATGTAATTCTTCTTCTAGTACTTGAGCACAATTTTCCTTCCCATCATTTTCATGAAAGACATTAAAAAGATGAAGCATATGAGGCACCCTTAATTCCATTTTTTGTAGTTTACTTTTATAAACTAAACTAGTGATAAAACAAGAAACTAAAAGATTCGATTGCAAGATCTAAAGATATACCTTCAAGCACTCACCTCCCCGTCAACGGCGCCAGAAAAGAGCTTGATGTCTACTACACAACCTTCTTCTTATGGACGTTGTTGGGCCTCCAAGTGCAGAGGTTTGTAGGACAGTAGCAAATTTCCCTCAAGTGGATGACCTAGATTTATCAATCCGTGGGAGGCATAGGTTGAAGATGGTCTCTCTCAAACAACCCTACAACCAAATAACAAAGAGTCTCTTGTGTCCCCAACACACCCAATACAATGGTAAATTGTATAGGTGCACTAGTTCGGCGAAGAGATGGTGATACAAGTGCAATATGGATGGTAGATATAGGTTTTTGTTATCTGAAAATATAAAAACAGCAAGGTAACTAATGATAAAAGTGAGCACAAACGGTATTGCAATGCTAGGAAACAAGGCCTAGGGTTCATACTTTCACTAGTGCAAGTTCTCTCAACAATAATAACATAATTCGATCATATAATAGTCCCTCAACATGCAACAAAGAGTCACTCCAAAGACACTAATAGAGGAGAACAAACAAAGAGATTATGGTAGGGTACGAAACCACCTCAAAGTTATCCTTTTTGATCGATCTATTCAAGAGTCCGTAGTAAAATAACATGAAGCTATTCTTTCCGTTCGATTTATCACAGAGTTCGTACTAGAATAACACCTTAAGACACAAATCAACCAAAACCCTAATGTCACCTAGATACTCCAATGTCACCTCAAGTATCCGTGGGTATGATTATACGATATGCATCACACAAACAAAGTACTTCAAAGAGTGCCCCAAAGTTTCTATCGGAGAGTCAAGACGAAAACGTGTGCCAACCCCTATGCATAAGTTCACAAGGTCACTGAACCCGTAAGTTGATAACCAAAACATACATCAAGTGGATCACGTGATATCCCATTGTCACCACAGATAAGCACATGCAAGACATACATCAAGTGTTCTCAAATCCTTAAAGACTCAATCTGATAAGATAACTTCAAAGGGAAAACTCAATCCATTACAAGAGAGTAGAGGGGGAGAAACATTATAAGATCCAACTATAATAGCAAAGCTCACGATAAATCAAGATCGTACCAAATCAAGAACACAAGAGAGAGAGAGAGAGAGATCAAACACATAGCTACTGGTACATACCCTCAGCCCCGAGGGTGAACTACTCCCTCCTCGTCATGGAGAGCGCCGGGATGATGAAGATGGCCACCGGTGAGGGATTCCCCTCTTCGGCAGGGTGCCGGAATAGGGTCCCGATTGGTTTTTGGTGGCTACAGAGGCTTGCAGCGTCGGAACTCCCGATCTATTCTGTTCCTCGATGTTTTTAGGGTATATGGACATATATAGGCGAAAGAAGTCGATCAGGGGAGCCACGAGGGGCCCACCAGGGTGGGGGCGCGTCCAGGGGGGTAGGGCGTGTCTCCCTACCTCATGGCTTCCTCGAAGCTTCCCTGACGTCTACTCCAAGTCTCCTAGATCGCTTTCGTTCCAAAAATAACTCTACCGAAGGTTTCATTCCGTTTGGACTCCGTTTGATATTCCTTTTCTTCGAAACACTGAAATATGCAAGAAAACAACAATTTGGGCTGGGCCTCCGGTTAATAGGTTAGTCCCAAAAATAATATAAAAGTGTTTAGTAAAGCCCATAAACATCCAAAACAGATAATATAATAGCATGAATACTTCATAAATTATAGATACGTTGGAGACGTATCAGTGCAGCCGGTGGTGGTTGTGGAAGGCGCGCAAGCACTTCATTGAATTTGTTATCGAGCTTTGTTTCGAATGTCTTCTCGAAGCCAGTTATCTTATCCATGGCCTCCTCAAAATTGTTCAGCACATCTTGCACCTGTTTAGTCATCATTTGCTGAAATTTATCATGCAACTCTTTATTCGTCATGTTCTCCCAGTCAATCTCATCGACTTGTGATCCTGCCATGGTTAGCAGCAATAAAAACAGACAAGAATATGATCCTACAGACTACTAGAAAATGGTGGTGGTGGGGCGTCATAAATCCGTCAAGCAAATCTCAAATTCTTACCAGTTCTTACCAAGCAGCAGGTGGTGATCGGCAACCGTTGTAGTCAAAACTCGCAAAGCTTGGATAAAGCGATTACCAGGGAGAGTCAAACGCACGATGTAGATGTATGTGGACATGAGAAGGCTTATAATATGGTAGCAAAAAAGGTCAGCAATAATCAATTCAGATATGCAAAATTGAATAAACGATCAACGACGGTACTGTGCTGGTCCTAGGCTAGACCGTACTAGAGACGCGAGCCTAGAACACGAATAAAATCACGGTGCTGCACGTAAACAAGGGAAAAGCACACTCTGGATTATTTTTTCCCTCTGTTTTTTTGGCGCTCTTTTTTTTTGCGCTCCTTTTTTTATCTTTCTTTTGCGAAAAATCACTATAATGACGAGTGTCTCAAAACTCTTCCCAGGTCAAGATGACAGGATGGGCACAAATTTTTTTGACTATTTTTTCGGAAATTAGGGCAGCGACGACGAAAAAGTGCGACAAAAAATCACTATGATGGCACGTGGCTCAAAAGACTCAGAAAAGCCTAAAAATAGGATAGGGAAAAATATTTTTGGTCGCCGAAATTTTGGCCTAAAAACTGCCCGGGAGTCTCCAGACTTTTTTTTTTCGAAACCTACTCAGGCAAGGAAACACGAATCGGAAAATAAAATGATCTCGAAAACAAACCTAATATGGAAAGGACTCGGATTGGTGGTGGATATATGATGGTAAGATATGACAGTGGTGGTGGTATATGGCAGGGGTGGTGGTATATGGATACGGATTGGTGATGGTATATGGATACGGATTGGTGATGGTATATGGATACGGATTGGTGGCGGATAAGTGGTGGTGGTAGATGGCAGGAGCGATGACGATGGTGCGGCGGCGGCGTGACAACTTGTGAACAGAACTCGAAACTCTAAGGAAAACTAGACGCTAAGACCAGCAATTTGACACGACGATGCAACCGCAAATTCAACAAAGCAAAATACTGTAAAAACTATGCAAAGGCCTAGACTGGTTCGGATATGATGAACTAACCCTAAAAAAATTTTGTGGGCTTTTTCGTGGACTATAGGTATGAAGAACAGACTCGATCTAAACTACGAAAACTGTAAAATCTCACCGAGCAACCTAGCTTTAATACCACTTGGTAGAGGCAAAGGTGTCCCGACTTTCGATGAGATGGTGGCTATCGTTTTGGAGGAAGTCGACTTTGACGATCCGACTACGAACGTGCGAGGACGTCGCGCCTTAGCAATTGCTAAACCAACTCCGAGAGGTTATTGACCACGCCGGAGCACGATCAACCTGACCACGAAGGTCTGTTTTCTGCAGGCAAACGAAGAACAATCAAGAAACTAAGATTGAAATCTGGATATTGTGAATATAAGAGGAAAGCTTTATTGATCAAGGTGGGGTTCTGTGACGCCTTTGTCTGGTCGTTGAACACAAACGAAGTACGCGAAGTTGCAATTATGGCGAACTTTAATCTAAACAAAACCCAAAGTCTAAACGGTGCCCTAAGGGCTGTATATATGGAGGAAGAGGGGGTGAATTTCGTGGCCCTTGGGGAAGGGGTCCGAAACCAACCCTATCTCTTGTTTCCCCACACATACGGATTCTAAAAACAACCTATACTTATGTATTTCAAAATTACATGGGCCTGACCCAATAATAAGGTGACGCATCAGCTAGAATAGCCTTTGGACGAAATTTATGAAGTGGCATCTTGCATATTTCGTCCAAGGCTTCATGCACTCAATATGGTGGCTTCAAAATTCTGAAATCATCACTTGTAACTCCGTTCTTGTTCCCCTTGCGCATGCCATCCTCTCCATGCTTGGTCTTGCTCCAGTGTTCATCCCTTCTATCCATGCCAGGCCCTTCATTTGTAAGCAAAACAAATGTATCCAGTTTAGGCAACATCATATTCTCATGAACATTAGAATCATAACAAGAAGCGAAAGTACCTGAAAATTTAATTGGCGTGCGCGAGCTCTAGTGGTTGGTCCACTATATGTAGCAGTAGGAGCCGTGGGTGTAACAATGGTATTGATGTCCTCATCACCGAAGGATCCCCTAAGCTTAACACCAACGCCCGTCAGTGCCTTCGGCACCATCACAGCAGCCACCAAAGGAAAAATTGATGAATCATCTCCACGCCTGAGCTCGACGCGACTCCACGCTGATATGCAGCTTTGCAGACCTCCAAGATGCAGCTTTGCGTACCTTCAAGGTGGCTCGCCAAAGGCGAAACAATTACCATTGAACGAATCAAACCGAGGCAACACCCCGCACACTATCGAACTCCAGATCTGGCAGTCCCGCATGACTAAGACGTCGAAGGAGGAAACTACACCTACCATCCACGAACCACGAATCCAGCACACGATCCACCATCTTTCAGATGCCGCTGATGCAAACCACAATCGACATCTCTCCTGGACTACCTCCCAATCTCCACGCCAGCACTGGAGCAGACGATGTCACAACGGCGGAGTCCAAGGACATTGATCCACCAAAGGATGCTGCCACCGCCGCATCATCCTTACTTGAACAGACTGGTTTACAAATTTATTGCCAACCATAGAACCGATCGCCTCATTGATTAGGATACGAAAAATCTTCATTCAACGTCGTCATCGTCACCGCCGAAGCCAAGACGATGAACAACCCAAAACCTAAGCTACTAAAGGCCACGCGTGAGTCCGGTGATCACACGGCCAGTATCCAACGTACACAAGGCCACACATGCGTAAGCGCGGCCGAATACATCATAGGTAGAACAAGACGACGACGGCTGGCGGCACCGGATGTGACAAGCGACATCGGCAACGTCTCATCGAACTGGACCAGGGATCTGTAGGCGGCATTGGGCTGCCAGTAGGCCGGGATGACCTGGTCGGCGACGAGCGACCTGCCGGACTCGTCTGTGACGCGCAGCGAGAAGGGCCCCTGCAGCGGGCGGAGCCTGTCCAGGCGCCAGATGGATCCCCACGACTCCCTCATCGGCGTCCAGTACCCCGTCGGCGCCCTGTCCGGCAGCCGTGACTCCATTATGTCCACCTGCGACACGTCGCCGGCGCCGTCCTCGTACTCCACCAGGATCGCCAGGTAGTTGGGGTTGGACCCGTGCTGCACCCGGAACGTCACCGTTAGCCCCGGGTACTGGCAGGGCACCCTGCAATGCACGTCATTCCCAGTATCTATCAGTGTCACCACACGAGCAACCAAGAAACACAAACAAAAAGCAGTACGCCACTAGATTATGGATCTTTAATCCCGTAAAGTTAGGATGTGCAAAATGGTTCTTGCTGTTGACAATTAGTGAGACGAAAGTGCAGGCAGAGCACAGAATTTGCTTTTGTAGCAAGGAAAGTAGCCAGTGGTGGACAAGGAAAGACGGATGCCATGTATGTCGTTGTCGGTTAAAGTTAATCTCATGATGAGATTAAGTAAGATAAGATGGTGGAGCTAGCAACCTCTTGAACTGCATGTCGATGATGCCGGCGTGGCGGAGCTCGTCGTGGCGGCCGTACTTGGCCATGGCGCCGAAGGCGGTGCCACTGAGGTCGAAGTGATAGCGGGAGACCGGGTAGTAGTTCATGTCCGTGATGATCACCGTCTCCGGTACGCCCGAGCAGGCACGATGGGCCACGCACCTGATCTGCATTGCACGCAACAATCCAAGATCCATGGAATCAAATTGGGTTACATCACAGGCTGTCTGTTTGGGGAACGAAATCGTACTACTAAACGACAACGTCGGAAAGTTACTGTGAGTATTAAGCAACTGCAACTAGCTAACCTGGTAGCATGAGCCGCACCCCTTGCCGTCCTTGAAGATCGGCTGGTTGCCGCACGACGTCATTGACGAGAAAGGCGGCCAGTTCACGTTCTTGAACCCGCAAGCACCACCTGCATCCGTCCGTGATTTGATATTGAAAACAAGAACCGCAATCAGCATTCAGCAATGCAATTGGAATCGTACATGAATGATATGCACAGCAGTAGTCGTACCGTTGTCGTAGGGGCCGGCGCCATTGGGGGCGCCGTACCAGGTGGCCCGGGCATCAAGCCAGCCCTCGTCGGAGCTGGAGTTGGAGGCGGGGATATTGGATGCAGGGACGTTGGTGGCGGGGACATTGGTGGTGGGGGCAGGTGGTGGAGGTGGGTAACAGAACAGATCAGGCAGATAACCGCAGCCGCAACATCCATGGGCAGCGACCAGGAAGAAGAGAGCAACCACACGGGCACGGGCAAAGGAGAAGGCTGCCGCCATCACTCGGCCGCTGGTGTGCGTACTCCAGTGGTTAATGGCGTGTTTTTAGGCCCGCGAAGCAAAGGGATCCAACTGAAGGGAGGCGCCGTCTTGTGCTTGTGGAAGCAAGGAATAGAGAAGTGGGCCAACAGCCGTGATTCCTCCCCTCCCGTTCAGACGGCGACGCCGCAGACGAGGACGAGCGGAAGCTGTGACAGGGACGCCGTCCGTCGTAGGAGCTATGCCACTCCCCAACTCCGGCCGCGTCCCCGGCGCATCAGATCCGGCTACAACCTTGGCCTACGCGGAGACAGAGAGCACGAGCTTCTGAAGCCACACTGCCGTGTAGGAGGATGCCGCGGATGGCCTCTCCCATCTCCACCCCAGGCCCAGCCTCTTCACTGCACAAGAGCAAGAAAGATCCAGGAGGAGGATTCCTATCCTCAGTAAGAACACGCACATTTTCCTCTAAAAAAAAGAACACACACAGTCTATCCAACCATATCCTTGAGCTTGAAGGGAAGAAAAGAGAAGAGGTAACTCTGTATGTCAAAGAGACTGTAATAAATACTCGCCTTCTTCACCAGTCTGAGCAGTGCAGCGCCGCGCAGCGCAGAGAAGCAGATCGATGTGCCTCTCCGGCGAGAGCGAGACCAGACTGGTGGGTGGTCACGGAGCTGTAGACAATGAATGGGGAAGGGGCCGACACCGGGGCACCTGGGTGGCTGGGTACGAAGCCACTTCCGTCGACGGGGGGGCTAGTGGGAATGGAAGGGTCCCGGCGGCGGCGGAAGGTTGCTGAAGAAATGGCAGAGGCGGAGCCGACCTGCCCGAGGACTAGAGTGGGACTGTGGATTCTTTTTAGGGGAAGACAGAGATTCTTTTTTTGAGGGGCAGGGGAAGACAAAAATGAGGACGTTGCTCCAAGCACTAGTGGGCTTTTTTTTAGAATCAGCACTAGTGGGCTTTGATGCCCCAAAACAAACAAATATTTGTTCTTGGCCTAGCACGTTCATAGCCCGATATGCTCTTCGAATAGCTCCTATACCCATAATCCTCAAAAAGGAAAAAGCTCCTAGACCCATGACTCGCCAAATATTGAGCCCTAAATAGATAATGTCTGGTTCTCTTGATTTTGTTGGAGCAAATTAAATACTCCCTCCTCGGCATAATATAGTTAGTGCCCATTGGATTCCGTGAAAAAGCAAATTTCACTAACTTTGAGCAAGCTAAATTAGAAAATCATCTATATCTACAATATCAAATGTGTACAATATGAAAATATACGTCATAATGGTATTGGCTTGGTATTCGAGATGTTGACATTCTATACCTACTAATAAAAGAAATAGGTATTCTTGGTCCGTCATGCTATTTTGCTGAAAACACCCTCAAGCTTTTGGTAATAAACCCGCAGTACATATTAATCGATTTTTTTAAAAATCCATAACTTTTTAGCTCTAACTCCAAATTTAATATGTTATATATGAAATTTGATTAGCAAAAAAATTAGAATCTGAATATGATATTATTTTTAATTGTTAACCATTTAAAAAAAATGATATTTACGATGAAACCTTAATCAATAGCGCATGATCAGTCTTTCCTTCGTTACCGGTGCCGCTCCGAATTGAAAATGAACACTTCGGCAAAACCAGGATGGTGAAAGAAAAACGATATCTAAAAACTTCACAGAAGAAAATAGATTTATCATCCTATACTGAAAGGGAGACTTTTTAAGATTGACAACATTCAAACATGTTGTGATGGTGTGAACACGGAGGCCAATATTGACGAGAATGGGAAGAAGGAAAAATAGAAACACAGATGGGATGCCATGTGTTGAAATAAAAGACATGGACATACAAATTCATGGTTATTAGATTAGTGAGTGTTTTTCACCCGTTGCAACACACGGGCTCATTTGCATCATATGCCGAGAGAGACGCCTTAAGATTGACAACATTCAAACGTGTTGTGTTGATGTCAACACTGAGGCCAGCATCGACGAGAGTGGGAAGAAAGTTAAATAGAAACACAGATGGGATGCCATGTGTTGAAATAAAGGACATGAACCTACTGAAGTTGGACTCATGGTTATTAGATTAGAAAGTGTTTTTTTTTCACCCGTTGCAACGCACGGGCTCATTTGCTAGTCTTTTATGTAAGTTTGGTCAAAATTTACACGGTTTGACTTGAAAATAATATTATATGCTCCATATTTTGGTAAGGAGGGACTATCTGCCAACTTGGCTATGTGTTTCACTAAGTTCACGCTTTGTGATATACTCCCTTCGTTCCTTTATATAAAGTGTATTTATTTTTTGATAAAATTTCAGAATATAAAATGCATTTCTTCAAATTCCTTATAACTCCCTTGCTAACCATTCAGAAAAAGAGAAAGTATCTCTCTCTTGATCGTTTGTATCTTTTTCTTGTAGCAAAAGAAGGAAAACATCTCTCTATCGATTGCATGTATCTCTTACTTTTCTGGACTAACTGATTTACTTGTCACTAACAAACAAATTTGCCAAGGATAATTTTGTCATAACATGTCTATAATTATGTGGCTTGATCACTATGCTGAAAATATTATACCTTACATAAAAAAACGAAGGGAGCGTAATAGATTTTTTGCAGGGTAATACGTGTCTCATTCATATCATAAAGAACAAAATACAAGTCACGTAAAGACCGACATGACAAAACTGAAAAGATAGCAGAACATCTCTCAGCTTGACACCAACGCCCATCACCTGCCTCCGGCACCACCACAGCAGCCACCGAAGAAAAGAATGACGGATCACCTCCTCACCCGAGCTTGACGCGGCTCCATCGCTGATATGCAGCTTTCCGAACCTCCAAGGTGGCTCACCAAAAGTGAAGCCATTGCCATTGAACAAATCAGACTGGGGCAACACCCCAGACACGTCATCGAACTCCAGATCTGGCACCCCACCACGACTAAGACGCCAAAGAAGGAAACCATACCTGCCATCCATGAACCACAAACCAGCACATGTTCCGTCTTCCAGATGTCGTCGATGCAGACCACACTCTGCATCCGCTCCTAGACTACCTCCCAAGTTCCGCGTCTCCGCTGGAGCAAACTGTTGGGGAACGTTGCAGAAAATTAAAATTTTTCCTACGGTTTCACCAAGATCCATCTATGAGTTCATCTAAGCAACGAGTCATGGGAGAGAGATTGCATCTACATACCACTTTGTAGATCGCGAGCGGAAGCGTTCAACGAACGGGGATGAGGTAGTCGTACACGAGGTGATCCAAATCACCGGAGATCCTAGCACCGAACGGACGGCACCTCCGCGTTCAACACACGTACGGTCAGTGTAACGTCTCCTTCTTCTTGATCCAGCAAGGCAAAGGAGAGGTTGAGGAAGATGGCTCCAGCAGCAGCACGACGGCGTGGTGATGGTGGAGCTGCAGTACTCCGGCAGGGCTTCGCCGAGCTCTACGGAGGAGGAGGAGGTGTTGGAGAGGGAGAGGGAGGCGCCAAGGACCAGGGTGCGGCTGCCCCCCCTCCCCCCTTTATATAGCCCCCTAGGGGGGGCACCGGCCCTAGGAGATGCAATCTCCTAGGGGGGCGGCGGCCAAGGGGTGGGGGGCTTGCCCCCCAATCAAGGGGGCGCCCCCTTTAGGGTTTCCCCACCCTAGGCGCATGGGCCTCTTGGGGCTGGTTCCCCTTGGCCCATGTAGGCCAAGACGCACCCCCTAGAGCCCATGTGGCCCCCCGAGGCAGGTGGCCCCACCTGGTGGACCCCCCGGGACCCTCTGGTTGTCCCGGTACAATACCGATAACCCCGAAACTTGTCCCGATGGCCAAAACAGCACTTCCTATATATAATTCTTTACCTCCGGACCATTCTGAAACTCCTCGTGACGTCCGGGATCTCATCCAGGACTCCGAACAACATTCGGGTTACTGCATATACATATCTTCACAACCCTAGCGTCACCGAACCTTAAGTGTGTAGATCCTACGGGTTCGGGAGACATGCAGACATGACCGAGACGGCTCTCGGGCAATAACCAACAGCGGGATCTGGATACCCATGTTGGCTCCCACATGCTCCATGATGATCTCATCGGATGAACCACGATGTCGAGGATTCAATTAATCCCGTATACGATTCCCTTTGTCAATCGGTATTTTACTTGCCCGAGATTCGATCGTTGGTATCCCAATACCTCGTTCAATCTCGTTACCCGCAAGTCACTTTACTCGTACCATAATGCATGATCCCGTGATCAAACACTTTGATCACATTGAGCTCATTATGATGATGCATTACCGAGAGGGCCCGGTGATACCTCTTCGTCAAGCGGAGTGACAAATCCCAGTCTCGATCCGTGTCAACCCAACAGATACTTTCGGAGATACCCGTAGTATACCTTTATAGTCACCCAGTTACGTTGTGACGTTTGGCACACCCAAAGCATTCCTACGGTATCCGGAAGTTACACGATCTCATGGTCTAAGGAAAGGATACTTGACATTGGAAAACTCTAGCAAACGAACTATGCGATCTTATGCTATGTTTAGGATTGGGTCTCGTCCATCACATCATTCTCCTAATGATGTGATCTCGTTATCAATGACATCCAATGTCCATAGTCAGGAAACCATGACTATCTGTCGATCAACGAGCTAGTCAACTAGAGGCTTACTAGGGACATATTGTTGTCTGTTATTCACACATGTATTACGATTTCCGGATAACACAATTATAGCACGAATAAAGACAATTATCATGAACAAGGAAATATAATAATAATGCTTTTATTATTGCCTCTAGGGCATATTTCCAACAGTCTCCCACTTGCACTAGAGTCAATAATCTAGTTACATTGTGATGAATCGAACACCCATAGAGTTCTGTTGCTGATCATGTTTTGCCTTAGGGAGAGGTTTAGTCAACGGATCTGCGACATTCAGATCTGTGTGCACTTTACAAATTTCTGTGTCTCCATCTTGAACATTTTCACGAATGGAGTTGAAGAGACGCTTGATGTGCCTGGTCTTCTTGTGAAACCTGGGCTCCTTGGCAAGTGCAATAGCTCCAGTGTTGTCACAGAAGAGTTTGATTGGCCCCGACGCATTGGGTATGACTCCGAGGTCGGTGATGAACTCCTTCACCCAAATTGCTTCATGTGCTGCCTCAGAGGCTGTCATGTATTCCGCTTCACATGTAGATCCCGCCACGACGCTCTGCTTGCAACTGCACCAGCTTACTGCCCCACCATTCTAAATATACACGTATCCGGTTTGTGAGTTAGAGTCATCCAGATCTGTGTCGAAGCTAGCGTCGACGTAACCCTTTACGACGAGCTCTTCGTCACCTCCATAAACGAGAAACATTTCCTTAGTCCTTTTCAGGTACTTCAGGATATTCTTGACCGCTGTCCAGTGGTCCTTGCCGGGATTACTTTGGTACCTTCCTACCAAACTTACGGCAAGGTTTACATCAGGTCTGGTACACAGCATGGCATACATAATAGACCCTATGGCTGAGGCATAGGGGATGACACTCATCTCTTCTATATCTTCGGCCGTGGTCGGACATTGAGGTGAGCTCAATTTCACACCTTGTAACACAGGTAAGAACCCCTTCTTAGATTGATCCATATTGAACTTCTTCAATATCTTATCAAGGTATGTGCTTTGTGAAAGACCTATGAGGCGTCTTGATCTATCTCTATAGATCTTGATGCCTAATATATAAGCAGCTTCTCCAAGGTCCTTCATTGAAAAACTTTTATTCAAGTAGGCCTTAATGCTGTCCAAGAGTTCTATATCATTTCCCATCACAAGTATGTCATCTACATATAGTATGAGAAATGCTACAGAGCTCCCACTCACTTTCTTGTAAACGCAGGCTTCTCCATAAGTCTGCGTAAACCCAAACGCTTTGATCATCTCATCAAAGCGAATGTTCCAACTCCGAGATGCTTGCACCAGCCCATAAATCGAGCGTTGGAGCTTGCACACCTTGTCAGCATTCTTAGGATCGACAAAACCTTCCGGCTGCATCATATACAATTCTTCCTTAAGGAAACCATTAAGGAATGCCGTTTTGACATCCATTTGCCATATTTCATAATCATAGAATGCGGCAATTGCTAACATGATTCGGACGGACTTCAGCTTCGCTACCGGTGAGAAAGTCTTATTGTAGTCAATTCCTTGAACTTGTCGATAACCCTTAGCGACAAGCCGAGCTTTATAGATGGTCACATTACCATCGGCGTCTGTCTTCTTCTTAAAGATCCATTTATTTTTTATGGCTCGCCGCTCAACGGGCAAGTCAGTCAAAGTCCATACTTCGTTTTCATACATGGATCCTATCTCGGATTTCATGGCTTCTAGCCATTTGTCGGACTCCGGGCCCGCCATTGCTTCCTCATAGTTTGAAGGTTCACCGTTGTCTAACAACATGATTTCCAAGACAGGGTTGCCGTACCACTCTGGTGCGGAACGTGTCCTTGTGGACCTTCGAATTTCAGTAGGAGCTTGATTAGAAGTATCTTGATCATCATCATTAATTTCCTCTCTAGTCGGTGCAGGCACCTCAGGAACGTTTCTTTGAGTTTCGCCATTTTCCGGTTCAAGAGGTAACACTTCATCAAGTTCTACTTTCCTCCCACTTACTTCTTTCGAGAGAAACTCTTTCTCTAGAAAGGATCCATTCTTGGCAACAAAGATCTTGCCTTCGGATCTGAGGTAGAAGGTATACCCAATAGTTTCTTTAGGGTATCCTATGAAGACGCATTTTTCCGACTTGGGTTCGAGCTTTTCAGGTTGGAGTTTCTTGACATAAGCATCGCATCCCCAAACTTTTAGAAACGACAGCTTAGGTTTCTTCCCAAACCATAATTCATACGGTGTCGTCTCAACTGATTTCGACGGAGCCCTATTTAAAGTGAATGCGGCAGTCTCTAAAGCATAGCCCCAAAAAGATAGCGGTAAATCGGTAAGAGACATCATAGATCGCACCATATCTAATAGAGTGCGATTACGACGTTCGGACACACCATTACGCTGAGGTGTTCCAGGCGGCGTGAGTTGTGAAACTATTCCACATTTTCTTAAGTGTGTGCCAAATTCGTGACTCAAGTATTCTCCTCCATGATCTGATCGTAGAAACTTGATCTTTCTATCACGTTGATTTTCAACCTCACTCTGAAATTCCTTGAACTTTTCAAAGGTCTCAGACTTGTGTTTCATTAAGTAGATATACCCATATCTACTCAAGTCATCAGTGAGGGTGAGAACATAACGATAGCCACCGCGAGCCTCAACACTCATTGGACCGCACACATCGGTATGTATGATTTCCAATAAGTTGGTTGCTCGCTCCATTGTTCCTGAGAACGGAGTCTTGGTCATTTTACCCATGAGGCATGGTTCGCACGTGTCAAATGATTCATAATCAAGAGACTCTAAAAGTCCATCTGCATGGAGCTTCTTCATGTGTTTGACACCTATGTGACCAAGGCGGCAGTGCCACAAATATGTGGGACTATTGTTATCAATTTTAACTCTTTTGGTATTCACACTATGAATATGTGTATCATCACGTACGAGATTCATTAAGAATAAACCATTAACCATCGGAGCATGACCATAAAACATATCTCTCATATAAATAGAACAACCATTATTCTCGGATTTAAATGAGTAGCCATCTCGAATTAAACGATATCCAGACACAATGTTCATGCTCAAACTTGGCACTAAATAACAATTATTGAGGTTTAAAACTAACCCCGTAGGTAAATGTAGAGGTAGCGTGCCGACGGCGATCACATCGACCTTGGAACCATTCCCGACGCGCATCGTCACCTCGTCCTTCGCCAGTCTCCGTTTATTCCGCAGCTCCTGCTTTGAGTTACAAATGTGAGCAACTGCACCGGTATCAAATACCCAAGAGCTACTACGAGTACTGGTAAGGTACACATCAATTACATGTATATCACATATACCTTTTGTTTTGCCGGCCTTCTTGTCCGCTAAGTATTTGGGGCAGTTCCGCTTCCAGTGACCACTTCCCTTGCAATAAAAGCACTCAGTCTCGGGCTTGGGTCATTCTTTGGCTTCTTCCCGGCAACTTGCTTACCGGGCGCGGCAACTTCCTTGCTGTCCTTCTTGAAGTTCTTTTTACCCTTGCCCTTCTTGAACTTAGTGGTTTTATTCACCATCAACACTTTATGCTCCTTCTTGATTTCTACCTCTGCTGATTTCAGCATAGCATATACCTCAGGAATTGTCTTTACCATCCCCTGCATGTTGTAGTTCATCACAAAGCTCTTGTAGCTAGGTGGAAGCGACTGGAGGATTCTGTCAATGACCGCTTCATCCAGGAGATTAACTTCCAGTTGAGTCAAGCGGTTGTGCAACCCATACATCTTGAGTATGTGTTCACTGACAGAGCTATTTTCCTCCATCTTACAGCTAAAGAATTTGTCGGAGACTTCATATCTCTCGACCCGGGCATGAGCTTGGAAAACCATTTTCAGCTCTTCGAACATCTCATATGCTTCATGTCTCTCAAAACGCTTTTGGAGCCCCGGCTCTAAGCTGTAAAGCATGCCGCACTGAACGAGGGAGTAATCATCGGAACGTGACTGCCAAGCGTTCATAACGTCTTGTTCTGTAGGGAGAACAGGTGCGTCACCCAGCGGTGCTCGTAGGACATAATCTTTCTTGGCAGCTATGAGGATGATCCTCAGGTTCCGGACCCAGTCCGTATAGTTGCTGCCATCGTCTTTCAGCTTGGTTTTCTCTAGGAACGCGTTGAAGTTGAGGACTACGTTCGCCATTTGATCTACAAGACATATTGTAAATATTTTAGACTAAGTTCATGATAATAAAGTTCATCTAATCAAATTATTTAATGAACTCCCACTTAGATAGACATCCCTCTTCTAGTCATCTAAGTATAACATGATCCGAGTCAACTAGGCCGTGTCCGATCATCACGTGAGATGGACTAGTCAACATCGGTGAACATCTTCATGTTGATCGTATCTTCTATACGACTCATGCTCGACCTTTCGGTCTTCTGTGTTCCGAGGCCATGTCTGTACATGCTAGGCTCGTCAAGTCAACCTAAGTGTTTGCATGTGTAAATCTGTCTTACACCCGTTGTATGTGAACGTTAGAATCTATCACACCCGATCATCACGTGGTGCTTCGAAACAACGAACTGTCGCAACGGTGCACAGTTAGGGGGAACACTTCTTGAAATTATTATGAGGGATCATCTTATTTACTACCGTCGTTCTAAGTAAACAAGATGCAAAACATGATAAACATCACATGCAATCAAATAATAAACGTGACATGATATGGCCAATATCACATAGCTCCTTTGATCTCCATCTTGGGGCTCCATGATCATCTTGTCACCGGCTTGACACCATGATCTCCATCATCATGATCTCCATCATCGTGTCTCCATGAAGTTGCTCGCCAACTATTACTTCTACTACTATGGCTAACGCGTTTAGCAATAAAGTAAAGTAATTTATATGGCGTTTCTCAATGACACGTAGGTCATACAAAAAATAAAGACAACTCCTATGGCTCCTGTCGGTTGTCATACTCATCGACATGCAAGTCGTGATTCCTATTACAATAGCATGGACATCTCATACATCACATATAGATCATTCATCATTCATCACAACTTTGGCCATATCATATCACAAAGCACTTGCTACAAAAACAAGTTAGACGTCCTCTAATTGTTGTTGCAAGTTTTACGTGGCTGAATTAAGGTTCTAGCAAGAATGTTTTCTTACCTACGTGAAAGCCACAACGTGATTTGTCAACTTCTATTTACCCTTCATAAGGACCCTTTTCATCGAATCCGCTCCAACTAAAGTGGGAGAGACAGACACCCGCCAGCCACCTTATGCAACTAGTGCATGTTAGTCGGTGGAACCGGTCTCACGTAAGTGTACGTGTAAGGTTGGTCCGGGCCGCTTCATCCCACAATACCGCTGAAGCAAGATAAGACTAGTAGCGGCAAGAAAAATTGACAACATCTACGCCCACAACAAATTGTGTTCTACTCGTGCAATAGAGAACTACGCATAGACCTAGCTCTGATACCACTGTTGGGGAACGTTGCAGAAAATTAAAAATTTTCCTACGGTTTCACCAAGATCCATCTATGAGTTCATCTAAGCAACGAGTCATGGGAGAGAGATTGCATCTACATACCACTTTGTAGATCGCGAGCGGAAGCGTTCAACGAACGGGGATGAGGTAGTCGTACACGACGTGATCCAAATCACCGGAGATCCTAGCACCGAACGGACGGCACCTCTGCGTTCAACACACGTACGATCAGCGTAACGTCTCCTTCTTCTTGATCCAGCAAGGCAAAGGAGAGGTTGAGGAAGATGGCTCTAGCAGCAGCACGACGGCGTGGTGATGGTGGAGCTGCAGTACTCCGGCAGGGCTTCGCCGAGCTCTACGGAGGAGGAGGAGGTGTTGGAGAGGGAGAGGGAGGCGCCAAGGACCAGGGTGCGGCTGCCCCCCTCCCCTCCCCCCTTTATATAGCCCCCTAGGGGGGCGCCGGCCCTAGGAGATGCAATCTCCTAGGGGGGCGGTGGCCAAGGGGTGGGGGGCTTGCCCCCCAATCAAGGGGGCGCCCCCCTTTAGGGTTTCCCCACCCTAGGCGCATGGGCCTCTTGGGGCTGGTTCCCCTTGGCCCATGTAGGCCAAGGCGCACCCCCTAGAGCCCATGTGGCCCCCCGAGGCAGGTGGCCCCACCTGGTGGACCCCCCGGGACCCTCTGGTGGTCCCGGTACAATACCGATAACCCCGAAACTTGTCTCGATGGCCAAAACATCACTTCCTATATATAATTCTTTACCTCCGGACCATTCCGAAACTCCTCGTGACGTCCGGGATCTCATCCGGGACTCCGAACAACATTCGGGTTACTGCATATACATATCTTCACAACCCTAGCGTCACCGAACCTTAAGTGTGTAGACCCTACGGGTTCGGGAGACATGCAGACATGACCGAGACGGCTCTCGGGCAATAACCAACAGCGGGATCTGGATACCCATGTTGGCTCCCACATGCTCCACGATGATCTCATCGGATGAACCACGATGTCGAGGATTCAATTAATCCCGTATACAATTCCCTTTGTCAATCGGTATTTTACTTGCCCGAGATTCGATCGTCGGTATCCCAATACCTCGTTCAATCTCGTTACCGGCAAGTCACTTTACTCGTACCGTAATGCATGATCCCGTGATCAAACACTTTGATCACATTGAGCTCATTATGATGATGCATTACCGAGAGGGCCCGGTGATACCTCTCCGTCAAGCGGAGTGACAAATCCCAGTCTCGATCCGTGTCAACCCAACAGATACTTTCGGAGATACCCGTAGTATACCTTTATAGTCACCCAGTTACGTTGTGACGTTTGGCACACCCAAAGCATTCCTACGGTATCCGGAAGTTACACGATCTCATGGTCTAAGAAAAGGATACTTGACATTGGAAAACTCTAGCAAACGAACTATGCGATCTTATGCTATGTTTAGGATTGGGTCTCGTCCATCACATCATTCTCCTAGTGATGTGATCTCGTTATCAATGACATCCAATGTCCATAGTCAGGAAACCATGACTATCTGTCGATCAACGAGCTAGTCAACTAGAGGCTTACTAGGGACAAATTGTTGTCTGTTATTCACACATGTATTACGATTTCCGGATAACACAATTATAGCACGAATAAAGACAATTATCATGAATAAGGAAATATAATAATAATGCTTTTATTATTGCCTCTAGGGCATATTTCCAACACAAACATCATCGCAACGGCGGAGCCCGAGGACACAGGTCCACCATGAGGATGCCGACGGCGCCACGCCAACCTTGCTTGAACAGACTGGTTTCCAAATCCATCCCCAACCATAGGACTGATGGCCTCGTCAGAGATGGATCCGAAGAGTCTTTATTCAGCGCCATCATCGTTGCGCCGAAGCCAAAATGATGAACAACCTAGAAACCTAGACTACAAGGAAGTAAAAACGATCCACGCGCGTGGATCCGGCGACGCCCCTACCACCAACAACAAAGGTCACCGGCGGAGGGGAGCCGCTGGAGGACAATGCTCAAAGATGGCCTCTCCTGACGGCGGCTAGGATTCCAGCCGTCAGGGAGAGAAAACTCGATCGATACATCAGTTGGTACTAGGGAGCATAATAGATAAATTCACTAGAAGGTACATGATAGAAAGTAGAAAAGTTCCTGCTACGAACGTGTCATTCCAAGTCGTTATGCATGTACCTCCAGTCCATAAATCAAGACGTATATTTTTGGTCAAAAGTCAACATAGTGTAACTTTGACCAATTTGTAGACAGCAAATATTTTTTTTTGGGCATGACAACAAATATATTTTCGAAATAGAGTGAGGTGTTTTGACGAATATCTCGCAACACACACCGTGAAACTTTCACGTATGGAAAACGCTTCGCCTCTAGGGTTAAGCAACTCGGGGGATAGGACGAACACTGTTACTACACATATGACTTACGCAACCGATGCTGGAAAGTTTCCAAACGGGGGAATTCTGGAGAACAAGGAACACGGACACTTCGGCGTTCAGGACTTTGATGCGGGGAACGAACAGCAAGGCCGAGGTGTGTACAAAATGCATCATCGGGATCTAAGTGAGCGCAACCAAACCATGAATATATAAATTTGCCATGTGACACGTTGAAAAAATCATAAAATTTTCATGTCAACATTAAGCAAAATTATAATTTTGCAAACTAAAAAAAGTGTTAGGAATCTACCATGACAATTAACTATATGTGGGCTGCAAAATCCCCTTAGTCCTGGGCTTTAGGGCATCTCCAACGCTGACCCTCAAACCACCTCATCTGTCCGGATCGCGTGGCCCGGACGTGTTGTGCCATCCAACGCGGGCATGTATCGTTCGCTCGCTGTCTAGATGCATTTTTTCGGCAAAATCGGAGACAAACTATTGGGGGGGGGGGAGGGGGCTTTGCGGGCATCCGTACCACTGCCCCGCCCGCGTTTGACTGCCCTGGCCCACCAAAAAAAACCTCCCTCGCCCGCGCGCGTTTATCGTAAGGCGTCAACTGTCCGCATTCATGCCACTCGAGAGCGGCTGCTCTGCATTTACGCTGACGCAGAACGGACTCGACCTCTCAATGCCGGCATTGAAGCGGCACGCCAGATGAGAGAGAGCCGCCTACTGCATGCTTGGCTGAACACGCCTCCCGCCGCATTCAAACGGCCACGGACTGCGCACTGATGACCCACAAGTATAGAGGATAAATCATAGTCATTTCGATAAATAAGAGTGTCGAACACAACAAGGAATTGAAGAAATTGATAAGCGGTTTTCAGCAAGGCATTCTCTGTAAGTGCTGTAGAGTAGTAGTAACAGATAGTTTGATAGTAAGATAATTCATAGCAAGTAATAAGTAACAATAGTAATAATGTGCAGCAAGGTGACCCAATCTTTTCTGTTGCAAAGGACAAGCCAAAAGTACTTCGTATAATGAGCAAATCGTTCTCGAGGACACATGAGAATTGCGCCTACGTACTTTCATCGTGATTAGTTGATCCGGGTTCACTACTTTGATAAGTTGTTATGTGGTGGACCGGTGCTAAGGTGTTGTTATTACTTGAACTACCAACCTACTTATGATTACCCACTCTCGTAAGCATCTGCGACTATGAAATAAGAATTAAGATAAATCTAATCATAACATGAAACATATATATCCAACTCAGCCCCTTACGGAAGGGACATTCATATTTGTGGCCCTAACTTGAACTCACTACTCATATTTACCCCTAACTTTTTGATGTGCTCAAATTTTCCCCTAAAAAGCATTTTAGGTCGCAAGTATGCCCTTCCATCTGGTCAAAGTTGTCTGACCAAAACTTCAAAAATTCATAACAAATCTATATGAACTTGGAAGAATGCAAAACAAGATATCAAAATGTTCATAGAAACATAACCTATATGCACGTGTCATTTACGTTCTTGACAGAAGCACTCTTTAAAGCTTTTTAGGGTTTATAACATTAAAACATTATTTAGGGTGAATGCAAATAAATGCGTGTGTAGGTGATGAGCGTAAATGACAAGCACGTATATGTGGTATTTTTATGAACATTTTGATATCTTATTTGCATTCTTCTAAGTTCATATGAATTTGTTATGATTTTCAAAGTTTGGGTCAAACAAATTGACCAGTAGGAAGGGCATTCTCGTGACCTAAAATGCTTTTTAGGGGCAAATTTGAACACATGAAAAAGTTAGGGGTAAATCTTAGAGTGGACGCAAATTAGGGGCATAAATGTAGGGTTTAAACTTCTGTCACTCTAGCAACCTATCATCTACTTACTAATCCCGCGATGCTTTCCCCTAGGCTCAAGCATGGTAATGTGTCGTGTAGTCGATGTTCACACGACACCACTAGAGAAAGAACAACATAACACATCATCAAAATATTGGAAGAATATAAATATCACATGATCATTTATAGCAAGACTTCTCTGATGTTCTCAAGAACAAACGGAACAACTCATAAATCATATTCACGTTTATGATCAGAGGAGATAAATATATGATTAACAATCTGAACATATAATCTTCCAACAAATAAACCAACTACCATCAACTACAAGATGTAATCAACACTACTAGCAACCCACAGGTACCAGTCTGAGGTTTTGACACAAACATTGAATACAATAGATGAACTAGGGTTTGCAATGAGATGGTGCTGGTGAATATCTATAATACCTAAATAGTTCATCCCCACTAACCTATTTCTCTTCACATGCAGCCTATCCACATCATCAATCAACATGCAACCATCCACCTAAGCATATCTGCACCTTAGGAATTATCTATGTTCTCCTTAAGCCACGTCATCTCTATTTCTTCTATTGGATTGTGTGGCATGCACCAACTATAGAAGACCAAACGAGGGGCCCTCCACCATACGGGAAGACCAAACGAGGGCCTTTCCATGTTCCATCCACCGTACGGGAAGACCAAACGAGGACCCTTTCATATTCCATTCATTATCACGTCATATATTCATATGCCTGTCTACTGAGATAAATCCAATTCGGTTTCCTCATGCCCTTGTTCCTGTACACTTACCATACAAATCACAATCGAATCTTCTGCCAACTGCCTGCTTCTACTTCCCAATCACTGGACATAAAAAGCTGCGGCGGCGGGCAGGCAGCAGGTAACAGCGCCCCTGATGCCCATCGACTTTAGGAATAGGTTTGGGAGGCAATCCACCTTGCAGACGTAGTAGGGGTGCGGGGTGCCATGCGTCGGCGATCGACGGTAGACTGAACTTCGGCTAGACCAGCAAAGGTATGCCAGAAAATTCAGTCATGTTCTTTGCCTTTTTTTATCCAAGCCAACAAATCATAATTTAGATTAATTGTGGACTAATCGGTTTGGTGATTTGATGAATTGGGTTATCTGGTCAGAACATAGTAATAATGAGACGTAATTTTTTTCTAGAACATTTTGTGAACCATTAAATTTTGGGTTGGTTTTTTACGAGTTTCTAGACGCCACTGCAAGGTTGAACAAGCAGGGTTATCTGATCTAATCATAGTAATGATGAGGCGTAATTCTTTTTTCTAGAACAATTTGTGAACCATTAAATTTTGGATTGGTCTTTTTACCCGTTTCTAGACGCCACTGCAAGGTTGAACAAGCAAATCGAGAGGTGCCAGGTCAATATAAAGAAGAATGCCATACCAAGAGGACAACCTGAAGGAAATATGCCCTAGGGGCAATAATAAAGTTGTTATTTATATTTCCTTATATCATGATAAATGTTTATTATTCATGCTAGAATTGTATTAACCGGGAACTTAGTACATGTGTGAATACATAGACAAACAGAGTATCCCCAGTATGCCTCTACTTGACTAGCTCGTTAATCAAAGATGGTTAAGTTTCCTAGCCATAGACATGTGTTGTCATTTGATGAACGGGATCACATCATTAGAGAATGATGTGATGCACAAGACCCATCCGTTAGCTTAGCACTATGATCGTTTAGTTTATTGCTATTGCTTTCTTCATGACTTATACATGTTCCTATGACTATGAGATTATGCAACTCCCGAATACCGGAGGAACACTTAGTGTGCTATCAAACGTCACAACATAACTAGGTGATTATAAAGATGCTCTACAGGTGTCTCCGATGGTGTTTGTTGAGTTGGCATAGATCAAGATTAGGATTTGTCACTTCGTGTTTCGAAGAGGTATCTCTGGGCCCTCTCGGTAATGCACATCACTATAAGCCTTGGAAGCAATGTGACTAATGAGTTAGTTACGGGATGATGCATTATGGAACGAGTAAAGAGACTTGCCGGTAACAAGATGGAACTAGGTATGGTGATACCACGATCGAATCTCGGGCAAGTAACATACCGATAAAGGGAACAACGTATGTTGTTATGCAGTTTGACCGATAAAGATCTTCGTAGAATATGTAGGAGCCAATATGAGCATCCAGGTTTTGCTATTGGTTATTGACCGGAGATGTGTCTCGGTCATGTCTACATAGTTCTCGAACCCGTAGGGTCCGCAAGCTTAACGTTCGATGATGATTTGTAATATGAGTTATGTGTTTTGATGACCGAAGGTTGTTCGGAGTCTCGGATGAGATCACGGACATGACGAGGAGTCTCAAAATGGTCGAGACATAAAGATTGATATATTGGACCATGTTATTCGGATACCGGAACTGTTCCGGATGGTTTCGTATAAAACCGGAGTGTCGGAGGGGTTACCAGAACCCCCCAGGGGAACTAATGGGCCACCATAGGCCTTATTGGAGAGAGAGGAGGGCAGCCAGGGAAGGCCGCCCCCCCCTTGCAGTCCGAATTGGACAAGGGAGGGGGGGGGGGGGCGGTGCCCCCCTTTCCTTCTCCCTCTCCCCCTCTCCTTCCTTCCCCTCTCTCCCTCTTGGTGGAATCCTACTAGGACTTGGAGTCCTAGTAGGACTCCCCTCCTTGGGCGCGCCCCCTAGGGCCGGCCGGCCTCCTCCTCCCCTCCTTTATATACGGGGGAGGGGGCACCCCATAGACACACAAGTTGATCTTTTAGCCGTGTGCGGTGCCCCCCTCCACAGTTACACACCTCGGTCATATCGTCGTAGTGCTTAGACGAAGCCCTGCACCGGTAACTTCATCATTACCATCTCCACACTGTCGTGCTGACGAAACTCTCCCCCGGCCTCAACTGGATCAAGAGTACGAGGGACGTCATCGAGCTGAACGTGTGCTGAACACGGAGGTGCCGTACGTTCGGTGCTAGGATCGGTCAGATCGTGAAGACATACGACTACATCAACCGCGTTGATAAAACGCTTCCACTTTTGATCTATGAGGGTACATGGACACACTCTCCCCGCTCGTTGCTATGCTTCTCCTAGATAGATCTTGCGTGATCGTAGGATTTTTTTTTGAAATTACTGCGTTCCCCAACAGTGGCATCCGAGCCAGCTCTATGCGTAGATGTTATATGCACGAGTAGAACACAAAGAGTTGTGGGCGATAATAGTCATACTGCTTACCAGCATGTCATACTTTGATTCGGCGGTATTGTTGGATGAAGCGGCCCAGACCGACATTACATGACCGCGTTCATGAGACTGGTTCTACCGCCATGCTTCGCACACGGGTGGCTAGTGGGTGTCTGTTTCTCTAGCTTTAGTTGAATCGAGTTTGACTACGCCCGGTCCTTGTTGAAGGTTAAAACTGCACACTTGACGAAAAATCGTTGTGGTTTTGATGCATAGGTAAGAATGGTTCTTGCTAATCCCGTAGCAGCCACGTAAAACTTGCAACAACAAAGTAGAGGACGTCTAACTTGTTTTTGCAGGGCATGTTGTGATGTGATATGGTCAAGACGTGATGATATATAAATTGTTGTATGAGATGATCATGTTTTGTAACCGTTATCGGCAACTGATAGGAGCCATATGGTTGTCGCTTTATTATATGAAATGCAATTGCAATGTAATTGCTTTACTTTATCACTAAGCGGTAGCGATAGTCGTAGAAGCAATAGTTGGCTAGACGACAATGATGCTTCGATGGAGATCAAGGTGTCAAGCCGGTGACGACGGTGATCATGACGGTGCTTTGGAGATGGAGATCAAAGGCACAAGATGATGATGGCCATATCATATCACTTATTTTGATTGCATGTGATGTTTATCCTTTATGATCTTATTTTGCTTAGTACGATGGTAGCATTATAAGATGATCTCTCACTAAATTTCAAGGTACAAGTGTTCTCCCTGAGTATGCGTCGTTGCTACAGTTCATCGTGCCGAGACACCACGTGATGATCGGGTGTGATAAGCTCTACGTTCACATACAACGGGTGCAAGCCAGTTTTGCACACGCAGAATACTCGGGTTAAACTTCACGAGCCTGGCATATGCAGATATGGCCTCGGAACACTGAGACCGAAAGGTCGAGCGTGAATCATATAGTAGATATGATCAACTTAGTGATTTTCACCATTGAAAGCTACTCCATCTCACGTGATGATCGTACATGGTTTAGTTGATATGGATCACGTGATCATTTAGATGACTAGAGAGATGTCTATCCAAGTGGGAGTTCTTAAGTAATATGATTAATTGGACTTTAATTTATCATGAACTTAGTACCTGATAGTATTTTGCATGTCTATGTTGTTGTAGATCAATGGCCCTTGCTACTGTTCCTTTGACTTTTAATGCGTTCCTAGAGAAAGCTAAGTCAGAAGATGATGGTAGCAACTACACGGACTTGGTTCGTAACTTGAGGATTATCCTCATTGCTGCACAGAAGAATTACATCCTGGAAGCACCACTAGGTGCAAGACCCGCTGCAGGAGCTACACCAGACGTTATGAATGTTGGAATATGCCCTAGAGGCAATAATAAAAGGATTATTATTATATTTCCTTGTTCATGATAATTGTCTTTTATTCATGCTATAATTGTGTTATCCGGAAATCGTAATACATGTGTGAATACATAGACACCAACATGTCCCTAGTAAGCCTCTAGTTGACTAGCTCGTTGATCAACAGATAGTCATGGTTTCCTGACAATGGACATTGGATGTCATTGGTAACGAGATCACATCATTAGGAGAATGATGTGATGGACAAGACCCAATCCTAAGCATAGCACAAGATCGTATAGTTTGTTTGCTAGAGCTTTTCCAATGTCAAGTATCTTTTCCTTAGAATATGAGATCGTGTAACTCCCGGATACCGTAGGAGTGCCTTGGGTGTACCAAACGTCACAACATAACTAGGTGACTATAAAGGTATACTACGGGTATCTCTGAAAGTATCTGTTGGGTTGACACGGATCGAGACTGGGATTTGTCACTCCGTATGACGGAGAGGTATCACTGGGCCCACTCGGTAATGCATCATCATAATGAGCTCAATGTGATCAAAGTGTTTGATCACGGGATCATGAATTACGGTACGAGTAAAGTGACTTGCCGGTAATGAGATTGGACAAGGTATTGGGATACCGACGATCGAATCTCGGGCAAGTAAAATACCGATTGACAAAGGGAATTGTATACGGGTTTGCTTGAATCCTCGACATCGTGGTTCATCCGATGAGATCATCGAGGAGCATGTGGGAGCCAACATGGGTATCCAGATCCTGCTGTTGGTTATTGGCCTGAGAGGCGTCTCGGTCATGTCTGCTTGTCTCCCGAACCCGTAGGGTCTACACACTTAAGGTTCGGTGATGCTAGGGTTGTAGAGATATGAGTAACCAGTAATCCGAAAGTTGTTCGGAGTCCCGGATGATATCCCAGACGTCACGAGGAGTTCCGGAATGGTCCGGAGGTAAAGAATTATATATAGGAAGTGCAGTTTCGGCCATCGGGAAAGATTCACGGGTCACCAGTATTGTACCGGGACCACCGGATGGGTCCCGGGGGTCCACCGGGTGGGGCCACCCATCCCGGAGGGCCCCATGGGCTAAAGTGGGGAGTGGAACCAGCCCATAGTGGGCTGGTGCGCCCCCCTTGGCCCCCCTGCGCCTAGGGTTGGAAACCCTAGGGTGGAGGGCGCCCCACTTGCCTTGGGGGGCACTCCACCCCCCTTGGCCGCCGCCCCCCACGAGATCGCATCTCCCAGGGCCGGCGCCCCCCCCCAGGGGGCCTATATAAAGGGGGGGAGGGAGGGCAGCCGCACCTGAAGTCTTGGCGCCTCCCTCTCCCCTGCTACACCTCTCCCTCTCGCAGAAGCTCGGCGAAGCCCTGCTGCGGTGACTGCTGCATCCACCACCACGCCGTCGTGCTGCTGGATCTTCATCAACCTCTCCTTCCCCCTTGCTGGATCAAGAAGGAGGAGACGTCACGCTGACTGTACGTGTGTTGAACGCGGAGGTGCCGTCCGTTCGGCGCTAGGATCTCCGGTGATTTGGATCACGACGAGTACGACTCCCTCAACCTCGTTCTTTGAACGCTTTTGCTCGCGATCTACAAAGGTATGTAGATGCACTCCGATCACTCGTTGCTAGATGAACTCATAGATAGATCTTGGTGAAACCGTAGAAAATTTTTATTTTCTGCAACGTTCCCCAACAGTGGCATCATGAGCTAGGTCTATGCGTAGTTCTCTTTGCACGAGTAGAACACAATTTTTTGTGGGCGTAGATGTTGTCAACTTTCTTGCCGCTACTAGTCTTATTTTGCTTCAGCAGTATTGTGGGATGAAGCGGCCCGGACCGACCTTACACGTACGCTTACGTGAGACAGGTTCCACCGACTGACATGCACTAGTTGCATAAGGTGGCTAGCGGGTGTCTGTCTCTCCCACTTTAGTTGGAGCGGATTCGACGAAAAGGGTCCTTATGAAGGGTAAATAGAAGTTGACAAATCACGTTGTGGCTTTTACGTAGGTAAGAAAATGTTCTCGCTAGAATCCTATTGCAGCCACGTAAAACTTGCAACAAAAATTAGAGGACGTCTAACTTGTTTTTGCAGCAAGTGTTTTGTGATGTGATATGGCCCAAGTTGTGATGAATGATATATATGTGATGTATGAGATCATGTTCTTGTAATAGGAATCACGACTTGCATGTCGATGAGTATGACAACCGGCAGGAGCCATAGGAGTTGTCTTTATTTTTTATATGACCTGCGTGTCATTGAGAAACGCCATGTAAATTACTTTACTTTATTGCTAAACGTGTTAGCCATAGTAGTAGAAGTAATAGTTGGCAAGCAACTTCATGGAGACACGATGACGGAGATCATGATGATGGAGATCATGGTGTCATGCCGGTGACAAGATGATCATGGAGCCCCAAGATGGAGATCAAAGGAGCTATATGATATTGGCCATATCATGTCACTATAATTTGATTGCATGTGATGTTTATCATGTTTTTGCATCTTGTTTACTTAGAACGACGGTAGTAAATAAGATGATCCCTCATAATAATTTCAAGAAAGTGTTCCCCCTAACTGTGCGCCGTTGCGACAGTTCGTTGTTTCGAAGCACCACGTGATGATCGGGTGTGATAGATTCCAACGTTCACATACAACGGGTGTAAGACAGATTTACACATGCAAACACTTATGTTAACTTGACGAGCCTAGCATGTACAGACATGGCCTCGGAACACAAGAGACCGAAAGGTCGAACATGAGTCGTATGAAAGATACGATCAACATGGAGATGTTCACCGATGATGACTAGTCCGTCTCACGTGATGATCGGACACGGCCTAGTCGAGTCAGATCATGTTTCACTTAGATGACTAGAGGGATGTCTAATCTGAGTGGGAGTTCATTAAATAACTTGATTAGATGAACTTAATTATCATGAACTTAGTCTAAAAATCTTTGCATAAATGTCGTGTAGATCAAATGGCCAACGCTCATGTCAACATGAACTTCAACGCGTTCCTAAAGAAAACCAAGCTGAAAGATGATGGCAGCAACTATACGGACTGGGTCCGGAACCTGAGGATCATCCTCATAGCTACCAGGAAACAATATGTCCTAGAAGCACCGCTAGGTGAAGCACCCATCCCAGAGAACCAGGACGTTATGAACGCTTGGCAGCAGCGTGCTGATGATTACTCCCTTGTTCAGTGCGGCATGCTTTACAGCTTAGAACCGGGGCTCCAAAAGCGTTTTGAGCAACACGGAGCATATGAGATGTTCGAAGAGCTGAAAATGGTTTTCCAAGCTCATGCCCGGGTCGAGAGATATGAAGTCTCCGACAAGTTCTACAGCTGTAAGATGGAGGAAAATAGTTGTGTCAATGAGCACATACTCAAGATGTCTGGGTTGCACAACCGCTAGTCCCAGCTGGACATTAACCTCCCAGACGAGGCGGTCATTGACAGAATCCTTCAATCGCTCCCACCTAGCTACAAGAGCTTTGTGATGAACTACAATATGCAGGGGGTGGAAAAGACCATTCCTGAAGTATTTTCAATGCTGAAATCAGCGGAGGTAGAAATCAAAAAGGAACATCAAGTGTTGATGGTCAATAAAACCACCAAGTTCAAGAAAGGCAAGGGTAAGAAGAACTTCAAGAAGGACGGCAAGGATGTTGCCGCGCCCGGTAAGCCAGTTGCCGGGAAGAAGTCAAAGAATGGACCCAAGCCTGAGACTGAGTGCTTTTATTGCAAAGGGAAGGGTCACTGGAAGCGGAACTGCCCCAAGTACTTAGCGGACAAGAAGGCCGGCAACACTAAAGGTATATGTGATATACATGTAATTGATGTGTACCTTACCAATGCTCGTAGTAGCTCCTGGGTATTTGATACCGGTGTCGTTGCTCATATTTGTAACTCATAGCAGGAGCTACAAAATAAGCGGAGACTGGCGAAGAACGAGGTGACGATGCGCGTCGGGAATGGTTCCAAGGTCGATGTGATCGCCATCGGCATGCTACCTCTACATTTACCTACGGGATTAGTTTTAAACCTCAATAATTGTTATTTAGTGCCAAGTTTGAGCATGAACATTGTATCCGGATCTCGTTTAATACGAGATGGCTACTCATTTAAATCCGAGAATAATGGTTGTTCTATTTATATGAGAGATATGTTTTATGGTCATGCTCCGATGGTCAATGGTTTATTCTTAATGAATGTCGGACGTGATGTTACACATATTCATAGTGTGAATACCAAAAGATGTAAAGTTGATAACGATAGTCCCACATACTTGTGGCACTGCCGCCATGGTCACATTGGTGTCAAGCGCATGAAGAAGCTCCATGCTGATGGACTTTTAGAGTCTCTCGATTATGAATCATTTGACACATGCGAACCATGCCTCATGAGCAAAATGACCAAGACTCCGTTCTCCGGAACAATGGAGCGAGCAACCAACTTATTGGAAATCATACATACTGATGTGTGCGGTCCAATGAGCGTTGAGGCTCGCGGAGGATATCATTATGTTCTCACTCTCACTGATGACTTGAGTAGATATGGGTATGTCTACTTGATGAAACACAAGTCTGAGACCTTTGAAAAGTTCAAGGAATTTCAGAATGAGGTAGAGAATCAACATGATCGAAAAATAAAGTTCTTACGATCAGATCGTGGAGGAGAATATTTAAGTCACGAATTTGGCACACACTTAAGGAAATGTGGAATCATTTCACAACTCACGCCGTCTGGAACACCTCAACATAACGGTGTGTCCGAATGTCGTAATCGCACTCTATTCGATATGGTGTGATCTATGATGTCTCTTACTGATTTACCGCTATCATTTTGGGGATACGCTCTAGAGACAGCTACATTCACTTTAAATAGGGCACCGTCTAAATCCGTTGAGACGACACCGTATGAATTATGGTTTGGGAAGAAACCTAAGCTGTCGTTTCTAAAAGTTTGGGGATGCGATGCTTATGTCAAGAAACTTCAACCTGAAAAGCTCGAACCCAAGTCGGAAAAATGCGTCTTCATAGGATACCCTAAGGAAACCATTGGGTATACCTTCTACCTTAGATCTGAAGGCAAGATCTTTGTTGCCAAGAACGGATCCTTTCTAGAGAAAGAGTTTCTCTCGAAAGAAGTAAGTGGGAGGAAAGTGGAACTTGATGAAGTATTACCTCTTGAACCGGAGAGTAGCGCAGCTCAAGAAAATGTTTTTGTGGTGCCTCCACCGACTAGAGAGGAGGTTAATGATGATGATCATGAAACTTCAGATCAAGTTGCCACTGTAGGTCCACAAGGACACGTTCCGCACCAGAGTGGTACGACAACCCTGTCCTGGAAATCATGTTGTTAGACAACGGTGAACCTTCGAACTATGAAGAAGCAATGGCGGGCCCAGATTCCAACAAATGGCTTGAAGCCATGCAATCCGAGATAGGATCCATGTATGAAAACAAAGTATGGACTTTGACAGACTTGCCCAATGATCGGCAAGCGATAGAAAACAAATGGATCTTTAAGAAGAAGACGGACGCGGATGGTAACGTTACCATCTATAAAGCTCGACTTGTCGCTAAGGGTTATCGGCAAGTTCAAGGGGTTGACTACGATGAGACTTTCTCTCCCGTAGCGAAGCTGAAGTCCGTCTAAATCATGTTAGCAACTGCCGCATACTATGATTATGAGATATGGCAAATGGACGTCAAAACGGCATTCCTTAACGGTTATCTTAAGTAAGAACTATATATGATGCAGCGGGAAGGTTTTGTCGACCCTAAGAATGCTAACAAGGTATGCAAGCTCCAGCGATCCATTTATGGGCTGGTGCAAGCATCTCGGAGTTGGAACATTCGCTTTGATGAGATGATCAAAGCATTTGGGTTTATGCAGACTTATGGAGAAGCCTGCGTTTACAAGAAAGCGAGTGGGAGCTCTGTAGCATTTCTCATATTATATGTAGATGACATACTTTTGATGGGAAATGATATAGAACTTTTGGACAACATTAAGGCCTACTTGAATAAGAGTTTTTCAATGAAGGACCTTGGAGAAGCTGCTTATATATTAGGCATCAAGATCTATAGAGACAGATCAAGACGCCTCATAGGTCTTTCACAAAGCACATACCTTGATAAGATATTGAAGAAGTTCAATATGGATCAGTCTAAGAAGGGGTTTTTGCCTGTGTTGCAAGGTGTGAAATTGAGCTCAGCTCAATGTTCGACCATGGCAGAAGATATAGAAGAGATGAGTGTCATCCCCTATGCCTCAGCCATAGGGTCTATTATGTATGCCATGCTGTGTACCAGACCTGATGTAAACCTTGCCATAAGTTTGGTAGGAAGGTACCAAAGTAATCCCGGCAAGGAATACTGGACAGCGGTCAAGAATATCCTGAAGTACCTGAAAAGGACTAAGAACGTGTTTCTCGTTTATGGAGGTGACGAAGAGCTTGTCATAAAGGGTTACGTCGACGCTAGCTTCGACACAGATCTGGATGACTCTAAGTCACAAACCGGATACATGTATATGTTGAATGGTGGAGCAGTAAGCTGGTGCAGCTGCAAGCAGAGCGTTGTGGCGGGATCTACATGTGAAGCGGAGTACATGGCAGCCTCGGAGGCAGCGCATGAAGCAATTTGGGTGAAGGAGTTCATCACCGACCTAGGAGTCATACCCAATGCGTCGGGGCCGATCAAACTCTTTTGTGACAACACTGGAGCTATTGCACTTGCCAAGGAGCCCAGGTTTCACAAGAAGACTAGGCACATCAAGCGTCGCTTCAACTCCATTCGTGAAAATTTTCAAGATGGAGACATAGAAATTTGCAAAGTGCATACGGATCTGAATGTCGCAGATCCATTGACTAAACCTCTTCCGCGAACAAAACATGATCAACACCAGAACTCTATGGGTGTTCGATTCATCACAATGTAACTAGATTATTGACTCTAGTTCAAGTGGGAGACTGTTGGAAATATGCCCTAGAGGCAATAATAAAAGGATTATTATTATATTTCCTTGTTCATGATAATTGTCTTTTATTCATGCTATAATTGTGTTATACGAAAATCATAATACATGTGTGAATACATAGACACCAACATGTCCCTAGTAAGCCTCTAGTTGACTAGCTCGTTGATCAACAGATAGTCATGGTTTCCTGACTATGGACATTGGATGTCATTGGTAACGAGATCACATCATTAGGAGAATGATGTGATGGACAAGACCCAATCCTAAGCATAGCACAAGATCGTATAGTTCGTTTGCTAGAGATTTTCCAATGTCAAGTATCTTTTCCTCAGACCATGAGATCGTGTAAGTCCCGGATACCGTAGGAGTTCTTTGGGTGTACCAAACATCACAATGTAACTGGATGACTATAAAGGTATACTATGGGTATCTCTGAAAGTATCTGTTGGGTTGACACAGATCGAGACTGGGATTTGTCACTCCGTATGACGGAGAGGTATCACTGGGCCCACTCGGTAATGCATCATCATAATGAGGTCAATGTGATCAAAGTGTTTGATCACGGGATCATGCATTACGGTACGAGTAAAGTGACTTGCCAGTAACGAGATTGAACGAGGTATTGGGATACCGACGATCGAATCTCGGGCAAGTAAAATACTGATTGACAAAGGGAATTGTATATGGGGTTGCTTGAATCCTCGACATCGTGGTTTATCCGATGAGATCATCGAGGAGCCTGTGGGAGCCAACATGGGTATCCAGATCCCGCTATTGGTTATTGGCCGGAGAGGCGTCTCGGTCATGTCTGCATGTCTCCCGAACCCGTAGGGTCTACACACTTAAGGTTCGGTGACGCTAGGGTTGTAGAGATATGAGTATGCAGTAATCCGAAAGTTGTTTGGAGTCCCGGATGAGATCCCGGACGTCACAAGGAGTTCCGGAATGGTCCGGAGGTAAAGAATTACATATAGGAAGTGCAGTTTCGGCCATCGGGAAAGATTCAGGGGTCACCGGTATTGTACCGGGACCACCGGATGGGTCCCGGGGGTCCACCGGGTGGGGCCATCCATCCCGGAGGGCCCCATGGGCTGAAGTGGGGAGGGGAACCAGCCCATAGTGGGCTGGTGCGCCCCTCCTTGGGCCCCCTGTGCCTAGGGTTGGAAACCCTAGGGTGGGGGGGCGCCCCACTTGCCTTGGGGGGCACTCCACCCCCTTGGCCGCCGCCCCCAGGAGATCCCATCTCCCAGGGCCGGCGCCCCCCCGGGGGTCTATATAAAGGGGGGAGGGAGGGCAGCCGCACCTGAAGTCTTGGCGCCTCCCTCTCCCCTGCTACACCTCTCCCTCTCGCAGAAGCTCGGCGAAGCCCTGCTGCGGTGACTGCTGCATCCACCACCACGCCGTCGTGCTGCTGGATCTTCATCAACCTCTCCTTCCCCCTTGCTGGATCAAGAAGGAGGAGACGTCACGCTGACCGTACGTGTGTTGAATGCGGAGGTGCCGTCTGTTCGGCGCTAGGATCTCCGGTGATTTGGATCACGACGAGTACGACTCCCTCAACCCCATTCTTTGAACGCTTCCGCTCGAGATCTACAAAGGTATGTAGATGCACTCCGATCACTCGTTGCTAGATGAACTCATAGATAGATCTTGGTGAAACCGTAGAAAAAATTTATTTTCTGCAACGTTCCCCAACAATGAACGTCTGGCAGAGCAAAGCTGATGACTACTCGATAGTTCAGTGTGCCATGCTTTACGTCTTAGAACCGGGACTTCAACGACGTTTTGAACGTCATGGAGCATATGAGATGTTCCAGGAGTTGAAGTTAATATTTCAAGCAAATGCCCGGATTGAGAAATATGAAGTCCCCAATAAGTTCTATAGCTGCAAGATGGAGGAGAATAGTTCTGTCAGTGAACATATACTCAGAATGTCTGGGTACCACAACCACTTGACTCAACTGGGAGTTAATCTTCCTGATGATAGTGTAATTGATAGAGTTCTTCAATCACTGCCACCAAGCTACAAAAGCTTCATGATGAACTATAGTATGCAAGGGATGGATAAGACAATTCCCGAGCTCTTCGCGATGCTAAAAGCTGCGGAGGTAGAAATCAAGAAGGAGCATCAAGTGTTGATGGTTAACAAGACCACTAGTTTCAAGAAAATGGGTAAAGGGAAGAAGGGGAACTTCAAGAAGAACGGCAAGCAAGTTGCTCCTCAAGTGAAGAAGCCCAAGTCTGGACCTAAGCCTGAGACTGAGTGCTTCTACTGCAAAGGGACTGGTCACTGGAAGCGGAACTGCCCCAAGTATTTGGCGGATAAGAAGGATTGCAAAGTGAAAGGTATATTTGATATACATGTTATTGATGTGTACCTTACTAATGCTCGTAGTATCGCCTGGGTATTTGATACTGGTTCTGTTGCTCATATTTGCAACTCAAAACAGGGGCTACGGATTAAGCGAAGATTGGCTAAGGACGAGGTGACGATGCGCGTGGGAAATAGTTCCAAAGTTGATGTGATCGCCGTCGGCACGCTACCTCTACATCTACCTTCGGGATTAGTTTTGGACCTAAATAATTGTTATTTGGTGTCAGCATTAAGCATGAACATTATATCTGGATCTTGTTTGATGCGAGACGGTTATTCATTTAAATCAGAGAATAATGGTTGTTCTATTTATATGAGTAATATCTTTTATGGTCATGCACCCTTGATGAGTGGTCTATTTTTGTTGAATCTCGATAGTAGTGACACACATATTCATAGAATTGAAGTTAAAAGATATAAGTTTAATAATGATAGTGCAACTTATTTGTGGCACTGCCGTTTGGGTCATATTGGTGTAAAGCGCATGAAGAAACTCCATGCTGATGGGCTTTTGGAATCACTTGATTATGAAACACTTGATGCTTGCGAACCATGCCTCATGGGCAAGATGACTAAGACTCCGTTCTCCGGAACTATGGAGCGAGCAACAGACTTGTTGGAAATAATACATACTAATGTATGTTGTCTGATGAGTGTTGAGGCTCATGACGGGTATCGTTATTTTCTGACCTTCACAGATGATTTGAGCAAATATGGGTATATCTACTTGATGAAACATAAGTCTGAAAAATTTGAAAAGTTCAAATAATTTTAGAGTGAAGTAGAAAATCATCATAACAAGAAAATAAAGTTTCTATGATCTGATCGTGGAGGTGATTATTTGAGTTGCGAGTTTGGTCTTCATTTGAAACAATGTGGAATAGTTTCACAACTCACGCCACCTGGAACACCACAGTGTAATGGTGTGTCCGAACGTCGTAACCGCACTTTATTAGATATGGTGCGATCTATGATGTCTCTTACTGATTTACCGCTATTGTTTTGGGGTTATGCTTTAGAGACAGTTGCATTCACGTTAAATAGGGCACCATCTAAATCCGTTAAGACGACACCTTATGAACTGTGGTTTGGCAAGAAACCCAAGTTGTCATTTCTTAAAGTTTGGGGTTGCGATGCTTATGTGAAAAAGCTTCACCCTGATAAGCTCGAACCCAAATTAGAGAAATGTGTCTTCGTAGGATACCCAAAGGAGACTGTTGGGTACACCTTCTATCACAGATCCGAAGGCAAGATATTCGTTGCTAAGAATGGATCCTTTCTAGAGAAGGAGTTTCTCTCGAAAGAAGTGAGTGGGAGGAAAGTAGAACTTGATGAGGTAATTGTACCTTCTCCCGAATTGGAAAGTAGTTCATCACAGAAAACAGTTCCAGTGATTCCTACACCAATTAGTGAGGAAGCTAATGATGATGATCATGAAACTTCAGACCAAGTTTCTACTGAACCTCGTAGGTCAACCAGAGTAAGACCGCACCAGAGTGTGTTGTCTACTACACAACCTTCTTATTGTAGACGTTGTTGGGCCTCCAAGTGTAGAGGTTTGTAGGACAGTAGCAAATTTCCCTCAAGTGGATGACCTAAGGTTTATCAATCCGTGGGAGGCGTAGGATGAAGATGGTCTCTCTCAAACAACCCTGCAACCAAATAACAAAGAGTCTCTTGTGTCCCCAACACACCCAATACAATGTTAAATTGTATAGGTGCACTAGTCCGGCGAACAGATGGTGATACAAGTGCAATATGGATGGTAGATATAGGTTTTTGTAATCTGAAAATATAAAAACAGCAAGGTAACTAATGATAAAAGTGAGCACAAACGGTATTGCAATGCTTCAAAACAAGGCCTAGGGTTCATACTTTCACTAGTGCAAGTTCTCTAAAAAATAATAACATAATTCGATCATATAATAGTCCCTCAACATGCAATAAAGAGTCACTCCAAATTCACTAATAGCCGAGAACAAACGAAGAGATTAGTGTAGTGTACGAAACCACCTCAAAGTTATCATTTCTGATCGATTTATTCAAGAGTCCGTAGTAAAATAACACGAAGTTATTCTTTCCGTTCGATCTATCCTAGAGTTCGTACTAGAATAACACCTTAAGACACAAATCAACCAAAACCCTAATGTCACCTAGATACTCCAATGTCACCTCAAGTATCCGTGGGTATGATTATATGATATGCATCACACAATCTCAGATTCATCTATTCAACCAACACAAAGAACTTCAAAGAGCGCCCCAAAGTTTCTACATGAGAATCAAGACGAAAACGTGTGCCAACCCCTAGGCATAAGTTCACAAGTTCACTGAACCCGCAAGTTGATCACCAAAACATACATCAAGTAGATCACGTGAATATCGCATTGTCACCATAGATAAGCATATGCAAGACATACATCAAGTGTTCTCAAATCCTTAAAGACTCAATCCGATAAGATAACTTCAAAGGGAAAACTCAATCCATTACAAGAGAGTAGAGGGGGAGAAACATCATAAGATCCAACTATAATAGCAAAGCCGCGATACATCATGATCGTGCCATATCAAGAACACAAGAGAGAGAGAGAGAGAGAGAGAGAGAGAGATCAAACACATAATGTCGGGGGAAAACGACACCTATGGGATCACTGGAATCCCTTCTACGGTTAGCGGGCGCGGGGCTGTGGAAAGAGCGGGATTGAGAGATCAACGCGCGAGGGGGGGGGGATTATCCAGGTTCGGGCCACAAGTGATGCGTAATAGCCTACTCCTGCTAGTTTCTATTTATCTGGTGTTCTTAGACTAGCTACAAGGTGTGCAGGGTCCAAAAAGTCTGAATCCTCCCCCAGTATGCCACGGGCCTCCTTTTATAGACAAAGGGGCTGCCACAATGGCACACTGGAGGTGGAAAGCTATACAGTGGTCGAGTCTATCCTCTGGCACCGTAGGACAAACGCATTTAATGCGTTGCCGACGTGCCCTTCTTGCTTTATCAGGGATGGCAAGGAAGCTCGTCCCAGCTGTCGCCGCCTCGCCTGGCTTTGACGCGCGTCCGAACTGACGAGGCATGTAGTGCCACGCTGGCTGGCTGGCTGCTGAGTTGGTGCTGTGGCAGAGTCTTCACGAAGATCTGCATGCCACCACGCAGGTGCTTGCTGGGTTGGCCTAGAGGCCGCACGTCGCCACGCAGGTGCTTGCCTAGTTGGTGGGCTGGCAGCTGTATGGGAACGACGGTGGAGTCTTGGTAGATGTCGGCCTGGCTGCGGCCCCGCAGATGTCTTCGGCAAGGGTCTTGCCGGGGCCCCGGCAAGGGTCTTGCCGTGGCACCGCGGTCGTCCCCGGCAAGGATCTTGCAGGGGGCCTCGTGGGTTTCCTTGGCAAGGATCTTGCCGAGGATCGTCGTCTTCTGGTTCTCATCTGATCTTTTGTGCTTCTGATCTTCACAAAGATCTACATGCCACCATGGAGGTGCCTCCTGAGCCTTGGTTCCAATGTGGTTGATGGTGTTGGAACTCTTGGGCTCAAGGATGGCGGCTCTGCTGGTGTCGGGCAAGTTGCCCCTGCAAGGCTCTTGCCGGGGCTGCGGAGGTCGCCCCAGCAAGGGCCTTGCCGGGGGGAGTCCACCCCGCCCCTCTGCTCTTTGCGTTTCTGTCTTGGCGTTGCTCTGGTTGTCTTGTGGTTTTGCTTCCTCTGCCCCGCCAAGGGTGGCCAGGGGCGTGGGGCTGCGACTGCCCGCGCACAAGTAAAGGGGTGCAAAAAGGGACCCCCTACTTTTGTACACCGACAGGAGCCCCCGGGCCTGGGCCACATATAAGTGCGGGGCATTATTGGGCCAGGCGCAGAACGGTGTGCCGGCGCGCGGGCGGCGGAGTTTTCACCATAGTAACTCCCTCGCTCATTGCGCTTCCCCACGACCCGCGTTGAATGCGCGATGTGGGGGTCGTGCGTGATGTGGGGGCCATGCGCAGGGCGGTTGCTATCCTCATGCGTCACATCATAGTAAAGAAGCGGCTCGCGCCTTCCCCATAAAAAAGAGGAAAACGCAAGGGCGCGGCTCATTTACTAAGTGGACGCGAGTCGCGGTCTTCAAGGTGCCTGTGCCCCACGATCACGGGGTGGAAGACGGTCGCCTCACTCGTCTCCTCGATTTCGGCTTGCTCGCCACGTGTCCCCCATGCCTTGAAGATGGTGGGCGGTGGACGCGGGGGGCACGGGCCTTAAATGACGAGGCGGCGAACCGGGTCGTCGCTGATTGGAGCAGCGGATCGGTCGCGATTCCCTGCGCCCCTGGTGGCTGGATTGGTTAAGTGGGGCGGCCGAGCCTCGACCCTGCCCCTTTATAAGAAGGGGAGGGGGATGTCACCCCTCAATCTTTCATCATTCATCTCCTTCCATCTCGGCTCCTTCTTTTCTTCTGCCATGGCGAGAGGGCGCGCCGGTGCTCCGATGGCGGCGATGAGGGTCTCTGCTCGACAGCGCACCCCTCCTTCTCAAGAGCTCGTGGCGGCGGAGCCGGCCGTGAGAGGAAGGGGGAGGGCGAGGCCGAGGTCGCTGTGACACTCGGGGAAGAGGAGGACGGGGCGGCGCATCGGCCTCGCCTCCGCCGGCGGCCCCTCCCCCAATGGAGGGCCACGTCGGAGACCAGCCCCATGAGTTCATCATCAGGCTGCACCGGCCAGTGCGTTGTCATCTTCGTCTCCCTACTCCGTTCGCCCGGGAGATGGAGCTCGACCCGCCACAGGCTCTGAGGTTGCATATGAGGGGCTGTGGGAATGGTAGCACGCGGGTCGATGTCGACTTCCCCGCCCCTCACGTCATGTATCTTCGTCGTGGATGGAAGACCTTCGCTCGTGCCCACAACCTGTCGGAGGGCTCGTTCTCTACTTCAAATTAATGGAGAACGGCCTGCTCTCCGTCAAGGTCTTTGGGGACTTGGGAACTCGCCTAAAGTGTTGCGTGGAGAGCTCCTCCGATGATGAAGGTTCCTCCTCAAGCGGGAGTGACGAGGAGGACAGCGACAACAACGACGAGGGTGTCAAGCGAGAGGACGTCGACTCCGACTGACCGCGTCGCCCCCCCCCTTGTCCACGCGCCCTGCCGAGGGCCTTCCTCGTCAAGCTGTCCATGGGCGTGTCCTCCGTCGCCTCCTTTTTGCCTTCACCTACTGCACCTGGGAGGAAAGGGGCAAGAACGGGGATCACGGGGCACTTATCTTTTTTTTAGTTTTTAAGCCTGCGGGCTCCTGTTAGATTTAAACCTTGTAATCCCCTTGCTCATGTTTGCATTCCGTACGAACTGTACCTGTTTGGAATATATTAATGAAAAAGGGTGCTTGGCGGGTTCTTTGTGCGTGAGCGAGGCCCACGCCAAGGAATGAATCCTTGTTTTTAAGATAAACATTGTTGCCCGGCAACAGGCCTTGCCGTCCCCTCACTTCATTCACGACCATACTCACGCTCTCGGCGGAGGCAGGGGCGAAGTAGGGTTAGGCCCCTCGTTTGCTTCCTTGTCACCGCAACTACAACCAAGTTTCAGCCCAGGGAACAGTTCTTGGGCACAGGAAAGGGGGAGCACGGTGGCCCAGGAATGAACGAGGCTTCATACGTCCCAATTCCATACGGAAATGCATAACAGGGGATAAAGGACTTATCTGGATATGCAGCCCCCGGCAACCCTGGCTTGCCATGGTCGGGTGCTTGAATCTGCAGCCCCTCGGCAACGGCTTGCCAGGGTCGGGGATGTCGATCTGTCTTCCTGCCCTTAAATGGCTTAGCAGAAATGCATGTGCAGCCTGTGAACCAAAGAAAAGACTAGAAAGGACGGAAAGACACACACCCGACCTCTATGTTAGGGGTTAGTTGCCGCCGGGCACTATCAAACCTACCAAAGAGAGACTTAACCTAGCATGCATGCTAAAACTTAGGGCGCCAGCGCTTCATTTATTTATGCTCAGGGTCTGCGCCTGGCTTTGTACAAAGAGTTACATGCCTTGTCGGCAAGGCTCGTACAAAAGGTGGCTTGCCGGGAGGCCCGACAACCACGCCTCATGGGTAAAACTTACGAAGATGTTCGATGTTCCAGGAGTTGCTCACTGGGATACCATCTTCGGTCTCCAGGCGGACTACGCCAGGCCTGGTGACTCGTATTACCCGATAAGGGCCTTCCCACTTCGGCATCAACTTGTTGGAATTCTTGGCCGACTAAACGCGCGGAAGAACAAGGTCGCCTTCCTCAAGACTTAGGGCATGAACCTTGTGGCTATGGTAGCGGCGCAAGGCCTGCTGGTAGCATACAACTCGCATAGCCGCCCGAAGATGATCTTCCTCAAGGAGTGTCGCGTCATCTTGCGGCAACTGCTCTTGCTCAAGCTCGTCATTAGTGAGCACTCGAGGTGACCCGTATGTGAGTTCCGTCGGGACAACTGCTTCTGCCCCGTATACCAGGGCAAAGGGTGTCTGGCTGGTGGCTCGATTTGGCGTTGTTCTGATCAACCAAAGAACCGCCGATAACTCATCAATCCAGTGCCTTCCACACTTGTGCAGCCTGTCAAAAGTCTTTGTCCTCGGGCCTTGTAGTACTTCAACATTTGCCCTCTCCGCCTGGCCGTTGCTCCGTGGGTGTGCCACTGAAATGAAACAGACCTTGCTATCGAGGTCCTGAATGTATTGCGTGAAGGTGCGGCTTGTGAACTGCATGCCGTTGTCGGTGATGACTCTGTTCATCACACCAAAACAGCAAGCTAGCCCCTTGAAGAACTTGACGGCTGACTGTGCTGTCACCTTCCTTACCGCTTCAACTTCGGGCTACTTTGTGAACTTGTCGATTGCTACGTACAAGTACTCAAAGCCCCCGACAACACGGGGGAAGGGGCCCAATATGTTGAGCCCCCAGACCAAAAATGGCCAGGAGAGAGGGATTGTTTGAAGGGATTGGGATGGTTGATGAAGCTTCTTCGAATGGAACTGACACGCTTCACACTTGGTTAGTAGCGCAGCTGCATCATGGAGGGCTGTGGGCTAGAAGAAACCTTGCCAGAATGCCTTGCCGGCAAGGGCCCTTGACCCTATGTGAGAGCCACACATACCTCCATGTATCTCTGCCAACAGCTCTAGTCCGTCCTCCCGAGGAATGCACTTCAGCCAGACTCCGTTTGGCCTCCTTCTGTATAGGGTATCATCCATAAACTGGTACATGTTGGACCGACGGGCTACTTTCTCTGCTTCTTCCTGCTCCTCGGGGAGCTCTCCTGTTTAGAGGAAACGGATGGTGGGCTGCGCCCATGCTAGAGCCTGGGGCTTGACGGCAAGGACCAAAGGTACATATTTGGCCGCAGGGGCAGCTGCCTCTACGATCAGGGCCTTGGGCCCCGTCGGAGGTAGTTGCCCCTCGGCAAACTTGGGGTACCCGGCAACCTCCTTGCCGGCGGCTCCTGGGAGCTCATCAGGAAGGTACTTGTCGGGGCTTGTCTTCCTTCACTTGTTCTGCCCTGTTGATGGCTCTACGGATGGTTGTATGAACTGAAGTACAAAGGTACCTGGTTCCACATGCAACTTGAGGGCAGCACATTTCCACAGGTCGTCGGCAATGCTGTTCTCCGCTCGGGGAACATGTTCTGCCTGTAAGGCGTCGAAACGCTCTCCCAACTTCCTCACTTCATTCACGTAGGCCTCCATCAACGGGCTCTGGTAATCCTTGCTGACTTGCTTGACGACGAGCTGTGAATCACCTCTGATGATGAGATTCTTGATTCCGAGGTCCGCCGCGATCCTGAGACCGGCAAGCAACCCCTCATACTCCGCCGTATTGTTCGTTGATTTTTCCCGGGGGAAGTGCATCTGGATTACGTACTTGAGGTGCTCTCCGGTGGGCGCGACGAGTAGCACGCCAGCACCAGCACCTTGGAGTGAGAAAGCTCTGTCAAAGTACATAATCCACTCACTGCTCGTCTCCTTGCCGGGAAGGGTGGTCTCTTGGATCTCCTCATCGGGCATTGCGGTCCATTCTGCTATGAACTCTGCCAAAGCTCGGCTCTTGATCGTTGAAGTACTTTCAAACCGTAGGACAAAACTCAACAGCTCCAATGCCCACTCCACAATCCTCCCTATCGCATCTGGGTTATGCAAAATCCGTTGCAAAGGGAGGCGGGTGACGACGGTGATCTCGTGTGCTTGGAAATAGTGGCGCAGCTTTCTCGAGGCCATGAGAAGGCCGAAAAGCAGCTTCTGCATTCCAGAATATCTTGACCTGGCCCCCTGCAAGAGGGAACTAACAAAATACACTAAGTGCTGCACCATCTTCTTCTTCTGTCCCACTTCGCCCATCCGCTCAGGTCCTGCCTTAGCGGGCTCGAGCCTTGCCGGGGGTTCTGATTCACCGGTGTCAGGCTCTGCCAAGGAAGACTCCGGCTCGTCATCCGATGGCTCTGTTGCAACTGCTGCTTCTCCCTCAAGTTCCCTCTGCGCCGCCAGCGCAACAGTGACCACTTGATTAGTTGCTGCCAAGTACAGCAGCAACGGCTCCTGTTGTTTGTGTGCGACTAGTATTGGCGTGGAGGAGAGGTACCTCTTCAAATCTTGCAGTGCTGCCTCTGCCTCCGGAGTCCATTTTACTGGACCCGCCTTTTTCAAAACTTTGAAAAGGGGGAGGGCGCGCTCAGCAGATTTGGAGATGAACCTACTCAGGGCAGCAACACAGCCGGCGAGCCTACGGACATCTTTGACCCGTTTCGGCGCCTCAATCTGCTCGATCGCTTTGATCTTGTCGGGATTTGCTTTGATTCCACGTTGAGACACGAAGAACCCGAGAAGTTTGCCGGAGGGGACACCGAACACGCACTTCTCTGGGTTGAGCTTGAGGTTGATCTTGCGCAGGTTTGCGAATGTTTCTTCTAAATCTTGCACGAGCGTGGCCCTATCCTTGGTTTTGACCACTATGTCATCCATATAAGCTTCCATATTTCTATGCAGCTGGGGCTCAAAACCAATCTGGACTGCTCGGGCAAAAGTCGAACCAGCGCTCTTCAACCCGAAAGGCATTCGTACAAAACATTACGTACCACCTGGGGTGATGAACGCGGTCTTCTCTTCGTCTTCCTTCATCATGAAGATCTGGTGGTACCCCGAATAGGCATCGAGGAACGACAGCAGGTCACACCCGACAGTGGAGTCTACAATCTGGTCGATGCGTGGCAGAGGGAAAGGATCCTTTGGACAGGCTTTATTGATGTCTATGTAGTCAATACACAGCCCCCACTTCCCATTTGCCTTACGCACCACCACCGGATTGGCCAACCACGTGGGGTGGAGTACTCCTCTTACCAGGCCTGCCGCCTCCAACTTCCTGATCTCTTCAATTATGAACTCTTGTCGCTCCAAAGCTTGCTTCCTGACCTTCTGCTTGACGGGCCACGCGTGAGGACAGACAACAAGATGGTGCTCAATCACCTCCCTAGGAACGTCGGGGATGTCAGATGCCTGCCATGCAAATACATTGACATTCGCCCGCAGGAAGGCGACGATCACACTTTCCTATTTGCTGTCAAGGGCGGAGCTTATAGTGAAAGCCCCGCCCATGTCGTCCTCCTTGACGGACACCCTCTTGGTTTCTGGTGGTGCAGCCTTGGACTTCTTGCTCTTGCCGGTGGAGCTCTCTGGCACGTCCTCAACGGGAGCACAACACTCCGAAGAGGTGCGCTTGCCGGAGTGGGTGCTGGAGGTCTTGCCAGAAGGGGTCTTGCCGGCCTTCTTCCTCCCTGGGGCTTCAGCGACAGGAGCAAGTGCCTTGGCGGCAGTTGCTGCAACTGCCTCTCGGTAGAGTTGGTCGGCGCAGATGAGCGCGTCTTTCTTGTCAGAGGGGACGGTGATGATGGTCAGCGGCCCCGGCATCTTCAACGTGTTGTAGGCGTAGTGGGACGTCGCCATGAACTTGGCCAGCGCTGGGCGGCCAAGGATCCCATTGTATGGCAAGGGGATCTCAGCGACATCAAAGACGATCTTCTCCGTCCTATAGTTTAGCTCGCCCCCAAACATAACTGGCAGCGTGATTTTACCTTAGGTTGGCTCCTTCCTGGGTTGACCCCTTGAAATGTGCCCATCTCTTCAAGGTCTCCATCAGGAATCTGCAGCTTCTTGATCCCAGAGGGCAAGACCAAATTCAAACCGGCCCCACCATCAACCAACACTCTGGTCACCTTGAGGTTGCGTATTGTTGGTGAAACCAACAACGGCAAACACCCGACCGCAGTTGTGCGGTCAGGGTGATCCTTGGTGTCAAAGACGATGGGTGTGCAGTACCACTTTAGTGGTTTTTGGGCATCGAACGACGGCTCTGCCGCAGTGACCTCACGCGCCCACTGCTTCAGCTGGCGGTGTGAGGTGTGCAACGAGGCACCACCGTCGATGCACATAGCCTCTGTAGCCTTCTGGAACTCGTGCTCGCCGGACTTGCCGTCCTCGTCGTGATCATCATCCTCCTCTTTCTTGTCGCGGCCTCGAGCGGGCCTCTCTTGTTGGTTATGTTTGCCGCGGCTACCCCCTTGGCCGTCACGCTTCTTGTCGGATCCCTCAGCACCATCCTGGCCCTTCTCCTTGTCTCACCTTTCATATTCAGCCTTCTGCTTTTCCGCAAGCAGCTCAACTTGCCGGCAGTTATGGAGGTCATGGCCCTTGGTGCGGTGGATCTTGCAGTACTGCTTGTCGGAGCCTCCTGGCTTGCCGGCAGTCGCTAGGGCCAAGCACGCAGCACAGCCGGCAACCTCCTTGCCGGGGTCATCGGCCTTGGCCTTTTTGGCGGCGCCGAGCTCGCCGGATCCCTCAACGGCAAGCATAGTCTTGCCCTTACGCTTCCTGTTGCGGCGCCGACCCTTCTTTGTCGGCGCGGCGGTGTCTTCACCTGTGGAGTCGGTTTCTGCAGCGGCGTCCTTGCCGGGGTACTTCCTCCCCTCTTCAGCTCGAGCACACCTATCGGCCAGAACATAAAGTTCGGCCACATCTTTGACCTTGTTCATCGCCAACTCTTCACGCATCTTGCGGTTGCGCACATTCTGATGGAATGTGCTAATAACGGCGGCGGGATGAACATCTGGGATGTTGTACTGCACCCGGCTGAACCTCTGTATGTACTTGCGTAGGTTTTCACCTTCTTTCTGGGGGATGATATGCAAATCGCTTGCCTGGCCATGAGCTTGGTGGCCTCCGGTGAAGGCGCCAACAAACTCATGACACAAATCCGACCAAAAAGAAATGGAATCCGCTGGCAAGTGCATCAACCATGACATGACGTTGGGTTTGAGTGCCAACGGGAAGTAATTGGCAAGCACCTTGTCGTCGCGAGCTCCAGCAGCTTGCATCGCAATGGTGTAGATGCTGAGGAACTCCGACGGGTGGGTCTTGTCGTAGTACTTCTCGCCAACATCGGGCTTGAACGTGCGGTGGGAGGGCCATTGGAACTGCCGCAGCTCTTAGGTAAAGGCTGGATAACCCACCTCATAAGGCAGGTCGCTGCCCCCAGCGCCGAGTGGTCCATAGTAGGCCCCACACGCCGATCTTACTGATGGCGCGTCTCTCGTCATCGTTCAATGGTAGTTCGCGCATCTTCCTGGGCCCGTTCCCGAAGGACTTGATGTTGGTCGCGCCGGGTTCACGGGTCGGACGACGCTGTGGAAACGTTGTCACCGACATCGGGTCGACGGGCCGGTGGCTGTTGTCGCGGCCGCGGGGGGGGGGGGGGGGGGAGTGCACCATGGTCGCAGCATCTCTGGTTCCCCCACCGCCGGCATGCACCGGCTCGTCAGGACGCCAGTGCGAGGATCCCGTGCGGAGCGGCTCATCTTTGTTGGCGAAGCTAGCAAGGCTTCGGATGGTGGCTCTCCACTCGTCGAGCTTCTCCGCAGTAGGGGGGAAGTCGAGGAGCAGCTGCACGTGCGCCAACACTTCTGTTGGCATAGGCGGCGGCGAGATCTGCGTAGACCGTGACGCGCTCCGGCTTCTAACCGGGTTAGAAGGGGCTCTATCGTGGTCTCGCGGCCGCACGCCACCTGCACCGGTGTCTGAGCACGCACGCCGGCCTAGTTCGTCCTATGAGTGGCGCACAGGGCTCTTTCCGCGGTGGTGCCCGGGGGCTCCGGCATTGCGGTGTTGCTCATCGCGCGTGTCCTGGGAAGGGCGTGGCGCGGGCGCCAGCTGGGGTGCCGTAGAGGCTGCTGTGCCGCCAGTGGGTAGCACGGCCCCGCCCCCGGACCCAGCGGCACATGGCTTGTCGTCTCGGATTCGGCCGCCGCCGCTCACCTAGCTCCGATTCCCAGAATGTCGTGGATGCCCGCGGGCCACGTCTCCGGCCCCATCCGCGGGCACCCGGCCGCCTGCTCGCGCTGGCGCAGACGGGCCGGCCCCGGACGAACCGATCGCTGTGATCCCCTTTTTCTTGGGGGGCATGGTGATGATCAAGTTGGTGTGCTAACCTTCACACCGTATTTTCACAGCCTGCGCCCCCTACCTGGCGCGCCAAAGATGTCGGGGGAAAACGACACCTATGGGATCACTGGAATCCCTTCTACGGTTGGCGGGCACGGGGCTGTGGAAAGAGCGGCATTGAGAGATCAACGCGGGGGGGGGGGGATTATCCGGGTTCGGGCCGCAAGTGATGCGTAATGCCCTACTCCTGCTGGTTTCTATTTATCTAGTGTTCTTGGACTAGCTACAAGGTGTGCAGGGTCCAAAAAGTCCGAATCCCCCCCAGTACGTCGCGGGCCTCCTTTTATAGACAAAGGGGCTGCCACAGTGGCACACAAGAGGTGGAAAGCTATGCAGTGGTCGAGTCTACCCTCTGGCACCGTAGGATAAACGCATTTAATGCGCTGCTAACGTGCCCTTCTTGCTTTATCGGGGACGGCAAGGAAGCTCGTCCCAGCTATCGCCGCCTTGCCTGGCTTCGACGCACGCCCGAACTGTCGAGGCGTGCAGTGCCACGCTGGTTGGCTGGCTGTTGAGTTGGTGCGGTGGCAGAGGCTTCACGAAGATCTGCATGCCACCATGTAGGTGCTTGCTGGGTTGGCCTAGAGGCCGCACGTCGCCACGCAGGTGCTCGCCTAGTTGGTGGGCTGCAGTTGTATGGGAACGGCGGTGGAGTCTTGGTAGATGTGGGCCTGGCTGCGGCCCCGCGGATGTCTTCGGCAAGGGTCTTGCCGTGGCACCGCGGTCTTCCCCGGCAAGGATCTTGCCGGGGGCGTCGTGGGTTTCCTTGGCAGGGATCTTGCCAAGGATCGTCGTCTTTTGGTTCTCATCTGATCTTGTGTGCTTCTGATCTTCACAAAGATCTGCATGCCACCATGGAGGTGCCTCCCGAGCCTTGGTTCCAATGTGGTTGATGGTGTTGGAACTCTTGGGCTCAAGGGTCGCGGCTCTACTGGTGTCGAGCAAGTTGCCCCGGCAAGGCTCTTGCCGGGGTTATGGAGGTCGCCCCGGCAAGGGCCCTGCCGGGGGAAGTCCACCTCGCCCCTCTGCTCTTTGCGTTTCTGTCTTGGTGTTGCTCTGGTTGTCTGGTGGTTTTGCTTCCTGTGCCCCGCCAAGGGAGGCCAGGGCGTGGGGCTGCGACTGCCCGCGCACAAGTAAAGGGGTGCAACAAGGGACCCCTACTTTTGTACACCGACACATCGCTACTAGTACCTACCCTTAGCCCCGAGGGTGAACTACTCCCTCCTCGTCATGGAGAGCGCCGGGATGATGAAGATGGCCCGGTGATGGATCCCCCCTCTGGCAGGGTGCCAAAACAGGGTCCCGGTTGGTTTTTGGTGGCTACAGAGGCTTGCGGCGGCGGAACTCCCGATCTAGGTTATTTTCCGGAGGTTTCTGTATTTATAGGAATTTTTGGCGTCGGTCTCACGTCAGGGGGGTCTCCGAGTCGTCCACTAGATAGGGGGACGCGCCCAGGGGGGTGGGCGCTAATAGGTCTCCAACGTATCTATAGTTTTTGATTGCTCCATGCTACTTTATCTACTGTTTTGGACTATATTGGGCTTTATTTTCCACTTTTATATTATTTTTGGGACTAACCTATTAACCGGAGGCCCAGCCCAGAATTGCTGCTTTTTGCCTATTTCAGTATTTCGAGGAAACAGAATATCAAACGGAGTCCAAACGGAATGAAACCTTCGGGAACGTGATCTTCTCACCGAACGTGATCCAGGGGACTTGGACCCTACTCCAAGAAGTTTCCGGGGAGGTCGCGAGGGTGGAGGGCGCCCCCCTGGGCGCGCCCCCTGCCTTGTGGGCCCCTCGGAGCTCCACCGACGTGCTCCTTCCTCCTATATATACCTACGTACCCCCATTAGACCAGAGACGGAGCCAAAAACCTAATTCCACCGCCGCAACTTCCTGTATCCACGAGATCCCATCTTGGGGCCTGTTCCGGAGCTCCGCCGGAGGGGGCATCCATCACGGAGGCTTCTACATCAACACCATAGCCCTTCCGATGAAGTGTGAGTAGTTTACTTCAGACCTTCGGGTCCATAGCTAGTAGCTAGATGGCTTCTTCTCTCTTTTTGGATCTCAATACAATGTTCTCCCCCTCTCTCGTGGAGATCTATTCGATGTAATCTTCTTTTTGCGGTTTGTTTGTTGAGACCGATGAATTATGGGTTTATGATCCAACTTATTTATGAAAAATATTTGAATCTTCTCTGAATTCTTTTATGTATGATTAAGTTATCTTTGCAAGTCCCTTCGAATTATCCGTTTGGTTTGGCCAACTAGATTGGTAGTTCTTGCAATGGGAGAAGTGCTTAGCTTTGGGTTCAATCTTACGGTGTCCTTACTCAGTGACAGAAAGAGTTGCAAGGCACGTATTGTATTGTTGCCATCGAGGATAACAAGATGGGGTATTTATCATATTGCATGAATTTATTCCTCTACATCATGTCATCTTGCTTAAGGCGTTACTCTGTTTTTAACTTAATACTCTAGATGCATGCTGGATAGCGGTCGATGAGTGGAGTAATAGTAGTAGATGCAGGCCAGAGTCGGTCTACTTATCACGGACGTGATGCCTATATACATGATCATACCTAGATAACCTCATAACTATGCTCAATTCTATCAATTGCTCAACAGTAATTTGTTCACCCACCGTAGAATATCTATGCTCTTGAGAGAAGCCACTAGTGAAACCTATGGCCCCCGGGTCTATTCTCATCATATCAATCTCCATTACTTTATTTTACTTGTTTTGCTTTTACTTTTCACTTTGCATCTTTATACCAAAAATACCAAAAATATTATCTCTATCAGATCTCACTCTTGTAAGTGACCGTGAAGGGATTGACAACCCCGAAGCATTCGTTGCGAGTTGCTACTGTTTTGTGCAGGTACGAGGGACTTGCGCGTGACCTCCTACTAGATTGATACCTTGGTTCTCAAAAACTGAGGGAAATACTTACGCTACTGTGCTGCATCACCCCCTCCTCTTCGGGGAAAACCAACGCTAGCTCGAGACGTAGCAAGATGGATTTCTGGCGCCGTTGCCGGGGAGGCCTACGCAAAAGTCAACATACCAAGTACCCATCACAATCTCTATCTCTCGCATTACATTATTTGCCATTTGCCTCTCGTTTTCCTCTCCCCCACTTCACCCTTGCCGTTTTATTCGCCCACTCTTTCCCAATCTCCTCCTCTTTTTCCCTTTGCCTTTTGTTTGCTCGTGTGTTAGTTTGCTTACCTGTCGCTATGTCGAATTCCTTATCCGCTCCTATGTCTCCCGAGTTTGAAGTTCTTCACTTCAAGCAACGGCAAGGAGAAAACTTAAAAGATGCTTGGTATAGGATGATGGAATCTTATCGTAAGTGCACCCTAGAGGTGAACTTTAGAATTCTTCTTCGCAATTTTTATGTTGGGTTAAACATGACGCATAGACAACTCTTGGATTGCATGGCCAAGGGAAATTTCATTAATATTGATCCCGGTATTGCGCATGAGATTATAGAGGGAATAGTGGGTACACCACCCCAAAAGGGAGGATCTCATCCTACCCAGGAAGAAACCCAAGTGTTTGAGAAGATTTGCGAAGTAACAAAGATTTTACAAAAGTCTCTTGAGCCTCTTAAAAATATTAGCGGAAATCTTAACCGTATGAATATGTTGATTACTCTTTGCAATAAACGATTGGATTCTTTAGATCTAAAAATTTCCAAGTATGAAGGGAAGAGGGAAGAACCCCCCGGATTCGAGCATGACTCCGCTAAAAAGTTGAAAATTAAAGATGGCAATACCTAGATCTATCCTTGCTTTTATGCCTAGCTAGGGGCGTTAAACGATAGCGCTTGTTGGGAGGCAACCCAATTTTATTTTGTGTTTTTTGTTTTTGGTTCTGTTTAGGAATAAATAATCCATATAGATTCTGTTTAGATGTGGTTTTATCTTTTAATTAGTGTTTGTGCCAAGTTAAACCTATTAGATCTTCTTGGAAGATAGTTATTTGATCTTGCTGTAATTTCCAGAATCTTTGCGCTTAGTGCCCAAATTGTTAAAAATCACCAGAACGTGATAAAATAGTTATTCCAATTGCTGCTGATCAATAAACAAATTGCCCAGGTCGTCTAATTTTGGTAGAAATTTTCGGGTTCCATAAGTTTGCGTTAGTAACAGATTACTACAGACTGTTCTGTTTTTGACAGATTCTGTTTTGCGTGTGTTGTTTGCTTATTTTGATGAATCTATGGCTAGTAAAATAGTTTATAAACCATAGAGAAGTTGGAATACAGTAGGTTTAACACCAATACAAATAAAGAACAAGTTCACTACAGTACCTTAAAGTAGTCTTTTGTTTTCTTTCTCTAACGGAGCTCACGAGATTTCTATTGAGTTTTGTGTTGTGAAGTTTTCAAGTTTTGGGTGAATTATTTTGATGGATTATGGAACAAGGAGTGGCAAGAGCCTAAGCTTGGGGATGCCCATGGCACCCCCAAGATAATCCAAGGACACCAAAAAGTCAAAGCTTGGGGATGCCCCGGAAGGCATCCCCTCTTTCGTCCACTTCCATCGGTAATTTACTTGGAGCTATATTTTTATTCACCACATGATATGTGTTTTGCTTGGAGCGTCTTGTATTATTTGTGTGTTTGCTTGTTAGTCTACCACAATCATCCTTGCTGTACACACCTTTTGAGAGAGCCATGCATGAATTGAAATTTGTTAGAATACTCTATGTGCTTCACTTATATCTTTTGAGCTTGATAGTTTACTCTATGTGCTTCATTTATATCTTTTTGAGCGTGATAATTTTTGCTCTAGTGCTTCACTTAGATCTTTTAGAGCACGGTGGTGGATTGTTTTAAAGAAACTTGATCTCTCATGCTTCACTTAGATTATTTTGAGAGTCATTAATAGCATGGTAATTTGCTTAATGTTAATATACTTGGTATTCAAGATGTGTGAAACTTTCTTTTTAGTGGGTTGAATACTAAGATAAGTTTGATGCTTGATAATTGTTTTGAGATATGGAGGTGATAATATCATAGTCGTGCTAGTTGAGTAGTTGTGAATTTGAGAAATACTTGTGTTGAAGTTAGCAAGTCCCGTAGCATGCACGTATGGTTAAAGTTGTGTAACAAATTTGAAGCATGAAGTGTACCTGGCTTGTGCATCCTTATGAGTGGCGGTCTTTTCCTACCAATCTACCCCCCTAGGAGCATGCGTGTAGTACTTGATTTTTGATGACTTCTAAAATTTTGCAATAAGTATATGAGTTCTTTTGACTAATGTCGAGTCCATGGATTATACACACTTTTACCTTTCCGCCATTTGCTAGCCTCTTCGGTACTGTGCATTGCCCTTTCTCATATTGAGAGTTGGTGCAAACTTCGCCGGTGCATCCAAACCCCGTGATATGATACGCTCTTTCACACATAAACCTCCCTATATCTTCGTCAAAACAGCCACCATACCTACCTATCATGGCATTTCCATAGCCATTCCGAGATATATTGCCATGCAACTTCCACCATCATCGTCATCATCATGACATGCTTTACTTTTGTCATATTGCCATTGCATTATCTTGTAGTTGACATCGTATTTGTGGCAAAGCCACCATGCATTATTTTTCATACATGTCACTCTTGATTCATTGCACCATCCCGGTACACCGCCGGAGGCATTCATAATAGAGTCATATCTTGTTCTAGTATCGAGTTGTAATCATTATGTTGTAATCAATAGAAGTGTGCTTAGAGCATTGCCCAATCAAAAAAAAGGGGGGAGAAAGGCCAAAAAGAAAAAAAAGGCCCAAAAAAAGAGAAAATAAAAAGGGCAATGCTGCTATCTCTTTTTCCACACTTGTGCTTCAAAGTAGCACCTTGTTCTTCATGAAGTGAGTCTCATATATTATGCTTCAAAATAGCACCATGATTTTCATATAGTGAGTCTCATAAGTTATCTTGTTCATACTAGTGGGAATTTTTCATTATAGAACTTGGCTTGTATATTCCAACGATGGGCTTCCTCAAAATGCCCTAGGTCTTCATGAGCAAGCAAGTTGGATGCACACCCACTAGTTTTCTTTTGTTGAGCATTCTTAGCTCTAGTGCATCCGTTGCATGGCAATCCCTACTCCTTGCATTAACATCAAATGATGGGCATCTTCATAGCTCATTGATTAGCCTCGTTGATGTGAGACTTTCTCCTTTTTTGTCTTCTCCACACAATCCCCATCATCATATTCTATACCACCAATAGTGCTATGTCCATGGCTCGTGCTCATGTATTGCGTGAAGGTTGAAAAGGTTTGAGATTATTTGAGTATGAAACAATTGCTTGGCTTGTCATCGGGGGTATAGAAGTTGGGAACATCTTTGTGTGACGAAAATGAAGCATAGCCTAACTATATGATTTTGTAGGGATGAACTTCCTTTGGCCATGTTATTTTGAGATGACATAATTGTTTGATTAGTATGCTTGAAGTATTATCATTTTTATGTCAATATGAACTTTTGTCTTGAAATCTTTCAGATCTGAATATTCATACACTGATTAAGAAGATTTACACTGAAATTATGCCAATCACTCCGCATAAAAAATTCTCTTTTTATCATTTACCTACTCGAGGACGAGCAGGAATTAAGCTTGGGGCTGCCTGATACATCTCCAACGTATCTATAATTTTTGATTGCTCCATGCTACTTTATCTACTGCTTTGGACTATATTGGGCTTTATTTTCCACTTTTATATTATTTTTGGGACTAACCTATTAACCGGAGGCCCAGCTCAGAATTGTTTTTTTTTGCCTATTTCAGTATTTCGAGGAAACAGAATATCAAACAGAGTCCAAACGGAATGAAACCTTCGGGAACGTGATCTTCTCACCGAACGTGATCCAGGAGACTTGGACCCTACTCCAAGAAGTTTCCGAGAAGGTCACGAGGGTGGAGGGCGCGCCCCCCTACCTCGTGGGCCCCTCGGAGCTCCACCGACGTGCTCCTTCCTCCTATATATACCTACGTATCCCCATTAGACCAGAGACGGAGCCAAAAACCTAATTCCACCGCCGCAACTTCCTGTATCCACGAGATCCCATCTTGGGGCCTGTTCCGGAGCTCCGCCGGAGAGGGCATCCATCACGGAGGGCTTCTACATCAACACCATAGCCCTTCCGATGAAGTGTGAGTAGTTTACTTCAGACCTTCGGGTCCATAGCTAGTAGCTAGATGGCTTCTTCTCTCTTTTTGGATCTCAATACAATGTTCTCCCCCTCTCTCGTGGAGATCTATTCAATGCAATCTTCTTTTTGCGGTGTGTTTGTTGAGACCGATGAATTGTGGGTTTATGATCCAACTTATCTATGAATAATATTTGAATCTTCTCTAAATTCTTTTATGTATGATTGAGTTATCTTTGTAAGTCTCTTCGAATTATCCGTTTGGTTTGGCCAACTAGATTGGTAGTTCTTGCAATGGGAGAAGTGCTTAGCTTTGGGTTCAATCTTGCGGTGTCCTTACTCAGTGACAGAAAGAGTTGCAAGGCACGTATTGTATTGTTGCCATCGAGGATAACAAGATGGGTTATTTATCATATTTCATGAATTTATTCCTCTACATCATGTCATCTTGCTTAAGGCGTTACTCTGTTTTTAACTTAATACTCTAGATGCATGCTGGATAGCGGTCGATGAGTGGAGTAATAGTAGTAGATGCAGGCAGGAGTCGGTCTACTTGTCACGGACGTGATGCCTATATACATGATCATACCTAGATAACCTCATAACTATGCTCAATTCTATCAATTGCTCAACAGTAATTTGTTCACCCACCGTAGAATATCTATGCTCTTGAGAGAAGCCACTAGTGAAACCTATGGCCCCCGGGTCTATTCTCATCATATCAATCTCCATTACTTTATTTTACTTGTTTTGCTTTTACTTTTCACTTTGCATCTTTATACCAAAAATACCAAAAATATTATCTCTATCAGATCTCACTCTCGTAAATGACCGTGAAGGGATTGACAACCCCTAAGCGTTGGTTGCGAGTTGCTACCGTTTTGTGCAGGTAGGAGGGACTTGCGCGTGACCTCCTACTGGATTGATACCTTGGTTCTCAAAAACTGAGGGAAATACTTACGCTACTGTGCTGCATCACCCCCTCCTCTTCGGGGAAAACCAACGCTAGCTCGAGACGTAGCAGGCGCGCCCTCCACCCTCGTGGACGGCTTGGTACTCTTCTGGCCCAACTCTTTTACTCCGGGGGCTTCTTTTGGTCCATAAAAAATCATCAAAAATTGGCACATCAATCGGACTCCGTTTGGTATTCCTTTTCTGTAAAACTCAAAAACAAGGAAAAAATAGAAACTGGCACTGGCTCTAGGTTAATAGGTTAGTCCCAAAAATCATATAAATGCATAGAAAACATCTAAGATGGATAATATAATAGCATGAAACAATAAAAAATTATAGATACATTGGAGACGTATCAAGCATCCCCAAGCTTAATTCCTGCTCGTCCTCGAGTAGGTAAATGATAAAAACGGAATTTTTGATGTGGAATGCTGCCTAACATATTTTTCAATGTAATCTTCTTTATTGTGGCATGAATATTTAGATCTGAAAGATTCAAGATAAAATTTTAATATTTTCCATAAAAATAATAATAGTTCAAGCATACTAACCAAGCAATTATGTCTTATCAAAATAACATAGCCAAAGAAAACTCATCCCTACCAAATCATATAGTTTGGCTATGCTCCATCTTGGTCACATAAAATGCTCCAATCATGCACAACCCCGGTGAGGGAGTCCTGGATTAGGGGGTATCCGGACAGCCGGACTATAACCTTTGGCCGGACTGTTGGACTATGAAGATACAAGATTGAAGACTTTGTCCCGTGTCCGGATGGGACTCTCCTTGGCGTGGAAGGCAAGCTTGGCAATACGGATATGTAGATCTCCTTCCTTGTAACCGACTGTAACCCTAGCTCCCTCCGTTGTCTATATAAACCGGAGGGTTTAGTCCATAGGACACAATAAGGGTTTAGCCTCTCTGATCTCGTGGTAGATCAACTCTTTTACTACCCATATCATCAATATTAATCAAGCAGGAGTAGGGTTTTACCTCCATCGAGAGGGCCCGAACCTGAGTAAAAACATCGTGTCCCTTGTCTCCTGTTACCATCTGCCTAGACACAGAGTTCGGGACCCCCTACCCGAGATCAGCCGGTTTTGACACCGACATTGGTGCTTTCAACCCTGCGGCCTCCGTGGCAGGGTCTAACCGCCCGCCCAAGGTCGGTGTTCGGCTCGATTCCTTGGGCGGGCGGTTAGACCCTGCCACGGAGGCCGCAGCCTCAACGGCGATCGAACCGAACACCAGCCTTACCCTTCGCGAGGCCCGTGACTCCAAATTGTCGGACTCTCCTCCATACTCCGAACCACACACGCCCCTGCCAATCGAATCCGATTGGGCGCCGATCATGGAGTACACCGCCGCGGATATCTTTCAGCACTCGCCCTTCGGCGACATACTGAATTCACTAAGGTCTCTCTCCTTGTCAGGAGAGTCCTGGCCGGATTATGACCGGCAGGATTGGGATGCGGATGACGAAGAAATTCGATGCCCACCCACCACCCACTTCATAGCCATTGTCGATGATTTGACCGACATGCTCGACTTCGACTCCGAGGACATTGACGGTATGGACGACGATGTAGGAGACGAACAGGAACCACTGCCTACAGGGCACTGGACATCCACCTCATCATATGATATATATATGGTGGACACACCCAAAGAAGGCAACGGCGACGGAACAGCAGGGGATGACCCCTCCAATAAGCAACCTAAGCACTGGCGTCAGCGGCGCCGCTCTAAGTCCCGCCAAAGCAAAAACAGTGATAACAGCACAAGAGATAATAACACCCCGGATAGTGCCAAAGACAACTCCCTCCAGCAAGATTCAGCGCAGGAAGATGGAGAAGCCAGCCCTCCTGAGAGAGCGGCAGATAGAGAGGTAGAGGATGATAATTACATGCCTCCCTTCGAAGATGAGGCAAGCCTCAACGACGACGAATTTTTCGTGCCTGAGGATCACGTCGAGCAAGAGCGCTTCAAGCGCCGGCTTATGGCCATGGCGAATAGCCTTAAAAAAAGCAGCAACAGCTTAGAGCTGATCAAGACCTGCTAGCTGACAGATGGACTGAAGTCCTTGCGGCCGAGGAATATGAACTCGAACGCCCCTCCAAGAGCTACCCAAAGCGCAGGTTGCTACCCCGATTAGACGAGGAAGCATTAAAACCCACATCTCTAGCGTATGACGCGGCTGATCGGCCACCTCGTGGCCGCGACAGAGAGGCTTCTCGGCCCACAGCTCAAGCCGCACCCCGACGTCACTCAAAAAATACCAAGGGGCGGGGAAGTGCGCTAGACCTGCGAGACATATTGGAGGACAAAGCAAAGCAAGCACGATAGATCTACGGATCGCGAGGGCGCCCCACCACACGAAACGATAACCGTCACGCCGGATACAGTAAAAGTAAATCCGGCCGGGCCGAACACAGCAGACAAAACTCATTCGAGCTACGTCGTGATATAGACCAGTACGGAGGCGCCGCACACCCGCTATGCTTCACAGATGAAGTAACGGATCATCAAATCCCAGAGGGTTTCAAACCCGTGAATATCGAATCATACGATGGTACGACAGACCCCGCGGTATGGATTGAGGATTATATCCTTCATATCCACATGGCCTGTGGCGACGAACTACACACCATCAAATACCTCCCACTCAAGCTTAAAGGACCAGCTCGGCATTGGCTCAACAGCTTGCCAGCAGAATCCATTGGGTGTTGGGAAGATCTGGAAGCCGCATTCCTCGACAACTTCCAGGGCACTTATGTGCGACCACCAGATGCCGATGACTTGAGACACATAATTCAACAGCCAGAGGAATCAGCCAGGCAATTCTGGACATGGTTCCTAACCAAGAAAAATCAAATTGTCGACTGTCTAGATGCAGAGGCCCTAGCAGCTTTCAAGCATAACATCCGCGACGAGTGGCTTGCCCGGCACCTTGGCCAGGAAAAACCAAAATCTATGGCAGCCCTTACGACACTCATGACCCGCTTTTGCGCGGGAGAAGACAGCTGGCTGGCTCGCAGCAATAACATATCAAAGAACCCTGGTAATTAGGATACCAAGGACAGCAATGGCAAGTCACGTCGCAACAAACACAAGCGCCGCATTAACAGTGACAATACAGAGGATACGGCAGTCAATGCCGGATTCAGAGGCTCTAAGCCCGGTCAGCGGAAAAAGCCATTCAAACGAAGTACTCCGGGCCCGTCTAGTTTGGACTGTATACTCGATCGCTCGTGTCAGATACATGGCACCCCCGACAAGTCAGCCAACCACACCAACAGGGATTGTTGGGTGTTCAAGCAAGCCGGCAAGTTAAATGCCGAAAACAAAGACAAGGGGCTACATAGCGACGACGAGGAGGAGCCTAGACCGCCGAACAACGGAGGACAGAAGGGGTTCCCCCCACAAGTGCGAACGGTGAACATGATATACGCAACCCACATCCCCAAGAGGGAGCGGAAGCGTGCGTTAAGGGACGTCTACGCGTTGGAGCCAGTCGCCCCAAAGTTCAACCCATGGTCCTCCTGTCCAATCACTTTCGATCACAGGGACCATCCAACTAGTATCCGCCACGGCGGATTTGCCGCATTGGTCCTAGACCCAATCATTGACGGATTACACCTCACTCGAGTCCTTTTGGACGGCGGCAGCATCCTGAACCTGCTTTATCAGGACACAGTGCGCAAAATGGGCATAGATCCCTCAAGGATTAAACCCATAAAAACGACCTTTAAAGGCGTCATACCAGGTGTAGAGGCCCATTGCACAGGCTCAGTCACACTAGAAGTGGTCTTCGGATCCACGGATAATTTCTGAAGCGAGGAGTTAATCTTCGATAAAGTCTCGTTCCGCAATGGCTATCATGCACTGCTCGGGCGAACCGCATTTGCAAAATTCAATGCGGTACCGCACTATGCATACCTCAAGCTCAAGATGCCAGGACCTCGGGGGGTCATCACAGTCAATGGAAACACAGAGCGCTCTCTCCAAACTGAGGAGCACACTGCGCCCTCGCAGTAGAAGTACAAAGCAGCCTCTCAAGGCAATTCCCCAGTCCGGCGATCAAACGTCCGGACGCCGTCAAGCGCGCTCGGAGTAATCTGCAACAAGACCGCCTAGCACGTTCCGAGCAAGCGTAGCAATGCGGCCCCAACCCCAGCCCCAGCCAAACGGCGAAATCCGTGCCACGTGTACATAATTACGCTCTGAAAATACTATGGGCATAGGGGGAGGGGCACGACCACGGCACGCCCCAAAATGCGGCTCAACCGCACTAGGGGCTTCCTACTTTATTGTTTTTTCTCACTTTTAGGACCTTACTCTCTGGAAGCCCTGTCCGGCAGTATAATTGCCGCACAAACGATACAAGAACCAGGAGGGCGGAAAGCTACATGGGATCACTGAACTCCCAGGTGGTCTCTATAACGAGCAAAATACCTGCTTTGATTACCATCCCGCAGCTTGCCCCCGAAGGGGACATGTCAAATAGTCCGATCTTTTGCCTATCGCACTACTTGTATCGTTCTGCTTTAATGTACCTTTTCGAATAAACAAGGCATAGCTTCAGACTAGTACTGCTTTCTCTATTCCTTCCTTTATATATATATATATATATTCATGACATTTAGCACCCGTACACTTTGGCACGGCCAATACACCAGGGGCTTAAGTACCCCATAATACGGCGTGTGAAGTACAAACACTTTCAAAAGTGCGGCACCCCGAACTTATAACATTATATGCATCGGCTCTGAATCATGTCTTGGGTCAATAGTTGGGTTTGCCCGGCTCCCATGTTTTGGTACCTTACGTTCCGCTATATCGGCTAAGGTAGCACTGGGAGAACTACTGCGATTGTGCCCCGGTTCAGCTGGGCTAAGCACCTCGGTAGAGAAAGCAAAAACTGACTGTCATGATAAGGCGAGACTTGGTCGCTGTTCGAGAGGTTTCGAGTCCCTAAAGACTTATGCCGCTTAGGGCGAGGAGTCGGCTTTGTCCGGCCTAGGCGTGTATAGCGCCCCGAACTCGGTCTTCTGAATACTAGGGGCTTCGTCAAAATTTAAAATTATAGAATTCTCTGGCTAAGTGAGAGTGATAAAGCATTATAGTCCGATTGCCTTGTTCGTTGCGCTGAGCACCTCCCTCGAAGGACCCAAGAATGGGAAAAAGAGTGCTCAGATTTACCCCGAACACCCCAGCACTAGTGGCATGGGGGCAGAAGCCGACGACTGGCCATCTCTCAGATTTAATAAACGGCCGCACATAAGGTAATATTTTAAATTCAAACAAGCGTTGCATAGCGCATATGAACAAGTTTTCAGCGTACAGGATCACACGAGCGAGTTTACTCAAATATTACATCTTTGGAACATTCATCCGCCATAAGGCGGGCACCCTTCAGGATGCCCTCATAGTACATTTCAGGGCGGCGATGCTCCTTGCCCTGCGGTGGCCCATCTTTCACCAGCTTCTCAGCGTCCATCTTGCCCTAGTGTAGTTTAACACGGGCAAGCGCCCTGCGGGCGCCCTCGATGCAGACGACACGCTTGATGACCTCAAGCCAAGGGCAGGCATCCATAAGCCGCTTCACCAGCCCGAAGTAGCTCCCTGGCATGGCCTCTCCAGGCCACAGCCGGACTATTAGACCCTTCATGGCCTATTCGGCCGCCTTGTGGAGCTCGGCCAATTTCTTTAGCTGGTCGCTTAAGGGCACTGGGTGTTCGGCCTCAGTATACTGAGACCAGAACACCTTCTCCGTCGAGCTCCCCTCCTCGGCTCGGTAGTGCTTTGCGGCATCCGACACACTGCGGGGCAAATCTGTGAATGCTCTTGGAGAGCTCCGGACTCGAGTAAGTAACAAGTAATTTACTTTCACATGCTTGCTTTGCATAATGAATGCCTTACCCGCCACTATCTTCTTCATCGCCTCAATTTCCTGGAGGGCCTTTTGGGCTTCGGCCTTGGCATGCTTGGCGCTCTCAAGGGCCGAGGCAAGCTCGGACTCTCGCGTCTTCGAGTTAAGCTCCAAACTCTCATGCTTTTTCACGAGAGCCTGGAGCTCTTGCTGCACCTCAGCAACCCGCGCCTCTTGTTTCCCCCGCTCAGTGTGCTCCGTGGATGCTTTGTTTTCGGCCTCGGACAGTGCTCGCTTCAGGGTCGCCACCTCGGTCGTGGCCCCTGGTATATCCACAATGATCCTGTCATTTTTGCAACTGCATCCTTTTTATATACTTACACAAGGTATTACTTACTCTTGTTCTCCTCGAGCTGCTTCTTGGCAAGGCCGAGCTCTTTATTGGACCGCTTGAGGTTCTGCTTCAGCGCATCGACCTCCGCAGTCAGTGCGGCAGAGGTCAGCAGCGAAGCCTGCATACGCATATCGACATACATATGTTAGACTCCTGCAGATATTCTTACATCATCTATTCGGCTTTTCTTTGTGAACACCGAACAGAGCATCAGGGGCTACTGTCTATGCGGTAATATTTTCATATATTTAAAATGCGTACCTCAAAGCCCGTTAGAAGGCTGGCATAGGCTTCAGTCAGTCCGCTCTTGGCGGACTGAACCTTCTGGATCACCGCACTCATAATAGTGCGGTGCTCCTCGTTGATGGAGGCACCGTTAAGCACCTCCAGCAAATTATCCGGTGCCTCTGGTTGGACGGAGGTTACCGGCACGGTAGGCTTGCCCCTCTTAGTGGGGGGACGCCTGCCGGAGTCCGGAACCACTAGAGGTTCCGGTGCGGTATTCGGCCCAGGGCCGAACTTGGAGCCCTTGGGAGCCTTGCTCCCTTTGCGCCTGTGGTCCGGAAGGTCGCCTTGTGGCGCCTCTAGGACTACCTCCCCTCGGCTTGGTGCCCTTTGAGACAACACCTCGGTGTTGTCCGTAGGGCGAGGGGTGGAGGCAGTCAGAAGGGATCCCACGCTACTCATGGCCGACGGGTCCAAAGAACTGCTCGACGATGATACATCAATATGGGCCCGAGACGGACTGCATAACGGTATCCGGCGTTAGAAGAAGCTGTGCAATTAAACGGTGCCACGAGTTACTCTGGTGTCCGGATACTTACAATCTCGCCAGGGGCTTGGCCCTGGGTGGCCACTCGTCTTCGCTGTCGGCGGCGGTGGCGGAGTAGTCCGAAGGGAGAGTCCTTCCCTTCTTGGACCCTCCGGCCTCCCCAGTTGGGGCGGCCTTCCTTTTCTTTTCTCCCCCTGCTGGAGGGGAAGAAGCTTCTTTTTCCTCCTCCTCATCTTCATGGGAGGAGTGCGCCTCGGAGTCATCAGACGATGAGTCTGATACCACCGGGCGCCGGGAACTCTTTCGGGTTCCTGTGGCCTTCTTCTTGGCCTTCTTCTCCGGCACCACATAAGGTGCCGGAACCAGCAGCTCCGCTAAGCGAGCGTCTAATGGGCCTTCGGGCAGAGGAGCCGGACATTCAATCTGTTCGGCCGTCTCCAGCCATTCCTGTCAAAGGTATGGGAGCTTAGATCCTGCATGTGATTAAACTATGAAAAATGAATACCCTCTAAGAGGTAAAACAGCTTACCGCACTGGCTTGGCGCTTCGCGCTGAATCCGCGATCTTCGGTAAGGGGAGGGGGAACCTCGGCGCCCTTGAATAGCACCTTCCAAGCATCCTCGTGTGTTGTGTCGAAGAGCTCGCTCAGATTTTGGTGCTGGGCCGGGTCGAACTCCCACAAGTTGAACGCCCGTTGTTGACACGGAAGGATCCGGCGGATGAGCATGACCTGGACTATGTTGACAAGCTTGAGCTTCTTGTTCACCATGTTTTGGATACAGGTTTGGAGTCCGGTCAGTTCTCCCGGACTACCCCAGGGCAGGCCCTTCTCTTTCCAGGAGGTGAGCCGCGTGGGGATTCTGGATCGGAACTCGGGGGCCGCTGCCCATTTGGGGTCACGCGGCTCGGTGATGTAGAACCAGCCCGATTGCCACCCCTTTATAGTCTCCACGTAGGAGCCCTCGAGCCATGTGGCGTTGGGCATCTTGCCCACCATGGCGTCTCTGCACTCCGCCTGCTGGCCGCGCACCACCTTCGGATTAACATTAAAGGTCTTCAGCCATAGGCCGAAGTGGGGCTTGATGCGGAGGAAGGCCTCACACACGACGATAAACGCCGAGGTGTTGAGGATGAAGTTCGGGGCCAGATCGTGGAAATCCAGGCCGTAGTAGAACATGAGCCCTCGGACGAATGGGTGGAGAGGGAATCCCAGTACGCGGAGGAAATGGGTAAGAAACACTACCCTCTCGTGGGGCCTGGGGGTGGGGATGAGCTGCCCCGCATCTGGGAGCCGGTGTGCGATATCGTCGGACAGGTATCCGGCTCCCCTCAGCTTCTTCATGTGTCCCTCCGTGACGGAGGAAACCATCCACTTGCCTCCCGCTCCGAACATGGTTGGAGAAGGTTGAGGAAGAAAATGCGGACTTGGGCGCTGGAGCTCGAGTGTGCGAGAATGGATGAGCAAAGGAGGAAGAAGGCGTGGATGAAAAAAGGTGAATCCTTATCCTTTTATATGGGCGAACGAAACTGTGCGTCCCCACCAGCCTGGTAAAACTCGCTTATCCCCTAAGCGTCGTAATCAATGGCGCGGTTGGGTTACCCACGTCCGTATTGATGAGAATCCCGTGATAAGGGGACACGATCTCTGCTTCGACAAGAGATGCCAAGGAAACTGCCTCGCGAAACGCGCTGAGGTGGTGGGTAAAAATGATTCGAATAAAGGCCTGGCTGTGGTGTGATGTCACGCTACGGAATACGTTAGCAGATTAGATTTGTGGAAATATTATTCTCTCTACGGTGGTATGTGGAATTTGTTTTGCAGAGCCGGACACGATCCTCGTGTTCAAGATCTTCTATGAAGTATTCAGAGGAGGAACCCACCTTGCAATGTCGAAGACAATCTGCGCGCCGGACTCATCGTCATTGAAGCCTGGTTCAGGGGCTACTGAGGGAGTCCTGGATTAGGGGGTATCCGGACTGCCGGACTATAACCTTTGGCCGGACTGTTGGACTATGAAGATACAAGATTGAAGACTTTGTCCCGTGTCCGGATGGGACTCTCCTTGCCGTGGAAGGCAAGCTTGGCAGTACGGATATGTAGATCTCCTTCCTTGTAACCGACTCTGTGTAACCCTAGCCCCCTCCGGTGTCTATATAAACCGGAGGGTTTAGTCCGTAGGACACAATAACAACAATCATACCATAGGCTAGCTTCTAGGGTTTAGCCTCTCTGATCTCATGGTAGATCAACTCTTGTACTACCCATATCATCAATATTAATCAAGAAGGAGTAGGATTTTACCTCCATCGAGAGGGCCCGAACCTGGGTAAAAACATCGTGTCCCTTGTCTCCTGTTACCATCCGCCTAGACGCACAGTTCGTGACCCCCTACCCGAGATCTGCCGGTTTTGATACCGACACCCGGTTTCAGCCAAGCAATTGTTTCATACTTTAGTATTCTCAAACCTTTTCAACTTTCATGCAATATATGAGCGTGAGCCATGGACATAGCACTATAGGTGGAATAGAATGGTGGTTGTGGAGAAGACAAAAAGGAGAAGACAGTCTCACATCAACTAGGCGTATCAATGGGCTATGGAGATGCCCATCAATAGATATCAATGTGAGTGAGTAGGGATTGCCATGCAACGGATGCACTAGAGATATAAGTGTATGAAAGCTCAACAAAAGAAACTAAGTGGGTGTGCATCCAACTTGCTTGCTCACGAAGACCTAGGGCAATTTGAGGAAGCCCATCATTGGAATATACAAGCCAAGTTCTATAATGAAATATTCCCACTAGTATATGAAAGTGACAACATAAGAGACTCTCTATCATGAAGATTATGATGCTACTTTGAAGCACAAGTGTGGAAAAATGATAGTAACATTGTCCCTTCTCTCTTTTTCTCTCATCATTTTTTTATTTGGGCCTTCTCTTTTTTTATGGCCTCTTTTTTTTCAATCCGGAGTCTCATCCCGACTTGTGAGGGAATCATAGTATCCATTATCCTTTCCTCACATGGGACAATGCTCTAATAATTAAGATCATCACATTTTTATTTAGTTACAACTCAAGAATTACAATTCGATATTTAGAACAAAATATGACTCTATGTGAATGCCTCCGGCGGTGTACCGGGATGTGCAATGAATCAAGAGTGACATGTATGAAAAATTATGAATGGTGGGCATGCCACAAATTCGATGTCAACTACATGATCATGCAAAGCAATATGACTATGATGAAACATGTCATAATAAACGGAATGGTGGAAAGTTGCATGGCAATATATCTCGGAATGGCTATGGAAATGCCATAATAGGTAGGTATGGTGGCTGTTTTGAGGAAGGTAAATGATGGGTTTATGGTACCGCCGGAAGTTGCATGGCACAAGAGAGGCTAGAAATGGTGGAAGGGTGAGAGTGCGTATAATCCATGGACTCAACATTAGTCATAAAGAACTCACATACTTATTGCAAAAATCAACAAGTCATCAAAACCAAGCACTACGTGCATGCTCCTAGGGGAAGGGTTGGTAGGAGTTAACCATCGCGCGATCCCGACCTCCACACATAAGGAAGGAAATCAAAGAAATACCTCATGCTTCAAATTTGTCACACAACGGTTACCATACGTGCATGCTACGGGACTTGCAAACCTCAACACAAGTATTTCTCAATTTCACAATTACTCAACTAGCACGACTCTATTTTTTGAGGGAACTACGGCGGGAAAAAGCCAGCCTGAACTCATTTATTAGTTTTAATGTTTAAAAGAGAATATGTACAGAGGGAGGGGCAAAGGAAAAGAGGGAAACATCAAATAAAAACTACTATGAAACATCTAGCCGGGACAACATGATTCCGCAGTCGATCAGAATTTGTTTGCGATTCTCCTTTGCACATCTATGGGCCCAAAGAAAGAGGTCTTGCGATGCCCGCCGAAGAACGCAGCCTAAGGACTCAACTTCTTGCTTGAAAACTTTAGCATTCCTTCTATTCCACAGGCTCCAGAGGATGGACATAATAACCGTATTGCGAAATTTGCAAGCAGGTGAACGCCCTTGCAGGTCTTGGATGGAAGAACAATCTGAAGGGTTGATGTTTAGTGAGTCCACAGCCATCCAAGCTTGAGCGGCAACATGGCAGTGAATTAGCATGTGGGAGGTAGACTCCGTTTCTGAACAGAAAGGGCAGGTGTCGGAGCCCGTTAGGTCCCTCTGGAAGAACCGGCTCGTTGGTAAACAGTCTTCCTCGATGCGCCAGTCAAATAAATAACCTACACCGATTAGTCGCATAGTTATTCCTCTAGATGAATTCAGAGAACTGATCATCCGGCCAAGTTGAGAAGGCAACTCCATACACAGAAGCGACAGAAAGAGGATTATGATTGATCCTGCATAAACGGTTATCCGGTACCTGTGGCATTAAGTTAACTGAGGCTAAAACAGTACGCAGGCAAAGAAGCTCGTTAGTAGCAGCAATGGTCAGACGAGGCTGTAACGAAAGACGAAGATCCTCCGCCGAAAGAACAAACGCAACAGATACATTAGGTTTTGTAACATGGGAGAAAAGACTTGGGAAACGAGCAACCAAGGTATCGTTGCCGATCCATAGATCCAACCAAAACGCGGTTGAGACACCGTTACCAATCTTGATGTGGATAATAGAGCAGAAGAATAGGAGACCAGACAGGAGGTCCTTCCAAACTATTGTGTGTAGTCTATGAGTGTCACCAATGTAGTGCCCGCCTTCCCAGCCATACGTGGAGGCAAGACAAGAGTCCCAAGAGCCAAGACCGGGTTGGTGTATTTTACTGAGGGATTTTAGAAGCGGGCAAATATTATGAGTACGAAGGCATCCAAAGCCCAGGCCGCCCTTCTTAGTGTGGGCACAGACGTCTGACCAAGCAACTTTGCATTGACCCCCATTCATGTGGTCATCGCCCGCCCAAAAGAAAGCACGACACCGCTTGTCTATCTCCTGAATAGAACCAACAGGAAGCAGCATAACGCTCATAGCATAGGTGGGAAGAGCTCGAATTACAGAGTTGACAAGAACTGCCCTACCAGCCGCAGAGAGAAGGTGTCCCCACCAACCAGCTAACCTCTTGTCAACCTTAGCAATTAACGGGTGGAAATCTATTAGAGGAAGTTTGTGGGTAGACAAGGGGAGACCAAGATAGTTCTGTGGGAAAGTAGCAACCGAGCAACCCAATGTACTTGCCATACGAGCGGCCACAGAAGGGTCAACATGGATTGGAGCAAAAGTGCTTTTAGCAAAATTAATGTGGAGACCCATGGCGAGGGAGAAGTTGAGCAGGATAGATTTTAGGGAGGCAAGGTTATCTTCGTCTACCTTTATGATAATTAGAGTTTCATCCGCGTATTGAAGAACAGGGCATGGCGAGTTGGGAACAATTGGGTGCTGCAGCAGCCCCTGAGCTGGGGCCTCTTGGATCACGCGTTGGAGGATATCAGCAATAATGATGAAGAGGTAAGGTGAAATGGGGTCGCCTTGTTTGAGGCCATTTTTACATTGAATCCAATGCCCGGGAACGCCGTCAAGAAGAATAGCCGATTGGCCATAGTCGTTTAGCATCATAACCCAACGAATCCAAGTTTCTGAAAAGCCTTTGGCTTTAAGGATACGATAAAGACTCTCCCAAGAGACAGAGTCAAAGGCTTTCCTAAAATCCAATTTTAAGACTAAGGCCGGGCATTTTATTTTGTGTCAAGCTTGCACAATATCAGCTGCGAGAATGAAGTTTTCTGAGGTACACCGTCCTTTGATAAAGCCGGATTGATCCGCATGGACAAGATCATGAATAACCGGCTGGACTCTAATAGAAAGGCACTTGGAGCACCGAGCAGTTTTGAAGGGAAATCGGACGCGTCTGGTCAGGGTCAGTTGTGCCAGGTTTTTTGGGGATGAGCACAATGTAAGCTTTGTTGATACGCCTAAGATCTACAGAGCAGGAGTAGAAATTGTTGAGAAGGGATAGAAGGTCATTTTTAACTAGGTCCCAATTGGCCTTGTAGAAAGCTGGCCCAAAACCGTCTGGTCCGGGGCTAGCATTATCGTTCATGTCAAAGAGAGCCATTTTAATATCCTCGAGAGAGATGGGGTGAGTCAAATAGAGAGACTGAGAGGGTCTTAGACGAGAACCGGATATTAGCTCATTTAGATTCGGAGGAATAGAACAGGCTATAGGGGTTCCAATGACAAGTTTAAAGTAGTCATGAAAAGCACGATGCTTGCCGGAGTGGGAAGAGACCTCGCTACCATCTATGTTGAGGGATTTAATTTGGTTTTTACGCAGCCTGATCAAAGAGCAAAGATGGAAGTAGTCCGTGTTCTCATCACCGAGCACACAGTCCTTGATTTTAACCCGTTGCCGCCAGTAAACAACAGCTAGGGCGTTGTGCCGGTGAAGGGACAGAGAAACATGCGTGCGAAGAGAGCGTTCTAAGGAGGAGAGCGAGCGGGATTCTTCTATTTTGTCTAGGAAGGTGATGACCGTGTGGCAGCCACCATCTTCATATCTCAAAACAATCATCAAGTATCAAACTTCTCATAGTATTCAATGCACTCTATATGAAAGTTTTTATTATGTCCCTCTTGGATGCCTATCATATTAGGACTAAATTCATAACCAAAGCAAATTACCATGTTGTTCTAAGGACTCTCAAAATAATATAAGTGAAGCATGAGAGTTCATCTATTTCTTCAAAATAAAACTACCATCGTGCTCTAAAAGATATAAGTGAAGCACTAGAGCAAACGACAAACTACTCCAAAAGATATAAAGTGAAGATCAATGTGTAGTTGAATAATTATGTAACTATGTGAAGACTCTCTAACATTTAAGAATTTCAGATCTTGGGATATTATTCAAACAGCAAAAAAAATAAAAAAAAATGACGCTCCAAGCAAAACACATATCATGTGGTGAATAAAAATATAACTCCAAGTAAAGTTACCGATGAACGAAGACGAAAGAGGGGATGCCGTCCGGGGCATCCCCAAGCTTAGGCTCTTGGTTGTCCTTGAGTATTACCTTGGGGTGCCTTGGGCATCCCCAAGCTTACGCTCTTGCCACTCCTTATTCCATAGTCCATCGAATCTTTACCCAAAACTTGAAAACTTCACAACACAAAACTCAACAGAAAACTCGTAAGCTCCGTTAGTATAAGAAAATAAAACCACCACTTAGGTACTATTGTGAACTCATTCTAAATTCATATTGATGCAATATCTACTGTATTCCAACTTCTCTATGGTTCATACCCTCCTATACTACTCATAGATTCATCAAAATAAGCAAACAACACATAGAAAACAGAATCTGTCAAAAACAGAACAGTCTGTAGTAATCTGTAACTCTCGAATACTTTTGTAAATCCAAAAATCCTGAGAAATTAGGAATTCCTAAGAAATTTGTTTATTAATCTTTTGCAAAAATAATCAACTTAAAAACACTCTTCTCTGAATTATGAAAATTGTTTTAGTGAGAACAAAAGTTTTTGTTTTTCCACAAGATCAAATCAACTATTACCGTAAGCCATCCCAAAGGTCTTACTTGGCACTTTATTGAAACAAAAGCTATGGAACATGATTACTACAGTAGCTTAATCATGTGAACACACAAAAATAGTAGGGGTAAATATTGGGTTGTCTCCCAACAAGCGCTTTTCTTTAATGCCTTTTTAGCTAGGCATGATGATTTGAATGATGCTCACATAAAAGATAAGAATTGAAACATAAAGAGAGCATCATGAAGAATATGACAAGCACATTTAAGTCTAACCCACTTCCTATGCATAGGGATTTTGTGAGCAAACAATTTATGGGAACAAGAATCAACTAGCATAGGAAAGCAAAACAAGCATAACTTCAAGATTTTAAGCACATAGAGAGGAAACTTGATATTATTGCAATTCCTACAAGCATATGTTCCTCCCTCATAATAATTTTGAGTAGCATCATGAATGAATTCAACAATATAACCATCACATAAAGCATTATATTCATGATCCCCATGCATATAAATTTTATTACTCTCCACATAAGCAAATTTCTTCTCATGAATAGTAGTGGGAGAAAACTCAACAAAATAATTATTATGTGAGGCATAATCCAATTGAAAACTAAAATCATGACGACAAGTTTCATGGTTATCATTATTCTTAATAGCATACAAGTCATCACAATAATCATCATAGATAGCAACTTTGTTCTCATAATCAATTGGAACCTCTTCCGAAATAGTGGATTCATCACTAAATAAAGTCATGACCTCTCCAATTCCACTTTCATAATTATCACAATAAGGTTCAACACCCTCCAAAATAGTGGGATCATTACTTCCTAAAGTTGACACTCTTCCAAACCCACTTTCATCAATATAATCATCATAATAAATTTGCTCATCAAAACTTGGGAGACAAAAAATATCACTTCGTCAAACATAGCATCCCCAAGCTTGTGGCTTTGCATATCATCAGTATCATGGATGTTCAAGGAATTCATACTAACAACATTGCAATCATGCTCATCATTCAAATATTTAGTGCCAAACATTTTAATGCATTCTTCTTCTAACACTTGAGCACAATTTTCTTTCCATCATTTCCACGAAAGATATTAAAAAGATGAAGCATATGAGGCACCCTAAATTCCTTTTTTTGTAGTTTTCTTTTATAAACTAAACTAGTGATAAAACAAGAAACTAAAAGATTCGATTGCAAGATCTAAAGATATACCTTCAAGGACTCACCTCCCCGGCAACGGCGCCAGAAAAGAGCTTCATGTATACTACACAACCTTCTTCTTGTAGACGTTGTTGGGCCTCCAAGTGCAGAGGTTTGTAGGACAGTAGCAAATTCCCTCAAGTGGATGACCTAAGGTTTATCAATTCGTGGGAGGAGTAGGATGAAGATGGTCTCTCTCAAACAACCCTGCAACCAAATAACAAAGAGTCTCTTGTGTCCCCAACACACCCAATACAATGGTAAATTGTATAGGTGCACTAGTTCGGCGAAGAGATGGTGATACAAGTGCAATATGGATGGTAGATATAGGTTTTTGTAATCTGAAAATATAAAAATAGCAAGGTTACTAATGATAAAAGTGAGCACAAACGGTATTGCAATGCTTCGAAACAAGGCCTAGGGTTCATACTTTCACTAGTGCAAGTTCTCTCAACAGTAATAACATAATTGGATCATATAATAGTCCCTCAACATGCAACAAAGAGTCACTCCAAAGTCACTAATAGCGGAGAACAAACGAAGAGATTATTGTAGGGTACGAAACCACATCAAAGTTATCCTTTCTGATCGATCTATATATTCAAGAGTCCATAGTAAAATAACATGAAGCTATTCTTTCCGTTCGATCTATCCTAGAGTTCGTACTAGAATAACACCTTAAGACACAAATCAACCAAAACCCTAATGTCACCTAGATACTCCAATGTCACCTCAAGTATCCGTGGGTATGATTATACGATATGCATCACACAATCTCAGATTCATCTATTCAACCAACACAAAGAACTTCAAAGAGCGCCCCAAAGTTTCTACCTGAGAATCAAGACGAAAAAGTGTGCCAACCCCTATGCATAAGTTCACAAGGTCACTGAACCCGCAAGTTGATCACCAAAACATACATCAAGTAGATCACGTGAATATCCCATTGTCACCACAGATAAGCATATGCAAGACATACATCAAGTGTTCTCAAATCCTTAAAGACTCAATCCGATAAGATAACTTCAAAAGGAAAACTCAAACCATTACAAGAGAGTAGAGGGGGGAAACATCATAAGATCCAACTATAATAGAAAAGCTAGCGATACATCAAGATCGTGCCATATCAAGAACAAGAGAGAGAGAGAGAGAGAGAGAGAGATCAAACACATAGCTACTGGTACATACCCTCAGCCCCGAGGGTGAACTACTCCCTCCTCATCATGGAGAGCGCCTGGATGATGAAGATGGCCACCGGTGATCGATCCCCCTTCGGCAGGGTGCTGGAACAGGGTCCCGATTGGTTTTTGGTGGCTACAGAGGCTTGCGGTGGCGGAACTCCCGATCTAGGTTATTTTCTAGAGGTTTCTGTATTTATAGGAATTTTTGGCGTCAGTCTCATGTCAGGGGGGTCTCCGAGTCATCCACGAGATAGGGGGAAATGCCCAGGGGGTGGGCGCGCCCTCCACCCTCATGGACGGCTCGGGACTCTTCTGGGCCAACTCTTTTACTCCGGGGGCTTCTTTTGGTCCATAAAAAATCATCAAAAATTGGCACGTCAATTGGACTCCATTTGGTATCCCTTTTCTGTAAAACTCAAAAACAAGGAAAAAACAGAGACTGGCACTGGGCTCTAGGTTAATAGGTTAGTCCCAAAAATCATATAAAATAGCATATAAATGCATATAAAACATCTAAGATGGATAGTATAATAGCATGGAACAATAAAAAATTATAGATACGTTGGAGACGTATCAGAGTGGTACGGTAATCATGTTCTGGACGTCATGTTACTAGACCATAATAAACCTACGAACTATGAGGGAGCGATGATGAGCCCGGATTCCGCGAAATGGCTTGAGGCCATGAAATCTGAGATGGGATCCATGTATGAGAACAAAGTGTGGACTTTGGTTGACTTGCCTGATTATCGACAAGCCATCGAGAATAAATGGATCTTCAAGAAGAAGACTGACGCTTACGGTAATGTTACTGTGTACAAAGCTCCACTTGTTGCGAAAGGTTTTCGACAAGTTCAAGGAGTTGACTACGATGAGAATTTCTCACCCGTAGCGATGCTTAAGTCTGTCCGAATCATGTTAGCAATTGCCACATTTTATGATTATGAAATTTGGCAAATGGATTTAAAACTGCATTCCTGAATGGATTTCTGGAAGAAGAGTTGTATATGATGCAACCACAAGGTTTTATCGATCAAAAGGGTGCTAACAAAGTGTGCAAGCTCCAGCGATCCATTTATGGACTGGTGCAAGCCTCTCGGAGTTGGAATAAACGTTTTGATAGTGTGATCAAAGCATATGGCTTTATACAGACTTTTGGAGAAGCCTGTATTTACAAGAAAGTGAGTGGGAGCTCTGTAGCATTTCTAATATTATATGTGGATGACATATTGTTGATTGGAAATGATACAGTATTTCTGGATAGCATAAAAGGATACTTGAATAAGAATTTTTCAATGAAAGACCTCGGTGAAGCTGCTTATATATTGGGCACCAAGATCTATAGAGATAGATCAAGACGCTTAATTGGACTTTCACAAAGCACATACCTTGATAAGATTTTGAAGAAGTTCAAAATGGACCAGTCAAAGAAAGGGTTCTTGCGTGTGTTACAAGGTGTCCGACCACTGCAGAAGATAGAGAGAAAATGAAAGTCATTCCCTATGCTTCAGCCATAGGTTCTATCATGTATGCAATGTTGTGTACCAGATACGTGTTTATACTGAATGGCGGAGCTGTCAGTTGGTGCAGTTCTAAGCAAAGCATCATGGCGGGATCTACGTGTGAAGCAGAGTACATAGCTACTTCAGAAGCAGCAAATGAAGGAGTCTGGATGAAGGAGTTCATATCCGATCTAGGTGTCATACCTACTGCATCCGGTCCAATGAAATTTTTTTGTGACAATACTGGAGCAATAGAGTTGGCGAAGGAATCCAGATTTCACAAGAGAACCAAGCACATCAAGAGATGCTTCAATTCCATCCGCGATCTAGTCAAGGAGGGAGACATAGAGATTTGCAAGATACATACGGATCTGAATATTGCAGACCCGTTGACTAAGCCTCTCTCGCGAGCAAAACATGACACTACCAGAAAAAGGCTACTAATGGCGCACCTAATTTGGCCATTAATGGCGCATTAGTGGTGCGCCATTACTAGCATGCCATTAGTAATATTTACTAATGGCGCACCACTGGTGCGCCATTAGTATCTGGTATACTAATGGCGCACCACTGGTGCGCCATTAGTATAGGGCACGGTGCGCCATTAGTATGCCTCCCAGGGGCCATGTATAGCCAGGTGCTTTGGCATACTAATGGCGCACCACGACGGGATGCGCCATTAGTAACCTCGGCATACTAATGGCGCACTGCTTAAAGATGCGCCATTAGTATCCTCTGGCATACTAATGGCGCACTGTGATGTGATCTGCCATTAGTATGAATATTAGGTTTTTTTTAATTTTTTAATTTTCTGTTTTTTTGCACAGGTTACAAAATGTATAATTGGACAACATATAGACAACACACATCAACAACAGATTCATCGAATACAACAGAAGATTAGTCTCTGAATACAATTCATCATATTAGTCTCCGAATACAATTCATCATATTAGTCTCCGAATTGAAAAGACCGAACAAAGATAGAACATTATATTACAAGTCCCGAGACCGCGAGTAGCGAGTTTGTCTTCACATTACAAGTCGATATCGATCATCTAAACTACCATCACATAGAAGAGAGCTGCGGTCATCACGATGAGCATCATCACGATGGAACTCGTCTTCATTCGGTTCCTCCAATGCTCCCTCCCCTCTCCCGCTAGATAGCGGGCGTATCTAGATTCGGCCTCGGCCCTAGTGGTGTACCCTTTGTAACTGTTACCGCTGAATCGGTGAACCTGTCTCCGACACTCCTCCCAGTCGTCGTAGACTCCGGGAACCTTACCCTTGTAGACGACATACGACGGCATCGCTATGCACTAGCCAAACGAAACGTTAGTACCAATTCACAGACAATACATAAGCAATATATAAGTATGCAACAGAACGATCGGAAGAGAAAAGCAAGACATTAATAGCATCAATTACATCTAAGTTGAACGATTCTCGAAACCAAAGAGACATACTACAAGTTCATTAAAGTTTAATTACAACATGAGCCAATCGATGTTTCAGAACTAGACACAGCATCACTGCTTTCGACTCGACTCAAGGGACCGGAGCGTGGATGAAGCCGCCGTCTATCGTGGGAGTCATGAAATTACGGGCGTTGTCAGCCTGCATTTGTAGCATTCCGTCTATCTCACTGTTGGACGGTTGATTTCTGAGGTAGAACTGCCCCGAGGTACAAAGGACATCTTGATGGATGATTTCCGCAAACTCTGACTGGATGCGAAAGAATTCTTGTCTGATGTCCGCGTCCTGGATTGCCGACATGCTCGCGGCCCAATCTTTGAGTTTACTCGATAGCAGAAGTTGATGATGGTCCCGTACGATCGCCCGCATGTGATGGATGGCGTAGTAGGCACCCTTCTGACCGCCAGGCGGCTGGTTGACGCAGCAGAACGTCGTATTGTGGGAGAACACGTGCTTGCCGTACTTACGAATAGGCCTGTTGAAGGTGCCTCCAGATTGGGCGTAGCCGGGGAGAACATCATCAAGAACCTTCTTGACATTTGTGTAGTCTACGTTCGACTGATGGTCCGGGTCGAAATACGTGGCCATGGAATATTTGGGGCTTAGGAGGATGAGCGTGCAATGTGTGTCACTGCAGAAAACACGGAATGTTAAAAGAAAAACGATCTAAATCTAAGAATTCGTATGTTACGGGGCGGTTGAGGGGAGGACTTACTCGGGAAAGTAAGGCACGAGGAAGTTATCCTTATCTGGGTTTGCCAGAATGACGCCTTCGAGGTAAGAACTCGCGACTTGCCGGTCCCCAGCGCTGCCCAAGATCTTGGCACGCATGTAGAAGGGGTCGACTATCATGATGTCCGGGGTCTTGTCACGAATGATCCGCATCTCCATACTCAGCGAAAATAGCCGAACGAAGGTGTAGTGCAGCGGATGAAGGTTCAACATAGCGTGGATGTCATCAAACCGCAGGACGATCGTACCCCCGATGGAGTTATCCACAAAGCCCTTGCCCTCTGGCACCTTGGCCACGAAAACCGGGTATGCCACATCCTTCTCTCTGAGACGCCTCTTCTCCAAAGAAAGAACACTGTCATGCAGACTCCGCATAGCACCGGCTGCAACATCGAGCATATTTCTCGGTAGCATCGGCCTACCCGCCACATGCACCCTCCTCATTAAATCCTCAGGTGAAGGTGGCCCGTCCTGAGCACGGATCGTACTCGGTGCCGGCTGGCCCGCACCCTTGTTAGTCTTTCTTTTGCGTGCCTTCTTCTTCTCCTGTAATGGGACCGAGTTCTGCTCACAGACCGCCTTCTTGAGTGTGTTGGGGCTGAGAATATTTCGCACCTCGCCTATCTGAGGCTCGGTGAAGTCGGCAGCTGGAGGCGTCTCCTGAGAGCTGAACGGCAGACGACGCCTGTTGCAACTTGGCTTCTCCGCGGTACCAGCTAGACCGCGCACGTCTTTTGTTGGGTTGGGTTCTTGAGAAGGAGGCCCCATGAAGTCGCCATCGTACCCATGATCGGCAAAGTACCGATCGACGTTGGCAAATGTATCGTCATCGTCGTCGTTCTGATCCTGTGCCATATGCATGTTTGGATCCAGTGGCATAGGGATGTCCGGCACCGTTGCGGCGGTCTTGCCATGGGGCCGACTTGGCGCCGGCACGACTGGCGGTGTTGTCTTTGGGGTGGTGTCCCCCGCCCCCAAACGAATCTGGCTCTTCGGCCAAAGCAGGGGCCGGCTCAGGCAGGCGCTGAGGGTCATCACGTCATCATCGTCGGCCCCGACGGGTCGAATCAGAGGTAACAACTCGTCGCAGCCTGGCAGCACCCGAACCAGTTGAACCCTAAACAAGTTGGGTGGCATCTGGGTACCGTGGAACAAGGGGTTGCCCGGTTGAATGATTTTGCCCTTGGCGACATCGACCAACTCATTGTTCACGAAGTGCAGGAGAGTGCACGGAACGTCGGCGGCGCCCTGCGAAAACATGTAGGGCGTCAGGGATGCCCAGTCAAAGGCAAGGAGATGAAGTCCTCGGCCGAGAGAGGCTTAATTAGTTACCGTGATGATGGCGTCGAGCTCGGCTAATGTCGAGGCACCACCAACGGCGGGCGTGCAGTTGACGGAGGGGCCACTTGCTGCAGAGGTGCTGGCCGGCGTACACCCGGGTGCATTAAGCTCCCGTGCCGGCGTCGGAGACACCAATGCCGCCTCCGTCGGAGACACCAATGGCCCCGCCATCGCGTTCTGCGAGTTGCTGGCCGTGAAGCTAGGAATCGGGGGCGGCCCCTGTTGGCCGCCCGCAATCCACGCACTCAACCCCTCGATCAAGGTAGGCACAATGGCGGTGATCGTCGCTCCGAGTTGTTGTTGCACTTGCTCTTGGACAATCTTCGGAATCCGCGCCACCTGTGCCTTGAGTTCTTGAACCTCGCGCGCCTGGCTTTCCGAGCTGGTCTTTTTCTCCTTTCGTCCACCAGTGTTATAGTATGACCCCCATTTTGTCGACAAGCCTTTGCCGGCCACACGACCAGCTGACGTCGGCTTACTGAGCTTATCCTTGTTCTTCATTACATTCAATGCCCTATTTAGAGTGGTGTCCCAAGGGTTGCTCTTAGTCGACCCCGCGCTACTGCTTTCTGTCGCCTGCGGAAGGAATGTGAACCATTTAGAAATTTGGCTTCATTAATTAGAATGCAACCATACGGAGCTAATTACGTGGGGGTGTATTCCTTACCAGAACAAGCTCAAGCGCCCTGGTCTTTGGATCCGTGGTAAGCTCCTTTGTTTTCGGGTCCTTCTTGTACCGGGCCCTGACATAGTTCCTGGTCTGCTTGTCACCGTATTTATCGAAGAGGGGCGGTAGGCCTTGCTCGGCACGGTCCGCCTCCTCCTTGTCCCATATAGGCTCCGCCACTCTGTAACCGCCGGGACCGAGTGTGTGTTCCCCTAAGTTCAGCTCCCGCATTTCTTTCCCCCACTTACTTGATTCGGAGTGTGCGGTGCTCGAGCAATTGATCTTGAAGTCGTTGTAGTCATCTTCGGTGATCGAAGGATTTTTCTCCTTGATCTTCTCATAACTCTCACCTTTCTCGATCATTCTCTTCACATTGCTTTTCCAAGTAGACAGGGCCTTGCTCATCTTCGTGAGGGCAGCATTGTTCACTTTATTCCCTTTGAGGCTTGTGTTTTCAAATTCAGCGGGGAACTTGTATCGTTCGTGCAGCTTCGTGAAGAGGAGGTTGCGCAAATTCCCTCAGTCAGGATGCCTCAGGTTCTCGATGTTGATCGAGACGGTGCTCCGGAGAATGCACCCGAGCTGAAGCGAGTACCCCTTGACTATTCGTTCGGGCGCCGTTGGATTCCCGTCGGAGTCCACTTCAGTAACTTCCTCCTTGAGGGTGCGGAGCACGGTCGGGCGCCGGTCCTTCCGTTGCCTCTTCTGGCTGCCATCTGTGCGTGCGCCGCCATCATCAGTGGTGGCATCCTCGGCGGCACCATCAGTGGTGGCATCAGTGGGCATCCTCAGCGGCACCATCAGTGGTCTCAGGATCGGTGGGGAAGGCGGCGTCCTCATACAAGTGAGGTTGTTCCTCCATCTCCTGGGACAGCTCCCAGAATGCCTTGCCGCCCGAACCCCCGGCCTCATCGTTGTTGGCCATGTTTCTCTCTAAATAGGAACAAAGTTTGGTCAAAAAGTTGGTTATTGACAAGGAACAAGATCATGGTCTCATCATTTAGGGTTTGTCGACACCGAGGCATCCTAAAAGCTAAGCTTTTATCATTGAGGTTTTTCGACGCCGAGGCACCCTAAAAGCCTAAGCTTTCATCATTTCGGTTTTTATTGACACCGAGGCACCCTAAAAGCCATGCATTAGTCACAAGTACGCCGGGGCACTTGATCCTACTTAATTAACTACTAAGATACCCCGGCCCATGCATTAGTCACAAGTACCCCATATGTCCTATTTTTAGCAAAGTCATGCTAAAATTCACGGAAAATTTGAGCATGACCTTTGCTAACAATAGGACATATGGAGTACCCGAATTTGCCGGAACGGAAGTTAATCAACATTCCGGCAAACTCAAGGGACTCTCGGGGTACCTGCAAAATTTCAGCATGATCCAATGCTCTATTTACAAGACAAACAACACGTGGCAAAGCCGAGTGTTAAAAAAAGGCCTGTGCTGATTCAGTTCTACCATCATGCTCACAAAAATATGGTCAATCATTGGGCCAGACCCATCAATAAATGTAGGCCACCCTACATTGAGACTCATTGAGGATCACACTTGTTGCTTCAATTTGAAATTTGTTGTACGTCTTTATATAATTAACAAAGAGTGTATAGTTTTTTCCTTCAAGTGCTGAACATAAATTCAGATTGCATGACTATATAGAAGGTCTATATATTCGGATTACATGAACATAAATGCAGCATCCGTTCTTTATCGGATTGGAGAAGAAAATGATTGATAAAGATATGCTTCTATATATTCAGATTATATATAGAAGATCTATATATAAAAAATAACTTAATAACTTGAATTATATATAGAAATGCTTCAGTGAGCGTATAAAAAATAACTTGTTCCTAAGCAACCTAAATCTTGGTCATTTTGTTGTTCTAAACAACTTAAATTTGGTTGATGCCAGCTTTGGTTGAGAGAAGAATTACTCAGTATTGTTCGGAGAAACATCGACAACAATATCATTTATTTTGATGGTTGGCGTGGCTTTGGGGTAGCGGCAGTCCTTAGATCCATAGCACATGCAGTTCCAGCAATGAAAGCTCATCACAAGTACAACATCATCTATAGCTTTATATTAACAAAGCATCAGCACATATACAAAAGACCACTTATGCCAACAGTATGGTTTATATCAGATTCAGAGTTAGAAACAGGAAAAACCGGCGCTTCAAAGCCTACTGGACACTATTTACATCTATCATTACGGGATGTCCTGACTAATTTCAAGTGTTCACAGGTGAACTTGTACCATGGATGAGCCTAGTGCTTGATTAGTCAACTGAACAGAGATAACAGGGCATAACACCATACATAAAGTGATGATCATACATACTACTGTCCAAGCAAATTAACTGAATAGTATTGTGTCAAGTTCAGTTTGAAAATTCAGTTACTGCTTGAGTGATTTGTCACCAAAAATTACTCCCAAAAATTACAATGACTGTATATTGACTGCATATATTCACTGTACAGGATTGAATTCAGTCAAGAAAACCTCTCAATTTCTGTTCACTGCTTATCTTTCTATTCTGGGACTACCCTGTTAGATTGGGACTGAAGATAGGTACCTGCTTATCTTTCTATTCCGTCACCAACAGTGGCTTTTCCAAGAATAATATCCCTGCATGAACATAGGTGAGAGGTTAACTAACTGCCTCAAAGGCATAATCAATGGTTATACATGGAACAAATTGCCAACGGTCAGATGACCAACTAAATTTGCCATGGTGAATTGGTAAAATTTGCCATGATCCATGAACTAAATTTTCCATGCTTTATAAAAAGAAATTTGACATGTGTGTTAAATAGTTTTCTAATGTATTTCCCATGTGACCATAACTAAATTTGCCATGCGACCATTAATGAATTTGCCAAGTTATGAACAAAAATACTAGGAATGTGAAAAATGTTAGAATATGACATGTGACAAAAAATAATGGAATTGTTGTGGTAGAAATGCCATGTTACGAAAGTCACCGAATTTCATAGGCCATAACATTACTCAGCTAGCTACATAAAAATTCAGAAATAAAATGCATCAGCTCGAAGAAATAATGCGATTGACACGTCAAAACTATGACAAAAATGTAAAACTTGATGGCAACTACGACATGGCAAGAAAGAACTCCTATGTAGTGATGGCAGAACGTATGAATTTGCCACGGCAAAATTTGGTTCTCCCTAAGAAAACAAAATGGAAAAATTGTGGTGGAACGAATCTAAATTTTCCATTCATTGCATATTGGAAATTGCCCTAGAATACCCCTACCAGTTCTGAACTAGATCAAAAACTACTTATCACAAAAATACCATGGTACAGAATGGTGGTGAAATTTGCCAAACCAAACAGCACCCAAATCAAAGCATGAGATGCAAGGAAGAGAGATAAATGTCACCCATCCTAGCAGGGCACCACATCGTGAAGCTTGATGAACTCAGAGGATATCTTATACTGGAAAGATTTAAAATTGGTACAATAATACAAGTCTCTTATGCTGCCAACACACAACCTGATACATGCTACTTCTACTACATACTAAGCAGCTAAAATTCCAATATATGATAGTGGTTGAACTGAACGAACACTGCTTATACAATAGAGTAAATAGATGAGCTCATAGTCAGAGTGTCAGACTTCTCCTCCATATAAAAAAATCCGGCCATGAGCACACATATCCAACATAAGTTGTTTGTAGTACACGCTGAGATAACTATTCATGTGTATGCCACTGCAAAGCTAATTGATAACTGAAAAAATAGCAGAATCGCTGACGGAGCCGGGGGATAGAAACAAAATTCGGATGTGCCTCTACTGGGTCATGGCACATCAATTTACAGATAATCAAACTAACAAAAATGAAAAAAAGACAGGGGGTTGAGGATGTTGCCACCAGCAGTGGAAAAGGATACAAATGCCTTTTGCAGTTCGCTGCCGTGGTGGTCAAGCTGGAGGGAGGGAGGGAATGGGGAATGGTGGAGAGAGGGAGGAAGGAGGAAGGAGGAGAGGTACCTGGTCGCCGGAGGGGTCGGGGTCGGGGTCGGCGAAGGGGTCGGGGTCGGGGTCCGAGCTCGTCCGGGTCCTCGCTCGCCGCGGTCGAAGGAGAGCAGGGGCCGGTGGCGGAGGACGGCAGGGGCAAGCGGGGTGGGTGCGTCGGGGCCACGCTCGCCGGCTGCTGCAGGGGCCGGAGGAGGCCCTCGCTCGTCGGAGGGAGGAGGAGAGGAGAGGAGCGGGCGGCGCGCGCTCGGCCGATCCCGTTCGGAGCGCGGGGGCGGCGGGGGTGGAGTCCCGCGGGGAAAGCGGCGCCGACGTCGAGGCCTCAGGCGGCGGGGCAAGGCGGCGGGGCAGCGGCGTCGGGAGAGGAGAGGGGAAGGGGATCAAGGGCGAGGGCGAGGGAGAGAGAGGGGATAGGTGTGGGCCCGGGAGGCAGTATGGATGGGGGCCTAACAATACTAATGGCGCACCACCCCTCTGTGCGCCATAAGTACATCCATACTAATGGCGCACCTCACCCTGGTGCGCCATTAGTATTTTTTTTATTTCAGCTCGAGCCAACAGGTTTATCTCCCACCTAACCTGATCCACATCAAGTCTTCTCTACTAGCTCGACTGGTCAGCAGCTAGTTCTCACACCAGGAGGTCCTGGGTTCGATTCCTAGGCTCCACAAAATTTTTTTATGCATTTAAAATGTTGTTTGATACTTATTTGTGTTTAAATATGTTCAAACTTGTTTAAATCATAACAGTAATATTTTTTTTATAAGACAGTAATGATTTTTTAAAAAATATCATCAAACAGTAATGCCGGTGGAGCGGGGGAGGGTGCACGGGGTCGGCGGCGGCGATTGAGTAGGGGAGGGGTGCAGGGGGTCAGCGGCGGCAGTTGAGTAGGGGAATCGAGGGTGCGGGGGGTCGGCGGCGGCGGCCGGTGGACCGGGGGGTGCTCGGCGGTGAGTGGGACCGGATCTGGCGAGGTGGGATAGCGATCGAGATGGAGGGGGATCGAGATCGAGTGTCCATGAAATTTAAAAATATTCATGATAGTTCAAAAAGTGCCCATGAAATACAATCGAGAAATGAAGGCTACGATTTAATTAAATACAATCTTCTTGCCTTTCTTTTTCGCAAATGGAGTTCTTCTGTGGAACGGACGTCCTTTAGGTAGGGTGGTCCTGCTTCTTCTTGTGGTGTATGCTGCTACTTCATCATCGTCGTCATGTTCGACCCTCGGGTCGCCGTACTTGTCGAAGTCTTGCTCATTGGCTACTCCATCCATTCCGATGATCTTCCTTTTGCCTCTCCTCACGACAACATGACTGGGCTTTGACGGGTCGGTAATGAAGAAGCATTGGTCCACTTGGGAAGCCAGTACCCATGGCTCATTTTTCGCGGTGACGTTTGCGCCCGCGGTCTTGGATTTGGCTTCGGGTATAACCATGGTGGTGAAATACCGTTCTTCTTTTAGGACGCTCTTGGCCCATCTGACACGGAACATCGGGACCTTCTCTCCAGCGTAGCTCAGCTCCCAGATCTCCTCGATCCTTCCGTAGTATCTGTCCTTGTCGTTACCGGTGTAGGATTCCATCGTTACCCCGGAGTTCTGATAACCATCGCTCTTCATGTCCTTGGCCTCGGTGTAGAATGTGTAGCCGTTGATATCGTACGCCTCATAGGTCATCAGGTTGTGCTCGGCGCCCTGTGACAAGGCGAATATGAGTTGTTCTTCCGCGGAAGAATCCTCATGTAAAAGGTACGACAGAAGCTTCAGCTTGAACCAACGCGTGAAACATGAGTTGTGCTCTTTGAGTATATCTCCGTCCGTCCTCTGTTGGCCTCGGTCATTGTACGTCTTCTTAATAAAGGTTTTGTGCTCTACAACCCAAGGATCGACCACGTCTATGTGTTGTAGCGCGACTAGGTTTGCTCTTTCAAAGTCGGCGAGTCGACCCTCGAAGTCGACATGCATTTCGCGGCGACCCTCACGGTGACCCCATCCAGCGAGCCTGCCGAGGTGCCTGTTGACGGGCAGACCAACGGGGTTATCGATGCCTAGATAATTCGTGCAGTAGGAGATGCACTCTTCGGTCAGAAAGCCCCTGGCTATGCTTCCCTCTGGACGTGACATGTTGCGAACGTATCCTTTGATGACACCATTCATCCTTTCGAACGGCATCATGCTGTGCAGGAACGTCGGCCCGAGTTGGATGATATCCTCCACTATATGGACCAGAAGATGCACCATAACGTCGAAGAATGCGGGCGGGAAGTACATCTCAAGCTCGCATAGTATCACCACGATCTCTTCCTGTAGCCTTCTGAGTTGCCTCACGCCAATCGACTTCCGAGAGATGATGTCGAAGAAGTTGCATAGGCCAAATAGCATTTCACGGACGTGCGCGTCCATGATCCCACGGATTGCAACTGGAAGTATCTGCGTCATCAGCACGTGACAGTCGTGAGACTTCATCCCGCTGAACTTCTGCTTCGCTGGGTCTAGGTATCAGCTTATCTTCCCCGCGTAACCGTAAGGAAGTTTTACTCCTAGGAGGCAGGTGAAAAACTGCTCGATCTCCTCGTGACTTAGAGTGAAGCACGCAGGAGGGTAGTCATTTCCAGTCTTCTTGGCCTTTTTGCCTTTGCGACGACTTTCTGTGTCCTGCTTCGCCTCATCATCATCATCATCATCATCATCATCATCACCATCATCATCATCATCATATATAGCGTGAAGCTCCTGCCTGATGCCCATTGATTTCAAGTCTGCCCTTGCTTTCGGCGCATCTTTGGTCCTCTCTGGCATGTTGAGCAGGGTACCAAGCAGACTCTCGCACACGTTCTTCGTGATATGCATGACATCAAGGCTGTGAGGCACACGGTGGATCTTCCAGTACGGCAAGTCCCAGAAAACAGACCTCGTTTTCCATACCTTCAGCAGCGGCTCTGGCGCCTTTCGCTTCTTTCCCGGCTCTGGCGCCTTTTGCTTCTTTCCCGGCAGTGGGCAGTCTTTCCAATTTTTCAACAGCTTGTCTATTTCCTCGCCGCTCCTCGTACACGGGCGTTTTCGGGGTTCGGTTTCACCATCGAACAGATCCTTGCGTTTCCTCCACGGGTCATCGTCGCGAAGCCACCTTCGATGTCCCATGAACACGGTTTTCGAAGACCCGGGATCTCTATCTAGCTGGCGATACGTTGTGTCATCCATGCACCTTACGCATCCAGAAAATCCGTGGACTACCTGCCCCGCGAGATATCCGTAACCGAGATAGTCGTGCACCGTCGTGAGCAGTGCGGCTCTCATAGGGAAATATTCTTTCTCTGCGGCGTCCCACGTATTGGCTGGCGTTTTCCACAGCGTGTCTAGCTCCTCCTTCAGCAGCCCTAGATACAGATTGATGTCGTTCCCTGGTTGTTTCGGCCCTTCAATTAGCATACTCATGTGAATGTACTTCCTCTTCATGCACAACCAGGGGGGAAGGTTGTACATCCACACAAACACAGGCCAGGTGCTATGTGTGCTTCTCTGGCTGCCAAACGGATTTACTCCATCGGTGCTCGCGCCCAGCACGATGTTCCTTGGATCCTTCCCAAATTCTGGGTATTCAAAATTCAACGCTTGCCACTGGCTCGCATCCTTAGGGTGACTCAGCATCTTGTCTTTTTTATCTATCTCCAGATCATTTGCGTCATCTTCTCGCTTCTTCTCCTCCCTATCCGCGTGCCAACGCAGGAGCTTTGCTACCTTAGGATCCGCGAAATACCGCTGCAGACGAGGAGTGATCGGAAAGTACCACACCACTTTTCGAGGAGCTTTCTTCCTCTTCTTGTATCGAGTGACGCTGCACACCGGACATATGGTAGACTTCGCGTTCTCGTCCCGATAAATGATGCAATTGTTCATGCACACATGGTATTTCACGTGCGGTAAATCCAGAGGACACACGATTTTCTTCGCCTCCTCCAAACTGGTCGGGCACTTGTTCCCCTTTGGAAGACGTTCGTGCCAGAATGACATGTTCTCGTCGAAGCATGCGTCGGTCATTTTGTGTTTTACCTTCATCTCCAGAGCCATGAGCGTTACTTTCAGGCGGGTATCCTCGGGCCTGCATCCTTCATACAATGGAGTAACCGCGTCTAACTCAAGTTGAGCCACCTTGGCTTTCTCTCGGGCGGCATCTCTTGCGTTATCCATCTGCTTGAGAAGCAGCTCTTGAATATAAGGGTCCTGCACCCAGCCCATCGATGGTCCACCGTCGTCTGCTCCGCCGGCATCATCATCTTCATGATCATGCCCGTCGTCTGCTCCGGCATCTTCCTCATCATCATGCCCGTCGTCTACGTGATCATCTCCTGGGGATTCTTTGTCTTCTCGCCCGCCCGAGCCGCGGTAGTTGTCTTGCTGCCCTTCCTCATTTCTTGCCCGGCCCCCATGGACGACTTCGTAGTCATCTTCATCACCTTGCCACCGATAGCCATCCATGAAACCACGCAAGAGCAGGTGGTCCCGCACCTGCCCGGAATCCGGGTCCGCAATAAGGCTCTCCAGCTTGCATCTTCGACACGGACATCTTATCTCCATCTCGTTCTTTTGAAGCATCTCGGCCTTCGCGGACCTCAAAAACCTATTCACGATGCCTTCGGTCATCGTGCGGACCATGGTCGCCTGCGGGGTAGAGCAAAACGATATTTTAGAACAAAGAAAAAATTTGGCATGACTTTCCCTAAAAATAGGACCAAAAAGAATGCTTAATGCCAAAATTATCGACGAAACGGAAATGAATCAACATTCCGGCAAAATATTGGCAACTATCGCATTTCAAATACCGGTACACCTCCAAACACAAACACATATGCAACACCACAAACATATGAAACACCACAAACATATATAGATCTAGCTAGGCCATAAAAAGTGCATGTGCATATTGTTGTAGGGAGAACAACATAAATATAGCTTCCCCCCTTACTTACCTATTAAAACAAGGTAATTTAACCACTTAATTTGAATGAATCTATGGTGGAAATGAGGTGAAAAAGAGGAGGCACCCGAGACAAGGAGGATGTGGAGAGAATGAAGTGGGGAGAAAGTGAGTGTGGGAAGGAGAGGCTGCCCAAAATATCTTGTTGCTGCCCACTTACTAATGGCACACCAACAACAAATGCGCCATTAGTAATCCAGGTTACTAATGGCGCACCAACGTCTGATGCGCCATTAGTAATTTTGCAAAAAAAACATACTAATGGCGCACTGATACAGAGTGCGCCATTACTAGTTTGAACTAGTAATGGTGCACGGTGGAGGAGTGCGCCATTAGTAGTTTTGCAACAAAAGGAATAAAAAATATAATTAAAAAAAACAACATTAGTGGCGCACTCTGGGATGAGTGCGCCATTACTAGTTACAACTAGTAATGGCGCACTCTGTCTGGATGCGCCATTAGTATGTTTGGACAGGCGCGCTAGTTAAAAAACATTGGTACTAATGGCGCATCCTAGGCCTGGTGCGCCATTAGTAGTTTCAACACTAATGGCGTATCAGAAGGTGGTGCGCCATTAGTATATACTAATGGCGCACCTCTTATCTGGTGCGCCATTAGTGTCAATCCCATCTATAGCCCTTTTTCTAGTAGTGTGATCAGCACCAAGACTCCATGAGTGTTAGAATCATTACTGTGTAATCTTGATTATTGACTCTAGTGCAAGTGGGAGACTGAAGGAAATATTCCCTAGAGGCAATAATAAAGTTGTTATTTATATTTCCTTATATCATGATAAATGTTTATTATTCATGCTAAAAAAAATTAGTGCATGTGTGAATACATAGACAAACAGAGTATCCCTAGTATGCCTCTACTTGACTAGCTCGTTAATCAAAGATAGTTAAGTTTCCTAGCCATAAACATGTGTTGTCATTTGATGAACGAGATCACATCATTAGAGAATGATGTGATGGATAAGACCCATCTGTTAGCTTAGCACTATGATCGTTTAGTTTATTGCTAATGCTTTCTTCATGACTTATACATGTTCCTATGACTATGGGCTTATGCAACTCCCGAAACCGGAGGAACACTTAGTGTGCTATCAAACGTCACAACGTAACTAGGTAATTATAAAGATGATCTACAGGTGTCTCCGATGGTGTTTGTTGAGTTGGCATAGATCCAGATTAGGATTTGTCACTCCGTGTTTCGAAGAGGTATCTCTGGGCCCTCTCGGTAATGCACATCACTATAAGCCTTGCAAGCAATGTGACTAATGAGTTAGTTGCGGGATGATGCATTACGGAACGAGTAAAGAGACTTGCCGGTAACGAGATTGAACTAGGTATGGTGATACCGACGATCGAATCTCGGGCAAGTAACATACCGATGACAAAGGGAACAACGTATGTTGTTATGCGGTTTGACAGATAAAGATCTTCGTAGAATATGTAGGAGCCAATATGAGCATCCAGGTTCCGCTATTGGTTATTGACTGGAGATGTGTCTCGGTCATGTCTACATAGTTCTCGAACCCGTAGGGTCCGCACGCTTAACGTTCGATGATGATTTGTATTATGAGTTATGTGTTTTGATGACCGAAGGTTGTTCGGAGTCCCTGATGAGATCACGGACATGACGAGGAGTCTCGAAATGGTCGAGACATAAAGATTGATATATTGGACCATGTTATTCGGACACCGGAAGTGTTCCGGATGGTTTCGGGTAAAACCGGAGTGCCCTAGGGGTTACCGGAACCCCCCCCCCCCCCGGGGAATTAATAGGCCACCATGGGCCTTATTGGAGAGAGAGGAGGGCAGCCAGGGCAGGCCGCGCCCCCCGCCCCCTTGCAGTCCGAATTGGACAAGGGAAGGGGGGCGACGCCCCCCTTTCCTTCTCCCTGTCTCCCTCTCCTCCCTTCCCCCTCTCTCCCTCTTGGTGGAATCCTACTAGGACTTGGAGTCCTAGTAGGACTCCCCTCCTAGGGCGCCCCCCCTAGGGCCGTCCGGCCTCCTCCTCTCCTCCTTTATATACGGGGGAGGGGCACCCCATAGACACACAAGTTGATTTTTTAGCCGTGTGCGGTGCCCCCCTTCACAATTACACACCTCGGTCATATCGTCATAGTGCTTAGGCGAAGTCCTGCGCAGGTAACTTCATCATCACCGTCGCCACGCCGTTGTGCTGATGAAACTCTTCCTCGGCCTCAACTGGATCAAGAGTAGGAGAGACGTCATCGAGCTGAACGTGTGCTGAACACGGAGGTGTCGTACGTTCGGTGCTAGGATCGGTCGGATCGTGAAGACGTACGACTACATCAACCACGTTGATAAAGCGCTTCCGCTTTCGGTCTACGAGGGTACGTGGGCACACTCTCCCCACTCGTTGCTATGTTTTCCTAGATAGATTTTGCATGATCGTAGGATTTTTTTTGAAATTACAGCATTCCCCAACACAACCATCAAAGCGGATCCGAGGGCTGCCGTAACAGTGACCACTTTGGTCGTGAATCTGGAGGCTCTGGATTTTGCTAGATACATTCATCCCGTCAAACCTCTCCGGTGTTCCAGGCCATTCGTTTAATCCTATGTTGATTCCACTACGTACACAAAGGTAACTCATCACATTTTTTTTCTAAGTCCAGTGCTAATCAAGCTTTTGCAGGATGTAACTCAGTTTCATATAATACAAAAGCATGCATGGTTCTGCACCAGATAAGACAAATAAAAAGAATCAGGCAATGACGGCAATACACTGCACAGGGTTGATCTAATGAGAAGTATGATTTTTAGGCAGACTGCATTTGCTTTTAGATCAACCTGTTGGGGTCACCAACTGAGTCGAACAAATTATTGTGCCTCTCATTGTTCCTCCCTTTCTATGGCATGTCCTCTTGAATAAAGTATAAATGGATGTGCTATGATGTTTATCTATCAGAGACGTATGAGTGTCGTGTCTTTCATTATCTAGATTTAAAATTGATGATGAATGAACAAATTCTTCACATGGAAAGATCAAATATGAAACCAAATTTGGTTGCATTTTTTCCACGGTTGACCAACTACTTTTTCTTTGGCGCCCATCATTGTATTGTTTTGATGAATGCAATATCTATCTCTATAGATATTAGACAAGTTAATCCCTTAAAGAGATACATAATTTTAACTTAATAAATCTTCCTTGAAGTAAGTAAGTTGCAAATTTCAACAATTCAATATTCCAAAGTAAAAAAACAATTTATATGCATATGTTCCCGCAGTAACGCATGGGGAATCATCTAGTTTTCATAAAGATTGGTCCTCCCGTGATGAAAGGATCATTGGTGATGTCGGCGCTTTCGATTTCTCCCTCCCGGCGGGAAGTTTCCTTTAACATGCCAATTTTCAATTTCGATGGTTATAAATAGTCTTTCTTATTCATCCATGATTTATCATTTTTTTTTCCTCTATTTGATTTTCATTTGGAATATGATCCAAGGTACTTTAAGCAACTCAAGGATTCTTTCGAGGAAAGATAATATGACTTCTTCAATTTACTAAAGAGAGAGTTAGAAGTGCCCTAAGAAAGTTCTATAAATTCAAAGTTGGAATTTGGATCAATATTGGTTTCACAAATTCATTTCCAATATCTAAAAAAAAGATAAAAGGACTTCTTCAAAAACAGAAATGAAATATTGAAAATTGAAGTTGAAATCAAGATTTATTTATTTGGCTTTATTTGCAAAATATTTTAATGCTAGTTTTACTAGAATAACAAAAATGGTTTTTAACTTGCATTTTAGGCTAAAGAAAAGTCCACATGGCTCTATATATTGCCAAAGATTTATGTGAATTTTGCTGGTATTTTTAGAATTAGTTTTATTAGTTTTTTTATGTGTTTTAGTGCTTTAAAAAAAGAAAATAGGAAAACCCTCTTAAAAAAACAACGCAGGCCGGCGCTAGCCGCCAGGCCCAACCGGCTCCCTAGCCGCGGCCCACCTCCACTAGCAGCCTACCCTCGCCCGAAACCGCTTCAGCCCGGTCGCCCGCTCCTTCCCTCGCTCGCCTCTATCGCCGCCATGCAGGGCCCGCCTGTCGTGGTTCTAAGTCTGACAGTAAGAATGGGGGGTAAGTATGGAGAGGCAAGATCCTAGCTATGGAGTAGTTGTATGCGCAAGGAGTTTTACGAGTTCGGGCCCTTCTCTGAGGAAGTAACAGCCCTACGTCTCGGAGCCCGGAAGCAGTCGACTGGATTATGTGTGTGTGTTACAAAGTTGCGAACCCCTGTCCTAGTGGAGGGGGTGGCTTATATAGAGTTCGCCAGGACCCCAGCCAGCCCACGTTACAAGGAGTTTAATGTACATAAAGAGAGGGGGTTACTGGTAACGCCTGTAATAAAGGACCATGAAGGCCATAAAAGCTACTTATGAGATGACCGTTTGTAGGCAGTGCCTTTAGGTCTTCTTATAGTCGAGTGGCTGTCTTCATGGTCGACTGCTTGTGCTTCTGGTCGAGTACGCTCGTGTCCGTCAACTGGGCTGACCAGGTCGACTGAAATGTTGATACTTCTTAGAATGTCTTTCATTGTAGGAGTCATGTCCTTGATTGGGTACCTCAGGTATGATAAGTTACCCTACCCTAGGTACGTATCCTCGTCATTAGCCCCCGAATGGGTCAGGGGTTAAGTGAGAATGGGGCCGAGCCTATGCTTCCGACTCAACCTCCATGCTTCGGTTGCATCTGTCTTTGGATAAATGGAAGTTACGGTGGGAACCCATTCTTCAGTTGCCTTGATCCATTCAGATGTCCGTCCAGTGGTTTCATATTACCGTCGAGTGTGTTTATGTGACGAGTCTCTTGGGAGACTTAAGGAAACGGATCTTTTCGTCTGACAAACCGTCTTGTCAATCGCGGATCTTGCGGGATTTGAAAATTGGGAAGCGCACCGGACGGAGAAAATCGCGCGAATCGGCTGGATAAGGCAAGGGCGCCTCGATCTCCGCGCCACCTTTTTCGCCACGTACTGCGCGCGCGCCTGCTGCGGGATTTGACTGGGGAGCGCGGGCCCACTGATCAGCCACTCGGGTGTGGCCTTATATAAGGTAATGATTCCGATTTTTTTTTCACTATGCGCCCTTGTTTTTCTTGTCCCTTCCTCCGTAAGCCTCCGCCTCGCTCTTCGCTGCAATCTCGACACCGCCGCTCGGCCAAGACCTCGTTCGAGACAATGGGGAAGGACAAGACGGCGGCGGCGGAACGCGCGAAGAAGGCCGCGGCAAAGGGTAAGGGGAAGAAATCTGGCCGAGGCGGGTCGTCCTCGCGGGCCGCTCTGCCGTCCGGCTGGTTACAGGGGGATTGTATGCCCTCCATCCTTACTCAAGCGGATATCGACGACATGGTGGAGGGGGGACTCATTCCCTACAAGGCTGCTCGCCTCCCTGGGAAGGAGACGGAGCCGAAACCTCGCGAGGGTGAGTGCGTCCTGATAGCCACCCATGTCGACCGGGGGTTTTCCCTGCCCCCGAGTCCTTTTTTTAGGGCCTTTCTGAACTTCTTCGGAGCGCAGGTCCACCATTTCACGCCCAACTCCATAGTCTATCTTGCTGCGTTCGTGTCTCTGTGTGAGTGTTTCTTAGGCTGTCGACCTCACTGGGGCCTCTTCAAGCATATCTTCACTTGCCGATCCCAGTCGGTTAAAAGGCTCAACCCGGACGGGGAAAGGACGCAGGTGATCCAGATGTGCGGGGGCCTCGGGATCCAGACGAGGGGTAAGAGTTGTTTTCCTCCCATGACGCTTCCCGATTCCGTGCGCGGGTGGCAGTCGACTTGGTTCTACTGCAAGGACCAGCCGACCCCTGGCCACTCGACCGGCCTTCCTCCTTTTACCTTGGACCGAGTGCAGAAACCCGCTTCTTTGAAAGTGGTTCCAGAGGAGAAGGCTCAGGTGAAGGTATTAGTCAGTCGAGTGGTTGAGTTGGTTCGGGAAGGCGTGACCGGCATGGACTTGCTCGAAGTCTTCCTCCAGCGACAAATCCAACCTCTCCAGGCTCGGGATCACTCGATGTGGTTGTATTCTGGGTCCGACGACTCCACTCGGATCCACCCGGAGGTGGTCGAGGCTTCTGTACTGGAGAGCTGGCTGACCAGCATGACCGGGAATAAGGACAACCCCAGGGGTTCTAGGAGGATTGCTCCGCTTGATGGGATGATGGAGACAGACAAGGTACGTTTTACTTCTTCTGACTGAAATTTTCCCTCCGTCTAGTAACTGGCTTGCGATAAGTCGACTGATCCTTGCTCTGCCCGTTGTCTTGCAGGAGATCAACGACATGTATTCGATGCCGAATGGGAACCAGGAGCAAGTATCTGAAGGAGGAGGGAGTGGAGGCGAAGGAAGTGAGGATGGAGGTGAAGTCGAGGAGTGGGAATCTGATGGTGACGTAGAGGGGGAGGCCAGCGACGACTCGGGTGGTGAAGATGAAGAGGTGGAGGTCGACCTTCCTCGACGCGAGAGACGCTCCAAGAACGCTCAGGATCCCGCCGTGGAGCGCAGTCAGTCGAGTGCTCCGGTGGGCCAGTCATCCAAGCGCCCTCGGACCGCGTCGCCGGCCCCAACTGAGAAGGCACCCAAGCAGCCCAGAGCCATCCCGACCAAGCCACCCAAGGCCTTGCCCAAGATCAGGGTCGCCATCCCTGTCATCTCTGGGTAAGTGACTGTTTTTATCTTTCTTGAGTCGACTAGAACGGATTCTTAGTCGATTCACTTTCAAATTATTTGCTTGGAATCGTGCAGCGCCGCTACTTCCGAGACTTCCATCCAGAATGTCGATGAGATGATGGAGGACGCCGTCACTTCCAACTTAGGTATAATCGTTGACACGATCCGACTGTTTAACTGCTGAGTCGATTGGATATTCATTTTTGAACTTTTGTAGCTCCGACCAACATTATTGACCTTCCGGATGATGAGGAGGAGGCGGAAGTGCCGCTCAGGCCTTTTAGGAGGAGAGGCCGGAGGGCCCCGATCGACCAGGCTCCTTAGACCGCGTCGACTGCTGAGGCGGTGGTCCAAGGGGGTGACAACACCGCCCGGACTACTGTGACTTTTGCTGAACCACTGACGACTGCCCGGCCTTCGTCGTCGACTGCTCCCCCACTGGTCGACCCGCCCTCGTTCTTCGCCGCCTACCAGACCCCGGAGGATCAAGTGAGTGCTGCTAAGGAGGCTATACGTCAGGCGGGGCTCGTGATGGAGCAGACCAAAGCGGCTCGGGATGCCAGTCAAGCGGCCTATGACATCAGCTCGGCGTTGCAGCAGAACGTCCAGGTTAGTTGGTCTTCACTTGCGTTGTACACCCAGTGGGTGCTGTTGATCTGAAATTTTTCATTGGTGGGGGCACGCTGAGTGCACCCACTGGGTGTAGTCCCCAAGGCCACGGTCGACTGCTGGCAGTTCGACTGCGGTCTTTATGCTTTCAAACTTCCTCACTCGACTGATCGGATTGGGTCGAGTGGAAATCAAGGAAAACCGGTGGGGGCACGCTGAGTGCACCCACTGGGTGTAGTCCCCAAGGCCACGGTCGACTGCTGGCAGTCGACTGCGGTCTTTATGCTTTCAAACTTCCTCACTCGACTGATCGGATTGGGTCGAGTGGAAATCAAGGAAAACCGGTGGGGGCACGCTGAGTGCACCCACTGGGTGTAGTCCTCGAGGCTACTGTCGAATGTTTTGATTCGGCTGTAGTCTTAGAAGTGTTGTGCTCTTTCTTTCAGTCACTCGGGAGTAACTTGTCTTTGATACCCTTTGTCGATTGACTCTTTGCAGAAGTCTTGTGAGCTTGTTGCTCAGCTCGCTGATCTGAAGGATAAGCAGATCCAGCTTAATCTTGATTTACAGTTTGCTCAGGAAAACGTGCAGAAGGCGAAGGGTGAAGCAAAAGGTATGGCTGGTGAGGACTCGACATCTATCTCTGTTCCTCTGCCCGTTCTGAACTTTGTGTCTGTTGTTGCTTTGCAGACGAACTAGAGAAGGCCCTGAAGAAGAAAGATCTTGACCTTGCGGAGGCGCAAAAGGCAGCTGCGGAGAAGTTAAAGCTCGCTGAAGAGAAACTTGCTTCAGTCAGCCATCTTGAGAACGAGAACGCTAGGCTGAAGTCTGCTCTTGACGCGGCCAATAGGGAAGCGAGTCGACTGAAGACTGACAAGAGTACTCTGAACGACAAGATCGGCCAGCTGGCGGGGAAGCACAAGGACTTGGAGGATTATCTTGGGGGTCTTGCCAAGAAGCTATACCTCATGCTTGAAGGTAACCCCCTTTGTGCGATTAATCTTGTTGTTGTCGACTCACCATTTGGTTACAGTTTTGCTCTATCGAAACTTCTTTCAGAATTCTGCCGGAATTTTGAGGAAGAGACCAGTTGAGTGGAGACCCGCCTGGACCCTATCAATTCTCCTGTGAAGGATGAAGTGGCCATGAATGTCCTCCGGTTGGAATCCCGTATCGCTGGTGTGGTGGACTACCTGGCTCGACTGAAAGCTGCTGTGTCGCGGATCGACTCCGCACTCTGGCCCAAAGAGACCCTTCAGAACGACCTTGAATCCTTGGTCACTCGACTAAGTGATGTTCCAGGTCGAGTGCGAGAATGGAAAAAGTCTTCTGCTAGGTGCGGTGCTGATGTGGCTCTGTCACTGGTTCGTGTCCACTGCAAGGAGGCGCGAGAGGAGAAGCTGGCCGCTCTCCAGGTTGCCAATACCAGGAAGCATAATTTTCAGGATTTCATGGAGACCTTCATCGCTGCTGCCACTCGAATCTCAGACGGGATCGACTTGGACGAATTCGTTGCGCCATCAAGCCCTCCGCCAGAAGAGTAAAAAACTGCTGTGCTTTACCTTAAATTTGCCTCGGGATGCCGAGTGGTTTATGTATTTGATAAACTCCGTCGGGCTCTCAGCTCGAGTACTTTTATTTGCGATCTAGGATCTTTTGATTTTATCCGAACATGGCTCGACGTTGAATGTCTTCGTGACTTGATCCGCCGATCTACTATTCGTTGTTCCCTCAGAGGCTGCTATTCGTTGTTCCCTCAGAGGCTGCCTGGTTTGCACGATGCTCATCGCCGCGATGGTGTCTGTCAAAATGGCTTAGGCGAGCACTGGGCTGCAGCTAAGTCCCCGAGTGGGAGGTTTGCTCTCCACTCGGTAGGATTCCAATTACTTAGGCGAGTGCTTGGACTGCAGCTAAGCCCCCGGGTGGGAGGTTTGCTCTCCACTCGGTAGGATTTCAATTACTTAGGCGAGTGCTTGGACTGCAGCTAAGCCCCCGAGTGGGAGGTTCGCTCTCCACTCGGTAGGATTTCAATTACTTAGGCGAGTGCTTGGACTGCAGCTAAGCCCCCGAGTGGGAGGTTTGCTCTCCACTCGGTAGGATTTCAATTACTTAGGCGAGTGCTTGGACTGCAGCTAAGCCCCCGAGTGGGAGGTTTGCTCTCCACTCGGTAGGATTTCAATTACTTAGGCGAGTGCTTGGACTGCAGCTAAGCCCCCGAGTGGGAGGTTTGCTCTCCACTCGGTAGGATTTCAATTACTTAGGCGAGTGCTTGGACTGCAGCTAAGCCCCCGAGTGGGAGGTTTGCTCTCCACTCGGTAGGATTTCAATTACTTAGGCGAGTGCTTGGACTGCAGCTAAGCCTCCGGGTGGGAGGTTTGCTCTCCACTCGGTAGGATTTCAATTAATTAGGCGAGTGCTTGGACTGCAGCTAAGCCCCCGAGTGGGAGGTTCGCTCTCCACTCGGTAGGATTTCAATTACTTAGGCGAGTGCTTGGACTGCAGCTAAACCCCCGAGTGGGAGGTTTGCTCTCCACTCGGTAGGATTTCAATTACTTAGGCGAGTGCTTGGACTGCAGCTAAGCCCCCGAGTGGGAGGTTTGCTCTCCACTCGGTAGGATTTCAATTACTTAGGCGAGTGCTTGGACTGCAGCTAAGCCCCCGAGTGGGAGGTTTGCTCTCCACTCGGTAGGATTTCAATTACTTAGGCGAGTGCTTGGACTGCAGCTAAGCCCCCGAGTGGGAGGTTTGCTCTCCCCTCGGTAGGATTTCAATTACTTAGGCGAGTGCTTGGACTGCAGCTAAGCCCCCGAGTGGGAGGTTTGCTCTCCACTCGGTAGGATTTCAATTACTTAGGCGAGTGCTTGGACTGCAGCTAAGCCCCCGAGTGGGAGGTTTGCTCTCCACTCGGTAGGATTTTAATTACTTAGGCGAGTGCTTGGACTGCAGCTAAGCCCCCGAGTGGGAGGTTTGCTCTCCACTCGGTAGGATTTCAATTACTTAGGCGAGTGCTTGGACTGCAGCTAAGCCCCCGAGTGGGAGGTTTGCTCTCCACTCGGTAGGATTTCAATTACTTAGGCGAGTGCTTGGACTGCAGCTAAGCCCCCGAGTGGGAGGTTTGCTCTCCCCTCGGTAGGATTTCAATTACTTAGGCGAGTGCTTGGTCTGCAGCTAAGCCCCCGAGTGGGAGGTTTGCTCTCCACTCGGTAGGATTTCAATTACTTAGGCGAGTGCTTGGACTGCAGCTAAGCCCCCGAGTGGGAGGTTTGCTCTCCACTCGGTAGGATTTCAATTACTTAGGCGAGTGCTTGGACTACAGCTAAGCCCCCGAGTGGGAGGTTTGCTCTCCACTCGGTAGGATTTTAATTACTTAGGCGAGTGCTTGGACTGCAGCTAAGCCCCCGAGTGGGAGGTTTGCTCTCCACTCGGTAGGATTTCAATTACTTAGGCGAGTGCTTGGACTGCAGCTAAGCCCCCGAGTGGGAGGTTTGCTCTCCACTCGGTAGGATTTCAATTACTTAGGCGAGACGGATTCGCAGCTAAGCCCCCGAGTGGGAGACTTGCTCTCCACTCGGTAGGATTTCCTGAAAACTTAGGCGAAGCGGATTCGCAGCTAAGTCACCCACTGGGGGAAATTTAAACAAACAGAAAAAGAAATAGCAGTCTTTTGCTTGAAACAAAAGAACTACAGAGGTATTTTTATTACATCTCAGTCGAGTGAGTTTTTAAGTGTAAAAAGGACGGAGCAGGTCCGCGTTCCATGCTCGAGGCTCGTCGATCCGTCGATCGATGTTGTAGAGGTGATACGCTCCGTTGTGCAGGACTTTGGTGATGATGAAGGGGCCTTCCCAGGTCGGGGCAAGTTTGTGAGGTTTTTGCTGATCCACGCGGAGGACCAAATCTCCTTCCTGAAAGGCTCGACCCTTCACATTTCTGGCGTAGAACCGACGCAACTCTTGCTGGTAGATGGTCGAGCGGATTAGAGCCATCTCTCTTTCCTCCTCTAAGAGGTCGACTGCATCTTGCCGGGCCTGTTCTGCTTCTGCTTCGGAATATAACTCGACTCGAGGCGCGTTGTGGAGCAGGTCGCTCGGCAAAACCGCTTCGGCTCCATAGACCAGAAAGAATGGTGTTCTTCCAGTCGACCGATTAGGGGTGGTCCTCAACCCCCATAGAACTGACGGAAGTTCGTCGACCCAGGCGCCTGCTGCGTGTTTGAGATCACGCATTAGTCGGGGTTTTAGTCCTTTGAGGATGAGGCCATTCGCGCGTTCGGCCTGTCCATTCGACTGAGGATGAGCAACTAAAGCGTAGTCGACTCGAGTGCCCTGAGAGGCGCAGAAGGCTTTGAATCTGTCATTATCAAAGTTTGATCCGTTATCCGTGATGATGCTGTGCGGAACTCCATATCTGAATATCAATCCCCTGATAAAACTGATGGCAGTGCTTGCATCGAGGTCCTTTATGGGTTTGGCTTCTATCCACTTCGTGAACTTGTCGACTGCAACCAACAAGTGGGTGAAGCCACTCCTACCAGTTCTCAGTGGTCCGATCATGTCTAGACCCCAGACAGCGAAAGGCCAGACGAGTGGAATGGTCTTCAAGGCGGAGGCGGGCTTGTGAGACATGTTGGAATAAAACTGGCACCCCTCGCACTTGTCGACTATATCCTTTGCCATTTCGTTCGCCTTTGGCCAGTAAAAACCCGCTCGGTATGCTTTGGCCACGATGGTCCGAGAGGACGCGTGATGGCCACAGGTCCCCGAGTGGATGTCCTCGAGAATTATCTGTCCTTCTTCAGGTGTGATGCACTTCTGACCAACTCTGGTCGCGCTTTCTCTGTATAGCTGCCCTTTGATTGCTGTAAAGGCTTTGGATCGACGGACGACCTGTCGAGCCTCTTCTTCATCTTCTGGGAGCTCTTTTCTCATGATATACGCAATGTACGGCACTGTCCAATCGGGAGTGGTGATCATAACTTCCATAATCAGGTCGACCACAGCTGGAACCTCCACTTCGGTCGAGTCAGAGGCGCTTTTTGGTTGTGGAGGCTCTTCTGTGAAAGGATCTTCTTGCACTGATGGTGTGTGAATGTGCTCCAAACACACATCTTTAGGGATGGCCTCCCTTTTGGACCCTATCTTCGCCAGATCATCTGCAGCTTGATTTTTCAGTCGGGGTATATGATGGAGCTCCAACCCCTCGAATCGTTTCTCCAGCTTCCTCACTGCGCTGCAATATCCCGTCATGGATGGGCTTCGGACGTCCCACTCCTTCATCACTTGATTAACAACCAGATCTAAGTCGCCGTAGACCATGAGGCGACGGACACCGAGTGAAATGGCCATACGTAATCCGTATAGAAGCGCTTCATACTCTGCCTCATTGTTGGAGGAATCAAAGTGAATCTGGAGGACATACTTGAGCTTATCTCCTCGGGGAGAAACCAGTACAACCCCCGCACCGGATCCGTTCAGCATCTTGGAGCCATCGAAAAACATAGTCCAGTGCTCCGAGTGAACTTGAGTCGGAAGCTCCTGCTCGGTCCACTCGGCGAGGAAATCAGCTATTGCCTGGGACTTAATAGCTTTCTTTGCCTCGAACTTGATATCAAGAGGAAGAAGTTCAATTGCCCATTTCGCCACTCAACCGGTTGCATCTCTGTTATGAAGAATCTCTGATAATGGAGCGTCGCTGACGACTGTGATAGAGTGATCAGAGAAATAATGAGCAACCTTCTTCGTGGTCATGTAAATCCCGTAAACAAGCTTCTGATAGTGGGGATATCTTTGCTTCGACGGGGTCAGAACTTCAGAGAGATAATAAACTGGACGTTGAACTTTGAAGGTCTTTCCTTCCTCTTCCCGCTCGACCGTAAGAACGGTACTAACGACTTGTCCCGTGGCTGCTATGTAAAGCAACAATGGCTCTTTGCTGACAGGAGCAGCAAGCACCGGCTGGGTGGAGAGCAAAGCTTTTAGCTCCGCAAATGCTGCATCAGCTTCTGGAGTCCATTCGAACGTGTCTGACTTCTTCATCAGTCGGTAAAGAGGCAGCGCCTTTTCACCGAGCCTGGAGATGAATCGACTTAAAGCGGCCAAGCATCCAGCAAGTTTCTGGACATCGTGCACACGCACGGGGCGTTTTATCCGGAGTATGGTGCCAACTTTTTCGGGGTTAGCGTCGATTCCTCGTTCGGAAACAAGAAAACCGAGTAACTTTCCTCCAGGGACTCCAAATGTGCACTTCGACGGATTGAGCTTGATATCATAATTCCTGAGATTGGCAAAAGTTTCAGCTAGGTCAGTCAGCAGGTCGGAACCTTTTCGTGACTTGACCACTATGTCATCCATGTATGCTTCTACATTCCGACTGATTTGAGTGATTAGGCACTTCTGAATCATTCTCATGAATGTAGCTCCGGCGTTCTTGAGACCGAAAGGCATGGTAACATAGCAGAAACACCCAAATGGGGTGATGAAGGCTGTTTTTATTTCATCGGGTCCATACAAACGGATCTGATGGTATCCAGAGTAAGCATCTAAAAAAGATAACCTCTCGCATCCTGCAGTCGAGTCGACTATTTGGTCGATGCGAGGAAGAGGAAAATGATCTTTCGGGCAGGCCCGATTGATATGCTTAAAATCGATGCACATGCGCAACGATTTGTCCTTCTTAGGGACCATTACAACATTGGCGAGCCACTCGGAGTGGTAGATCTCGCGAATGAATTCTGCTGCTAGGAGTCGGGCCACTTCTTCGCCAATGGCCTTTCTCTTCTGAACGGCGGACCATCGGAGATGCTCCTTGACTGGTTTGACCTTTGGGTCGACTCGAAGGCGGTGCTCAGCCAGTCCCCTGGGCACACCTGGCATGTCAGCAGGCTTCCATGCAAAGATGTCCCAGTTCTCACGGAGGAACTGGACGAGCGCTTCTTCCTATTTGGAGTCGAGTGTAGTGGAGATGTTGGTTGGAGCCGCATTTGGATCGGTCGGGTGGATGTGGACTTGCTTGGTCTCACCAGTCGACTGAAATGCTGACTCCGTGGCGGGCTTCTTGGCTCGTAACAACTCACTCGGATCCGCAGTCTTCTGGTACTCTTGTATCTCTATCTTGGCCATCTGAGCATCAGCAATTTTGGCGCCTTTCTGGAAGCACTCCTCTGCCTTCTTCCGATTGCCAACGATGGTGATTACACCTTTGGGGCCAGGCATCTTCAGCTTGAGGTATACGTAGCATGGTCGAGCCATGAAACGAGCATAGGCTGGCCTCCCAAGAATGGCGTGGTACGCACTCTGAAAATCCACGACCTCAAAGGTTAACTTTTCTTTCCGGAAATTCTTCGAGTCACCAAAGACGACGTCGAGAGTGATTTGACCGAGTGACTCAGCTTTCTTCCCAGGAATGACTCCGTGGAAGCTCATGTTGCTGGGGCTGAGTCGGGACATCGGAATGCCCATCCCCTTCAACGTCTCTGCATACAACAAGTTTAGCCCACTGCCGCCGTCCATCAGAACCTTGGTCAGTCGAGTGCCTTCAATAACTGGGTCGACCACCAACGCTTGCCTCCCTGGGGTGGCAATATGAGTCGGATGATCGGACTAGTCGAAGGTGATGGCGGTCTGGGACCACTTCAGGTAATGGGGTGTCACCGGAGCGACCATGTTTACTTCGCGATTGATGACCTTCAGTCGACTCTTACTTTCGACATCAGCGAAAATCATCAGAGTGGAATTGACTTGGGGGTATTCTTCACCGCTGTCTTCCCTGTCTTCAACTTTGTCTGACTCTTTCTCTTTGTCCTTGGCCTGCTTCCCTTGGAACTATTGCATCAGGAGTCGATATTGTCGAGTGGTATGCTTAGGGTAAATGAGATTTCCCTCTTCATCTTTCTTCGTGTGAATGTGGCATGGTAAGTCCATCACATCGTTCCCGTCCTGGTCTTTCACTTTCTTGGGGTTCCAAGGACCCTTGGGTTTCCCCTTAAACTTCCCTGGGGTCACAGCTAAGGCTTCCCCGGGGGCGACTGGCTCGGCCTTGCGCTTCTGCTTCCGACTGGAGTGTCCTCCGCCGGCCTCATTAGCGGCTGCCTTATACTTGCCACTCCGGAGTCTATCTTCCTCTTCTCCGTTCACGTACTTGGTGGCGATTTCCATCATTTGACTCAGGGTCATATCCCCGGTTCGACCGAACTTCAAACTTAACTCCCTGTTTCTGACGCCTTCCTTGAAGGCGCAAACTGCCTGATGATCGGACACATTCTCGACCGTGTGATTCAGAGTGATCCACCTTTGGATATAATCCCTCAGGGTTTCACTCGACTTCTGAACACATGACTGCAATTCTGTCAACCCTGCCGGTCGCTTGCAAGTCCCTTCGAATGTCCTGACAAACACCTGGGCTAGATCTTCCCAAGTATAAATACTGCTGGGAGCCAACTGATTCAACCACGCTCTGGCTGATCCTTCCAACATGAGGGGCAAATGCTTTATGGCCACCTCGTCATTGCCGCCTCCGATCTGAACAGCCACTCGGTAATCCTCGAGCCATGTGTCCGGCTTGGACTCTCCGGTGAACTTGCTGACTCCAGTCGCCAACCTGAAGTTGGGAGGAATCACTGCAGCTCTGATTGCTCTGCTGAAACACTCGGGACCTGAGACGTGAACTCTGCTGCTGGACGGCGCGCCTCTGTCACGGTCTTCTCGGTGAGCTCTATTTCGGTCGACCAGACCTTGAACGATGATGGATCTCGCATCAAAGCCTGGTTCCCTGGGGTCGACTGGGACCCTTCGCCCAGTACTGAACTGGCGTCTGTCCTCTTGCCGTCGAGGAACGTACGACCCCGCTCTTGGGGCAGGAGAAGGCACTCGACGTTGATCGTTGCGATCGAATCGGTGCTCATATCGCTCGTGCCCTTGGTATTGATCCTCGTGTCGGCCTCTGTGTCCTTCACGCCTCGGGAGCGACCTTGGACTATGAGCCGACTGAACGGAATTCGCAGCGACAGATCGACTGTGAATCCTGTTGCGCGACTGAGATACGGCTGAATTCTGGTCACCCGCTGCATGGAGCAAATCTCTGATCTGCAACAGACCTCTCCCTGCCTCTGACTGTGAAGGCTGGATCGACTCCGCTATGCGAGCCGCAGCTGCCAAATTCTGAATCGGGGTACGGTATACCTGGGTCGGCGGCTGGAAGAGGTGACGACGACTGGACTCGAGAACGGGCGGTCGTGCGCGCTCGTCGAGTGCTCTCTGGAGATTCTCCAGTCGAGTACGTTCAGCCAAGTTGGCCAAGCGCACCTCCTCCAGGGCTCGTGCCTCAGGGGTTTCTCCAACGATAGGAGTGTGAAGGGCGTCCATGTTCCGGCGACGGAGTTCCTCCCTCTGCACTGAGGTAAGGGGCTCGGGCCTGTACTCTTCGTGGCCCCGCACCGGAATCCCCCCTGCGGCAACCTCTTCGGTGTGGGGGAATCCGGGGGGACTACATGGTCCGTCGACCATTAGTACTTCCGCCGCTGGATCACTGCTGTCGCACTCGGACGCAGTCTCTACGGAGCCAGTCGACAGGTCGAACAGGCCGTAGAGTGACTCGTCGGGCTCGATTGCCACGACTTGGGGGATGGCCGACTGGCGGGCCAGTGCGTGCTTCACCCACCGCTGGAGTCTCGACCGACCGGTGCGCTTGCGCCGGTGGGAAACTGATGACGACGATGGCGAAACGAACGCCGACCCGTACTGGGTCGATGGTTGCCGCAGGAAGACGCCGCGGACGCATGCGCGAAAATGCGTGGCTCCGCGAGCGGGAAGCGCGTCCACGTCGAGTGGAGCCTCCTGCAGCCAAGCAGAGTTGTCAACGATGAAGGAGAGAGCGCCAAGACGGATCTCGCGGCTCTCGACCATGACTCCGCTCGAAAACATGATGTGGGGTGAAAGAATCCCAACTCCTCCAACAAATTGCTAGAACACCTGCCCCACGGTGGGCGCCAACTGTCGTGGTTCTAAGTCTGACAGTAAGAATGGGGGGTAAGTATGGAGAGGCAAGATCCTAGCTATGGAGTAGTTGTATGCGCAAGGAGTTTTACGAGTTCGGGCCCTTCTCTGAGGAAGTAACAGCCCTACGTCTCGGAGCCCGGAAGCAGTCGACTGGATTATGTGTGTGTGTTACAAAGTTGCGAACCCCTGTCCTAGTGGAGGGGGGTGGCTTATATAGAGTTCGCCAGGACCCCAGCCAGCCCACGTTACAAGGAGTTTAATGTACATAAAGAGAGGGGGTTACTGGTAACGCCTGTAATAAAGGACCATGAAGGCCATAAAAGCTACTTATGAGATGACCGTTTGTAGGCAGTGCCTTTAGGTCTTCTTATAGTCGAGTGGCTGTCTTCATGGTCGACTGCTTGTGCTTCTGGTCGAGTACGCTCGTGTCCATCGACTGGGCTGACCAGGTCGACTGAAATGTTGATACTTCTTAGAATGTCTTTCATTGTAGGAGTCATGTCCTTGATTGGGTACCTCAGGTATGATAAGTTACCCTACCCTAGGTACGTATCCTCGTCCCGCCTGTTCTTCTTCCTCCTCACGACAGGGTATCATGCCACAGCACGTCGTATCCCGATTCTCTCATGATCGCGACCCCGAGTCGAACCCCTTCTTCATGCCATGACTCTATAAATACCCATCCCCCTCTCGTCTGATCCGCTCAAAAATTTCCACCCAAGTCCACCTACAGCGCACGCACGCGCCGTTTGGATCGCCAGAGCCGAAGCCTTCACCGGAGGTTTCCTTGGCCGGCAAGCCATCTCCGAACACCCAACTTTGTCAATCGTTTCCTCGAGTTCTCGCACATCTACTTGACATCCTTTCGACGTCCAGGAGTCATTGGAGTCATCTCCATCAACCTCGCCACTCTCGCCGGAGTTCGCGGAGCACAGGAGCTTCGCGAAGCTCGCCCCACGCCGCCCGGTCGTCCCCGACCTCCATCACCACCACTCCCGGCTTCCCTTTGCTTCGCCACACCCGCCCGGCTTCTACGTCTTTGTCACCGACCGCCGGAGTGCCTCCACCGTCGACACCCGAGCCCCTCGCCGTAGACCTCGCCCTCATGCGACTGCTGTAAGCCCGGCCACCCCCACTCTGTCGTCAGATATCCGAGCAACAGTCTAGATTAGATCGATTTTTTTATTTACTGAAACAATATTAGTTATATAGCGGACGTCGTTAGTTTACTTTAGCAGCGAGCACACCTGATCGTCTGATCTAGGTTAGATCTATTTTTTTCTTCTTTTGCACGCCGACTCATTTTGTGTTAACCTTCCGCCGTCCGCCGCTTCGTACCGCAGCAAGCAGCTAGCAGCCGCTCACAAAATGCCACATGGCACCTCTGCCACGATCGGCCGATTCTTAGTAGTTTCAATTTCAAATTTTCTTCTAGTTTTTCTTTTAGCATATATTTAGTTCTCTTTATCCAAATTAGGTGATCCTTTTTTCTTCGGTTTCATAAAAATCCCGTCTATCCAGTAAACCAAAAAAATATTATTTTTGAAACATTAAAATTTCAATTAGATCAGATTCAAATTTGAACTTCAATATGCCATAACTTTAGTTTCGTAACTCCGTTTTAGTTGATTCTTTTTGCAAGTTGAAGCTTATGACACCTATTTTTTGTTGAGATCAAAATCACATAATTTTTGTACTGTTAAAAATATGTTTTTTTCAGAGATTTTATTTGAATTTTTTTGAGTTTATAAGTTTTTCTTTGCATTCTTTTTGGTTTTCGATATGATTGCTTATATATGCTATATTTTTTGCTTACGATAGATTGTCTGGAGTGTGAAGACTAGAATTGTCGGGATTTTGAGTGCGAAGGACTTCATTAAACTTAATAAGCAAGTTGCACTTTTGATCATACAAATCCTATGTTTTACTTTGCATGTAGTGCCTTCTATAACACAGTAGCATGCATGTGTAGGGCTACTATGCTATGTTAAAACTAGATAGGATAGCCATATGTTTAGACCGATCCTGATAATCTTTGCCTCCGTGTTGGGAATCGTTGCAGTGTAGTTATTGCTTAGCCATGCTATGGTAGACGTAGATTGGGTACCATGTGATTCATGAAAGTTGCGAGAGAACTTAAACAATGATTACATTAACGACAACTTACATGTATTGTATTTCTCTGGGCAGAAAGGTTTGTTGGACCAGTCGACAAGTATGTATCCTCCGCAGGCTCTACATTACTCGGGAAAAGGTGGGGAATGCCGCCAGGTTCAAAAAGGTTGGTCATGTTTCATATCAAGTAGCTTACATGTGCAACCGCAAGTCATTATGGGCTCTGGCTTGGTTGACCTTAGTCGTGACTCTGGTTGGGACGGTGCCAGCAGATTAGACGAACGGTAGGGTTGGATGGACACCAGACATGGGTCAGAGGAACTCTTTGGAAGATCATGTTTTGATCGTCCTGTTCTCAAACACATATGAAGTGTGAGGACATAAAGGGAGGGATCTAATCTTGCGGGTAAAGTGTACAAACCTCTGTAGAGTGTAAAACTAATTGATTAGTCGTGTCCCCGATTATGGACAATTTTGAGCAACTAGACTTGAAACCACCGGAAGATCTTCTCATCACAAATAATTAATATGATGTGGTTTTAATTAAACCATGATCTCCGGGGGGCTCTCATGAAAAAAAACAATTTGGGAACCTATGATCCTCGGAGGCTCTCATAGGCGGGTTAAATTGGCGGAGATCCAATTTAACAATAGGTTAATTAAAATGAAAAGAAATAAAACTTGGCTAGTGAGTAGAAGTAGGTCAAAATTGGCTTTATGCAAAATAAACCTTAGAGCTTTCCCCTTGATATATCCTTGCATGCAGATGATAGGTCTGTTTTAATACTTTGGGTGTGACCTGCCAATACATTCAATGTATTGACCCTTTGTGGCCGCAACGTTTCGTGTTGTAGATTTTCAGACGAAGAGTAAGGTGCAATAGGTCGTTGTTCTGCACTCAATTTTGTCGTGGAGTTGATGGATTCAATTACCTTCGATGCTTGCACAACTACTTTTATTTAGATGGCCTTCAGCCATATTTATGTAATAAATACTCCTTTGGAGGACTTCGATGTAATAAAGTGTGTGGATTGAACTCTGTTATTTTTCATCAAGTACTTTGTGTGCTAGCATACTGATCTAGGGATGGCACAGATACACACAGACCATTTCAGGTCAGGTCGCTATATTTCCCCAGCGGAATCGCTTCGCCGGAGGGCAAAAGTGTTCCTACCCAGGTTCTGCCTTAAGACAGCGGTGTTTTGTCCCGAAAGTCTTCTTTTGATTTTTGATAGGACAAATGGCTTCATATAGGAGAAGATGAGCCACAGAGGCCTGTTGTGGGACCCACAAGCTCAAGGGGCGCACCCTAGGGGGAGGGCGCGTCACTTGAGCTTATGGCTATCTGGTGGGTCCCCTCCGATAGATTTTTCTTCCAATATTTTTTATTTATTCAAAAATAATGTTCGTAAATTTTCAAGTCATTTGGAGCTCCGAATAATAGCTATATCTGTTGTAGCTCTTTTCAGGTCCAGAATTCCACCTGTCGACAATCTCTCTCTTGTGATAGAACCTGCAAATTAAGAGAGAAATGACATTAGAATTGTGCCAAAAAGTGAAATATAACTTTAAAATAGTAAAAAAGGTAAGATATCATGATGCAAAATGGACGTATCAACTCCCCAAGCTTAGACCTCGTTTGCCCTCAAGCGAAAGCCGAACTCGATAAATATGACCACATGTTTATATATAGAGAGAGGTGTCGATAAACTAAATACGAACATGAGAGCATCATAATCATTATTATAACAACAACTTATCCATCATACAACTTCTCATAAAAATTAGGTAGTGTTCACATGGCAAATTCAACATTACAAAAAGAAATTTGTGCTTGTAAGAAGTTGGAAAATTGTCATGGCAATAAATCGGATAGTATACAAAAACATAACTTACCATGGTATGTTCAATACATTTGCCATGATTTTTTCTCTGAAATGCCATCATGAAAGAAACATTTTTTTGCCATGTGTCTAATACAAAAATGATCCTAGAAGCTATCATGTTTTAGAAACCCAAAAATTCTAGAAACTTGACATGTGAACATTATAAAAAATGTTTAATTTGGCCATGATATATAAACTTGCCGTGCGACGCGTTGAAAAATTCATAAAATTGCCATGTGGACTTCCCCAACGGAAGCGGAGGTGCGACACGTTGAAAAATTTATAAATTTGCCATGTTTGAAAAAAATGTTATGAATTTGCCATGACGATTAACTATACGCGTCTGCCGGGTGATATTTAGAAAATATCCACCGCCTTAATAGCCGTACGATCATGAGCTAGCCAACCGTCCGATCTTTTTCAGTGAGCGTGCATCAACCTTTGCAAAAAAGCTTGTGTTGCGCTCCTGCCGAACAGTTTTTTTTCCTGAACAAGGCCTGTGTTTCAAAAACAAGATTTCTGTTATAGAAAAAAAAACCTTTGCTCTTGCCCCGTTGCAACAAACGTAGCGTTGTGCGCTCGTTTCCTTGGCAACAAGAGGCCTGTTGCACAAACAGAAAAAACCCCCCTCACACAAATGTCATTAAATGTCTGACGGGCATTTTTAACCTTTTCAGTATAGATTGTGTTGTAGAATTTTCTGCAACAAAGAACGTGTTGCAGAAACGTTTGTTGATTTTTTTTGCAACAGAGTTTGTTATATAATATTTTTTGCAACTAAGATCATGGTGCGGAAACATCTATAGAATTTTATTTACAACAGAGTTGTTATAGAAATATTTTCTGCAACAAAGATCATAGGTGGTGCTGCGGAAATATTTGCAACACAGATACTAGTGTAAAAATATTTGTAACAGAAGTTGTGTTGCGGAAAACATTTGCAATATATGTCATGTTGTAGAAATATTTTTGGGCTTTGCTTTCTTGCAAAACTAGACCCGTCGTAAACAATTACAACATCGCATTTGTTTCTGAAACATAGCCTCTGTTTCGAAAGCGTGTTTGATAAAAGACGACATGCAAACTTTTATTTGGGCGCGTATCATGCAGCGGAGGTGGAGGGCGCAGCCACTATGATCCGCCGGATGACGGTAAGCTTTTCCCTTAACTATATGTGGGCCGCTTCCCAAAAAAAAACTATATGTGGGCTGCAGCATCTCCTAGTCCTGGGCTTTAGACTCTAAAAAAACCTAGCCGGACTCCTCTAAAAAAATGCTCCATCCTCCATTTCTTTCCCTCGAAAAAAAGGCTCCTCCTCCACGAGACACGGAGGCACCACCGGCCGCCGCCGCCATCTCCGCCCACCTCGACCATCTCCTGCGGCAGGTAAGCTGCCCTCCCCCCCCCCCCCTCTCTCCTCGCAATCCTCTCTCGCATTGCATCCCCTGATATCGCTACGCTTCGCAGCTCGCTCCTCCTCCCTCCCCACCGGCGGCGACGGCATGGACTGCCCCAAGCGGAGCGCGAGCGCCGGCCTCCCCGAAGACTCCTTGGTGGAGATCCTCGCGCGCGTCCCCGCCAGGTCCGTCTACCGCTCCAAGTGCGTCGCGAAGGCCTGGCGCGACCTCATCGAAGACCCCCTCCTCCGCAAGAAGCTCCCCCAAACCCTACAAGGCTTCTTCTTCATTGACAAGGAGACCCACAGGCAGCGTGTCCGCTTCACAAATCTGCTTGATAGATCCTCGCTTCTCCAGATCGACCATAACCTCGCCTTCCTGAAGGAATCGCCCGGGATTGGGACTCTCGACTTCTCCGATTCCTGTAACGGGCTCCTCCTCTTCGAGCACAAAGAGACGCCATGGCCATATAATCTATTGGGCTATGTCGTATGCAACCCCGCCACGAAGCAGTGGGTGGACGTGCCCAGAGACGGCCCTCCGCTTCCGTTGTATCTTCGGCAACCCAAAAGGTTCAACTATTTGGTTTTTGATCCGTCCGTCTCCTCTCACTTCCACCTGGTCCAGTTCACGTGGGAGTTTGTGCGCCTGGTGAAGTTTGAGGAGGAGCTAGTGGTTGGTCATGATGATGATGATGATGATGAGGAGGAGGAGGGCGATGAGGAGGAGGAGTTGTCCCGGACGTCAGTGCACGTCTACTCCTCTGAGACTGGCAAGTGGACTCACACGCAAAGTGACTGGAGTCAAATCCAAAGTGACCGGAACAAGCATGATTTGGAAGGATGGCGTCTTCAGGGATTAATACCTGAGAGCTTCTGCTGTGCTGTTCTCAACAGCATGCTGTATTTCATAATTTCGGATGAAGGTCAGATTGCTGCTGTTGATGTGCAAGGGGTGACACGAAAGATCATCCCAGTGCCGACGATGGCCGAGAGGCTCCCCTGGCTGGAGCCTGGTTATGTTGCCCAATCCCAAGGGCGCCTGCACTACATCAGTCAAGCAGTTGATGGTCGACTGTCCATCTGGGTTCTGGAGGGCTATGATACACAAGAATGGGTCTTGAAGCATAGTGTGAGCTTTACGGAGCTGTTTAGAGAAAAGAGACGCACAGGCGACACAAAAGACTACAGTGTGGTTGCCATGCATCCAGATGGAAATGTGGTTTTCATTGTTCAAGATTGGAACCGAAAGCTGATATCATATCACATGGACAATAAGCTTGTGAGTATTATGGGGACATTAAAAAATGATGCTTCCGATGTGCATGTTGTACCTTATGTTCCCTGTTTCTCCGAGTCACCGGCGCTTCAAAACCTACGAAGCACCGATATGTGAAAAACCTGTGTATCGCCATCCTGTACGTCACCGATACGGCGATACGCAAGATACGGCAGCGATACGGGTATTCCTGGGGTATCGTGATTTTCGATTTAAAACAAAAGAAAAAAATGCCGATACGCCGCCGGGACGGCGCCGACACGCCCGCGACACGGGAAGCCCAGTAGAAGCCCACTACACCGAGTCGTAACCCTAAACAGCCAGCACTCTCTCTCGCAGTTTGCTGTGCAGCAGATTGGATCGAGGATTCAGGTGCGACCGCACGAGTGCGCCGCCGCCGCCGCTGCCTGGATTCCGTCGCGGCCATCTGGACTCGCCTCGCCGCTCCATGGACTCGTCTCGCTGCCGCTTGGAGTGTCCGCCGCCGCCGCCTGTTGACCGTCACCAGCATGGTATCCCCCCGGCCCCTTCCCAATCTCTGCTCTCTTCTCTGTTCCGGTGGTGTCTGGTCCTCCCGCTCTTGCTGGCTTGCTGCGTGCTGATTCTGTGTGTGCTTGCTGCCGAGTGCGTGCGTGGTGTGTGCTTGCTGCGGCGGTGTGTCCGTCTGCATACTTGTTCTGTAATTGTGTGCGTGTTTGCTAGCTACTGCTGGGCACTGGGTGTTGGCCTCTGTTGTACGTATCAACTATGATTTGTTGCTGACCTGCTGAGGTTGCGGCTAGTGCTAGGGAGTGAAATACTGACAATGACATCTGCAGGCCAATCTTCAGTTGAGAGGCTAGGAAGCATCAATCATGTATTATTGGGTAAGCAAGCTACAAGCCAACGTCTTCACTGTTTTAGGATTTTAATGCACAAGTGTTATGTTTAGTTCAAGTTCTAATATTAGCATATGATGTAGTATTTTGCAAGCAGCACGAGGATTCAGTAAATTGATGATCATTCAATCATGGAGACGACTTGATGAAAAAGAGGCATGGATGCAATTTATGGGCAGTATTTTGATCTCATCTCATGCATTTAATTATTCTTTGTCTTTATAACATGCAATTTACTAATTATTTATCTATACTTGCCGTATCGCCGTATTGCCGTTTCTGAAAATTGCCGTATCCCGTATCGCCGTACCCGTATCGCCGTATCCGTGTCGCCGTATCGGTGCTACGTAGTTCAAAACAAGCACTGAATGTGCTGTGTCCATCTAGCAGAAGGTAGCAACTTGGTTAGATCTAGTAGAATTAGGTGATAGATTATGCCCATGGTTGGATATATCCTTCTCATGCTTTTGGTCTAAGTAATAGTGCAAGGCTGTTGAGACATTCTTGTCAGGTAGTTTCATGTATGCTGGATTATTAAATGATGTTGCCCAAGTTGCATATAATTTCAAAGTTAAGTGTTAATGCTTCAAATGCTGCCTTTTATGTCTCCGTGATAATTTTCGTACATAGTACCTTCCTTTTGAGAAGAACTTGGTCCTGATTATGTTTATATATGACGTATAGATAGACATATCTTCTATAGCATGGTGTATGTGATGGAAATACTTAAACTGAAGTCTTGCATTAATGCTAAAAGCTGCCTAGTTTCTTTTGAAGGACAATAGGTTCCTAGTTGATGCTGGTTACATGATATTGGTTTCCGCACCAATATTTCTCTTGTATGCTGCTGAAAAATAACTACTAGAACATTATAATACTAACCGTTTACAAATATAAGATGTTTTAACATTTTTGTAAATTGGATGTGTATTGACATGTTTTAGTGTGTTTGTTCACTCATTTCGGTCCGTACGCAGTCCATGTGTGCCAGATCCAAAACATTTAATATTTGTGAATGGAGGGAGTAGCACACTTTGCCCAGAGCAGAGCTTGCTTGTAGACGCTGATTGCTTGGGTCTAGTTTAGCAGAGTTGTAGAAGACGACTATATTCTCTTTTCGCTGACATCAAATAGATGTATTGGTTCCATATTAAAATGGAACTGGCTATTAACTCTTGACAACAGTGTAAGTTCTAGAGTATGGTATTAACTGTAACAATGCTCGAGCCAACTGTTGATCGGACCCCAACCTACCTGTCTTATGCAACACACTGTCTATTTCTTTCTGTGTTTTGTTTAGCACATGTGATGCGGAGCATTCCTCGTCCATCCACATGGACACACCATCATCATCGCAAGCACCGAGAGGACCGGTGACAAGAGCACGTTGTTGACATGAATTTTGACCAAGATAAAATGAAATGTATAAACCATATAAAATATTAAAATATAAATACAAAACAACAAAATTCTATTTTATCATTAAAAAATGAATTAAAAATATAATCAACCGCTCAAATAAAGGACTGAAAAAATAGGCATATGATATATTTTTGAATGTCGATAACACACACATTAAACCGACAATTATAAAATGTGATGAAACACATTAGATTTTGTCATGAAGAAAATATAGAGGACACAGGGCTCGCATGTATGCTGCCACCACTAGCAAAAAAATACAAACATAAAATTGTCACAAGGGATGCTAAGATCACCAAAATGTTGACTACATGAAAATGTTCGGCTTTGTTCCATCGACGAAATGAAATATTGAAACGGCGCATAAAAAATACATCGCGCTAATGAAATATACGCGCGGTGTACTTGGTCAAATATTCATCTGATAATACATATGGCGCTTGATCATGAGTTGCAAAAACAATTAACGTGCACACCCTGACCCTAGGCCTTAATGAGCCATTTAATAGCTGATCATGCTTAGCCCATTAAAAGAAATACGGCCACGTTGCATGGCTGCAGGCTTTTTTTTTTTGAACAGCAGGCTGCAGGCTTAAGCATGCTCAATAGTGACAAGGCTCACTAATTGATTAAAATAATCAAGCCCATACGGTGATTGAGAATAAATGGGCTAATTAGGTCAATGGCCGGTTCAAAGCTCAGTCAACTTGTGATTAAGAAATAAAGAAATGAAAAAAGAGCCAGATACTCCCACGATCGCACGAGCACTGCCCACGATCTGGCAACGCACGAGCACTGCCCACGATCTGGCAACGTGGGCGTGCGTCCAACAGCGCTCCGTCGCTACCTGCCCCTATAAATACTGACTCGTATACAGGAAAGGGGGGGGCTGCTCATTTTTCATCCGCTATTCTGCTGCTGCTACACATACACTGCTGCAAAAAAAAATAATCCCACACACACATACGTGAGGAGAGGGAGGCTGGGAGGAGTGGAGCAAGAAGGTGAGATTCATGGTTCTTTCCTAATCCCTTTGCTTCTCTTGTTGGTGATCTACCCAATGTTTTCTCAATCTCCGCTCTTGGTTTGGTCACAATGACATGAGCCAAGTAGTGTTTTCTCATATCATGGTTCATGATCTGGTCATATGGACACAGTTCATGAATTCATCCCCATGTTACCCAATTTTTGCTCTTGGCTTGGTCATATTGACATGAGTCAAGTAGCTTCTCCCCATATGATGATCCTTGTTTTCTTTCTTGATTTGGTCATATTGACACAGATCTAGAACTTTTCTTCAAGTAGCATGATTCTTGCTCTTGGATTGGTCATATTGACACATCCCAAGTGGCCTTCATCCTCCATAAATTTGGCATTCTACTCTTGGCATGGTCATATTGACACATGTCAAGTAGTATTTTCACCATATTCGAGAGCTCACTCTTGGCATGATCATGTTGACACATGTCAAGTAGTATTCTCACAAGTTTAATATCTTACTCACATGTCAAGAGGTATTCTCACAAATTTGATAGTTTTTTCTTGCCATGGTCATGTTGGCACATGTCAAGAAATACAAGTTGCATGATGAGTTCCTTTGGTTTGGTCATATTGACACAAATCAAGGTATTTCTTCCCTTATGTAGAGTGAAGGCTTTGTTCTCAACAAAATCACGGCAAAGGTATGACTCGGGGAAAATCAACATAAAAAAAATGAGGAACAAACTATATACTATAAGATGCATATAAAAAATATTGCAAAACAATAGGTGCTCGTCAAAAGACACCATACTTAGTCGCATGTTCGATGATCACATGTGCGCATGATATGCTAAAATTGAGTCATGTAGCAAAACTGAATTAACCATGTTCAAAGTTGGGTGCGTAGAAAATTGACATCCCACTTCATGGTGCATAAACAAATTGTCGCCCAAATCATAAATGCTATTATATTAGCCAAATGTCTCTAAAATAGACTAAATGGGTGCGCTTTATAAAAATGCGTTGGCCCTAAATAATGCTAGCCGTCATCATCGATAAATAACTAGGTATTGGCGAATCTAGTGTAGGCGCATGCAAAGTAAAATGGACACGTCCTACCTAGCTAATTCTAGGTGAATTGGTGTACATCCACCCAACCAAAATAAATTGTATGGTCCCTTCATATGGACATACAACTAAAAACCTAAAAGATGACGAGAGCCATAATCTGAGTTTGATCGCACTCGAAATATTGTAGTGCACTTGCATATGTCACCAAAACAAATTAAATATCTTTTATCTGCTCCATATATGTGTATGCTCAAAAAGGTCGCATCTAGCTTATCTTCGCATAAGTTGAAAGTTAGATCATGCATCCCCCATACGGCTTGCAAATATTAAGAAAACGTAGATGTCATCTACTCATAAAACAAAGAGTACTACAATTGTTAGTACTAAAGTAGTTGCATTGCACAAAACACGTGCATGACTATATGTCCCATACGCATGCATCATGATGTTTGAAGACTCATTTAATAGATTGGTTAACCATTAAAATGACTTTCTCATACAAAGTGAAGAAAATAAATCAAAGTCTATATATTGGTTAATCAACAAGGAAAAGTAAGTGAAGTCATTCAAGCATGCACACACGTACTGCCAATACCAGTACGAGTCAAATGAAAGCAAATATAAATGAAAGTCATCGCATATGATAATATCAACAAAGTCCAAGGCTCCCCCGAGCATGCCGGCGCCGACAATCGCGAGGAGGAATTTCTCTTTTTGTAGCATGTTGTAATAGGGTTGCAATCTTATGTAATAGCTATGTTGGAATTCTTAACCAGGGGTTTTCTCTTCGGAGATGTAATTAACAGATCTTTTATGTAAATGTAAGAGTTCTGGAAATAATGTACCTGCAATGTTTGATCTCCTTTTTATTGTATGCATTTACGCATTTAAATATATTCATTCTGTATCAATGACGTGGACGCGTATTCTCACGCCCGCCATTTTTCCCGTCATCACACGTGCCGGCACCATCAAGAACAAGGTGAACTCCTTCCTCTTCAAGCTCCATTCAAATTCATGTGAGAGTTGGGTCCTACCTCAAATGAAAGTGTTGTGCATCCTTAGGTACCAAGAAAAAGCACGTGAGGAAGCAATGAAGCGAGGACGAAGACCCAGACACGCAAGAAGAAGGAGAAGGAGAGAAGCGAGAAGAACGAGAGGAGTCGGAGCTCCCTGGACACCCCGGGTGCCCGGGCTCTTCGGCACCAGGTGCCCGGCCGCAGCCTGGACGTCGCCCCCAGCCGGCCCCGGGTGCCCGGCCGGTTGAGCCCCGGGTGCCCGGCCTCTTCTGGCCGCCGGCCCAGCCGCACCGGGTGCCCGGCCCAGTAGCCCCGGGTGCCCGGGCCACTCCCAGCCGCCGGCCCAGCCTACTCCGGGTGCCCGGCATCGCTGCCCGGGTGCCCGGGCCACCTGCCGCCGGGTGCATGGGCCTTCACCCCCCGGGTGCCCGGCCTGGCCCCTCCAGTCGCCGCACTCGCCCCCGGGTTCCCGGGCCTAAGACCCCCGGGTGCCCGGCCCCTCCTCCGGTTTGTTTTTATTTTAGGGACTTTTTGGTCCTTTGTATCCCCAACTCCCCCAATTCGTCCCTAGACTATATATAGCCCTCTCCTAGCTCATTTGTGGGGTTAGCTAAGAATAGACACAAATCATAGAGCTTAGCTCATGTACCTCCCCTTGTGGGATTCCTCTTGAGAGAGAAGACTTCATTGGAGTACAAGACCTCCATTGGAGAAGATCCCTAGGGATTCAAGCCCCCCCTTGAGGGAAGGATCTACCTAGATCATCAAGCCCTCATCTCCTTCATAGGATTTGGGATGAACTCTACCATGTATCTTGTTTCCCTTTGATTGTTCATGTACCTTGTCGATCTTGTGTGTTTGTTGGTCTAGTGGATGTGTGATTGGACTTGTTCTTGAGTGTTCCTCTTGTTTTCTCTATTGTGTTCATCTTTTTCTTGGGATTCCCCCTCCAATTCGTGAAAGATCTTCACTTAGGGTTACCCTACAACATCTTGGTATCATGAGCCACGTTTATCACGAATTTGGAGTCTCCCCCACCGTTTTTTAGCCTTGTTTTGTGTGATTTCGTCCTAATTTTGAAAAAATTCCCACCAAAAATAGCCCCAATTTTTTTTGTGATTTGTTGGTTTGATGACGTTTTGTTGGTTTTGATCCATGGATTTGCTTGGTTTCAAGTGGATCTAGCATTCCCCCATCCATCTCCACCTTTCCCTCCACGAAATCCATCAATTTCTTGCATCTTCCCACAATTTTCCCACCAAATCCGACACCCCCCGCACCGGGATCCCCCCCCGCCCACCCCCACTGACCACCCCGGGTGCCCGCGCCCCAAGCCTCGGGCACCCGCACCCCCGGGCTGTTTGCCTCGGACCACCCCGGGTGCCCACACCTCAACCCCGTGGCACCCGCACCTCCCAGTTTCAGCCGCGTGCACTTTATGTTTTCACTCATAACTTTGTAACGCCCTCAATGCGGCTATATCTCCCACGTGTCGAAGCACGACTTAGAGGCATAACCGCATTGAAAGCAATGTCGCAAGTGAGGTAATCTTCACACAACCCATGTACTACATAAGGGAAAGAGATACATAGTTGGCTTACAATCGCCACTTCACTCAAATACATGAATAAAACATTACATCATACAGTTACAATCAGGGCCCGACTACGGAGCCAAAATAAAGAAGAAACCCCAAAAGCGACAAAGGACCAAGATCGACCCCAACTGGGCTCCACTACTGATCGACTAGAACGAAACAACATAAAGGACAAGATCTTCATCGAACTCCTCCTTGAGCTCGGGTGCGTCACCTGCACGGTCTCATCGGCACCTGCAAACTGGTTTTGGAAGTATCTGGTGAGTCACGAGGACACAGCAATCTCACACCCGCGAGATCAAGACTATTTAAGCTTATAGGTAGGGTAAAAGGTATGAGGTGGAGCTGCAGCAAGCGACTAGCATATATGGTAGCTACATACGCAAAAGAGAGCGAGAAGAGAAGGCAAAGCACGGTCGAACAACTATGATCAATAAGTGATCCTGAACTACTTACGCCAAACATAACTCCAACAACCGTGTTCACCTCCCGGACCCCGCCGAGAAGAGACCATCACGGTTACACACGCGGTTGGTGTATTTTAGTTAAGATCGACTTTGGGTTTTCTACAACCGGACATTAACAAATTCCCATCTGCCCATAACCGCGGGCACGGCTTTCGAAAGTTCAAAACCCTGCAGGGGTGTCCCAACTTAGCCCATGATAAGCTCTCGCAATCAACGAAGGATATTCCTTCTCCCCAGGAAGACCCGATCAGTCTCAGAATCCCGGCTACAAGACATTTCGACAGTAATAAAACAAGTCCAGCAAAACCGCCCGATGCGCCGACATCCTGATAGGAGCTGCACATATCTCGTTCTCAGGGCAACACCGGATAAGTCAAGCTACGAGTAAAACCAAGCCTCAAGTTTCCTTGAGGGGGCCCCGCAGGCTGCTCGGTTCGAACCAGCACTTAGAAGGAAGCACTGGCCCGGGGGGGGGGGCTAAATAAAGATGACCCTCGGGTTAGCTACTCCCAAGGGAAAAGTATAGGTGGTAGGCAAATGGTAAAACCAATGTTGGGCCTGCTGGAAAAGTCTTATTCAAAGCGAACTGTCAAGGGGGTCCCATAAATCACCCGACCGCGTTAGGGACGCAAAATCCGGGAACATAACACCGATATGACGGAAACTAGGCCGGCAAGAGTGGAACAAAACACCAGGCATAAGGCCGAGCCTTCCACCCTTTACCAAGTATATAGATGCATTAATTAAATAAGATATATTGTGATATCCCAACAAATAAACATGTTCCAACAAGGAACAACATCTCCATGTTCCAACAAGGAACAAAACTTCATCTTCACCTGCAACTAACAACGCTATAAGAGGGGCTGAGCAAAACGGTAACATAGCCAAACAACGGTTTGCTAGGACAAGGTGGGTTAGAGGCTTGGTTTGACAATATGGGAGGCATGATAAGCAAGTGGTAGGTATCGCAGCAAAGGCATAGCAAAAGAGCGAGCAATCTAGCAAGCAAAGATAGAAGTGATTTCGAGGGTATGGTCATCTTGCCTGAGATCCCGCAAGGAAGAAGAACGAGTCCATGAAGAAGACAAACGGACATAGACGAACGGGTCCTCACAAACGCGATGATAACGGAATCAACCCGAAGAAGCAACACCGGAAAGAAGCAAACAACAAAGTAAACAACCAACACATAAACATGGCATGATATGCGAGATGGTATGCAATGCATATGCATGCTCCGGAAGGAAAAGGATGAACAAGGCATAATCTTGGCAAACCAAGTATGCCACTGGATAGATGAGGTGATTTCGGTTGAAATCGATATAAAGATCACCGGAATCGGATGCACGGTTTGCAAATGACAAGCAATACAAGAATGACACGAATCTGCCATTAACAGCATGATGCTACTTAGCAATCAACAAATTATTAAGCTACTGCACCCAAACATGGCAACAAAGCATATGACAATAATCTACACAAGATGCACGACAAAAGATGAACACTGAGCTACGGCTAATTCACATCATAACAGGTCCAAACAATCATGGCAAAAGTGCAAACGATAACAAGTTCTCAGACTTAGGAAATTAACAACATAGCAGAAACTAACATCAGGATGACATGTTTAGAGCAATGAAACACCATGCTACAGGATCAGAACATAGCAAATCAAGGCATGTCAAGAATCTACTCAAAGCACTTTACAAAAGTCCCTTACTGACCATAAGCCAAAAAGGATTAGAAAATATGATTACACCCATGTCAATTAAGCAAGTTTCGTTACAGGTTTCAGACTTAGCAGAAAACTGGACATGGCAGAAATTAATAACGACTAGGCATGATCGTGAGCTCGATGCACTCACTACAGAGCATTTCATGATAAACTAAGCATACATACATCAGTAATACATGGCATAGTAACAATACATGGCAAGAACAACATCATATCATGCAAGGATCAACTACACCAAGCTTGGCAAAATCGAATAACATGTAAACAATCTGCCAGCAATATTCTGAAGCAAAAGTAGAGCTCGATTGACTCAAGCTATGTCACTCCATAATTGCAAACAAAGGCATGGATGGATAGAGCAAATACTCAAGTTCAAAACTCCTTACTGATCATGCTCAAATTATGCATAGATCTCTCAGAAACAACATGAATACATGGCATGAAAATAACAGCAGTCAGGGACTTAGTGGAAATCATTAAGTCTCTGAAATCAGCAACATCAAGATACCTAGTTTGCATGCTTGTGCTAGCCACCACATAGATCACAAAAATACACGGCATAAATCTCTGGAAAGGTAACATGACATATTACAAAACACATGTAGGACTCAACCTCATAGGATACACACATCAATCATGGCAAAAATGACAAAAGTGCATGTTCAGATAAGATCCAGCAACTAACATCAACTAGCCCTCTTCTAACAGCATTTCGGGCATCAAGATGACCTCAAATGAAAATGATGCAATGGAATGAAATGATGTACTCTTCGAGGCGAACAAACTGACATATCATACGCATGAATAGGTGCCCTGGATGCAAAGATATCGCATGTCGAACATGGCATGATGATGATAGAATTCTCAGACTTAGCAATTCGAGGGGGGGTCAAAAGTCAACCTCGCGCGGCACTGTTCACCGGACCGGACGGCGACGTCGAGGCGGGAGAAGACGGCGGTGAGGCGGCGAGATCCGGGCGGAGGCGAGGCGGCGGAGGTCCGCGGGGCGCGGCTCGAGCTTGCCGGCGCGGGGTCCCACGGCGCGGGGCGGACGCCGGCGGAGGAGGCCCGCGGGCGCGGTGGCGGAGGTCGGACGGGCGGCGGCGGCGGCTCGCTGGAGAAGGAGCGGCGGAGCTCGGGTGCGGGAGGCGCTGGCGACGCGCTGGCGGGCGGGGCGCGGGAGGCGCGCGGGGGCGGCGGATCCCACGGGCGGCGGCGGAGGGACGGGCCCCGCGGGCCGGATCTGGGCCGCGCGGGCCCGCGGCGACGCGGCGAAGTGGGGCTCGGGCGGAGGCGACGTGGCGCCCTCCGGTTGGCCCGGGGCGCCCGCGTGGCGGCGGCTGGCCAAACAGGGGGTGCCAAGGGGCGGCGATGAGGTGGCCGGCGGCGGCGGAGCTGTCGGCGCGGATTTCGAGGCGAGGCTAGGGTTTCGGGGTGAGTCTCTCTCAAATTTGGACGGGGGAGACGTTTTTATAGCTAGGAGGAGCTAGGGAGCTCCAAATGGAGTGCGGTTTTCGGCCACGCGATCGTGATCGAACGACCGAGAAGATGGAAGTGACTTAGGTGGGTTTTTGGGCCACTTTGAAGGGGGTGTTGGGCTGCACCAAAAGAGGCCTTTGCGGATGCCCGGTTAATCGTCGGAGTACCAAACAAACTCCGATTGACCCGAAACTTGACAGGCGGTCTACCGGTGCTATACCAAGGCCGCTTGGCAAACCTCGGTCCAATCCGAGAAAGTTTAATACCCGCACAGGGAAAAGGTAAAAGAGGACGCCGGGGAACAACGGAGCGCCGGATTGCAAAACGGACAACGGGGAAAAGGCTCGGATGCATGAGACGAACACGTATGCGAATGCGATGCACATGATGACATGATATGAAATGCAGATGATGACATGGCAAAGAGCGACACGCAAGCACATGACATGGCAACGACGACGAATAACTGACGGACACCTGGCACATCGGATCCGGGGCATTACACTTCATTTGTTGCTCAAATTCTTTTGCCACAATCTGATTTTCACTCTTATTTTGCTCCTGTTTTGCTTTATTAGCTCGATTAATATCATCTTTCAAAATGGAATCAGGAGTCATAGGAAGCAAAGTAATATTTTTGTCCTTATGAACGAGAGTATACTGATTGTTTCTACCATGGTGTACAGAATTTTTATCCAATTTCCATGGTCTACCAAGTAATAAGGAACATGCTTGCATAGGTACCACATCACAATCAACATAATCAGCATATGTAGAGATACTAAAATGCACACGAACAGTACGTGTTACCTTAACCTTGCCGCTGTTGTTGAACCATTGGATGTAGTAAGGATGTGGATGTGGTCTTGTGGTGAGGGATAGCTTCTCCACCATCTCCATGCTAGCCAAGTTGTTGCAGCTCCCTCCATCTATGATGACGCGAACAGAACGTTCCTTCACAACTCCCTTTGTATGGAACAAATTATGCCTCTGATTTTGCTCAGCTTGCGTGACCTGCACACTCAAAACACGTTGAGCAACCAAACATTCATACCTGTCAGCATCTTCAGGAGCCATGTATTGCGTCTCATGATCAGAATCATCTCCACCGTGTTCTTCATGTGTAAGAAGAGCCAAAGTCTCCTCATCATAGTCACTAGCGGACTCATACCCACCATCCTCAGTAGCAATCATCACACGCTGATATGTGCATTCGCGCGCAAAATGTCCTCTTCCCTTACAACGACGACAAATAATATCACTTGTGTGCCCTGTAGACGCCATGGAAGAAGCAGAGCTCTGTGCAGGCCCGGCAGGTGTGCTCTTGGCAGATAGTGGTGGTTGTGCCTGCTTTCTTGTATCACGGTTGGAGGTGGCAGCCGACAGAGGTGCCGGTGTAGCAGAACGTGTGGAAGTAGATGATGCACGTGGTGTCCATGATGAAGGTCGACCTGCAGAAAAGTTAGTTCGCGCCAATGCCTGTCGATCCTGCACTTCACGTTCAGCTTTACAAGCAAGATGGAATAAACGAGTGATATTATTATAATCCTTATAGTCTAGAATGGTCTGAATCTCTCTATTTAATCCACCCAGAAAACGTGCAAGCATAGCTTCATTCTCCTCAACAATACCACATCGAATCAATCCAGTTTGTAATTCCTGATAATATTCTTCTACAGAATTTTTTCCTTGTCTTAAGCGCTGCAATTTTTGAAGTAATTCACGTTGATAATATGGCGGAACCCAACGAGTACGCATAGCAGTTTTCAAAGCAGCCCAAGTAGCTGGAACAGGATATAATCTACAATATTCAGACCACCAAACACATGCAAAGCTAGTGAAAGCACAAACAGCAGCAGGAACACGTCTCTCCTCAGGATATTGTAAACATGTAAATCGTTGTTCAGTTTCTAACTCCCAAGTAAGATATATATCAGGAACATATCTACGCTCAAATGGTGGGATATTCAATTTCAGTTTAGGGAGATGGTCATGATCTCGTACCTGAGGGGGAGCCCTAACATTACCATTATTTGCATGTGGACGACCTGGTGGTTGTGGTGCTGGTGGTTGCACGTAGTTCTGATGTTGATCAACCTCATCCTCGTAATCTCCCACATAATCATCCTCCTCCGCATCAGCAGCAGGAGCCACAGAAGTATCAACAGCAGCACCAGCAGTTTGGCCAGGCTGAAGAGGGACACGAATCGCTCGGCGGAGGGCTGATTCCCGACCTGGAGGTATTCGTTGTTGTTGCTGTTGTTGCAGAGGTGCGGCAGGTGCAGCCGGTGGTGGAAGACGTGCAAGCAGTTCATTAAATCTGTTATCGAGCTTTGTTTCGAACGTCTTCTCCAGGCCAGTGATCTTCTCCATGGCCTCTTCAAAATTGTTCAGCACATCTTGCACCTGTTCATTCATCATTTTCTGAAACTTATCATGAAGCTCCTTGTTTGTTAAATTCTCCCAGTCAATCTCGTCGGGTTGTGATCCTGGCATGGTTAGCAGCAATAGAAACACACAGAATATGATCCTATAGACTACTAACAAGTGGTGGTGGTGGTGGGTGTCACAAATCCTTTAAGCAAATCTCAAATTCTTACCAGTTCTTACCCAGCAGCAGGCGGTGATCGGCAACCGATGTAGTCAAAACTCTCAAAGCTTGGATAGAGCGATTACCAGGGAGAGTCAAGCGCACGATGTAGATGTATGTGGAGCTGGGAAGGCTTATAGTATGGTAGCAAAAAGGGTCAGCAATAATCAATTCAGGGATGCAAAGTTGAATAAACGCTCAACGACGGTACTGTGCTGGTCCTAGGCTAGACCGTGCTAGAGACGCGAGCCTAGTCACTAACAAAATCACGGCGCTGCACGGAAACAAGGGAAAAGCACACTCTGGAATTTTTTTTTCACCCTGTTTTTTTTGCGCTCCTCTTATTTTTTGCGCTTTTTTTTTGCGAAAAATCACTATAATGGCGAGTGTCTCAAAACTCTTCCGAGGTCAAACTGACAAGATGGGTACGAAATTTTTTTGACAATTTTTTTTTTCGGAAATCAGGGCAGCGACGACGAAAAAGTGCGACCAAAAATCACTATGATGGCGAGTGTCTCAAAAGACTCAGAACAGCCTAAAAATAAGATAGGAAAAAAATATTTTCGGTCGCCGAAATTTTGGCCTAAAAACTGCCCGGGGGTCTCCAGACTCCTTTTTTTTCTTTTTTTTTTCTTCCGAGACCTACGCAGGCACGGAAACACGAATCGGAATTGAGATGGATCTCGAAAACAAACCTAATATGAAAAGAACTCGGATTGGTGGTGGATATATGGTGGTAGGATATGGCAGCGGCGGTGGTATATGGTAGCGGTGGTGGTATATGGACACGGATCGGTGGTGGTATTTGGACACAGATTCAGAACGTTGGCGGATAAGCGGTGGTGGTAGATGGCAAGGCGATGATGATGGTGCGGCGGCGGCGTGACAACTTATGACCAGAACTCGAAACTCTAAAAGACTAGACTCTAAGACCAGCAACTTGACACGACGATGCAACCGCAAATTCAACAAAGCAAAAACCCTAAAAAGATTATGCAAAGGCTCAGATTGGTTCGGATATGATTAACTAACCCTAATAATTTTTTTTGTGTGGCTTTTTCATGGACTGTAGGTATGAAGAACAGACTCGATCTAATCTACGAAAAACTGTAAAATCTCACCGAGCAACCTGGAAATCTGATACCACTTGATAGAGGCAAAGGTGTTCCGATGTTTCGATGAGATGGTGGCTATCGTTTCTGTGGGAGTCGACCTTGACGATCCGACTACGAACGTGCGAGACGTCGCGCCTTAGCAATCGCTAAACCAACTTCCGAGGGTTATTGACCACGCCGGAGCACGATCAACCTGACCACGAGGGCCTGTTTCCTGCGAGCAAACGAAGAACAAGCAAGAAAACTAAGATTGCAATCTGGATATTGCGAATATAAGAGGAAAGCTTTATTAATGAAGGTGGGGTTCTGTGACGCCTTGGTCTGGTCGTTGAACACAAACGAAGTACGCGAAGTTGCAGCTATGGCGAACTTTTGATCTAAACAAAACCCAAAGTCTAAACGACGCCCTAAGGGTTGTATATATGGAGGAAGAGGGGGGGAATTTCGTGGCCCTTGAGGAAGGGGTCCGAAACCAACCCTAACTCTTGTTTCCCCACACATACGGACTCTAAAAACAGCCTATACTTAAGTATTTCGAAATTACATGGGCCTGGCCCAATAATAAGGTGACGCAGCACCTAGAATAGCCTCTGGACGAAATTTATGAAGTGGCATCTTGTATATTTCGTCCAAGGCTTCATTCACTCCTTATGGTGGCTTCAGAGTCCTGAAATCATCACTTGTGACTCCGTTCTTGTTCCCCTTGCGCATGCCATCAACTCCATGCTTGTTCTTGCTCCAATGTTCATCCTTCTCCAAGCTAGGCCCTTCATTTCTAAGCAAAACAAATGTATCCAATTTAGGCAGCATCATATTCTCATGAACATTAGAATCATTACCAAGAAACGAAAGTACCTGGTAATTTAATTGGCGTGCGCGAGCTCTAGTAATTGGTCCATCATATGTAACAGTAGGGGCTGTGGGTGTAACAATGGTATTGATGTCCTCATCACTTTGTCAAGCCTTCTTTCTTTCTAGTGTCTGTACTCAGACTACTTTGCTTCCGCATGTGCTTGTATGAATGTATGACTTGAGTGTCGGGTCATGTGACCCCTATCTGTATGGATGTTATGTAAGGCTCTTCGGAGCCTCTTAAATAAAGTACTTGAGTTGTAGAGTTTTGTTGTGATGCAATGTTGTATTTACTCATATCGGGCATATTGTGTGTATGATTGAAATGCTTGGTATGAGTGGGATCCGACTATCTAGTTGTTTATCCTTGGCAGCCTATCATGTGAGGAAATGTAGTCTAGTGCTTCTGAGCGATAGTAGTCCGCTACAGCCCGGTTCACCGGAGTCCTGCTAGCCCAGCACTACTGCTTGGAACACTTGACTGGCCGGCATGTGATTCACGTCGTTCCTGTGTCTGCCCTTCGGGGAAATGTCACGCGGTGTTATCCGGAGTCCTGCCTAGCCTGCTACAGCCCGGGTTACCGGAGTCCTGTTGGCCCAGTGCTACAGCCCGGATTTATACGTTGTTGACCGACATGCTCGATGTGATTCATGTATGCCTGTCCTCATGGGTTAGCGCCGCCTTGGGTTCACGACTAGCCATGTCAGCCCGGGTTCTCTGTCATATGGATGCTAGCGACACTATCATATACGTGAGCCAAAAGGCGCAAACGGTCCCGGGCCAGGTAAGGTGGCACCCGTGGGAATACCGTGCGTGAGGCCGCAAAGTGATATGATGTGTTACATGCTAGATCGATGTGGCCTAGGATCGGGGTCCTGGCAGCGTTGGCATCAGAGCCGGACTGCCTGTAGGTTCGCTAAGCCAAACTGGTCGATGTCGAGTCTAGAAATGCTTTAGTTATATGTAGGGGAATTGATTGTGGGAGGGAACGTAAGGCTCTTTTACTCCTTTACCTTGTGCCCTCTATCTTGAGTCATTCTCTTCTCATTCTACATGGGTTGAGGACTAGGCTCTCTTCTCTCTATCAGGTTCACGTGTTACTAATCCGTAGTAACTTATAGGATTGTTGGTTACAACCCAGTTCAGTTTCTACTAAATTTTAGTATGTTGCCAGTTGAACCAGAACCTTGATATGATGTTGTTGAGTGGTTTTGCAAACTGTTGTGGATGTCTCATATCTTTTTCTAAGCATTTACAGCCGTTATGCTGTCCAAATTCTCCTAGAAAATTCTAATGCCTTTGCATTATTTTGTGCTTCCAGATGGCCACCCGTTCCCAGAACCAAGTGGTTCGTCTGACCCGTTGCATCGATATATGTGGTCACACAGCTATGTTGGTTCGAGTGATGGTCGAGACAGGTTATCGATGGTATCCTGAATACACCGTCGAGGAGCAGTTTAGAGACTTTAATCAAAGCCAATATCTGTGCACGGTCAGGATTTATCCATCCTATCCCGGAGCTACTGAACCGCTCCACTGTTCTTATGGACTTGGGATCACTATTGGAATGTCCGTGCAGGATGCAGCCTACTCGATGATGACTGTTATTCGAGCCAGAACTGCCTTGCTGAGCAACACTGATTTCCGCTACATGCCAGCATCCCTTCCTGGGGCGCATGGCTACCTTCAGGGTATGTATAGCGATGCATCCCATGAGAAATCACTTCTCCGCACCACTACTGAGATGTTGGAATACAAGGACCGTGAAAACCGGGCCTTGCGTATGGAGCTCTTTAATGCTCGTTCTGATCACTGGGCCACTTTGACTCGGTTTGCCCCCGCGGTGCAAGCCGGGTACATGGACATGAGGGACTTGTATCCTGTACGTGCCAGTCTGCCAGATTTTATGGAGTGGCGTGAGGTGGGAGGCATCACTCCTCCTCGTGGACCTCGTCTGCCGCCATTTGTTGGACCAAGGCCACACCCAAGTCCCTATGGTCCGCAAGCTCCTCAGGACCGTCTGTTCCCAGATGATCATGTTCCGCTTCCAGGCTTGGGTGGTGACTTCTATGAGGACTACTACGGAGCTGTCTGAGCTAGTAGTAGTTTCGCTAGTATTGTAACAGTTGTATGTCCGCCGTCCTGCGCGACTTGTGGAATATGACTTAGTGTGTATCCATTCCGGAGGTGTAGAAAAATAATGTATAGGAGTTTGGAATGCCTCCGACGAGATGTAACGTCTTTCATCATAGTTGTACCTTAGCTTGGGCTTGTACTAAACTATGTATGGTGTGTATGACCGTTGGTTAATGTATGGCAGTTTCTGTATTACCATGTCATACAGATGAACATCTCTGCATTCCTTGTTATCCATTACATTCCGCACTTCCTTGCCCAGATCTTGCCATCCTGGTCTAAATCGTTGTTTGTTTTTCCTAGGATGGTCAACACCCGCAGCAACCCTGCTGCTCCAGAGCAGGGCGAAGCTAGCGTAGCTAGGGATGAGACTCTGCCTCAACCGCCTTCTCTGGCCGAAGTGATGCTGGAGGCAGAATGAAACAAGCGCGAGACTAACCGCTTGCTGGAGCGGATTGAGCAGAATACTGCACGCCAACAGAGAAACATTCCAGTGTCAATCAATGACTTTGTCAAGCTGTACCCACCAAAGTTTAACCATTCCATCGAATCTCTCGATGCGGATGACTGGCTTCGCAGCATCGCCCACAAGCTACGTTCTGCCAACGTAGCCGAAGATGATAAAGTTACCTTTGCTTCTTACCACCTCGAAGGGCCTGCTAGCCTTTGGTGGGAAAATTATGAGGCTATGCGCCCGGTCGGCCAAATCACTACTTGGGCTGATTTCAGTGCTGCTTTCCGTGATCAGCACATTCCGGAAGGCCTCATGGATCGCAAGAGGGAGGAGTTCTGTAACTTCACCCAGGGTAGGCTGACTGTGGATGCTTACAGTCGCGAGTTTGAGAAGTTAGCACGTTATGCTCCCGAAGAGGTATCCACCGACGCTAAGAAGCAGGCAAGGTTCCGCAAGGGACTTAGCCCCGAGCTTCGCCGTGATCTTCGTCTGCACGATTGCACCTCCTTTCTGAAGTTGGTCAACAAGGCCATCAGTGCCGAGACAGGGCAGAATGACTTTGAAGCTTCTCGCAAGCACTCCCGTGACTTTGGGTCTTCATCCGGCTCTAGATCTCAGAAGCGCCGGGTCTGGATCCCAAACACTGCTGTGCCATCCAGGTTCACTCCGAGGCCATCCTTTGAGGCGCCTCGCCCCAACCAGCAATATGTACCGCCCAAGACTTATGGTGGTCCCGCTGCTAATGCTGCTCCACGCCCCAATATGATAACTTGCTTCAAGTGTGGAGAGACGGGCCACTACATCCGTGAGTGTCCCCAGAACAACCCCAACCAGTTCGGAAAGTCTGTTGGCCGTGGTAAGCCAACAGCAAAAGTGCTCGTCGCCAAGCCGGCCACCACTGCTCGTGGCCATGTCAACTACGTCTCAGCTGAGGAGACTCAGGAGGACCCCAACGTTGTTCTCGGTACGCTCCTTGTTAATTGCCATCCGGCAACTGTTCTCTTTGATACTGGAGCATCTCATTCATTTATTTCTGAGGGCTATGCTCGTTTGCACAACACCACATTTTGTGACATGCCCACCTCCATGGTAATTCAAACCCCTGGTTCTAAGTGGCAAACCTCTAGAATCAGCCATGGAAATGAAATTCTTGTCGACCGAATGGTCTTCCTCGCGTCACTAATAGCTCTCAAGTCCTCGGACATAAACATCATCTTGGGTATGGACTGGATGTCAGCCCATTACGCTAAGATTGATTGATCTACTAGAACTGTTCAACTCACCCATCCATCGGGCAAGACAGTCCATGTTTTGACCCGAGTGTCGGAGCGTCAGCTCTACTCTCTAAATGCCAACCCCCTTCCAGACCTTGAAGATATTCCGGTAGTTCGTGACTTCCCGGATGTCTTTCCAAAGGAACTGCCAGGTGTTCCACCTGATAGAGATGTCGAGTTCGTAATAGACCTTGTTCCAGGAACCGTCCCAATCTCTAGAAGACCTTATAAGATGGCACCCCTAGAACTAGCCGAGCTTAAGAAACAACTTGATGAGTCCTTGCAAAAGGGTTTCATCCGTCCTAGTTCTTCTCCATGGGCTTGCCCCGTCCTCTTCATCAAGAAGAAGGATGGAACGGATCGGATGGTTGTGGATTACCGACCAGTCAATTTGGTCACTATCAAGAACAAGTATCCGCTCCCCAGGATCAACGACCTGTATGACCAGCTCGCTGGATCCTCAGTCTTTTCCAAGATGGATTTGAGGTTGGGCTACCATCAAATTAAAATCAAGAACGGGGACATTCCCAAAACGGCCTTTGTTACTCGTTATGGCCAATACGAGTACACCGTCATGTCCTTCGGTTTAACCAATGCTCCAGCCACCTTCTCTCGGTTAATGAACTTGATCTTCATGGAGTATTTGGATAAATTCGTCGTGGTTTACCTCGATGATATACTCATCTACTCCAAGAATGAGGAGGAACATGCCGAACATCTAAGGCTAGTATTGACGAAACTTCGAGAGCATCGTCTTTATGCCAAATTCTCTAAGTGTGAATTTTGGTTGCCAGAAGTGACCTATCTGGGCCATGTAATCTCTGGTAAGGGCATTGTTGTCAATCCCGAGCGAGTTCAAGCCGTCCTTGACTGGACTCCACCTAAAACGGTCAAGCAAGTTCGGAGTTTTCTTGGTTTAGCGAGCTATTGCCGCCGCTTCGTCGAGAATTTATCCAAAGTTGCTAAGCCTCTAACTGAACTCCTCAAGAAAGATAAAAAGTTCGAGTGGACCCCACAGTGTGAGTTCAGCTTTCAGGAACTGAAAAGACGCCTGACATCTGCTCCCGTACTGGTACCACCAGATTTTTCTAAGGACTTTGTTATCTATTGCTACGCCTCGCGACAAGGACTAGGTTGCATTCTCATGCAAGATCGTCATGTGATTGCCTACACTTCTCGACAGTTGCGTCCACATGAGGATAACTATCCCACATATGATCTAGAGCTTGCAGCGGTAGTCCATGCACTCAAAACCTGGCGACATTACCTCCTTGGTAATCGTTGCGAAATCTACACTGATCACCAAAGTTTGAAATACATCTTCACCCAACCGGATTTGAATCTCAGACAAAGACGTTGGGTCGAGTTGATCATAGATTACGACTTAGGAATAACTTACACCCCAGGCAAAGCCAATGTCATGGCTGATGCACTAAGTCGTAAATCTTATTGTAACAATCTGATGTTACAACAAAGTCAACCACTTCTCCACGAGGAATTTCGTAAGCTTAACCTTCACATTGTTCCTCGAGGATTCCTTTCCACCCTGGTGGCGAAACCTAACCTTACGGATCAAATCATAACCGCTCAGCGGTATGATAGAGGAATATCCCGGATTAAGGAAAACATTGCTAGCGGAGTTGCTAAATGTTTTTCCATGGACGAGCGAGGTGTTGTCTTCTTCGAGAACCGTTTGGTGGTCCCCAAGAAACAACATCTACAACAACTGATCCTTAAGGAAGCGCATGAATCCCCTCTCACTATTCATCCCGGTAGTACTAAAATGTATCAAGACCTACGCCAGAGGTTTTGTGGACTAGGATGAGGAGAGAAACTGCTCAATACATTGCTAATTGCGACGTCTGTCGTCGTGTTAAAGCAGAGCATCAACGGCCTGCTGGCACCCTTCAACCATTGGAAATTCCTGAATGGAAATGGGATAAAATCGGTATGGATTTCATTACCGGATTTCCCAGAACCAAGAGAGGGAATAATGCTATCTTCGTTGTTGTCGATCGTGTTTCCAAAGTAGCCCACCTCTTACCTGTTCGCGAGAGTATAACCGCTAGCCAGCTAGCTGAATTGTACCTCTCTCGAATAGTGTCTCTCCATGGTGTTCCTTTGGAAATTAATTCAGACCGTGGAAGTCTTTTCACCTCTCGATTTTGGGAAAGTTTCCAAAATGCTATGGGAACTCGTCTCTCCTTTAGCACCGCCTTCCATCCTCAGTCAAGTGGTCAAGTAGAACAAGTCAATCAAATTCTGGAGGATATGCTCCGAGCTTCTGTTATCTCTTTCGGTATGAATTGGGAGAAGTGCCTTCCATTCGCCGAGTTCGCTTATAACAACAGTTATCAAGCTAGCTTGGGCAAGGCTCCCTTCGAAGTTCTCTATGGAAGAAAATGTCGAACGCCTCTTAACTGGTCAGAAACCGGCAAGAGACAACTCTTTGGCCCGGACATGATCCAGGATGCAGAAGAGCAGGTTCGCATTATTCGTGAGAAATTGAAAACCGTCCAATCTCGACAAAAGAGTCAGTATGACCGCAAGCATAAGCCGATGGCTTATGAAATTGGCGAGAAGGCTTACCTTCGGGTTACACCTTTAAAGGGAACCCATCGATTCGGTATCAAAGGCAAATTGGCTCCTCGTTACATTGGACCTTTTCGCATTCTTGCCAAACGAGGGGAAGTTGCCTACCAACTGGAACTACCTTCGCATCTCTCCAGAGTTCATGATGTCTTCCACGTTTCTCAACTCAGGCGTTGCTTCTCGGATCCTATCCATGGAGTGGACCACGAAACGCTTGATCTCCAAGATAACCTCACCTATCGAGAACACCCCGTTCGTATCCTTGATCAAGCTGAGCGTACCACTCGACGCCAGAATATCAAGTTTCTCAAAGTTCAATGGTCACACCATTCCGAGCAAGAAGCTGCATGGTAAAGGGAGGATCGTCTTCGACTCGAGTACCCCACATTCTTTCCGACGGATCCTAAATCTCGGGACGAGATTCTTTCGAGTGGGGGTGAGTTGTCACACCCTAGCTAGTCATGCATTAGAGTGTTGCATCATGTTTACTTTTCATCAGAAACTTGAAATGGGGAAGGCAGAACCCCCAGCACCCCCCCTGAAATCAACTAGGGTTTACTAAAAGCTTTTTCAATGAACCTGAAATGCCCTTCTAAAATGTTCACCCTCTTTGTCTTGGGATGGAACCTATGACAAAATAGGTGCACAATTTTCTAGGTCAACAGAAGGTCATTGATTCAAATCTTAAGTATTTGAATTTGGGCATTTAAATGCTATTAAATAATTTAAATGCTCAAATAATTCTGGAAATAAATGTTTGCTGTTGGAAATATTCCTAACAGAGGCCACAATTATTTTCAGGATTTTTGGTAATGTTCTGGTATTTTAAATAAAGCCCAACAGTTTCTGTTAATTAGAAAACAGAAACAAATCAAAAAAAAGAGGGAAAAGCCACCTGGGCCTTACCTGTGCTGGCTAGCCTACCTGGCTCGGCCCAGCCGACTAGCGACGCCAGTCGTCGTCCTCCTCGCGCCAGAAGGACGCAGAGCGCGTGGCCGGCGCCCGCGGCCACACGCCGGCCACCTCCTGCTTCCGCCGACGCCCCGAGATGTCTTGGGTCGCCACGTAACCCCCACGTCCCCCTCTCGTCCTCGCTCACTCTCCCCCTCGTCTTCCTCCCCCTCTCCCAAGATGGCCGACGCACCCGTCGCCGTCTCGCCGCCATAGCCGCGCCACCGTCGCCCCCTCGCCCCTCTGACCTGCCCAGAGGCTCCGCCACTTCGCCCCCGCCCTCCCCACCGAGCCACGCCTCGCCGGAGGCCCTGCATCGCCGCCATCAGCTCGTCTTCGACCTCGGTGCCCGCCGGCCGCCGTTCGTCGATTCGCGCCGCTCCGTTCGCCCCCGAGCCCGCTGAGCTGCTCGCCGACCCCCCTGTGAGCTCCCGCACCTTCTCCCCCCTCCTCCCATGCCTGCTAGCTCACCGTAGCGCCCGTCCCCGACGAGCCCGAGAGCTTGGCTCCGCCAGCCATGGCGCCGCCGCGGCCACAGCCCCTGCCACCCGCGCCAGAGCGCGTCAACGTGCTCCTGGAGCCTCCAGGAGGCCAAAGCAGCCACCAGCTGGCCCCCTAGTGCACCGTAGCGCCCAAGCCGACCCCGCCCGAACTCCGGCGCCGCCCTGAGCTCGTCTCCGGCGAGCTCCGTCCATCCCCGCTGCAGCCGCGTGTCATGCTCGATGCGCACGAGCCCCAGCTCCCCGTAGATGGCCTCGGCCGTCGTTTTGGTCGCCGGAGCGCGAATCCCGTGCTGCCCCGCCGCGTCTGGTCGTCGCCGGCGGCTCAACGCCGGCGAGTTGACCCCGCTGACCCCATTTGACCACGGGTGGGCCCAGTTTGACCCCCTGGGTCAATGACAGGTGGGCCCAGTCCTGCTAATTAGTTAGGATTATTGCTAATTATTTTTAGTTTAACTAACTCACACTGACACACGGGACCCACGTGTCAGGTTTGACCTAGACCAGGTCACTTGACCGCTGACGTCACACTGACGCCAGGCTGACGCAGTAAATCCTTTTCTGGATTTATTTTTATTCAGGAAATCCAGAAAATGTTTCAAATTTCAAAAAATCATAGAAATTAATCTGTGACTCCAAATGAAATAATTTATATATGAAAAATTATCAGAAAAATTCAATCTATCCATCTGTAATGGTTTCATGCATGAGAAAACAAGTTTACCTTGCTGTTTAAGCAGAATAAGGTAATGCACTATTAAGGCCATGTCTAATGAGCTAATATTTGAATCTTTGATTCAAATGAGTTCATCCCTTTCTATTCTAGCTTGCATTAGGCCAAGACACATTCATATTGCCATGTCATAGCATGCATCATATTGTAGCATATCGTCATGTATTGACTGTGTTCCGATGTGTTCTTCGTGGTAGGTTCTGCCTCCGAGGATATTCACGAGTATCCAACTGAAGGGCAGTATCCCACTACCACTCCATCAGGCAAGCAACCCATTGATCATTCCGATACAAACCCATGTTCTCGCTTCTGCTCTCGTTTACTGCATTAAGACAACGCAATTCAAACTGCTGTGTGTCTCGGTAGTTGAACCCACTTCCTTTGCATGACCTGTCATTGCCACAGTAACTAGATGAAACCCACTAGCATGTGTAGGAGTTGTTTGAGCCATATGTGTGTATGTGTTCCTACCATGCTATGCTTGCTATGCTTAGAGTTGTGTCAGGTCTGGCTCATCGGGATGATGAACTAGAGTGAAAGGTTGTGACGTTGTCGAGAGTGTGAAAGTGTTGAATATGATTTGGTAAAGGAATCGATGAGAGGCCATGTAGGAGTACATGGTGGGTTGTTTCATTGAGGCCGTCCTTAAGAACTGAGATCTGTGTGTGTGATTTAAGATTCAGCTACTACCACACATTGGAATCCTTAATTGACTCTCTCGACTTATTAACCACTCTTGTCCTCTATCCGGGAGTTGCAAAGTAGTTTCTAGTGTTTGTAGTATGCTGGGGGCCGCACGCAGCGCTGACCATAGGGGTGGGTTGTGTTGCGGTAGGCACGTGGCACGGTGTACCGATTCGCCCGTTTGGTGTCACGGGAACCCTGTTCACATCGTTCGGGGCCGTTAGTGGAAACCTCGGCCGGACTCCCTGCGGATGGAACCCGAATAGGCGATAAACCTGGACTAGGGACTTGTGTGTTTAGTCAGGTCGTGGCCGACACCCTCGCTGGGCTTCCGCTTGAAGGTTGCCGAGTACACGTCGTGTAACAGTGATAAGTGGTGGGAGTGTGTGTGAAGAAGTACACCCCTGCAGGGTATAAAACTATTCGAATAGCCGCGTCCGCGGTAAAGGACTACTTGGTCACCTATACAGTTCATAGACAATTAAATGGATACTACTAAAAGTCTCAAGATAAGTGTGAGTACCGCGGATGGCCCTCTCGTAGGATGACGAGAGAGGATCCACGGTGGAGTATTGTGTTGGTGATAGTGGACTCGTGTGCGACAAATGCTTTACAAGTTGTGTCTGTCGTAGGATAGCTTAGCCAAGAGTCAAAGCTGGCTTGCTGCAATAACTCCACTACCTTCTTGAGAATGTGCATGTATAGTAGGATTCTGTTGTAAGACTTGCTGAGTACCTTCGTACTGATGTTGCTTTAATTAATGTTTTCAGACGACTACGCCTACCCCTCTGATGGGTTCTACGTAGACCTCGACGTTGACGAGTGACTTATCACCCAGGTGGTGATCCAAGACTTGTGAAGGGTCGATGTAGATAGACAAGCTTTGTCAAGCCTTCTTTCTTTCTAGTGTCTGTACTCAGACTACTTTGCTTCCGCATGTGCTTGTATGAATGTATGACTTGAGTGTCGGGTCATGTGACCCCTATCTGTATGGATGTTATGTAAGGCTCTTCGGAGCCTCTTAAATAAAGTACTTGAGTTGTAGAGTTTTGTTGTGATGCAATGTTGTATTTACTCATATCGGGCATATTGTGTGTATGATTGAAATGCTTGGTATGAGTGGGATCCGACTATCTAGTTGTTTATCCTTGGCAGCCTATCATGTGAGGAAATGTAGTCTAGTGCTTCTGAGCGATAGTAGTCCGCTATAGCCCGGTTCACCGGAGTCCTGCTAGCCCAGCACTACTGCTTGGAACACTTGACTGGCCGGCATGTGATTCACGTCGTTCCTGTGTCTGTCCCTTCGGGGAAATGTCACGCGGTGTTATCCGGAGTCCTGCCTAGCCTGCTACAGCCCGGGTTACCGGAGTCCTGTTGGCCCAGTGCTACAGCCCGGATTTATACGTTGTTGACCGACATGCTCGATGTGTTTCATGTATGCCTGTCCTCATGGGTTAGCGCCGCCTTGGGTTCACGACTAGCCATGTCGGCCCGGGTTCTCTGTCATATGGATGCTAGCGACACTATCATATACGTGAGCCAAAAGGCGCAAACGGTTCCGGGCCAGGTAAGGTAGCACCCGTGGGAATACCGTGCGTGAGGCCGCAAAGTGATATGATGTGTTACATGCTAGATTGATGTGGCCTAGGATCGGGGTCCTGACAGCTTAATGATGTTCTTATTGTTGCAAATAGGAATTATGTGCCCGTAGATTTCATCATTCTTGATATAGATTGCAATCCTTCTTGCCCTATTATTCTTAGTAGACCTTTCCTTAGACGGTTGGTGCGATTATTGATATGAAGAAAGGGAATATTAGATTCCAATTTCCATTAAAAAAGGGCATGGAACACTTTCCTAGAAAGAAAATAAAATTGCCATATGAAACTATCATGAGAGCCACTTATGGATTGCCTACCAAAGATGGCAATACCTAGATCTATCCTCGCTTTTATGCCTAGCTAGGGGCGTTAAACGATAGCGCTTGTTGGGAGGCAACCCAATTTTATTTTTAGTTTTTTGTGTTTTTATTCTGTTAGGGAATAAATAACCCATCTACCTTCTGTTTGGATGTGGTTTTGTGTTTTAGTTAGTGTTTGTGCCAAGTTAGACCTATTGGATCTTCTTGGATGATGGTTATTTGATCTTGCTGTAATTTCCAGAAACTTTGCGTTCAGTGCCCGAATTGTTAAAAATCACCAGAACGTGATAAAAATACTGATCCCAACTTCTTATGATCAATAAATAAATTGTCTAGGTCTTCTAATTTTGGTAGAAGTTTTTGGGTTCCCGAAGTTTGTGTTAGTTACAGATTACTACAGACTGCTCTGTTTTTGACAGATTCTGTTTTTCGTGTGTTGTTTGCTTATTTTGATGAATCTATGGCTAGTAAATTAGTTTATAATCAATAGAGAAGTTGGAATGCAGTAGGTTTAACACCAATATAAATAAAGAATTAGTTCATTACAGTACCTTGAAGTGGTCTTTTGTTTTCTTTCTCTAACGGAGCTCACGAGATTTCTATTGAGTTTTGTGTTGTGAAGTTTTCAAGTTTTGGGTGAATTCTTTTGATGGACTATGGAACAAGGAGTGGCAAGAGCCTAAGCTTGGGGATGCCCATGGCACCCCCAAGATAATCCAAGGACACCAAAAAGTCAAAGCTTGGGGATGCCCCGGAAGGCATCCCCTCTTTCGTCTACTTCCATCGGTCATTTACTTGAAGCTATATTTTTATTCACCACATGATATGTGTTTTGCTTGGAGCGTCTTGTATTATTTGTGTCTTTGTTTGTTAGTGTGCCACAATCATCCTTGCTTTACACACCTTTTGAGAGAGACATACATGAATTGGAATTTGATAGAATACTCTATGTGCTTCACTTATATCTTTTGAGCTATGTAGTTTTGCTCTATGTGCTTCACTTTTATCTTTTTGAGCGTTATAATTTTGCTCTATGTGCTTCACTTAGATCTTTTAGAGCACGGTGATGGTTTGTTTTCAAGAAACTATTGATCTCTCATGCTTCACTTAGATTATTTTGAGAGTCTTAATAGCATGGTAATTTGCTTAATAATAATGAGCTTGGTATTCAAGATTTGTGAAACTTTCTTTTGAGTGCGTTGAATACTAAGAAAAGATTGATACTTGATAATTGTTTTGAGATATGAAGATGGTGATATTAGAGTCATGCTATTTGAGTAGTTGTGAATTTGAGAAATGCTTGTGTTAAAGTTTGTGATTCCCGTAGCATGCACGTATTCAAGATTTTTGCAATAAGTATATGAGTTCTTTATGACAAATGTTGAGTCCATGGATTATACGCACTTTTCCCAACCTTCCACCATTGCTAGCCTCTCTAATACCGCGCACTTTTCGCCGGTATCATACACCCACCATATACCTTCCTCAAAACAGCCACCATACCTACCTATCATGGCATTTCCATAGCCATTCCGAGATATATTGCCTTGCAACTTTCCACCGTTCCGTTTATTATGACACGCTCCATCATTGTCATATTGCTAGCATGATCATGTAGTTGACATCGTATTTGTGGCAAAGCCACCGTTCATAATTCTTTCATACATGTTACTCTTGATTCATTGCATATCCCGGTACACCACCAGAGGCATTCATATAGAGTCATATTTTGTTCTAAGTATCGAGTTGTAATTGTTGAGTTGTAAGAAAAATAAATGTGTGATGATCATCATTTTTAGAGCATTGTCCCAAGTGAGGAAAGAATGATGGAGACTATGATTCCCCCATAAGTCGGGATGAGACTCCGGACGAAAAAAAAGAGGCCATAAAAAAAGAGAAAAGGCCCAAATAAAAAAATGAGAGAAAAAGAGAGAAGGGACAATGTTACTATCCTTTTACCACACTTGTGCTTCAAAGTAGCACCATGATCTTAATGATAGAGAGTCTCTCATTTTGTCACTTTTATATATTAGTGGGAATTTTTCATTATAGAACTTGGCTTGTATATTCCAATGATGGGCTTCCTCAAAATTGCCCTAGGTCTTCGTGAGCAAGCAAGTTGGATGCACACCCACTTAGTTTATTTTGATGAGCTTTCATACACTTATAGCTCTAGTGCATCCGTTGCATGGTAATCTCTACTCACTCACATTGATATCTATTTATGGGCATCTCCATAGCCCGTTGATACGCCTAGTTGATGTGAGACTATCTTCCCCTCTTCTTGTCTTCTCCACAACCACCATTCTTTTCCACATATAAGTGCTATATCCATGGCTCACGCTCATGTATTGCGTGAAGATCGAAAAAGTTTTGAAAATGTTAAAGTATGAAACAATTGCTTGGCTTGTCATCGGGGTTGTGCAAGATTTAAATACTTCGTGTCGTGAAGATAGAGCATAGCCAGACTATATGATTTTGTAGGGATAACTTTCTTTGGCCATGTTATTTTGAGAAGACATAATTGCTTGTTAGTATGCTTGAAGTATTATTATTTTTTATGTCAATATAAACTTCTGTCTTGAATCTTTCTAATCTGAATATTTATACCACAATTAAGAAGATTTGCATTGAAATTATGCCAAGTAGCACCCCGCATCAAAAATTCTCTTTTTATCATTTACCTACTCGAGGACGAGCAGGAATTAAGCTTGGGGATGCCTGATACATCTCCTACGTATCTATAATTTTTGATTGCTCCATGCTATATTATCTACTGTTTTGGACTATATTGGGCTTTATTTTACACTTTTATATTATTTTTGGGACTAACCTATTAACCGGAGGCCTAGCCCAGAATTGCTGTTTTTTTGCCTATTTCAGTGTTTCGAAGAAACGGAATATCATACGGAGTCCAAACGGAATGAAACCTTCGGGAACATGATTTTCTCACCGAATATGACCCAGGAGACTTGGACCCTACGCCAAGGAAGCTTCGAGGTGGGCACGAGGTAGGGGGCGCGCCCTACACCCCCAGGCGTGCCCCCACCCTCGTGGGGCCCACAAAGCTCCACCGGCGTACTTCTTCCTCCTATATATACCTACGTACCCCCAAACGATCAGATACGGAGCCAAAAACCTAATTCCACCGCCGCAACTTTCTGTATCCACGAGATCCCATCTTGGGGCCTGTTCCGGAGCTCCGCCGAAGAGGGTCGTCATCACGGAGGGCTTCTACATCATCATAGCCTCTCCGATGAAGTGTGAGTAGTTTACCTCAGACCTTCGGGTCCATAGCTAGTAGCTAGATGGCTTCTCTCTTTTTGGATCTCAATACAAAGTTCCCCCCCCTCTCTCGTGGAGATCTATTCGATGTAATCTTCTTTTTGCGGTGTATTTGTTGAGACCGATGAATTGTGGGTTTATAATCAAGTCTATCTATGAATAATATTTGAATCTTCTCTGAATTCTTTTATGTATGATTGGTTATCTTTGCAAGTCTCTTTGAATTATCAGTTTGGTTTGGCCTACTAGATTGGTTTTTCTTGCCATGGGAGAAGTGCTTAGCTTTGGGTTCGATCTTGCGGTGTCCTTTCCCAGTGACAGAAGGGGCAGCAAGGCACGTAATGTATCGTTGCCATCAAGGATAACAAGATGGGGTTTATTTCATATTGCATGAATTTATCTATCTACATCATGTCATCTTGCTTAAGGCGTTACTCTGTTTTTAACTTAATACTCTAGATGTATGCTGGATAGCGGTCGATGAGTGAAGTAATAGTAGTAGATGCAGGCAGGAGTCGGTCTACTTGTCTTGGACGTGATGCCTATATACATGATCATACCTAGATATTCTCATAACTATGCTCAATTCTGTCAATTGCTCAACAGTAATTTGTTCACCCACCGTAGAATACTTATGCTCTTGAGAGAAGCCACTAGTGAAACCTATGGCCCCCGGGTCTATTCTCATCATATCAATCTCCATCACTTTAATCTTGCTTTGCTTTTTTACTTTGCCTTTTACTTTTCACTTTGCATCTCTATATCAAAAATACCAAAAATATTATCTATCATCTCTATCAGATCTCACTCTCGTAAGTGACCGTGAAGGGATTGACAACCCCTAATCGCGTTGGTTGCGAGGAGCTATTGTTTTGTGTAGGTACGAGTGACTTGCGCGTGGCCTCCTACTAGATTGATACCTTGGTTCTCAAAAACTGAGGGAAATACTTACGCTACTCTGCTGCATCATCCTTTCCTCTTCGGGGAAATCCAACGCAAGCTCAAGAGGTAGCAGTCAGCAACAATGTCGGTACCAAGGGCGAGGGATGAAGAGAACCACTTTCCTGCTCGTTGAACTAGGCGGGCCAATAGGCAAAGTTCTTGTCCATCGGTGGCTACCGGAATGTCATCAACAATAGTAACAAGGTCTTACTGACAGAGTTCGTACACCGAGATGTTTACACTAGCAGGGAATTATCACTACTCAGGTATGTTAGGTTACAAGAAAGGTTAACAAAACAATGGAAAGGAAAGTGTAGACTCGAACCAGTTATCGGTGTTCTCGAGTGTTCAACAACTCAGAACCCGTGGAAAATTGGAATCGGCAAGAAATAATAGTTGATGAGGAACTCATAAGAAGTTACGTAGTTCCGTGATATTCTCGAGATACCAGAGGGTGATACTCGAGGGTAGAGTAGGATAGAGGTTGGGTAGGTGAAAAAGATCTGCAGAGGACAAATACTTTAACTTGTCCGAGAAATGGGATCAAAGAAGAACTATATGGTCGGAACCACGGTGGCAAAGGACCAAATATAGATACCAGTATCACAAGAGGGATTATTATTATAACAAGAAGCATCCATGATAAGTTCCACATCGGGTCCATGGGCATGAACACAAAGGTTCAAGGTCGACTCCCACTTCTCTAATGCACAACTTTCCATTCACCTCTCATATTCGAAGAAGTTGTAGCGTTGAAATTTTATCTGACAAAATGCCAGTAGAGTATAACCCGCATAACTTTCGAGTTCACACGGATTTAGGGAAGACATAGATTCAACCCATCGAGGCATCTTAGGAACATATACCGCAAAGTTCACGAGTAAATAACTCAAGCCCGGAAGTAGAGTATGGTTGACAAGAGTGGGGGATACAATTTACCAAAGGCATTATGTATCCGAGGAAAGGCTCACAAGGTTACTGAATAAGAAGGACGTTGTCGGATAAATCCCAACAAAGGATCTGGTGGTCCACAAGGGATCTGATGTGAGCATCGATACTCAACCAAAAGAAGAAAGAATGCTAGGAGATCAGATTATAGAAACAACTGACTAGTTCAAAGTTCAAATGCAAAGGAATTATGATTCTCAAGTCAAGGGATCAGAAGCAAACGCTCTCAACAAGAATGGATAAGTTGAATAGACATAGATCGACAATCAATCAAGGTTTGATTTGTCGAACACCAGCTCATGTCCGGAGTGACGTCTGAGCCAAGGGAAGAATTCTAATTAGGACTGCCGATCGCGAGCATTCACAAACACAACGAATCAAATACTCGAAATTACGATGACAAAGGATGCTAATGAGTATTGCTACACATATGGAAGTAACCATAATGTAGGTAGATAAGTATTTGCAGAGCAGTAGTTGGAGAGGATTATCGGAAGATCAAATAGTACTTAAAAGTATCTTTTGAATCACTTGATCAACTAGGAATGTGCAAATCCTCGATAAATGTGAGGAATTATTCATAGGGGTATTCATGCGGCAAGGAACTGCAGGGCAGTAAGCATAAAGGATTCTCGGGACATCAGAGAGTATTTCAGGACATCTTGTAATAACAAGAGCAACTGGGGATGAAGGTATGAACGACAAGGTAGGTGATACGTCCATTTTGCATCATGCTTTTATGTTAATATTTATTGCATTATGGGCTGTTATTTCACGTTATGTCACAATACTTATGGCTATTCTCTCTTATTTTACAAGATTTACCATGAAGAGGGGGAATGCCGGTAGCTGGAATTCTGGCTGGAAAAGGAGAAAATATTGAAGACCTATTCTGCGCAACTCCAAAAGTCCTGAAACTCCACGGAATATCTTAAAATAAATAAAGAAAAATCGTCGCCAAAGATGAAGGCCAGGGGGCCCACACCCTGCTCACGAGGGTGGGGGGCGCGTCCCCTACCTCGTGGGCCCCCTGGTGGCTCTCCGACGCCCATCTTCTCCTATATGAAGTCTTTCCATGAGAAAAAAATCATGAGCGACCTTTCGGGACGAGACTCCGCCGCCACGAGGCGGAACCTTGGCGGAACCAATCTAGGGCTCCGGCGGAGCTGTTTTGCCGGGGACACTTCCCTCCGGGAGGGGGAAATCATCGCCATCATCATCACCAACACTCCTCTCATCGGGAGAGGGCAATCTCCATCAACATCTTCACCAGCACCATCTCATCTCCAAACCCTAGTTCATCTCTTGTATGCAATTCTTGTCTCTAAGTCCGGGATTGGTGCTAGTAGGTTGCTAGTAGTGTTGATTACTCCTTGTAGTTGATGCTAGTTGGTTTACTTGGTGGAAGATCATATGTTCAGATCCTTTATGCATATTATTACCCCTCTGATTTTGAACATGAATATGCTTTGTGAGTAGTTACGTTTGTTCCTGAGGACAAGGGAGAAGTCTTGCTATTAGTAGTCATGTGAATTTGGTATTCGTTTGATATTTTGATGAGATGTATGTTGTCTAACCTCTAGTGGTGTTATGTGAACGTCGACTACATAACACTTCACCATTATTTGGGCCTAGAGGAAGGCATTGGGAAGTAATAAGTAGATGATGGGTTGCTAGAGTGACAGAAGCTTAAACCCTAGTTTATGCGTTGCTTTGTAAGGGGCTGATTTGGATCCATATGTTTCATGCTATGGTTAGGTTTACCTTAATACTTTTGTTGTAGTTGCGGATGCTTGCAATAGAGGTTAATCATAAGTGGGATGCTTGTTCAAGTAAGAACAGCACCCAAGCACCGGTCCACCCACATACCAAATTATCAAAGTACCGAACGCGAATCATATGAGCGTGATGAAAACTAGCTTGACGATATTCACATGTGTCCTCGGGAGCGTTTTTCCTATTATAAGAGTTTGATCCGGCTTGTCCTTTGCTACTAAAAGGATTGGGCCACCTTGCTGCACCTTATTTACTTTTGTTACTTGTTGCTCGTTACAATTTATCTTATCACAAAACTATCTGTTACCATTTATTTCAGTACTTGCAGAGAATACCTTGCTGAAAACTGCTTATCATTTCCTTCTGCTCCTCGTTGGGTTCGACACTCTTACTTATCGAAAGGACTACGATAGATCCCCTATACTTGTGGGTCATCAAGACTCTTTTCTGGCGCCGTTGCCGGGGAGTGTAGCGCCTTTGGTAAGTGGAATTTGGTAAGGAAAAATTTATATAGTGTGCGGAAATTTTCTATCACTTGTTACTATGGAAACTGAATCTCTGAGGGGCTTGTTCGGGGTATCTTCAACCCGTCCAGTAGAGCAAAGAGTTGCTCCTCAACCTACTGAACCTATTGAAAATTAAACTCCTTTTGCATTTCCTTCAGGTATTATGGAAAAACTGTTGGCTAATACTTTTACAGGAGATGGGACAAAGCATCCCGACGAGCATCTACGCTATTTGGATGATATTTGTGGATTATTTAAGCTTGCAGGTATACCCGATGATGTTGTTAAGAAGAAGGCTTTCCCTTTATCTTTGGAGGGAGACGCATCAACATGGTATAGGCTATGTGATGATACGAGATCATGGAACTATAAAAGAATGAAATTGGAATTTCATCAAAAGTATTACCCTATGCATCTTGTTCATCGTGATCGCAATTATATATATAATTTTTGCCTCGCGAAGGAGAAAGCATCGCTCAAGCTTGGGGGAGGCTTAAATCAATGTTATATTCATGCCCCAATCATGACCTCTCAAGAGAAACAATTCTTCAAAAAATTTATGCTCGGCTTTCTCATAATAATCAAACCATGCTCGATACTTCTTGTGCTGGCTCTTTTATGATGAAGACTATTGAATTCAGATGGAATTTATTGGATAGAATTAAACGCAACTCTGAAGATTGGGACCTCGACGAAGGTAAGGAGTCAGGTATGACACCTAAGTTTGATTGTGTTAAATCTTTTATGGATACCAATATTTTCCGTAAGTTTAGCACTAAATATGGACTTGACTCTGAGATAGTAGCTTCTTTCTGTGAATCTTTTGCTACTTATGTTGATCTCCCCAAGGAGAAGTGGTTTAAATATCATCCTCCCATAGAAGTAAAAGTAGCTGCACCTATTAAAGTTGAAGAAAAGACCATCACTTATAATGATCCTATTGTTCCCACCTCTTATGTTGAGAAACCACCTTTCCCTGCTAGAGTAAAGGATCATGCTAAAGCTTCAACTGTTGTTCGTAAAAGCAATACTAGAACTTATACACCTCCTGAGCAAGTCAAAGTAGAACCTAATATTGCTATTGTTAAAGATCTCTTATCTAATAATATTGATGGGCATGTCATTGCATTCTCTGGTGAAACAGCTAGAATTGCTAAACCCTGTGATAGAGATAAACATAGACCTATGGTAGGCATGCCTGTTATTTCTGTTAAAATAGGAGATCATTGTTATCATGGCTTATGTGATATGGGTGCTAGTGCTAGTGTTATACCCATTGACTTATATAAAGAAATTATGCATGATATCGCACCTGCTGAGTTAGAAGATATTGATGTTACAATTAAACTTGCCAATAGAGATACTATATCTGCAATGGGAATTGTTAGAGATGTTGAAGTCTTGTGTGGGAAAACCAAATATCCCGCTGACTTTCTTGTTCTTGGTTCTCCACAAGATAGCTTTTGTCCCATTATTTTTGGTAGACCCTTCTTGAATACTGTTAATGCTACGATAGACTGCAAAAAGAATGTTGTTACCGTTGGCTTGGATGATATGGTTCATGAGTTTAATTTCTCTAAATTCAGTAAACAACATCGTGAGGAAGAATTGCCTAGTAAGGATGAAATTATTGGTCTTGCTTCTATTGCCGTGCCTCCTAGTGATCCTTTAGAACACTATTTGCTAGATCATGAAAATGAGATGTTCATGAATGAAAGAAGGGAAATAGATGAAGTGTTCTTCAAACAGGAACCTATTCTGCAACACAATTTGCCTGTTGAAATCTTAGGGGATCCTCCTCTACCCAAGGGTGATCCCGTGTTTGAGCTTAAACCGTTGCCTAATAATCTTAAATATGCTTATCTTGATGAAAAGAAAATATATCATGTTATTATTAGTGCTAACCTTTCAGAGCATGAAGAAGAAAGATTATTGAAAACTCTAAAGAAGCACCGTGCCGCTATTGGATATACTCTGGATGATCTTAAGGGCATTAGTCCCACTCTATGTCAGCATAAACTAAATTTGGAAGCGGACGCCAAGCCAGTTCGTGATCCTCAACGACGTTTGAATCCTAAAATGAAAGAAGTGGTAAGAAAAGAAATACTCAAGCTTCTGGAGGCAGGTATAATTTATCCCGTTGCTCATAGTCAGTGGGTAAGTCATGTCCATTGTGTCCCGAAGAAGGGAGGTATTACTGTTGTCCCTAATGATAAAGATGAATTGATTCCGCAAAGAATTATCACAGGTTATAGGATGGTAATTGATTTCCGCAAATTAAATAAAGCTACTAAGAAAGATCATTACCCCTTACCTTTTATTGATCAAATGCTAGAAAGATTATGCAAACATACACATTATTGCTTTCTAGATGGTTATTCTGGTTTCTCTCAAATACCTGTGTCGGCTAAAGATCAATCAAAGACTACTTTTACATGCCTTTTTGGTACTTTTGCATATAGACGTATGCCTTTTGGTTTATGTAATGCACCTACTACCTTTCAAAGATGCATGATGGATATATTCTCTGACTTCTGTGAAAAGATTTGTGAGGTTTTCATGGACGACTTTTCCGTCTATGGTTCCTCTTTTGATGATTGCTTGAGCAATCTTGATCGAGTTTTGCAGAGATGTGAAGAAACTAATCTTGTCTTGAATTGGGAAAAGTGCCACTTTATGGTTAATGAAGGTATTGTCTTGGGGCACAAAGTTTCTAAAAGAGGTATTGAAGTTGATAAAGCCAAGGTTGATGCTATTGAAAAGATGCCATGTCCCAAGGACATCAAAGGTATAAGAAGTTTCCTTGGTCATGCCGGATTTTATAGGAGGTTCATTAAGGACTTCTCTAAAATTTCTCGGCCTCTGACTAATTTATTACAAAAAGATGTACCATTTGTCTTTGATGATGATTGTGTAGAAGCATTTGAATTACTTAAGAAAGCATTAGTCTCTGCACCTATTGTTCAGCCACCTGATTGGAATTTACCCTTTGAAATTATGTGTGATGCTAGTGATTATGCTATAGGTGCTGTTCTAGGGCAAAGAGTTGATAAGAAATTAAATGTTATCCATTATGCTAGTAAGACTCTAGACAATGCTCAAAGAAATTATGCTACTACCGAAAAGGAACTTTTAGCAGTTGTGCTTGCTTGTGATAAATTCAGACCCTATATAGTTGATTCTAAAGTAACTATTCACACTGATCATGCTGCTATTAAATATCTTATGGAAAAGAAAGATGCTAAACCTAGACTTATTAGATGGGTTCTCTTGCTGCAAGAATTTGATTTGCATATTGTTGATAGAAAAGGAGCCGAGAACCCAGTTGCAGACAACTTATCTAGGTTAGAGAATGTTCTTGATGACCCACTACCTATTGATGATAGCTTTCCTGATGAACAATTAAATGTCATAAGCACTTCTCGTAGCACTCCATGGTATGCTGATTATGCTAATTATATTGTTGCTAAATTTATACCACCTAGCTTCACATACCAACAAAAGAAAAAGTTCTTTTATGATTTGAGACATTACTTTTGGGATGACCCACATCTTTATAAAGAAGGAGTAGATTGTGTTATTAGACGTTGTGTACCTGAGCATGAACAGGAACAGATCCTACGCAAGTGTCACTTCGAAGCTTATGGAGGACACCACGCTGGAGATAGAACTGCACATAAGGTATTGCAATCTGGTTTTTATTGGCCTACTCTCTTCAAGGATGCCCGTAAGTTTGTTTTGTCTTGTGATGAATGTCAAAGAATTGGTAATATTAGTAGACGTCAAGAAATGCCTATGAATTATTCACTTGTTATTGAACCATTTGATGTTTGGGGCTTTGATTATATGGGACCTTTTCCTGCTTCTAATGGATATACACATATTTTAGTTGTTGTTGATTACGTTACTAAGTGGGTAGAAGCTATTCCAACTAGTAGTGCTGATCATAACACTTCTATTAAAATGCTTAAGGAAGTTATTTTTCCGAGGCTTGCAGTCCCTAGATATTTAATGACTGATGGTGGTTCACACTTTATTCAAGGTGCCTTCCGTAAAATGCTTGCTAAATATGATGTTAATCATATAATTGCATCTCCATACCACCCGCAGTCTAGTGGTCAAGTAGAACTGAGCAATAGAGATCTCAAATTAATTTTGCAAAAGACTGTTAATAGGTCTAGAAAGAATTGGTCCAAGAAACTTGATGATGCATTATGGGCCTATAGAACTGCATATAAGAATCCTATGGGTATGTCTCCGTATAAAATGGTTTATGGAAAAGCATGTCACTTACCTCTCGAACTAGAACATAAGGCATATTGGGCTATTAAAGAGCTTAACTATGATTTCAAACTTGCCGGTGAGAAGACGTTATTTGATATTAGCTCACTTGATGAATGGATAACCCAAGCCTATGAAAATGCCAAGTTGCTTAAAGAAAAAGTTAAAAGATGGCATGACAAAAGGATACAAAAGCGTGAGTTTAATGTAGGTGATTATGTATTGCCATACAACTCTCGTTTAAGATTTTTTGCAGGAAAACTTCTCTCTAAATGGGAAGGCCCCTACGTTATCGAGGAGGTCTATCGTTCCGGTGCCATAAAAATCAACAATTTCGAAGGCACAAATCCGAAGGTGGTAAATGGTCAAAGAATCAAGCACTATATCTCAGGTAATCCTATAAATGTTGAAACCAATGTTATTGAAATCGTAACCCTGGAGGAATACATAAGGGACACTTTCCAGAACGCTCCAGACTCCGAAAAGGAATAGGTATGTGGTACGATAAGTAAACCGACTCCAAAACAATTTTTAAGGCAATATTTCTCCGTTTTGGAATATTTAGAAAAATAGAAAAATAGGTAGCACTCCAGGGAGGACACGAGGCCTCCACGAGGGTGGAGGGCGCGCCCTACCCCCCTGGGCGCGCCCCCCTACCTCGTGAGTACCTCGTGTGCCCTCCGGACACCGTTTTCTTGCACGATACGTATTTCGGTCGGTAAAAATTCATTATATATTCTCCCGAAGGTTTTGACTCCCGTATCACGCAAATATCCTCTGTTTTCGTTTCGAGCTATTTCCGTTGCAGATCTGAGGATTCAGGAGACTCGGTCATCCTTCTATGAGGGTGAGCCTATGCCATGGAAGGTGGACGACAAGCTTGCATCATCAACAACACCTCCACCGCCAACAACAAAGAAGGAGACATAATCACATGGGTATGGGCACTCCCCTTGGCAACTGCCAAGCTTGGGGGAGGTGCCCCGGTATCGTATCATCATCACAACTCCTATCTTTACCGTTTTTCTTAGTTCGATCCTATTAGTAGTATCTTGATTTAGTAGAATAAAGTCACGGCATGATCTAGTTTTGAAGTTTTCTTTATGATCCCTCTATGCAATCTAGTCTGTGAGCTGTATATAATAAAGTTTAGTGTTGAGTCAAGGGCTTGATTATTTTGCCATGATCTTGAGTGAATAAAAGAAAAGAAACAAAGAGTTCATATTGGTCTTATTGAGAGTAATGACTTCACATAGAAAGAGTATGATGATTAAAAAGTTGTTGGGAGTTGGCAAATATAGCTTTGGTCATCGTTGCAATTAATAGGAAGTAATAAGGAGAGAGAGGTTTCACATATAGATATATTATCATTGACATCTTTTATGATTGGGAACACTCATTCAAATATGACATGCTAAAGAGTTGATGTTGGACAAGGAAGACAACATAATGAGTTATGTTTTCTTGTATCTAAGATAAAGTATATTGTCATGGATCTCCTAACATGTTGAGCTTGCCTTTCCCCCTCATGCTAGCCAAATTCTCAGCACCAAGTAGACATACTACTTGTGCTTCCAAATACCCCTAAACTAGTTTAGCCATGAGAGTCCACCATATCTACCTATGGATTGAGTAAGATCCTTCAAGTAAGTTGTCATCCGTGCAAGCAATAAAAATTGCTCTCTAAATATGCATGACTTATTAGTGCAGAGAAATAAGCTTTGTACGAACTTGTTGTGGACGCAATAAAAGCGACGGACTGCATAATAAAGGTTCACATACAAGGGGCAATATAAAGTGACGTTCTTTTGCATTAAGATTTTGTGCATCAAACCATAAAATCGCATGGCAACCTCTGCTTCCCTCTGCGAAGGGCCTATCTTTTATTATTATCTTCTATCTTATGCAAGAGTTACGGTGATCTTCACCTTTCCTTTTTCATTTTATCCTTTGGCAAGCCCAGCATGTTGGAAAGAACATGATATATATATATATATATATATATATATATATATATATCTAATTGGATGTAGGGGAGCATGAATTGTTATTGTTGACATTACCCTTGAGGTAAAAGGTTGTGGGTCAAAACTATAAGTCCCTATCTTTCTCTGTGTCCAGTTAAAACTCCGTAGCCACAAGTATTGCGTGAGTGTTAGCAATTATGAAGGACTAAATGATAGTTGAATATGTGGACTTGCTTTTAAGCTCTGACATAGACTCTTCCCGATGTTATGATAAATGCAATTGCTCCAATGACTGAGGTTATGATTTGTTAGTGCCCAATAAGGTTTCTGATTCATACTTTTGCATTGTGAAAAGATCATCACTTGAACATAAGTAATCATATGATAAATCTATATATGTTGCTGTTATGAGAGTAATCATGATGCCTTCATGTCCGTATTTTATTTTTATCGACGCCTCTACCTCTAAACATGAGGACATATTTATTGTTATCGGCTTTTCGCTTGAGGACAAGCGAGGTCTAAGCTTGGGGGAGTTGATACGTCCATTTTGCATCATGCTTTTATGTTAATATTTATTGCATTATGGGTTGTTATTTCATGTTATGTCACAATACTTATGGCTATTCTCTCTTATTTTACAAGGTTTACCATGAAGAGGGGGAATGCCGGCAGCTGGAATTCTGGCTGGAAAAGGAGCAAATATTGAAGACCTATTCTGCGCAACTCCAAAAGTCCTGAAACTCCACGGAATATCTTAAAATAAATAAAGAAAAATCGTCACCAAAGATGAAGGCCAGGGGGCCCACACCCTGCTCACGAGGGTGGGGGGCGCGCCCCTCCCCCCTGGGCGCGCCCCCCTACCTCGTGGGCCCCCTGGTGGCTCTCCGACGCCCATCTTCTCCTATATGAAGTCTTTCAATGAGAAAAAAAATCATAAGCAACCTTTCGGGACGAGACTCCGCCGCCACGAGGCGGAACCTTGGCGGAACCAATCTAGGGCTCCAGCGGAGCTGTTTTGCTGGGGACACTTCCCTCCGGGAGGGGGAAATCATCACCATCATCATCAGCAACGCTCCTCTCATCGGGAGAGGGAAATCTCCATCAACATCTTCACCAGCACCATCTCATCTCCAAACCCTAGTTCATCTCTTGTATCCAATTCTTGTCTCTAAGTCCGGGATTGGTGCTAGTAGGTTGCTAGTAGTGTTGATTACTCCTTGTAGTTGATGCTAGTTGGTTTACTTGGTGGAAGATCGTATGTTCAGATCCTTTATGCATATTATTACCCCTCTGATTTTGAACATGAATATGCTTTGTGAGTAGTTACGTTTGTTCCTGAGGACAAGGGAGAAGTCTTGCTATTAGTAGTCATGTGAATTTGGTATTCGTTCGATATTTTGATGAGATGTATGTTGTCTAACCTCTAGTGGTGTTATGTGAACGTCGACTACATAACACTTCAGCATTATTTGGGCCTAGAGGAAGGCATTGGGAAGTAATAAGTAGATGATGGGTTGCTAGAGTGACAGAAGCTTAAACCCTAGTTTATGCGTTGCTTCGTAAGGGGCTGATTTGGATCCATATGTTTCATGCTATGGTTAGGTTTACCTTAATACTTTTGTTGTAGTTGCGGATGCTTGCAATAGAGGTTAATCATAAGTGGGATGCTTGTTCAAGTAAGAACAGCACCCAAGCACCGGTCCACCCACATATCAAATTATCAAAGTACCGAACGCGAATCATATGAGCGTGATGAAAACTAGCTTGACGATATTCCCATGTGTCCTCGGGAGCGTTTTTCCTCTTATAAGAGTTTGATCCGGCTTGTCCTTTGCCACCTTATTTACTTTTGTTACTTGTTGCTCGTTACAATTTATCTTATCACAAAACTATCTGTTACCATTTATTTTAGTACTTGCAGAGAATACCTTGCTGAAAACTGCTTATCATTTCCTTCTGCTCCTCGTTGGGTTCGACACTCTTACCTATCGAAAGGACTATGATAGATCCCCTATACTTGTGGGTTATAAGTAGGTAGCTACCCATAAGGATTTATCGATGGTAGGGTCTCGGAAAAACATCGGAGAGTATCTTCAGAATCTTGTGGTGCACCAAGCAATCATCTGGAGTGAGGGGCTCTTCGGGAGAAAGTATTTACGAGAACCTAGAGTTAGAGTTAGCAAAATCATTTAACCCGAATAGAAGAGAGATCAGATTCCCAGAGTATAGATGAGGAATAAAAGATCCCAACACCACCCAATGGTGACGTGGGCCCGTAAGCCGCACAGCCATGTTTGCAAAATAGTTTTTCAAAGACTAGACTCAACTTCGGCCAATGAGTTGGAAAGGGGAATTCCTAAAGGCAGTCGGCTCTGATACCAACTTGTAACTCTCTTGATTCGACCATACACTAATCATACACGCAAATGTGTACGATCAAGATCAGGGACTCACGGGAAGATATCACAACACAACTCTAGACACAAATAAAATAATACAAACTTTATATTACAAGCCAGAGGGCTCGAATACATAGCTCGATACACAAGAGTCAGCGGAAGCAACAATATCTGAGTACAGACATAAGTTAAACAACCTTTGCCTTAAGAAGGCTAGCACAAACATCAATGATTGAAGAGGCAAGGCCTCCTGCCTGAGACCTCCTAACTACTCCTGATCTTTGGTGGCTTCCAAATAGTTGTATCCGTCGGCGGTGGCATCTGGCTCCAGGGAACCACCATCTGGTTGCAACAACCGGAAAGAAGAAAGAAGGGGGAAAAGGAGTAGCGAAGCAACCGTGAGTACTCATCCAAAGTACTCACAAGCATCAGATCTATACTAAGTATGCATTGGTATCAAATGGAAGGGCTGTATCTGTGGACTGAACTGCAGAATGCCAGAATAGAGGGGAAGGCCTAGCCTATCAAAGACTAGCATCTTCGAGCAGCTCCAAGCGTCTTGCAGCATGTAGAAGAGTAAAGAATAGCAGTTTATATTTAACAAGCATGTTGTAACATTAATGCCCAGAGATCCTTCCTCGACTCCCTGCGAGAAAGCAATCCCGGAGCCACATATCTCAAGTATCCATTTCTAGTTGTAATAGATCAGGATATAAGTCTGAGCGTCCATTACCGTGGACACGGTATTGAAATATATGTCTTCCTTGCAAGAGTGCACCACGTTTTCCAACATGCTAGATTACTCTGGCCGGACACACTTTTCTGGGTCAATGCCCGGCCTTGAAAAATCAACACGTCGTAGCCCTACCTAGGCTCAGCAGAGAGGTCCCCGCCGATCTACATCCTAAGCACTCCGGGGTCTGGGCCCATCGCCCGTTGCACTCCGAGTCGTTACGTGCAGGATGGGTCCAGGTTCCACCTCTACATGGATGGTGCCGGCCCAGCCGTGCCGCAATGCTGAACTAGACGTCTGACAAAGCTTTGGCTGATACTACGTCGTTGAGGCCCATAACTATTCTCGTGTGGTGGCTAGTGCGTAAAGGCCAAAGGCCAACTCAGAACAAATACCCAAACCGTAGTGTAATATTAGCTTGCGGAGACGAGCAGAGACTCACGATAATGTGACCCCGTCGCCCCGTCTCGAGGAAATATGGCAAGGGCTAGCCCAGCCCACTCGGGGGCGACCTGCCGGCCCGGTCGTGCCTCGTAACCATCTTGCGGGTGCTCTCCGGGCCCGCCCGACTTCCACCAAGGTCTCAATTAAAGTCAAGGTAACCGTGTGTCCAAACATCAAGGGGAAAACCCGAGGAATCACCCACGGAGGATTCCACTCGATGTAATCATCAAGGTGAACATAAGAGGATCCACCCTCGAGGTTCACACTTGAGGTGTTGCACGACAGAGCCGTATCGGGAATGGTGTAAGAGGAAATCACCCTCGTTGACCACGACCGAATAGCTACACTACAGAGTTGTCATTGAGAGTGCGTTGTGAGGTCTCACCCTCGGCACTCGATAGTAGCTCTGCAGAGTTGAGCAACAAAAGGGCGTGATGTGATGTGAGGTGTCGGGCTCTCGTCGTCGATCACGTTGATCGAGTCGTCGATGACGAAGCAGGGGCAACAAGTACAAGGTGGGGGTCACAGATGGATCACTAGCCAACCTATACTAAACAGTTTAGGATAAGCAGATAAGGTAACAATAAGCAGGTTACAAAAGCAGGCTATGCATTAGAATAGGAGCAATCAATAACAGTAGCAAAATCTAATACAAGCATCAGAGAATGGAATGGGCGATATCGGGATGATCAAAGGGGGTCTTTCCTGGTTGCTCAGGCGAGAAGGAGGGTCGTCGGTAGCGTAGACGATAACCGGGGCATCAGCAACGGTCTCGGGGTCTAATGGAGAAAAGAGGGGGAAGAAACAGTAAATACATAGCAAGCAAGTGCATAACAGGATAACATGCAGAGCTAGACGTGCTCTAACACGGTGCTACACGATACCGGCGAAGGGGATAACATCCGGGAATGCTTTCTTGAAGTTTGGCATTTTCGAACAAACGAACCGGAGGGGAAAGGTTCGATGTTCGCTATGCTAGGGATGTGTGGCGGACGAACGGACCGCGTATTCGGATTCGTTTCGTCGTTCTAAGCAACTTTCATGTACAAACATTTTCATCCGAGTTACGGTTTATTTTCTATGAGTTTTCAAAGATTTAACAATATTCTAAAATTATTATATCTAGTTTAATCCGAATTGACCAAGTCAACTTGACTAGTCAAAAGGGCAAATATGGCCCACATGTTAGACTATTTACCTAAATAAATAAATAAACCTAACTTATTTAAATGGGGGCCTACATGTCATCTTCTACTAGACTAACTTAGCACTAAACTAGTACTACTAACTAAGCCTAGCCTAATTAAAAATAAGGGTCGGCCGTGGCACAGCCGTGCATACACACGAACACACACACACGACCATCGTGGCTATGGTCGTGGCCGCGGCCACCAGTAGTGGCCACGACCACCAGTAGTAGCAGCGGCATAGTTCTATAGAGCAGCAACAACAGTAGGCAGTAGTAGCAGCAAGCAGCAGCGCTACAATGAGGAGGAGGGAGTAGCAGCGGCAAGGAGCAGAGAGCAGTAGCTGCAAGGAGCAGAGCAAACTTGCAAGCAGCAGCAGCGAATCAACAGCAACAATAGCAAGAAGGTGGGAGCAGCTGCGAGCGCGCGCAGCAACGGGCGGCGACAAGCAGCAGGAAGCACGGCGAGGTGAGGCCCGGGTGGCAGCGGCAACAGTAGTTAGCGGGGCAGCAGCGGGAGGGACGGCCACGCGCGGGCCGGCGGCTCGCGGTGCGCGCTCAGGGAGGGGGCTGCCGGCGCGGGAGACGCAAGCGTGAGACGGACAGGGCACGATCAACGGCTGTGAGGACGAGCTCCAGTGAGTCCAGCCGTGTGATGTGCGACGTCTACGGCGATGGATACGAGGGGGAAAAGAGGGGAATCGGTTGGGGGCCTCACAGTGAGGTCGGGCGGCGCCGGAGTTGCGGGTCGAGGCGGCGGTAGTGGCGATGTCGACGGTGGTGGAGCGAGGCGATCCGGCGGAGGAGAGCTTCCTGGCTCCAGCTGGTGGTCCATGAGGAAGAAGCAGTGTGCAGCGCACCTAGTAGTCAAGGTCTCGGTGCTCGGGGGTGCAAGTGCCCGCGGGATCGAGCGGTGCACGGCGACGGCAGCGTCGGCGAGATGCAGAGGGAGAGAACGAGCGATGGTGAGGGGAAAACGATGGGCTAGGGTTTGCGTGAACGAGCGAGGGGGTCTAGTAGATGCCAGGAAGTAACGGATGGACGACGCGTGGCGATCCTGGTCACGGACGCACGCCCTGCGTCTACGGCGCAAGGGTGAACAGGAGGTAGAAGGAGATGTCGGCTGGGCTGGGCCGGCTCCTGTAGCGAGCAGGCCGAGTGCACAGTGTTATGCTACATATTGCCTTCTTTTCTTTAAACATTTTTCTACTCTGTTAGAGATCTATTTGTAAGACCAAATGACTTTAGTTAAATAAGAAATTTGGCCCAAAAATACTAGGTACTATACTTGGTCTGCACAAAAGGTTTGATATTTAAAAGACTTCGCAGGATTTTATTTTTAATAGAAATGAGCTATATGGGGCTGTTTTGGTCCTGTTTTAAATAGGTCAAGAACACCTAATTACCTCAAACGATTTTTGTTATTATTTTAAAATTACTTAGTGATTATTTACAATAAAACCAACAATTTTATTTTACCTTCTGAAATAATTTAATTATTTGACTCCCATTTGAATTTTTAATTTGAACCGGTTTCGAATCAACGCGAGTAACAATAGTAGTCGTGGTGACGTGGCATCACAAGTAGAGAAATATTGTAGCTTAATTATTCGGGCGTTACATAGATTGACCTAGGTATTGAGATACCGACGATCGAATCTCGGCCAAGTAACATACCGATGACAAAGGGAACAACGTATGTTGTTATGCGGTTTGATCGATAAAGATATTTATAGAATATGTAGGAGCCAATATGAGCATCCAGGTTCCGCTATTGGTTATTGTCCGGAGACGTGTCTCGGTCATGTCTACATATTGTAGCTTAACGTTCGGTGATGATTTTTATTATTAGTTTATGTGTTTTGATGTACCGAAGGTAGTTCGCAGTCCCAGATGAGATCGGGGACATGACGAGGAGTCTCTAAATGGACGAGACGTAAAGATTGATATATTGGACGACTATATTCGGACATCGGAAAGGTTCCAAGTGATTCGGGTATTTTTTGGAGTACCGGAGAGTTACGGGAATTCGTATTGGACCTTAATGGTCCATACGGGAAAGGGGAGAAAGGCCTCAAAGAGTGGCCGCCCCTCCCCATGGACTGGTCCGAATTGGACTAGGGAGGGCGGGCGCCCCCTTCCTTCCTTCTCCTTCTCCCTTCCCTTTTTCCTATTTCATGTGGAAGGTGGAATCCTACTAGGACTAGGGAGTCCTAGTAGGACTCCACACTTGGGCGCGCCCTATGAGGGCCGACTCCTCCTCCCTCCATCCTTTATATACTGGCCAGGGGCACCCCATAGACACACAAGTTGATCATTGATCTCTCCCAGCCGTGTGCGGTGCCCCCCTCCATCATAATCCACCTTGGTCATATCGTAGCGGTGCTTAGGCGAAGCCCTGCGACGGTAGCTTCATCAACATCGTCACTACGCCGTCGTGCTGACGAAACTCTCCCTCGAGCTCTACTGGATCGTGAGTTCGCGGGACATCACCGAGCTGAACGTGTGCTGAACGCGGAGGTGCCGTAAGTTCGGTAATGAGGATCAGTCGATCGTAAAGACGTACGACTACATCAACCGCGTTGTCATAACGCTTCCACTTAATGGTCTATGAGGGTATGTGGACGACACTCTCCCCTCTCGTTGCTATGCATCACCATGATCTTGCGTGTGCGTAGGAATTTTTTTGAAATTAGTACGTTCCCCAACACTATTTATCTGCTATCAAATGTTTTCTACAGTGTTGCTTTGAGTAGGTAGTTGTTATTTTACCTCTGCCTACAATGGCATGCTAAGAATTATACCTTAAGACCTCCTGAAGTGGTATCATAAGTTAGTATTGTGCATATGATACTACCTTTGTATTGCATAATATCATATATTAGTATCTTAGATGACCTTATTTATTGTCATGACCAAAGTTTTCGAGTCGATGAATCGTTCTGAGGTGAGCTTGGCAGATCGACTAGTCTTGACTAGTCGTTTGAGTCAACCCTGGCAGTGTGACTCGTCGACTAGTCGACGACTAGTCGCAAGACTAAAAACAGTGGTCATTACACATAGTAGCATAACATTTTTTATGATACTTTATCATATGATACTCAACTCTCTCTTTCTACTTTTAATTTTATGTCATCTCATCAAATTGCTTAGTTGGGATGCATAATACTAGTTATGATTATATCTGGCCATAACTCTGGCCGGGACGGGCTTCGGGCTGGGCTAAAAAAAGCTCATGGCAGAAAACCTAGGCCCAGGCTCGGCTTGGGCCGGCCTTTGGGTCTAGATTTTAGGCCCAAGCCTGGCCCATCAGTGGAAAAGCCCGTCGGGCCTCTTACCTAAAACACACATATGTCAAGCCCAGACCCGGCCCGCCATGTCATTCGGGCTCAAAACCTAGGCCCAGGCCCGACCTGTGGACAAGACCAGGTCCGGTCGGGCCGGGTTTCCCATGTCCAAGTATAGTTATGATACTCACACTGTGGCAAGTCTAAGGAGAGAGAAGATGTCAAGTTACCGAGGTGGCTAGTGATGTCAGACGAAGGGCCCCTGCATGCCCATTCTGATGATGGTGTGTGTGTGTGTTGTTGTGCACAACTACGGTGTAACGAATATACGCAGATGAGCACCCAAGTACATGACTGGTGACTCTTAAGAATACATCCGGAGTTGTGGACCAAGAACTCAAGTAGAGTTGGACAGCGCACGTCGATGACATGAATGCTCCCTCCCCTATGAACAAGGTACCTGGGGAACGGTTGTTGAGACAAGTTGCTTGCAACAATTGTTGTTGTAGCCACCAAGATCACTACATTGTTAGTCGCCACAACTATCATTGTTGCCTCGTCCCCTGCGGTCTTAGGGCCATGGAGATGCGGCGAACCCTGGTCCTTGCCGACAAGAGGGCTCCTACTTAGTTTTAGGTGTCTTTTTAAGTTTAGTTAGGGTTTGTGTCCTTCTCAGGAAGGCGAGGCGGTGACGGCTCCCTGGAGATGGGATAAGGCTTTCCCCGTCTATTCCCCATTCTAGTGGTGCGTCTAGCGTTGTTAGAGGGCGTGTGGAGGTGTACCTCGACGAATCTCGCGGATTCGGTCATTGTTTGTCTTCGGCTGATTTGCATGGATTCGGTCTTTGGTCATTTTGCCCTTGTGTATCTATATGTTGGATGCTTCCAATCTACGCTTTCCTTCATCGCTGACGGTTGTTGTTCTGATGCGTTGTCCCGTGGGACCTTATCATGATGACTTCTCAATCGTCTGCTACAACATGGTTTTGTCTAGCTCCTGTGAGGGAGGGGCAATGATGGCGACACACATTCACACATTTGGCTCGTTCTAGTGTTTGTAGTCATCGCTAGGTGGTCTATGAACGTGAATGTAATTATTCTTCTTGTGCTCTTTATACCGTTGATGTTCAGATCGAAAGTTTTTTCAGACAAAATAAACTGTCGTTGTTGCCATTGTGACCCGACCGGTTACTCAACAGTGTCGTCACCACTGTTTCGAAAAAAACAGTGTCGTCATTGGTGGCAATTTTGTTTCTTAGTGAGTGATCCATTCGCTAGAGGTAATGGCAAAAATTATTCTCCATACAACGGCACTGAAACAAATAAGGAAACCTTTTTGTCCCCACAACAAGCCGAGTATGGAGGTCGGTCACACTGGTCTTCTTAATTGTGACCAAAACACTCTGTTCAAAAAAGAACACTCAATAAAAGACAATTATAGCTAAATACAAAAGTTGTAGTTCGGGGCAATGTCTTGCAGCATTAGGCTGGTCCGACATCAAACTACTCATGCGGAAAATTTTATCGTTTTGCTCAGATGCCAGCAGAACACATACAATTATTTCTGCAAATCTGCGTGCAAAAATGCCTGAAAAACTCCATGAAGGCCGTTGTACTGATGTTAAGTTAATGTATCCTGGCATAGGTAGGATCATGAAAGGCTAATGCTACATGGGCAGGTTCTGAAGCTTGAAGACCTAGTGCAGGAAGACATGTTGTTGTAGGGTGGAACCCTAAGTGAAGATCTTTCACAAATTGGAGGGGGAATCCCCAAGAACAAGATGAACACAAGAGAGAAAACAAGAGGAACACTCAAGAACAAGTCCAATCACACATCCACTAGACCAACAAACACACAAGATCCACAAGGTACATGAACAATCAAAGGGAAACAAGATACATGTTAGAGTTCATCCAAATCCTATAAAGGAGATGAGGGCTTGATGATCTAGGTAGATCCTTCCCTCAAAGGCGGCTTGAATCCCTAGGGATCTTCTCCAATGGAGGTCTTGTACTCCAATGAAGTCTTCTCTCTCAAGAGGAATCCCACAAGGGGAGGTACATGAGCTAAGCTCTATGATTTGTGTCTATTCTTAGCTAACCTGACAAATGATCTAGGAGAGGGCTATACATAGTCTAGGGACGAATTGGGGGAGTTGGGGATACAAAGGACCAAAAAGTCCCTAAAATAAAAACAAGCCAGAGGAGGGGCCGGGCACCCAGGGGTCTTAGGCCCGGGCACCCGGGGGCGAGTGCGGCGACTGGAGGGGCCAGGCCGGGCACCCGGGGGGTGAAGGCACGGGCACCCGGTGGCGCGCTGGGCCGGCGCGGGAAGTGGCCCGGGCACCCGGGTAGCGGGGTCGGGCACCCGGAGTGGGCTGGGCCGGCGGCTGGGAGTGGCCCGGGCACCCGGGGCTGCGGGACCGGGCACCCGATGTGGCTGGGCCGGCGGCCAAAAGAGGCCGGGCACCCGGGGCTCAACCGGCCGGGCACCCGGGGCCGGCTGGGGGCGACGCCCAGGCTGCGGCCGGGCACCTGGTGCCGAAGAGCCCGGGCACCCGGGGTGTCCAGGGAGCTCCGACTCCTCTCGTTCTTCTCGCTTCTCTCCTTCTCCTTCTTCTTGCGTGTCCGGGTCTTCGTCCTCGCTTCCTCACGTGCTTCTTCTTGGTACCTAAGGATGCACAACACTTCCATTTGAGGTAGGACCCAACTCTCATATGAATTTGAATGGAGCTCGAAGAGGAAGGAGTTCACCTCGTTCTCGATGGTGCCGGCACGTGCTCTTGTCACCGGTCCTCTCGGTGCTTGCGATGGTGATGGCGTGTCCATGTGGATGGACGAGGGATGCTCCGCATCATCTCCCCCCCCCCCCCTTGGGAGAAATCCGTCCACGGATCATGATCTTCATCACCATGGGAAAGAGAGGGCGTCGCCTTGTAGAGGTGGACAACCGCCAAGTACTCATCATCGTCAAGATTGAAATGGGCACTCTCCAATGTCGCACCGTTTCGTGATTCCTTCAAAAGGAACAAGTAGAACAAACACTTCAAAAAACAAATGCAGTTAGCGTTAGAGCAAAATCAAGCATTCAAAAGGTGATTCACCAAACAAGTGCCATCATCAAGCATAGCATACAGTGTGACAAGGGAGTGTGGCATAGCATGTAAGAACATAAATTTAGCACAATCAAGGACATCATGGAAACAAGCATGTAAATGTGAGGTAGAGATGCACATATGTGTGACAAGAGAATAAGCATCTACCTAAAGTTCATAGCAAGAATGCATTAGACTCTCAATGAACGGTCTATGGTAGGCATAAGAGTCATCCACAACACCAAGAGAAATGAAATGTCTAAACACATGGGGCAAGTGTAAGACAATCCAAGCATAATGTGCATATGGTGTGGTGAAGAAAGTGTGGCACTCAACACAATGGAAAGAGCAATTGTTCATCATGTGTGAGGTCATCAAGTCAAGCAAGTGACAAGAAATGGGACATGGCATATGTGAGGTAATGACATTGTTGCAACCAAACATATTATAGGAGCAAGTAATCCAAGAATTGGATGCAACATGAGAAAGCATAGACAATGCACATGACATATCCCAAGCACGATTACAAAGCGAAATATCGTCATAGGCATGGGGCACATAGCAAACATGACAATAATAAGCAATATCTCCACCAAGCTTGCAAATACACATACAAGTAGTAGAATCAATCATCATGTGTAATGCAAAGCATGGGTCACAAATGCATGGCAAAGGCATAGGAATGAGCATATCATGCAAAGTGAACATGACAAGATGGGCATATAATATGTAAAGGACGATAACCCATAACCATGTGAGAGCCATGTAGAAGAAATGTGCGAAGTCTTTGCGCGAAGAGAGCGGTGGGAAAGAAAATCCAAGGGATCCCAAGTTTTATCAACTCGTGGGATTGCGAGGTTGACAAGTATTCGTGGGTACCTACACAAAAGAGGCACAAACCAAAGAAAGTGTGTGTGTGTGGTAAATGTACACATCATTCATCATGATGTGTATGTGCATGTGTGAGTTAGCACAACATAAGCATATCTCAAAGAAATTTGATACATGGTATAAGAACATGTCATCCATCATGAAATAATAGTTGTTATGTATGACACGATGGGGACACAAATTGAGAATGCAAGTATATGGCACATCAATATCATTTTTCTTCATGGGGAGCATATTGTGCACACAATTATTGGGATCATGCAATGGATAGGATGGATCAAAATCTCCTAAAATGTATGAGGAAACTATGGGGGCCTCCTCATGAGCAATAGTGGAAACATCATATAGAGAATATGAACAACATCCAAAACAATGCATATCCGAAACAAGGTGGTCATGGCATGGCATATGAGATAAATGATGCAAAGGAGCATATCAATATCATCACAAGAAAAACAAATGCCAATAACCATGGGCTTGTCATCTATGCCATAAGTGCAAATTGGGTTGATGTTGATAGCATATGCATAGTCACTACGATGAGATTGCAAATATTACATATTGTTGCTCTCATGCATATCATATGACAAGTAAAGCGGATTGTCAAACATGATTTGACCTAAAGAATTGTCACAAGAAATCCTATGTAACATGGCATCATGACTAATAGACTCCACATGGCAATCATCAAACTCATCGTAATTGGGTAAATCATAGCATGGAGAAATCATACTAGCATGAAGCATGGTAATAGATGGATCAACATCATGCAAGCAATCGATGTCAAGAACGTCCACTAGTGGGACAAGAGCATCACCTTCACCTATATTACCTTGTTCATTTCACTCAAGTGGTGTAGGTGAGGTGGCAAAGACCGAATGGTGGTCATCATCTTCATCTTGATGGAACCATGTGGGGGTGCATCATATTCCACCATGGCCATCGTCTTGTCCATAGGAAGGACGAAGTTGTCGCGGATCGACGCGTCATCATATATGGGACCTAGCACCAAACGAGAAGACACAGTAGAGGTAGAGGTGAAGTCGTTAGAAATGAAAATGGCCTCACGTTCCCTATCAACTTCCTCACTCTCTCTATGTGGTGGTGGCTCACTCACTCCCTCAAGGTAGGTTCACTCAATGTCACATATGGTGGAGTCACTCATCTCACTCAAGTAGTGGGGGTTGTGGCTCTCCTCACATGGTAATTGTGGCAACTCATCATATATGGGGCTAGTGGTGAAGTCACTCTCACTCTCAATATGGTGGCACAAGTCACTCAAGTCATCATACGTCGTCGTGGTCGAAGGGAAAATCCCATGCTCAACCATCTCGTCGTCGTCGCCGTGGATGAAGGCCAAAGATGGCACATCATCGCTCTCCTCCAATACCAAAGGGAAAATCCCATGCTCGATCATCTCGTGGAGCTTGGGCGTCGCGAAGTGAGCTTGGGGTGGAGAAACCTTGGCCTTCATGAGTTCTTGTTCCGCCTTGAGAGCACCAATGTAGTTGTCGTTGAGGGACTTGTAGTTCTCGAGGAAGATAGTCTTGGAAATGTCATTGTTCAATCTCATCATGTAGTGGAACTTCATCGAAATGGGGTCGTCCACACCAGCTCATCGCAAGGCAATCTTCATATCCTTGAAGTACGCGTCGATGGACTTGGATCCTTGGGTGGTGTTCTCCAATTGGCGTAGAAGTTGTTCCGTGTAGGTTGGAGGCACGAACTCTCGCCGCATAGCTTTCTTCGTCTTGGGCCAACTCATGTCGTAGCTATCCGAAGGTGTGTGAAGCCACCATGTGTACGCGTAGTCGTGGAAGTTCCTTTGACGCACTTCACTTGATCTTCGGGACGAACTTGATGTAGCTTGAGGTAGTAGTCCATTAGGCTCTCCCACTCGAGATACTCCTCGGGTTCTTGGGTCCCATAGAAAGGAATCGCGTGGTCGATGTCGAGGTCGTAGTAGATCGTGGAAGTCGCGGACTTGAGCTTGGGGAGCTTCTCTTGAGCGTAGTCTTGAGGTACTTGTGGGCGAAGATGTCGTATGTCCGTAGGCGAAGATGCCTTGAAGTCGCTTGGCGAAGATACCAAGGGAGATGGTGAGGTCGTTGAGCGGTTGTTGGTGTTGAGCTGATGACCTTCACGTTCTTGGTGGTGATGGTGTCGATGCCGACGTGATCTTGCCGTAGATGGTAGCTCGGAAGCATGAGCTCTTGAGCGTCCTCTCCAAGATGAGGAAGATCGCTTGTAGGACTTGATGAGGTCTTTCCTCTCCTCCATTCGAGGATGCATCTTGGCGTCATTGGAGTTGCTCGTGGCATCGAACTCGTCGTTGTTGTTGTAGACCGAAGGTGAAATGCCTTGCCTATCCATCACAAGACTCGAGTAGAGGTGAGTAGGAAATGAGATAAACAATACCAAGTTACCTTTTCCCAAAATTGAGGATGTATCTTTTTTCACTCAATGTGAGATGAAAGAATAGTGGAATTGGTACCGGACTTGTTCACTCACACCTATCAAGTAAAGCTTATGGAGTAGCTTGGTGAGGATAGTGGCACAAAAATATGATCCAAAATGTTAGTAAGAGTCAATAATGTTGGAAAAGATTCACAAATTCGCAAGTGAAACAAGTAGACCAATAGCAATATGTGGCACACGGAAAAAAACACACGGATAGATAGATGGGGTCGTGCAACCAAGGAATGAGCGCAAAATGTGGAATCCATGGAAAACGCTCGTGTTGCACAACTCTAGAGAGACGCTAGCACGATTGCTCAATAGGCGGATACGACACTTGTGCACAACCTATAAGATTCAAAATGTATGAGCTTTCTATCCCAAGTATGCTATGTGTATGATGTTCCGGTGTTTCGCACACGATGATCCAAGATGATCAATATGGTAGTATGGTATGCAATGTGGCGATGCTATGGTTCTTGCTTACAAGCTCTTTGCTCTCTTTTCCTTTTTGCTTAAAAGCTTATTCTCTTTTTTTATATGGCCACTTATGCGAAATGCACAAACCAAGATAGCAATTTTGTATATGCGGGAACAATCTTGTGACACAAGGGATGATATGATGATACCAATATGATATGGTATGTATGCAATGGAAGGTACGGATCACTAATGTGCACAAGTAACGTTGCCGGCAATACTCAATGGCTAGTCTCGATAGGCAAGTGACGCAAAATGGGCTAAGGGGTTAACAAAGTAATGGCAAGAATGTACAATGATGGGATACCACGATACCAAGATGATATAGAGGTTACCGTTCTTGCTTACGGTTAGGGTGTCAAAATGGTGAAGTGGTCGATGTCGAAGACGACCTCGTGGCGATGATGAGTGGCGGTGTTCTTTATGTAGATACCAAGATGATGTAGACCCGTCCCTAAGTAGCCGAAACACCTTAGGAAACGGTAAAAACTGCAAACTCAAAATCTCCAAAGGCAAATGTCAAATGGTGGTAGCGGAATGCGTTAGTGGTTCCGGAGTTAGCAACACGGAAGTGGTGGTGGTGGTGGTTGATGATGAAGCGACCGTCCCTAAGTAGACGAAACACCTTAGGAGACTAAGTCACCCCTCAAGCAACCACAAATGCTATATGGAGAAAAAATTGGGTTAGGTTGCGACAAGCTATGGTGGTTTTGCGTATGATATGGTGGATGGCCTATGCAAAGATGCAAAAATGCCAAATTTTTTATGGATTCAAATGGTGGTAAAACCAAGATGGGCAGCTCGGGCACGTCGCTAGCTTTTCAACGAGCCAAAGAACACCCAAATCGGAGTTCGGGAGTGAAAGTTTGTAATGCCCCGGATCCGATGTGCCAGGTGTCCGTCAGTTATTCGTCGTCGTTGCCATGTCATGTGCTTGCGTGTCGCTCTTTGCCATGTCATCATCTGCATTTCATATCATGTCATCATGTGCATCGCATTCGCATACGTGTTCGTCTCATGCATCCGAGCCTTTTCCCCGTTGTCCGTTTTGCAATCCGGCGCTCCGTTGTTCCCCGGCGTCCTCTTTTACCTTTTCCCTGTGCGGGTATTAAACTTTCTCGGATTGGACCGAGGTTTGCCAAGCGGCCTTGGTATAGCACCGGTAGACCGCCTGTCAAGTTTCGGGTCAATCGGAGTTTGTTTGGTACTCCGACGATTAACCGGGCATCCGCAAAGGCCTCTTTTGGTGCAGCCCAACACCCCCTTCAAAGTGGCCCAAAAACCCACCTAAGTCACTTCCATCTTCTCGGTCGTTCGATCACGATCGCGTGGCCGAAAACCGCACTCCATTTGGAGCTCCCTAGCTCCTCCTAGCTATAAAAACGTCTCCCCCGTCCAAATCTGAGAGAGACTCACCCCGAAACCCTAGCCTCGCCTCGGAATCCGTGCCGACAGCTCCGCCGCCGCCGGCCACCTCATCGCCGCCCCTTGGCACCCCCTGTTTGGCCAGCCGCCGCCACGCGGGCGCCCTGGGCCAACCGGAGGGCGCCACGTCGCCTCCGCCCGAGCCCCACTTCGCCGCGTCGCCGCGGGCCCGCGCGGCCCAGATCCGGCCCGCGGGGCCCGTCCCTCCGCCGTCGCCCGTGGGATCCGCCGCCCCCGCGCGCCTCCCGCGCCCCGCCCGCCAGCGCGTCGCCAGCGCCTCCCGCGCCCGAGCTCTGCCGCTCCTTCTCCGGCGAGCCGCCGCCGCCGCCCGTCCGACCTCCGCCACCGCGCCCGCGGGCCTCCTCCGCCGGCGTCCGCCCCGCGCCGTGGGACCCCGCGCCGGCAAGCTCGAGCCGCGCCCCGCGGACCTCCGCCGCCTCGCCTCCGCCCGGATCTCGCCGCCTCACCGCCGTCTTCTCCCGCCTCGACGTCGCCGTCCGGACCGGTGAACAGTGCCGCGCGAGGTTGACTTTTGACCCCCCCTCGAATTGCTAAGTCTGAGAATTCTATCATCATCATGCCATGTTCGACATGCGATATCTTTGCATCCAGGGCTCCTATTCATGCGTATGATATGTCAGTTTGTTCGGCTCGAAGAGTACATCATTTCATTCCATTGCATCATTTTCATTTGAGGTCATCTTGATGCCCGAAATGCTGTTAGAAGAGGGCTAGTTGATGTTAGTTGCTGGATCTTATCTGAACATGCACTTTTGTCATTTTTGCCATGATTGATGTGTGCATCCTATGAGGTTGAGTCCTACATGTGTTTTGTAATATGCCATGTTACCTTTCCAGAGATTTATGCCGTGTATTTTTGTGATCTATGTGGTGGCTAGCACAAGCATGCAAACTAGGTATCTTGATGTTGCTGATTTCAGAGACTTAATGATTTCCACTAAGTCCCTGACTGCTGTTATGTTCTTGCCATGTATTGTTACTATGCCATGTATTACTGATGTATGTATGCTTAGTTTATCATGAAATGCTCTGTAGTGAGTGCATCGAGCTCACGATCATGCCTAGTCGTTATTAATTTCTGCCATGTCCAGTTTTCTGCTAAGTCTGAAACCTGTAACGAAACTTGCTTAATTGACATGGGTGTAATCATATTTTCTAGTCCTTTTTGGCTTATGGTCAATAAGGGACTTTTGTAAAGTGCTTTGAGTAGATTCTTGCCATGCCTTGATTTGCTATGTTCTGATCCTGTAGCATGGTGTTTCATTGCTCTAAACATGTCATCCTGATGTTAGTTTCTGCTATGTTGTTAATTTCCTAAGTCTGAGAACTTGTTATCGTTTGCACTTTTGCCATGATTGTTTGGACCTGTTATGATGTGAATTAGCCGTAGCTCAGTGTTCATCTTTTGTCGTGCATCTTGTGTAGATTATTGTCATATGCTTTGTTGCCATGTTTGGGTGCAGTAGCTTAATAATTTGTTGATTGCTAAGTAGCATCATGCTGTTAATGGCAGATTCGTGTCATTCTTGTATTGCTTGTCATTTGCAAACCGTGCATCCGATTCCGGTGATCTTTATATCGATTTCAACCGAAATCACCTCATCTATCCAGTGGCATACTTGGTTTGCCAAGATTATGCCTTGTTCATCCTTTTCCTTCCGGAGCATGCATATGCATTGCATACCATCTCGCATATCATGCCATGTTTATGTGTTGGTTGTTTACTTTGTTGTTTGCTTCTTTCCGGTGTTGCTTCTTCGGGTTGATTCCGTTATCATCGCGTTTGTGAGGACCCGTTCGTCTATGTCCGTTTGTCTTCTTCATGGACTCGTTCTTCTTCCTTGCGGGATCTCAGGCAAGATGACCATACCCTCGAAATCACTTCTATCTTTGCTTGCTAGATTGCTCGCTCTTTTGCTATGACTTTGCTGCGATACCTACCACTTGCTTATCATGCCTCCCATATTGTCAAACCAAGCCTCTAACCCACCTTGTCCTAGCAAACCGTTGTTTGGCTATGTTACCGTTTTGCTCAGCCCCTCTTATAGCGTTGTTAGTTGCAGGTGAAGATGAAGTTTTGTTCCTTGTTGGAACATGGAGATGTTGTTCCTTGTTGGAACATGTTTATTTGTTGGGATATCACAATATATCTTATTTAATTAATGCATCTATATACTTGGTAAAGGGTGGAAGGCTCGGCCTTATGCCTGGTGTTTTGTTCCACTCTTGCCGGCCTAGTTTCCGTCATATCGGTGTTATGTTCCCGGATTTTGCGTCCCTAACGCGGTCGGGTGATTTATGGGACCCCCTTGACAGTTCGCTTTGAATAAGACTTTTCCAGCAGGCCCAACATTGGTTTTACCATTTGCCTACCACCTATACTTTTCCCTTGGGAGTAGCTAACCTGAGGGTCATCTTTATTTAGCCCCCCCCCCCCCCCGGGCCAGTGCTTCCTTCTAAGTGCTGGTTCGAACCGAGCAGCCTGCGGGGCCCCCTCAAGGAAACTTGAGGCTTGGTTTTACTCGTAGCTTGACTTATCCGGTGTTGCCCTGAGAACGAGATATGTGCAGCTCCTATCAGGATGTCGGCGCATCGGGCGGTTTTGCTGGACTTGTTTTATTACTGTCGAAATGTCTTGTAGCCGGGATTCTGAGACTGATCGGGTCTTCCCGGGGAGAAGGAATATCCTTCGTTGATTGCGAGAGCTTATCATGGGCTAAGTTGGGACACCCCTGCAGGGTTTTGAACTTTCGAAAGCCGTGCCCGCGGTTATGGGCAGATGGGAATTTGTTAATGTCCGGTTGTAGAAAACCCGAAGTCGATCTTAACTAAAATACACCAACCGCGTGTGTAACCGTGATGGTCTCTTCTCGGCGGGGTCCGGGAGGTGAACACGGTTGTTGGAGTTATGTTTGGCGTAAGTAGTTCAGGATCACTTATTGATCATAGTTGTTCGACCGTGCTTTGCCTTCTCTTCTCGCTCTCTTTTGCGTATGTAGCTACCATATATGCTAGTCGCTTGCTGCAGCTCCACCTCATACCTTTTACCCTACCTATAAGCTTAAATAGTCTTGATCTCGCGGGTGTGAGATTGCTGTGTCCTCGTGACTCACCAGATACTTCCAAAACCAGTTTGCAGGTGCCGATGAGACCGTGCAGGTGACGCACCCGAGCTCAAGGAGGAGTTCGATGAAGATCTTATCCTTTATGTTGTTTCGTTCTAGTCGATCAGTAGTGGAGCCCAGTTGGGGTCGATCTTGGTCCTTTGTCGCTTTTGGGGTTTCTTCTATATTTTGGCTCCGTAGTCGGGCCCTGATTGTAACTGTATGATGTAATGTTTTATTCATGTATTTGAGTGAAGTGGCGATTGTAAGCCAACTATGTATCTCTTTCCCTTATGTAGTACATGGGTTGTGTGAAGATTACCTCACTTGCGACATTGCTTTCAATGCGGTTATGCCTCTAAGTCATGCTTCGACACGTGGGAGATATAGCCGCATTGAGGGCGTTACATGAAGCCTAATAATAAACCATCTAGTGTTGCTTCTGAAATTAAATTGAAAAGTGCATGTTTATTTGCCACCAAATCTGATATTGATGATCTAGATGTTAGCAAATCTGTTTGCTATGCTTTTGTGTGCAAAGAGGTATTATTTTCATTCGAGGACGTGCCTTCCTCTTTGCCTCCTGCTGTTACTAACATTTTGCAGGAGTTCGCTGACGTCTTTCCACAAGACGTGCCACCGGGATTACCACCTATTCGAGGGATTGAGCATCAAATTGACTTAATTCCCGGTGCATCGCTACCCAACCGTGCACCATACCGTACCAATCCAGAGGAGACGAACGAGATTATGCGTCAAGTACAGGAGCTGCTCGACAAAGGTTATATACGTGAATCTCTTAGTCCTTGTGCTGTTCCTATTATACTAGTGCCTAAAAAGGATGGTACATCGCGTATGTGTGTTGATTGTAGAGGCATTAATAATATTACTATTCGTTATCGTCATCCTATTCCTAGGCTAGATGATATGCTTGATGAATTGAGTGGCTCTACAATATTCTCCAAAGTTGATTTGCGTAGTGGATACCATCAAATTCGTATGAAATTGGGAGATGAATGGAAAACAGCATTTAAAACTAAGTTTGGTTTATATGAGTGGTTAGTCATGCCTTTTGGGTTAACTAATGCACCTAGTACTTTCATGAGATTAATGAACGAAGTTTTACGTGCTTTCATTGGACGATTTGTGGTAGTCTATTTTGATGATATACTGATTTATAGCAAATCTTTGGAAGAACATTTGGAACATTTACGTGCTGTTTTTAATGCTCTACGTGATGCACGTTTGTTTGGTAACCTTGGGAAGTGCACCTTTTGCACCGACCGAGTGTCTTTTCTTGGCTATGTTGTTACTCCACAGGGAATTGAAGTTGATAAAGCCAAGATTGAAGCTATTGAGAGTTGGCCGCAGCCCAAAACGGTCACACAAGTGAGGAGTTTTCTTGGACTCGCTGGTTTCTATAGGCGTTTTGCGAGAGATTTTGGCACCATTGCTGCACCTCTCAATGAGCTTACAAAGAAGGATGTGCCTTTTGTTTGGGGTACCGCACAGGAAGAAGCCTTCACGGTATTGAAAGATAAGTTGACAAATGCTCCTTTACTTCAACTTCCTGACTTTAATAAGACTTTTGAGCTTGAATGTGATGCTAGTGGAATTGGATTAGGAGGTGTGTTATTACAAGATGGCAAACCTGTTGCATACTTTTCTGAAAAATTGAGTGGGCCTAGTCTGAACTATTCTACTTATGATAAAGAATTATATGCTCTTGTTCGGACTTTAGAAACATGGCAACATTATTTATGGCCCAAAGAATTTGTTATACATTCTGATCATGAATCTTTGAAACACATTAAAAGTCAAGCTAAACTGAACCGTAAACATGCTAAATGGGTTGAATTCATTGAGACTTTCCCTTATGTCATTAAACACAAGAAGGGTAAAGAAAATGTTATTGCTGATGCATTGTCTCGTCGTTATACTATGCTGTCACAACTTGATTTTAAAATATTTGGTTTGGAGACCATCAAAGATCAATATGTGCATGATGCTGAATTTAAAGATGTATTGCAGAATTGTAAAGAAGGTAGATCATGGAACAAGTTCATTGTTAATGATGGTTTTGTGTTCCGTGCTAACAAGTTATGCATTCCAGCTAGTTCTGTTCGTCTTTTGTTGTTGCAGGAGGCGCATGGAGGAGGATTAATGGGACACTTTGGCGTGAAGAAGACAGAGGACGTACTTGCTACACATTTCTTTTGGCCAAAGATGAGACGGGATGTTGAGCGTTTTGTTGCTCGCTGCACTACATGTCAAAAAGCTAAGTCACGACTCAATCCTCATGGTTTATATATGCCTTTGCCTGTACCTAGTGTTCCTTGGGAGGATATATCTATGGACTTTGTTTTAGGTTTGCCTCGAACAAAGAAGGGGAGGGATAGCATATTTGTTGTCGTGGATAGATTCTCGAAAATGGCACACTTTATACCATGTCATAAAAGCGATGATGCTGTTAATGTTGCTGATTTGTTCTTTCGTGAAATTATTCGCTTGCATGGTGTGCCAAATACTATTGTTTCAGATCGTGATACTAAATTTCTTAGCCACTTTTGGAGATGTTTATGGGCTAAGTTGGGGACTAAACTGCTTTTTAGTACTACTTGTCACACCCAAACTGATGGACAAACTGAAGTAGTCAATAGAACATTGCCTACTATGCTTAGGGCTGTTTTGAAGAATAATAAGAAAATGTGGGAAGAATGCTTGCCTCATATTGAATTTGCTTATAATCGTTCATTGCATTCTACTACTAAGATGTGCCCTTTTGAAATTGTGTATGGTTTCCTACCTCGTGCACCTATTGATTTGTTGCCTCTTCCATCTTCGGAGAAGGTTAATTTTGATGCTAAAGAACGTGCTGAATTGATTTTAAAAATGCATGAGTTAACTAAGGAAAACATTGAGCGTATGAATGCTAAATATAAACTTGCTGGAGATAAGGGTAGAAAACATGTTGTCTTTGCACCTGGTGATCTTGTTTGGTTACATTTGCGTAAGGATAGGTTTCCTAATTTGCGCAAATCAAAGCTAATGCCACGTGCTGATGGTCCATTTAAGGTGTTAGAGAAAATAAATGATAATGCATATAAACTTGAGCTGCCTGCAGATTTTGGGGTTAGTCCCACTTTTAACATTGCAGATTTGAAGCCTTATTTGGGTGAGGAAGATGGGCTTCCGTCGAGGACGACTTCATTTCAAGAAGGGGAGGATGATGAGGACATCAATACCATTGTTACACCCACAGCCCCTACTGTTACATATGATGGACCAATTACTAGAGCTCGCGCACGCCAATTAAATTACCAGGTACTTTCGTTTCTTGGTAATGATTCTAATGTTCATGAGAATATGATGCTGCCTAAATTGGATACATTTGTTTTGCTTAGAAATGAAGGGCCTAGCTTGGAGAAGGATGAACATTGGAGCAAGAACAAGCATGGAGTTGATGGCATGCGCAAGGGGAACAAGAACGGAGTCACAAGTGATGATTTCAGGACTCTGAAGCCACCATAAGGAGTGAATGAAGCCTTGGACGAAATATACAAGATGCCACTTCATAAATTTCGTCCAGAGGCTATTCTAGGTGCTGCGTCACCTTATTATTGGGCCAGGCCCATGTAATTTCGAAATACTTAAGTATAGGCCGTTTTTAGAGTCCGTATGTGTGGGGAAACAAGAGTTAGGGTTGGTTTCGGACCCCTTCCTCAAGGGCCACGAAATTACCCCCCTCTTCCTCCATATATACAGCCCTTAGGGCGTCGTTTAGACTTTGGGTTTTGTTTAGATCAAAAGTTCGCCATAGCTGCAACTTCGCGTACTTCGTTTGTGTTCAACGACCAGACCAAGGCGTCACAGAACCCCACCTTCATTAATAAAGCTTTCCTCTTATATTCGCAATATCCAGATTGCAATCTTAGTTTTCTTGCTTGTTCTTTGTTTGCTCGCAGGAAACAGGCCCTCGTGGTCAGGTTGATCGTGCTTCGGCGTGGTCAATAACCCTCGGAAGTTGGTTTAGCGATTGCTAAGGCGCGACGTCTCGCACGTTCGTAGTCGGATCGTCAAGGTCGACTCCCACAGAAACGATAGCCACCATCTCATCGAAACATCGGGACACCTTTGCCTCTATCACAAAGCCTGTCTATCTACATCGACCCTTCACAAGTCTTGGATCACCACCTGGGTGATAAGTCACTCGTCAACGTCGAGGTCTACGTAGAACCCATCAGAGGGGTTGGCGTAGTCGTCTGAAAACATTAATTAAAGCAACATGAGTACGAAGGTACTCAGCAAGTCTTACAACAGAATCCTACTATACATGCACATTCTCAAGAAGGTAGTGGAGTTATTGCAGCAAGCCAGCTTTGACTCTTGGCTAAGCTATCCTACGACAGACACAACTTGTAAAGCATTTGTCGCACACGAGTCCACTATCACCAACACAATACTCCACCGTGGATCCTCTCTAGTCATCCTACGAGAGGGCCATCCGCGGTACTCACACTTATCTTGAGACTTTTAGTAGTATCCATTTAATTGTCTATGAACTATATAGGTGACCAAGTAGTCCTTTACCGCGGACGCGGCTATTCGAATAGTTTTATACCCTGCAGGGGTGTACTTCTTCACACACGCTCCCACCACTTATCACTGTTACACGACGTGTACTCGGCAACCTTCAAGCGGAAGCACAGCGAGGGTGTCGGCCACGACTTGACTAAACACACAAGTCCCTAGTCCAGGTTTATCGCCTATTCGGGTTCCATCCGCAGGGAGTCCGGCCGAGGTTTCCACTAACGGCCCCGAACGATGTGAACAGTGTTCCCGTGACACCAAACGGGCGAATCGGTACACCGTGCCACGTGCCTACCGCAACACAGCCCACCCCTATGGTCAGCGCTGCGTGCGGCCCCCAGCATACTACAAACACCAAAAACTACTTTGCAACTCCCGGATAGAGGACAAGAGTGGTTAATAAGTCGAGAGAGTCAATTAAGGATTCCAATGTGTGGTAGTAGCTGAATCTTAAATCACACACACAGATCTCAGTTCTTAAGGACGGCCTCAATGAAACAACCCACCATGTACTCCTACATGGCCTCTCATCGATTCCTTTACCAAATCGTATTCAACACTTTCACACTCTCGACAACGTCACAACCTTTCACTCTAGTTCATCATCCCGATGAGCCAGACCTGACACAACTCTAAGCATAGCAAGCATAGCATGGTAGGAACACATACACACATATGGCTCAAACAACTCCTACACATGCTAGTGGGTTTCATCTAGTTACTGTGGCAATGACAGGTCATGCAAAGGAAGTGGGTTCAACTACCGAGACACACAGCAGTTTGAATCGCGTTGTCTTAATGCAGTAAACGAGAGCAGAAGCGAGAACATGGGTTTGTATCGGAATGATCAATGGGTTGCTTGCCTGATGGAGTGGTAGTGGGATACTGCCCTTCAGTTGGATACTCGTGAATATCCTCGGAGGCAGAACCTACCACGAAGAACACATCGGAACACAGTCAATACATGATGATATGCTACAATATGATGCATGCTATGACATGGCAATATGAATGTGTCTTGGCCTAATGCAAGCTAGAATAGAAAGGGATGAACTCATTTGAATCAGAGATTCAAATATTAGCTCATTAGACATGGCCTTAATAGTGCATTACCTTATTCTTCTTAAACAGCAAGGTAAACTTGTTTTGTCATGCATCAAACCATTACAGATGGATAGATTGAATTTTTCTGATAATTTTTCATATATAAATTATTTCATTTGGAGTTACGGATTAATTTCTATGATTTTTTGAAGTTTGAAACATTTTCTGGATTTCCTGAATAAAAATAAATCCAGAAAAGGATTTACTGCGTCAGCCTGGCGTCAGTGTGACGTCAGCGGTCAACTGACCCGGTCCAGGTCAAACCTGACACGTGGGTCCCGTGTGTCAGTGTGAGTTAGTTAAACTAAAAATAATTAGCACTAATCCTAACTAATTAACAGGGTTGGGCCCACCTGTCATTGACCCAGGGGGTCAAGCTGGGCTCACCCATGGTCAAATGGGGTCAGCGGGGTCAACTCGCTGGCGTTGAGCCGCCGGCGACGACCAGACGCGGCGGGGCAGCGCGGGATTCGCGCTCCGGCGACCAAAACGACGGACGAGGCCATCTACGGGAAGCTGGGGCTCGTGCGCATCCAGCACGGCACACGGCTGCAGCGGGGACGGCCGGAGCTCGCCGGAGACGAGCTCCGGGCGGCGCCGGAGTTCGGGCGGGGTCGGCTTGGGCGCTACGGTGCACTAGGGGGCCAGCTGGTGGCTGCTTTGGCCTCCTGGAGGCTCCAGGAGCACGTTGACGCGCTCTGGCGCGGGTGGCAGGGGCTGTGGCCGCGGCGGCGCCATGGCCGGCGGCGCCATGGCCGGCGGAGCCAAGCTCCCGGGCTTGTCGGGGACGGGCGCTACGGTGAGCTAGCGGGCATGGGAGGAGGGGGGAGAAGGTGCGGGAGCTCACAGGGGGGTCGGCGAGCAGCTCAGCGGGCTCGGGGGCGAACGGAGCGGCGCGAATCGACGAACGGCGGCCGGCGGGCACCGAGGTCGAAGATGAGCTGATGGCGGCGATGCAGGGCCTCCGGCGAGGCGTGGCTCGGTGGGAAGGGCGAGGGCGAAGTGGCGGAGCCTCTGGGCAGGTCAGAGGGGCGAGGGGGCGACGGTGGCGCGGCTATGGCGGCGAGACGGCGACGGGTGCGTCGGCCATCTTGGGAGAGGGGGAGGAAGATGAGGGGGAGAGTGAGCGAGGACGAGAGGGGGACGTGGGGGTCACGTGGCGACCCAGGACGTCTCGGGGCGTCGACAGAAGCAGGAGGTGGCCGGCGTGTGGCCGCGGGCGTCGGCCACGCGCTCCGCGTCCTTCTGGCGTGAGGAGGACGACGACTGGCGTCGCCAGTCGGCTCGGCCGAGCCAGGTGGGCTGGCCAGCACAGGTAAGGCCCAGGTGGCTTTTCCCTCTTTTTTTGATTTGTTTCTGTTTTCTAATTAACAGAAACTGTTGGGCTTTATTTAAAATACCAGAACATTACCAAAAATCCTGAAAATAATTGTGGCCTCTGTTAGGATTATTTCCAACAGCAAACATTTATTTCCAGAATTATTTGAGCATTTAAATTATTTAATAGCATTTAAATGCCCAAATTCAAATACTTAAGATTTAAATCAATGACCATCTGTTGACCTAGAAAATTGTGCACCTATTTTGTCATAGGTTCCATCCCAAGACAAAGAGGGTGAACATTTTAGAAGGGCATTTCAGGTTCATTGAAAAAGCTTTTAGTAAACCCTAGTTGATTTCAGGGGGGGTGTTGGGGGTTCTGCCTTCCCCGTTTCAAGTTTTTGATGAAAAGTAAACATGATGCAACACTCTAATGCATGACTAGCTAGGGTGTGACATAAGCCTTCCCATAGGTTTCTTAATAGTGGAATCCGCAAGATGCAAGTTTATAGAGCAATCATCAAAATCACGGAAATCTAGCAAATCACACAGAGTTTTGGGGATAGTGGAGACACTAGCACCCAAATCACACAAAGCATAAAACTCATGATCTTTAATTTTAATTTTAATAGTTGGTTCCCACTCATCATAGAGTTTTCTAGGGATAGAAACTTTCAACTCAAGTTTTTCTTCATAAGATTGCATCAAGGCATCAACAATATGTTCGGTAAAGGCTTTCTTTTGACTATAAGCATGAGGAGAATTTAGCACGGATTGCAACAAGGAAATACAATCAATTAAAGAGAAACTTTCATAATTAAATTCCTTGAAATCCAATATAGTGGGTTTAGCAACATCTAGGATTTTATTTCTTTCAATCCCACTTTCATCAATTTCATCATAAAGATCTAAATACTCCGAATTTTTGGAACGCCTTCTAGGTAAAGGAAGATCATATTCAGTTTCATCAAGATTCATATTTCAAAACAAAGATTTGATAGGGGACACATCAATAACTTTTAGATCTTCATCTTGATTTTCATAAGAATTCGGTTTAGCGGCCATCTTATTGACTAAGGTGGCTTGCATATCCGATATTTCAGCAGTCATCTTTTCAAGACGAGCAATTTGGGATCTTATACCATCAAATTCCTTAGACATACCATCGAGCTCTTTATTCATATAACTCATAAAACTTTTTTGTTCCTTAAGCTCATTTCTAAAGAAATTATTATGCTCAAATTGCAAAACCGTAAACTTCCTCACGTTGTTTTCGATCTCCTCTAACCTTTTAAGGTGAAGATCACCAAATTTTAGTAGAGCCATCGCGACAAACAAGCAATCCAACACACGAGCAAACAAAAGGCAAGCGAGAAAAAGGCAAACGGAAAAAGAGGAGGAGAAGGAGAAGGAGGAGGAGAACGGCAAGGGTGAAGTGGGGGAGAGGAAAATGAGAGGCAAATGGCAACTAATGTAATGCGAGAGATAGGGATTGTGATGGGTACTTGGTATGTTGACTTTTGCGTAGACTCCCCGGCAACGGCGCCAAAAATGGCTCGTTGTCGGGAGTCCAAATCTTGACTTGAACTTACGTAAGCCTCCCCGGCAACGGCACCAGAAATTCTTCTTACTATCTCTTGAGCTTGCGTTGGATTTCCCTGAAGAGGAAAGGATAATGCAGAAGAGTAGCGTAAGTATTTCCCTCAGTTTTTGAGAACCAAGGTATCAATCCAGTAGGAGGCCACGCGCAAGTCCTTTGTACATACACAAAACAATGGCTCCTCACAACCAACGCGATTAGGGGTTGTCAATCCCTTCACGGTCACTTACGAGAGTGAGATCTGATAGAGATGATAGATAATATTTTTGGTATTTTTTATATAGAGATGCAAAGTGAAAAGTAAAAGGCAAAGTAAAAAAGCAAAGCAAGATTAAAGTGATGGAGATTGATATGATGAGAATAGACCCGGGGGCCATAGGTTTCACTAGTGGATTCTCTCAAGAGCATAAGTATTCTACAGTGGGTGAACAAATTACTGTTGAGCAATTGACAGAATTGAGCATAGTTATGAGAATATCTAGGTATGATCATGTATATAGGCATCACGTCTGAGACAAATAGACCGACTCCTGCCTGCATCTACTACTATTACTCCACTCATCGACCGCTATCCAGCATGCATCTAGAGTATTAAGTTAAAAACAGAGTAACGGCTTAAGCAAGATGACATGATGTAGAGAGATAAATTCATGCAATATGAAATAAATCCCATCTTGTTATCCTTGATGGCAACAATACATTACGTGTCTTGCTTCTCCTTCTGTCACTGGGAAAGGACACCACAAGATCGAACCCAAAGCTAAGCACTTCTCCCATGGCAATAAAAACCAATCTAGTAGGCCAAACCAAACTGATAATTCGAAGAGACTTGCAAAGATAACCAATCATACATAAAAGAATTCAGAGAAGATTCAAATGTTATTCATAGATAGACTTGATCATAAACCCACAATTCATCGGTCTCAACAAACACACCACAAAAAGAAGATTACATCGAATAGATCTCCACGAGAGAGGGGGAGAACTTTGTATTGAGATCCAAAAAGAGAGAAGAAGCCATCTAGCTACTAACTATGGACCCGAAGGTCCGAGGTAAACTACTCACACTACATCGGAGAGGCTATGATGATGTAGAAGCCCTCCGTGATGACGGCCCTCTCCGGCGGAGCTCCGGACAGGTCCCAAGATGGGATCTCGTGGATACAGAAAGTTGCGGCGGTGGAATTAGGTTTTTGGCTCCGTATCTGATCGTTTGGGGGTACGTAGGTATATATAGGAGGAAGAAGTACATCGGTGGAGCTTCGTGGGCCCCACGAGGGTGGGGGCGCGCCTGGGGGTGTAGGGCACGCCCCCCTACCTCGTGCCCACCTCGAAGCTTCCTTGGCGTAGGGTCCAAGTCTCATGGGTCATATTCGGTGAGAAAATCACGTTCCCGAAGGTTTCATTCCGTTTGGACTCTGTTTGATATTCCGTTTCTTCGAAACACTGAAATAGGTGAAAAAACAGCAATTCTGGGTTGGGCCTCCGGTTAATAGGTTAGTCCCAAAAATAATATAAAAGTTGAAAATAAAGCCCAATATAGGTCAAAACAGTAGATAATATAGTATGGAGCAATCAAAAATTATAGATACGTTGAAGATGTATCACTGACATAACTGACATGCGATACTCTGACTTGCCTTGCTATCATGACTGTGCAAAATGTCAACGCCCTTTTCTACTTCTAACCCACTTGGTGGGCCCATAACCCACAGGATCGAAACCTGAATCTCCTGTACATCCCTGTTTTCCAAAATTGTTCCTCACACTTGGCTTCGTATGTAAATCACGAGCCACCTTCCTAGTGATCTATTATGGTATCAGATGAAATTCTTATGCCCATTGCTCTGAAACCCCTTTCACCCTCTGTTTCATGCAACGAACAATTGCCTACCCGGTTGAAGCTTCTTATTGCACCTTCTTACCTTGTTCTTGATGACTTTCTTAAATTTCAACTCGAGAGATGTCTCTATGCCACGTTTACTGAGATAGCCCCTAGGTACCTATCTTGTGTTGAACTCCGTCTTTCTCCAGTCTTTCCCCCTTACTTCACCCCATAAATCTCGGGACAAGATTTCTTATAGTGGAGGAGAATTGTAACGCCCGGATAATTAAGCTACAATAATCCTCTGCTAATGATGCCACGTCACCACGACTACTGTTTTTACTCGCGTTGATTCGAAACCAGTTCAAATTCAAAATTCAAATGCAAGTCAAATAATTAAATTATTTCAGAAGGTAAAATAAAAATGTTGGTTTTATTGTAAATAATCACTAAGTAATTTTCAAATAATAACAAAAATCGTTTAAGGTAATTAGGTGCTCCTGACCTATTTAAAACAGGACCAAAACAGCCCCATATAGCTCATTTCTATTAAAAGTAAAATCCTGCGAAGTCTTTTAAATATCAAACCTTTTGTGCAAACCAAGTATAGTACATATTATTTTTGGGCCAAATTTCTTATTTAACTAAAGTCATTTGATCTTACAAATAGATCTCTAACAGAGTAAAAAATGTTTAAAAAAAAGAAGGCAATATGTAACATAACACTGTGCACTCGGCCTGCTCGCTACAGGAGCCGGCCCAGCCCAGCCGACATCTCCTTCTACCTTCTGTTCACCCTCACGTCGTGGACGCAGGGCGTGTGTCCGTGACCAGGATCGCCACGCGCCGTCCATCCGTTGCTTCCTAGCATCTACTAGACCCCCTCGCTCGTTCGCGCAAACCCTAGCCCACCGTTTTCCCTTCACCGCCGCTCGTTCTCTCCCTCTGCATCTCGCCGACGCTGCCGTCGCCGTGCACCGCTCGATCCTGCGGGCACTTGCACCCCCGAGCACCGAGACCTTGACTGCGAGGTGCGCCGCACACTGCTTCTTCCTCATGGACCACCAGCTGGAGCCAGGAAGCTCTCCTCCGCCGGATCGCCTCGCTCCACCACCGTCGGCATCGCCACTACCGCCGCCTCGACCCGCAACTCCGGCGCCCCCGACCTCTCCAAGCACGCCCCGACCTCACTGTGAGGCCCCCCAACCGATTCCCCTCTTTTCCCCCTCGTATCCATCGCCGTAGACGTCGCACATCACACGGCCGGACTCACTGGAGCTCGTGCTCACAGCCGTTGACCGTGCCCTGACCGTCTCACGCTTGTGTCGCCCGCGCCGGCAGCCCCCTCCCTGCGCGCGCACCGCGAGCCGCCGGCCCGCGCGTGGCCGTCCCTCCCGCTGCTGCCCCGCTAACTGCTGTTGCCACTGCCACCCGCGCCTCGCCTCGCCGTGCTTCCTGCTGCTTGTCGCCGCCCATTGCTGTGCGCGCTCGCAGCTGCTCCCACCTGCTTGCTATTGTTGATGTTGATTCGCTGCTGCTGCTTGCAAGTTTGCTCTGCTCCTTGCCGCTACTGCTCTCTGCTCCTTGCCGCTGCTACTCCCTCCTCCTCCTTGTAGCGCTGCTGCTTGCTGCTACTACTGCCTACTGTTGTTGCTGCTTTGTACTCCCTCCGTTCCCAAATACTTGTCTTTCTAGCCATCTCAAATGGTCACAACATACGAATGTATGTAGACATATTTTAGAGTGTAGGTTCATTCATTTTGCTTCGTATGTGGTCACTTGTTGAAATCTCTAGAAAGACAGGTATTTAGGAACGGAGGGAGTAGAACTCATGCCGCTGCTACTACTGGTGGTCGTGGCCACTACTGGTGGCCGTGGCCACGGCCATAGCCACGATGGTCGTGTGTGTGTTCGTGTGTATGCACGGCTGTGCCATGGTCGGCCCTTATTTTTAATTAGGTTAGGCTTAGTTAGTAGTACTAATTTAGTGCTAAGTTAGTTTAGTAGTAGATGACATGTAGGCCCCCATTTAAATAAGTTAGGTTTATTGATTTGTTGGCGGATGCTAGGCGTAAGTCAGCTGATAGTTCGCAGTTATAAGCCGCCTTGATAACCGTCCGATCGTGCACACCGTAGTCGGTCGCTTGCTGTCCCGCGAAACGTACTTTCCCTCAACGCATGCAGCGCCCACTCTCACGCTCCAACACAGGAAAAACCCATGCAGCGCCCACTCGCGCTCCAACCAAGCACACCAACCAGCACATCAGTAGTGGCTGCGACGCCGTCGTCGGAGTCAACGCCGTCGAAGCTGTGGTGCAGCGGCCGTTGACGCCGCCGAAGCTGCGATGCAGTGGCCACAACGCCGCCGGAGCTGCGATGCAGTGGCCGTCGGAGTCGACAGTGCCGGAGCTGCGATGCAGCGGCCGCCGGAGTTGCAATGCAGCGGCCACGACACCGCCGGAGCTGCGATGCAGCGACCTTCGGAGTTGACGCCACCGAAGCTGTAGCCATCCGAGTTGCAATGCAGCAGTACGTCGGAGTCGACACCGCCAGAGCTGCGGCCGTCGGAGTTGCAATGCAGTGGTCCGTCGAAGTCGAGACCGCCGGAGCTGTGCCTGTCGGAGTTGCAATGTAGCGGTGCGTCGGAGTCAACGCCACCGAAGCTGCGATGCAGCAGCCGTCAGAGTTGCAATGGAGCGGCTACGACGTCGCCGGAGCTGGTATGTAGCGGCCGCCGGAGTCGACGCCGCCAGAGCTGCAATGCAGCGGCCACGACGTCGCCGAAGCTATGATGCAGCAGCCGGCAAGATATGCAGGTCGCAGTTGCACTGCATCTCCGCTGTCCAGGCGAGATCCACGGTGACGCTACCACGCATTACATTGCAGCATCCCCGGCCGCCGATGAGATGTGCGGGGTCGCAGCGCTGGCTGCCGGTTTGCAGGACCACGAGCATATCACGCAGGATGCGATGCCCGCTCGTTATATTGCAGCATCCGCTGGCGACCGGCGAGAGGCGCGGGGTCGTAGCTCCAGCTGCCAGTTTGAAGCACCAAGAGCTCCGCCGGCCGGCGAGATCCACGGCCAGCCGGCACCGGCTTGCAGCACGGCGACCCCTTTAGCAGCAGTGTCGCTCGTTCTCCTTGCTGTGGTGCGGCAACCGGCAACCGGTAGTCAACGCCGACTTGCAGCACCCGCCCCCTGACGACCAGCCTGCACCAGCGTCACTCGTCGGTCTGCAGGTGCATGGCGCCGCCAAGCAGCAACGCTGCATCGACGTAAACACGCATGTGAGAGCAAGAGCGCGAGAAAAAGTAGCACGAAGCAGGGAGGCTTTCCGGCGAGCTTGGAGATGGTGCGGATGTGAAACTGCGCGTATCGATCTGAGGAGCAGAGGAGAGGATGAGGTTTGCGAAGGAATGGAGGGCTTCTGCCTTCTGGATAGGATATGGGTGGACGAGGGCACGAGGCACAGGGACACGTGGCCAACAAATGAGGCGGCTGATGTGCGGGGTGCAATCAGTCGGTTGATTTAGATAGTTTCCCTTATTTGTTTAGGTAAATAGTCTAACATGTGGGCCACATCTGCCCTTTTAACTAGTCAAGTTGACTTGGTCAATTCAGATTAAACTAGATATAATAATTTTAGAATATTGTTAAATCTTTGAAAACTCATAGAAAATAAACCGTAACTCGGATGAAAATGTTTTGTACATGAAAGTTGCTCAGAACGACGAGATGAATCCGAATACGCGGCCCGTTCGTCTGCCACACATCCCTAGCATAGCGAACATCGAACCTTTCCCTTCCGGTTCGTCTGTTCGAAAATGCCAAACTTCGGGAAAGCATTCCCGAATGTTATCCTGTTCGCCGGTATCATGTAGCACCGCGTTAGAGCACGTCTAGCTCTGCGTGTTTTCCTGTTATGCACTTGCTTGCTATGTATTTACTGTTTCTTCCCCCTCTTCTCTCCATTAGACCCCGAGACCGTTGTTGATGCCCCGGTGATCGTCTACGCTACCGATGACCCTCCTTCTCGCCTGAGCAACCAGGAAAGCCCCCCCTTTGATCATTCCGATATCGCCCATTCCATTCTCTCATGCTTGTATTAGATTTTGCTACTGTTATTGATTGCTCCTATTCTGATGCATAGCCTGGTTTTGTAACCTGCTTATTGTTACCTTACCTGCTTATCCTAAATTGTTTGGTATAGGTTGGTTAGTGATCCATCTATGACCCCCACCTTGTACTTGTTGCCCCTGCTTCATCATCGACGACTCGACCAACGTGATCGACGACCAGAGCCCGACACCTCACATCACATCACGCCCCTTTTGTTGCTCGACTCTGCAGAGCTACTAACGAGTGCCGAGGGTGAGACCTCACAACGCACTCCCGATGACAACTCTGTAGTGTAGCTATTCGATCGTGGTCAACGAGGGTGATTTCCTATTACACCATTCCCGATACGGCTCTGTCGTGCAACACCTCCAGTGTGAACCTCGAGGGTGGATCCTCTTACGTTCACCTTGATGATTATATCGAGTGGAATCCTCCGTGGGTGATTCGTCGGGTTTTCCCCTTGATGTTTGGTCACACGGTTACCTTGACTTTACATGAGACCTTGGTGGAAGTCGGGCGGGCCCGAAGAGCACCCGCAAGATGGTTACGAGGCACGGTCGGGCTGGCAGGCCGCCCCCGAGTGGGCTGGGCTAGCCCTTGCCGTATGTCCTCGAGACGGGGCGGCGGGGTCACATTATCGTGAGTCTCTGCTCGTCTCCGCAAGCTAATAATACACTATGGTTTGGATATTTGTTCCGAGTTGGCCTTTGGCCTTTACGCACTAACCACCACGCGAGAATAGTTATGGGCCTCAACAACGTAGTATCAGCCGAAGCTTTGTCAGACGTCTAGTTCACCATTGCGGCACGGCTGGGCCGGCACCATCCATGTAGAGGTGGAGCCTGGACCCGTCCTGCACGTCACGACCCGGAGTGCAACGGGCGATGGGCTCAGACCCCGGAGTGCTTTGGATGTAGGCCGGCGGGGACCTCTCTGCTGAGCCTAGGTAGGGCTACTACGTGTTGATTTTGCGAGGCCGGGCATTGACCCAGAAAAGTGTGTCCGGCCAGAGTAATCAAGCGTGTTGGAAAACGTGATGCACCCCTGCAGGGAAGACATATATTCGAATATCGTGTCCATGGTAATGGACGTTCAGACTTATATCCTGATCTATTACAACTAGAAATGGATACTTGAGATATGTGGCTCTGGGATTGCTTTCTCACAGGGAGTCAAGGAAGGATCTCTGGGCATTAATGTTAAAACATGCTTGTTAAATATAAACTGCTATTCTTTACTCTTCTACATGCTGCAAGACGCTTGGAGCTGCTCGAAGATGCTAGTCTTCGATAGGCTAGGCCTTCCCCTCTATTGTGGCATTCTACAGTTCAGTCCACAGATACAGCCCTTCCATTTGATACCAATGCATACTTAGTATAGATATGATGCTTGCGAGTACTTTGGATGAGTACTCACGTAGTATAGATCTGATGCTTGCGAGTACTTTGGATGAGTAGTCACGGTTGCTTTGCTACTCCTTTTCCCCTTTCTTTCTTCTTTCCGGTTGTTGCAACCAGATGGTGGTTCCCTGGAGCCAGATGCCACTGCCGACGGATACAACTATTTGGAAGCCACCGAAGATCAGGAGTAGTTAGGAGGTCCCAGGCAGGAGGCCTTGCCTCTTCGATCGTTGATGTTTGTGCTAGCTTTCTTAAGGCAAAGCTTGTTTAACTTATGTTTGTACTCAGATATTGTTGCTTCCGCTGACTCTTGTGTATCGAGCTATGTATTCGAGCCCTCGAGGCCCCTGGCATGTAATATAAAGCTTGCATTATTTTATTTGTGTCTAGAGTTGTGTTGTGATATCTTCCCATGAGTCCCTGATCTTGATCGTACACATTTGCCTGTATGATTAGTGTATGGTCAAATCGGGGGCGTCACAATCTCGTTACCGGCAAGTCTCTTTACTCGTTCTGTAATGCATCATCCCGCTACTAACTCATTAGTCACATTTCTTGCAAGGCTTATAGTGATGTGCATTACCGAGAGGGCCAGAGATACCTCTCCGACAATCGGAGTGACAAATCCTAATCTCGCTCTATGCCAGCTCAACAAGTACCATCGGAGACACCTGTAGAGCACCTTTATAATCACTCAGTTACGTCGTGACGTTTGGTAGCACACAAACTATTCCTCCGATAATGGGGAGTTGCATAATCTCGTAGTTATAGGAACGTGTATAAGTCATGAAGAAAGCAATAGCAGTAAACTAAAACGATCAAGTGCTAAGCTAACGGAATGGGTCAAGTCAATCACATCATTCTTCTAATGATGTGATCCCGTTTATCAAATGACAATTCATGTCTATGGCTAGGAAACTTAACCATCTTTGATCAACGAGCTAGTCAAGTAGAGGCATACTAGTGACACTCTATTTTGTCTATGTATTCACACATGTATTATGTTTCCGGTTAATACAATTCTAGCATGAATAATAAAAATTTATCATGAAATAAGGAAATAAATAATAACTTTATTATTGCCTCTAGGGCATATTTCCTTCAGTCTCCCACTTGCACTGGAGTCAATAATCTAGTTCACATCACCATGTGATTTATCACCAATAGTTCTCATCACCATGTGATTAGTTCACATCGCCATGTGACTAATATCCAAAGGGTTTTACTAGAGTCAATAATCTAGTTCACATCACTATGTGATTAACACCCAAAGAGTACTAAGGTGTGATCATGTTTTGCTTGTGAGAGAAGCTTAGTCAACGGGTTTGTCACATTTAGATCCGTATGTATTTTGCAAACTTCTATGTCTACAATGCTCTGCGCAGAGCTACTTTAGCTAATTGCTCCCACTTTCAATATGTATCCATATTGAGACTTAGAGTCATCTGGATCAGTGTCAAAACTTGCATCGACGTAACCCTTTACGACGAACCTTTTGTCACCTCCATAATCAAGAAACATATCCTTATTCCACTAAGGATAATTTTGACCGATGTTCAGTGATCTACTCCTAGATCACTATTGTACTCCCTCGTCAAACTCGGTGTAGGGTATACAATAGATCTAGTACACAACATGGCATACTTTATAGAACCTATGGATGAGGCATAGGGAATGGCTTTCATTCTCTTTCTATCTTCTGTCGTGGTCGGGCTTTGAGTCTTACTCAATTTTACACCTTGTAACACAGGCAAGAACTCTTTCTTTGACTGTTCCATTTTGAACTAATTCAAAATCTTGTCAAGTTATGTACTCATTGAAAAAACTTATCAATCGTCTTGATCTATTTCTATAGATCTTGATGCTCAATATGTAAGCAGCTTCACCGAGGTCTTTCTTTGAAAAACTCCTTTCAAATACTCCTTTATGCTTTCTAGAAAATTCTACATTATTTCTGATCAACAATATGTCATTCACATATATTTATCAGAAATGTTGTAGTGCTGCCACTCACTTTCTTGTAAATACAGGCTTTACCGCAAGTCTGTATAAAACTATATGCTTTGATTAACTCATCAAAGCGTATATTCCAACTCTGAGATGCTTGCACCAGTCCATAGATGGATCGCTGGAGCTTGCACTTTCTGTTAGCACCTTTAGGTTCGACAAAATCTTCTGGTTGCATCATATACAACTCTTCTTTAAGAAATCCATTAAGGAATGTAGTTTTGACATCCATTTGCCAGATTTCATAAAATGTGGCACTTTGCTAACATGATTGGGACAGACTTAAGCATCGCTACGAGTGAGAAAATCTCATCGTAGTCAACACCTTGAACTTTGTCAAAGACAAGTCTAGCTTTCTATATAGTAACACTACTATCAGCGTCCATCTTCCTCTTGAAGATCCATTTATTTTCTACGGCTTGCCGATCATCGGGCAAGTCAACCAAAGTCCACACTTTGTTCTCATACATGGATCCCATCTCAGATTTCATGGCCTCAAGCCATTTCGCGGAATCTGGGCTCATCATTGCTTCCTCATAGTTCATAGGTTCGTCATAGTCAAGTAACATGACCTCCAAAACATGATTACCGTACCACTCTGGTGCGGATCTCACTCTGATTCACCTATGAGGTTTGGTAGTAACTTAATCTGAAATTACATGATCATCATCATTAGCTTCCTCACTAATGTGTGTAGGAGTCATAGGAACAGATTTCTGTGATGAACTACTTTCCAATAAGGGAGCCGGTACAGTCACCTCATCAAGTTCTACTTTCCTCCCACTCACTTCTTTCGAGAGAAACTCCTTCTCTAGAAAGGATCCATTCTTAACAACGAATGTCTTGCCTTCGGATCTGTGATAGGAGGTTCACCCAACTGTCTTCTTGTTGGGGAACGTAGTAATTTCAAAATTTTCCTACGCACACGCAAGATCATGGTGATGCATAGCAACGAGAGGGGAGAGTGTTGTCTACGTACCCTCGTAGACCGAAGCGGAAGCGTTGACGCAACATAGAGGAAGTAGTCGTACGTCTTCCCGATCTGACCGATCCAAGCACCGTTACTCCGGCACCTCCGAGTTCTTGGCACACGTTCAGCTCGATGACGCACCCTAGCTCCGATCCAGCAAAGCTTCGGGGAGGAGTTCCGTCAGCACGACGGCGTGGTGACAATCTTGATGTTCTACCGGCGCAGGGCTTCGCCTAAGCACTGCAATGATATATTCGAGGTGGAATATGATGGAGGGGGGCACCGCACACGGCTAAGGAACGATCACGAAGATCAACTTGTGTGTCCATGGGGTGCCCCCTGCCCCCGTATATAAAGGAGCAAGGGAGGGAGGAGGCCGGCCCTAGGTTTGGGCGCGCCAGGGGAGTCCTACTCCCACCAGGAGTAGGATTCCACCTTTCCTAGTCCAACTAGGTCAAGGGGGGAAAGATGGGAAGAGGGGAAGGAAGGGAGAGAGGGGCCGCGCCCCAAACCCCTTGTCCAATTCGGACTGGGCTTGGGAGGGGCGCGTGCCACCTCATGGTCCTTCCCACTAAGGCCCATCAAGGCCCATTGCTTCTTCCTCGTATTCCCGTAACTCCCTGGTACCTCCGAAAATACCCGAACCACTCAGAACCCTTCCGATGTCCGAATATAGTCGTCCAATATATCGATCTTTACGTCTCGACCATTTCGAGACTCCTCGTCATGTCCCCGATCTCATCCGGGACTCCGAACTCCTTCGGTACATCAAAACTCATAAACTCATTATATAACTGTCATCGAAACCTTAAGCGTGCGGACCCTACAGTTCGAGAACAATGTAGACATGACCGAGACACGTCTCCGGTCAATAACCAATAGCGGGACCTGGATGCCCATATTGGCTCCTACATATTCTACGAAGATCTTTATCGGTCAGACCGCATAACAACATACGTTGTTCCCTTTGTCCATCGGTATGTTACTTGCCCGAGATTCGATCGTCGGTATCCAATACCTAGTTCAATCTCGTTACCGGCAAGTCTCTTTACTCGTTCCGTAATACATCATCCCGTAACTAACTCATTAGTTGCAATGCTTGCAAGTCTTAAGTGATGTGCATTACCGAGAGGGCCCAGAGATACCTCTCCGACGATCGGAGTGACAAATCCTAATCTTGAAATACGCCAACCCAACATCTACCTTTGGTGACACCTGTAGTACTCCTTTATAATCACCCAGTTACGTTGTGATGTTTGGTAGCACCCAAAGTGTTCCTCCGGCAAACGGGAGTTGCATAATCTCATAGTCAAAGGAACATGTATAAGTCATGAAGAAAGCAATAGCAACATACTAAACGATCGGATGCTAAGCTAATGGAATGGGTCATGTCAATCAGATCATTCAACTAATGATGTGACCCCGTTAATCAAATAACAACTCTTTGTTCATGGTTAGGAAACATAACCATCTTTGATTAACAAGCTAGTCAAGTAGAGGCATACTAGTGACACTCTGTTTGTCTATGTATTCACACATGTATTATGTTTCCGGTTAATACAATTCTAGCATGAATAATAAACATTTATCATGATATAAGGAAATAAATAATAACTTTATTATTGCCTCTAGGGCATATTTCCTTCAGTCTCCCACTTGCACTAGAGTCAATAATCTAGTTCACATCGCCATGTGATTTAATAGCAACAATTCACATCGCCATGTGATTTAATAGCAATAGTTCACATCTCCATGTGATTAACACCTATAGTTCACATCACCATGTGACCAACATCCAAAAGGGTTTACTAGATTCAGTAATCTAGTTCACATCGCTATGTGATTAACACCCAAAGAGTACTAAGGTGTGATCATGTTTTGCTTGTGAGTGAATCTTAGTCAACGGGTCTTTCACATTTAGATCCGTTATAAATTTTGCAATTTTCTATGTCTACAATGCTCTGTACGGAGCTACTCTAGCTAATTGCTCCCACTTTCAATATGTATCTAGATCGATACTTAGAGTCATCCAGATCGGTGTCAAAACTTGCATCGACGTAACCCTTTACGACGAACCTTTTGTCACTTCCATAATCGAGAAACATATCCTTATTCCACTAAGGATAATTTTGACCGCTGTCCAGTGATCTACTCCTAGATCACTATTGTACTCCCTTGCTTAACTCAGTGTAGGGTATACAATAGATCTGGTAAACAGCATGGCATACTTTATAGAACCTATGGCCAAGTCATAGGGAATGACTTTCATTCTCTTTCTATCTTCTGCCGTGGTCGGGTTTTGAGTCTTACTCATTTTCACACCTTGTAGCACAGGCAAGAACTCTTTCTTTGACTGTTCCATTTTGAACTACTTCAAAATCTTGTCAAGGTATTGAAAAAAAACTTATCAAGCGTCTTCATCTATCTCTATAGATCTTGATGTTCAATATGTAAGCAGCATCACCGAGGTCTTTTTTTGAAAAACTCCTTTCATACACTCCTTTATGCTTTGCAGAATAATTCTACATTATTTCTGATCCACAATATGTCATACATATACTTATCAGAAATGTTGTAGTGCTCCCACTCACTTTTTTGTAAATACAGGCTTCACCGCAAGTCTGTATAAAACTATATGCTTTGATCAACTTATCAAAGCGTGTATTCCAACTCCGAGATGCTTGCACCAGTCCACAGATGGATCGCTGGAGCTTGCATATTTTGTTAACACCTTTAGGATTTACAAAACCTTCTGGTTGCATCATATACAACTCTTCTTTAATAAATCCATTAAGGAATGCAGTTTTGTTTATCCATTTGCCAGATTTCATAAAATGCGGCAATTGCTAACATGATTCGGACAGACTTAAGCATAGATACGAGTGAGAAACTCTCATCGTAGTCAACACCTTGAACTTGTCGAAAACCTTTTGCGACAATTCTAGCTTTGTAGATAGTAACACTACTATCAGTGTCCGCCTTCCTCTTGAAGATCCATTTAATCTCAATGGCTTGCCGATCATCGGGTAAGTCAATCAAAGTCCATGCTTTGTTCTCATACATGGATCATATCTCAGATTTCATGGCCTCAAACCATTTCGCGGAATCTGGGCTCATCATCGCTTCCTCATAGTTCGCAAGTTCGTCATGGTCTAGTAACATGACTTCCAGAACAGGATTACCGTACCACTCTGGTGCGGATCTCACTCTGGTTTACTTACGAGATTCGGTAGTAACTTGATCTTGAAGTTACATGATCATTATCATTAGCTTCCTTACTAATTGGTGTAGTAGTCACAAGAACAGATTTCTGTGATGAACTACTTTCCAATAAGGGAGAAGGTACAATTACCTTATCAAGTTTTCTACTTTCCTCCCACTCACTTCTTTCGAGAGAAACTCCTTCTCTGGAAAGGATCCATTCTCAGCAACGAATATCTTGCCTTCGGATCTGTGATAGAAGGTGTACCCAACTGTCTTCTTTGGGTCTCCTATGAAGACATAATTCTCCGATTTGGGTTTGAGCTTATCAGGATGAAACTTTTTCATATAAGCATCACAACCCCAAACTTTAAGACAAGACAACTTTGGTTTCTTGCCAAACCATAGTTCATACGGTGTCGTCTCAACGGACTTAGATGGTGCCCTTTTAAACGTGAATGCAGCTGTCTCTAATGCATGATCCCAAAACGATATTGGTAGATCGGTAAGAGACATCATAGATCGCACTATATCTAATAAAGTACGGTTATGACGTTCGGATACACCATTACACTGTGGTGTTCCAGGTGGCATGATTTTGTGAAACTTATTCCACATTGTTTTAACTGAAGACCAAACTCGTAACTCAAATATTTGTCTCTGCGATCAGATCGTAGAAACCTTATTTTCTTGTCACGATGATTTTCCACTTCACTCAGAAATTCTTTGAACTTTTCAAATGTTTCAGACTTATGTTTCATCAAGTAGATATACCCATATCTGCTCAAATTATCTGTGAAGATCAGAAAATAATGATACCTGCTGCAAGCCTTATTATTCATCGGACCACATACATCAGTATGTATGATTTCCAACAAATATGTTGCTTGCTTCATTGTTCCGGAGAACGGTGTTTTAGTCATCTTGCCCATGAGGCATGGTTCGCAAGGATCAAGTGATTCATAATCAAGTGATTCCAAAATCCCATCAGCATGGAGTTTCTTCTTGCGCTTTACACCAATATGACTTAAACGGCAGTGCCACAAATAAGTTGCACTATCATTATTAACTTTGCATCTTTTGGTTTCAATATTATGAATATGTGTATCACTACGATCGAGATCCAACAAACCATTTTTGTTGGTGTGTATGACCATTGAAGGTTTTATTCATGTAAACAGAACAACAATTGTTCTCTAACTTAAATGAATAACCGTATTGTAATAAACATGATCAAATCATATTTATGCTCAACGCAAACACCAAATAACACTTATTTAGGTTCAACACTAATCTCGAAAGTATAGGGAAGTGTGCGATGATGATCATATCAATCTTGGAACTACTTCCAACTCTCATCGTCACTTCACCCTTAACTAGTCTTTGTTTATTCTGCAACTCTTGTTTCGAGTTACTACTCTTAGCAACTGAACTAGTATCAAATATCGAGGGGTTGCTATAAACACTAGTAAAGTACACATCAATAACATGTATATCAAATATACTTATGTTCACTTTGCCATCCTTTTTATCCGCCAATCACTTGGGGTAGTTCTGCTTCCAGTGACCAGTCCCTTTGCAGTAGAAGCACTTAGTCTCAGGCTTAGGACCAGACTTGGGCTTCTTCACTTGAGCAGCAACTTGCTTGCCATTCTTCTTGAAGTTCCCCTTCTTCCCTTTGCCCTTTTCTTGAAACTAGTGGTCTTGTTAACCATCAACACTTGATGTTTTTCTTGATTTCTACCTTCGTCGATTTCAGCATCACGAAGAGCTTGGGAATTACTTTCGTCATCCCTTGCATATTATAGTTCATCACGAAGTTCTACTAACTTGGTGATGGTGACTAGAGAATTCTGTCAATCACTATTTTATCTGGAAGATTAACTCCCACTTGATTCAAGCGATTGTAGTACCCAGACAATCTGAGCACATCCTCACTAGTTGAGAGATTCTCCTCCATCTTTTAGCTATAGAACTTGTTGGAGACTTCATATCTCTCAACTCGGGTATTTGCTTGAAATATTAACTTCAACTCCTGGAACATCTCATATGGTCCATTACGTTCAAAACGTCTTTGAAGTCCCGATTCTAAGCCGTTAAGCATGGCGCACTAAACTATCATGTAGTCATCATATTGAGCTATCCAAACGTTTATAACGTCTGCATCTGCTCCTGCAATAGTTCTGTCACCTAGCGGTGCATCAAGGACATAATTCTTCTGTGCAGCAATGAGGATAAACCTCAGATCACGGATCCAATCCGCATCGTTGCTACTAACATCTTTCAACACAATTTTCTCTAGGAACAGATCAAAATAAACACAGGGAAGCAACAATGCGAGCTATTGATCTACAACATAGATATGCTAATACTACCAGGACTAAGTTCATGATAAATTAAAGTTCAATTAATCATATTACTTAAGAACTCCCACTTAGATAGACATCCCTCTAATCTTCTAAGTGATCACGTGATCCAAATCAACTAAACCATAACCGATCATCACGTGAAATGGCTTAGTCTTCAATGGTGAACATCATTATGTTGATCATATCTACTATATGATTCACGCTCGACCTTTCGGTCTCCGTGTTCCGAGGTCATATCTTATATGCATAGCTCGTCAAGTATAACCTGAGTATTCCGCGTGTGCAACTGTTTTGCACCCGCTGTATTTGAACGTAGAGCCTATCACACCCGATCATCACGTGGTGTCTCAGCACGAAGAACTTTCGCAACGGTGTATACTCAGGGAGAACACTTCTTGATAATTAGTGAGAGATCATCTTATAATGCTACCGTCAATCAAAGCAAGATAAGATGCATAAAAGATAAACATCATATGCAAATCAATATAAGTGATATGATATGGTCATCATCATCTTGTGCTTCGTGGTCTCCATCTCTGCAGCACCATCATGATCTCCATCATCACCGGCGCGACACCTTGATCTCCATCATAGCATCGTTGTCGTCTCGCCAATCTTATGCTTCTACGACTATCGCTACCGCTTAGTGATAAAGTAAAGCATTACAGGGCGATTGCATTGCATACAATAAAGCGACAACCATACGGCTCCTGCCGGTTGCCGATAACTCGGTTATAAAACATGATCATCTCATACAATAAAATATAGCATCATGTCTTGACCATATCACATCACAACATGCCCTGCAAAAACAAGTTAGACGTCCTCTACTTTGTTTGTTGCAAATTTTACGTGGCTGCTACGGGCTGAAGCAAGAACCAATCTCACCTACGCATCAAAACCACAACGATACTTCGTCAAATAGACTCCGTTTTAACCTTCTCAAGGACCGGGCGTAGCCATACTCGATTCAACTAAAGTTGGAGAAACTGACACCCGCCAGCCACCTGTGTGCAAAGCACGGCGGTAGAACCAGTCTCGCGTAGGCGTACGTGTAATGTCGGTCCGGGCCGCATCATCCAACAATACCGCTGAACCAAAGTATGACATGCTGGTAGGCAGTATGACTTGTATCGCCCACAACTCACTTGTGTTCTACTCGTGCATAACATCAAACCATAAAAACCTAGGCTCTGATACCACTATTGGGGAACGTAGTAATTTCAAAATTTTCCTACGCACACGCAAGATCATGGTGATGCATAGCAACGAGAGGGGAGAGTGTTGTCTATGTACCCTCGTAGACCGAAGCGGAAGCGTTGACGCAACGTAGAGGAAGTAGTCGTACGTCTTCCCGATCCGATCGATCCAAGCACCGTTACTCCGGCACCTCCGAGTTCTTGGCACACGTTCAGCTCGATGACGCACCCTAGCTCCGATCCAGCAAAGCTTCGGGGAGGAGTTCCGTCAGCACGACGGCGTGGTGACAATCTTGATGTTCTACCGGCGCAGGGCTTCGCCTAAGCACTGCAATGATATATTCGAGGTGGAATATGGTGGAGGGGGGCACCGCACACGGCTAAGGAACGATCACGAAGATCAACTTGTGTGTCCATGGGGTGCCCCCTGCCCCCGTATATAAAGGAGCAAGGAAGGGAGGAGGCCGGCCCTAGGTTTGGGCGCGCCAGGGGAGTCCTACTCCCACCGGGAGTAGGATTCCACCTTTCCTAGTCCAACTAGGTCAAGGGGGGAAAGAGGGGGAGAGGGGAAGGAAGGGAGAGAGGGGCCGCGCCCCAAACCCCTTGTCCAATTCGGACTGGGCTTGGGAGGGGCGCGCGCCACCTCCTGGTCCTTCCCACTAAGGCCCATCAAGGCCCATTGCTTCTTCCTCGTATTCCCGTAACTCCCTGGTACCTCCGAAAATACCCGAACCACTCAGAACCCTTCCGATGTCTGAATATAGTCGTCCAATATATCTATCTTTACGTCTCGACCATTTCGAGACTCCTCGTCATGCCCCCGATCTCATCCGGGACTCCGAACTCCTTCGGTACATCAAAACTCATAAACTCATTATATAACTGTCATCGAAACCTTAAGCGTGCGGACCCTACGGTTCGAGAACAATGTAGACATGATCGAGACACGTCTCCGGTTAATAACCAATAGCGGGACCTGGATGCATATTGGCTCCTACATATTCTACGAAGATCTTTATCGGTCAGACCGCATAAGAACATACGTTGTTGCCTTTGTCCATCGGTATGTTACTTGCCCGAGATTCGATCATCGGTATCCAATACCTAGTTCAATCTCGTTACCGGCAAGTCTCTTTACTCGTTCTGTAATACATCATCCCGTAACTAACTCATTAGTTGCAATGCTTGCAAGTCTTAAGTGATGTGCATTACCGAGAGGGCCCAGAGATACCTCTCCGACGATCGGAGTGACAAATCCTAATCTCGAAATACGCCAACCCAACATCTACCTTTGGTGACACCTGTAGTACTCCTTTATAATCACCCAGTTACGTTGTGACGTTTGGTAGCACCCAAAGTGTTCCTCCGGCAAACGGGAGTTGCATAATCTTATAGTCAAAGGAACATGTATAAGTCATGAAGAAAGCAATAGCAACATACTAAACGATCGGGTGCTAAGCTAATGGAATGGGTCATGTCAATCAGATCATTCAACTAATGATGTGACCCCGTTAATCAAATAACAACTCTTTGTTCATGGTTAGGAAACATAACCATCTTTGATTAACGAGCTAGTCAAGTAGAGGCATACTAGTGACACTCTGTTTGTCTATGTATTCACACATGTATTATGTTTCCGGTTAATACAATTCTAGCATGAATAATAAACATTTATCATGATATAAGGAAATAAATAATAACTTTATTATTGCCTCTAGGGCATATTTCCTTCACTTCTTTGGGTATCCTATGAAGACACATTTCTCTGATTTTGGGTTTGAGCTTATCGGGATGAAACTTTTTCCCATAAGCATCGCAAACCCTAAACTTTAAGAAACGACAACTTTGGTTTCTTGCCAAACCACAGTTCATATTGTGTCGTCTCAACGAATTTAGATGCTGCCCTATTTAACGTGAATGCAGCTGTCTCTAATGCATAGCCCCAAAACGATAGTGGTAAATTGGTAAGAGACATCATAGATTGCACCATATCTTATAAAGTATGGTTATGATGTTTGAATACACCATTACGTTGTGGTGTTCCAGGTGGCGTGAGTTGCGAAACTATTCTGCATTGTTTCAAATGAAGACCAAACTCGTAACTCAAATATTCTCCTCCATGATCAGATCGTAGAAACTTTATTTTCTTGTTACAATGATTTTCCACTTTACTCTGAAATTATTTGAACTTTTCAAATGTTTCAGATTTATGTTTCATCAAGTAGATATGCCCATATCTGCTCAAAATGATACCTACCGCGAGCCTCAACACTCATTGGATCGCATACATCAGTATGTATTATTTCCAATAAGTCGGTTGCTCGCTCCATTGTTCCGGAGAACGGAGTCTTAGTCATCTTGCCCATAAGGCATGGTTCGCAAGAATCAAGTGATTCATAATCAAGTGATTCCAAAATCCCATCAGCATGGAGTTTCTTCATTTGCTTTACACCAATATGACCTAAACGGCAGTGCCACAAATAAGTTGCATTATCATTATTAACTTTGCATCTTTTAGCTTCAATATTATGAATATGTGTATCACTACGATCGAGATCCAATGAACCATTTTCATTGGGTGTATGACCATAGAAGGTTTTATTCATGTAAACAGAACAACAATTATTCTCTAATTTAAATGAATAATCGTATTGCAACAAACATGATCAAATCATATTCATGCTCAACGCAAACTCTAAATAACACTTATTTAGTTTCAACACTAATCCCGAAAGTATAGCGAGTGTGTGATGATGATCATATCAATCTTGGAACTACTTCATCCAACAATACCGCCGAACCAATAAACAATACCGCCGAACCAAAGTATGACATGTTGGTAAGCAGTATGACTTGTATCGTCCATAACTCACTTGTGTTCTACTCGTGCATATAACGTCTACGCAATAACCTGGCTCTGATACCACTATTGGGGAACGTAGTAATTTTAAAAAAAATCCTACGCACACGCAAGATCATAGTGATGCATAACAACAAGAGGGGAGAGTTTCGTCCACATACCCTCGTAGACTATTAAGCGGAAGTATTATGACAACGCGGTTGATGTAGTCGTACGTCTTCACGGTCAATCAATCCTCAGTACCGAACGTATGGCACCTCCGCGTTCAGCACACGTTCAGCTCGGTGATGTCCCGCGAACTCACGATCCAGTAGAGCTCGAGGGAGAGTTTAGTCAGCATGATGGTATGGTGACGATGTTGATGAAGCTACCGTCGCAGGGCTTCGCTTAAGCACCGCTACGATATGACCGAGGTGGATTATGGTGGAGGGGGCACCGCACACGGCTGTGAGAGATCAATGATCAACTTGTGTATCTATGGGGTGCCCCCTGGTCACGTATATAAAGGATGGAGGGAGGAGGAGGCCATCCCTCTTAGGGCGCGCCCAAGTGTGGAGTCCTACTAGGACTCCCTAGTCATAGTAGGATTCCACCTCCCACATGGAATAGGAAAAAGGGAAGGGAGAAGGAGAAGGAAGGAAGGGGGCCCCCTCTCCCTAGTCCAATTCGGACCAGTCCATGGGGAGGGGTGCGGCCACCCTTTGAGGCCTTTCTCCCCTTTCCCGTATGGCCCATTAAGTCCCAATACGAATTCTTGTAACTCTTCGGTACTCCGAAAAATATCCGAATCACTCGGAACCTTTCCGATGTCTGAATATAGTCGTCCAATATATCGATCTTTACATCTCGACCATTTCGAGACTCCTCGTCATGTCCCCGATCTCATCCGGAACTCTGAACTACCTTCGGTACATCAAAACACATAAACTCATAATACAAATCGTCACCGAACGTTAAGCGTGCGGACCCTACGGGTTTGAGAACTATGTAGACATGACCGAGACACGTCTCCGGTTAATAACCAATAGCGAAACCTGGATGCTCATATTGGCTCCTACATATTCTATGAATATCTTTATTGGTCAAACTGCATAACACCATACGTTGTTCCCATTGTCATCGGTATGTTACTTGCCCGAGATTCGATCGTTGGTATCTCAATACCTAGCTCAATCTCATTACAGGCAAGTCTCTTTACTCGTTCCGTAATGCATCATCCCGCAACTAACTCATTATTCACATTGCTTGCAAGGCTTATAGTGTTGTGCATTACCGAGAGAGCCCAGAGATACCTCTCGGACAATCGGAGTGACAAATCCTAATCTCGATCTATGCCAACTCAACAAGTAACATTGGAGACACATGTAGAGCACCTTTATAATCACCCAATTACGTCGTGAAGTGTTCCTCCGGTAATCGGGAGTTGCATAATGTCATAGTTATAGGAACATGTATAAGTCATGAAGAAAGCAATAGTAGTAAACTAAAATGATCAAGTGCTAAGCTAACGGAATGGGTCAAGTCAATCACATCATTCTCCTAATGATGTGATCCCGTTTATCAAATGACAACTCATGTCTATGGCTAGGAAACTTAATCATCTTTGATCAACGAGCTAGTCAAGTAGAGGCATACTAGTGACACTCTGTTTGATCTATGTATTCACACATGTATTATGTTTCCGGTTAATACAATTCTAGCATGAATAATAAACATTTATCATGAAATAAGAAAATAAATAATAACTTTATTATTGCCTCTAGGGCATATTTCCTTCAAACAGAGCCTAAATCATGGACAAAGTTAAGTTAATGCTTCTTTGGGTTTCTGGTGGTAGAACTATAAAAAAAATGATAGTAGATAAATAGAACTTAAACCTAAGATAAATTTTAGTACATAAATAAAGCTGAAAGACCTTTTTTTAACCAGCGGCATACAATTTGCCTCCTCTGTTAATTAAGAAGAGAGTAGAGTTTTACAACCCCACCCATAATTTGTTTGGCTCCTTCCACATACCAAGGCTAACACAAAGGCAAAGCACGACCAAAATTGTTGGTGTTGAGCACCCCAATTCCACCATACTCATACATGCGACAAACGGCCTTTCAATTGACCTTGCACTTTGCACGGTAGCCTTATCCAATACAATGAATTCTTTTGATTCAGGTGGTAGAATTGCATCCTAGAACTACCTTTTTCTCCACTAGCAAAAACATGAGCACATTACTAGAAACTGCAATTATTTAACCATTACGGTGCATTATGTGACTTATGCAAGATTTAAAATAACAGAGTATACGACATCCAAATCAGTTACAATGACACTAAATCGTGCTTTAGCGATCCTACATTAGCCAATTCTGCATGGATCAAACCTGGCCATATAGACTTGGCTGACAAAACATGGCGCAACCCCACTCTAGAAAGGAATGGCACGACACGACCAATATCGGCCCTTTTATAGAAGGGTTGTGCCATCCGGCCTGAAAACTTGGCTTGCAGAATTAGCACAACACGGCATGGCTGCAAGCCGGCCCACGCTAGAAAAGTCAAAATAGCCCTAAGAAGGCCAAAACAACATGTTCATAGAAGCTCAAACAACCCCAAAAAGGCCCCACGGTAAAAAGGACCATGTCGTACCTAGCCTTAAGGCCTGGCCTTGGGGATCGGCCTTCTTCCATGGCAGACTGACTGTCGGCCCAGACCTTTTAATCGTCTACTTGGCTGAAAATCCATGCTCGCGGGCCGACCCGCGAGGCACGAGCCATATGGCCAGCTTTAACATGGAGGCAGGCAGACCTGGCCAGATGGGCCGACACGGCACGACCCATCGAGGCACGTCTAATACACGGGGCATGTCGTGCGGGCACTCGTGCCACGCTTCCTGGCCCACGCATGGCACAACAAGGAAACATGCCGGCCCTCCGGCACGTTTTAGCCCACTAGGCCGTCTGATCTTGGGCTGTTTTGGGCCTATTTGGGTTCTTTTGGGATGGCTAATATATAAAAAAATCTGAAAAATATTTTAAAAGTAAATGGGTCGTGCCTTACTGGCACTCGTGTTGAAACTCACAGCCCAGGCACAACCCGATTTTAAACGTGCCGGGCCAGGCCCATGGTGCGCCAGACACGCGGGCTATCAGGCCAACACACCAGGACCGGACCATTTGGCAACCTTTTGGAGGCAGGCCACTGCGTGTTTCACTTTGCAACAAGTAACCGTCCGATGGTGCCTCGTGTCTCGATCCCAGCCGCAAAAACCATCTCTTCATCCTTCTCCAAAAGCCTTCGCCTCCGGCTCTCCGCCCCTCCTCTGCTGTCTGCTCTCACCTGCTCAGGCAAAGCCGGCGACTCCCCCCGCTCACACGCGCGCGACGCCTGAATCGACCATGAACTTGGTACTGGGACCAGTCCACATTCCAAGCCTTCCGTCGGCTATAAGTACCCCAGGACACCACCCGCCCGCGCGCATTTCCGGTCTCACACCGGCCAGCAGAGAGGGGTACCGCCGTGCCGTACCAAGGGGAGGGGAGGGGAAGGGAGGAGGAGGCCACCGCGGAGAGGCGCACGGGACTAAGTGGCGACGCTCGACGATCCCATCCTCTCCGGGGAGCTCCTCAATCTGGAGCTGTTCGAGGTGAGTTCCCGAGCTCAGTTGCCTCGCTTACTGGTTCTGGACTGATCGGCGCCGCCGGCTGGCGAATCTCTCCGATTCCTCACTGAATTTGATCGAATTGCGCCTCTGGTTTCGGGATTCGGGTGGCTCAGTGCTTGTTCTCGGATTAATCGTCTGTGTTTGCTTCTGCTGCGTTCTAATCCGTTTCGTGCAATCTCGTTTCAGCGATCAAGCCCTCCCTTGCATTCCCTGAGCAGTCCGAAACTGCCCCACGGGTTCACGGGACAGGAACTCGAGCCTCCAGGTAAAAAATTCCCATTCCATTTCACCAGTTTCTGATGTTATTACCGCGCGTTCTTCCCTTTCCTGTAATGTCTGATCAAATGCGGTCTCTGTGTTTGTGCAAATGCTCCAAAGAGGCAAGAAATTGTGAGCTGGGCGTATCATTGTTTCTGTTTGTGTGCTGAATGTAGCGTATCACTGTGTCCTTAGTTGCCGCGCTACCTTGCTATGATTCAGGGGAGTATTTGTTAAACCTCGTGATGATGTGAGAATTTCACATGTTGTTGCAACTTGTCATTGCTAGCGCATGTCATGGTCTTCCCTCAAACTATCACATCATGACTGGTTGTTTCACAGTGCTTTTTAAAAAAGCAGCATCTTATATGTAAACTATTTCACCCCCCTAAAACCTACTTGTGCTTTTGATTAATCTGTCAGGGAAGACGTCAGTTCGGGCTGTAGATTGTGATTCAACTCTCCTGTTGTTTACAGACCTGCGGATTTTTTCTGAATAGTAGAGGCAAATTTATTGCTTCCTTATGCTTCGGTAGTGGTGGTGGAGCAGTTCTGTAGTTTTTTTCAGTTAGATGCAATAGTTTATTTTGATGCATATGGTGTAATGTTCTAATGCACTTTGCCTTCCGCTCCACATGTCGTGGAAAAAGATTAGTGAGTTAATGTTCAGTTCATCTCTCTGTGTTCTGACTTGGTGCATCTTTGTAATGGTTTTAGATATGGAACCACGAGGAAGACCTCCGAAGCATGTGTGCAACAAGTGCTATAAGAACTTTCCTTCAGGGAGGGCTCTTGGAGGCCACATGTCACTCCACTGGCGCAAAGCGAAGCAGCCAAAGGGAATACCAAGCCCTCCTGCCACTGTTGTCAACTTGAATGTGTCGCTGCTGAGTCCAAGTGATGAGGAGACTTTGCTGCGGTTCTCAGGAACACAATGCCAGCTGTGCTCAAAGGTGTTCTCTGCCTGCGATTCTCTGAGGACGCACATGAGAGAGCACAGGGAGAAGAACGTCTTGAGTAAGCCCGTCGAAGAAGCAGCTGGGCTGATGGAAGCTCGGGCCATTGCTGGTGGTGGCTGCAATGTCCTGTTATCCCCTGTGAAGCGCAAGCGGTCAAAGAGGGGGGCACCACCGCTCATGTTTAATGAGATGGATGCTGCAGCCTCTCTCCTGCTGCTTTCAGAGCATTCTAGCAAGATTTCAGCTGATGAAGATTGCTATACAGAAGTTATGGACAGTTTGCCCCCCAATGTGTCGAAGGATGTGAAGCCGAATGCTTTTGATCATCAACTGGTTCGATCTGCTGAGTTCAAGAAGCCGAAAGGTTGCAAGTGTTCAGCTTATGATATTTGCTATGGGCAATGTGTTAAGGACAACAACTTGATCCCCAATGTTGCCAAGGAAAAAACTTCGATCCCTAATATTGCCAAGAATTCAGCTTGTGAGGATTGCTTTGGACAATGTGAGAAGTACAGCAGCTTGATCCCCAATGTTGACAAGAAGGAAAGAAGTTTGATCGCCAATGTTCCTGAGAAGGACAACTCTTTGATCTCCATTGTTCTTGAGGAGGTAGAGCTGAATGTGCTTGATCATGTGCTGGCTGGAGATGCTGAGCTTAGGAAGAAGCAAAGAACTGACAATTCAGTTGAGATGAAGTGTGCTGATCTTTCAGCTGCAGTGAAGGTCAAGAGGCACCAGTGTAATGCCTGTGGGAAGTCATTTGGGTCAGGGTCAGCATTGGGAGGCCACATGAGGTGGCACCTTCCTAGATCCAATGATCGCCGTCATGGGTTTGCCGAAAGCCCTGATTCTGTTGTGATGAAAGAGCAGAAGCAGAAGCTTGAATTGGACACCAAGTTTCTTGATCTCCGACTTCCAGGTCTCACTGACATCACTATTTTCTCGGGCTTGAAATCTGAACCTGAGCCGTGGCGTGTTGCAAGCAGCGTTCACTGAGCCAATGCCGATACACACTGTTGTCTGAACTGCTACAGTCACTTCACTTTTGTGTATAGTCAATCAGCCTGATAGCAAAACAACCAATTTGTCCATTTGTAAATAGTCACAAGCTTTGCACTGATCCTTCTCTTTACCAGCAAATTTTCGTGGCAGTAAAGGCCAACGATCGTATGCAGTTGCTTGGTTGGTGCAAAGTACAGCGCCTTTGCTCAGTTGAATGCACAAGCATGAGATTGTGTCATTCTAGGACTAACTAATGATCTGGAATTGCCTAAATATCGTATACTTTCTCCTTGCACACATTTGTTTCTGTAAATGTTCATATCTTGAAATGGTTCTGCAATAAAAGAGAAGCTGGTCAGAATTTTTCCAATTTGTTACTGTATTTGTTTGTTCTGTTGGTTTTTGGATGTGGTAGCAAGAAATAAATAATCACTGCTCTCATTCTTGCTGTCGTGGCACTGTCAATGGCATGCGCGTTATGGCATTGTTTTTTGTGTTCAACTGGTTTCTTGTGAATGAGGCATTCTGCTATGCTCCCTGGACTAAAAATCTGGATTTGCGGTCGTCTATGCCAAGTTTGCATTTCCTTGATGTGGTTTGCTGCAGTTTCTCATATCTTCCACATTTTGGTGGTTTCTTGCTGAAACTCTGCCTGTGTGCAGCTGATGGTAAGTGCAGTGATTCTGCTGTCCCCAATTTGGTTCAGGTCGTGGACTGCACGGTGAATGCAGGCCTGATGTTCCAGTCCCAGATAGATTAACTGTATTTGAATATTTTCAAACACAGAGATCTTCCGCGATGGATTTGTCAAGGCACACAGATCCATTTCTTCCTTCGGAGGAGTGTAGAGTGTGCTGCGGCATGTGTGACTTGGGATCCATTTCATGTTTTTCTAACATTCTAGTGTGTCAAGCTTAATGCACTAGCCAACACAACCAAAATCCGAACTAATTACGATTGCAAGGGCTAGATAATCCGCATATACACTTCAACACCCCCTCTCATGTGTGATGCGGAGAGTTGATATATAAATAGGCTTAGATGTATGGCTCAAGAGGCCTATCCGTGGACACAGAGAGGGCAACCACAAATTTTGGACCAATGCAATCAAAAGTCCGAACTAATGAAAAAGGCTAGGCAGTCCATATATACACTTCAACAGAGTGCTTGAGTGCAGTGATGGTGCGTCTATCCTTTATTTGGTCATATTAGCTACATAGACGGTAACACAGTTGTGTGTTTTGGAAATATGAGCAAATTACTACGAGATTTAATCCGAATAAACAGAAGATAAATCATGACCACAGCAGCATAGATTAAACTAATCATGCGAACTAGCATAGCAGATGAGCATATCACATCTAGGGCACATACTAGAAACATGAATTCTACCACGATCTTGAACAGGAAGGATAGAATCACATATGGTGCAGCAGGTGTAGCACCGCCGGCGTTGACGTTGTCACCCATGTCGTCGAGGATGAGGTTGCCGAGGTCGGGGAAGAAGTCGTCGTTCGCGAAGTCGTCGCTGCCAGCAGTCGCGCGAGTGCGCTCCCCAAAAACCTGATCGCCCCTCTCCCGTACAGGATCACGAGAGGCGGGGTTCCGGAGGCCTGCTGTCCCTTCTCGCGGTGCACGCCGGAAGGAGGGATGGAGAAGACTTGCTTGGCGGCGCAATGATCTGGAACGGTGGTGAGAAACCATACGAAGCGGCGGCGGCTAGGGTAGACGTCTGCCTGACTATATAGCGCGGGCCGGGTAGGTCGTGGGAGTAAACCCCACATCCGAGTCGTCACGATTCAAAAGAATCGGAAACGGTTCAGTAATTAACACGTCCGTTAATTATTAATTAATGACTCATTAATTTTTCCCGAGCAGCAAAAATATAGACAACGTGCATAGCTCTGTCCTCGGCTCGGCTCAATCCCGCAACCCGCAACCCGCGACGCGTCGTGACGAGGCGTGGCGTGGCGTGGCGTGGCGAGGCGAGCGAGGAGGAGGAGCGCGCGTGTAGGTCTCCTCTTCTCATGCTCATACAAGTGGTAGGAGAGCTCACCTTATAAAGAGGTGCAACTCTCTCTCAACTTATGAGGTGGGACTAAACTTTAGCCTCACTCACTCCATTCACATGTGTGCATGAATGGGCCAAGAGAATTTCAGAATTTTAGTTGGGCTTTGGGCCAAAAGCCCACTAGCAAATTCCAACAATCCCCCACAAAGTCTCATTGGCACATTTCACCATTTGTTTCCAACACATTGTTTATATACCGGTGCTTAGTGGAGACTGTGAAGTTGAACTTCCACTTAGAGATTTATGCTACACTAGATCACAACTTGAATAGTGGACTATGCCTTGAACTAAAAGTTTTCTGCGAGACTAGTTTCGCACAAATTCTTAACCGATACTGGGCTACCGCAAGGCTTCCCCGCGGGTGGAGCGTATACGTCATACTCCAGGGCCTTTTCATGAATTTATTAGAGAACACCCAATTCTCACAGACTGCGATGTTAACAGTCAAATTCATATAGGTGCGTTCCTCAGAAGATGTTCTGCAGGACAACATCTCTGCTTACCCGAATAAGCCGCTTGGAACACATTAAGATAAGTATCAACCTGCCATGCAGATCAGGAGAGTATTGCATCTTCACAGAGTGGGATAGGTAATATAGGGATACTCTCCTCCCAGCTGACCAACAGCTTGTCTCCCACTTCTACTTCACGGGATCTCCGATCACATAGAGTGGGTTACCACTATGGACAACTCATGCGGTGGGTCTCAAACCCATCTCCATCGATGCATTATCTATCACATTACGTGATAGACCCTTTGTGAAGGGATCTGCCAAGTTTTTCGACGTTTGGATATAATCCAACGTAATAACTCCGGAGTTCCTCAATTTTCTGACAGATTTTAGTCTCCTCTTCACATGCCTTGAGGACTTCATATTGTCCTTAGAACTGTTTATCTTGACGATCACAGTTTGATTATCACAGTTCATCAGGATAGGGGGTATTGGTTTTTCAACCATAGGTAAGTCCATCAAGAGTTCACGAAGCCACTCTGCTTCAACAGTGGCAGTGTCTAATGCTGTGAGTTCTGCTTCCATAGTTGACCTTGTTAAGATGGTCTGCTTGCAAGACTTCCAGGAAACAGCGCCACCACCAAGTGTAAAAACGTAACCACTTGTGGCCTTAATCTCATCAGCATCAGATATCCAGTTCGAGTCACTATAACCCTCCAGTACCCTTGGATACCCGGTGTAGTGAATCCCGTAGCTCGCAGTGCCTTTCAAGTAGCGCATAACTCTCTCAAGTGCACACCAATGATCATCTCCCGGTTTTGACACAAACCGACTCAGCTTGCTAACAGCAAACGAGATGTCAGGCCTCGTGGCACTCGCCAAATACATAAGCGAGCCAATAATCTGAGAATACCTCAGTTGATCTCTAGCAATCCGTCGATTCTTTCGAAGCAACACACTAGCATCATATGGAGTTGGAGAAGGTGTGCAGTCGCTATACCCAAAACGACTCAAGACCTTTTCCACATAGTGAGACTGAAGCAGTGTGATCCCACCATTCTCATCTCTCAATAGCTTGATGTTTAAGATAACATCAGCTACTCCTAGATCCTTCATCTCAAAACAGCGAGATAAGAAATCCTTAACCTCCATGATTAAATCAAGTTTGGTTCCAAAGATCAATATGTCGTCGACATACAGACAAAGAATAACTCCTTCGCCCCCACCATGGCGATAGTACACACACTTGTCACCATCATTTACTACAAAACCGGCAGCAGTTAATGTTCTTTCGAACTTCTCATGCCACTCCTTAGGAGCTTGTCTAAGGCCATATAAAGACTTTAATAACTTGCACACCTTTCCTTATTGACCAGGTATTACAAAACCATCTGGCTGATCCATGTAAATTTCCTCCTTCAACTCTCCATTGAGGAAAGCCGTCTTAACGTCCATTTGATGAACGAGAAGACCATGTGAGGCAGCCAGTGATAGTAGCACCCGAATTGTGGTCAGTCTAGCCACGGGTGAGTAAGTATCAAAGAAGTCTTCACCTTCTTTCTGGGTATAACCCTTAGCCACAAGCCGTGCCTTGTACTTTTCAATCGTACCATCAGGTCTAAGCTTCTTCTTGAACACCCACTTACATCCTACAGATTTGCACCCATAAGGACGGTCAGTGATCTCCCAGGTACCGTTAGCTAAGATGGAATCCATCTCGCTACGTACAGCTTTCTTCCAGTAGTCAGCATCAGGGGATGCATAGGCTTCTGAAATAGTTCTGGGTGTGTCATCCACGAGGTACACAATGAAATCATCACCAAAAGACTTTGCAGTCCTCTGTCTCTTACTCCTCACAGGAGTTCCATTGTCAACCTCAACAGGATTCTCAACGTGTTCCATCGCAATGGTGGGTTCAGGAATTACTGTGAATTCCTCACTAGATGGAGTAGGTATCTCCTGATTTGATGAACTCGACATATCCTTCATAGGAAATATGTCCTCAAAGAAAGTTGCATCATTTGATTCCATAATCGTACCAACATGCATGTCGGATACCTCAGATTTTATTATCAAAAATCTATAGCCGATGCTATGAAAAGCATAGCCCAGAAGAACACAATCCACGGTTTTTGGTCCAAGCTTGCGCTTCTTGGGAATTGGTATATTGACTTTCGCCAAACAACCCCAAGTACGTAGGTAGGAGAGTTTCAACCTTTTCCTTTCCCATTCCTCAAATGGAATCATGGTCTTATGCTTTGTGGGAACTCGGTTTAGGACATGACACACAGTCATTAGCGCCTCCCCCACCATTCCTTGGATAGACCCGAAGTGTCTAACATGGTGTTAACCATATCAGTTAGAGTTCGGTTCTTTCTTTCGGCTACCCCATTTGACTGAGGTGAGTAGGGAGGCGTCCTCTCATGGATTATACCATGTTCCGTACAAAACAGATCAAATTCATTGGAAAAATACTCTCCACCACGATCGGACCTAAGCCGTTTAATTTTTCGATCAAGTTGGTTCTCTGCCTCAGCTTTATAGTTTTTGAAGAAAGTTAAAGCCTCATCTTTTGATTTCAGAAGATACACATAACAATATCTAGTGGAGTCATCAATCAACGTCATGAAGTATCTCTTTCCACCTTTTGTCAACACGCCATTCATCTCACAAAGATCAGAATGTATAAGCTCTAGTGGCGCCAAGTCTCTTGCCTCTGCAGTCTTATGGGACTTGCGAGGTTGCTTAGCTTGCACACATACTTGGCACTTAGAGCCTTTGACAGCAGAGATTTTTGGAATTAAATTCAGATTGGCTAGCCGCGTCATGCAACCAAAGTTAATGTGACAAAGTCGTGAATGCCAAATATCAGACTCATTGTTGTGGCAAACATTATTAATAACTTTAGTGCAAATATCTGACAAAGATAGGCGGAACAAGCCTCCGCACTCATAGCCTTTTCCAACAAATTGTCCGCATTTGGAAATTACAACTTTATTGGACTCAAAAACCAACTTAAAACCATCTCGACATAAACGGGAACCGCTAACGAGATTTTTATTGATGGACGGCACATGATGAACGTTCTTCAGACGCACGGTCTTCCCCGAAGTAAACTTCAGATCGACCGTACCAACACCTCGAACGATGGCATGTGACCCGTTCCCCATCAGCACGGGAGAAGTCCCTGTGGCCTAGTAAGAAGAAAACATGGAGGCGTCAGCACAAACATGTACATTGGCACCGGTGTCAATTAACCAATCAGGGGATTGAAATACTGAAAGGATGGTAGGAAAAATACCGTACCCTGATTCCTTCATATCAGTATCACCGATGACAACATTAGCAGACTTGCCGCCCTTCTCATGTTCGCGCTCCTCAAAGCGGTTAGGACACTTCGGAGCCCAGTGATTAGGATCACCGCAGACATGGCAAGGTCCCTTCGCCTTCTTATGAGAATTCTTCTTGAAGTTGGTAGAATGTGATGGCTTGTTCTTTGTATCAAACTTGCCTTTGCCCTGAGTTTTGTTCTTGTTGTTTTTGAACTTGTTGGGCTGGAAGTTCTTCTTCTATACCATGTGGGCACTAGAAGCTCCCTCAGCAACTCGAGCACGTGTGTCTTTTGCTCTCGCCTTCTCTTCAACATCAAGAGTACCAATGAGATCCGCAACGGAAAACTCCTGTCTCTTGTGTTTCAGGGAAGTAGCAAAATTGTTCCACGAAGGTGGAAGCTTGGCAATAATGCCTCCGGCAACAAATTTGTCCGGCAACACACACTTGAAGTGCTCAAGTTCTTTTGCGAGCGACTGTATCTCATGAGCCTGCTGTACAACAGAGCGCTCATCAGTCATCTTGAAGTCATAGAATTGCTCCATGACGTACAACTCGCTACCGGCGTCCGAGGCACCAAACTTGGCCTCGAGCGCAGCCCACATGTCCTTGCCGTTGTCAAACGACATATACGAATCCACAATGGAATCATCAAGAACACCCAGAAGAGCGCCTTTAAAGAGAGTATCGATCTTATCAAAAGCTTCCAGCTGTGCTGGATTAAGATCGCCCTTAGGCTTGCCCTTAATGGCGTTATAGCAGCCCATGGTCTGAAACTAGTAGACTGCTCTCGTGCGCCACCTCTTATATTGCGCCCCCTTAAAGGCAGGCGGCTTCAGATGCGCAGCAAAATCACTCGGAGTAAATTGCCTATAATCAGGTTTTTGGATTTTTGAAAATATGAGCAAATTACTACGAGATTTAATCCGAATAAACAGAAGATAAATCATGACCACAGCATAGATTAAACTAATCATGCGAACTAGCATAGCAGATGAGCATATCACATCTAGGGCACATACTAGAAACATGAATTCTACCACGATCTCGAACAGGAAGGATAGAATCACATACGGTGCAGCAGGTGTAGCACCGCCGGCGTTGACGTTGTCACCCATGTCGTCGAGGATGAGGTTGCCGAGGTCGGGGAAGAAGTCGTCGTTCGCGAAGTCGTCGCTGCCAGCAGTCGCGCGAGTGCGCTCCCCAAAAATCTGATCGCCCCTCTCCCGTACAGTATCACGAGAGGCGGGGTTCCGGAGGCCTGCTGTCCCTTCTCGCGGTGCACGCCGGAAGGAGGGATGGAGAAGACTTGTTTGGCGGCGCAATGATCTGGAACGGTGGTGAGAAATCATACGAAGCGGCGGCGGCTAGGGTAGACGTCTGCCTGACTATATAGCGCGGGCCGGGTAGGTCGTGGGAGTAAACCCCACGTCCGTGTCGTCACGATCCAAAAGAATCGGAAACGATTCAGTAATTAACACGTCCGTTAATTATTAATTAATGACTCATTAATTTTTCCCGAGCAGCAAAAATATAGACAACGTGCATAGCTCTGTCCTCGGCTCGGCTCAATCCCGCAACCCGCGGCGCGTCGTGACGTGGCGAGGCGAGCGAGGAGGAGGAGCGCACGTGTAGGTCTCCTCTTCTCATGCTCATACAAGTGGTAGGAGAGCTCACCTTATAAAGAGGTGCAACTCTCTCTCAACTTATGAGGTGGGACTAAACTTTAGCCTCACTCACTCCACTCACATGTGTGCATGAATGGGCCAAGAGAATTTCAGAATTTTAGTTGGGCTTTGGGCCAAAAGCCCACTAGCAAATTCCAACAGTGTGTGCCTCCCTTCTCTGTCACTTCTCTAAGTGCGACCCAGTTTAGTTAGTTTTACCCAGCTTGATAGTTCATTCTTTCCGTAGAAAAACTTTATTGGACTATTAATCCATAAATGGGCTTAAACAAGACCTGTTTTACATCGCTACCGACAACCTTCATCTGCATGTGTCCCATAAAAAATGGTTAACATGTGCACATGACTCTCCTAATAATGAGTTCTACAGCATTGCTTCTAAGGTACCGCGGTCCGATTGAACTGTAGTCTCTCTACCTCCATCCTGTTAGTAAGAAGTGCAGTTTACACTTAGAAACACAAAGTTACCTAAAAAATTGGTATTTAGGCTACAGATCAAATGAGGAACACACAAAAACTGCTGCTCCCTTCGACCCTGAAAACATGCACTTAATTCCCTTCTCTCTTTTCTAAAAAAAAACTACTACCCCTTCTTGGTCTTCGCTGATAGAGCGAACCTATGTCGCTCCAATTTCACAAGATCGACTGACGTAGCTACACCTGGCGCTCCTTGCATGTGGAGGATGCTCCTGCTGGCCCATCGCTGATCAAGCGACAAGCCCAAACCGAAGGCATCACTAACGAATTCATGCTCATCGCATTATTGCTCACGTTGGAACAACCATACCCCCACTGACCAGTGCTCCCATCACAAGATTAGACTCTACAGTAATGCTTCCAATAATGTAACAACACCTCGGGCAGCGCCATCACACACGGTTTTCACCGGGAGATAAGATCCTGAGTTGGGAGAGGTGTCAGATCCCGTCCGAAGAACCAATGTTTTATGCCGGTGACGACGTCCCAGACACACCATCACCAGACCGGAACTAGCACCAACGTTGCACCACAAAGCATTGGTCGGAGCACCACCAATGGTGCCCGGCCAGGAATAAGGCCGGACTGGCACCACCGCAGGCCGCCATCCCAACAGGAGCAACCACACATCTCCACTGCAAACCAATCACCGACCAAGCACTTGCCTGCCAGAGCAGCATATCTGACCGTAAAATCGCCCGCCAGAGCAGCAAATCTGACCATAGAACCGCCTGCCATGACAAGCCCCTCGAGTCGCAACCCAAAGGTCGCCCACTAGCTACCTGGGAAAAACGCACTAGGGAAGCCTCCCACGTGTTGGGATGCAGGCCTTTCGAAAAATTCAGATCGAGAAATGGGCTCGGCTGCTATGACACTAGTAGCCTCCATGCGTCGGCTGCACACCGGCTAATGAAGCCCGACGCCACCAACTCAGATCTGACCGTTGGCACCTTGATTGGGCCTGATCAAGGCGAAACAATGTGCAGCCGTGTCGCCGCCCACATCCATGCGAGGGGGTAAGAACCCGCCACTGTCTATTCAGCGTGGGCTTTGCATGGTTGTGGGACGGGAGGAGAGGTGGTGAAGGGAGGTTGTTGACGGCTAGGGTTTCGCACCTTGTTTATCCATCAATCCTTATTTGTTTCCATCGAATAAAAAATTGAAGACGGTACATCACGGTGTAACACCAATCACCATGACTTTAAAATCATCAGGCAGTGAAAACCCCCGACTCCTCCCTCTAATCGCCATGGATTCCCTCTCCGGCGGCGGCGGCGGCGAACGACTCCCAGTTAGGGATGACCGCTCCGGCCGCAGCGCCGCTTCGCCTCCGCCTCTGACTCTTCCGCTTCCGCATGACGACCTTCTCCTGGAGATCCTCCTGCGGCTACCGCCTGAGCCAATCTACCTCCTCCGCGCCTCCCTCGTCTCCAAGCAGTGGCGCCGCCTCGTCCTCGACACCCGGTTCCTCCGCCGCTTCCGCGCCTTCCACGGGGCGCCTCCCGTGCTCGGCTTCCTCAACAACCAGCAGGGGCCTCCCCTCTTCGTCCCCACCTCCGACGCCTTCGCTGTCCCATCCCCCACCATGTCCCAGGACTCCTGGTGGGCCTTAGACTGCCGCCACGGCCGCGCCCTCCTCCAAAAAAACAGCTCCGGGAGACTCCTGGTCTGGCACCTCATGTCCGGCGAACAGCGCTGCTTGCCTCGGCCGCCGCCGGCGCTCGATGGCTACAATTGCGGACCCTGCTTCAACGCCACGGTTCTCCGCGCGGCCGGGAACGATGACCGCCTCGACTGCTGCTCCTGCCCATTCCTCGTGGCCGTGGCGTTCAGCCACGGCGGCCGTGCTGACCTGACCTCCGCCTGCGTCTACTCGTCTGAGACCGGCGTATGGGGCGATGTCATCTCCATCGCCACGCCAGAAGAAGTTCAACTGTACCCCACGGCTGTGGTCGGAAACACGCTCTATTTGCAGATGAACGGCGGTTGCATCCTTGAATTTGATTTGGACGAATATAAGTTGCATGTAAGTGAGGTGCCAAACGATATGTTTTGCTACTATGAAGGCCTGATTGCACTCATGCCGGCCGAGGATGGAGGCCTTGGCTTTGCAGCAGTTGACGATCTCAGTCTCCATCTCTTCTCAAGGGTGGCTACCACCGACGGCACGCTAGCCTGGACGCTTCGCAGGGCCATTGATCTGAGCAAGTTTCTTGCGCCGGATGTGGTGGTGAGGCGTAAGACTTTTCCTCCAGTGGAGGTAATTGGCTTCGCTGAAGATGCTGATGTGATTTTCATTTATGTGGATGATTGCGTCTATATGCTCCATCTCAAGTCTATGCAGTTTGATGAGGTGTCCGAGAAAGGAAACTATAGCAGCATTTTTCCGTACACGAGTTTCTACACCGCCGCACAACCATGTCTTTTATCCTCTAGGGATGATAAAGTGTAGTTGTATGAGTAGATGTCATGTGAACATTATATTCATATATAGGCTGCATAATTTACTTTGCCTGCTGAACGAAGACTCATCTTATGCTCTTCTGGGTGTCGCAAAGTTCAGGTCTGAAACTTTGAACCATGTTGCCTGAAGCAATAGAATGAACATTGCAATTTGTATCAAGTGTGCGAACCATAGTTCATTGCAGACGATAAGTCTCGTTAACTCACTTCCTATCCAGATATGAACATTTATACTGTGCACTCAAGTTCTTGTATCACACATCCTTCTGGATGCTTCTAATTCCCAAACAGTGTGCTCATTTATGCTTTTTTTGGTATATTTTGCTTGCCAATTTGCAACCAAGTAATTTGCCAAACAGTGAAACATCTAGGTCTGTCTCCTGTTGTTCTTTACCGGTGTTTCAGATATCTATATCATCGTCCGGACCTAGATTACACCATGTGCTTGTATCACAAGTAATTGTGAAGGAATATCATTGTCCTCTGCATATCGTCCCACCTATAGTGTGAAACCTAAGGCAGCCTTATCACAAACCAAACATTCCCATAGCTTTTAACGCATGGGCACAACTACATCATGACTAGGGGACATATGCCCCCCTCCCCCCAACCCTACACAAAATACTGAACAGGAAAACTTGTTGGAGTAGACCTAGGAAGATATAGCTACTAGTGAACAATTTGTATTTGTATTATTGTGAACCAATTGGATCATTTATTAGGGTGAACAAATTTTTTACACCGTGGCACAACCATGTCTATTATCCTCTATGAATGATAAAGTGTAGCTTTATGAGTAGATGTCATGTGAACACTATATTCACATATAAGCTGCACAATTTACTTTGCCTGCTGAATGAAAACTCATTTTATGCTCTTTTGGATGTTACAAAGTTCAGGTCTGAAACTTTGAACCATGTTTGCCCGAAGGAATAGAATGAACATTGCAAATTGTATATGCCTTCAACACGTTTTCAAGTGTACGAACCATAGTTCATTGCAGACGATAAGTCTCGTTAACTCACTTCCTATCCAGATATGAACATTCATACTGTGCACTCAAGTTTTGTATCATACATCCTGCTGGATGCTTCTAATTCCCAAACAGTGTGCTCATTTATGCTATTTTTGTAATATTTTGTTTGCTAATTTGCAACCAAGTAATTCTTGGGTGCTAGGAAATAGCCACCATGCAAGTGAAACATCTAGGTGTATTTTGTTGTTCTTCTTTACCGGTGTTTCAGATATCTATATCATCGTCCAGACCTAGCACTAGTAGAAAACGGGCCTATTGTCCCGGTTCGTAAGGGCCTTTTGTCCCAGTTCCAGAACCGGGACTAAAGGGTCGTTACTAATGTCGTGACCCTTTAGTCCCGTTTCTAACCAGAACCGGGACAGATGGGCCTCCACGTGGCCTGCGTGGTGAGCCCAGGCAGGAGGGCCTTTGGTCCCGGTTGGTGGCACCAACCGGGACCAATAGGCCTCCACGCGTCAGCATTTCTGTGGCTGGGGTTTTTTTTTGAAGGGGGCTTGTTTAGGGGTTTTGGGGTTAATTTAGTTTGTTATTAGCTAGCTAATAAAGAGAAGTGTCCTCTCTTATATCTCCGTGCTTGGTTTATACCAACACTATGCTATGCCTAAACATGGTTTAGATTGAAGTGAAGGCAACATATGTGGTGCATGTCCAAAGTAATACTAATTAATCCTAACTTGATCAAGTTTGGATTAGTACTACTTTCGACATGCACCACATGCATGTTGCCTTCACTTCAATCTAATCCATGTTCATTTCACCCACTGATATATATATATATATATATATATATATATATATATATATATATAATAACTCTTCATGCTCACATCATGCATCATCATAATAATAAATCCTACTAATCATCATGACAGAACTTCTACTCGTTATTATAATAACAAGTCATACGATCATCATCCTCATAGTCATCGAACACAACCCTACTTAATTGTTCTTAGCACATGATCATCAGTATTAGGTAGGACCTAAATACCCTTTTTAAGGTAAAATAGCATAAAACAGTATAGACCCTGACTCTCCATTATGGACAATGGAGATCATCCTGTCTCCAATTCTTGCGCCCCGCTTCCTTTTGCGTCCAAGAACCTCTTTACGAGTGTCCATACATTTTTTCCATTCTCTGATTTGCATGTCTCCACTTCTTTTAAAAATCCGGTATGGACAGTTGAGATTCGTAGGATGACCTGAATATATGTTCAAAATATCAAGGCGACCATGCTCATACATCAGATGGGGCACACAATCCTCTGGGATTATCTGTTGAAAAACATAGTAATAACTTCATAGTTAGCAATGAAGTACTAGTTTTATATAGAAGTATGCAAAAGATGCACGTATGTCGTAATAGTAAAAAATCTTATCAGGGTATCTCCATAGTAGTTACCGTAGTTCAACACGTGCACTAGTGGCACGTATTGACCATAATATTGAGGAGTTCGATTGTAGATATTGTAATTCTCAAGATCATTACAAAATCCAACTAGATGAGTTTTCTCCTTGTAAGTTAACCCAGAGCCATCGGTGTAGTAAGTTCTATCTATCATCTTCTGCACATTCTTTGATACTTCAAAATAAGCTGTCAATGGAAATAAGCTGTCAACTATTTTGAAATGAACAATATAAATTAGTTAATAATTAACTATGTTTGAGAAACTCACATAGCGATAGAACTGGAGGCGTATCAACAAGGACCCAAATGTCCATATTGTCTTGCTCGATTTCAGGATCACCAAGATCCATGGTGACAAGCGTACCCTCATCAAAACCATATAATTTGCAAAATGCTTCCCAATTTTTGCAACCAAAATGGGTTACGCTCTCAGCATTATACAACTTTACTTCAAAATCCACATCATGATGGGTCCTTAGGTGAATTTTCTCCGTTTCAAAATTTTTATAGTCTTCAAAATCCATCCTCTCCAAGACATAGCGTCTTGCATGGCATGGGATAAACTATACTCGAATTGTAAAAGATGAAAATTACACGTTGAAATAGTTGAAGTCATGCTTAATTATGAAAAAAAAACACTTGTCGTCGCTGCGTACCGTTTCAACTTCGAAGGTCTCCTCGAGCTTAATGCTGAAGCGCCGATCATCGTCCAGGTGAGGCCTGTCGCACAGACCTCGATCGTCGTGGCACCAGTCGCACTCCCCCGGGAGACTTCCGTCGTCCGATGATGACATTTCCTATATGTTCATAATTCAAAGATTAAACATGTATAATTAAATATATATATGTACTACAAAAACTAAATTAGATCATTATTATTCAACTAATCATATGCATATGCCTTGCATAGTGCTCTCTAATTTGAGCATTCAATAAGAAAAATCAAATCGCAAAATAAAGTAGTATTCAAATTAGGATGCATTCAATTATAAGAAAAACTACATCATCTCCATCTGTCCATACATCGAATATTATCACTAATACACGTCGAATACTATCATACATATCGCCAGTACAGCTAGAACCGTAGCGCCCGACGGGTATCGGCGCGGGCGGTGGACACCCAAAGGGAAGGAACCATCACATGATCATAGCTCCAGTGAGATCCCTGAAGAACCTGCCAGGTATTCTCGAACCTGCCCTCCAACGCAACCATGTAGCGACGGACGTGCTGGTCCTCTTCGCTGACACGGTGACGTACCACCTCCGCGGTGTCCGGAAGCCTCGGCACCGTCACTGGCCCACGCGACCGCCACCAAACAAGGATCGGGTCAACGATGGGCTGGCTCCTCACCAAGCTACGCCCCCGGAAGGTAGTGCCTCCCAGTACCACCCCGGCGGAGCCCAGTCCCGGACATGTCCCACCTAGTCAAGCAGGTGTCGTCCTCCGCCAACTCGACGACGAGGATGCGGGATAGGCATCGTCCACGTCGATGTGGGAATAATTGCTTTAACTAAAAAAATAAACTAGTTCTATTAATTTTCTTGCTAAAAATAAACTACTACTATAGTAAAATAAACCAGTTTTATTAAATCAACTAGTTCAACTACTAAGCACTTACTATAAATAGAATAATGTAGTACTACAAATCAACCAGTCTTATTTTCCTTTTTTCTTTCCTTTTTTTTTCTTCTAAATATGAACATATACATAAATGACTTTGATCATACATAATTTTCAGATTCCTACACAATATGAACATATACGTAAATTGACAAAGAAAATTCTATGAACAAAAAAAATCATAAAAATTTTATGAACAAAATTACAACAGAAAAAAATCATAAAAATTCTATGAACAAAATTACAACAGAAAAAAATCATAAAAAATCTATGAACAAAATTACAACAAAAAAATTCATCAAAATTCTATGAAAAAAATGACATATTCTTTGCATATATATGAACACACAAACTTTTGCATATGCAACAATAATATCACCAAAAAAATGTATGAACAGAAAAAAAAATTCTAACTTTTGCATCTAAACTATACATCTAAATTAACTACAACAACTCAATTAACTATACATCTAAATTACGCATCTAATTTAACTACAACATCTCAATTAACTATACATCCTAAATTACGCATCTAAATTAACTACACATCTAAATTAGGAAATTACGCAACGGGCCGGGGCGGCGATCGACGAGGAGGCCGGCAGGACACGGGGGCGACGATGACGGGCGCGGCGACGGCGACGGTGAGAGGCGCGGAGACAGCGACGGTGAGGGGGCGCGGCGCGACGGGCGATGAGGAGGCAGGGGCGGCGACGGCGACGGTGAGGGGCACGGCGTCGGCGGCGAGGAGGCAGGGGGGCACGGGGTGGCGACGGCGTCTGGGCCGCGCGGGACAGCGTCGGAGGCAGGGGCGACGGCGAGGCGCAGATCGAGGGGCAGCCTGGCGGTGTCGTCGAGCGGGGAAGCCGAACTGAATGAAAAATTTCACAAGTGCTACTTATATAGACGAAGCATTGGTTCCGGTTCGTGAAAGAAACCGGGACCAATGCCCCCTTTAGTCCCGGTTGGTGCCACCAACCGGGACCAAAGGCCACTTTTCGGCAGCCCAAAGGGCGGGAAGCGGCGGCCTTTGGTCCCGGTTGGTGGCACCAACCGGGACTAAAGGGGGCATTGGTCCCGGTTGGTGCCACGAACCGGGACCAATTCCCCCCTTTAGTCCCGGTTGGTCCCACCAACCGGGACCAATGGCCTTGCACTGGCGCGGTGGTGGGAGTTTAGTCCCACCTCGCTAGTTGAGAGTGGCCAGCACCTGTTTATAAGCTCCACTGTCTCTTCCCTCTCGAACTTCTCTGAAATGCAGGCTTATGGGCCTAATTGGACACTGCAATGCCTGTGGGCCTACTGGGCCTAAATCCTGGCCCATGGTTGGGTTTCTAGTCGTATTCAGGCCGTGCTTGCCCAGTAGGTGGCATTTTTTTTCTTTTTTTCTATTTATTTTTTCGTTTCTACTTAAAACTAAATACTTATAGTTTTTTAGTGATTTCTTTTTTCTTTTAGGTCACAAAAATTATAAACTTTCTGTTACTGCCATTAGCTTTAAAATCTGAATAGTTTAAATTTGAATTTTTAAAATTTGTGTGAATCACTAGTTTATGAATCACTAGTTTACTAAATTTGTGTGAAAACACTTTGTGTATTATGTTTACTATGTACAATCTTTCTGCACAGAGATATCAAAAATTATAAACTTTCTCTTAATGCCATTAGTTTTCAAATTAGAATAGTTAAAATTTGAATTCTTTGAAATTTGTGTGAATCTCAAGTTTGAGATTAACTTTACTAGTGCCATTAGTTTTCAAATTAGAATAGTTAAAATTTGAATTCTTTGAAATTTGTGTGAATCTCAAGTTTGTGATTAACTTTACTAGTGCCATTAGTTTTTCATTTCTACTTAGAACTAAATACTTATAGTTTTTTAGTGATTTCTTTTTTCTTTTAGGTCACAAAAATTATAAACTTTCTGTTAGTGCCATTAGCTTTAAAATTTGAATAGTTTAAATTTGAATTTTTTAAAATTTGTGTGAATCACTAGTTTATGAATCACTAGTTACTAAATTTGTGTGAAAATACTTTGTGTATTATATTTACTATGTATAATCTTTCTGCACAGAGATACCAAAAATTATAAACTCTCTGTTAGCGCCATTAGTTTTCAAATTAGAATAGTTAAAATTTGAATTCTTTGAAATTTGTGTGAATCTCAAGTTTGTGATTAACTTAATAGTGCCATTAGTTTTCAAATTAGAATAGTTAAAATTTGAATTCTTTGAAATTTGTGTGAATCTCAAGTTTGTGATTAACTTTACTAGTGCCATTAGTTTTTCATTTCTACTTAGAACTAAATACTTATAGTTTATTAGTGATTTCTTTTTTCTTTTAGGTCACAAAAATTATAAACTTTCTGTTAGTGCCATTAGCTTTAAAATTTAAATAGTTTAAATTTGAATTTTTTTAAAATTTGTGTGAATCACTAGTTTATGAATCACTAGTTTACTAAATTTGTGTGAAAGCACTTTGTGTATTATATTTACTATGTACAATCTTTCTGCGCAGAGATACCAAAAATTATAAACTTTCTGTTAGTGCCATTAGTTTTCAAATTAGAATATTTAAAATTTGAATTCTTTGAAATTTGTGTGAATCTCAAGTTTGTGATTAACTTTACTAGTGCCATTAGTTTTCAAGAATAGTTAAAATTTGAATTCTTTGAAATTTGTGTGAATCTCAAGTTTGTGATTAAAATTACTAAAAAAATAAACATAGATGCGCCTATAGAGAAAATTCAACCTAAATTCATAATCAATTTCCATGAATTTCAGAGAAATTCATTATGAATTTAGGTCAAATTTCATGTATAGGGGCATCTATTTTCATTTTGGGAGGAGCTCAACAATGCAGAGAGGGACGGGCTTATAAACCAGTGTGGGCGCCCTTTGGTTGGCGAGGTGGGACTAAACTGTGAATCGCAACGAGGAACAGCCATTTAGTCCCGGTTCGAGGCATGAACCGGGACTAAAGGGGGGCCTTTGGTCCCGGTTCAGGCCACCAACTGGGGCCAATGGTGGTGGGCCAGGAGCCAGGCCCATTGGTCCCGGTTCGTCCCGCCAACCGGGACCAAAAGGTCCAGACGAACCGGGACCAATGGCCCATGTGGCCCGGCCGGCCCCCTGGGCTCATGAACCGGGTCCAATGCCCCCATTGGTCCCGGTTCTGGACTGAACCGGGACTAATGGGCTGACCCGGCCTGAACCATTGCCCCCTTTTCTACTAGTGTAGATTACACCATGTGCTTGTATCACAAGTAATTGTGAAGGAATGGGCATGCATTCAACGGATATAAACAGGGATTTGCAAACAAAAACAAAAGAGGAATTTTGTAGTCACCTTTTCATGTAGCATAAAAAATGTATTTACCGGGAGCAATAGAGTTGGGATACATCCTAGCTGTGTCAAATAACACCGTGACACTCAAAATTACCAAATTAGGTAGTCAATGCAAAACTTTCCTTTCTTCCAATTTTAAGGTACCTGATTCTCATGTTTGCACGGTGATTTTTCAGTTGTTTGAGTCCCATGCTGTTGTGGGATTTTGGGTGATCTGTGCTTATTTCTCCAGTTTGTTCTGGGGAGTTGGAGAAATACATCCTTTCTGTCATTCGACTATTTGACGACTCTCTTCTGCACATAAAACTTGTTCAAATATATGCCCTATTTTTATACTTTATTTATCACATTTGCCATTGGCCTCTAGTCTCTTCCTTCGAAATGCAGTCAGCATTGGTGGTGTAGAGGGCCAAGCTCAACTGATGAATAACCGATGAAATTGTGGTGCCATCGCTTCTGCCAGTAAGTTTTTTTGGTTGAAGAGATGGTGCAAGATTACCTTCTGTTATGTTCCTGTTAGTCGTCTATTGTTTGGCTTGAGTTACATGGTACTTTTTGTGATGCATTGTTTCTGAAACAATGGATTGATTGTCCATGCTGTAGTAAAGAAGCTTGCAGTACTTCTATGCAAAAGACAGTTTGAACCTTGAAAAATACAAACACTTAGCTCTAGTTTCTCTTTACAGTTTTGTGTTCCTGGAAACGTTCATCTCTTGAAATGTTGATTCTTCAATGAAGAGAAGCTGCTGAGAATTTGTTCAATCTGTTATGTTATTTATTCTGTTGGCTTTTCAATGTGGTATCAGGAAATAGATAATCACTGCTCTGATCATCACCACTGTGGCATGGCACTCCATTATCATGTGATTAGTTACTAACTTTCTATATCAATTGTTTTTTTTTAATCTGGCATGCTCTTGTGATCCCTTGACTGAAAATCTAGACTATCCTTGGTGTATGCCATTTTTGCATTCCCAGATGTAGGTTGCATGCCCTGTTTTTGGTGGTTCCTTGCTGAAACTCTGACTTGCGTGCAGCTAATGAAAATTCTCAGTGATGTTGCTGCCTCCTATTTGGTCATGATGGTCTAACGAAAATGAAAAACTACAACTAATTGGACTTCTGGGACGTCCAACTCCTGTAGGATCGTGCTTGTCTTTTGCATTTTGAACCCTTAGCTTCAATCATTCCTCATTGCGCAATCCTATTTTAATGCAGAGAACACCCTTCCTTTTGTTCTTAATCATTTCGCTTTGTCATGTTTCAGATCAATGCATGATTAACAAGAAAATTTCTACTTACTATATTTTCTTCTTCACCAATACATGACTGACCATAAAATCCATGCTTCACAGATCACCCAATTGTTAGAAAATACAGACAACAAATTAGGAAGCTCCTCCATGCTTCACAGATTACCATTTCACGACTGAAGATAAAATCCATGCCACCACCCATTTTTTATAATTTTTAGAATAATGTATTAGGAAGCAATTTCCATGAACATTTTCTGATCTGTTTTAATCACCGAAGACGTTGGATAAACAGAGCGCAATATTACAGCATGACCATTGTAATTCCTCAACATTCGTCTTTTGAAGCAGGAACCAAATCTCATTTCATACATTTAAAAAGGTATGATGCACAAAGAACATTGATAAAGTGAAATTGATCCCTCCTTGTACTACTTGTTGAGCGTCCTCAGATCAAAGTCCATCTTTGTTGGAACTAAAAGTGGTCAATATGCTCACAGTGGTAAAAAATCGCATATATCTTGGTCGGTGCTTAAAGCAAGCTGTGTGACACGGTTTCTAAAATGTGGACGAACCCACTGCCATCTAAGCTGTGGGCGTGGCTGTATGGAGAAGAGAATTCAAACTGCGGCAACAAATCATTGTCATACTTTGGGTAAAAACAAAAAAACAAAAACCATGCTGTTGTCTGTTGTGCACAGCCACAAAACTGAACTAAAATACCAGCTCAAGTCCAAGCTACTCCCTCCGTTCGGAATTACTCGTCCAAGAAATGAATGTATCTAGATGTATTTTAGTTGTAAATACATTCATTTTTGTGACAAGTAGAATTGAGCAGCTAATAACAACTCTCTGTTCTTGAAACAGCAAAGCAACCCATGAACATTGACAGCAATCCATGAACATTAGCCAAATGCGTCATGATAATGCTAAATCCAACAAATGCGTCATCAATCAACCAACAAAACCATTATATTAGATTGCTTGGAAATCTTGGGAACTTATAATTCACAGAATACAATCTTGGGAGTCTTGGATTCATAGAAACCAGCAGTACAAAACTAGAACGGGGATGAACTTGCAAATCCAAATCAAGCTAGCAGAATTGAGCCGCTAATAGCAACTCTCTGTTCTTGAAACAGCAATCCATGAGCATTAACCAAATTAATTCGTCATGATAATGCTAACTCCAACACATTGGGCATCCACCAACAAAACCATTACATTAGACTGCTTGGAAATCTTGGATTCACAGAATTCATAGAATCCAAATCTTGGGAGTCTTAGATTCATAGAAACCAGCAGTACAAAACTAGTGCGGCATTTATAGAATCCAGGTAGCAGCAGCAGCAGCAGCAGCAGCAACCGATCGACAGTTTCAACGCGTACGCAAGAACACAAGAAGATGCAAGAAAAAACGCAAGACATGTTTCACGCACGCAACGAAAGAACACAAGAACTAGCTAGCGCGATCAAGTCGCACGCACGGGAACGGCACCCCTCAGGTCCTCGAGGGCGCCGGCGACCAGCCAGAGGCAACCGTCGGCCGTCTTCCTCACTTCCGCGAGGAGGTTGTAGGCCCTGAGGCGCTCGGCCTCGATGAGCTCGGCCACGCCGGGGAGACGGTGGATGTCCAGGAGGCAGCGGATCCCCAGCCGGAGGTCGCTGCACAGCTCCACGGCGTCGTACGCTTCTTCGGCGATCTGCCTGGCAGCCAGGAGCTTGTGGCAGGCGCGCCGCTGCGCGGCGGCTGTGCCGGGGAGGAGGCGGATGCTGCGCACCGGGTTGGACGGGAGGAAGAGCTCCGTGGCGCCTCCGCGTAGCGCGAGCTCCGTGGCGCTCCCCAGCAAGGACGCGGCGGCGTAGAGATCGCTGGCCGCGTCCTCGAGCGACTCCTCCGCGATCTCGATGGGACTGCTGCGCAGTACCGGCCCGCGCAGCGGCCCCATTAGCATCGCCCGCGCGTGGCCTATCTTCCCGGGGATGATAAGGCAGCGGGCGTGCGCCTGCACCACCCGCTCCCGGAACCGTCTCTTCCACGCCTGCGCCGCCATCTCTCTCTCCCTCTCTCGCTTCCTTCCGGTGGCGCTGGCTTTGGGGTTCTGAATGTTTCGCTTCGCCCCGAGGCCGGCCGGCGGGCTCTGAAATAGGCAAGGCTCCCTGGTGAGGGTGGGATCCACGGAAGTAACGGATTTTTTTACCACGAGCGCGGTGGAACTGAACCAGAGTTATAAGGAAAATTACGAGCGGTTAAAATCTAATAAAATCCACGTCATCAAAAAAGAAAAATCTAATGAAATCGCACAGGAATTAATGAGATCAATTCCCTCCCAAGCCGGTCCAACAAACAAACCACATTCCATCCAGGTAGGACCAGGAGTAGAGTACGATTCTTTTTTTTAATGGAACTTCTGCATATCCATGTGTGTGCATTTGATCCACGCGCATCCATTTTCTTTAGAGAAAAGGCGAGCGCCCGACTTTATAAATAAAGTCATCAGGCAGAGTACCGAAACACACAACCAACCAAACAGACTAACATAGAGTTATCCCAGACGAGGGCTACCCCAAAGTTAACGAAAATAGGAGAGATACATGGCACCCGGCCAACACATGGCACGCAGGCCGGAGAGAGGAAAGACGACGTAGCCAACTACTAGTCGAAGAAGGCGCAAAAGCAGCTAAGCATCATGATCCTGCCTGGATAAGGAAGACACTGAGGCCCGAACTTTAGATATCAAAAGATCAAGAGCGTCCTGGTCCTCCGACCTAGTCAATGATCTCCACTGTTGCAAGAACATACATAATTTAAATAAGCAATCAGCAGGTTTAGCAGGGATACATGTTCGATAGTAAACTTGTTCCTAGTAGTCCACATCGACCAACAATTCGCACCCAGTCCAACCCAAAAGACCCTCTTAGTAACGTCTGCCAAAGAGTTAGCAAGGCCTTGAAGCTCAAAAAAGGAAGACGGGTCCCTGGAGACCTGGAGCCAAGATCTTACACAGCTCCACACAAGCTTGACCAGCACACAATGAAAAAAAAAATTATGATTCGTGTTTTCCAGAGCGCCACAAAGGGAGCAGAACCCCGAGCCCGGGCCATTCCTCTTATGAATTTGGTCGGCCACGAGGAGACGACCTCTAAAGGCCTACCAGAGGAAGATCTTAATTTTTGGGGGGATACGGGCCCGCCAGATATGAGAAAATCTATTGGTGGGGGAACCACCAATCAACTTAGAGTATACAGACTTGACCGAAAAGCGACCAGACGACGTAAGAGGCAAAACCACTGAATCAGGAATCTCCGAGAGCGTGGGGAAGAAGGCAGTAAGACGTTGCCAGACTTCAAACTCTACAGGGGATAAGGAGCGATGGAAGGCTAGGTCCCGGTTGTTAGCCGAGAGCTCCATGATGGAGATATTCGGGTTAGGACAGTAAGAAAAAAGAGTAGGGAAACTCACAGAGAGAGGTGAGTCTCCACACCACCAATCAAGCCAAAAACGAAGAGAAGTACCATCCCCAACAATGAACTTAACATGAGCTAAAAACAGCGGACGAACTTTAATCAAGTCTTTCCAGAATTGCGGACCACCGCAAACATTGGACTAGAGCGAGGAAAGTATTTGGCTTTAAGGATCGAGTACCATAAAGAGCCAGCCCCTGTCGACATAATCTTCCACCACCATTTAATCAGGAGGCATTTGTTCATGACAACAGTGTTAATGATCCCCCCCCCCCCCCCCGAGGTTTTTGGCCTACACATGAGCTACCACCTAACAAGTCTGTATTTGCGACGATTATCTGTCGTATTCCAATAGAACGCGCCCCTGTGTTTATCGAATCCTGCGTGCGTACCAGCCGAGAGTAGGTAGAGGCCCATGATAAACATAGGTAAAGAAGACAAGCAAGGCGTTAATCAGCGCCACTTTCCCAACATTAGTGTTGTATCTACCACGCCAAGGGAGCACCCTATTGCCAACCTTAGCAACTGTAGGGGCAAATTCTTTCGCATACAACACGTTCGGAGAGATAGGGAGGCCCAGATATTTGAAAGGAAACGACCCCAACTTACAATTGAGAAGACGAGCCACCCTCAGAGCCTCAGTTTCATCCACACTAGTAACTATGACTTCACTCTTAGAGGAAGTAATTTTGAGCCCTGACAAGGCCTCAAAACAGAGAAGAATGAACTTGAGGTGGGCAATGCATGAATCATTAAGGTCAACCATAATGATAGTATCATCCGCATACTGAAGATGAGTAATTCCATCCGGAACGAGGTGAGAGATGACAGGGGTATATGGCCATGAGAGGCAGCTTTGGACAAAATGTGAGAGAACGCATCTGCGACAAAGTTGAACGCATTTGGCACACCAGCCGCCGCAGCTGCAGCCAGAACTTCTTGAAGAAGGGAATAGAGGACCCATCCGGACCCGAAGCAGCATTGGGATTGGCCGAATTAATGACTTCCTATATCTCATTATCGGACAAAGGGATCATTAAGGCCTCATTCTCGACAGAGGAAATCTTATTACTGTTATCCCAAACAGAGGGAGAGATAAGAAAGACACTCTCCGGTTTGGCCCCCAACAAGGACGAGCAAAATTCAACCACGTGAGATAAGATGAGAGATTGGTCCGAGGTTCGGATGCCATTAATGAGGAGGCTGTCAATGGAACATCGTCTGCTTCTACCATTGGCAATGGCAAAGAAGTAGGTCGTAGGAGAGTCCCCTTTAAGCTCCAATTGAGGGTGCCGTATTGACGCCAATAAATCTCCGCCTGCTGATGCAACTGCATCAGAGCGGCTTCGAGGTTGTAGCAGACAGACCACTCAGACTCCGAGAGGCTAGAAGCATCGGCAGTATGGTCCAGACCCTCGATCTGAGCCTCTAAAGAATTCTTCTCCCTGCGACCTTCCGCAGCTTTGTTATGAGACAAACCTCTAAAAAACTTACGAAGTTCATATGAACATTTGTGCCAATCATCCATGGGACCAAAGGATCTAGAAGAGGGAGTGAGGATATTCGAAATTTTGATGGCCAGCATGTCAGAGAAACCCTCCACTAGAAGCCACGAAGCATCAAACTGGAATCGAGAAGTAACCACAGGATGATTTAGACCAGCATCCAGAATAAGGGGGGTGTGGTCCGAGCCCACATTGGATTTAGCTTTCAGGGAGGCACGAGGGAAAAGGGAATCCCATCTGGAACAAATAAACGCCCGATCTAGCACCGACCGGACTGGATTGTTCTGATGATTGACCAGGTGAAGCGAGCGCCCACCCTAGGTAACTCGCGGATAGCACAATTACTAATAAACTCATTAAACGCATTCGTAAGAGGCCAGGAAAAGTTGAGATTATTCTTATCAGAGGGGGTACGAAGGAGGTTGAAATCACCTCCTATAACAATAGGAATTGAGCAAGCCTCAATTTTAGTAGAAAGCTCGTCAAGAAATAAGGAGGTCAGAGAGTGGTCTGCAGGGCCATATACAACCATGAATTCCTAGAGGGTGTTCAGTTGTCTGTGATGCACCACAATGCTTGCCCAAAAAATACCATGATCAAAGGCCACGAAGTCAAACACATCCCATTTGGAGCCTATGAGAATGCCCCCGAAGTGGCTAGAAGAAGGAAGAAAGTTCCAATCAAATCTATCCATGCCCGCAATCGCAGAAAGTTCATTAGGGGAAAAGAATCCCTTAAAAGTTTCAACCAACCCTAGAATGTCGATGTTTTCTCCTCGAACAACATCTCTAATTTGGTCTCAGCGCCCCCTAGCTCTGAAACCTCTAATGTTCCAAAACAAGGCTTTCATTTAAAGGAGAGGTTTTTTATGCGAAGGCTAGACCTGCAGGGGGCAGCGCGGGATTTAGAGCGTTTTGAAGGGCCCCTTCTGGACGTGGGGGGTTGGGGTTGGCCAGAACCAACCTCCAAGCCCTCCGCCATCAACGTTACATGCGGGTCATCTTTTTCCGCAGCAGCCTCGACCTCTTTGGCCTTAGCAATGACTGCCTGGGCCACCTCACTGGCCCTAATAGTGGATAGAAGAAGAGAAGGCGACCCTAACTCAGGATCGAGAGAAACCCCCACATCAGAAAGAATATGTAAAAGATGCTCATCCAGCATAGAAGGCAGAACAAGCCGAATCGGGGAAGGAGGGGAAGGGACAGACACCATACCTGGGGGGGGGGGGGAGAGGAAGATCCTTGGCAGTCACACGGCACTCCGCCCGCAAGCACTACAAAAAAGTACACTTCCGTGATGATACGTGTTTGTCACAGTAGGTCACGTTTTCTGTCATGCATGTACATCCATGACGATTTTATGACAGAATCAAGATAGTCATACATGTGCTGTCGTAGAAGTGTTCCATGACATTACCAAAATTATCATCACGGAAGTGTCCACTTCCATGACGATAAATCGCGTGTCACAGAAGTGCTTTCGTCAAGGGTGACCGACACGTGGCATCCACCATACTGGAACGCTGTTAAGCTATCGGATCCAGTTTTGGATCCAATAACCAGTTAACAGCCCCGACCAATGGGGATTTTCCACGTGTAAAATCATCATTGGCTGGAGGAAACACGTGTCGGCTCACCGTTGGGACAGATGTCATCCACTCATTGGACCCAAAGTGCATATGATACATCGACACGTGGCATAGCCCAACAGAGGCCCATTCCCGTGAAAAGGCTGGCCCATGACAAGCCTGTTAACGGCCTGTTCGCATATAGCCCATTTACAGCCCGCTAACCCAGGGCCCGTTTATAGCCTATCCGAATTAGGCCCAGTAGCGTCATTTGGGCCGTCCAATATAATTCCTGCCTGTTTTAACTTCCGGCCCATGTATGCCCATGACGTCTTTCGGCCCATATGAGGCCCTTTGTAACTCTTGGCCCATTAACGGCCCGTGGTAAAACTGGCCCGTAATGAACAGTGTATCACTTTATACCCATTAACGGACGTGGTGAAACTGGCCCGTAATGAAGATTGTATCACTTTATACCCATTAACGGCCCGTTATTCCGTTGAGCCGTTTCCAGCCCATGTTATCTTTCGGCCTTCTCAGGGCCCATTTTTTCTTGGGCTCATTTCCAGCATTCGTTTACTTATGGCCTGTTACTGTCATTTTCTGCTTGTGGGCCAAATTCAGCCCATGGTTACAGTCGGCCCGTTTGTGGCCCGTTAATACGTTGGGCCGTTTTCATAGCGTCATCAAATACGGCCGATTAACGACGACCTGTTATGGTTGGCCCATGAACAGACGATTTCAACTCTAGCCCATTTACAGCCATAATGTGGTCTGTTATTGGCCCATGTTTGGCCAACCGATCATACGACCCGTAGAAGGCCCATTGATGATACGGCCCATAGAAGGCCCATCATGTCTACGGCACGTAGAAGGCCCATTGTTTCTACGCCCCATAGAAGGCCCATTGTTTCTACGGCCCGTAGGAGGCCCATGTTAACTACAGTAAATATGTAGCCCATGGTTATTGTGGCCTAGTTTTAAAAAATAGGTCATTGCGGCCACTAGCAAACCGCGGAAAAAGAACATCACTGATTACAAGAAAACAAATAAACAAGACAATAAGGAAATAAATTAGCAAGCAACTTACGCTAGGCTATCATGGCTATTACACATATTACATCCACTGGGCATCAAAGTTCGCCACCGGTGCAAATATAGGGAACAAAGCAGCATATAAACGCCACAGCAAAACAAGTCCAGAACCGAAACCACTTCAGAAGAGCTCAAGAAACAATATCCTGGGTACCCATAATGCTGGCAAGATGCTTAGCAAGCTTATTAACTTTCTCTTGTTTGGCGCTTAAATCCTCCAGCACTTGTTGTTGCACCAGAAAGTATGCATCTGAATTCTGCAGGGTCTTCCTCAGTCCTTCGGCTTCCTGTTGCATACCATCTGATCGATGTCTTTCAACTTGAAGTTGAGACTCAAGAAGCCGAACTGATTCAGGCAGAGAGTTCGAAGAGCTGGTGCCAACAGTAGTAGCCAGTAACTCGAACACTACATCAAGACATGACTTTGGGGTTGTCTCAGTGTCTTCAATATAGTTTTATCAGCTTTCTTGGAGACCAACAGGGATGTCTCACTATCTTGAACCTTATGTGCATTACTTCCTTTACCATTGCATAACGGGGTACTCTTCTCCAATATTTTATCCACGTTCTAAAAGAGAAACAAACAAACACATCACAGGTTTACAATGTAGTATATGAAACTCATTTTAGTAAACCAGTTCAGTAGTAAGGTGGACAGGATAATAGCATGAAACAAACATATATCTATGTAGTATGGTCACTGTATGGTCTATATCATTCTAGTTCATGTTGCCAAATCAAGATAGATACAGTTCAAATCATATCTATTTAAGACAAAGCAGCATAGACAGAATATAAGTGTGGGAAACTACACAGCAATAACAACACTTGTAATGTGCATGGCATGAGAACATAACTGTTTATTCAATTGAAACTGAAATCAACATAGAGCAAGTTACAACAGCAAACACGTTAAAGAAACAGGTTTAAAACATACCTGTTGCGCCATTGGAGTTTCAATTGCATCCTTCAAATTTGAAATTAGTTGGTATGAGTAAATACAGTGATGCAAGAGCAAAGTAGTATGAACCATAGCTACGGAACCTGACCTGAGAACAATTCTTCTGCTTTAGGCGTTGGCTTGGGGTTCGGAGTGGTGGTCCTCGTGCTTTGGGCACTGCAGTTGCCTTACTAACTACTCGTGTTTGGGTGCTCTGTGGTGGAGACGGTGGTGTGTCAACGAGAACTAGGTTACTATCTGCTGGGGTTGGGGTTAGAAGGGGTGTAGCTGGTTCTCTGCCCAACTGGGTAGGGGTACAATCTGCGTGAGTCTGGGTTATGTGTGGTGGGGCTGGTTCTTGGGCAAGTACAATCGTGGTTCTATCTCCATCGACAGGTAGCACGATCTTTTCTGAAGACCGTGTTTCTACTCCCACAGATACTGCCATCACCCCCTCCAATTGAAATGGCTGATAAACAAGAAAAGTAATTGAATGTGCAGACATTGTAGACAGGTGCAACGGATAGTAGGGAAGAAAACAGGGCATGAAATAATTCACATTTATGTTGTCTAACAAAACAGAATAGCAGGTCATAATTTCACATATATGATGGCTAATTAAACAGGATAGCATGACACAATTTCACATGTATGATGGCTAACTAAACAGGATAGAACGACATACTTCAAAATATGATGACTATGTAAACAGGATGACATGATATAACTATACGATGTGTCTATTAAAGTGGTTGGCATGCCATAAATCACAAACATGCCGTCGATGGAAACATGATGGCATGATATAATTCACAGATAGAATGACATAATTCAAAATATGATGACTATGTAAACAGGATGAGATGATATAACTATATTATGTCTTTAGAAAATGGGTTGGCATGCCATAATTCAGATACATGCTGTCTATGTAAACATCATGGCATGATATAATTCAAATATATGATTTATATACTAAGGAAGTGAGCAGAGGGCAATCACATATATGATGTAAAAACTAAGCATTGCAATACAACATATGCATGATGTGAGTAATATAACCCTGCCAAGTTTGAGCATACACCTCAGGGGTATAAGAGGACTGGTCATCTACCTCTGAATCCTCCTCTGAAGAGCTATTTGTAACCAGCAAGATATCTGCTTCAGCAGGTAGCATTGTCTGCTCTGAAGACCTTGTTTTCACTCCAGATTTCTCCATCACCAATTCAAATGGCTGTTGCACAGGAAGAGCAGTTGAATATACAAACATTGTCGACAAAAGCAATGAGAAATACAAAAAGAGGACGACATGGTATAATTCACATATATGACGCTTGGCTAAACATCATGGCATTGCATAATTCACATATATAATGCCTTGCAACAAGATAGCATTGCATAATTCACATATATAATGTCTTGCAACAAGATGGCATTGCATAATTCACAAAATGGTAATTAGACACTAAACAGGTGGCATTCACACAAAGCATGTCTAAACTAAGCAAATGACATAGCAATGCAAGATACCATACACACGATATGAGCAACATAACCCTGCCAAGTTAGAGCATGCACCTCGGGGGGGGGGGGATAGGACTGGTCATCTGTCTCTGAATCCTCCTCTGAGGAGCTATCTGTAACCAGCAAGACATGCGCTTCGTTAGATAGCATTGTCTGCTCTGAAGACCTTGTTTCCACTCCATATTTTTCCATGACCGTGCCGAACGGCTGATGCACAAGAAGAGTAATTGAATGCACTAAAATTGTTGACAAATTTAACACATAATAAAAAATGATGTCATGATATAATTCACATATAAGATGAATGGCTAACTAGGGTGGCATTCACATATATGATGACTGGCTAAACAAGATGGCATTACATGATTCACATATACGATAAAGAAACTAAACATATGGCATTGACACAAAGCATGTCTAAACTAAGTAGATGACATCTTTGATGTATACAGTAAGCAATGCAAGGCACCATATGCATGATCATCAGCATGCCAAGTTAGAGCGAAGACCTCATGGGGTAAATAGGAGTGGTCTTCTGCTTCTGAATCCTCCTCAGAACAGTTATCTTCCTCTTGATTATGATCCGAAATGGGTGGAGGGGGGCTGCCTTTGCGCCCACCATGGAGCGACGTCTGCATGAAATTTTATTGCTACATAAGGCTCCTCTCTTTTGCTCTACATGTTCAATTCCATTGTGTACAATAACTGAAATGCATAGGAATAAAACATAGTGACATTATGTAAGGAGTGCATGCACAAATCCAGAGTGATGGTAGCAAACTGTGGATAGACCCAAAACCAATGATAGCAGGCAGATAATAGCTTTAGTTAAAAAATATAGATAATGACTCCTTTAATGTTTGTTTGCACCCAACATGAAACTCATAGTAGACACCTGAGATTAACCAGATAGTAGAAAAATAGTACTGATTGCTGTCCCAATATGTACCCCACAACCATTAAAAAACTCAAGTTTCAACATAAGTTTGGACCTGACTCGGAGTCTAATAGGTGAACACGACGATAAAGTAGCATGTCATCATATTAAGCGATGCATAACATAAGCAGACACGGAAGAGTGCGACCTCTCTTGCGGACCCGTGTAGTCCTCAAGGTCATCTGCTCAGTTGGTGATGGTAATGCAGTTGTCGTGGCTGCCGACGGCGGGGAAGAAGATCTGAGGCGGTGAAAGATAATCTGGAGAGCGGATCCTTGCTGTGGTGAACCCTTCCATCGTTGGAGTAGCTGAGCTGGGGTGGAACACAGCACCGCAGGAGCAGGACAAACCACACAAGTTTTTCTTTGACACATACCGGTAACAGAAGTAATTGTGTAAGGGCTTGTTTGAATTTGAGGATTCTAACAATGCAGGGATAGGAAATAGACAAGAATAGGATAGGAATGCACGTGCAAAACAGAGAATTTAAAAACACAGGATTTCTGCCAATCTGGGTGTTTGGTTCACAAGAATTGGAAGATCACAGGATGCAAAGAAGCATGGTGAGATTAAGTCAAACCACAAGAAATGTACGGTTATAATGCTATTATGCTACTATATCTTAGTCTTGTGCTTCATGAATAGGAATTTGAAAAGGAGGACAAGTGGAAATTAAAATTCCTACGGTTTTTCTTTCAAGGAGACACTAAAGGAACAAATCCTACAGTTTTCCTTTGCTCCATTCCTTTGCACCAAATTCATGAAAAGTAGTACCATACGAAACTTTCCAATTCCTATGTTTTTCATTCACTTTTCCTTTCAAGCACTGGCAATTCTAGTAGGCAGGCTTGAGCAAGGAAAAGCCTACACTAAAAAAATGTTTTTGTGCTACTTCTATTACTTTGGACCCAGGCCACTGCCCTACTAGCTCAGCTCCCAGGGCCATCGAAAAATGCACAGCTCGAACGCATAGAGATAAACAATGATGACGTTCAAGAGAGTCCATCACAGATAGCTAAGTTGCCTGGTACCTCACTCTTGTCATATAGTAGGATAAAATAATCGTATTTCCCGTTACTCCGTGTGCTCAGTGGACAATATATATAACATGTAGAGTAAAAAAGAGATGCAACAAGTGTACAACTTCTTTGGCGAAGCCATGTCGATCTCAGCGTGATTGGGTTGGCCGGTGAGGATGCTCCTGCTGACTTGGCTGTCGGAGGAGGGGAAGAAGATCTTATGCGTTTGGAGATGGAGCCCGAGGTACTGCTCCGCTGTGATGGAGGGTTTCGTTGTTGGAGCAGCTCCGGTGAGTTGTACGATGCCGAGGATGAAGCAGGACAAGAGAGACAACATTAACCTGAGTGGAATTCTAATAGCATCTCCAATAGATGACGTAAAATACATAACCACAAAGTGCTAGATGTAAAATACATCAGCCGCTCATCTCTGAACTTAACTGTCGAAACTGAATTTAACTGTCGAAACTGAACTTAACTGTCAAAACTGAATTTTGCTGTCGAAACTAAATTTTGCTATCGAAACTGAATGCACTAGAGGTGAGGCTACACGTCAGTCGATTGACTTTTTCATCTCTGGTCAGTCGATTTTGCAGCCGTTGGATACGAAATCAAGGGCCTGCAGTTCATCTTCAACCTCTACCCCCCTGAGCCGCCAGCCACCACCGGCCAAACAGCCGCCCCCAGCCGCCCGCGGCCGGCGATGCGCCGCCCCGCCAGCCCCGAAAACACTCCCCACCGTCATCCGCCGCCGCCCCGGCCATCCCTCTAGGCCCCCCCTGTGCCGAGATTTTTCTCCGGCGATCCCCACGCCACCGCCCCACCACCACCGACGACCACCGCCCCCACCCTGAACCCTAAGATAGATAGTGGGGTACCTCTCCGGCGAGCACCCCTCCCCGCTGCGGCTGGTTCTTCCTTAACTCCGGTGAGCCCCCCCATCCCCTGAAAATCGACTGACCCAAAAGTCGATTCAGTCGACTGAAGTGTAGCTAAATCGGAGCAACATCGCAAGCAAGAGACAGAGCGAGAGCAGCAACGCGAGCAAGAGCAAGAGCAAGAGCAGACCAGGCAGGGGACCGAGAGCAAGAGTAGAGCAGCAGCGCGAGCAATAGCTAAAGCAGCAGCAGCTCCTACTTATATGGACGTCGCCGCCAAGGGAGCGACGCCATGGAGGAAGTGGCCGGCAACGCCGCCGTGGATGGAGTCGCGCCCTGTCGGCTTGGGACCGAGCGTCGGCAGCACCGTGAGATCGAATCAAGAAGAAAATGTGGCGATTAGTGAGGGAGTCCTGGATTAGGGGGTCTCCGGACGGCCGGACTATATCCTTTGGCCGGACTGTTGGACTATGAAGATACGAGATTGAAGACTTCATTCCGTGTCCGGATGGGACTCTCCTTGGCGTGGAAGGCAAGCTTGGCAATACGGATATGTAGATCTCCTCCCATTGTAACCGACTCTGTGTAACCCTAGCCACCTCCGGTGTCTATATAAGCCGGAGGGTTTAGTCCGTAGGACAACAACAATCATACCATAGGCTAGCTTCTAGGGTTTAGCCTCTACGATCTCGTGGTAGATCAACTCTTGTAATACTCATATCATCAAGATCAATCAAGCAGGAAGTAGGGTATTACCTCCATCGAGAGGGCCCGAACCTGGGTAAACATTGTGTCCCCCGCCTCCTGTTACCATCCGCCTTAGACGCATAGTTCGGGACCCCCTACCCGAGGGCAGTACCGCATTACGCTTCCCTCAAGCTCAAGATGCCCGGCCCATGTGGCATCATCACCATTAGCGGAAACGTTGAACGTTCCTTACAAGCGGAAGAATGTGTGATGGCTTTAATAGCCGAACACTAAATGACCCCTCCAACTAGAATAAAGGAGCGGTCGTCAAGACCACGGACACGGCTAGACGAGTCTGGTGCATTACTAGCTATAACAGCTTGGATAAACCCTAATGGTTTGATGGTTATACCACCATAGATGGCACCAGGGGCTTCCCGCGCGTAATTGGGGCTAGTTCGGCTCAACTCAACTTATCTTGAAATTTAATGGTTTATTAAAAAATAACCAATCTTTTCTGGCACGACATCTTTTCACCTAAGTTCTTCTCTTTTTACAGATGACAATCGCGCCACACCCGTCCAGGATACGGCACAATGGAGACACAGGCGCAGACGTGCAGCAGGGACCCGCTCAAAGGTTTGTTTTTAGATCAAGACCCTGTGTAAACCTTTTTCACTGTCTCTAGTTGTTCACACCCTCCGGATACTTAATATAACCGAGAAGGATGCTGACGTTATTGGTATTTCGCCACGTCAGAGAATTGCATGTACCTGGACACTCAGGGTTCATTATCAAGGGCACTGTTCAGCTCGACATATGTTATTATGATCGAATACCTTAGGGAGTGTTCGGCGTCGCGAGTTTGGCCTTATATGCATCAGCTCCGAATCATGTCTTTGGTCAAATGTTGGGTTTGCCCAGCTCCCGTGTTTTTCTACCTTACGTTCTGCTCTATCGGCTAAGGTGGCACCGGGAGAACTACTGTGATTGTGCCCTGGTTCATCCGGATGAGCACCTCAGTAGAGAAAGCCGAAAACTGACTATCATGATAAAGCGCGAGACTGGTCAACCACTCGATGACCCATCATAATCTTCGGGATTCCTCCGCATTAACGAAGGGCCGTTTCCCGGTCACATACGTACGCGCCCCGTATTCGGACGAGCACGGAGGTACCAGGGGCTAGCTAGTAGTCCCACTGTCAAACTCCTATGGCTAAGTGAAGGTGTTAAAGCAATATAGTCCGATTGCCTTGTTCGCTGCGCTACCACCTCCTTAATGGACCAAGACGTTGGATCAAGTGTGAATACACGTTTTTTGTGAACACCCCCGCATTATATGCATGGGGGCTGAAGCCGACGACTGCAAACTTTCAGGTTATATACATATATACATAAACGGCCGCACAGGGGGCATCATAATACTTTCAGGCAAAAGTATAAAAATAGCCTTTATAATTCAGTAAAACATTTTTTTCAATGGGAATACATGTCAGTAGAAGATAATATTCTTCGAGCACTGAGCTTCTATTGAACGAGCGCCTTCAAGGACTTCTTCAAAGTAGTGCTCGGCAGCTACTCAGCCAACGGCCGAACCCTGGGTTGCAATAGCGGTGGCCTCCATGTCTGCGCAGTATGTCTTGACACGGGCAAGTGCCATCCGCACGCCCTCTATGCACGCCGACCTCTTCATAGCGTCGATGTGCGGCACAACACCAAGGAACTGTTGCACTAAACTAAAAAAACTATTCGGCCTTGGCCCTTCCGGCCACAGATGATCCACAACAGACCTCATGGCAAGCCCGGACAACCTATGGAGCTCGGCCCACTCGGCCATTCGCTCATTCAACAGCAGCGGACGCTCTGGACCATCGAACTGTGACCAGAACAGCTTTTCCACTTCAAGATCTTTCTGATCCTTGAAGTACTCGGTTGCATCAGCAGCACTGGCTGCCAAATCCACGTATGCGTCTGCAGAACTCCATATTTTATCAAGAGGGGCATACTTCAGATCTCCGAACCTTGTCCGCAACAAAAAGGGCTTCCCAGCTGCGATATCTCCAGCTTGACGCAGCTCTTCCTTCGCTGCTCTAATTTTAGAACGGGCTTCCTTGGCTGCTACCATGGCCTTCTCCAGGTCCGTCGCCTTCACTCGGTTTTCTTTTTCAAGGAGCTGGTAACGGTCGGTGGCATCTTTCAACTCAACGGCCATCTTGGCCATTTTTTCCTTGCTTTTGCAATGGGCAGCCTGTTCGGCTCTCAGCTCTTCGACCGCCTTTAGAGCGGCTGCATCACTATTCCTGGCTCGCTCCTTGGCTCGGGCAAGTTCCGCCCGAAGGGTCTCCACGGCGGCAGCCCCATCTGCAGTCACACATATTAAAGATACTAGCATCATGCTCCTCTTACTATGTGTCAATAGCCGGAGAAATCACATACCCTGTGCCTCGTCGAGCCGCTTGTTGACAAGCACGATGTCGGCATCTGCCGCATCAAGTTGCCGCTTCAGCTCGGCAAACTCACCAGTCCGGCTAGCCACCGGACCCTCCACCACCTGCACATGAAGGCGGATTGTTCATTACCTGGGATTATGATCCTCTGCTCGCCGTCGTTCTCGACGGCAACCAGAGTCTCAGGGGCTACTATCTGCATAGGGCACACCTACAGTGTGCGGTACTGTCAAACACACACTATTTCACGTACCTTAAAGCCTTTCAGCAGACTCATGAAAGCTTCATGCAACCCGCTTTCGGCGGATGAAATCCTCTCAATCACCGTACCCATTAGCGTACGATGCACCTCTGAGATAGCCGCTTGCTCCAGAAGATCCTTCAGTGCATCCGATCGCGCACCGGACGGTTCCGGACTCCTTCTATCGCTCTCCTTAGAAGCCGAATACTGAGGATTTTGGGTGGCCAAGGGATTACCCTCTGGCCTCGGCGGGTCAGGAGAAGCCCTTCGCGACGACACTTCAGCGTCGCCCGCCTCATGAGGCTAGGTGGCACGGGGAGGTGTTTCACTCTCCATCATCTCCGGAAGAAGATCCCTCGAAGACGAACTCTGTCGAGAAGGGCTACGATCCGAACTACAAGATATATGTTTCGGTTACTATCCTTAGAGGTAAAGCAGGATATTTTTACTACTATGCACCTTTTGTTTACTTACAGCTTGGTGGAAGGCTGATCCCCTTGCGGACACTATGCGGCAAGGGCACCCTTCGGGACAGGACCCTCTGGCGAAGATTTCTTCCCCCGTTTGGAAACCTTTGTTTCCGGGTCTTCAGAGGTGGTCCTCTTCCTTCCTTGGGGAGAGGGAATTTTAGATCCTTCTCCCTGGTTGTCCTCCTTCGTGGAGGTGCTAATTTCCCTGGTTTGGATGAATAGCGAGTGAGGCCTATTTTTAGCCTCTTTATTCCCCCCTTCATCTTCCCCTAAGGGCGCCTGATAAGGCGCCGACTCGAGCATTCTGGCTAGTACCGGATCTGTTGTTCCTTCGGGAAGGGGAGCCGAACACCTAATCATCTTCGCCTTTGTCACCCAGTCCTGGTCAAAGAGCGATTTTTCAGAATGATGTTGTGATAAATAAGAAGACAACATGTTCGGCTACGGGACTACTTACTTGGGTATCTGGATGATTGCAGCTCAGACCCGCATCCTCGGTGGTGTCCGGACACATTATTTGTGGTCCGAAGAACAATTTGTACATCTCTTCGAGCGTCATGTCGAGGAAGTGCTGAATAGATCGTGGTCCTTCCGGGTTGAACTCCCACATGCGGAGAGGTCGACGTTTGCAGGGCAGGACTCGACGAACTAACATGACTTGCATTACTATAACCAGGCTGACATCTCTCTCTAGGAGGTATCGAATGCGGCTTTGCAATATCAGCACATCATTTACTGGCCCCCAGTCCAGCCCCTTATTGATCCATGACGTCAGTTGTGGTGGGGGGCCCGAGCGAAAAGCAGGGGCGGCCACCCACTTGGTACCCCGGAGAGCTGTGATATAAAACCACTCCCGTTGCCATAAACTGGACACCTCCGGGAAGGAACCTTTTGGCCATGGAACTTCAACACCTTTGCTTATGACGGTGCCTCCGCACTCTGCGTGTCGCGCCTCGATCATCTTTGGCTCCATGTTGAAAGTTTTGAGCCACAGGCCGAAGTGTGGGGTAATGTGGAGGAAAGCTTCACACACGACGGTGAACGGCGAGATGTGGAGGATGGAATCCGGAGCCAGATCATGGAAATCTAGCCCGTAATAGAACATGAGCCCCTTACAAAGGGACCTAGAGCAAGGCCTAGCCCTCGGAGGAAGTGAGAGATGAATACAACGCCCTCGCCGAATTCAGGAGTGGGAATGACCTGCCCTTGAGCAGGCAACCTGTGCAAGATTTCGCCAGTCAAATATCTGGCCTCTCTTAGCTTCTTGATGTCTTCCTCTGTGATAGAGGAAGGCATCCATCGACCTTGAAGGTTGGATCCGGACATGATTGAAGGTCCGAAGCGCCTGACCTGAGCCTTGGGTGTTGGAACTCGGGGTGGGGGAAGGATTCGATTGAGCGCAAGAAGAAAAAGGACAGGCCTTGGCCTCTTTAGAAAGGGGATGAATATCAAACGTCCTCCACGTGGCCGTTTGGGACCTGCCTAAAATCGAGGGGTCATACGAACGGGCACGATTGGGTTACCCACATCCGTATTGATGAGAATCCCGTAATAAGGGGGACACGATCTCTGCTTCGACAAGACGTGCCAATGAAATCGCCTCGCAAAACGTGCAGTGGCAGGCTGGTTGAGAAAGACGGTTCGTCATGGCCAGCCCACGGTAATACGTCACATTATGAGAAACGGTCGGCAGATTAGATTTGTGGAAATATTATTCTCTCTACGGTGGTATGTGGAATTTGTTTTGCGGAGTCAGACACTATCATTGTGTTCACAATCTTCTATGGAGTATCCGGAGGAGGAACCCGCCTTGCAATGCCGAAGACAAACTGCACGCCGGACTCATCATCATTGAAGCCTGGTTCAGGGGCTACTGAGGGAGTCCTGGATTCGGGGGTCTCCGGACAGCCGGACTATATCCTTTGGCCGGACTGTTGGACTATGAAGATACGAGATTGAAGACTTTGTTCCGTGTCCGGATGGGACTCTCCTTGGCGTGGAAGGCAAGCTTGGCAATACGGATATGTAGATCTCCTGCCATTGTAACCGACTCTGTGTAACCCTAGCCCCCTCCGGTGTCTATATAAGCCAGAGGGTTTAGTCCGTAGGAAAACAACAATCATACCGTAGGCTAGCTTCTAGGGTTTAGCCTCTACGATCTCGTGGTAGATCAACTCTTGTAATACTCATATCATCAAGATCAATCAAGCAGGAAGTAGGGTATTACCTCCATCGAGAGGGCCCGAACCTGGGTAAACATTGTGTCCCCCGCCTCCTGTTACCATCCGCCTTAGATGCACAGTTCGGGACCCCCTACCCGAGATCCGCCGGTTTTGACACCGACAATTAGTGTACAACCTCTTTGGTGGCGCCAATTAGGCCGCAGCTTCATCCGAGGAAACGGTGATGATGATGCTCTTCCGGTGGTGCAGGTGAAGACGGCGGTGTGGGAATGGAGGTGGCGCGAAAGACGAGGGGAACATCGGGGCAGCTCCTTGGAGGTGGAGGATGGGGTGGCTGAACCGGCGGGACGACTAGATCGACGACGGATCCTCATCCATTACGGTGGATGAGGGACGTCGAGGTGTTGTTGTGGACGACGTCATCGGGGAAGAAGCTCCGGCTGGGTGGCGGACGGAGGAGGGTGTGGGGCTTCACGAGTTTTCCCGGCCTCGGTGTACGAATGGTGGGAAGATGGGATGAGAGTGGGGAACCATGGCTTAGGGACGTGCTTGTCCAAAATGTGGGATAAGTTACGAAAGTACCCCCCCGATTTGCGGCGGTTCTTTCAGTTCAGGGGTATCACGGGCATTTCACGTGTCGGGATTTCATAGGAGGTGGGAGTTTTCGCACGCGTTGTAATTTTGGAATAGCAAGGCGCGGGTTGAGATGGAGGGTGTTGTCGGAGCACAACGAGACAAAGATATATCTTAAATATTTTGGGCTAACAAGGCGCGGGTTGAAATTTCTGGACAAGCCTAACGTGTACTGTACCAAATCAATTCGCACTACAAATGTCATTCAAAACTTTGAATTCATGTTATGTTCAATTAAAATATTTCGCTACATGTATAATGCATGCAACCTACTACTCAAATGAACGTTTTAGTGCATTCCAAACGTATATACTACCGCTGCAATATGAACTAAATTTGAATTCGTTTCTCTATTTGAATAACATCTACAATAATGATTGTTGTGAAGTCAAAGCATTTGAATTCGTTTCTCTATTTTAATAAGATCTACAATCATCATTATTGTCAAGTTAAACCATCGTTTGTGTATTATCTTCGCAGCACACCACATGATTAGTCTCGAGTTACATATGAACTATGTGTACTATATGAATTCGAACTTGATTTTTTGAATCCACTTTATGTTGATTTCAAATCACAGTACATTTCAAGCTCTAGCTAGAACTTCATAATCTAAACCATGTCTCATATTTATAATGTGTTTATCACATTATGTATGGTGCCCCGCCCCCTACGCCTACAAGTACTTAGATGTGAGTTGCAAACACCACACATTACCACAAATTCAAATAAAATGTGAGAATGTTCGATATATAGTATTGTTTAGATTGTTCGATATTTAGTTGTAAGCTGCAAATGCCACGCATTATCACAAATTCAAATAAAATGTGAGATTGTTCAATGTATAGTATGGTTTAGATTGTTCGACATTTAGCTGTGAGTTGCAAACGCCATGCATTATCACATTATGGTATAACATGTGCAAAACCACAACACGCGTATCACCGCTATATTCAAGCATGCATATGTTTAAAACACTATGATCTCCTATTCAAATATATGAATCCACTTTCATATCAAATTATGATCTTTGTTAGTCTCTTACACCCACACAATCCTCTAACCTTTGTAGCTACCACTAACTTTCTCTCGTGCATGCACACACCCTCCTCGCCCTCCCCCTCCCTCAGCATTCTATCCATCGCGCACATTCATTTTTTTCTTTAGGTCATTCTCCCACAGTCTCCACAACTCCTTTCCGACACACACCGATCGATAGACCTCTCCAGCGATGTCTGCCTACAACATACACACACACCTTCAATCTCCTCCTTTATGTGTCCTTGCCTCGTGTCTCTCATACGGTCCCACACACGTGTAAACTCTCGCCCCTCTTTTCATCGATCTCACAACCGCACACTCCTCCCCCTATCTAGCTAGTAGCTGGGCCTCTCGCACCACCTCCTAGCTCCATTCTCTTTGTCTATCCGTCTCGCCGGGCCTTATTTGCCTCTAACAAATGGACGTACACCGACCAATCTCCCGCTATACATATAGCTAGCTAGGTCCTTATAACTCGTTTTCCCCCACGCGTCGATCAATCTACCTCATTAGTTATGTCTCTCCCTTCCTCCGACAAACAACAATTGATCTACCGATCTAGTTAGGTTTGCTTACCAAACACATGGTTCCCCTTCATCATCCATGGATGCGTCCCGACAGATCTATCACGCACAGGCACACACAGAAACACATCCCCACTCTTATTGATAATATTGCAGTTCCACCCTCAGTTTGTCTAGTAGGCCTCTCCCACCATCTTCGAGAAGCAACTCCATCACCCATCCAGCACTCTACCCCTCTCCCTCCCTCTCTCTCTCTCTCCTCTCTCTCTCTCTCTCTGTCCCATCCTATTTCCCGTCCTTCAGTTATGTATGGATGTCGACCGATCTCCCTCAAGACATATGTCGGTGTACAAAAGGGGGGGGGGGTACACTTTTTGTACCCCTATGACTGTGCACGGGCAGTCTGAGCCACGGACGCCGCCACACCGAGCACGACAAGGGAGGTAAACCAAGGTAAGGCTGAAGCTAAAGAGGAGCAGAACGACGCCAAGACCAAGACCACAAAGAGCAAGAGGAACAAAGCTGACCCTCCCCGGCAAGACCCTTGCCGGGGGGGGGGGGTAGCTTTAGCTAGCCCGGCAAGATCCTTGCCGTGGCAGCTCACCCCACACCTACGGAGCGAGGTCACCCTTGAGTCCACTGCCCCCATGGGACAAGGATTCGGGAGACTTCCCCGTGGTGGCATGCAGATCTTTGTGAAGACATTCAAGGCCAGATACCCACTTAAGAAGGTGATGACCCTTGGCAGGATCCCAGACAAGGAGGACCACAAGGCCCCCGGCAAGAGCCTTGCCGGGGATGACAGCGAGCGCCACGGCAAGACCCTTGTCGGGGCTCCGGCAAGGCCCTTGCCAAGGACACCCGTGGGGCCACCATCAGGCCCGCACCAGTCGCGCCCCCACCGCCATTCGCATACAGCTGCCGACCCATCCAGTTGGGCAGGCACCTGTGTGGCGGCATGCAGATCTTCGTGCAGACCCACCGCTGCGCCACCTCAGCTGCTTGCCTGCCTACATGGCACCACAAGCACCGCTGGCCAGGGCGCGTGTCAACACAAGAGGGAGCGGCGACGGACGGGACAGGGCTCTCCCCCGTCCCCGATAAAGCAAGGACACCTAAGCAAGGCGCATTAAATGCGCCTTGTCATGTAATGCGAGGGATAAACTCGCATTACTGTACCCTTTCCACCTCATGTGTGCCACCGTGGCAGCCCCTTTCCTATAAAAGGAGGCCCGAGGCGACCAGGAGGGGGATTCGGCTTTTTGGAGCTCCTCACGCCCCATAGCTAGCTCAAGAACACTGATATACAATCCACCAAAGCAGGAGTAGGGTTTTACGCATCCTCGCGTCCCGAACCTGGATAAAGGAACCATGTGCTATCTGTTTGATCCGCTCTTCTCACGACCCCCGCGCCCCGCAACCGTAGTAGGGATTCTTGTGATCCCATAGGTGTCGTTCCGCACCGGCATCTTTGGCGCGCCAGTTAGGGGCGGCGCAGTTGTGAGAATCGACTTTCGCAGTTAGTTCGACGCTCTTTCATCGTCATGGCGCCCAAGAAGAAGACGACGGTGGCGGTTGGCCCGTCGGAAGCCGGACATCCCGTCCCGACGCGGGCGAGCAGCGGACCGGTCGCGGAAAGGACCTGGGGCGCCGTTCGCGAACACCAACACCGTCCCAGTAGCCGGAGTTTGGGAGGCGGTGATGTTCGTGCACCTGGCGACGGGCTGCACGCTGCCAAGTCCAAGGACGGGGCCAGGCCCTCCGCAGGCGGCGCGGGGCCTTCCAAGATCGCTGCCGCCCTGCCCGAAGGCGACGCGAGGGCTTCCCAGACTCCCACGCCGGCGCCGATGGCGCGCTCCTCTCAAGCGGTGCGCGACGGACGGTGTAATCACACCGAAGACCCCGGGCGTCGCCGCGGGAAGAGCCCCGAGCACCCCTCCCGGGATGTAGAAGACCTGCCCGCTCGCCGAGGCGCTGGCGAAGGTGGAGCGCAACCGCGGGGTCGTGATAGATCTCCTTCTGACATGGTCAGAAGTCGAAGCGCGTCGCGATCCGTGCAGGTTTCGCTACCACCAACGCCAGCAGAAGCCCTGGCGCGCGCGCAGTTGCTCCTCGATTTCCCTCCCACTACAGGGAAACTCGATGAATGGAGAGCCACCATCCGAAGCCTTGTTGCGGTGGCCAACAAAGACGAACCGAGCCCGGTGGAGCCCCCGGGTCGACGCTTAGACGGAGTCCCACGCACCAGTGGCAGGAGAGCTGGCGGCAGCGCGACCACGGTGCACTCGCCCCCTCCTCGCCCGGCGCTGCGGACGCCAGCCCGTCGTGACGTCACGGGCGACGCAATCTCCATAGCGTCGTCTGACGCGCTGTCGGATCACGGGTTCCGGCAGACCCTTAAGGTTCGAACTCTGGGGTGCGCGCGGAGATCGTGCCCTCTACCTCACCGTCTCGCAAAGAACTAACTACAAGAAGAACAACACAAGAGACACAGGGTTTATACTAGTTCGGGCCACCATTGTGGTGTAATACCCTACTCTAGTTTGTGGTGGGTGGATTGCCTCTTGGGCCGATGAGGAAGAACAGTACAAGAAAGAACAACCTCGTGAGGGTCTGCTCTTGGCTGGGACGATGAACTGCTAGGAGGAATTCAGCCGCCCTTCTCTCTCTGGTTCTCTAATTGCCAGGTTCTGGACCTCTCTTGCTCTGGATACTGACTGCCTCTACCCTGGGGGTGGCTAGTCCTATTTATAGGCAAAGGCCCTGGGCCTCTTCCCAAATATTGAGCGGGAAGGGCGCCAACAATTGGCCAATTCGAAGGGGAACATCTGGTACACTTATCCTGACTAAAGTTGGTCTGCGCCTGCCAAAGGCCCTGTGGTGACGCTGTCCTGGGATCCATGGTGACCTCCTTCCCACCGTTGGACTGGTCTTGGTCTCGTTGCACCGAAATGGGTGCCTTTGCTTGATCCTCTCGCCCGTGCTTGCCCCCTTTGCACCAAAGAGGAAAGGGAGACGCTGCGCGGGCTGGCACCCGCCTGGCACCCTTGGTCGTCATGGCTTGCGTCATGGGCACCTCGTGAGGTACCCGCCTTGATCTCTCCGCCTCCTCGCGAGCCAGCCTAAGGAGGCCGCGCTTGAGGAAGCGCCGTGTTGTCCGCCTCGCGAGGCTTGGCCCCTCGCGAGGGTCTTGAGCCTTGTGTTGATGAAGATGGGCCACGCTGGGTCCCCATTTCAGCCACGCCGCAGGCCGCAGGCAGGCAAGTCTGGGGACCCCCGTTCCCAGAACGCCGACAGTAGCCCCCAGGCCCAAGGCGCGCATGGACTTGGCCGTGCCGAGAGGCGAAAGGGCAATGGCGAAGCGCCGCGGGTCCTAACAGCCTGCGGCCTTGGGCGCCGCGTGGCGGTCGATTGGACGTGGGCGTCCCCGCTTCCCCACAACGCCTTGGCAACTGTGTGACTTGACTAGTCCCTGCATGCGTAGATACGGGTCATTATTACCTGCGATCGTGGTGCTCGACGGTTGGCCTCTTCCGGCTATAAGTGCGAGGCCACACAAGCTCCGCCAGTCCACCCCTTCCCGCTTCTCTTCTTCTTCCTCTCCTTCGCCGCCTGCCGCTCGCATGGCTCCGAAGAGGTTCTCAGCCGCGGAGAAGGGGAAGGCTAGTCGGGCGGGGCCCGACTCCCCTCCGGCCAAGCGCGGCCGGGGTCGTCCCCGCAAGAATCCCGCGGTCCCCGCTGTGGCTCCCCGTGGGCACAGGGGTGGTTCTTCGCGTGGTGGTGAGCGCTCGGCTGCCAAGGGGAGGCAGGCTGTGGCTGCGCGGCCCCCCAGGCCGCGCTTTCGCTTGGCGGAGGTGCTGCGGAGTTCGTCATGTGGTCGGCGGACCCGACCAACACCTGGCTCCAGCTCCCTCGCTTCTTCATCAGCGAGCTGCCGGCCAGCGCCCGGTGTGGCTTCTGGCTTCAGGCTGACGGTTGCTGCAGTAGGGCCTCCTGGGTTTCGCTCGAGGTCTCCCCTTCTGGGAATGGGGCCCTGACCCGCGGCTGGCAAACGTTTGCCCGCGCGCGCGGCCTGGGCCAGCGGTGCACCCTGCACTTCAAGTTCGACGGTGACGGCACCCTCTATGTGAGGGTGTTTGGGGAAGATGGTCGCCGCGCAGGATGCTGCCCCGAGGACGACGACGGCGGCCAGGGGCCTTGCTCCGACGACGATGGAGGAGACAGCGCCCACTCCGATGGCGGCGCCCGATGCTCCCCAAGCTCCACCAACTCTTCTTCGGGCGGCTCCTCCAGCGGTGGCCGCAGCCAGCCCCCTCGCCGCCGCGCTTGCTTGGGGGTGGCTGTTCATCCGCCCATCGCCGCGCCCTGGTGAAGTGCGAGAGGGAGTCCGCCTGAGCTCCGGAGGCATCCGGTGTCGCCTCTGCAGGCCGATGTGAGGCGGGCCGCGCCGGGCTCGCCCTTTCCTTTTCCTTTTGCTCCCTGTGTAAGACAAGACAACTGCATGGAGCCCCGTGGGGGCGTGTTGAGAATCATTACCGTTGTAGCCATTACCTTGACTTTGTTGTTGCGCTTCTCAACTATTTGCCCTCGCGTAGGTAGTTTGTTGCCCCAGCCCCGGGGGGGGGGGGGGGGGCGACCAACCCAGGCCCTGTGTGAGCGTCGCGGTGCCCGAGGGGCATGGACTAGAGGGGTGCTCCTGTAGAGAGCCCGGGCCGTGAAACCTTTAAGCGGCTAGAGCAGGAACGCTCGCGAGGGCGTTCGAGTCCCATCCCTCACGAGGCCTTTCATGAGGAAAAAATCAAAACGAGGAGCGAAAATCGACAAACCACAAATCAACAACGGCGATAGTTTCGATAAGACTTCAGATGCAAGTAAACATGCCAAATGCGGAAAGCAAATGAAAAAGCCGCGTCCGGCACCTAGTCTAGTCTTCGACGTCTTCTCTCCAGCGCGGAGCTAAGTGCTGCCACTGGGCGTGGGAGGGAGCCCCAGGGCCTGAGGCCGGCGCTCCTGAGACTCCGGGGCGTGTACAGCCCCACTCATTATTACGTGAGAGTGTCACGGGGCGGCGAGCTTCACAGGCATTGGCCTTCTTCACAGGCTCCGGGCCTTTCTCCTCAGGGAAAATAAGCTTCACAGGCACTCGCCTTCTTCGCAGGCTCTGGGCCTTTTCCAAAAGGAGACGATCTTCACAGGCGTTCGCCTTCTTCATAGGCTCAGGGCCTTTTCCAAAAAGAGACGATCTTCACAGGCGTTCGCCTTCTTCACAGGCTCAGGGCCTTTTTCAAAACGAGACGATCTTCACAGGCGTTCGCCTTCTTCACAGGCTCAGGGCCTTTTCCAAAAAGAGACGATCTTCACATGCGTTCGCCTTCTTCACAGGCTTAGGGCCTTTTCCAAAAAGAGACGATCTTCACAGGCGTTCGCCTTCTTCACAGGCTCAGGGCCTTTCAGGGGTAGAACCTCCGGAGGTGCTGGATGTTCCACGCGTTCTGGATCGGCTTCCCATCTTGAGTCTCTAAGCGCACGGAGCCTGGCCTCGAGGGTCCTAGGGCGGATGTTGCGGCAGTGATATCGTCGTAGCGCTTGTTGGTACCTTGCTGCTCGCAGCGCGGCTTCCCGGCGGTGTTCCTCCCCCAGCACGAGGTCCATCCCCCGGGTGGCGTCCTGCTGCGCCTCGCCGAACGCCAGGACCCGCGCGGAGCGAAGCCTGACCTCGTGAGGAAGGACTGCTTCAGCTCCATAGACCAGGAAGAACGGGGTTTCCCCGGTCGGTTTGGTCGCGGTTGTGCGGATGGACCACAACACGGATTGGAGCTCGTCGTGCCAACCCCTGCCGCAGGCCTCCAGCTTCTTCTTGAACGTTCTGGTCTTGAGGCCTCTCAGGACCTCCGCGTTGGCTCGTTCGGCTTGCCCATTGCTTCACGGGTGTGCCACCGAAGCATAGCATATCTGCGTTCCAAGGTTAGCACAGTATGTTTTGAAGAGATTACTGGTAAATTGCGAACCGTTGTCTGTGATGATGCGGTTCGGCACCCCGAACCGGCTCACGATACCCCTGACGAACTTGACCGCAGAGCCCGCGGGGATGGTACGGACAGCCTCCACCTCTGCCCACTTGGTGAACTTGTCGATGGCGATGTAGAGGTAATGGTAGCCTCCTGGCGCCCGAGGGAACGGGCCCAGAATATCCAACCCCCAAACTGCGAATGGCCACGAGAGGGGTATAGTCTGCAGGCCCCCCGCTGGTTGATGGATCTGCTTGGAATGGAACTGGCAGGCCTCACAAGACTTTACCAATTCGACCGCGTCGTTGAGCGCAGTGGGCCAATAGAACCCACTGCGGAACGCTTTCCCGACAAGGGTCCGTGACGATGTGTGGTGCCCGCAGTCTCCGCCATGTATGTCCCCCAGTAGTTCCTTCCCTTGCTCCCTGGAGATGCAGCGCATAGATACGTCGTTGGGTCGCTTCCGGTAAAGTTCTCCATCCCTGATGCAGTATGCCGTGGCCTGCCGCGCCACACGTTCTGCTTCCTCCTCCTTCTCTGGCAGGGCCCCATGTGTCAGGTAATTCTGGAGCTCTGTGATCCAGCATCCCTCCTGAGGTTCCAACGTCAGGAGCAGGCGTGCTCCTGAGGGCGGCCCGCAGGCCGGGGCTCCTGAGGCTGGCGGCTGAGGGAGCTCCTCTCGAGGCTGAGCCGTGCTTGATAGCGTTGGCTGTGCTGAAGGTTTGAAGAGCCGTTCTTCGAAGACGCCGGGCTCCTGCGGCAGCCGCCTGGATGCCCGTCCGGCTATGTCATCAGCTTCCTGGTTGGTGCCACGGGGCACATGCTTCAGCTCCAGCCCCTAGAACTACTTTTCAATCCTGCGGACCTACGCCAGGTAGGCCTCCATATGCTCGTCCTTCGGCTCGTACACCTTATTGGAGAAGTTGACTAGGAGCTGCGAGTCGCCTTTGACGGTGAGGCGCTTCACTCCCAGGGCCGCTGCGGCCTTCAACCCGGCTATCAGTCCCTCATATTCTGCTATGTTGTTGGAGACCTTTTCTCCTTGCTTGAAACAGAGTTGTACTGCATTGTAAAGCTTATCCTGAGTGGGTGATATCAGCACCGCACCAGCCCCCGCGCCGTGTCTGGAGAATACCCCGTCGAAGTACATGACCCAGCCTTCTGGCGCCTCGCTCCCTGGGGAGAGGGAACGATCCTCGTTGTCCTTGAGGCCTGGCGCCTCTGTCCATTCCGCCACGAAATCCGCCAATGATGCTCCTTTGATGACCCTAGTTGTGCTGAACTCGAGCTGAAACGCCTGCAACTCTATGTTCCATTCAGCGACCCTTCCGGCTGAGTTAGGGCTCCTGAGCACCCTCTCCAGGGGGTACGATGAGACGACCTTGATCGGGTGAGCTTGGAAGTAGTGACGCAGCTTGCGCGAGGCCACTAGCAGCGCGAGGAGGAGCTTCTGAGGCATCGGGTATCGTGCCCTTGCGTCCCGTAGCACCGTGCTAACAAAGTAGACCGGGTGCTCAACAAAGCTGAGAGCATCTTGGGTCGCGGCGCCCTCGGGCTGCCGCTGCGGTCTTGACCTGGCGCTCCTCCCTAACCGCCACCAAGGCCGCGCTGGCGGAGTAGGGGGTGCCAGCGAGGTAGAGCAGCAGGGGCTCTTGAGGACGCGGAGCCACCATGACTGGGGGACTGGTTAGGTACCTCTTGAGATCCCGAAACGCCTTATCTGCCTCTTCAGTCCATTCAAAGGGCCCCTTTTTCTTCATCAGCTGAAAGAAAGGCAGCGCTCGTTCCCCCAATTTGGAGATGAAGCGCCCTAGTGCGGTCACACGCCCAGTGAGCTTCTGCATTTCTCTGAGGGTCTTTGGCGGACTCATGTCCTCGACCGCCTTGACCTTCTCGGGGTTGGCCTCGATGCCACGGTGAGATACGAGGAATCCCAAAAGCTTGCCCGAGGGAACGCCAAACACACATTTCTCCGGGTTGAGCCGCAGGTTTACTGCGTCGAGGCTCGCGAAGGTCTCCTCCAGGTCTTGTATCAGGGTCCTGGCCTCTCGAGATTTCACCACAATGTCATCAACGTATGCTTCAACATTCCCGAGTTGCGGGCCCAAGGTGATGTGCATCAGCCGCTGAAAAGTTGCCCCTGCGTTACGCAGTCCAAATGGCATGCATGTATAGCAGTATACCCCGCACGGGGTCAAGAAGGCGGTCTTCTCAACGTCTTCTATCGCCATCTTGATCTGGTGATATCCGGAGAAGGCATCCAAAAAGCACAGCAGGTCGTACTCGGCGGTGGAGTCGACGATCTGGTCGATGCGAGGGAGCGGGAACGGATCTTGCGGGCATGCCTTGTTGAGGTTGGTGAAGTCGACACACATGCGTTCCTTCCCCCCTTTCTTGGGCACAACGACAGGGTTGGCCAACCAATCTGGGTACCGGACCTCGTGAATGACCCCAACGGCTTCTAACTTGCGGGTCTCTTGGACGATGAAGGCCTGCTTCTCTGCGGACTGCCGCCTGGCCTTCTGCTTCACGGGGCGCACATTTGGGCACACGTTGAGGTGATGCTCGATGACGTCCCTGGGGATCCCTGCCAGCTGATCAGGCTCCCAAGCAAACACTTTCTTGTTTGCACGCAGGAACTTGACCAGGGCCTCCTCCTGCTCAGGCCCTAGGTTGGCGCCAATGGTGAAAGTGGCGCTGGAGGACCCGTCCTCGTCGACGGGTATCTGCTTGGTTTCTGCCTTGTCCTGGGTGAATAACTGCTTCTTCTTGGTGGGCGCAGCCCCCTTGGGCTCAGGGGTCCCCGCGTCGGCGGGCTGTGCCGATGCCGCCGTCTTGAAGGCGAGCTTGAGTACTCGAAGGGCGTCCCCGGTGTCTCCGTGCATGGTGAGGGTATCGTTGCTCCCGGGCATCTTCATGAGGTTGTACGCCGGGTGCGTGGCGTCCATGAACTGAGCCAGTGCCGGGTAGCCGAGGATGGCGTTGTAAGGGAGGCCGATGGGGCCGATGTCGAAGTCGACCATCTCCGTGCGGAAGTTGTCGTAGGTGCCGAAGGTTACCGGGAGCCGGATTTGTCCCAAGGAGTCGGACGACCCGCCCCCGACGCCCGAGAAGGATCGGCTGGGTTGCAGCCGCTCCCGGGGTATGCAGAGGAGGTTGAAGGCCTCGACCGAAAGCACGCTGAGGCCCGCGCCGCCATCGACGAGGGTTCTGGTGACGGCCACCTGGCAGATGGTGGGGGTGCACAACAGGGGGAGTGCGCCCGAGCCGGCCAAGTTAGCGGGGTGGTCCTCCGAGCTGAAGGTCAGACCAACCTCGCGCGCCGCCCGGTCCGGGGGAGCCCCCTGCCGTGCGGAAACGGCGCCGATCTGGCGGGCAAACGGCTTGACGTGGCAGCTCGTGGGTGGCGCCTGCGAGCCGCCCAGGAGGGCCGCAACGACCGGGAGCGTCGACGTCGTGGTGCAGCCGCCCTGTCGCATAGGAAGATGCTGGGGTGGTGCTTGCTGCTCGCCTCCCGCCGGGCCGGTGGCGGTGTTGACGGCGGGCGACGGGAAACGGCGAGGACGTCCACCAGCGAGGGCCGCTGGCGTGACGCGAGCTCAACGTGCGCCGTACATGGATGCGGCAGCCGGGGGAGGATGGAGCGGTGGAAGGCGGATTCCGGTGCACCCCTACCTGGCGCGCCAAATGTCGGATCACGGGTTCCGGCAGACCCTTAAGGTTCGAACTCTGGGGTGCGCGCGGAGATCGTGCCCTCTACCTCACCGTCTCGCAAAGAACTAACTACAAGAAGAACAACACAAGAGACACAGGGTTTATACTAGTTCGGGCCACCATTGTGGTGTAATACCCTACTCTAGTTTGTGGCTTGGGCTGATGAGGAAGAACAGTACAAGAAAGAACAACCTCGTGAGGGTCTGCTCTTGGCTAGGACGATGAACTGCTAGGAGGAGTTCAGCCGCCCTTCTCTCTCTCTCTGGTTCTCTAATTGCCAGGTTCTGGACCTCTCTTGCTCTGGATACTGACTGCCTCTACCTTGGGGGTGGCTAGTCCTATTTATAGGCAAAGGCCCTGGGCCTCTTCCCAAATATTGAGCGGGAAGGGCGCCAACAATTGGCCAATTCGAAGGGGAACATCTGGTACACTTATCCTGACTAAATTTGGTCTGCGCCTGCCAAAGTCCCTGTGGTGACGCCGTCCTGGGCTCCATGGTGACCTCCTTCCCACCGTTGGACTGGTCTTGGTCTCGTTGCACCGAAATGGGTGCCTTTGCTTGATCCTCTCGTCTGCGCTTGCCCCCTTTGCATCAAAGAGGAAAGGGAGACGCTGCGCGGGCTGGCGCCCGCCTGGCAGCCTTGGTCGTCATGGCTTGCGTCATGGGCACCTCGTGAGGTACCCGCCTTGATCTCTCCGCCTCCTCGCGAGCCAGTCTAAGGAGGCCGCGCTTGAGGAAGCGCCGTGTCTTCCGCCTCGCGAGGCTTGGCCCCTCGCGAGGGTCTTGAGCCTTGTGTTGATGAAGATGGGCCACGCTGGGCCCCCATTTGAGCCATGCCGCAGGCAGGCAAGTCTGGGGACCCCCGTTCCTAGAACGCCGACACCCGCGGACCCAGTATGACCAGCGCCAAGTCCTTCGGGAACGAGAACATGAAGACGCTCGAACCACTATCGAGCGCCGGCGTGGAGCGCGCCACCAGTCAGACAGGCGAGCAGGGCCTGCTGTGGACCACCCGGCACCGAAGAGCCCTGGAGCCTGCCTTACGAGGTAGGCTGCCCGGCTTTTACCCGTGAGCTGCGGCAGTTCCAGTGGCCCACTCACCGCACCTTCAAACCTGACGTGGGCGAGAAGTACGGCGGCAAGACCCACCCGTCCGAGTTCCTCAGCATCTACACCATCGCGATGCAGGCTGCCGGAGCCCGCGACGATAAGGTGCTTGCGAATTACTTTCCGCTGGCCCTTAAACCCAACGCCATGTTATGGTTGATGCACTTGCCGGTAGACTCCATTTCCTCCTGGTCGGATTTGTGCCATGAGTTCGTGGGCGCCTTCACTGGCGGTCACCAAGCTCATGGCCAAGCGAGTGATCTTCACGTCATTTCCCAGAAGGGAGGCGAGAGTCTCCGCAAGTACATACAGAGGTTCAGCCGGATACAGTACAATATCCCTGATGTTCACCCTGCTGCCATCATCAGCGCGTTCCATCAGAACATGCGTAATCGCAAGATGCGCGAAGAGCTGGCGACGAACAAGGTGAAAGATGTAGCAGAACTCTATGTTCTCGCTGACAGATGTGCCCGGGCTGAAGAGGGAAGGAAGTACCCCGGCGAAGATGCTGGCGTGGAAACCGACTCCTCAGATGAGGATACTGCCGCCCCGGCGAAGAAAGGCCGGCGCCGCAACAGGAAGCTCAAAGGAAAAGCCGTGCTTGCTGTCGAGGGGTCTGATGACACCAGCTCCACCAAGAAAACCAAGGCAGATGACCCCGGCAAGGAAATTGTCAGATGTGTCACCTGCCGGGCCTTGGCGGCTGCCGAGAAGCCAGGCAACTCCGACAAGCAGTACTGCAAGATCCATCGCACCAAAGGCCATGCCCTCCAAGACTACCGATAGGTTGAGCTCCTCGCTGAGAAGTAGAGGGCTGAATATGAAAGGCGGGACAAGGAGAAGGGCCAAGATGGTGCTGAGGGATCCGGCAAGAAGCGTGATGGCCAGGCGAGCCGTCGCGGCAAGGATAAGCAACAGGAGAGGCCCGCCCGAGGCCGTGACAAAAAGCCAGAAGACGACGATCACGAAGAGGACGAAGAGTTCGGCGACCAAGAGTTTCAGAAAGCTACAGAGGCCATGTGCATCAACGGCGGCGCCTCGCTGCATACCTCTCATCGCCGGCTTAAACAGTGGGCGCGAGAGATTACAACGGCAGAGCCGTCATTTGATGCCCAAAGGCCGCTGAAGTGGTCCAGCACACCTATCATTTTTGACACTGAGGATCACCCTGACCGCACTACTGTGGTCGGGTGCTTGCCATTGTTGGTTTCACCAACGATACGCAACCTCAAGGCGACAAAGATGCTAGTTGATGGCGGGGCCGGTCTAAACTTGATCTCACCTGCCGTGATCGAGAAGCTGCAGATTCCTGATGGAGACCTCGAAGAGGCAGGCACGTTTCAAGGGGTCAACCCGGGAAGAAGCCAACCCAAGGGAAAGGTCACGCTGCCCGTGACTTTTGGAAGCGACCTGAACTTCAGGACGGAAAGGATCGTGTTTGATGTTGCCAAGATCCCCTTGCCTTACAACGGGATCCTTGGCCGCCCAGCGCTGGCCAAGTTCATGGCGGCGTCGCACTACGCCTACAACACCCTGAAGATGCCAGGACCTGTGACGATCATCACCATGCCCTCCCACAAGAAAGAGCGCTGATTTGCGCTGACCAACTATACCAGCAAGCAGTTGCAGCAGCCGCCGCCACTAAGGCACTTGCTCCTGCCGCTGGGACCCCGGGAGGGAAGAAGGACAAGGAGGCCGGTGAGACCTCGGACACCCACTCCGGCAAGCGCACCTCTTCGGAGTGTAGCGCTGCCGTCGAGGACGTGCCAGAGAGCTCCACCGGCGGAAACAAGAAGTCCAGGGCCACGTCGCCGGGAACCAAGAAGGTTTCCGTCAATGAGGATGGCACGGGAGGATCTTTTACCATAATCTCCACCCTTGACGACAAATAGGAAGACGCGCTCGTCACCTTCCTGCGGGCGAATGTCGATTTTTCTTGCATGGCAAGCTTCCGACATCCCAGGCGTTCCCAGGGAGGTGATTGAGCACCACCTTGCTGTCTGTCCTCATGCGCGGCCCGTCAAGCAGAAGGTCAGGAAGCAAGCTTTGGAACGACAAGAGTTCATCACGGAAGAGATCCAGAAACTGGAGGCAGCGGGTTTGGTAAGAGGAGTGCTCCACCCAACATGGTTGGCCAATCCGGTCGTGGTGCGCAAGGCGAATGGGAAGTGGAGGCTATGTATTGATTACACAGATAGCAATAAGGCTTGTCCTAAAGACCCCTTCCCGTTGCCGCGCATCGACCAGATTGTTGACTCCACAGCTAGGTGTGATCTGTTGTCATTCCTCGACGCCTACTCCGGCTACCACCAGATCTTCATGACAAGAGAAGACGAAGAGAAAACATCATTCATCACCCCATGTGGTACGTATTGTTTCATGCGGATGCCTTTCGGGTTGAAGAGTGCTGGTTCGACATTTGTGAGGGCGGTCCAGATTGGTTTTGAACCCCAGCTCCATAGAAATATGGAAGCTTATATGGATGACATAGTGGTCAAAACCAAAGACAGGGCAACCCTCATACCAGATTTGCAAGAGACGTTTGCCAACCTACGCAAGATCAATCTCAAGCTGAACCCTGAGAATTGCGTCTTTGGCGTCCCGTCCGGCAAACTTCTCGGGTTCTTTGTGTCACAGCGTGGGATAGAGGCCAATCCGGATAAAATCAAGGCTACAGAGCACACTGAGGCACCCAAGCAAATCAAGGATGTGCGTCGGCTTGCTGGTTGTGTCGCTGCCTTGGGCAGGTTCATATCCAAGTCTGCCGAGCGCGCCCTTCCCTTTTTCAAGATCCCGAAAAAGGCGGGCCTGTTGGAGTGGACGCCAGAAGCCGAAGCAGCATTGGGAGATTTGAAGAAGTACCTCTCCTCCGCGCCAACACTAGTTGCGCCTAGGCCCCAGGAGCCGCTGCTGCTATACCTAGCGGCAACGAACCAGGTGGTCAGCGCCGCGCTAGTAGCGCAGAGAGAGGTTGATGATGAGGTAATGGCAGCAACGGAGCCTGACACCACCGATGCAGAGACGACACAGCCAGTCGAAGTGCCGCCAAAGAAGAAAATGATGCAGCACCCGGTCTACTTTGTTAGCTCCCTCCTACAGGGGGCTAGATCAAGGTATTCCGGTGTGCAGAAACTGCTCTTCGGCCTTCTTATGGCCTCGAGGAAGCTGCGTCACTACTTCCAGGCACACGAGATCACTGTCGTCACTCGCCTCCTCTGCAACGGATATTGCACAATCCAGATGCAACGGGGAGGATTGTGGAATGGGCACTGGAGCTGTCCAGCTTTGGCCTCAAGTTTGAAAGTACTTCGACAATCCAGAGCCGGGTCCTGGCGGAGTTCATCGCAGAGTGGACCGCAACACCTGACGAAGAAGCCCAAGAGTCTGCTCTCCTCGGCAAAGAGGCAAGTTCAATTGGGTCATGTACTTTGATGGAGCTTTCTCCCTCCAAGTTGCCGGGGCTGGCGTACTGCTTGTCGCCCCCACCGGAGAGCACCTCAAGTACGTGATCCAGATGAACTTCCCCAGGGAGGTGTCAACAAACAATACGGCAGAGTACGAGGGGCTGCTTGCCGGTCTTAGGATCGCGACGGACCTCGGAATCAAGAAGCTCATCATCAGGGGCGACTCGCAGCTTGTCGTCAAGCAAGTCAACAAGGATTACCAGAGCCCGTTGATGAAGGCCTACGTTGATGAAGTGAGAAAGCTGGAAGAGCGTTTCGACGGTATACAGGTTGAATACGTTCCCCGAGCGGAGAACGACATCGCCGATTACCTGTCAAAACGCGCTGCCCTCAAGCTACCTGTGGAACCAGGTACCTTTGTGCTCCAGCTAACTCAGCTATCCGTTGATCCATCAATAGAACAGAACAAGAGGAGGAAATCAGGGCCCGACAAGTACTTTCCCGCTGAGCTCCCCGGAGCCGCCGGCAAGGATGTTACCGGAGACACTGAGCTCGTCACGGGACGTCTGGCTCCGGCGGAGCTTCAAGCTCTTGCCGTCGAAACAGCCGCCCCAATAGCGGAGGAAATGCCTTTAGTCCTCGCCGTCGAGCCCCAGGCTCCGGCATGGGCACAACATACCGTCCGATTCCTCCAAACAGGGGAACTTCCTGAAGAGCAGGAAGAAGCGGAAAAAGTAGCCCATCGCTCTACCATGTACCAGTTCGTCGATGACGTCCTGTACAGGAAGAGGCCAAACGGTGTGAAATTGAAGTACTTCCCTTGAGAGGAAGGACTGGAGCTATTGGCGGAGATACACAGAGGCATATGTGGATCCCACATCGGGTCGAGGGCCCTTGCCGGCAAGGCATTCCGGCAAGGTTTCTTCTGGCCCACCGCCCTCCAGGATGCAACGACACTAGTCACCAGGTGTGAAGCGTGTCAGTTCCATTCAAAGAAGCTTCATCAACCAGCTCAAGCCCTTCAAACCATTCCTCTCTCCTGGCCCTTCTCGGTCTGGGGGCTCGACATACTGGGCCCTTTCCCCCGACCTGTCGGGGGCTTTGAGTACTTGTATGTTGCAATCGACAAGTTCACAAAGTGGCCGGAGGTGGAGGCAGTGAGGAAGGTCACAGCTCAGTCAGCCGTCAAGTTCTTCAAGGAGTTAGTGTGCCGTTTTGGTGTTCCCAACAGGGTCATCACTAACAACGGCACACAGTTCACAAGCCGCACCTTCATGCAATATACTCAAGACCTCGGCAGTAGAGTCTATTTCGCTTCTGTTGCCCACCCACGAAGCAACGGTCAAGCTAAGAGGGCAAATGCTGAAGTACTGCGGGGCTTAAGGACAAAGACCTTTGACAGGCTGCACAAGAGCGGAAGGCGCTGGATTGATGAGTTGCCGGCGGTTCTTTGGTCGATCAAAATGACACCAAATCGAGCCACTGGCCAGACACCCTTTGCCCTGGTATACGGGGCAGAAGCAGTTATCCCCACTGAACTCATATACGGGTCACCTCGAGTGCTCGCTTATAATGAGCTTGAGCAAGAGCAACTGCGGCAAGATGACGCACTACTCCTTGAGGAAGATCGTCTTCGGGTGGCTGTGAGAGCAGCACGCTACCAGCAAGCCTTGCGCCGCTACCATAGCAGCAAGGTTCATGCCCGAAGCCTTGAGGAAGGCGACCTTGTCCTTCGGCGCGTTCAATCGGCCAACAATTCCAACAAGTTGATGCCAAAGTGGGAAGGCCCTTATCGGGTAATATGAGTCACCAGGCCCGGCGCAGTCCGCCTGGAGACCGAAGATGCCGTTCCGGTGAGTAACTCCTGGAACATTGAGCATCTTCGCAAGTTTTACACATGAGGTGCGGCTTGCCGGGCCTCCCGGCAAGCCACCTTTTGTACAAGCATTGCCGATGATGCATGTAACCCTTTGTACAAAGCCAGGCGCAGACCCTGAGCATAAATAAATGAAGCGCTGGCGCCCTAAGTTATAGCATGCATGCTAGGTCGAGTCTCGTCCTTGGTTAGGGTTGATAGTGCTTAGCGGCGACTAACCCCTAGATTAGAGGTCGAGTGTGCGTCCCTTTTCCATTCTTTTGTCTTCGTTGATTCGCAGGACTCACAAATACCCTTGCCGGATCACTTGAGGATGAAAAAGAAAAGAGGGACATATCAACATCTGAACCCCGGCGAGCCAGTACTACCGGGGGCTGCAAGAGCAAAGATTCACCCATGGCAAACCAGAGTTGTCAGGGGCTACAGCTTCAGATAAGTTCTTCATCCCTTGTCATGCATTCCCTTTTGGACTGAGGTATGTGAAACCTCGTTTTTCCTAGAAGCTACCGTGCTCCTCTAACTCTAGGCCCTAGGACTCGTTCCTGGGACCAGGTTTGATCGTAGTCGCGTCAGCAAAAGGATAAAACAAGGAGCCTGAACCCGCCTCATCCCTACCTCCGCCAAAGGCGTGAGGAAGGTCGAGTGAGGTGGAGAGACGACAAGGCCTGTTGCTGGGCGAGGAAATGTTTATCTTAGAGATATCAAGGATTTACTCCTTGCCGTGCTTTCTACCCGCAAACAAATGGCCCGGCAAACATCCCTTTTTCATTAAAAACATTCCATTCAGGTACAGTCCGTAGGGAATGAAAAACATGAATGATGGGGTTACAAGTTTTAAATTCAGCTAAGGCCCGAAGGCTTACAAACTAAAAAGAGATAAGATGCCCGTAATCCCTTTCTTGTCCCTCTCCTCAGGAGGCAGGTCAAAGAGGCGAAAAGGGCAAAAGAGGCGCCTAGGCGAGCTACGGGTGGCAGAAGACACCAAGAGGACATCTCGGTGGCCGTCCAAAGGCTAGATGGTGATGGTGGCACCGGAAGCAGAGCTTGAAGACGAGGCGGCAGGACGTCAGCACGCTGTCGAAGGCGTCGTGCCCGCGTACTCTGACTTGACGGCCTTGCCGCCCGCCCTCTTCCTCTTCCACAGCCTCCCAACGCCAGCCGCCCAAGGAGACGACCCCGAGAAGTTCGAGGAGCCGGCGACACGGATGATGGGGTCGCCGGTGCCGCACGGAGCGGCACCCGACGCCTAGTCGGACCCTTCATCCTGCCGCCTACTTCCCTCGTCGTCGCTGCCGTTGTCCTCCTCGTCACTCCCGCCCGAGGAGGAGTCTTCGCTATCAGAAGAACTCTCCACGCAGCACCTCGCATGGGTCCCGAAGATCCCGAAGACCTTGACGGAGAGGAGGCCGCCCTCCATCAGCTTGAAATGGACGGTGAGCCCCTCCGTCAGGCGGTGGATCTGAGCAAACGTCTTCCATCCTCGATGAAGATATATCACGTGAGGGGCTGGGAAATCAACGCGAACCCGTGTGCCGCTGATCCCGCAGCCCCTCATGTGCAGCCGCAGCGACTCCGGCGGATCCAGCTCCATCTCCCGTGCGAATGGAGTCGGGAGACGAAGGCGACGGCGAGGCGGCCGGCGTAGCCTGACGAAGAACTCGCAAGGGTCGTCCCCAACGTGGCCCTCCATGGGAGGAGGAACCGCTGGCGGAGGCGAGGCCGGCGCGCCGCCCCGTCCTGCTCTTCCCCGAGCGCCTCGGCCTCGCCCACGGCCTCGCCCCCTCCCCCTTCCCCTCGCGGTTGGCTCTGCCACCGCAGGCATGGGAGAAGGAGGGACGCGTTGTCGAGCAGCGACCCTCACCGCCACCGTTGAAGGACCAGGATTCCCTCTATCCATGGCGGATGAAAGGGGGGAGCAGAAGCTGAAGAAAGGAGGAGATGAAAGAGTGTGGGCGCCGTCCTCCCCCTCCCGTACTTTATAAAGGAACAGGGTGGGGGCTCGACCGCCCCACTCCGCCAATCAAGATGCAGAAGGCGCCGGGAACTGGGACCGACCCGCCGCCCCAGCCCGCGGCGGCCCAGTTTCCCGCCTCCACCGATCGCCACCCCAGGCGCATGCGAGCCACGTGGCGGGCGTGCAGGACCGAGGCGACGGGAGAGGCAACCTCTCCCCACCCCGTGATCATGGGGAGTGGACGCCTTGAAGACCACGCCTCGGCCCCGTTCAGTAAACGGGCCGCGCCTCCACACCTCCCTCCGTTTATGGGGAAGGCGCGAACCGCCCCCTTTACTACGACGTGACACATGCATGCGGAGCTCGGCCCCACGCACGCCGCCCACGTCACGCACGCCTCCCCACGCCACGCCACGCGCGGGACGCGTGGAAAGCGCAGCGCACGAAGAAACTTACCGCGGTAAAACCGCCTCGCCAGCCCGCGCACCGTTTTTGGGCCTAGCTCAACAACGCGTTGCGCTTATGTGTGGCCCAGGCCTGGGGGCTCCTGTCGGTGTACAAAAAGGGGGGGTACACTTTTTGTACCCCTATGACTGTGCACGGGCAGTCTGAGCCACGGACGCCGCCACGCCGAGCACGGCAAGGGAGGTAAACCAAGGTAAGGCTGAAGCTGAAGAGGAGCAGAACGACGCCAAGACCAAGACCACAAAGAGCAAGGGGAACAAAGCAGACCCTCCCCGGCAAGATCCTTGCCGGGGGGCAGCTTTAGCTAGCCCGGCAAGATCCTTGCTGTGGCAGATCGCCCCACACCTACGGAGCGAGGTCACCCTTGAGTCCACTGCCCCCATGGGACAAGGATTCGGGAGACTTCCCCGTGGTGGCATGCAGATCTTTGTGAAGACATTCAAGGCCAGATACCCACTTAAGAAGGTGATGACCCTTGGCGGGATCCCAGCCTAGGAGGACCACAAGACCCCCGGCAAGAGCCTTGCCGGGGATGACAGCGAGCGCCACGGCAAGACCCTTGCCGGGGCCCCGGCAAGGCCCTTGCCAAGGACACCCGTGGGGCCACCATCAGGCCCGCACCAGTCGCGTCCCCACCGCCGTTCGCATGCAGCTGCCGACCCAACCAGTTAGGCAGGCACCTGCGTGGCGGCATGCAGATCTTCGTGGAGACCCACCGCTGCGCCGCCTCAGCTGCTTGCCTGCCTACATGGCACCACAAGCACCGCTGGCCAGGGCGCGTGTCAACACAAGAGGGAGCGGCGACGGACGGGACAGGGCTCTCCCCCGTCCCCGATAAAGCAAGGACACCTAAGCAAGGCGCATTAAATGCGCCTTGTCATGTAATGCGAGGGATAAACTCGCATTACTGTACCCTTTCCACCTCCTGTGTGCCACCGTGGCAGCCCCTTTCCTATAAAAGGAGGCCCGAGGCGACCAGGAGGGGGATTCGGCTTTTTGGAGCTCCTCACGCCCCATAGCTAGCTCAAGAACACTGATATACAATCCACCAAAGCAGGAGTAGGGTTTTATGCATCCTCACGGCCCGAACCTGGATAAAGGAACCGTGTGCTATCTGTTTGATCCCCTCTTCTCACGACCCCCGCGCCCCGCAACCGTAGTAGGGATTCTTGTGATCCCATAGGTGTCGTTCTGCACCGACAACATAGCTGGGTCTCTCCTTCTCAACACATATACGAGTCATTCTACCTCTATAGTTAGGCCTCTGCCTACCCCTCCCCCACCCCCTCCCACACACACACACACCGATACATCGAGCGCTCTAGTCATGTCTCCCTGCCACACACAAACTTGACATGTGCCCTCTAACGTTCCGGTAGGTCAGTCGCCCTATATCTTTGACTTGCACACACACACAATTTCGATGGCTCCCTTCATCGATCTTGCACCCACCCACTTGATCCTCTCTTCGACTCTATCGATATCTATGACCCCTCCCTCTCTTCTTGTGGATCGCCCGGACCTCTATATATGATATGGATAGGCCTCCATTTCACACACATTGCATGCAAAATTTTGTTTGAGATGTCATCGACACATATTCCCACAAATACATTCACGAAATACCCCCCCCCAAAAACAAAAAACACTCACGAACGCACAAGCCATTTGTCTAGGTTTGTATCTCTCACACACACCCACGTAGGTGGGGGACGTGCACGAAGAGAAGAGGTGCACGCACGACGCACGTACTCCCGTCTCTTTCCCAACCACACCCGCGCGGGTACACGGTGGAGCTCATTTCTGTACGAAAAGGTAGCCCATGTGGTAATTTGACACGTGTACTGGTTGTCCACTTGATGGAGGGAGGATCGTCTACCATGGGTGAACAAACAAATTGCGACTTGACGCGTTATGTTAAAAAAGAGGCAAACCATGTGGGTCCTACCTTAGAGGCAAGGTTCTATACACTGGAGTACTTTTGATGTGTCCCGTCAACTCGCATAACGAGGAGAAGCTTGCTTAGTACGCCATCTCCCCCGCCCACGGGCGCGGTGGCTCGCAGGATGACGTGAAGCTTGCTTACTAGTAGTAGTATTGTACACCTTATGCCCGCTCCCTCGCCCACGCGCGCGGTGGCTCGCACGACGAGGAGAAAATTTTACTACTCCCTCCGTTTACTCCTCGTCCCTACTACCTTGGTTAGAGAGATTATCATATTGTTTGGAATATATATGTCCTTTAGTAGATTTCAACATGAACTACTAGTACATACTCCAAACACTGATGTATATAGGCGCATTTTAGAGTGTGGATTCACTCATTTTGCTCCGTATGTAGTCCATATTGAGGCCCTGTTTGGTTCATAAGTCCTAGGACTTTTTCTAGTCCCAACTAAAAAGTCCCTACTCCTTAAAAAGTCCCTCCCTGTTTGTTTTCAGGGACTAAAAAGTCCCTAGTCCCTCCCTAGAGGTTATTGAATGACCATGTTACCCCCAGTATACAGAAAAATAACAACCAAACAACACCATGGGGCGGCGGGGCAATGGGTGCAGGGAGGGGCATTGTTTGAAAAGTCACAAAAAAGACTCTCCTTGAGAGTCTTCTTCATTAAGTCCCCAAAAGCAAGTTTTAGTCCCTAGTAGTCCCTCCTGTTTGGTTAAAAAGTCTCTAAGAGGGACTTTTTCTAGTCCCTACACTAAAAAGTCCCTGGAAACAAACACCCCCTGCATAAAGTTGAGACACTTATTTTGGAAAGGAGGGAGTACATATTTGCTATGATCTTTTTGAGGAACCAATATTTCCTATGATCTGTCAATCATTGAGATGCAATAGCATGCATGTTAGTCTCCTTTGTATTTGATGAAATGTTGCAACGGGCAACCTTGGATGCAAGATACATGTAACAGAAGCTGGAAGCTTCATAGCATTGTACTATCTCGCTGATAAATTACAGTACGTACTATACTAGTACTTCCTCCATTCCTAAATATAAGTCTTTGTAGAGATTTCACCATGAACCACATACTGATGTATATAGATGCATTTTAAGTGTAGATTCATTCATTTTGTTCCGTATGTAGTCCACCTAGTGGAATCTCTACAAAGACTTATATTTAGGAACGGAGGGAGTACTATGTAAAGAGTTAGGTGTCGCACGGTGTCCAGAAAATATGGTGATAGTGTGAGGTGGGCCATGTAATCACTGAGCCTGCGTATTTTCACTGCTCTTGCATTCCTCCGCTGTAAGAATGGAGAAAATTGTAATCTAGTAGTACCTCCTTTCTCCGAAAGCGTGGGACATCCAGCAGTCCTACCACCTCAGTAATAATGACCAATGAGCCGTCAAATCACATAGACCCAGCAGTAAGTTGGACGAACGAAGCAACCATCACTCTTGAATTCGCTTCTCCCTTCAACACAAGCGCCAGTGAGAGGTCGCGCCCGCTCTACCCGGACATGAATGCGACACCAATTCTTTGGAGCGGTGCTGACCGTTTCGGGTGGGAAGCGCGCACGGGTGATGGAGGGGCTTTGGGTGGGCCAGGCTGGTCAGGAGCGGGCGTGGCAGCTGTCCGCCTGTCCCTACCGGACGCCCGGAAACGAGAGGATGCACCGACTCTCACGGCTAAAATCATACACTACACACCATCTCTCTGTAGGAGTAGGTCGATCTGTCGCTCTCTCTAACACACACATGCTGTTAAACACACACACACACACACATGTTCATAGAACAGGAAAATCGTGCGAGTGCGAAGCCATAGGAAGTGAGATACAAATGGAGTACGTACAAGAATAGATGAGGTGACGAATATTCCGTCAAACCTGGACTGAGGAGTAGTACTCCTTCCATCTAGGTGTTAAGTCATCTTACGGACATCGGATATTCCCAAAATGTTTAGGCATCGTCCATTAACTTCGCATCTCAATCCCCTCCTAGCCTCATTGCTAGCGAGCGTTGTTACTTAGGGAGCGTTTGGATCCTTAGCAAGAACCGCTTATAGCATAGCCGAGCAAGGTCAGGCGTTTGGAACTGTTAAAATATGTTAGCTTTTGTGGGCCAGCTAGCTTGGGTGGGCTAGAAAAACCTTGCTAGCTCAGGAGAGCCAGATCGGCTCGCTTCCGACGGCAAACTTCGCGTAGTAGTAACATAGACTAGTAACATGTGCATGTTACTAGTCCAAGTTACTCACCACTATGACCATCCTAAGCAATGTAACCAAACGCTCCTTACTCTGCCTTGTTATCACCCGCGGAAACCCGAAGCATGGAGCGCAACTACGCGTTGATCAGTCAAGAAATCAAAGTCGGCTTGCATGCGAGTTAATACGTGGCCCTGCATGGTAGCTAAAACGACATCTCTTAGTTGTTTGGATTAATTGTTGCGTTTAGATACAATAATCAGGGCTTTGATTGGAGGAATTACCGGTCAAGTTTCTCCTTCTCCTCCAATCTGCTTGCACCTTGGTCCCGCTGCACCTTCTAACGTGACTTATTACACCTAGATGGAGGGAGTCATACGAGATACGGTGGCACGCTCACTTAGTTCGAATACAAGTGCCCAAATTGTGTGCATGTTATAATAAGGATTCACTTAAAATAGTACATGAGTGAACAGAGGGATCAATTGGACAGTGTTCCCGAGCAGTAGCGAGATGTGTGAGGTAAGATACACCGCTGGCGCTTTTAATTTTTCTTATTAATTTGTTTGTTTCACCCTCTGACTGGTGGGACCCAACGTACTACGTGGAGAGAGGTAAGGTGACTAAGCTTGCATTATTTCTGCACCACTGTGGATAGTCTTACCACCAAAGCCACATGACACGATTATGATTTAAATCCCAATGATTCCCACACACAAAAAAAACATGGCATTCTTGTCATACGAATGCAGGAATGTATAAAAGGTTATTTTCCTCTCGTTGAACATAACAGGAGGGTTGTGTAGCTGGTTAGCCTGTTCGCTCATCAAACTTGAGGTCTCGGGTTCGATAACTAAAGTTGAGCATAATTCGTGCCAGGAGGATTCTTTGACTGGTCAAAATGGATGGATACGGAGCTATACGATCTCGTAGTGACCGTATAATCACCTCATCACGTATAAGCTGCAGCCTCGGCGCTTGTTTTCTAGGGTTTGCACTCTTCACACTCTCTCCAGTATATATATACACGCTGGAGCCTCAGCACTTTTAGTTGCTCTCTTCACACTCTCTCACCCTCTCCAGATCTAAACAAGACTTCGTTGGCCTCTCTCTCCCCTCACTGCTGGTCTGCTTGTAGTTGCTCTCTTCACACTCTCTCACCCTCTCCAGATCTAAACAAGACTTTGTTGGCCTCTCTCTCCCCTCACTGCTGGTCTGCTTGTAGTTTCTCTCTTCACACTCTCTCACCCTCTCCAGATCTAAACAAGACTTCGTTGGCCTCTCTCTCTCCCCTCACTGCTGGTCAAAAAGCTGGCAGGATCCGTCCGCCGGGAAGGGAAGGAGGCCTAACGCTGTCGCCATCGGCGAGGGAGGGAATCCACTACCGGCGCAGCTGTTCACTTTCACCCAGCGGCGGCGCGGGAGGGCCTCCGACCCCTTCTTCTTCGCCGCCGTACATAGTGTGGGCCGAACGGCCTCCGGTCGCCCACCGAACCACACCCCAAGAACCTTAAGGTATAATTTACTTATTCCACATGCATTGCTCTAGCTGCATGTGGCCTTTTCCGCTTTTGCACTCGAATCTAGGTGTTGGATCAAACAGGAAAGTAGTGGGGAAAGTTGTATACCATGAATCTAGGACGTGGTTCAAAGAGGAAAGGAATGGGGTAAAGTAGTGGGAAAAGTTGTATAGCATGAATCTAGGACATGGTTCAAAAAGGAAAGGAAGGGGGAAAGTAGTGGGGAAAGTTGTATCGCATGAATCTAGGACATGGTTCAAAGAGGAAAGGAATGGGGGAAAGTAGTGGGGAAAGTCGTATAGCATAAATCTAGGACGTGGTTCAAAGAGGAAAGGAAGGGGGAAAGTACTAGTACAGACTGGCTATCCAGCACCTACGTTGGTCGAAAAGGGAAAACAATGACAAACGCAGTACGCACATCTGTAACGAACTGATCTTTTGTTTTGGGGGACAAGGCTGTAGAGTTTGAGCAGTACTAGATTTGCTGCGCTCACATAGGGAAAGGTGTCTAAAGATAACAAAACTGGGACCAACACAAATATCCTCCTTGGTTGTTTGTTCTTTGTTGCAACAGACTGTGCATCACCCCAGTACATCGGTAGATGCACATGGTGTTGGTGAGTCCACTATCCCGTGCAACTCTTTAGCTGTTGTTAATCTAAGGCCCTGTTTGGTTAAAAACTCCCTAGTCCCTACCTGCTTGGTTCCAGGGACAAAACATGGACTAGAGGTTATTAAATGACATGCTAAAAGACCATGTTACCCCTAGTAATGAACTAATAGAGACAAGGTGTGATGCGTGGCAGGGGCAACTGTTGGCAAATGTCCCAAAAAGACTCTCCCTCGGGGTCTTCTTTCTTTAGTCCCAAATGCCCACTTTTAGTCCCTAAAAGTCCCTCCTGTTTGGTTTAGATGGGACTGACACGGAGGTTTTTTAGTCCCTCCACCAAAATGTCCCTGTAAACAAACACCCTCTAATAATGCCGCTGGAAAATTGATGTAATGCCACAGTTAAAAGCAAATTACATGTTTAACGAATTTCATTGTTAATATAATCTCTCTGTTAATATTAATCAATGCCACCATTTGAGAAATGCTACTGTCTTGCTTTCTTTCCCATTTAGATAAGGTAGATGCTTCTTTTTGTTGGCTTCTGTGTCATCCACCGTTATTGACCACTAGTTGTTTCCTTTGCACCTCTGTGTAAACAGGGTTATCTACTTCACCTCGTTGCCATTGTGACCTTTTGTTGCACTGCACAAAACACTTTTGTTTTAAGATGTTTTGTGCAGTTCAACCAAAATGTCACACCGACAATGTTGCTTGATTGCTTGATCTTAGTGGAACTGCACAAGAGGAGATCTTACTTCCTATCCATGTTGGCAAATTTGGTTCAAATCTTCTTCGTGTGAGTTGTTCGAATTCCGCGTCATGAGAGGTCAGTACTAGCCTTATTTCACATGATTCTACAGTGTGCTTTCATATGTTGTGCTACTTGTACGGTAATGTTGCTTGATTTCAGTGAACTGCACAAATGGAGACAAGACTTCCGATCTGTATGTGCACCGTAATATCACATTGAGGTAAGATAAGGATATTTCACAACTGCTGGCCTGTATTTTGCCACTTTCATCAGAAAATTAATGTCATTGTTTAGTGCTATACTTGTGCAACCTAATTGACATGCCAAATCTTACATTGAAGGTGGAGCTTGTCTGTTATTGAACCAAGTGATGAAGGGGAAGAACATGCGGAAGAGAAACAAAAATCAACTCCTGGTGCTGTAATGAAGCACTGGAATTGTGATGACACAAGTAATGATATAGTTTCGCATCTTAATTTATTGCTATGGATGGAATGAGAAATTGTTTTGCCATTGATTTGATGCCACTCTTAATGTAATACGTAATTGTCTCTACTTGTGCAAACAGGGATCTTCTTTGAAGATACCATAGTGGAACTGCACAAGAAGATGTTGGAAACATTAAACTAATCAAGGAGTATATAGTAAGCATGGCCACCACAGTAGATAGCAACAGATGGTTCTAGAGAAGTGCTTCATCTATATGCTCTACACAATAAGCCTCCTGACAAGGGTTGGTACTCGCCCACTGATTTCATCCATATGATTGAGCTTTGTCATCTCTATAGGTGTTGTGCTACTGCTTAGATACTGCCATGAAAAAGTGGTATTGTCCTTGAGAAGTGCTTCATCTGTGCTATTTTAAATATTTCCTTTCCTTTCTTCGAGCAAACAGGGATGCTAGCATTTAGTTTTCCTCTTGTCTTTGCACAATAGGATCATCCTCCTCTGAAGAAGAATATGGAGTACGTGAAGTGGCTAGTTTCAATTATGCCAGGATGAAGAAGCCATGTCTATCTTCTCATCAAAAGGAGTAGTTGAAGGATGGTTACATTACTCCCCACAAGACCAAACTAACTTTAGCTCAGAAGGACTGACAAATCTCCATTTTCTTGCTGTGATGCGCGAGTACAATGTTGTTCTAGGATTCTTTGTGGTGAGTTCCATTTTTATAAAAGTGTGCTCTACATGGACCATGTAGGTGCCTGTTTAAACTATCAATTCATAGTACAGTTTGCTTTATACTAATCACTTTTTTGTATTTGTGCAAACAGGGGTGCTCATCTTGATTTCAATGGGAACTGCACAAAATGTTCATGAATACATCAAATCATACATTTCCACCACAAGAAAGGAGGTGACGACAAGTTCAAGGCGTTGCAACATATAAGGGTGAAATCATACAAGCTACGCGCGAATTTGGTTGATTTTGGTGGAACTGCACAAAAAGAACAGCTGGTTTATTTAGCACGAGGTGCCATGTCAATGTCTGAACTGATGGCAAAACCTGCCCATTCCACAATCGTAGGCATTTGATATTTTGGAATAGGACAACTGCTACCTCTTGAGCTTGCGTTGGATTTCCCCGAAGTGGAAAGGATGATGCAGCAGAGTAGCGTAAGTATTTCCCTCAGTTTTTGAGAACCAAGGTATCAATCCAGTAGGAGGCCATGTGCAAGTCCCTCGTACCTATACAAAAGCAATACCTCCTCGCAAGCAACGCGATTAGGAGTTGTCAATCCCTTTACTGTCACTTATGAGAGTGAGATCTGATAGAGATGATAGATAATAATTTTGGTATTTTTGATATAGAGATGCAAAGTGAAAAGTAAAAGGCAAAGTAAAAAAGCAAAGCAAGATTAAAGTGATGGAGATTGATATGATGAGAATAGACCCGGGGCCATAGGTTTCACTAGTGGCTTCTCTCAAGAGCATAAGTATTCTATGGTGGGTGAACAAATTACTGTTGAGCAATTGACAGAATTGAGCATAGTTATGAGAATATCTAGGTATGAGGCATCACGTCCGAGACAAGTAGACTGACTCCTGCCTGCATCTACTACTATTACTCCACTCATCGACCGCTATCCAGCATGCATCTAGAGTATTAAGTTAAAAACAGAGCAACACCTTAAGCAAGATGACATGATGTAGAGAGATAAATTCATGCAATATGAAATAAACCCCATCTTGTTATCCTCGATGGCAACGATACAATACGTGCCTTGCTGCCCCTTCTATCACTGGGAAAGGACACCGCAAGATCAAACCCAAAGCTAAGCACTTCTCCCATGGCAAGAACTACCAATCTAGTTGGCCAAACCAAACAGATAATTCGAAGAGACTTGCAAAGATAACCAATCATACATAAAAGAATTCAGAGAAGATTCAAATATTATTCATAGATAAACTTGATCATAAATCCACAATTCATCGGTCTCAACAAACACACCGCAAAAAGAAGATTACATCGAATAGATCTCCACAAGAGAGGGGGAGAACATTGTATTGAGATCCAAAAAGAGAGAAGAAGCCATCTAGCTAGTAACTATGGACCCGAAGGTATGAGGTAAACTCCTCACACTTCATCGGAGAGGCTATGATGATGTAGAAGCCCTCCGTGATGACGGCCCTCTCCGGCGGAGCTCCGGAACAGGCCTCAAGATGGGATCTCGTGGATACAGAAAGTTGCGGCGGTGGGATTAGGTTTTTGGCTCCGTATCTGGTCATTTGGGGGTACATAGGTATATATAGGAGGAAGAAGTACGTCGGTGGAGCTTCATGGGCCCCACGAGGGTGGGGGCGCGCCCCCCTACCTCGTGCCCACCTCGAAGCTTCCTTGGCATAGGGTCCAAGTCTTCTGGGACATATTCGGTGAGAAAATCACGTTCCCGAAGGTTTCATTCCGTTTGGACTCCATTTGATATTCCGTTTCTTCGAAACACTGAAATAGGCAAAAAACAGCAATTCTGGGCTGGGCCTCCGGTTAACAGGTTAGTCCCAAAAATAATATAAAAGTGGAAAATAAAGCCCAATATAGTCCAAAACAGTAGATAATATAGCATGCAGCAATCAAAAATTATAGATACGTTGGAGACGTAACAGGCATCCCCAAGCTTAATTCCTGCTCGTCCTCGAGTAGGTAAATGATAAAAAGAGAATTTTTTTATGCGGAGTGCTACTTGGCATAATTTCAATGCAAATCTTCTTAATTGTGGTATGAATATTCAGATTCAAAAGATTCAAGACAAAAGTTCATAATGACATAAAAAAAATAATACTTCAAGCATACTAACAAAGCAATTATGTCTTCTCAAAATAACATGGCCAAAGAAAGTTATCCCTACAAAATCATATAGTCTGGCTATGCTCTATCTTCACCACACAAAGTATTTAATCATGCATAACCCCGATGACAAGCCAAGCAATTGTTTCATACTTTAACATTTTCAAAACTTTTTCGATCTTCACGCAATACATGAGCGTGAGCCATGGATATAGCACTAGTATGTGGAATAGAATGGTGGTTGTGGAGAAGACAAAAGGAGGGGAAGATAGTCTCACATCAACTAGGCATATCAACGGGCTATGGAGATGCCCATCAATAGATATCAATGTGAGTGAGTGGGGATTGCCATGTAACGGATGCACTAGAGCTATAAGTATATGAAAGCTCATCAAAAGAAAATACGTGGGTGTGCATCCAACTCGCTTGCTCACGAAGACCTAGGGCAATTTTGAGGAAGCCCATCATTGGAATATACAAGCCAAGTTCTATAATGAAAAATTCCCACTAGTAAATGAAAGTGACAAAATGAGAGACTCTCTATCATGAAGATCATGGTGTTACTTTGAAGCACAAGTGTGGTAAAAGGATAGTAACATTGTCCCTTCTCTCTTTTTCCCTCATTTTTTATTTGGGCCTTTTCTCTTTTTTTATGGCCTCTTTTCTTTTCCTTTTTTTTATTTTTCATCCGGAGTCTCATCCCGACTTATGGGGGAATCATAGTCTCCATCATTCTTTCCTCACTTGGGATAATGCTCTAAAAATTGATGATCATCACACTTTTATTTTTCTTACAACTCAACAATTACAACTCGATACTTAGAACAAATATGACTCTATATGAATGCCTCCGGCGGTGTACCGGGATATGCAATGAATCAAGAGTGACATGTATGAAAGAATTATGAACGGTGGCTTTGCCACAAATACGATGTCAACTACATGATCATGCTAGCAATATGACAATGATGGAGCATGTCATAATAAACGGAACGGTGGAAAGTTGCATGACAATATATCTCGGAATGGCTATGGAAATGCCATGATAGGTAGGTATGGTGGCTGTTTTGAGGAAGGTATATGGTGGGTGTATGATACCGGCGAAAAGTGCGCGGTATTAGAGAGGCTAGCAATGGTGGAAGGATGGGAAAAAGTGCATATAATCCATGGACTCAACATTAGTCATAAAGAACTGATATACTTATTGCAAAAATCTAGAAGTTATCAAAGAAAAGTATTACGCGCATGATCCTAGGGGGATAGATTGGTAGGAAAAGACCATCGCTCGTCCCCGACCGCTACTCATAAGGAAGACAATCAATAAATAAATTATGCTCCAACTTCATCACATAACGGTTCACCATACGTGCATGCTACGGGAATCACAAACTTTAACACAAGAATTTTCCAAATTCACAACTACTCAACTAGCATGACTCTAATGTCACCATCTTTATATCTCAAAACAATTATCAAGCCTCAATCTTTTCTTAGTATTCAACGCACTCAAAAGAAAGTTTCACAAATCTTGAACACCAAGCATATTATAAGCAAATTACCATGCTATTAAAACTCTCAAAATAATCTAAGTGAAGCATGAGAGATCAATAGTTTCTTTAAAACAAATCCACCACCGTGCTCTAAAAGATCTAAGTGAAGCACATAGAGCAAAATTATAATGCTCAAAAGATATAAGTGAAGCACATAGAGTATTCTATCAAATTCCAATTCATGTATGGCTCTCTCAAAAGGTGTGTACAGCAAGGATGATTGTGGCACACTAACAAACAAAGACACAAATAATACAAGACGCTCCAAGCAAAACACATATCATGTTGGTGAATAAAAATATAGCTCCAAGTAAATTACCGATGGAAGTAGATGAAAGAGGGGATGTCTTCCGGGGCATCCCCAAGCTTTGACTTTTTGGTGTACTTAGATTATATTAGGGGTGCCATGGTCATCCCCAAGCTTAGGCTCTTGCCACTCCTTGTTGCATAATCCATCAAAAGAATTCACCCAAAACTTGAAAACTTCACAACACAAAACTCAATAGAAATCTCGTGAGCTCCGTTAGAGAAATAAAACAAAAGACCACTTGAAGGTACTGTAATGAATTCATTATTTATTTATATTGGTGTTAAACCTACTATATTCCAACTTCTCTATGGATTATAAACTATTTTACTAGCCATAGATTCATCAAAATAAGCAAACAACACACGCAAAACAGAATCTGTCAAAAACAGAACAGTCTGTAGTAATCTATAACTAACGCAAACTTCTGGAACCCAAAAAATTCTACCAACATTAGACGACCTAGACAATTTGTTTATTGATCATCAGCAATTGGAATCAGTATTTTATCACGTTCTTATGATTTTTAATAATCCGGGCACTAAACACAAAGTTTCTGGAAATTACAGCAAGATCAAATAACTATCATCCAAGAAGATCCAATAGGTCTAACTTGGCACAAACACTAATTAAAACACAAAACCACATCCAAACAGAAGGTAGATGGGTTATTTATTCCTAAACAGAAGAAAAACACAAAAAACTAAAAATAAAATTGGGTTGCCTCCCAACAAGCGCCATCGTTTAACGCCCCTAGCTAGGCATAAAAGCGAGGATAGATCTAGGTATTGCCATCTTTGGTAGGCAATCTATAAGTGGCTCTCATGACAGTTTCATATGGCAATCTTATTTTCGTTCTAGGAAAGTGTTCCATGCGTTTTTTTTAATCGAAATTGAAATCTAATATTCCCTTCCTTCATATCAATAATCGCACCAACCATTCTAAGGAAAGGTCTACCAAGAATAATAGGGCAAGAAGATTGCAATCTATATCAAGAACGATGAAATCTACGGGCACATAATTCCTATTTGCGACAATAAGAACATCATTAATTCTTCCCATAGGTTTCTTAATAGTGGAATCTGCAAGATGCAAATTTAGAGAGCAATCATCAGAATCACGGAAGTCAAGCAAATCACACAAGGTTTTGGGGATAGTAGAAACACTAGCACCCAAATCACACAAAGCATAAAACTCATGATCTTTAATTTTAATTTTAATAGTAGGTTCCCACTCGTCATAGTGTTTTCTAGGGATAGAGACTTTTAACTCAAGTTTTTCTTCATAAGATTGCATCAAGGCATCAACAATATGTTCGGTAAAGGCTTTCTTTTGGCTATAAGCATGAGGAGAATTTAGCACGGATTGCAACAAGGAAATACAATCAATTAAAGAGCAACTTTCATAATGAAATTCCTTGAAATCCAATATAGTAGGTTTAGCAACATCTAGATTTTTATTTCTTTCAATCCTACTTTCATCAATTTCATCATAAAGATCTAAATACTCCGAATTTTTGGAACGCCTTCTAGGTAAAGGAAGATCATATTCAGTTTCATCAAGATTCATATTGGAAAACAAAGATTTGATAGGGGACACATCAATAACTTTTATATATTCATCTTGATTTTCATAGGAATTGGAAGAATACACTTTAATAAAGGCATCTTTTGTAGCACGCATCCTAGTGGTTCTTTACTTGCACTTATCAATGGAAATTCTCATGGCTTTGAGAGACTCATTGATATCATGCTTAGGAGGAATAGATCTAAGCTTTAAAGAATCAACCTCAAGAGAAATTCTGTCAACGTTCCTAGCCAAATCATCAATTTTAAGCAATTTCTCTTCAAGCAAGGCATTAAAATTCTTTTGTGAATTCATAAACTCTTTAACACTACTTTCAAATTCAGAGGGCATCTTATTAAAATTTCCATAAGAGTTGTTGTAGGAATTTCCATAATTATTAGAAGGATTACTAGGATAAGGCCTAGGATTAAAATTCCCTCTATATGCGTTGTTACCAAAATTATTCCTACCAACAAAATTCACATCCATAGATTCATTATTATTCTCAATCAAAGTAGACAAAGGCATATCATTAGGATCATAAGAAACACTTTTAGTAGCAAATAATTTCATAAGTTCATCCATCTTTCCACTCAAAACATTGATTTCTTCTATCGCGTGCACTTTTTTATTAGAAGATCTTTCAGTGTGCCATTGAGAATAATTAACCATAATTTATCTAGGAGTTTAGTAGCATCTCATAAAGTGATTTCCATAAAAGTGCCTCCCGTTGCCGAATCTAAAAGATTTCTAGAAGCAAAACTCAATCCGGCATAAATTTTTTGTATAATCATCCACAAATTCAAACCATGAGTAGGGCAATTACGTATCATTAATTTCATTCTCTTCCAAGCTTGTGCGACATGTTCATGATCAAGTTGCTTAAAATTCATAATGTAGTTTCTAAGAGAGATGATCTTAGCGGGAGGAAAATACTTAGAGATAAAAGCATCTTTGCACTTGTTCCAAGAATCAATACTATTTTTAGGCAAAGACGAAAACCAAGCTTTAGCACGATCTCTAAGCGAAAAAGGAAATAGCTTCAATTTAACGACATCATTATCGACATCTTTTTTCTTTTGCATATCACATAAATCAACGAAGCTATTCAGATGAGTAGCGACATCTTCACTAGGAAGGCCGGCAAATTGATCTTTCATAACAAGATTCAACAAAGCAGTATTGTCAAGAGGAGCAATCGAAGTGCTAAGGAAACCATTATTATTGGTATTGGTGAAGTCACACAATTTGGTAGTATCTTGAGCCATCGCGACAAACAAGCAATCCAACACACGAGCAAACAAAAGGCAAGCGAGAAAAAGGCAAACGGAAAAAGAGAAGGAGAAGGAGGTTGGGAGAGAGAGGGCGAATAAACGGCAAGGGTGAAGTGGGGGAGAGGAAAACGAGAGGCAAATGGCAACTAATGTAATGCGGGAGATAGGGATTGTGATGGGTACTTGGTATGTTGACTTTTTGCATAGACTCCCCGGCAACGGCGCCAGAAATTCTTCTTGCTACCTCTTGAGCTTGCGTTGGATTTCCCAGAAGAGGAAAGGATGATGCAGCAGAGTAGCGTAAGTATTTCCCTTAGTTTTTGAGAACCAAGGTATCAATCCAGTAGGAGGCCACGCGCAAGTCCCTCGTACCTACACAAAAGCAATAGCTCCTCGCAACCAACGCGATTAGGGGTTGTCAATCCCTTCACGGTCACTTACGAGAGTGAAATCTGATAGAGATGATAGATAATATTTTTGGTATTTTTGATATAGAGATGCAAAGTGAAAAGTAAAAGGCAAAGTAAAAAATCAAAGCAAGATTAAAGTGATGGAGATTGATATGATGAGAATAGACCCGGGGGCCATAGGTTTCACTAGTGGCTTCTCTCAAGAGCATAAGTATTCTACGGTGGGTGAACAAATTACTGTTGAGCAATTGACAGAATTGGGCATAGTTATGAGAATATCTAGGTATGAGGCATCACGTCCGAGACAAGTAGACCGACTCCTACCTGCATGTACTACTATTACTCCACTCATCGACCGCTATCCAGCATGCATCTAGAGTATTAAGTTCAAAATAGAGTAATGCCTTAAGCAAGATGACATGATGTAGAGAGACAAATTCATGCAATATGAGATAAACCCCATCTTGTTATCCTCGATGGCAACGATACAATACGTGCCTTGCTGCCCCTTCTGTCACTGGGAAAGGACACCGCAAGATCGAACCCAAAGCTAAGCACTTCTCCCATGGCAAGAACTACCAATCTAGTTGGCCAAACCAAACGGATAATTCGAAGAGACTTGCAAAGATAAACAATCATACATAAAAGAATTCAGAGAAGATTCAAATATTATTCATAGATAGACTTGATCATAAACCCACAATTCATCGGTCTCAACAAACACACCGCAAAAAGAAGATTACATCGAATAGATCTCCACAAGAGAGGGGGAGAACATTGTATTGAGATCCAAAAAGAGAGAAGAAGCCATCTAGATACTAACTATGGACCCGAAGGTCTGAGGTAAACTACTGACACTTCATCGGAGAGGCTATGATGATGTAGAAGCCCTCCGTGATGACGGCCCTCTCCGGCGGAGCTCCGGAACAGGCCCCAAGATGGGATCTCGTGGATACAGAAAGTTGCGGCGGTGGAATTAGGTTTTTGGCTCCGTATCTGGTTGTTTGGGGGTACGTAGGTATATATAGGAGGAAGAAGTACGTCGGTGGAGCTCTGTGGGCCCCACGAGGGTGGGGGGCGCGCTTGGGGGTGTAGGGCGCGCCCCCTACCTCGTGCCCACCTCGAAGCTTCCTTGGCGTAGGGTCCAAGTCTCATGGGTCATATTCGGTGAGAAAATCACGTTCCTGAAGGTTTCATTCCGTTTGGACTCCGTTTGATATTTCGTTTCTTTGAAACATTGAAATAGGCAAAAAAACAGCAATTCTGGGCTGGGCCTCCGGTTAATAGGTTAGTCCCAAAAATAATATAAAAGTGAAAAATAAAGCCCAATATAGTCCAAAACAGTAGATAATATAGCATGGAGCAATCAAAAATTATAGATACGTTGGAGACGTATCAACAACCTTGTCAAATTTTGCTCATTGATTTTAGCAAGAAGACATGTGTTTGATATTTTCGAATGGGACGCCCTTTACTGTCAGCAACGTCGTTCCATTTTTTCTTTATTCTTTCGTTGTGAAGTAAATATTGGCTCTGACACGTGAATCACTGAGATGCATAATCATCGATTGTTTTGAATGTTCTCTATGAATTGCCGGGCCTGTGTGTTTGATTGCAATGTACAGGAACGCTAAAAAGCTGCTCAAACTCTTTGTACTCCTTTTGTTCCTTTTTACTTCGCACATTGTGAAAGTGCATACTTTTTTATATAATATTGGTCAAAGTAGAGATACTTTGACTGCAGTCAAAACTTGTATGCAGACTAGAAAGGACCGGAGGGAGTACATGTGAAACTGCTGCAAACGAGGTGATCACCCTAGGAATAATGCTAGTACGTATTGTTTTGGATGTTCATACAATGCCAATGATACAATAATTCGAACTGATCGAAATAAACTCATTCATACATAGTCGGATTTCATATAAACATGCCGGATTTCATTACATTTCATACATTCTTCAACTAAAAAGGGGTGCGCTGGAGGTATAGTTAATTAACCGAAGCTACCACCTGTGTCCGGCTGAGCCGAGCAGAAGCTTCAGTGACTTAACTGCAGGTGCAGTTGCCTAACTAACATGTGGTCCAGATGCCTGTTGGGCCCACGTGTCAGTCAGCCAACTGCACCAGCAGTTAAGTAGAAGCATCGTCCTTCTGCAACATAGCTCTCTGACTCCACGTCGCCGCCAAGAAGCTAACCGTCCGTCAGTGGTCAACACGCCTAGCTTGGCTTCAACCGGAGGGTAGCAGCGATGGCCTTACTTGGACCCGAGCGGCAGCGACCTACCGTCTTCTACTCTTCCTTGTTTTCTATGTGGCGCGGCCTCGTTGGCAGCGGGGCGGGGCCTCGGCAGAGCCGGCGATGTCCTCTGTCTCGTTGCCAGCTGGCGGCGCCTCGGCGGAGCAGGGGAAATCCTCCCCCTCGTTGCCGGCAGGGTGGGGCCTCGGCGGAGCCGGCGGTGTCCTCTACCTCGTTGTTGGCGCCGCGGGGCCTCAGCGGAGCAGGGCCTCATCGATGCCAGCAGAGCGGGGACTCATCGGAGCCGGCATTGTCCTCTGCCTCATCCTCGGTCTTGCCAAACAGCGCCTCGCCCGCTTCATTGCCCTCTTTATAGGCGGCTGCAGCATCCGCCACCCGCATGCGGTACCGCCAGCGCTCGAGGCGGCCCTCGCGGGCGGAGCGGTACAAGTCAAGCAGCGCCTCCTGCTCCGCCCGCTCCGCGACGATCTACTCCTCCGCTTGCAAGTGCTCCTGGAGGAGGTGGTGGTTGTAGGCGGCGTCGGCATGCGCCTCCCGGAACTGCTCCTCACGCTTCTGCCTCACCGTGTCCATATATTGGGCACGGGCCTCGCCGATGGTCATGGTGCAATGCACCGGCGATGATGGCGCGGAGGAGGGGGTTGGCGCCGGATCGTCGACTACCATGTTCTCCATTGGGACGTCTCGTCCTCTGGCTGCCTGTCGGCCATCCAGTCGGCATTAATGGCTGCCATCTCCTTGTGGTCCATCGTCCGCCCGTCCCGAAGAGCGCTGGAGCGCGAGGAAGCCATGGTGGGCAGTAGTGGTGTGGATAGGAGAAATGGAACGAATGCGAATGATTACGGCTATGGCCAGCGCAACAGTTTATATAACAATGGTGGGCGGCGGAGGGACGGACGTGTGGTGCTGGAGTAGCCGCCTCGGCAACCGCATATCATTAATGTGGGCGGCAGAAGGATGGACGGACGACACTTGTGTCGTTTGAAGGCGGAGCAATCGCCTGCACCGGGAAGCGGGGCGGGCGACGCTGACTGTTTTGGGCGGAAAGCACGTGCGGGTGAGGGAGGTGGTCTGGGTGGGCCAAGGCAGTTAGACTCGTGCTTGGCAGCGGGTCGGTCCAGCAGCCGGACATGATGGCTCGCCAGCTAGCTCGCCGAGCTGAGCGACGACAATCATACGATGGACGTAGCTTCCGACCAGGAGCCGGCGCCACTGTCCAAGCTGGTTCATGCCGTGTTCACCATAGAGCAGGTGCGGCCGCACTTCGACGCCCTAATGGCGGAAGAGCTACCAGCGCAGGAGGACCTGTGCTGCAACCTCCGTCTCCTCAATGAGCACTGGTGAACAAGCAAATGAGAATGCCGTCGCGGACATGTGGCCCTATGATCCTGGCTTCCCGAATGAGCAGCGGGTGCTATATCAGACCATCCGTAGGGCCCGCGAGGCCCTCTCCGTCGTCCTTCGAGTTATTGCGCTCACCGTGGCGCCGCCGTCTCGCGTTGTCAACATGGTCAACGGACATGAGGATGAGGAGATGCCTTTACTTGGAGAGGATGACAGTGGGGGCCCACCAGGGCCATAGCTGCACGTACGCAAGTGCCTCCTTATTAGTATATAAAACTTTAATTTTTTTGCTTCCTCCTGGTTTCCTGACATCACGGTCCCACACCATTGTCAACCTATGTAGTCAATAAACGAGAGAATTGCACAAGAAGCGGCCAATAGCTGGGACCAAGCAGCTCGAGCAGTATTTGTGTGTTTTGAGGTGTGAGCACTGCAGAGTTTTTCTTGAGCGATGTTTAGCCCAGATATTAATTTTTCTCCTCTGAACAACAACAAAAACATCGCTGCAGGTATTAACTGGGCGGGCTGTGGCCCGTCTAGCCCAGGCCAGATATCCAGCCCAGATATTGATTTTTTTCAAGCTGAAAATGGCTAGCCCAGCTATACTTTTTTTAGGAATACCCAGGCAAGGTCAAGTTGTTATTCTCCGCCCCGCTAGGCTGCAAATCTTTCTAGGAGGGATGCATTAGGCTTAACAAGAAAATGGGCTTTAAGAAATAATAAATGGGATGTAATTATAAAAACTGGGCAGTAACTATAAAAAATGCACCAAACACATAATTACTTTATAAAATATTATTTTTGGATATTGAAATTTTTAATTTCATTAATTGTTGCGAGCGCAATGTTTCATTTAATTTTTACGTAATATAAATTTATATTGAAATTGTATTTAATCTGACTAGAAATTTCGGGATAAAAATATTTTGGATCCCATCAAAATGTGGTAAATTTTTATTGAATTCTGTTTTGAACGGTTGGTTGAAATGGGCTGTACTTTTAACAAACTGTAAATTGGTTGTAGTAAATTCCATTAGAATTCAAAAATTGGCTGCTGATACGTCTCCGTCGTATCTACTTTTCCAAACACTTTTGCCCTTGTTTTGGACTCTAACTTGCATGATTTGAATGGAACTAACCCGGACTGACGCTGTTTTCAGTAGAATTGCCATGATGTTGTTTTATGTGCAGAAAACAAAAGTTCTCGGAATGACCTGAAACTCCACGGAACATCTAGTTAAAAATAATAAAAAATCCTTGCCAAAGATGAAGACCAGGGAGCCCACACCCTGTCCACGAGGGTGGGGGGCGCCCCACCCCCTAGGGCGCGCCCCTACCTCGTGGGCCCCCTGGGGCACCTCCGACGCCAACTCCGACTCTATATATTTGCTTTCGGGGAGAAAAAAATAAAGGAGAAGAAATCATCGCGTTTTACGATACAAAGCCGCCGCCAAGCCCTAAAACCTCTCGGGAGGGCTGATCTGGAGTCCGTTCGGGGCTCCGGAGAGGGGGATTCGTCGCTGTCGTCATCATCAACCATCCTCCATCACCACATGATGCTCACCGCCGTGCGTGAGTAATTCCATCATAGACTTGTTGGACGGTGATGGTTTGGATGAGATCTATCATGTAATCGAGTTAGTTTTGTTAGGGTTTGATCCCTAGTATCCACTATGTTCTGAGATTGATGTTGCTATGACTTTGCTATGCTTAATGCTTGTCACTAGGGCCCGAGTGCAATGATTTCAGATCTGAACCTATTATGTTTTCATGAATATATGTGAGTTCTTGATCCTGTCTTGCAAGTGTATAGTCACCTACTATGTGTTATGATCTGGCAACCCCGAAGTGACAATAATCGGGACCACTCCCGGTGATGACCATAGTTTGAGGAGTTCATGTATTCACTATGTGCTAATGCTTTGTTCCGGTTCTCTATTAAAAGGAGGCCTTAATATCCCTTAGTTTCCATAAGGACCCTGCTGCCACGGGAGGGTAGGACAAAAGACATCCTGCAAGTTCTTTTCCATAAGCACGTATGACTATATTCGGAATACATGCCTACATTACATTGATGAATTCGAGCTAGTTCTGTGTCACCCTATGTTATGACTGTTACATGATGAACCGCATCCGGCATAATTATCCATCACCGTTCCAATGCTTACGAGTTTTTCATATACTGGTTTACGTTTATTTACTTTCCCGTTGCTGCTGTTACAATCACTACAAAATACCAAAAATATTTACTTTTGCTTCTGTTACTTTTGTTACCATTACCACTACTATCATATTACTTTGCTACTAAATAACTTGCTGCAGACATTAAGTTTCCAGGTGTGGTTGAATTGACAACTCAGCTGCTAATACTTGAGAATATTCTTTGGCTCCCCTTGTGTCGAATCAATAAACTTGGGTTGAATACTCTACCCTCGAAAGCTGTTGCGATCCCCTACACTTGTGGGTTATCAAGACCAATTTCTGGCGCCGTTGCTGGGGAGCATAGCTCTATTCTTTGAGTCACTTGTGATTTATATCTGCTGGACACTATGAAGAACTTGAAAGACACTAAGACAACAATTTGTCCCTCAACAACGAGGGGAGGTAAGGAACTGCCATCTAGCTGTGCACTTGATTCACCTTCTGTTATGAGTAAGCTTGCGACATGTTATTGATGATGCCACTTCTGCTATGCATGATACTTATGATGAAACTACTTCTATGTCTGATACTACTATGCCCCTTAGTGAATTTCTTGATGAACAAATTGCTAGGGCTAGAGAGAAATAAATTATTGAATCTGATTATATTGATGAAAGTGATGATGAAGATAGGCCTGTTATTCTTGAGGGTTATGTTTTTGATATGGAAGCTTCTGCAACCATTCTAGCTTGCAGAGATAGAAATGAACTCAAGAGGCTATTAATTAAATGGAATAAAGAATCTCTTAGAGATAAAATGAGGCCTGACCCCGCTTTTGCTACTTCACCTATTTGTGTTCCCGATAAGGATTATGAATTCTCTGTTGATCCTGATATAATTACTTTGGTTGAATCTGGTCCTTTCCATGGTTATGAATCTGAAACTGTTGTGGCACATCTCACTAAATTAAATGATATAGCCACCCTGTTCACTAATGATGAGAGATCTCGCTACTTTTATATACTTAAAATATTTCCGTTCTCATTAAAGGGTGATGCTAAGATATGGTTTAATTCTCTTGATCCTGGTTGTGTGTGTAGTCCCCATGATATGATTTATTACTTCTCTGCTAAATATTTCCCTGCTCATAAGAAACAAGCTGCTTTAAAGGAAATATACAACTTTGTGCAAATTGAAGAAGATAGTCTCCCACAAGCTTGGGGGAGGCTTCTCAAGTTACTTAATGCTTTGCCTGATCATCCTCTTAAGAAAAATGAAATACTTGATATTTTTTATAATGGACTAACTGATGCTTCCAGAGATTACCTGGATAGTTGTGCTGGTTCTCTTTTCAGGGAAAGAACACCGGATGAAGCTGAAATTTTATTGAATAATATGTTGACAAATGAAAATAATTGGGCACCTCTTGAGCCAGCTCCTGCTCCAATTTCTGAGCCTGTTCCTAAACCAACTCTAAAGAAGAGAGGTGTTCTATTTCTCAGTCCTGAAGATATGCAAGAGGCAAAGAAATCTATGAAAGAAAAAGGTATTAAAGATGAAGATGTTAAGAATTTACCTCCTATTGAAGAAATACATGGTCTTAATATACCGCCTGTTGAAGAAACATATGATCTTGATACATTACCTATTGAAGAACCTCGTGATCCCGATAATCCGACACAGGTAGTAAAGGTAAATTCTCTCTATAGATATGATAAAGCTGAAGTCCCTCCTACTAAAATTGCTAGTTAGTGCTTGAATGTGTTTGATAACTTTATGTTTAAGCAAGAAGACTTCAATGCTTATTTTGGTAGACAATTAAAACAAAATGCTTATATGATTAAACACTTGGGTGATTATATGGCTAATATTAGAGGTGAACTTAAACTTGTTAGCAAACATGCTTCTATGGTCACCACTCAAGTAGAACAAGTACTTAAGGGTCAAAAAGAATTGCTCGATGAAATGAATAGTAAGAAAAATGATTATGCCGTTAGAGTGGCTACTAGAACTGGTAGAATGACTCAGGAACCTTTGTATCCTGAAGGCCACCCTAAGAGAATTGAGCAAGATTCTCAGAGAAATAATATTGATGCACCTAGTTCTTCTAAAAGGAAGAAAAAGAAAAATGATAGGACTTTGCAAACTTCTAGTGAACCTATTGCTGAACCACATGATAATCCAAATGATATATCTATGTCTGATGCTGAAACACAATCTGGTAATGAACATGAACCTAGTGAAAATATTAATGATGATGCTCAACCTAGTAATGATAATGATGTATAAGTTGAACCTGCTGTTGATCTTGATAACCCACAATCAAAGAATCAACATTATGATAAGAGAGACTTTGTTGCTAGGAAACATGGTAAAGAAAGAGAACCATGGGTTCAGAAACCCATGTTGTTTCCTCCCAAACCATCCAAGAAAAAGGATGATGAGGATTTTGAACGCTTTGCTGAAATGATTAGACCTATCTTTTTGCGTATGCGATTGACTGATATGCTCAAAATGAATCCTTATGCTAAGTACATGAAAGATATTGTTACTAATAAAAGAAAGATACATGAAGCTGAAATTTCCACCATGCTTGCTAATTATACTTTTAAGGGTGGAATACCAGAGAAACTTGGAGATCCAGGAGTCACTACTATACCATGCTCCATAAAAAGAAACTATGTTAAAACTGCTTTATGTGATCTTGGAGCCGGTGTTAGTGTTATGCCTCTCTCTTTATACCGTAGACTTGATTTGAATAATTTGACACCTACTGAAATATCTTTGCAAATGGCTGATAAATCAACTGCTATACCTGTCGGTAGTTGTGAGGATGTGCCTGTTGTGGTTGCGAACGTTACTATTTTAACGGACTTTGTTATTCTTGATATTCCCGAGGACGATAGTATGTCTATTATTCTTGGAAGACCTTTTCTGAATACTGCAGGGGCTGTTATTGATTGCAACAAAGGCAATGTCACTTTTCATGTTAATGGTAATGAGCATACGGTACACTTTCCGAGGAAACAACCTCAAGTTCATAGTATCAACTCTATTGGAAAAATTCCATCGATTATATTTGGAGGTTTTGAATTTCCCCTTCCTACTGTCAAGAAGAAATATGATATTCTTATTATAGGGGATGTGCATATCCCCGTTGAGGTAACATAGTGTTATTCGAAATTTCTCCGATTCCATGTTAATCGGAATGAGTTTGTTAACAAGACCTGATCAACCTTCTGTACCCTCTTTATACTTTCTGTTATTTAGTTGAAATAAAGTAAAAATAGTATTTTTCTATCTGTTTCCTGATTTATCCGTGCAATATAAAAATATCCCGAAAATAAAGTCCTCCAAATGCCATGCCAATTTAATATGATTTTTTCGGGAATATTTGAGGATTTATGGTACTGAAAACACCGCGGGGGGAGCTGCCACCTGGCCACGAGGGTGGAGGGCGCGCCCCCTGCCTCGTGGGCCCACGATGGCCCTCCTCCACTTATTCCTGCACCCATCCTCTTCTTCTTCCGCCCACAAACACGAATAACCAGCTCAAGCACGAGTTCTAGCTCACTTTGCTGCGATTTTCGATCTCCTTGCTCTAAGCACCTCTCGCAAAACTGCTTGGGGAGATTGTTCCTTGGTATGTGACTCCTCCATTGGTCCAATTAGTTTTTTTTCTAGTGCTTTATCCATTGCAAATTTGTGCTGCATAGGTGACCATGTTCTTGAGCTTGCATGTCAAATTTATATGGTTCCAAGTAGTTCTAATGCTTGATATAGGCTCTAGGCACTTGTAGGAGTAGTTGCTATCAATTTTGTTGAGCTTGGTTCACTTTTGTTTGAAGTTACTAAAAATTTCAGAAATTTTTCAGAGAAAACAATATGCTTAGGAAGATGTTCCAAGGTGGTTCTTCAAGGAAGCAAGGCCCCAGGCTTGCAATGCGTGATGCTGATGAGGAGCCCCCAAGGGATGCTCCCGTGAGGCCCTGTGAATGGCCTTCGGAAAATTTTATGGATCGAGTGGGAATCAAAGAAGAATTTAACGCATATTTGTGTAACGCCGAGCTTGAGGACTTTGAGGCACATGCCCACAGTACCATGATCTCACAAGCTCATTTGTGAGGAGGTTTGAATTTTCATCTTCGCGTAATTCTCCTTCAGTCATGTTTGATCTTTATGACACATATTATACCATGGACTTAGAGGATTTTACGTTTGCCTGCAAACTTCCACAATGGGGTAGCACTATTGATCCCCGTAAATCCGAATTTAGAAACTTTCTTTCTAGTATAACCGTGGGAGAATCTAGAGATATAACACAAGCTACCATAGGGAGCATTCACTGGATGCGGCTAATCTGCACCCGAGCTCATATGCTCCCGCATGAACAGTAAAATCGAAAAAAAAAATTCAAAAAATTCCAAATTTTTTTGAGAGAAACATTGACAAAAGTTCTAAGTGCCTGCAAAAATTCGTCATGAAATCACATTCCTAGAAGGCGTGGCAAAAAAACAAAAATAGTAGTCTGAAAAAGCTATTTTCAAATGCATTTTGAAGCACTGAATTTCTTTTTTTTTGCCACGCCTTACAGGAATGTGATTTCATGATGAATTTTTGCAGGCACTCAGAACTTTTGTCAATGTTTCTCCCAAAAAAATTGGATTTTTTTGAATTTTTTTCGATTTTTTTTCGATTTTACTGTTCATGCGGGAGCATATGAGCTCGGGTGCAGAATGGACTTTTCGGCATTCACTTTCCTGCTATACATTATTTTGCTCTCTTCATAGGTAGGTGCATAAATACTAAGGATGAAGCATGTCACATGTGTGTCCCTGAACTTAGCATTCTCAGGAGTGCTGTGTTAGGAGACCAATCTTATCATATGGGAGCCATTGTAGCACGTAGGTTGCATCATAATAGATATAATGGAGATTTCTTTGGAGTAATTTATGCAACCCGCTTAGCTAATTTTCTTGAAGTGGACGTTCGTGAGGGTGACATGGAGTTGCCCCCTGCTTATTTAGATTTTAATTCTATGGCATCCCACTAGTTTGTCGAGAGGACTGAATCACCTCTCCAGTATCGACTAATCTTTAACAAACGGCATGTTGTCCGTATTACTCTCCATGCTCCTGCCTTCTTTGATTCTCAGACAAAAGGAAGATATACTATTACCAGAGAGGAGGCAGATGAGTACGAGAGGGGAGCAGAGGCAGCCCGACGCCACGCTGCAGCTCAGGCGGCGATAGTCGCTGCATCGTAATACAACCCCAGCTACACCTACGGGTATCCGCCAGGCCATCCCTGGCCATGAACCAACTTAGGCCAAAAGCCTAAGCTTGGGGGAGTACGTATTTCCCACCGACATTACATTTGTGTTCACACACACTCATTGCTAGATGTCGGTGCTCATACTCTCTCACTGTAATATCCATGCTAGTTTATTTTCTTTTTGCTGCTTTCTTCTTGTGTGTTTGATAAACCCTAAGAAAAACAAAAAAAATTAGTACTAGTTTACTTTCCTTCTGTAGTAGTAATAATTAAAAAGAAAACCCAAAAATATTTCATGTTCTTCTTTAGCTTGTTGGGAGCTTTCCCGTGTAAATAGTTTTTATTTCTTTTCTTTTCTTTGAGGGTCGATAGGAGAAGACCATGATTAAATTGTTGGAGTGCCTCTTACATGCATTACTATTGATTTAACCAAGAGCCCATATTGCCTTGTCTTCTCCTGTTTGTTGAATGCTCGCAGATTCCAGGTTAGTCCAATGCACGTGCACTTTATTATTATTCACATCATTTGGACGTGCAAGTGAAAGGCAATTATGATGATATATGATGGACTGACTGAGATGGGAAAAGCTGGCATGAACTCGGCCTCTCTTGTTTTTTGTAAATATGATGAGTTCATCGTTCTTGATTCGGCTTATTATGAATAAACATGTTTGCAATGACAATTAGAAATCATAGTTGCTTGTGCCATGCTTGATTAGCTATGAGTTATAATGGTTTACCTTGCGTGCCAACATGCTATTAAAATGGTTATGATGTGGTATAGTGGGGTGGTATCCTCCTTTGAATGATTTAAGTGACTTGACTTGGCACATGTTCACACATGTAGTTGAAACAAATCAACATATCCTTCATGATATTTATGTTCATGGTGGATTATATCCTACTCATGCTTGCATCCAATGTTTATTAATTTTAATGCATGTACATGACTGTTGTCGCTCTCTAGTTGGTCGCTTCCCAGTCTTTTGCTAGCCTTCACTTGTACTAAGCGGGAATATTGCTTCTGCATCCAATCCCTTAAACCCCAAAGTTATTCCATATGAGTCCACTATACCTTCCTATATGCGGTATCTACCTGCCATTCCAAGTAAATCTGTATGTGCCAACCTCTAAACCTTCAAATAAACATTATGTTTTGTATGCTCGAATAGCTCATGTATCAACTAGGGCTGCCCTTATCTTCCATGTTAGGTGGGTTATTCTCAAGAGGAGTGGACTCCGCTCCTCACTCACGAGAAAATGGCTGGTCACCGGGATGCCCAGTCCCATGCTTTATGCAAACTAAATCAAAATAATTGCAAACAAAACTCCCCCTGGGACCTGATGTTTGTTGGAGGCACTCGTTGTTTCGAGCAAGCCATGGATTGATGCTTGTTGGTGCAGGGGGAGTATAAACTTTACCATTCTATTTGGGAACCGCCTATAATGTGTGTGGCATGGAAGATATCGCCATCTCTTAGTTGTTATGTTGACAATGAAAGTATACCGCTCAAAATATTATTTATCTCTATTTCAAAACTGAGCTCTGGCACCTCTGCAAATCCCTGCTTCCCTCTGCGAAGGGCCTATCTATTTACTTTTATGTTGAGTCATCACCCTCTTATTAAAAGCACTAGCTGGAGAGCGCAGCTGTCATTTGCATCCATTATTGTTAATCTATATTGGGTATGACTATGACTGGATATCTTTTACCATGAATTACAATGTCTAGTCAGTCCTTGATCTTTAAAGGTGATCTGCATTTATGTTTTGTGGTCTCAGAAAGGGCTAGCGAGATACCATCTTGTTATATCATATTATGATTGTTTTGAGAAAGTGTTGTCATCCAAGATTTAATATTATGGCTCGCTAGTTGATTATGCTATTGATATGAGTAATCATGAGACCCAAGAATTATTGCAAATGTGGTTAGTTATGATCTTTGCTGAAAACTTGAATGCTGGCTTGACATATTTACAACAACAAGAGCAAACAGAGTTTGTAAAAGTTTTCTTTTTCTCTTTTAGTTTGTCAACTAAATTGCTTGAGGACAAGCAAGGGTTTAAGCTTGGGGGAGTTGATACGTCTCCGTCGTATCTACTTTTCCAAACACTTTTGCCCTTGTTTTGGACTCTAACTTGCATGATTTGAATGGAACTAACCCGGACTGACGTTGTTTTCAGCAGAATTGCCATGATGTTGTTTTATGTGCAGAAAAAAAAGTTCTCGGAATGACCTGCAACTCCACGGAATATCTAGTTAAAAATAATAAAAAATCCTTGCCAAAGATGAAGACCAGGGGGCCCACACCCTGTCCACGAGGGTGGGTGGCGCGCCCCCTACCTCGTGGGCCCCCTGGAGCTCCTCCGACGCCACCTCCGACTCTATATATTTGCTTTCGGGGAGAAAAAAATAAAGGAGAAGAAATCATCGCGTTTTACGATACGGAGCCACCGCCAAGCCCTAAAACCTCTCGGGAGGGCTGATCTGGAGTCCGTTCGGAGCTCCGAAGAGGGGGATTCGTCGCCGTCGTCATCATCAACCATCCTCCATCACCACATGATGCTCACCGCCGTGCGTGAGTAATTCCATCATAGACTTGTTGGACGGTGATGGTTTGGATGAGATCTATCATGTAATCGAGTTAGTTTTGTATCGCTAGTATCCACTATGTTCTGAGATTGATGTTGCTATGACTTTGCTATGCTTAATGCTTGTCACTAGGGCCCGAGTGCCATGATTTCAGATCTGAACCTATTATGTTTTCATGAATATATGTGAGTTCTTGATCCTATCTTGCAAGTCTATAGTCACCTACTATGTGTTATGATCCGGCAACCCCGAAGTGACAATAATCGGGACCACTCCCGGTGATGACCATAGTTTGAGGAGTTCATGTATTCACTATGTGCTAATTCTTTGTTCCGGTTCTCTATTAAAAGGAGGCCTTAATATCCCTTAGTTTCCATAAGGACCCCGCTGCCACGGGAGGGTAGGACAAAAGATGTCATGCAAGTTCTTTTCCATAAGCACGTATGACTATATTCGGAATACATGCCTACATTACATCGATGAATTGGACCTAGTTCTGTGTCACCCTATGTTATGACTGTTACATGATGAACCGCATCAGGCATAATTATCCATCACCGAACCAATGCCTACAAGTTTTCCATATACTGGTTTAGGTTTATTTACTTTCCCGTTGTTGCTGTTACAATCACTACAAAATACCAAAAATATTTACTTTTGCTTCTGTTACTTTTGTTACCATTACCACTACTATCATATTACTTTGCTACTAAATACCTTGCTGCAGATATTAAGTTTCCAGGTGTGGTTGAATTGACAACTCAGCTGCTAATACTTGAGAATATTCTTTGGCTCCCCTTGTGTCGAATCAATAAATTTGGGTTGAATACTCTACCCTCGAAAGCTGTTGCGATCCCCTACACTTGTGGGTTATCAGCTGCACATTCTTTGAAATCTCAAATGGGCTATAAGTTCTCTGCCACACACTTGTGGCCTTACTAAGTTGATGCGTCCCCTAAAAAAAAGAGTTGACACGTATGCAAGGCTTTGTCAACTTATAATCAACACACGGTTCTAGCAGTAGTGGCCGTTGGATGTCCATCCAATGGATGCCGTGCTTCTTCTTCAATCTCGGATATTCTAGCTTCACCCGCCCAAAAAATGATTCCCCCTGACATCTGGGCCGCACCGTTTCGGAAGCTGACCTGTGGGCCTACTAAGTTGACGCGTACCAAGGGTTTTGTCAACTTAGTCAATAAAAACAATTCTAGCTGCAGTAACTGTATGATTTCCATCCAACGGCCGTCGTGCTTCTTCAACCTCTGGTCTTCTTGTTCCAGCCGCCCAAAGCAGCGCCGGTCATGCCGCCTGCTCCTGCCTCCTATGTCCGGCTGTGCTGCCCGCCGGCCTCACCGCCCCCTACTACTCCCATCGCTGGCCAGGGCATCCCTCTATTCACCCACACCCCCTGTTATTCTGCAGTGACGGCAGCCTCACACCGCAGCCGAATCAGGGAACCCTCGTACTCCTCTCACATCCACTGCCGCGTCTTCCCCGGATCCGCGTCGTCCCCTTCCTAGGCCTCGTCGTCGTCCACCGCCCTGGTGCTCTCGGCGCGGCGTGATCAAGGAACGACTTCCATCGGAAGAGTACTGTACGTAGAGAGGCTGACAGTTGGGTCCACGGCGGCCACAAGGAAGTGCCTCCTTATTACGCACAAAATAATTATTCCTCCACCTGACAATAGGGACCCACCGGACGGGCCACCATATTTCGCGAAAAAAACTATTCCCCCTGATTTTTGGGACCCACCAGCTACATCTTCGCACGCAAGGAAGTGCGTCCAGGAAAAAGAAAAAAAACGATTCGCCCCCCTGACTGCTGGGACCCACTAGCTACATCTTCGCTCGGAAGGAATTTCCTGACAGTCGGGACCCACCTGGTCGAAGCGTACGTAGCGTTGTCATTCTGGTCGAGAACGTGTACGTACATACTGGTCGATGTAGAGGCGCGCGCGTGTCGTAGTAGAGGCACGCACGTAGCATGTACACATACGTACAACGGCCAGGGTGCAAGAAAGAAAATACAGCCACGTACGTACATACAAGCGGGGTCTCGAACGCCTACTCGCGCATACGTACGGCCAGGGCTCGTGTACATGGCTGGGCCGGAACAAAGAAACTGCATTGTCGTCATGTTCATGGGGAGCCAACAGGCTGGGTCGGAACAGAAAGCGTCATCGTGTTCATCGGGAGGGCTTGGACGGAACAGCCGATGGAAATGAGGCCTGGCGTACCACAGAACAGAGGAAACAGCCTTGTGTTCGACCGGCCACAGTCAAAACGGGATCATGTTCATCGGGAGGGGTCTGGCGTACCGCAAAATGGAGGAAACGGACTTGTGTTGGACCTCCGACGGTCGAAACGGGGTCCTATTGATCGGGAGGGGTGTGGCGTACCGTAAAATGGAGGAAACAGACTTGTGTTGGAGCGCTACGGTTGAAACGGGGGTCCTGTTCATCGGGAGGGGTGTGGCGTACCGCAAAACGGGGGGATACTGTTCATCTCCATCGTCGACCCCCTCCAGCCTCCACGGGGCTACTGTTCATCCACCGTCGACCTCCTCCAGCCTCCACCTGCGACTATTCATCCACGGGCTCCTGTTCATCCAGCCTCCACCGCGCGCTACTCCACCGGATACTGTTCAACCAGCCCTCTCCACGGGCTCCTGTTCAACCACCCCTCCACGGGCTACTGTTCATCCAACCCTCCACCTTCTACTGTTCATCCAGCCCTCCACGGGGTCGTCCTATTCATCCAGCCCTCCACGGGGTCCTGTTCATCCAGCCCCAACCGACTCGATCGATTGGGGTCCTGTTCATCCAGAGGCAACACCACGGGGTCCTGTTCATCCACCCCCACCGAGAACTGTTCATCCAAACCCCCCAGCAACGCTCACTGTTCATCCAGAGGCAGCATCGATCGGCTTCAGTTAGCAGCAGTAGCGAAGGAATCGCTCGATCGGGTTCAGTTAATAGCCATCGATCGTTCTCTCGGGTTCAGTAACGCATAGCCTGCAGTCCAATCGCTCGGGTTCAGTAGGCGAATGCCTCGCTCGGGTTCAGTTAGAGCCCAACGCCTCGCACCCACGCGCGTGCATGTACGAGAGAAATGCGCAAACCTCCATGCATCGCTCGGCCCCGACCACCCACCATGACCGGGAACACCCCGATATTTTCCTCGCCCTCGCTTCTACCACGTTTTTTTCCGTCATAGACGGCCCAAAGAATGTCATGCCGCTGCGTCTCCGGCCTGCCCAGGATGAAAAGCCCATTTTCTGTCATGATTTTTGTCATAGAAGCAGGAGCCCACCACATCTATGATGATACCGGGTTTTGTCACAATTATCGTCATAGAAGTGTCATAAGTATGACAGAAAAAATTCGTTCGGCCCAAAATGTGACGGATGTGTATTTTTTTTTGTAGTGAAGGCCACCAGCTCGCCCGAGTCCCGAACACGCCGACCCTTGTGGACCGTGGAAGCAGGAGAGCGGATCTGGGGAGAGCGCACCGCAGGAGAAGCCGACCCCAGGTCCTTATCCAGACGCCAACAGATCCCCGTCATCGACTACTTGGACCCTGAGGAGGCCCTGCTCTTAGTCGAATACTTCCTCACCGTAGGTTTCTTATTTTTCTTACACATGGATGGATCCGATGGACGAAGAGGAGAAGGAGGTAGGTCCTCAATTCCAGAGAAGGTGGGGGACAGAGGACGGACTGGCAGATTGGAGCAAACCCCCAAGATGGGAGTGCCCGTGGCCGTAGCAACTTTTTCCCCTTGAACAGCCTCATGCAAGTCCCTGGCTCCCTGACTAGGCACCTCCATCGCCTCCTTTTGGGCCTGAACCATCGGGGCATTGAACTTAAACAACTCACGTTCATCATCATCTAGACCATCCCATTCAGAGTGAGTGAAGCGAGGTTTAGTGCCCCCACTAGGATTCTGCCCACCAAATGAGCCATCACCATTCTTGTCATGCTTATCAGGATTCTCAGAACTAGGGGGAGGAGGTGGGGGAGCCTGAAATGCCTCAGCTCCCTCCACCCGAACCCGCAGCCGCATGCCATCAGAAGAAGGGAAGACGTCAACAGCACCTCGGACACAGACATGATCCACACACCAAACATTGAGCCGAACCGGGCCAATCTTCTCCAAGGACTCAGCATCCACCTCCACAGGTTTACCAATCAGAACACTGAATGCCATCATGAATGGGACCGAGCGCAGACCAGCCGGGACATCATCAACTAGCACCCATATCTGAGGGAGCGGTCCCACCACTTTAACACCACAAGTCGCAGCTTTGACGGACCCCGCCAACTGGTTAAAAGGGAGAGTGAAGCTGTGCAGGAGGAGATCATTCTTAGATAGTCATTGGAGGGGAAGACCACCGCAAACACAAAATCATACAGTTGGTTCACTTGCTAGTCCCAGCCCCCTCATCCCAGATCCGAAGCCCTTCCAGAAAGGTCTGAGGAGAGATCTTTTGGCCCTAAATCATAACAATGGCAGCATTGGAAAGAGATGGGGCCGCAACCACCAGGGGGAGCTCACGATTCAGAGCAAAGAAGGAGCAACCAGGGAGGCCCGTCCCAAATGAACAAAGGCCGGGGGTTTCGAGCGGTTTTGACAATCAACAGGAAGGTGCCCTTCAGATCTACATATCAGACATAATGGAGGGTTGAAGCACCTCGATTGGAAGTGGCTAGGTTGGTGGCAGGGGAAGCATGTGAGAGCGGAAGGGTTGCTCGGAGCACTGGCACCTTGGCGGGAAGGGGGAGGCGGACGAGGAGGGAGAATGCCATCCCCCAGCCCCATCGAAGAAGATCCAGGGGAAGGGGCAGGAGGACGGCGCGCCTTGAACTACATGGATGTAGGGCCGGAGAAGATGCGCCGAGGCGGACGGAAGCCAGCCCCAGCACCAGAGGGACAAGAAGGCTACCATAGGGGAGCCGCCGAGCCTCGACCAGGAGCAGGATCCGGGCGTGGCACTGAGGAAGAGCCACCAGCCCCGCTCGATGCCGCGACCTCCCAGGGATCCAGCGGCGATGGCCCCGTAGAATCAGATCCAGACCCCAGAAGGCCAAATCCAGGCTGCGACCATGCGTGCTCCTCATGTTGGAGCCACTCCGAGCTAGCCGCCAATGCCTCGCGGTCAAGAGCCACCTGCTCACGCGCCGCCTGCTCGGCCTCCAACTTGGAGCACAGAGAGGCTTCGTACTCCAGATCGGCCCTCAAGCCTGACGACTCCTCGCGACGACGCTTGCTGTCGGACATGGCTTTGCTAGAGGAACCCCTGAACTTGTCCATGACAAGAGCCGCCGCGAAGGAGAGGAGAAGAGGAGGAGGTGGAGTGGATCTGAGGAAACGCCGGATGGGAGCTCTGTGTTTTTGTAGATCCGCGGCAGAGGTAGGAAACCCTAGGAAGGGGGGAGGGAGCCGCGACGCACCCATAAATAGCCCGAGCGAGCCAACCCCACCTGGGCCGAGCAGGCTACATGAGCCGAGAAGGAGGGAGAACAGTGGCCACCACCAACTGCCCAGGGCCCACATAGGGAGAAGGGGGAAAGCGTCCACTGAGGACAGAGGAGGGGGTGCGGGCCGCCAACTTGCGACCCACGCAGGAGGCCCAGGATCCAGCATCCCACGGGGCCCACTAGCCACCAAGAGACAAGCTAGATCTAGGGTTAGCATGTCCGCCGCCGCCACGACCCCCGACAAGCCAAGGAGCACCGGCGACGGCGCCCCAGATGAAGAAGAAGGGGAGGCCGGAGAGCCGCACGAGCCAGGAGAGCACACACCAGTGGCCACCGCCCTCACCACGGCTAGCGCCGCACCAAGGATACCCGAGGCTGCAGAGGGGGAAGAAAACTCACCAAAATTCTGACAATGGCGAGACACACGAAGCTAGCCAGAGCCCCCCTCCGGTGACGCCACCTATCGGCCCCTGCCCCAAGGGGCATACTTGCGAGGACGGGGCACGCCCTTGGAGGCCATCGCCGGCAGCGGAGGCACCAGCGAGGGAGCGGCCTCCCCATCGGAGGAATCATAACCATCATCTCCGAGAGCCTAGAAACGAGATCCGGAAAGCGGCGCCAAGGCCGCCGATGGGCGCGACAGCGACGAGGAAGGAAGGGGAAGGAGCTGGGCGCGGAAGGCGACATGGGGGGAGATGTCGTCTGAGCAAGGCCAGCAAGGAGTGAGGCAGTGCGGGGAGAGGGAGAGGGAGGGGGAGGAAGAGGGGAGGGGAAGGAGGAGAGGAGAGCCATCGATTGAGCCCCTGAAAGATCGTGGATGTCGCCTAGAGGGGAGGTGAATAGGCGTTTTAAAATAATTACGATTTAGGCTTGAACAAAAGCAGAATAGACCTAGCGGTTAAATTGTGAAGCACAAAACCTACAACAACAAGGCTCACCTATGTGCACCAACAACTTATGATGAGCAAGATAAACTACTAGGTGATAGCAAGATATATGACAAGAAACAATATGGCTATCACAAAGTAAAGTGCATAAGTAAAGGGCTCGGGTAGGAGATAACCGAGGCACGCGGAGACGACGATGTATCCCGAAGTTCACACCCTTGCGGATGCTAATCTCCGTTTGGAGCGGTGTTGAGGCACAATGCTCCCCAAGAATCCACTAGGGCCACTGTAATCTCCCCACGCCCTCGCACAATGCAAGATGCCGTGATTCCACCAAGGGACCCTTGAGGGCATTCACTGAACCCGTACAAATGGCAACCCTTGGGGGCGATCATCGAACCCGTACACTTTGGCAACCCTTGGGGGCGGTCACCGGAACCCATCAAATTACTCGGGGTGATCTCCTCAACCTAATTGGAGACCCCGACGCTTGCCCGAAGCTTTACACCACAATGATTGAGCTCCGAACACCACCAACTGTCTAGGGCACCCAAGCACCACAGAGGAACAAGCTCAAGGGTACCAAGCACCCAAGAGTAATAAGCTTCTCAACTTGTAACTTCCACGTATCACCGTGGAGAACTCAAACTGATGCACCAAATGCAATGGCAAGGGCACATGGAGTGCCCAAGTCCTTCTCTCCCAAATCCCACCAAAGCAAAAAATGCTAGGGAGGAAAATCAGAGGAAGAACAAGAAGGAGAACACCAAGAACTCCAAGATCTAGATCCAAGGGGTTCCCCTCACAAAGAGGAGAAAGTGATTGGTGAAAATGTGGATCTAGATCTCCTCTCTCTTTTCCCCCCAAAACTAGCAAGAATCCATGGAGGGATTGAGAGATAGCAAGGTCGAAGAAGGTCAAGAATGGGGGAAGAACATGAGCTCAAAGGATAAGGTTCATTAGGGAAGAATAACCCCTTTTATAGGTGGGGAAAAATCCAACCGTTATGCTCACAGCCCGCACAGAGCGGTACTACCGATCATGGGAGCGGTACTACCACTAGGGCGGTGGAAGCCCTTTGAAAAACAACAGCGTGGAGGCAAAAGTCCGATAGAATCACCGGAGCGGTACTACCACTCGTCCTCACAGTACTACCGCTAGGGGTAGCGGTACTACTGCTTGCGAGCGGTACTAAAAAATACATCCGTGCCTACCACCGCTGGACTTAAGACGAGTTTTTGGTCCGGCGCGAAAGTAGCCATGGAAGTAGCCGCGGTAGTACCGCTTTGGAGCGTCAGCAAAAAAATTACATCCGCTCCAAGCGGTAGTACCTCTCCCAATAGTGGTAGTAAAAAATTACATCCCCTCCAAGCGGTAGTACCACTCCCGTGAGCGGTAGTACTGCTGCAGCCTTTTTAAGGACACCAAAACAGACACAAGTTCTGCAAATGGACACCAAATTCAATGAAACCAAGTTTGTTGGAAAGCTAGCGACAAGTGCTAACACAATCTTGATAGAAATTACAACACGAAGGAAATTAGAAACTATCATAAGAAAATGGTGAGAAACCTTCCTCGAATAAGATCGGTAAAACCTCCAACACCAAAAACGTAATAGAAGAAGCATATGAAATCCATTTTTGATGTACTAGAGATTGTCACGAAGATAACGACAAGCTCTAAAACCTCAAAAAGAGAAAATAAAAATAAGAATCAAGAAAGATGATGCAAGGATGCAATGGTTTGAGCTCTCGATGATCGATACGATCAAGCTACTCACTTGAGAGCCCCCCTTGATAGTATGACTATCGATCCTATAACCCGGTCTCCAAACTATCACCATGAGACCGGTAAAATACAAAACCTATCAAGGGCAAACCTTTGCCTTGCACGAAGTCCACTTGAGCTAAATGATGATGATCTTGACTCCCTCAAGTTGGACCACCTTTCTTGATTGTGTCCGCTCGATCAAGACTAGTTGATTGCTCCCCCATACTCCACTATGTGTGAGCCACTCTTTGGAACATCTTCACAAGTCCATTGACACCAGAATAGACGGAAAGCTTCAAGGATGATCTCTTCATGATGCTCCACTTGAACTTGCACTGCAATCTTGATGACGATCATCACTTGATGTCATCCTCCATGGGTTGTATGACATCTTCCTCTTGATGCAAACCCATTGAAACAAACCCAACCCCACATAGAACTCACACGTAGATCATGGGTTAGTACACAAAGAGTAATGGATAATGCTTACCATACCATGGGATCACTTGATCCCTATCGGTACAACTTCTAAAATTTGTGAGTTGATCAACTTGATTTACTCTTGACTTAGTCTTGATCAACCTTGAACCTTTCCAACTCTCTTCATTTGGATGATGCCTTGAAGGTAAGCATGAATGATCACACAATCTTCTTCTTCAAGACATGCATGCAATGAGCTGAACTCTCACATGACCAATCTTTGGATAATTCTTTAATAGCACCTTGGTCAACACATAAACTTCTTGAAACCAACACATGGACTTCAAGAAATGCCTATGGACAAATCCTTCTGAAAATGCGTTATATCGACTAGAGGGGGGGGTGAATAGGCGATTTTTATGAATTCTTCACTGAGGAATTTCAGGGTGAGGAAATTCCTAAGCGAAGAACTGCTTGCAGCGGAATAAGTACTCAAATGCAAACATAACAGTACATAAGCATCGTCATCATGATGAAATGAAAACAAGCACAGAGTATAGAAAGCGTAAACACAGGATCAACAGGATGAAGACAAACCGACTGAAGAAATTGAACTGAGGAAATTGAAGTCTTTAGTCAAAGTCTTCAAACAGATATGAACAAGCACACAATATAGTAATGAGGAAATGGAACCAGTAGGCTTGGTGAAGACAAGGATTTGGTAGACCAGTTCCAACTGTTGTGACAGTTGTACGTCCGGTTGGAGCGGCTATGTATTTAAACCTGAGGACACACAGTCCTGACCGTATTCTCCTTGAGCTAAGGTCACACAAACCTCGCCCAATCACTCATGGTAAGTCTTCAGGTGACTTCCAAACCTTCACAAACTCGGTCACTCGGCGATCCACAATTTCCTCTTGGATGCTCTAGACCATGACGCCAAACCGTCTCGAAGATGCACAGTCTTCAAAGGTAACAAGCGTCGGATCCACGCAGGATCAATCTCTTTAGTGATGCTTAATCACTTTGGGTTTGTAGGTGTTTGCGTTTGGGTTTTGATTTTCCTCACTTGATGATTTTCGCTCAAAGTCCTCGGAGGATGGGATGCTCTCAAATGACAAGTGTCAGTTTCTCTCGGAGCAGCCAACCAGCTAGTGGTTGTAGGGGAGGCTATTTATAGCCTAGGGAGCAGCCCGACATGATAAGACATAAATGCCCTTCAATGATATGACCATTAGGTGGATAAGATATTTTAGAACAGCTGGCGCATAGCATATCAACGGTCGGAAATTCGACTATCAAATTCCTTAGGGTTATCATGTTCCTCACTTGTAGGCAATCCGCACTAGCGAATTCCTAACTCCTCAGTCAGAACAAATTCCTCAGAGAACAGAAGATCTTCGTCTCTGTCACTTAAGAAATTGACTGAACTGTATGAGATTTCCAGTGGCTTCACTTGAAGGGATTGGTAGTTGTAGGATTTTGAGATGAGCATCACTATGAAATTTTTCCTTAGTATTTCCTCGACCCCCTTTAACAGTACGGTGTTTCCTATGACTCAAGAGAGAAAATGAAACTACAAAAACAAAAGTCTTCACGCTTCATATTCCTCGTATGAATACCAAGTCTTCATGGTCACACCAATTTCTTCACTTGCAAAGTCTTCAGAAATCCAAAGTCTTCAGTCGAAGACATTCATTTTAGGGGTCGACTTTTCTGTAAATATCAGACTCCTCATAGACTTATAGACCTGTGTACACTCACAAACGCATCAGTCCCTTAACCTATAGGTCTTCAATACACCAAAATCACTAAGGGGCACTAGATGCACTTAGACCTTAAAATATAACTCAATGCAACCATTAGTCCATAGACAATGTCATCAATTACCAAAACCACACATGGGGGCACCACATGTCCTTTCAATCAACCCCATTTTGGTAATTGATGCCAATCTCTTTCAAGAGAGTTTGTATAAGGAATTTGCATCACCATGCAATGCAACAACCAATAATGCATGCATATGAGATGAAAATGCTTAGGAACAAAACCAAAGCAAGAAGAATAAGAAATAACTCTCTAAACTTCTCCACAAAACTCTCTGAAACTTCTCCCAGATTAGCATCGATTGCCAAAATGGGCAAAAATCTTAGAAGGACAATATAAATTGTGGTCCTCCATAAATTGTGTATTTCTCAACAAGAGAGTGGAATGCAATACACATATCCAAAGGTAAATACTTGGAGGAAGACAAACTATATTGAGGCACAAAGATTACTAAAGAATGATATGCCACGAAGACATAATAAAGGGGGACACAAGAAATCAAGCAATCAAAAGATACCAATTGAAGCAAGAAATCAAAGGATATCAAGTAAACCAACTAGACCAAAGATCCTATCAGCCACATGAATAAAGGATATTATGATATGAGCAAAGGAGTGTTCTAGAGAAACTAGAGAAGTTCCCCATGATTTGTGCACAAATAAGAATTTTTGTATTTGGATACAAAGTGCACAAAATAGGATAATCACTCCCCCAAAATCAATAGAAACACACAACAAGTGCAAGTGAGCATATAGGAAACTAAGCCTAGCACTTGCAACAAACACATGGTTGAGCAACATGTAAAAGAGGCAACTTAGGAATAGGCTCAACCAAAACCGATGTGTGTGAGTCAAGGCAATGCACTTGAGAAGACTAATGTATGGATGAGCATACAACATCAATATAGTCTTGACTGAATGAGATACACGATGCAAGGCTTGTCATTCCCACACACAACTATCAAATGGGTTCACAAGCTCACTAATAGGCATATAAAGAACCTATGCTTGTGACAACCCGTGGTGAAGATATAAAAGGAAGCCTCATTAAGAGGAGGGATACCAATTGAATTGGCAAAAGCCTCATCATGACAAGCAAGAGGAAAACAATCTTCACCACAAAAGAGTGCAACAAGATGCAAAGATATAAGATCCGCAATCAAGACAAATTATTTCACGGTGCCACCTAGGAAATACAAAGGAAAAAAAGGTGGACGTGAAAGAATAAGGATATCCACTAAAGATGTAACTTCTCTCAAGTGTATACGATTCTAGGTAGATGAAAATCATGATGATATCAATCCACAAAGAAGGATGCACACAAGAAATGGTTACTCAAGGAAAGAATAGGATACCCAAACGGAAGTCATAAAATATACTGATAAGATCTTTGCTTGAAAAGCATATAGCGCATGGCTTAATATTATCTTATAGTATATAAATGAGCTTCAACCAAATGAACATCAAAGACATCACAACTATCAACAAGAGATCATTGTTGAGATGCTTTGAGAAGGGAAATAAGTATCACAAGAACTAATCAAGAAATTCATGCCATGATGCAACCTACACAAGGTTGTATGTAAGAAATGTATGCATGAGTAGATACTCGTTACTGAGATAGCATTAGAAGGATGTAGTAGATACCAATTGAATGTAAACGATAGTAGTTCATTGAACGTCCTAGCTTGACTCCAATAAGCACATGGTGACACCACCTTCCTTTTGAATGAGCTGAGCATCCAATGCATCTCTAGTTGTTCCTAGAACAACACCACAAACAAAATGGTACCCAAGCTCATTAGGACCAAGGAGTTAGAGAACCAACAATACATAGGACAAACTCCACATAAATATGTGCATATATATATGAAAATGAATTTCATGCACATCTCATCCAATTTGAGACTTGGTGGAGTTTCCCCTAAATATTGGTAGGTGTAGGATTTTGAGATGACCATCACTTGAAATTTTTTCCTTAGTATTTCCTCAACCCCCTTTACTAGTACGGTGTTTCCTATGACCCAAGAGAGAGAAAATGAAACTACGAAAACAAAAGTCTTCATGCTTCATATTCCTTGTATGAATACCAAGTCTTCATGGTCACACAAATTTCTTCACTTGCAAAGTCTTCAGAAATCCAAAGTCTTCAGTCGAAGACATTCATTTTTAGGGGTCGACTTTGTCTGTAAATATAAAACTCCTCATAGACTTATAGACATGTGTACACTCACAAATGCATCAGTCCCTTAACCTATAGGTCTTCAATACACCCAAATCACTAAGGGGCACTAGATGCACTTACAATCTCCCCCTTTTTGGTGGTTGATGACAATATAGGTTAAGTTTTCAACAGGGATAAAACATATGAAGTGTAAATACTAATATTGAGGAATTTGATTGCAAGATATAGAAGAACTCCCCTGAAGATGTGCATAGTGAGGAATTTGCTTTTGAAGTAATGCACATTTTGAAGAGTAGTATCATGGAGATCTCCCCCTATATCTTGTACTTCATACACGCATTTAACATATGATATGAAGAATTTGAAATGCATGATGAAATATGGTGACTGATGTGATTCAGCATGCGTGCATTAACATATATGAGGAATAAGCATGCACAAGAACACATCAAAAGTATCAGACCACCATCGATTTTAAGTTTACAACTCGATCCAATAAAGTCTTCAAAAGAATGAGAGTTGTAACTTAGCAAAAAAACGCCCATATATAGACCCGCTTGAAGACTAACTTAATTTTCTCCCCCTTTGTCATCGAATGACCAAAAGGATCGAAAAATGAGGACTAACGCCCCTGAAGAATATCATGTTGATGAAGGAGCGCCAGCGTTGTTGGAGTCGGTTGTTGAAGTTAGGCCTGCCGCAGTGTCGCCCAAGTCTTCATTCTCATCCGTGTCGCGCAATGAAGAATATGAGCTGGCAATCAAGGAGGGAACTTTGACTTTCTTGAATTTCTTCACTGGAGGCTGAGACCAGTCAAAGTCCTGCTTGAGACCCATTTGCTTCAGATCTTCTTCACCATACAGATGAGATAGAACAACCCAAGTGCGACCGAAGACTTCATGGAGGTAGTAATGGTTTTTCTTCACTGCATTGTGTGTAGCAGTCATGTTGTGAAGAATTGAACCAAACTGACGCTTGACCCATTTGTGGTTGCGATCGACCTTTTGGTGAAGACTGAGGAGAAGCTCACGATCAGTCAACACCCTTGGAGCTGTGGCTTGAGGATTTTGCTTTGAGGCATTGGCGGCAGAGTCATGAGTGGCAGAGTCATCATTGGTGGAGTAGGATGTGGCTTTGCGAAACTGTCCATCCAATGGACGAATACCTTCATCAATGATAGCACCTTTGCCCTTCTCATCAGATGAGGAAACTAGTCGTTTGAAGACTTCAATTGGGGGCAGGTAGCTACAATGATTGAGTGTGCCAGCCTTTTAGTTGAGTGAAGACCTTGATCTGATGAATCTCATAATCCAGGGAGCGTAAGGCTTCAACTCAAATGGAGATAATGCAACATTGGCCAGAGTCCTCATGAAGAAATCATGGTAGTTGACGGGAACGCCATGAATGATGTTGAAAAGCAGATTCTTCATGATGCCAACGACCTCTTCTTCATTAGAGTCATGGCCTTTGATTGGACTCAATGTCTTCGTCAGAATGCGATAGACAGTCCATGGCACATACAACAATTCCTTCACGAGAAACTTGGTTCTCGGGGCTTGACCAGGCTTCAGCGGCTTCATCAGAACTTGCATGTAATGGTCAGAAAGCTCGGGTTCATGATACATGAGTTGCAAACCTTCAAGGGGAGGACTGATAGGCAGGGCATGAAGCAATTCAGAGGCCGATGCTTTGAAGTGAGTATTATCGGTCATCCAGTCCAACACCCAAGTGTTCACATCTGCAGCATTTCCAGTGATGTGCAGTGTTGCATAAAATTGAAGGATAAGTTCTTCATTCCAATCACATATGTCGGTGCAGAAGTTGAGCAATCCAGCATCGTGAAGAACGTTGAGGACTAGCGCGAAGCAAGGCAGAAATTCCATGTCCACGTGAGGAATATGCTCATGGTCGAAGACTTTATCCTTGTTAAAAAGCAGCGAAGAATAGAAGTTGGCTTGGCTGGCAGTCCAGAAATGCTTCCTTCTAAGACGAGCAGAGTCATATGGGTTGTACTCTGTGAAGAACACATGCTCATGAAAGAAGTCATCAGCCTTGAAATTTTGCTTCTTGGAGAAAGGATCCTTTGGCTTGGGCTGAGGAGTGTCAGTTAATTGGATCACAACCTCAGGAATCGCAATCTCAGGAACCATAGGCTGAGGAATTTCAGTTTCTTCTTCAGCTGCAGCCTGGTTCTTCAATTCTTCAGCAGCTTGTTCATCAGCCCTAGTGGCTGGAATTTCTTCAAGGATGGATGGAGTGGTGCGAGGTTCTTCAGAGCCGATTTGAACTTCAGTATGCACTAGGGACTAAGGAATTTGTTGCAGAGGAGTGAACAAGGGAGAATTGGGGTGCTTACTTTCCCAAAAGGCATCATTCATCACTGGTGTTGTGCTCCCAATGTCCACATCCTCATCTTCTTCACTTGATTCTACAACGCCTGCCTCTTCAGCTGTGAACTGAGGCACGGGCGATGAAACAACGGGAGTTGAAGGGATTGTATCCATTTCAATTTCTTGATCCAACTGCTCTGATGAAGCAGCAGAAGGAACATCTTCATCAGATCCGCTTGGGATCACATAGTCTTCATCAAAAGGAACGAGTTCCTTTGATGGCATACATGAGACTGGAACAACATCAATAGGATTCTCTACAGAGCTTGTCAATTTCTTTATCTTCTTCGGAGCTGAAGATTCTGATGAAGTTGATGCTTTCCTTTTCTTCACTTCTGCATGCTCTGCAGCCTTGGTCTTCATAGCTTCTGATGCAGAAGGGAGAATTGGACTTGGTGTAGGTGCAGGAGGAGCAGAGGAAATTGGTTCATTTTCTTCAGGCACAACTGATGCAGTTGCCCTGGCATGATCAGTTTCTTCAGGCATAGCGATTGAAGCATTAGCTGGCCTGACTATTTCTTCAGGCGCAACACTAGTGGTTGCCCTGGCAGTTTCATGAGCGGCTAGAATGCAGTCATCAGCCCTGGTACTAGTAGTTTCATCAGCAGCCTGATTTTCATCAGCAGTGCCGGCATGTTCTTCAGTCGGCTAAGCAGATGCTTCAGCTTGAGGAGGTTCATGTTACGTTGGGGCTGCAACAGTGGTGAATCCTTCAGCCAACTTGAAAAATCTGACCTTGGCTCCAAGCCAGTCAGTGTGATAGACGTTGAATTCATCACTAAGTCCTTTGATCTCAGTTTGGATAGCGACAAGTTCATCAGTTGTCATGTTGACAACATTTTTCTTTAGCAAGCGCTCCTTTTTGTACTGCGCTTTCTTCAACTGCATGGCCTTCTCATAGTTCCATTTTTCTTCGCCTATGAAGGCGGTCAGCATGTGACTTTGGCCAGGAGTGAGCTTGAAGTCATGCACAGGCATGTTGGGGTCCTTGTGCCAGAGATCAATGAAGTCGAGGATCAACTTGGGATCCAAAGGCAAAGGTACATCTGTGCCTTTGGCTCTAGCGGCCCTTTGCTGCCTATCTCTAATGATTTCGGCAAGTTCCTCATCATCAGCTTCATCTTCATCGGACGGCACTTGGAAGGCGACCTACTTCTTGTGAGGACTTGGTCGAGAACCTCGTCCAGCGGTGGCCTTAGTCTTCAGCAGAGTGGGGCCAGTTGAGGAATGCGGAGGAGCTGAAGAAATTACATAGGCTCCTGAGGTAATAGATTTTCCCGTGGTCCTTTGACACGAGGCGAGATGCACAGGTGCTGAGGTCTTTGCCGGAGAAGCTGAGGGTTTTGTAACTTGAGGAGCTGGAGCAGCTTGAGGAATTTGTCGTGAGGGCTTTGCAGAGCTAGGTTGTGAGGGCATTGCAGATGAGCTTGGCTGTGAGGACGTTGGTGCGGAAGCCTTAGGCTTGTGTGCAGGCTTCTTGGGCATGGCCTTCTTAGGCTTGCTAGCAGAGGCCTCGACAGCAACAGCAGAATCTTGATTGAATTTCTTCACTGCTTCTTTTGCCATTTTGGCCAGTTTAGCCTGACGCTTGGCCCATTCCTTTGGAAATTCCTCACCTCTTCTGATGCTTGAGGGATCAGCAACTTGGCCTGGTGCTAGTGGAGGTCTTGGGCATGGAGGGTGTACTGCAAATTTCTTCATGTACTTGGGAGTTACATATCTGTACTCCCTCCATTCTCTAGCCCATCTCCTCTCAATCCTCTGTATGCGCACTTTGCGCTCATTCTTCGTTTTATGACGAGGAGTGCAGTACCTTGCATAGATATCATCAGGAATCTCAAAAGCATTGTTGACTTCTAACTTCTTTCCTCCCTTCTGAGGTTTCTTGCCATCTGCCATTTTCTTCAGTTGAGGATTTTGAACTATTGAGTTCTTAGATGAGGTGTGCAACTTTTCTTCGAGGAACGCTGCAAATGAGTTAAGTTGATGAGAACCTAGTGATTCAGCAGCGGACATGTGTACTTGTGAACAGAATATAGTTGCGAGGAATTTGGAGAGGTCATATGCGTTCTCAGAAGATTTTGCAAAACGAACAAGTTTGAGGAATTTGACCAGATGAGTCTTGAGGAATTTCACTAAGCGTTCTTTGACTTAGGTTCCAGAGTTGTACAGATTGAAAATCCACACAATTGAGGAATCTTGAAGAAAAATGTTGCTTAGGGAAACATATCAAGAATAGATGTTGGGTCAGGTGTTTAGTGTGTGAAGATTTGAAGAATAAACACATTTTGAAGATTTGTAGAAATCATCAGAATCAACAAGGGCAGTAAAAATAACTTCTAATTACCCTTGACGTAGAACACGATGAACTATGAAGTGTAGATTTGAAGCTCGTCAGTTCAGATCTTCCACACCCTAACTTGGCAGAGGAAGACAGCTACGGCGGCGGCGGAGTGAAGAAATCCATGGCCAGCGCGAGTACGATGGCGACGAGGTCGAGGCAGCGAAGCTCTTCCTCACTGGCGATGATGAAAGTAGCGGCGGCGCTAGGGTTTTGAGAGCTCGAGCGAGGGAGTGAGATCGAGTGGAGTAAAGACGAAGTGAGGAGGGGAGGGGTATTTATAGCCGAGGTGAAAAACTGCTCGCACGAGGAAATTGGATGAACGTGCCCCTGACCCTTCTCATTCGCGTGACATGTGTCACCCACGTATTGAGAGGTGGCGATCATGCGAGATCGTGGGTGAATATATAAGTCCATCATGGAACCTGGAACGGTTTGCGCGGCAAATACCAAAAAATCGGATAAGATAATTTTAATGTTTCGTTCGTAAATTTTTCAGCTGACAAGGACACAGTGAAGATTTTGAACGAGTTTCAAATAGAACGGACATGAAGAATTTGTGAATAGACTGGGTTGAGTTTAGCATAGAGGGGGAAGGGTCCGATCACATTCACTTAGCAAAAAAGGCAACTTGAGGAATTTACAATAAGTGAATGTTGTAGAGGACATAAACTTATATATATATATATATATATATATATATATATATATATATATATATATATATATATAGGGCTGGACTATTCTGTTACTAGTAACAGAATATTATTTTGTTACCCTCGGCCCTATAAGGGCGCGACGTGCAGGCCATAGCAGAAACTCCCTGACCCGACCCCAACCTAACCCGCCTCCTACCGCCGGAGGCAGCCGTCGCGGGCGAGCAAGCGACGGCGGCAACCGGAGCGAGGGAGCCCGCGGTGTCGTGACAGGTCGCTCCTCCGACCCACGTGCTGCCGCCGGCCCGCCGTTTGCACGCCTCCCCGCCGACGGGCTCCCCGGCACCTTCCCGCACGCCTTCCCTTCGATGGGCGTCGGCCCCTCCCCGTGCACCTCCCCGTCGACGGGTGCCGGATCCTCCCCGCGCGCCTCCCCTCCGACGAGCTCGCCGGCCCGTCCCCGCCTCCGGCGGCTGCTGCGCACCGTCCCAGCCTCCCTCCACCGCTGTGCACCGCCATCCCCGCCCCGCGCCGCCACTCCGAGCCCTGCCGCCCTGCGCCTGTCACCCCCGCCTTGCGCAGCATCCTACCGACCGGACCAGTCGCTGGCCGAATCCAACCTCACCCCCGAGCTTCGTCCTCTTCCTCGCCGAGACACGCGACAGCCACCCCAGTTCGGGCGTAGTAAGTACCTCAGTACGAGTTAAAAATGGTGGTCCGTTCGGAAGAAAAGAAATGGCAGAAATTCAAATTGTAAAAGTTCAAGCAAATAAAGAAACCCATGAAAATCCTGCTTAGTAAGTACCTCAGTACAAGTCGTAAAATGAGAGAAGTTCAGAACATCGTTGTCAAAAAAATGTTGAGTTCAAAAAAAAGAAACAAAACAAAACATTTTATTTTTGAATAAAATATCATTCAGTTCGATGATACAAACCATGCAAGTACAGAGGCAACGATACAGTAAACCGTTGAAAATTTACGAGCAAAAATATTACCCAAAAACAGAGCAAAGTCTAGCTAGTGAAAACATGTTCAGTACAAACCCATGCAAACATCAGTACAAGTACTCTTTTTTCAGAATAATTCAAAATTACTCCATAAAAAATAGCTCAGTACAAACACACACATATATCAGTACGAGTACTCTGTTTTTCAGACAGGAAAACAGCAGGATCCGTCTTGTCGTATTCAAAATTACTCTTAAACGATTGCGAATTTGAGAAAATGTTTAACATGAATAAGTTTCGCATTTTTGGTAGCTTTTCAATGGTATATTATTTGCACCATTTCAATAAACTTTTTAACAAAATCACTTCAAAACCAACTTTAACCGTATTTGAATTCGTATTTAAACCGTAAGGAATTAGAAAAAACTTTCTATAGGCAAAAGTTGCACATTTTCCATAGCTTTCCAAAGCTGTATCATTTGCGTCAATCCAACAAAACATTTGCCAAAAATAGCAAAAATACTTTTCGCCCAGAATTTCACCATTTTTCAAATTACTTTTAAATCATATAGAATTTGAAAAAAATAGTAGATATATTGAAGATGCAAATTTTCACAAGCTTTCCAACGCCATCTCATTTGCTCAATTCCGACAAACCATTTGAAAATTAAGTCCAAAATACGATTTGCGTTTTCGGTTTTGAAAAAAAAGGTTTTTTCAAAACTGCTCTTAAACCATATTTTTTTGCAAAAAAAATTTATAAAATTGTAATGTAGATGTCAAGAGCTTTCCAACGATATATTACACACCCCGTTTCGACAAAAAAAATTGCAAAAATAATTGAACTAAAGAAGATGATTTTTAACAGAAACAAAAAGCATCAGTTCAAGCGCTCGAATTTCATCAGTTCAGCCGCTTGAATTCATCAATTCATGTAGGATAACTGAATAGCCCAGATGTGTGTGTGTGTGTGTGTGTCTATATATATATATAAACACTATTCTGATGATGGGATCAGAATAATATTCTGATCACAACCTGAACTGCCTGAGTAACGCGCCTGACCTTCCCCGAGTACTAGGTTGAACTTCAGCTAAAAGGTGTCCAAATGGGGCTTGCGATATACCGTTGGAAAGCTATGGACACCAGTATCATGACCCAAGTTAAATTTTTGGTAAAATGTAAGCGGTTTAAGAGCAGTTTTGAAAACCGTTTTTTCTTCATACAAAAAACGTGAATCGTATTTTCGATCGCATTTCTAAACCGTTTATCGGAATGAGACAAATAATATGGCATTGGAAAGGTGCTGCAAAACCTCTCCTTCCACATGTTGAAAGTTTTCTCTAATTCCCTATGGATAAAGAGTAATTTGGAAAATCATAGAATTTCGCAAACTGAACACCCGAGTTGTATTTTCGATGTCATTTCTAAACGGCTAATCCAATTGAGGCAAATAATATGGCGTTGGAAAGCTTATGAAAATGTGCTACTTTTTCATGTCAAAAGTTTTTTCTAATTTTGAACGGTTTAAAAGTAATTTAGAAAACGACACAAGTTTCACCGAGTTCGTATTTTTGAGCTAAGTTTTTAAGCGTACGCCCGAATGCAGAAAATGATATGGCGTTGGAAAGCTTGAGGAAATGCGAAACTTTCTTGTATATATTGTTTCTCCAAATTCCTTACGGTTTTGAGTCAATTTTGAAAATGGCTAAAAACTTATTTTCCCCATAATTTCTGCAAACTTTATCGGAATGGGGCAAATAATATACTGCTGAAAAGCTACGGAAAATGCAAAACTTTTTCATGTTGATGGTTTTCTCTGATTCCTAGCAGTTTTCATGTAATTTCAAAAACGGCGAGAAAACTCGTTCTACCTTTATCACGAAACAGATTCTTCGAAAATGCACCGCGTGAATAACCTGAACTTCTCGGTGCGTGTACCTGAACTTCACTCTGTTTTTCACGTGATTTTTTTGCCCGCATCTCTCCATCCACTTACCGGAACACTCACCGGAATTGAGGAAGTAATATATCGGTGGAAAGTTGATGTAAACACGCAACTTTCCCGTGTTGATCATTTTTTCATACTCGCGGCGATTTTAAAAGTTTTCATCTGAAATTCATTCACTATAGTAGTCGAACTTCCTGCCGTTTTCACGTCGAGCTTCCGTGACGTATTTTCGTTTGCAATTTTCCCATTCATTTCGTCTGTGTTATACAAACGATATTCCTTTTGTACAAACCTCTCTCACAATAATTTTTTTCAACTTTATCCGATGGAAGACTTAAACTTATAACAACAAAACTTTAGAATTTTCTTTTTTATTCTTTTTTAATAAAAAAATGCACACCATGTAGTACGTGAACTTTTGGTAGTTATCAATCTGAACTTCTCTCGGTTATGTGAAACTATGTGAGTTTATTTATTTATTTTTAATCTGTTTTTCTTAATCATTTTTTATGCATTTTGAAGTGCTCTATTTTTAAAAGTTGAACTTCTTGTTTTGTTTTTTGAACTTCTTGTTTCCATTTTTTAATAACGAGAAAAATCTGAGTTTTCTATAATCATCGAACTTCTCCATCTTTTTAATATGGACTTCCTGGTTTTATTTTGTTAATCTTTTTTATGAAATTTTGAAGCGCTGTATTATTAAAAGTTGAACTTCTTGTTATTTAATTTTTGAACTTCTTGTTTTCATTCTTAACAAATCTGAGTTTTTTATATACTTCAAACTTCTCTGTTATTTTGAATTGAACTTCTTAGTCTTATTCTTAGAAAAAATATGTTTTGAAAGAAGCATCAAACATTTTTTTAAAATTGAACCTCACACATTTATTTTTCCTAGGGATGGAAAGAATTTGAGTTTCCCGTAAACATCAAACTACTCCTTTTTATTTTAATTTGAACTTCTTTAATTTTATTCTTTAGTGACGAAGAGAAAGCTGTTTTTTTTTAATATTGAACTTCTCTATTTTTATAATTTGGACTTTATGGTTTATTTGAAATACTTTCTTTTTCCATTTGAACATCTAAATACACGGTGAACCTCTTTCAGAAGAATTTTTGAACTTTCCCGGGCCGAGCACTTGAACTTCTACCAACAAAACTTTTAGACTTTTGCCCTTTTATTTAATTTTCTAGTACGGAACACACACCACGCAGTACGTGAACTTCTGACAGTTATCACTTTGGACTTCTCTTTTGTTTCTCGGTAGTAATGGAAAAAATCTGAGTTTTTATAGACATCGATCCGCTCTAACTTTTTACAAAACAAAATTATAGTTTTTTTCCACTTTCTACGATTTATTTTTTTGTCTCGCGACATTTTTAGGCATTTTTTTGTTGTGAGTGAAATGGCCTAGACGGTCCTTTTTTTCATTGATGATTTTCTTCAGTATATGGTACACGTGAACTTGTGAATTTCTAAAACATAACGGTTTAGCTTTTTAGAAATATACTTCGGGGCGTATATAATCGTCAGTGTTGAATTATTTTGAATACAAGCTCAAATTATATTGAACTTCTTGGTTGTCCTTTTAGAAAGATGAATAACTATTTTGAACTCCATCGCTCGTTATTTAAGTTTAACCTTTCAGATTTTTTTATTTAGTAACGGTGAAACTCTTTTTTGATAATTTTTTTTGAACTTTTCTATTTTCATTTTAACCTTTTTTGGTTTTGTAATACATATTGAACTTCTTCATTTTTTTATTCTGAACTTCTAGTTTTTATTATAAATAGATTCAACATATTACTTTTATTCCTTTTTTTGGATAAGAGAAAAAAAACTGTATATTGTACAGGGAGAAGTTCAATTTCTTGCAGTCTGAAAAGTTGCATTTTGTTGTGAATTTTTTGTTGTTTTATTTCTATCTTTTTCTACAAAACGAATAGTGCACGTTTCGCTGGGAGAAACACATGCACAATATGTCACTGTTTCTTGTTGTTTTTTATCAAGTATAAGCATGGACTAAATTTTCAAATTCAGTGGTGGAGCTATGCAATGACAGAATAAAGAAAACATGCACACAAATTCAGAGAGTTCAGAAGCTCTGAAGCTCAAGTATACGGGGTACAGTTGTGTCTGTGTATGTGCGTCTGTTTGCGTGGAACAGGTGCTCAAGGACGGACGAGGTTTTCAGACGCACTGCCGGCATAGTTCGGGCGGAGGGTGGCGCCAGGTTGTAATGCGGGATGCGGCGTCACCGTCACGCTCGTCACCAGGAAAGAGACGGCTAAGGCGTACAGCACGTCCGTGCGCTAGGACAGGCCGATGACCTTCAACAAAATTTGCAGAGAACTTGAGCCATGGTGTATCAAGCATCACGTGTTTGATTTTTCAGAGCATCCTTGCTTGCAAGACAGAGTACTAATCTAATATCTAAGAGAATATAATACTTGGGAAATAAAAATTGAAGAATCTGTAGGAAGAACTAAACTGGAACTCCTCATCTAGCGAGACAATTCCTTCATTCTCATAATTTTTCACACGGAAAAAGTAAGAAAGAGATGCCACAAGCTCTGCTCAGTTTGGATTGAAGGAAATTCCTCTAGCATATGTCAGAACTCGTAACTGAACTAGCTTCTGCCGCTAACGATACAGGCAGCCTGGAGGATTTGTGTTAGTGCATACCACCAATTTTTGTGTCTCCATCGAGCTGCAGTTGACCTCGCTTGTACTACAGCGGAGGAGGAGCCGCCATGAGAGTTTAAAGAGGCCCACCATGGCTGGCAAGGGGAAGTTCGAGCGACCAGTCACCCGCGTGGAGAAGTTCAAGCAGCACCAGGGGCAATCCGTGGTGGTGTTCGGACGCTGTTCAGTGTGGCAACAGGTGACGCAGGGGTAGCCGGATAAGTACTGCCTCCCCCGCCTGAGCTAGCGGTGGACTGCAGCGGCAACTAGCGAAGGACTGCGGAGGCAGTAGTAACTAGCGGCGGACGGTGGTGGCGCGATCCGGGGAAGGGTGGCAGCGGCAGTGTGATCCATGGAGGGCGAAGGCAGCGGCAGTGTGATCCATGGAGGGCGAAGGCAGCGGCAGCGGCGGCGTGATTTCCGGCGGCGGCCCAATACAAGGAAGGGGCGACACGGCGGTCGATTATCAGGGCGGCGAACGGCGCGGCGGCCAGTTCCCGGGGCGGGAGAGGCACGACGGCTGGTTCCCTGGGCGGGGGCGGGCCGGCGCCGGCGGGGTGGGTGGCTGGATCGGAGAGGGAGTGGGGCGTGGGAAGGTTCGCTAGATCTGGGAGAAAGTGGGGGCGTGGGGAGGTACGGTAGCAAGGTGGGTTCGGGAGCATCCGCTCAGCCCCTGTATACGGCGTGCCGTTATCCAAATAGTGTTGTCCTAAAGAGAGTGAAGACATTGCAAAATTGAAGAAATTGAATAACTGAGGAATTTCAAAAACTGAAGAAAAACTCAAATGAAAGATTTTCAACTTTTGTTGATGGCGTAACCCACCGTATAAGAATGCTGATTTCAGACACCGCGTACAATTATCGTAGGGCGCTGAGAAACAAATTCTTAATTTCTTCACACTTAGAGTGTTAGTTTTCATTGATTGAAGAAAAACGTTTTCTTCGTGTGTTGCACTTCTAAGTCATCAATTTTGCATAAGTGTTAGGATGTGTGTCCTTTTCAAAGGACATTCGAAGATTCTAGGATATTTAGCTCACACCGCAACTTGCTAAATCTCTTCTCATCCAAGGGCATTGTGAAGATATCAGCTAGCTGTTCTTCAGTGTTCACATGCTCAATAGAGATGTCGCCCTTCAACACATGATCACGAAGAAAATGATGACGAATCTGAATGTGCTTTGTATTCGAGTGCTGAACTGGGTTATGAGCAATCTTGATGGCACTCTCATTGTCACAGTAGAGAGGCACATTCTTCATGTTGACGCCGTAGTCCTTGAGGGTTTGCTTCATCCATAGCAATTGAGCACAACAAGAACCGACAACAATGTACTCAGCTTCAGCAGTAGATAGTGATACGCAGTTCTGTTTCTTCGAGGACCAACAGACCAAAGATCGTCCGAGGAAATGGCATGTGCCTGATGTTGACTTGCGGTCCACATGATCACCAGCGTAGTCAGATTCTGAATATCCAATGATATCAAAAGCCAAGCCCATGGGATACCATAATCCAAGTGTTGGTGTGTGAGCTAGATATCGAAGAATATGCTTCACAGCCTTATGGTGTGATTCCTTCGGTGTAGCTTGAAATCGGGCACACATGCAAACACTAAGCATAATATCTGGCCTAGATGCACATAAATACAATAAAGAACCAATCATGGAGCGATATACCTTTTGATCGAAGTCAATACCATTTTCATCAGTGCATAGATGGCCATTTGTGGGCATAGGGATTTTGACGCCTTTGCAATCTTGTATGCCGAATTTCCTCAGTACATCTTTGAGGTATTTCTCCTGAGATATGAATATGCCATTGCGTTATTAACGAATTTGAAGACCTAAGAAGAATTTCAATTCTCCCATAATAGACATTTGATATTCTTCAGTCATCATATAGGCAAATTCATCACTATAATGTTGGTCAGTACAACCAAAGATAATATCATCAACATATATTTGGCACACAAATAATTCATCGTCATAGGTTTTGGTGAAAATAGTAGGGTCAAGTGAACCGGGTTTGAAGCCTTTCTTCAATAGGAATTCCTTCAAAGTATCATACCACGCCCGAGGGGCCTGCTTGAGGCCATAGAGGGCCTTATTGAGTCTGAAGACTTTGTCAGGATACTTTGGATCTTCAAAACCTGGTGGCTGACCAACATATACTTCTTCCTCAAGCTTACCATTAAGGAATGCAATTTTCACATCCATTTGATATAAGATGATATTATGATGGTTAGCATAAGCAAGTAATATGCGAATAGCCTCAAGTCTAGCAACAGGTGCAAAAGTTTCATCGAAATCAATTCCTTCAACCTGTGTGTAGCCTTGAGCTACAAATCGTGCCTTATTCCTCACCACAAGGCCATTTTCATCTTGCTTGTTGTGGTAGATCCACTTTGTGCTGATGATATTGAGCTTGCGAGGATCTGAACGTTTGACCAGTTCCCAGACATTGTTGAGCTCAAATTGATGTAATTCCTCTTGCATAGCTTGAATCCACTCAGGCTCCAGAAATGCTTCATCTACCTTAGTGGGCTTTGTGATAGAGACGAAAGCAAAGTGCCCACAAAAGTTAGATAAGTGTGAAGCTTTTGAGCGTGTGAGAGGACCTGGTGCGTTGATGTCGCTGATGATTTCTCAATCTACACTTCATTTGCAACGCGAGGATGAGCGGGTTGTCGTCGAGGAATTGGATCAGTATTTTCTTCAGCACCATTTTCCTCAGGTGCATCAGCATGAAGTTCTTCATGTTCTGGAATGACTTCTTTAGCAGATTCTTCAGTAGGAATGACATCCTCAGTAGCTTTGAACTTGATGGTTTCCTCAGGTGATTTTTCATCTAGCACAGGAGGTAGGTGCTCTCTTTGCAAGCCATTAGTTTCATCGAACCGCACATCTACAGTTTCAACAACCTTGTGAAGAACGTTGTTGAAGACTCCGTAGGTGCGCGAGTCCTTTCCGCAACCAAGCATAAAACCTTCATGTGCTTTCCGTGCAAATTTAGAATTGTGATGAGGATCTCTAATCCAACATTTAGCACCGAAGACTTTGAAATAACTCACACTGGGTTTCTTGTCAGTGAGGAGTTCATATGCAGTCTTCTTGAAGAATTTGTGAAGATATACCCTGTTGATGATGTGGCATGCAGTATCAATTGCCTCAATCCAGAAATGACGAGGCGTCTTGTATTCATCAAGCATAGTGCAAGCCATCTCAACAAGAGTCATGTTCTTGCGCTCCATGACGCCATTTTGCTAAGGAGTATAAGGAGCAGATAACTCATGAGTAATAACAAGTTCATCAAGATAGTCATCAAGACTAGTATTCTTGAACTTAGTTCCATTGTCACTTTTGATGTGCTTTATCTTCACACCAAAATTGGTTGAAGCCCTCGAGGAAAATTGTTTGAAGACTTCCTGCACTTCATGTTTGTAAGTGACAATATGCACCCATGTGTAACGAGAGTAATCATCAACAATAACAAAGCCATATAGAGATGCTTCATTAGTGAATGCAAAATAGTGATTAAGACCAAAAAGATCCATGTGAAGCAACTCAAATGGACGAGTGGTAGTCATGATAGTCTTCGCGAGATGCTTGGCCTTGGTCATCTTTCCAGCTTCACAGGCTCCACACAAGTGATGCTTGAGGAATTTGACATTCTCAATGCCAATGACATGCTTCTTCTTCGCGAGTGTATGTAGGTTCCTCATGCCAGCATGACCAAGTCGTCGATGCCATATCCAGCCTTCTGAAGCTTTTGCAAGTAGACATATAGCTGGTTGTAGACCTGCAGAGAAATCAACAATATACAGATCTCCTCTCCTAAAGCCTTCGAAGACTTTGGAATGGTCAGCTTCCATGATCACAACACAACTATACTTGCCAAATATAACAACCATATCAAGATCACAAAGCATTGAGACTGACATGAGGTTGAATCCTAAAGATTCGACAAGCATGACTTTATCCATGTGTCGGTCTTTTAAGATCGCAACCTTACCTAGACCCAATACCTTGCTTTTGCCTTTGTCAGCATAGGTGATATGCTTCAGATGTGATGGAGAAAAGGGAGTGTCCATCAATATATTCTTGTCACAAGTCATGTGATTTGTACATCCACTATCGAGAACCCACTCGATGGCTTTGGGTTGATCATCCTGCAGATGAATTAGTGCAGCTTACGAACTCATATACTTCATCAATAAAGAATATGATATCAACTCATCCGATCAATTTCATCAAGCAATAGAACAAATAAAGCAGTATGAGGATGTGAGAAATGAAAGTTCATGTCTTCGTTATTAGCTTGCATCCTTTCAAGAGTTTTCAGGTCTCCAGCAAATTCTTCAGATGTTTATGTTCGTCTGGAGACCTGTCCCTGCATAAGAAATTAGTTCCTTTTCTTCACCACCCACATCTGAAGGGGTGGCAAACAGTTCATCATTCTGCGAGCACCATAAGAGAAAGGTGGCATAAAAGCCGGTCCACTTCGTTTCACAGAAGAGGAGTTAGGGTAAGCATGTGAATAAGCAGAGAAATTCTTCGAGGACTTATGAACATAATGGTTAGAGGAATAATGCTCATATTCATAGCCCTTAGTTCTTCCCTGCGAAACAGAAGTGTTAGCATGATGGTGTTCATATGAGGACTTTGATCCTTTTGAGGAATTTGATCCACGTGAGGAATTTGGTCCATATGAGGACTTGGATCCATATGAAGAATTTGGTCCATATGAAGAATTTTATGTGGGGTTCCTATTCTTCACAGGTGGTGTCATGATGACATTCACCTGAAGATTTTCAAGGCACCTCTTGGGAACCCAGATTTTCTTCATAGGGGAACCGTTCCTGCAGTTAGTGCCAACATATCTAGCAAATACTTCACCATTCTGATTTTTGAACAGCTTATAGTTTGAGTCAAATGACTCATCAGTAGAATGAGGAGATTCACATGTAAAGCCAGATAAAGTAGATGGATCTACTGGAGGTCCCTTTGCAGCAAACCATGAGGTTTTGGGGTACTACTCAGGCTTCCAGTATGTTCCATCAGCGTCGAGTTTCCTCTCAAAGGCAATACCCTCTTTCCTAGGGTTCCTGTTGAGGATCTGCTTTTTAAGCACATCACAAAGAGCCTGATGCCCTTTGAGGCTTTTGTGCATGTCTGTCATATACAATTCCTTTAGCCCTGCATCGTCAGTGATACTAGCAATATCCTCAGATGAAGAATTAGTGATAGCAGAGTCAGGTGAAGAATTTGTAGCAGTAGAAGCATTTGAACATTCAGGTGAAGAATTAGCAGATTCACGTTCAATGCAGTTCAAACATGGAGGAATGAATTCTTCCTGAGCAGCGCTGATTTGTTGAGCAAGTAATGAATCATGCTCCTTCTGAAGATCTTCATAACTCACTCTTAGCTTCTCAAGATCTTGCTTTCTTTCAAGAAATTCATAAGAAAGCTTCTCATGATCAGACAAGAGAGTGTTATGATGACTTTGAAGATTGTCAAACTTAGACTGAAGTCTTTGAAGACTTTCAGTCAAGGTTTTAATGCGATCCATTTGTTCACCCAACATATCATCGCTCTAGTCTAACATGTTTTGAACCTTTTCAAAGCCTTCTGTTGTTTTACAGCAATCTTAGCAAGTTTAGAGTAGCTAGGCTTGAGGGTTTCTTCAGATTCATCCTCACTTGACTCAGAGGAGGGATATTTGAGTACCTTGGCACCCTTTGCCATGAAGTAATAGGTGGGAGCGTAGTCATCATCGTCATTATCAGCTTTGTTGTGGAAGCCATTTTCTTTAGTGTTGAAGATGGACTTGCTGATGAACGTTGTAGCGAGGGCTAGGCTTGCCACACCAGATTCTGACTCCTCAGATGCCTCCTCCTCCTCATGTTCCTCTGACTTGCTTTGCCAATGAATGCCCGAGCTTTCTTAGGGCTACTCTTCTTGTGAGATGAAGACTTTGAGGATCTTGATGATGAGGACTTTGAAGATTTCTTCTTCTTCTTAGAATCATCGGAACTGTAATCCTTGTATTTTTTTCTTCTTAGATTCCTTTTCCCACTGAGGACAGTCTTGAATGTAGTGACCGGGTTTCTTGCATTTGTGACATAGCCTCTTCTTGTAGTCACGGGATGAGGAATCATCACTTCTTGAGGATTTTCCAAAACGACCATGCCTTGAGAACTTCTGGAATTTCTTCATGAGCATTGCTAGCTCCTTGCTCAGTTCTTCAGGATCACCAAGGATGCTACCAAAATCTTCATCTTCAGATTCAGACACTGCCTTGGCCTTCAGGGCGCGTGATCTGCCATAGCTCGAACCATAGAGATCTCTCTTCTCAGCAAGCTAGAACTCATGAGTGTTTAGCCTTTCAAGGATATCAGCGGGATCAAGTGACTTGTAGTCTCCACGTTCTTGTATCATCAGTGCCAGAGTGTCAAATGAGGAATCAAGCTATCTCAGCAATTTCTTCACCACCTCATGGTCGGTGATGTCAGTGGCACCAAGTGCTTGAAGCTCATTTGAGATGTCAGTGAGGCGATCGAAGGTTTGCTGAACATTTTCATTGTCGAGTCTTTTGAAGCGGTTGAAGAGATTGTGAAGAACGTCAACTCGAGAGTCACGCTGTGTTGAGACTCCTTCATTTACTTTGGACAACCTATCCCAGATAAGCTTAGCAGTTTCTAAAGCACTCACTCTGCCATACTGACCTTTACTCAGATGGCCACATATGATGTTCTTCGCTTGAGAATTGAGTTGCTTGAATTTCTTCACATCAGCAACGCTTACAGAAGGTGTGATAGAGGGAACACCCTTTTCCACAACATACCAAAGATCGTTATCAATTGCCTCAAGATGCATTCGCATCTTATTCTTTCAGTAGGGGTAGTCCGTCCCATCGAAGGGAGTACCTTGCTCTGATACCAATTGAAAGTGCGTTATATCGACTAGAGGGGGGGTGAATAGGCGATTTTTATGAATTCTTCACTGAGGAATTTCAGGGTGAGGAAATTCCTAAGTGAAGAACTACTTGCAGTGGAATAAGTACTCAGATGCAAACATAACAGTACATACGCATGGTCATCATGATGAAATGAAAACAAGCACAGATTACAGAAAGCGTAAACACATGATCAACAGGATGAAGACAAACAAACTGAAGAAATTGAACTGAGGAAATTGAAGTCTTCAGTCAAAGTCTTCAAACAGATATGAACAAGCACACAACAAAGTAATGAGGAAATGGAAGGGTTGACGAAATGGAACCAGTAGGCTTGGTGAAGACAATGATTTGGTAGACCAGTTCCAACTGCTGTGATAGTTGTACGTCTGGTTGGAGCGGCTAGGTATTTAAACCTGAGGACACACAGTCCTCACCTTATTCTCCTTGAGCTAAGGTCATACAGACCTCGCCCAATCACTCGTGGTAAGTCTTTAGGTGACTTCCAAACCTTCACAAACTCGGTCACTCGATGATCCACAATTTCCTCTTGGATGCTCTAGACCATGACGCCTAACCGTCTCGAAGATGCACAGTATTCAAAGGTAATAAGCATCGGATCCACGCAGGATCAATCTCTTCAGTGATGCTCAATCACTTTGGGTTTGTAGGTGTTTGGGTTTGGATTTTGATTTTCCTCACTTGATGATTTTTGCTCAAAGTCCTCGGAGGATGGGATGCTCTCAAATGACAAGTGTTAGTTTCTCTTGGAGCAGCCAACCAGCTAGTGGTTGTAGGGGGCGGCTATTTATAGCCTTGGGAGCAGCCCGACATGATAAGACATAAATGCCCTTCAATGATATGACCATTAGGTGGATAAGATATTTTGGAACAGCTGGCGCATAGCACAGCAACGGTCAGAAATTTGACTATCAAATTCCTCAGGGCTATCATGTTCCTCACTTGTAGGCAATCCGCACTGGTGAATTCCTAACTCCTCAGTCAGAACAAATTCCTCAGAGACCAGAAGGTCTTCATCTCTGTCACTGAAGAAATTGACTGAACTGTATGAGATTTCCAATGGCTTCACTCGAAGGGATTGGTAGGTGTAGTATTTTGAGATGAGCATCACTTGGAAATTTTTCCTTAGTATTTCCTCGACCCCCTTTAACAGTACGGTGTTTCCTATGACTCAAGAGAGAGAAAATGAAACTATGAAAACAAAAGTCTTCACGCTTCATATTCCTCATATGAATACCAAGTCTTCATGGTCACACCAATTTCTTCACTTGCAAAGTCTTCAGAAATCCAAAGTCTTCAGTCGAAGACATTCATTTTAGGGGTCGACTTTCTCTGTAAATATCAAACTCCTCATAGACTTATGGACCTATGTACACTCACAAACGCATCAGTCCCTTAACCTATAGGTCTTCAATACTGTCGGATTTCGGGTTCCGGCAGACCCTTGAGGTTCGAACTCTGGGGTGCGAGTGGAGATTACGCCTTCTACCTCTCCGCCTCGCAAAGATCTAAGCTACTGAAAGAACAGCACAAGAGACACAAGGTTTATACTAGTTCGGGCCACCGTTGTGGTGTAATACCGTACTCTAGTTTGTGGTGTGGTGGATTGCCTGTTGGGCTGATGATGATGAACAATACAAGGAAGAACAGCCTCGCGAGGGTCTGCTCTTGGCTGGGGCGATGAACTGCTAGGAGGAGTTCAGCCGCCCTTCTCTTTCTCTCTCTCTGTTGCCTATGCCTTTCTAGCTGATTTCTAGGTGTCCCTACCCTTGGGGTGGCTAGTCCTATTTTTAGGCAAAGGCCCTGGACCTCTTCCCAAATATTGAGCGGGAAGGGCGCCAACAGTTGGCCATTTTGAAGGGGAACATCTGGTACACTTATCCTGACTAAAGTTGGTCCTCGCCTGCCAAAGGCTCTGGTGGTGACGCCTGCTCGGGCTCCACAAGGACATCTTCCCTGCCTTTGGACTGGTCTTGGTCTCGTTGCACCGAAATGGATGCCTTTGCTTGATACTCTCGCCTGCGCTTGCTCCCTTTGCACCAAATAGGAAAGGAGGACACTACGCGGGCCGGCGCCCGCCTGGCACCCTTGGTCGTCATGGCTTGCGTCATGGGTACCTCGTGAGGTACCCCGCCTTGATCTCTCCGCCTCCTCGTGAGCCAGCCTGATGAGGCCGTGCCTGAGGAAGTTCCGCGTCATCCGCCCCGCGAGGCTTGGCCCCTCGCGAGGGTCTTGGGTCTTGTGTTGATGAAGATGGGCCGTGCTGGGCCCCCTTTGAGCCACGCCGTAGGCCGCAGGCAGGCAAGCCTGGGGACCCCCGTTCCCAGAAGCCGACAGTAGCCCCCGGCCCCAAGGCACGTCCGGACTTGGCCGTGCTGAGAGGCGAAAGGGCAAGGGCGAAGCGCCACTGGCCCTAATAGCCTGCGGCCTTGGGCGCCGCGTGGCGGTTGATTGGACCGGAGCGCTTCAGCAACCGCACAGGTTGATAAAGGAGCGGCATCTGCTAGGCTTTGCCTTTTGCTTTCTTCGCTTGCTGCTCAGATCCCCTTTCTTGCGCCTCCCCTTTCTTCCTCCAAATTTCCAGATCTACTCCGACCGCGTGACCTAGGAAGCCATGGCGCCTCGTCAGTCCCCGGCCGAAGCTTGGTACTCATCTGCTCTGGACTCGCCGAACGTGTCGGAGGCGGGCTTTGCCTGGCTGCGCCGGATGGCGGCGGCGCAGGGCATCGACGGGGCGAAGGTGTTCAAGGCCGGCTCCGCCACCCCTGAGGGCCGAGGGAGCACCTTTTATCCTCTCTTTGTAAGATCCATTGCTGCTGGCCTGGTGCCTCTCTTCTCCGAGTTCTTCTTCTCTGTCCTCCGCCATTACAACTTACAAGCTCTGCATCTCCATCCCAACTCCGTCCTTCTTCTGGCGATCTTTGCCTATTACTGCAAGGCTCACGTAGGGGTGCAGCCCTCAGTGGCCTTGCTGCGCCACTACTTCTCCCTCCGGGTCTCTCGCGGCTCTCCTTTCGTGTGCGCGAGCTTCGTCGCGTACGGTGGCACCATTGCCATTTCAAAGCCCGGGAAGAGGATTGAGGGCTTCAGGAGCAAGTGGGTCTTGGCAGATGCTGGGCGCATCCACCCTCGGCTGATCTTGCCCGCGGAGCCGCCCGCGAGCTCCGGTGATTGGTGCCGAGCGGAGCTCACGGACCCCCGCGCGAAACTGGTGTTGGAGAAGATGGACGCGGACCTGAGGCATGCCAGCATGGCGGCGGCGAAGCTGACCGGCGCGTCGCTGCTGAGGGAATTCCTGGAGCACCAGCTGGCTCCGCTTCGGCAGTACTCACCTCCGATGTGGAGGCCTCATCCGAGCCCCGCGGCCTTGGGCGACGACGATCTGGCCGCGGTCCTCCAATCTCTGGTCGGGGGCGAAGTGGCAAGGTTGGAGGGTGCTCCTACGCCCTTGTTCCTCCGCGATGACTGGGAGTAGGTGGTGGAGTCCATGCCCGTCTTCAACGGGGACGGGCCCTTGCCCGCGGAGGCTCCCGAGGGACTGGTGGACGTGTCCTCCGGCGACTCCGGCGAAGAGGAGGACGAAGAGGAGCGGGAGAAGGGGCCTGACTCCGAGGTGACTGACGGAGAGTCGAGGGCTCCCCTCCCTCGGCGCAGGTTCCGCACTCTTCGCCTCTCTTCGAGTGATGACGACGAGGATGATGACGAGTAGGTCGGCGGGAGCTTGCCCCCGATCCCGAAGAAGGACCGGACCGGGCTGATCTCCCGCGGGTCTGCCCCCGCCCCGAGGCGGACCGCAGACACGCCTTCTGCTTTCGAGGATGACCCCTCCAGCCGGCTTTCGGGCTTCAAGTATGGCCGGAGGCTGCCTGAGCTCACCGGCGACGACCCGTAAGCGCTTGATCCTTGTCTTTATTTCTTGTTCTGCTGCTGAAGCTTGACGTCCGCATCTCTTGAATAGGCTGGCGCCCGCGGCGAAGAAGTCGAAGGGGGCTCCTAAGGCTCCATCCGCAGCAGCGCCTCCGCCTGCGGAAGAAGGTGACCGCGACGCACGGGCTTCTCCTGCCCGGTCGTCCTCGCGAGGTCTGGCTGAGCTGGCTGGGGCGAGCTTAGCCCCCATGGCCCAAGTGACTCCCGCGGTGCCCTTTCCTACTGCCGCCACCACAGCCGTTGGGGCGCAGCAGGCTCCACCTCGGGACGCTGTGGTCTTGCCGCCGCCGCCTTCTCCTCCTGCTCCTCCGACTGCTGTCTCTCCAACTCCTCCTGCCGTCCTAGAGCGTGCTGCTGCTGAACTGGACCGGTTGCGGCAGGATCTTCTTGGCGCCGACCCTCGCTTGGTGGCAGGGCGCTTGGAGCTAGCTTCAGGGTGGATTCGCTCCGACGCTTCGATTCGGGCGACGCTGGTTCAGGCCTCGACGGCCTACGATGAGGAGAGAGAGGCCGTCCTCGAGGCGAAGGCTACTCGAGACGCAGCCCTGGGGGAGGTGGTCAACGTCCGCGGTCGCTGCAAGGCGCTGGAAGACGAGCTGCAAGGCCTGTGGGACCAGCTCGCGAAAGAGGCCCGCCTTCGCCAAGAGCAAGAAGAAGGCGTGAAGACTCGTGAGGTGGCCATCGAGGGCCGGGAGGCCAAGCTCAAGAAGCGCCGCGACCGCCTAGGCGCGCTGGAGAAGGAGTTGGCGGCGATGAAGGTCGAGCTGGACAGCAAGGCCCAGGTTCTTGCCGAGGATCGCGTGGCCTTCGCGGAGATGGAGAAGAAAGCTCGTTCCTGGCTGAAGACGCTTTACGAGAGCGGCCTGGAGAGCGCGCTGGCTGGCGCTGAGGATGGCCCTGCCAAGCTGCTTCCCTTCCTGGTTCGTGCCCTTGAAGATGTCGCCCTTGGCCTTGGCCCCATGGCTGAGGCCGAGGCGCGTGTCCTGTCTTCTGCAGCACTGACGCGGGTCTTCACCCACATCTACCTTCGCGACCCCAGCGTCGACCTCGACAGCCTGTTGGAGCCAGTAAGCAGCAAGGGTGCTGCTGCCGCTGCCGAGGCCTTGAAGGGTCGCGCGGAGGCTCTGCTAGGGAAGTTCCGGGCCTTCAGCACCAAGCCGAAGCAAGGCGCTGCCGGCCCTACTACTCCATGAGGCGAAGCCATCCCGCGCTGCTCCACCGCTGACAAGTGACTCTGCTTTGGCTCCTGTCCTGCTTTTAATTCCTGCACATGTATCATGCCTCAGGGAGGCGTTTAAACTCTCGTTTGGTATTGAGACGACAGTATGGACTGTAATATTTGCTTTTAAATTCCTTGAATTTTATGTTTTTCCTTCCTACTTGCTTGTGTTCTACGCCGGCAGAGCCCAGCCCCGCACGTACCTCACCAAGCATTAGCCCCGACCGGAAACCAGGACGGGACCAAAGGAGTGAGGGGCTACGGAACCAGTTAGGCTCCTGAGTCACGATGCTTAGGAGCCCCCCTTGGCGCACGAACAACAAGTAGGGAGGTGTTATGTAGGTGGATCTACCGTTCTACGTCTGCCGAGCCTGACTCCGCGCGTACCTCACCCAGCATTAGCCCCGACCGGAAACCAGGACGGGACCAAAGGAGTGATGTAACGCCCCGGATCCGATGCGCCAGGTGTCCGCCAGTTATTCGCCGTCGTTGCCATGTCATGTGCTTGCGTGTCGCTCTTTGCCAGGTCATCATCTGCATTTCATATCATGTCATCATGTGCATCGCATTCGCATACGTGTTCGTCTCATGAATCCGAGCATTTTCCCCGTTGTCCGTTTTGCAATCCGGCGCTCCTATGTTCCCCGGCGTCCCCTTTTACCTTTTTCCGTGAGCGGGTTTTAAACTTTCTCGAAATGGACCGAGGTTTGCCAAGAGGCCTTGGTATAGCACCGGTAGACCGCCTGTCAAGTTTCGGGTCAATCGGAGGTCGTTTGATACTCCAACGGTTAACCGGGTATCCGCAAAGGCCTCTTTTGGTGCAGCCCAACACCCCTCTCAAAGTGGCCCAAAACCCATCTAAGTCATCTTCATATTGTCGGTCGTTCGATCACGATCGCGTGGCCGAAAACCGCACTCCATTTGGAGCTTCCTAGCCCCCTCTACCTATAAATGTGTGCCTCCCCCGTCCAAATCGTAGATGAAACCCTAGCCCCGCTCCCTCTCCGCCGCCGGACACGTCCGTCCGCGCCGGACATGTCCACCGGCCACCTCACCCCGGCCAATCAGAGCATGCCACGTCAGCTCCGCCCTCGCCGCGTCCAATCCCACCGCGCCACGTGGCCTCCGCGCCCGCTCTCTCTCTCCTCCCGCGCCCGCCGGCCCGCGGAGCCCATCCGGGGCCCGCGCGGGCCCGAAGCGTGCCGCCGCACGGGGCTGCGCCTCCCTGCTCCGGCCGCGCCGACGCCTCGCCGCCCGGCTCCCGTCCCGCCGGCACCCGCCGCCACGGCGCCCCGCCGCCATCGCCGCGCTGGGCCGCGCCGCCGCCGTTCCGCGCCCGTGCGTCGCCGCCCGGGCCGCGCCCCGAGCCGCCTCCCGCACTGCGCTCCCGCGCCTCCCGCGCCGCCATGCGCACCCGCGCGCCCCGCCGCCATGCGCGCCCCGCCGCCCGCGTTGCCTCTGCGCGCGCCACCGCCCGCGTTGCCTCTGGGCCGCCGCCGCTCTCCGCCCCGCCGCCTCGCGCCGGCGCCGCCTCGCGCCGGCGCCGCCCCGCCCGCTGCTCCGCCTCCCATCGTCGCCCGCGTCCTCCTCCGGCGAAGCTCCGGCCACCTCCGTCGTCTCTGGCGAGATCCGGTGGATCAGGACGCGATCCACCGGGATCTCAACCAAACGCGGCCCCTCCGACCCGGATCCCTCCATCCCGCTTCGTCCCGTCTAGTTTTTCGGAGGTTGAATTTTGCCAAGTCCCCGACATTCTATCATTTTATTGCCATGTTCATCATGCCATATCTCTGCATCCGCTGCTCCATTTTGGGCGTAAAATATGTCAAATTGTTCTTCTCGAAGAGTAAATCATTTCATTACATTGCATCATTTTCATTTGAGGTCATCTTGATGCCCGAAATGCTGTTGGAAGAGGGCTATGTGATGTTAGTTTCAGATCTGTTTCAGTACATGCATTTTTGTCATTTTTGCCATGATTGATGTGTGCATCCTATGGAGTTGAGTCCTACATGTGTTTTGTAATATGCCATGCTATCTTTCCAGTAATTTATGCCATGTATTTTTGTGATCTTTGTGGTGACTAGCACAAGCATGCAAACTAGGGACCATAATGTTGTTGATTTCACAGACTTAGTATTTCACTAAGCCCTTGCCTGCTGTTATTTTTATGCCATGTGTTCATGTTGTTTCCGAAAGATCTATGCCTCTTTTGAGCATGATCAATAAGGGTGTTTTGAGCATATGGATTTGCTCTATCCATCCAGGCTTTTGTTTGTAATTATGGAGTGCCTTAGCTTGAGTCAATCGAGCTCTACTTTTAATATTAAATGTTGCTGGCAGATTGTTTAGATGTTATTCGATTTTTGCCAAGCTTGTTGTAGTTGATCCTTGCATGCTATGATGTTATTCTTGCCATGTCTAGCTTCTATGCCATGTCTTCTTGATGGATGTATGCTTAGTTTATCATGCAATGCTCTGTAGTGAGTGCATCGAGCTCACGAACATGCCTACTTGTTATCTGTTTTTGACATGTCCAGTTTTCTGCTAAGTCTGAAACCTGTAACAAAACTTGCTTAATTGACATGGGTGTTATTATATTTTCTAATCCTTTTTGGCTTATGGTCAGTAAGGGACTTTTGTTAAGTGCTTTGAGTAGATTCATGCCATGCCTTCTTTTGCCATGTCCTGTTCCTGTAGCATGTTGTTCCATTGCTCTAAACATGTCATCCTGATGTTAATTTCTGGCATGTTGTTATTTTCACTAAGTCTGTGAACCTGTTATCTTTTGCACTTTTGCCATGCTTGGTTGAACCTGTTGTGGTGTGATTTAGCCGTAGCTCAGTGTTCATCTTTTGTCAAGCATCTTGAGTAGATTACTGTCATAGGCTTTGTTGATATGTTTGGGTGCAGTAGCTTAGTTTCTTGTTGCTTGCTAAGTAGCATCATGCTGTTAATGGCAGATTCTTGTCATTCTTGTTTCGCTTGTCATTTGCAAACCGTGCATCCGATTCCGGTGATCTTTATATCGATTTCAACCGAAATCACCTCACCTTTCCAGTGGCATACTTGGTTTGCCAAGATTATGCCTTGTTCATCTTTTTCCTTCCGAAACATGCATATGCATTGCATATCACATCTCGCATATCATGACATGCTTATGTGATGGTTGCTTTACTATGTTGTTTGTTTGTTTCCGGGTTGTTTCTCTCGTTAGCTTCGGTTTCGTTCCGGAGTTGTGAGGATTCCGTTCGTCTATGTCCGTTTGTCTTCTTCATGGACTCGTTCTTCTTCCTTGCGGGATCTCAGGCAAGATGACCATACCCTTGAAATCACTCCTATCTTTGCTTGCTAGTTGCTCGCTCTTTTGCTATGCCTTTGCTGCGATACCTACCACTTGCTTATCATGCCTCCCATATTGTTAAACCAAGCCTCTAACCCACCTTGTCCTAGCAAACCGTTGTTTGGCTATGTTACCGCTTTGCTCAGCCCCTCTTATAGCGTTGTTAGTTGCAGGTGAAGATGAAGTTCGTTCCTTGTTGGAACATGGGGATGTTGTTCCTTGTTGGAACATGTTTACTTGTTGGGATATCACAATATATCTTATTTAATTAATGCATCTATATACTTGGTGAAGGGTGGAAGGCTCGGCCTTATGCCTGGTGTTTTGTTCCACTCTTGCCGCCCTAGTTTCCGTCATATCGGTGTTACGTTCCCGGATTTTGCGTCCCTAACGCGGTCGGGTGATTTATGGGACCCCCTGGACAGTTCGCTTTGAATAAGACTTTTCCAGCAAGGCCCAACATTGGTGTTACCATTTGCCTACCACCTATACCTTTCCCTTGGGAGTAGCTAACCCGAGGGTCATCTTTATTCAGCCCCCCCGGGCCAATGCTTGTCTAAGTGTTGGTCCGAACCGAGCCGCCTGCGGGGCCACCGCGGGGAAACTCGAGGCCTGGTTTTACTCATAGCATGTCTCATCCGGTGTTGCCCTGAGAACGAGATATGTGCAGCTCCTATCAGGATGTCGGCGCATCAGGCGGCTTTGCTGGACTTGTTTTATTGCTGTCGAAATGTCTTGTAGCCGGGATTCCGAGACTGATCAGGTCTTCCCGGGGAGAAGGAATATCCTTCGTTGATCGTGAGAGCTTATAATGGGCTAAGTTGGGACACCCCTGTAGGGTTTGAACTTTCGAAAGCCGTGCCCGCGGTTATGTGGCAGATGGGAATTTGTTAATGTCCGGTTGTAGAAAACCTGAAGTTGATCTTAATTAAAATACACCAACCGCGTGTGTAACCGTGATGGTCTCTTCTCGGCGGGGTCCGGGAAGTGAACACGGTTGTTGGAGTTATGTCTGACGTAAGTAGTTCAGGATCACTTATTGATCATAGTTGTTCGACCGTGCTTTGCCTTTCTCTTCTCGCTCTCTTTTGCGTATGTTTAGCTACCATATATGCTAGTCGCTTGCTGCAGCTCCACCTCATACCTTTTTCCCTACCTATAAGCTTAAATAGTATTGATCTCGCGGGTTGAGATTGCTGAGTCCTCGTGACTCACCAGATACTTCCAAAACCAGTTTGCAGGTGCCAATGAGATCCGTGCAGGTGACGCACCCGAGCTCAAGGAGGAGTTCGATGAAGATCCTTTCCTTTATGTTGTTTCATTCTAGTCGATCAGTAGTGGAGCCCAGTTGGGGTCGATCGTGGACCTTTGTCGCTTTTGGGGTTTCTTCTTTTATTTTGGCTCCGTAGTCGGGCCCTGATTGTAACTGTGTGATGTAATGTTTTATTCATGTATTGTGTGAAGTGGCGATTGTAAGCCAACTATGTATCTCTTTCCCGTATGTATTATATGGGTTGTGTGAAGATTACCTCACTTGCGACATTGCTTTCAATGCGGTTATGCCTCTAAGTCGTGCTTCGACACGTGGGAGATATAGCCGCATCGAGGGCGTTACAAGTGAGGGGCTATGGAGCAAGTTAGGCCCCTGAGTCGCGATGCTCAGGAGTCCCCCTTGACGCGCAAACAGCAAGTAAGGAGGTGAGACGCAAGTGGAACTACCGTTCTACGTCTGCAGAGCCCGGCCCCGCGCGTACCTCACCCAGCATTAGCCTTTCGGAACTAAGGAGTGAGGGGCTACGGGACCAATTAGGCCCCTGAGTCGCGATGCTCAGGGGTCCCCCTTGACGCTCAAACAGCCTTCGTACCTTGGCTCCACTCGGGGAGAGACGCGCGGCGAACCAGGCCCGGGGGGCCTGGCTGGGTGGCGTGCGTCTGGGCGTGACCCAGGCGCAGCCCCCGTGCCCAGCCTCCTCGCGCAGCACTCCCGAGGGGAGGCGTTGCGATGAGGCTAGACACTGAGCTCTGGGCTCCCTGAGGTTGATGCGGCCTGGGGGCCACCCTCAGTTGTTTATCACCAGCGCGGAGCATAGCGCTTCCGTATGTGTACGGGCATAGCCGCTCCTCGGCAGTGTCGTCAGCCAGCGCGGAGCATGGTGCTTCCACTGGTACGTGGGAGGGGGCTCCCCTCCGGGAGGAGCCCCCGGGGCGTGTACAGCCCCGCCCTGACACGTGGCCGGCACGGTAGGGCTTGGTGAGGTGTATCTGGGCACCCGTGAGCCAGCGCGGGACTCACGGGGCCCTACCTCTAGGCGGGTTGCGCCTGGCACTGGGCCTTATCTTGTGATGTGTTCCTGCAAATTTGGTTAGATGCTGGCACTCTACGTCCTCGGGTCCCGGCCCTCGAACTGGTCTCAGCCGTCGCTGGTATGCCAGGTCGCGATGCCTTGGACAAGGCCAGAGGGTGAGGGCTGGAGAGCCAATAAGAGCCCTGAGTCGCGATGCTCAGGTACCCCCCTTTAACGTGCAACTGGTCGACATGGAGAAGAAGATGTGCCGTGGACAGGCATCAAGTAATCAAGCATGATGGGCGAATGCATAGCCGGAAATAAACGCAAGGGATATACATGCCGCTGGGCCTGGCCCGAGCGACTTGGGGATGATGCAGCCCGAGGGGCGCCCCCAACAAAGTAAGCTAATCAACATGAAATAAAAGGGATACATGCCACAGGGACGGACCCACGCGGCCTGGGAATGATGCAGCCCTGGGGGGCGCTCCCAGCCAGAAATGAAACTCGAAAGATGTCACCTGATGATGTCGAGGACGAAGGAGTGTTGGTGCAGCAGACTCAGTGGGCTACAGAAGCTGATCCTCACGAGCCCCTAGGCCCAGGGGCCTCGGGAGGCTCTGGAGGCGCTGGTGGCTCCTCGCGAATCATCTCCATCTCCGCCAAGGCTGCGGAACGCCTGGCCTCTTGAGCCTCCATGATGCCCCTCATGAGGCGCTGGTACGTAGCAGCCGCGCTCGGCAAGCCGTAAGGCATGCGAACATAGCTGTGGGGTGGACCTCCGCAGCGCCCCACTTGCGAGGGCCAGAGGCGCTCCAGCGAGGCGACTTGGTTGAGCCCTGGTACGTTGATGCAGACGCGCAACCCACCATCCTCGCCTGGATGGGGAGCCATAGCTGGTAGACGGCGGCAGCCTCTCATGACTCTTGATTCCTGTAGTTCTTGAATGGCCTTGTTGACGAACTCCTGAGGGTCTGACCCTCCTTGCCTTGCTCCTTCTTGAGGGAAACGCGCTTCAAAGCACGCCTCCATGTGGTGCCCAAGCGCCTCCCTCGTGACCTTGGCCAGGTCGGTGGCCCTCCAGGGGAGAGCCCCCGAGCCCTGCCTGAGGAGGGCGCCGGGCGCGCTTTCCTATGCGATGGAAGGAGGTTCCCCTTGGGCAGACGCGGGCCCTGAGGGGCCTGCCTCCTGAGGGGCCGGTCCGGACGATGTCTTCTTCTTCTTGGGGGTGGTCTCGGGAAGCCTCCTGCTTCCGCGATCCGGGTCTTCCAGTGACGCGGCCTGAAAGGCTCGCTCCAGGGAACACACCGCATCCTTCTCTTCATAGGGCACAGTGATGACTCCGCCACTTCCTGGCATCTTGAGGACATTGTAGCCATGGTGAGTTACGACAATGAACTTGGCCAGCGCTGGGTACCCGAGGATGGCGTTGTACGGCAGGCGGATGTGCGCGACGTCGAAGTCGATGAGCTCGGTGCGGTAGTTGTTGCGTGCCCCAAAGGTGACAGGGAGGCGGACCTGCCCAATCGGGACCGTGGAACCGTCGGTGACTCCGGAGAAAGGTTTGGTTGGCTGAAGCTGGTCATAGGGCACTTGGAGATTGTTGAATGTTTCCACGGACAGGACGTTGAGCCCTGCCCCACCATCGATGAGGGTCCTGGTGACCAGTACGTTGCTGATGACTGGGGAGCAAAGCATCGGGAGGACTCCGGCTGTGGCCGCACACTTGAGCTGGTCCGCTGAGCTGAACGTGATGCAGCACGCCGACCACCTGAGAGGGCCGTTGCTTCGAGCTTGGGGAGGACAACATTCACTTCGCGGGCAAACAGTTTGAAGATGCGTTGGGAGGCTGGGGCTTGAGCACTGCCCAGGATGCAGGCGATCGCGCGTGGCTCCTGGAAGCCCCCAGCCCCCTCGTCTTGATGGCGGTCCTCGTTCCTCCTTGGTTGCGGCGGCAGCGGAGGGAGGCCTGCATTGCCTTGTGAGCGATCCTCACGAGGCTGATCCCTCCAGTCCCCCTCGCGAAGTAGGTCTCGCCAGCGATCCTCATGAGGTTGATCGCGCCACCCTTGGCACGGGCCGCGGTCTTCCCAGCGTCCTGCGTTTCTTCCTCCTCCTCGGCCGTAGCCCCGGTCAGCGCGGACGGGACGATGGCTGATCCTTCCTTCTCGCACGGCTCGGAGCTCTTGGCATTCATGTGTGTTGTGGGTGTGGAGGTCGTGGTACACGCAGTACCGATTGCCCCTGGAGGATTCGGGCAGATCTTTGCCCCGCTTGGTGTCTAGTTCTGCCGCGAGCATGGCAGCCCCCTTGCGCTTCACGTCCTTGGCCTTGGGCTTTTTCTCTTCTGGGTCTGCGGCAGGCAGCTCGAGGAGGGAGAGACGCCCTTCCTCAGCCCTGGCGCACTTGGTCGCCAAGTTGAACAGCTCCAGGGAAGTGCACAGGTCTTCATGCATCGCCAGCTCCTCCTTCATCTTGACGTCGCGCACACCGTCGGAGAAGGCTGAGATGATGGCCTCCTCGGACACCTTGGGAATCTTGAGGCGCGCGCTGTTGAAGCACTGGATGTACTTTTGCAGGGTCTCCCCGGGTTGTTGCTTGATGCGGCGCATGTCACTCACGGCGGGCGGCCGGTTGCGAGTACCTTGGAAGTTGGCGGTGAAGCGGGTGCGCATCTGGTCCCAGGAGGAGATCGTGCCTGGAGCCAGATTCAGGAGCCAGGTGCGAGCCCCTTCCTTGAGCGCCATGGGAAACCAGTTTGCCATGACCTTCTCGTCTCCGTTGGCAGCTTCGATGCCCAGCTCATAGAGCTGGAGGAACTCCGCAGGGTCCGTCGTGCCGTCGTAACGAGGAGGCAGGTCGGGCTTGAACTTGCCGGGCCACATGACGCTGCGCAGCTCGGTGGTGAAGGCACGGAAGCCTGCTGTGGCCACGGGAGGCCTTGGGTGGCGGAGAGCTTGGTCTTGCGGGTCCCCATGCGCTGCAGCTGGGAGCAGCGCGGGGTCTTGACGTGCGGGAGCAGGAGCGTGGTCGTGACGTGCCGGAGCAGGGAGCGCTCGGGCAGCTTCTTGCGGGCGAGGGACCTCTTGGTAGCTCCGCTCTTGCTGCGTTGGCACCTGACGGAGCGGGTTCCGCCCAGGGGCCGCGCGCCTTGGAGCCATGGCGTCTTCTTGAAGAGGAGGCGGCTGGTACGCCCCCGGAGCTTCGTTGCCCACGCGGGGTGGGGTGCGGCGCAGCGGAGCGGACGGCGCAGGAGAGCCCCCCACGGTGCGGACGAGCTCGGCGACGGGGTCGAGCCATTCTTCATAGACGTTGTTGACGGGATGGTAGCGCAGGAGCTCGTTTGCCGTGATGAGCGCAGCTCGGGCCTCCAAGTGTGCGCGGAGCGCGCAGGACGAAGAACTAGCTGGGGTGAGCGAGGGAGTAGCGGTGCGACCGTCTTGCCGCACGGACGGATGCTGAGACGACGCTTGCTGCGCATTCCCCGCCGGGCCGGTGGCAGCGTTGACGGCGGGTGACGGGGAACGACGAGGACGCCCGCCGACGGGAGCCGTCTGGGCGACGCGGGAAGCGATGGCCGCCCGGCGCTCGGCGCGGGCCCGGCGTGCGTCAGACATGGACGCGACGGTCGGAGGAGAACGGAGCGGTGGAAGACGAATTCCGGTGCCCCCCTACCTGGCGCGCCAAATGTTGGATTTCGGGTTCTGGCAGACCCTTGAGGTTCGAACTCTGGGGTGTGCGCGGAGATTACGCCTTCTACCTCTCCGCCTCGCAAAGATCTAAGCTACTGAAAGAACGGCACAAGAGACACAAGGTTTATACTAGTTTGGGCCACCATTGTGGTGTAATACCCTACTCTAGTTTGTGGTGTGGTGGATTGCCTCTTGGGCTGATGATGATGGACAATACAAGGAAGAACAGCCTCGCGAGGGTCTACTCTTGGCTGGGGCGATGAACTTCTAGGAGGAGTTCAGCCGCCCTTCTCTTTCTCTCTCTCTCTCTGTTGCCTATGCCTTTCTAGCTGATTTCTAGGTGTCCCTACCCTGGGGGTGGCTAGTCCTATTTATAGGCAAAGGCCCTGGACCTCTTCCCAAATATTGAGCGGGAAGGGCACCAACAGTTGGCCATTTTGAAGGGGAACATCTGGTACACTTATCCTGACTAAAGTTGGTCCTCGCCTGCCAAAGGCTCTGGTGGTGACGCCTGCTCGGGCTCCACAATGACATCTTCCCTACCTTTGGACTGGTCTTGGTCTCGTTGCACCGAAATGGATGCCTTTGCTTGATACTCTCGCCTGCGCTTGCTCCCTTTGCACCAAAGAGGAATGGAGGACACTGCGCGGGCCGGTGCCCGCCTGGCACCCTTGGTCGTCATGGCTTGCGTCATGGGCACCTCGTGAGGTACCCCGCCTTGATCTCTCCGCCTCCTCGTGAGCCATCCTGATGAGGCCGTGCCTGAGGAAGTTCCGCGTCGCCCGCCCCGTGAGGCTTGGCCCCTCGCGAGGGTCTCGGGTTTATGTTGATGAAGATGGGCCGTGCTGGGCCCTCTTTGAGCCACGCCGCCGGCCGTAGGCAGGCAAGTCTGGGGACCCCCGTTCCCAGAACGCCGACAAATACACCAAAATCACTAAGGGGCACTTGATGCACTTACACCTTCAAATATAACTCAATGCAACCATTAGTCCTTAGAGAATGTCAGCAATTACCAAAACCACACATGGGGGCACCGCATGTCCTTTCAATCTCCTCCATTTTGGTAATTGATGGCAATCACTTTCAAGAGAGTTTATATAAGGAATTTGCACCACCATGCAATGGAACAACCAATAACGCATGTGTATGAGATGAAAATGCTAGGAACAAAACCAAAGCAGGAAGAATAAGAAATAACTCTCCAAACTTCTCCACAAAACTCTCTAAAACTTCTCCCTGATTGGCCTCGAGTGCCAAAATGGGCGAAAATCTTAGAAGGACAATATAAATTGTGGTCCTCCATAAATTGTGTATTTCTCAACAAGAGAGTGGAATGCAATACACATATCCAAAGGTAAATACTTGGTGGCAGACAAACTATATTGAGGCACAAAGATTACTAAAGAATGATATGCCACGAAGACATAATAAAGAGAGACACAAGCAATCAAGCAATCAAAAGATACCAATTAAAGCAAGAAATCAAAGGATATCAATTAAACCAACTAGACCAAAGATCCTATTAGCCACATGAATAAAGGATATTATGATATGAGCAAAGGAGTTGAGGGAGTCCTGGATTAGGGGGTGTTCGGATAGCCGGACTATACCTTCAGCCGGACTCCTGGACTATGAAGATACAAGATTGAAGACTTCGTCCCGTGTCCGGAAGGATCTTTTCTTGGCGTGGAAGGCAAGCTAGGCGTGCGGATATTCAAGATCTCCTACCATTGTAACCGACTCTGTGTAACCCTAACCCTATCCGGTGTCTATATAAACCGGAGGGTTGTAGTCCGTAGGACAACCATCATCATACACAATCATACCGTAGGCTAGCTTTTAGGGTTTAGCCTCCTTGATCTCGTGGTAGATCTACTCTTGTACTACCCATATCATCAATATTAATCTAGCAGGAGTAGGGTTTTACCTCCATCGAGAGGGCCCGAACCTGGGTAAAATGAAGTGTCCCTTGTCTCCTGTTACCATCCGACCTTGACGCACAGTTCGGGACCCCCTACCCGAGATCCGCCGGTTTTGACACCGACATTGGTGCTTTCATTGAGAGTTCCTCTGTGTCGTCGCTTTTAGGCCCGATGGCTCCTTTGATCATCAACAACGATGAGGTCCAGGGTGAGACTTTCCTCCCCGAACAAATCTTCATCTTCGGCGGCTTCGCTCTGCGGGCCAATTCGCTTGGTCGTCTAGAGCAGATCGAAAGCTACGCCCCTGGCCATCAAGTTAGGTTTGGAAGCTTAAACTACATGGCAGATATCCGCGGAGACTTGATCTTTGACGGGTTCAAGCCACAACCAAGCGCGCCGCACTACCTCGAGGGGCATGATATAGCTCTGCCTCCGAATAGTGCCCTGGAGGCCGCACACGCACCGGCCCCGATCCTCGACTCGGAGCCCGCTGCGTTCTTTGAGGATGAACGGTTGGACGTCACCTCGGGGGCTGCGATCTTGAAGGCGATCGAGCCGAACGCCAGCCCCGTACTCCGCATGGCCCATGACTCCAAGGAGTCGGATTCTTCTCCGAACTCCGGGCCTCCCGTGCCCCTGCCGATCGAATCCGATTGGGCGCCTGTAATGGAGTTCACCGCCGCGGACATCTTTCAGCACTCACCTTTCGGTGATATCCTAAATTCTCTCAAGTCTCTCTCTCTATCAGGAGAGCCCAGGCCGGACTATGGTCTGCGAGGTTGGGATTCGGACGACGAAGAAATTCAAAGCCCACCCACCACCCACTTAATAGCCACTGTTGATGATTTAACCGACATACTTGACTTCGGCTCCGAAGACTTCGACGGTATGGACGACGAAGGAGGAGACGAACAAGAACCAACACCTGTAGAGCGCTGGACCGCCACCTCGTCATATGACATATATATGGTGGACGCTCCAAAGGATGGAGATGGCGATGGAACAGCGGAGGATGACACCTCGAAAAAACAGCCAAAACGCCAGCGTCAACGGCGCCGCTCTAAATCCCGCCATAGCAGAAACGGTGATTCCGGCACGGGAGATAATACTACCCCGGATAGCGCTGAAGAACACCAAATCCAGCAAGATTCGGCGCAGGAAGATGGAGAAGCCAGCCCTCATGAGAAAGCGGCAGAGCGAGAGGTTGAGGATGATAACTACATGCCTCCCTCCGAAGACGAGGCAAGCCTCGACGACGACGAATTTGTCGTACCATCAGACCCCGCCGAACAAGAGCGTTTTAAACGCAGGCTTCTAGCCACGGCGAATAGCCTAAAGAAAAAGCAGCAACAGCTTAGAGCTGATCAAAATTTTCTAGCTGACAGATGGGCTGAAGTCCTTGCGGCCGAAGAGTATGAACTCGAGCGCCCCTCCAAAAATTATCCTAAGCGCAGGCCGCTACGCCAATCAGAGGGGGAAACACCTACATTACCAATGCATGACATGGCAGACCGGCCACCTCGCGGCCGCGACAGAGAGGCCTGTCGAACCTCTAAACAAGCCATGCCCCGGTGCCGCTCAACTAAGGCACGGGAAAATGAGCCAGACCTGCGAGACATACTAGAGGATAAAGCAAGGCAAACAAGATCGATCTATGGATCACGCAGACGCCCGACGACACGTGATGATCTTCACTCCGGACACAATAAATCCGGCCGGGCCGAACACAACAGGCATAGCTCTTCCGAGCTGTGTCGTGACATAGCCCAGTACAGGGGCGTCGCACACCCACTATGCTTCACAGATGAAGTAATGGATCATAAAATCCCAGAGGGTTTCAAACCCGTCAACATCGAGTCGTACGATGGTACGACAGATCCGGCAGTATGGATTGAGGATTATCTCCTTCACATCCACATGGCACGTGGCGACGATCTACACGCCATCAAATATCTCCCTCTTAAGCTCAAGGGACCAGCCCGGCACTGGCTTAACAGCCTACTAGCAGACTCAATCGGATCTTGGGAAGACCTGGAAGCCGCATTCCTCGACAACTTCCAGGGGACCTATGTGCGGCCACCGGACGCCGACAACCTAAGCCACATAATTCAGTAGCCAGAAGAATCGGCCAGGCAATTCTGGACACGGTTCCTAACAAAGAAAAAACAGATAGTCGATTGTCCGGATGCAGAGGCCCTAGCAGCCTTCAAACATAACATCCGTGACGAGTGGCTTTCCCGGCACTTGGGACAGGAAAAGCTGAAATCTATGGCAGCCCTCACGACACTCATGACCCGCTTTTGCGCGGGCGAAGATAGCTGGCTAGCTCGCGGCAACAACTTATCGAAGAACCCTGGTAATTCAGATACCAAGGACAAAAATGGCAGGACACGTCGAAATAAGCAAAAGCGCCGCATTAGCAGCGACAACAATGAGGATACGGCAGTAAATGGGATTCAGAGGCTATAAATCCGGTCAGCGGAAAAAGCCATTTAAAAAGAATACCCAGGGCCCGTCCAGTTTGGACCAGATACTCGACCGCTCGTGCCAGATTCATGGCACCCCCGAAAGGCTAGCCAATCACACCAACAGGGATTGTTGGGTGTTCAAGCAGGCAGGCAAGTTAAGAGCTGAACACAAAGACAAGGGGCTGCATAGCGACGACGAGGAGGAGCCCAGGCCACCGAACAACAATGGACAAAAGGGGTTTCCCCCACAAGTGCGGACGGTCAACATGATATACGCGACCCACATTCCCAAGAGGGAGCGGAAGCGTGCGCTACGGGACGTATACGCGATGGAGCCAGTCGCCCCAAAGTTCAACCCATGGTCCTCCTGCCCGATCACTTTTGATCGAAGGGACCACCCCACTAGCATCCATCACGGAGGTTTTGCCGCACTGGTTCTTGACCCAATCATTGACGGATTTCATCTCACAAGAGTCCTCATGGACGGCGGCAGTAGCTTGAACCTGCTTTATCAGGATACAGTGCGGAAAATGGGCATAGATCCATCAAGGATCAAGCCCACAAGGACGACCTTTAAAGGCGTCATACCAGGTGTAGAGGCCAATTGCACAGGCTCGGTAACACTTGATGTGGTCTTCGGATCTCCGGGTAACTTCCGAAGCGAAGAGTTAATCTTCGATATAGTCCCGTTCCGCAGTGGCTATCACGCCCTGCTCGGACGAACCGCATTCGCTAAATTCAATGTGATGCCGCACTACGCATATCTCAAGCTCAAGATGCCAGGCCCTCGAGGAGTAATTACGGTCAACGAAACACAGAATGCTCCATCCGTATGGAGGAGCACACGGCGGCCCTCGCAGCGGAAGTACAAAGCAGCCTTTCAAGGCAACTCTCCAGTCCGGCCGTTAAAAAGCCGGACAATGCAAAGCGCGCCCGGAGTAACCTGCAACAAGACCGCCTGGCACGTTTGGAGCCAGCGTAGCAATACGGTCCCAACCCCAGCCATCGCAACATAGCGGAGCTAGTACCTCGAGTACACAATTACGCCCTCGAAATTCCATGGGCACAGGGGGAGGGGCACATTAACGGCATGCTTACAATATGGCGTCAAACGTACTAGGGGCTGCCGGATTTTTTTTTTACTTTCAGGACTCCACACTCTGGATAACCTGTTCGGCTTTGTTGCCGCACAGACGATGCAAGACCCAGGAAAGCAGACAAAGCTACGCCGCATTACGGAACTCTCAGGTGGTCTCTATTTCGAGCGATATATCTGTTTCTAAATTCCGCGGCCTGCGCCTGGTCAGGACATGTTAAATAGTCTAATATCTTTTTTGTTTATCGCACTACTTGTATCGTTCGGCTTTGATAAATAGCCTCTCTATAAACAATGCATAGCTTTTCGCCTATTTTTTGCATTGTCCTCTTTTAATATATATGTTCATTAAAAAAACATGATCGCAACCGTACACCATGGTACGGCAAAACACGCCAGGGGCTTCATTACCCTTGTATCTGGTGTGAGAAGTCCGTACACTTTCAAAAGTGTGGCACCCCGAACTTATAGCACTATATGCATCGGCTCCGAATCATGATTTTGGTCACATGTTGGGTTTGCCCGGCTCCTATGTTTTGGTGCCTTACATTCCGCTATATCGCTAAGGTAGCACTAGGAGAACCACTGCGATTGTGCCCCAGGTCAGCTGGGTTAAGCACCTCAGTGGAGAAAGCTAAAATAGACTGTCATGATAAGGCGTGAGACCGGTCACTGTTCGAGAGGTTTTTCGAGTCCTTAAAGACTTATGCCGCTTCGAGCGAGGAGCTGGCTATGTCCGGCCAAAGGCGTGGATAGCGCCCCGAATTCGGCCTTCCAAACTAGGGGCTTCGCCGAAGTTTAAAATTATAATGTTCTATGGCTAAGTGAGAGTGTTCAAGCATTATATTCCGATTGCCTGGTTCGTTGTGCTGAGCGCCTCCCTCGAAGGACCCAACTATGGGAAAAAGAGCCCTCATGTTTATCCCGAACACCCCAGCACTAGTGGCATGGGGGCAGAAGCCGACGACTGGCCATCTCTCAATTTTTGATAAACGGCCGCACAGAAAATAATATTTTAAATTCAATAAGCATTGCTTAGCGCATATGAACAAGTTTTCAGCGCACATGATACAAACGAGCGAGTTCATTCAAATACTACATCTTTAGTACATTCATCCGCGACAAGGCGGGCTCCGGCAAGAACTTCCTTGTAGTAGTTCTCGGGCTTGCGATGCTCCTTCCCCGGCGGCGGCCCGTCCTTCACCAACTTCTCTCCGTCCAGCTTACCCCAGTGTACCCTTACATGGGCAAGGGCCCTACGGGCACCTTCAATGCAGGCGGAGCGCTTGATGACCTCAAGTCGTGGACAGGCCTCCACCAGCCGCCGCACTAGCCCGAAATAGCTCCCAGGCAGGGCCTCTCCAGGCCACAGCCAAACTAGCAAGCCCTTCATGGCCTGTTCGGCCGCCTTGTGGAGCTCGACCAGCTGTTTCAGCTGATCGCTCAAAGGCACACGGTGTCCGGCCTTAGAATACTGAGACCAGAACACACTCTTCATCGAGCTGCCCTCTTCAGCTCGGTAGAACACGGCGGCGGCGGATACGCTACGGGGAAGATCGGCGAACGCCCCTGGAGAACTCCGGATTCGGGTAAGTAACAGGTAGTTTACTTTTATATTCCTACTTTGCATTAAGAATGCCTTACCCGTTGCTATCTTTTTCACCTCCTCCAACTCTTGGAGGGCCTTTTGGGCTTCGGCCTTGGCACTCTTGGCGGTCTCAAGGGCCGATGCGAGCTCGGATGCTTGCGCTTTTGACTCAAGCTCCAAACTCTCATGTTTTTTCATGAGAGCTTGCAGCTCTTGCTGCACCTCGCCGACCTGAACCCCAAGCCTTTCTCGCTCGGCGCGCTCCTCGGCCGTTTTCTTTCCGGCCTCAGCCAGCGCCTGCTTCAGGGTTGCCACCTCGGTTGTGGCCCCTACAATAAGCAGTACAATCCTGTTATTTCTTTCTGCAATCAAGCCTCTCTATAGGCACCTTTTTCTTTTTTTAGGGTATTTCTTACCTTCTTTCTCCTCGAGCTGCCGTTTGGCAAGGCCGAGCTCTTGCTCGGTCCGCCCGAGGTCCTTTTTAAGGACATCCACCTGCGCAGTCAGTGCGGCGGTGGACAGCAGCGAAGCCTGCATATGCATATTTGACTTTTTGTTGTTAGACTCCTGCGAAAATTACTAGATCCTCTATTCAGCTTTTCTTTCCGAACACCTAACAGAGCATCAGGGGCTACTGTCTATGCGGTAGATAATTTGACATAGTTTTACTTACCTCGAAGCCTATTAGAAGGCTAGCACAAGCTTCAGTCAGTCCGCTCTTGGCGGACTGAACCCTTTGGATCACCGTACTCATAACAGTACGGTGCTCCTCATTGATGGCGGCGCCCTCAAGCACCTCCAGCAGATTGTCCGGCGCCTCTGGTTGGACGGAGGTCGCCGGCACAGACGGCTTACTCCTCTCGGAAGGAGTTCGCCCACCGCGGACCAGGACTGTCGAGTCCGGCGCGGTGTCCGGCACAAAGCCGGACTTGGATCCCTGGGGGGTTTCATCCCCTTTACTCCTGGGGTCCAGAGGATTGCCTTGCGGCTCCTCGAGGACTATCTCCTCCTGCCCTGCTTGGCGGGACGCCACTTCGGCGTCGTCCGCCCTGCAGGGGGAGACAGCGGGCGGAACAGAGTTCACGTCCGACGAATCCAGGGAGTCGCTCGACGAATCGTCGAGTTCGGCCCGGGGCGGGCTGCATAAATTACGAGCGATATTAGGGAAAGCCGCGCATTAAAAGAATATCATGAGTCACTCTGGTATATAAATACTTACGATCTCGCCGGACGCTTGGTTCTGTCCGGCCACTCCTCTCCGCCCTCTTCGGCGTCGTGGGAGTAGTCCGGCGGAGGGGTCTTCCTTTTCCTCGACCACTCGGCCTCCCCCGTTGGGATGGCCTTCTTCTTCTTTTCTCCCCTCGCTGGGGAGGGAGAGCTTTCTTGTTCCTCCTCCTCGTTTTCACGAGAGGAGAGCGTCGCGGACTCGTCAGATTACGAGTCGGACACCACCATGTTGCGGGAACTTTTTCGAGTCCCGGTGCTTTTCTTCTTCTTGGCCTTCTTATCCGGCACCACATAAGGTGCCGGAGCCAGTAGCTTCACCAAGAGAGCTGGGGCTGGGTGTTCGGGCAGGGGAGCCGGACAGTTAATTGGTCCGGATATAGCCCGCCAAGCCTGTCAAAGGTAAGGGGAGTTTAGATCCCGCATAGAGTTAATCTATGAAGAAGAGCTTAACAAACCTGTCAAAGGTATAGATAGCTCACCTCGATGGCATGATGCTGCGAGCTGTATACGCGGTCCTCGGAAGCGGATGTGGGGGACTCAGCGCCTTTGGTCAGCACCTTTGGTCAGCACCTTCCAGACGTCTTCATACGTCATGTCGAAGAGCCTACTGAGGGTTTGGTGCTGCGCCGGGTCGAATTCCCACAAAGTAAAATCCCGTTGTTGGCACGGGAGGATCCGGCGAACGAGCATGACCTGATCACATTGATCAGCCGGATTGGCTTGTTCACCAGGGACTGGATGCACGTTTGCAACCCAGTCACTTCTTCCTCGTTGCCCCACGACAGGCCCGTCTCTTTTGTCAGGACCCCGATCCTAAGCCACATCGATCCAGCATGTAACACATCATATCACTTTGCGGCCTCACGCACGTACTCCCACGGGTGCCACCTTACCTGGCCCGGGACCGTTTGTGTCTTTTGGCTCACGTATATGATAGCATCGCTAGCATCCATATGACAGAGAACCCGGGCCGACATGGCTAGTCGTGAACCCAAAGCGGCGCTATCCTATGAGGACAGGCATACATGAATCACATCGAGCATGTCGGTCATCAACGTGTGAATCCGGGCTGTAGCACTGGGCTAACAGGACTCTGGTAACCCGGGCTGTAGCAGGCTAGGCAGGACTCCGGAAGTCACCGCGTGACATTTCCCCGAAGGGACAGACACAGGAACGAGGTGAATCACATGCCGGCCAGTCAAGTGTTCCGAGCAGTAGTGCTGGGCTAGCAGGACTCCGGTGAACCGAGCTGTAGCGGACTACTATCGCTCAGAAGCACTAGACTACATTTCCCCATATGATAGGCTGCCAAGGATAAACAACTAGATAGTCGGATCCCACTCATACCAAGCATTTCAATCATACACACAATATGCCCGATATGAGTAGATACAACATGGCATCACAACATAACTCTACGACTCAAAGTATTTATTCAATAGGCTCCGAGGAGCGAGATATTACAAACATGGGTCTCATGACCCAACAATCAGAGCATACAAGTCAAACACATGCGGAAGCTTAACATGTCTGAGTACAGACATCTATAAATGAAAAGGGCTGAGAAGCCTGACTATCTACCAGATCCTGCCGAGGGCACAAGATCGTAGCTGAGGTATCAAGCTAAACGTCGAAGTCCAAGCGGTACTACTAGCAAGACTGACGTCTCTCTGCAAAAACATAAAATAGGCAAACGTGAGTACAAACGTACTCAGCAAGACTTACATCAGAACTAACTACATATGCATCAGTTTCAATAAAGGGGATGGTGGAGTTTGACTGCAGCAAGCCAGCTTTGACTCAGTGGCTATCCTGAACTACGACTGCAAGTAACTCTTTTGAGGTTGCGCACACGAGTCCACATATTCACCATATCAATACACCACTATGGATCCACTTCCGTCTCCCTACGAGAAGGCCATCCATAGCACTCACGCTTATCTTGCGAGTTTTAGAGTATCCACTTTCACTTGTCTATGAACTGATATAGGCAACCCAGAAGTCCATTACCGCGGACACGGCTATTCGAATAGATGATGTTAACCCTGCAGGGGTGTACTTCTTCATACATGTTTCCACCACTTAGCGTCTGCACACGACATGTGCTCGGCAGACTTCAAGCGAAAGCCGACGTGGGTGTAGACCACGACCTACCTAAACGCTCAAGTCTCTAGTCCAGGTTTATCGCCTATTCGGGTTCCATCCGCAGGGAGTCCGGCCGAGGTTTCCACTAACGGCCCCGAACGATGTGTGCAGGGTTCCCGAGACACCAAACGGGCGAATCGGTACACCGGGCCACGTGCCTACCGCAACACAGCCCACCCCTATGGTCAGCGTTGCGTGCGGCCCCTAGCATGCTACAAACACCAGAAACTACTTGCAATTCCTGGACAGAGGACAAGGATGATTAAGAAGTCGAGCGGGGTCATATTTCAGGGCCCAATGCATGGTAGTAGCTGTTTCATGGATCACAAACACAGAACTCAGTTCCTGAGGACGGCTTCAATGAGACAACCCACCATGTACTCCTACATGGCCTCTCACCGCTACCTTTACCAAATCGTGTTCACACACTTAGCTCACACACAGTAGGACATGTTCATCACCATTCCAATTCATTCCCGATGAATCAGACCCAACTCAACTCTAAGCAGTAGCAGGCATGACAAACAAGCATGAATGAGTAGGCACAACAGGGCTCAAACAACTCCTACTCATGCTAGTGGGTTTCATCTATTTACTGTGGAATGACAGGTCATGCAAAGGATAAAGGGGTTCAGCTACCACAGTAAGTAACAGATGAATCGTTGTTGTCCTAATGCAATAAAAGAGAGCAGGAGCGAGAGAGTGGGATTTTATCGGAATGAACAAGGGGGTTTTGCTTGCCTGGCACTTCTGAAGATAATATAGTTCTTCATCGGTGTCATCGAACTCATCGTCGGAACATCATCTATCGAGAGGGGACAATCACCGGCAATATAGAAAGAATTCAATCAATGCAATGCGACAATATGATGCGTGATCATGACATGGCAATATGATGTGGTTTGAGATAATGAAGCTAGCAACCAGATTAAATGAAGTTGATTTGAATCTAGGATTCAAATTCAAACTCCATATGTGGATATTTAAATGCCATTATATGATTTGTGCTAAGCAGCAACTATAAGTTGTTCTAACATGCAAGAAAATGGTACAGATGGATTCCTTGAATTTTTCTGATAATTTTTCATATATAAATCTTTGCATTTGGAGTTACAGATAATTTTCTATGATTTTTAGAAGTTTTGGGCATTTTCTGGAATTCCTGAATAAAAATAAATCCAGAAAATGATTTATAGCGTCAGCATTACGTCATGCTGACCTCAGCAGGTCAACAGGCGCCGCTCAAGTCAAACCTGACCAGTGGGACCCACTGGTCAGTTTCACAGGGGCTAATCAAATTTTAGTTAATCTAAACTAGGTAATTAGCAGGGGCTGGCCCCACATGTCAGTGAATTAGCGGGTCATTAGTCCTAATCTAATTTAGTCAGAGGCGGGGCCCACGTGTGTTGACCCCAGGGAGGTCAAACCCCGGGTCAAACGGGTCAAACTCGCCGGCGGCTCATCGCCGGCGAGGCCAGGCGCGACGGAGCAGCGCGGGTTTCGCGCTCCGGCGACCAAAGCGACGGCGGAGGCGTGCTACGTGCTGCTGGTGGACTCGCGCGTTGAGTGGTGTAGGCGGTGGGTGCGGGGTGGCCGGAGTTGACGCCGGCGAGCACGAATGCGGCGGTCGGCGTTCTTGTGTTCGCGGGTTCGATGCTGCGGTGCACGGGAGGAGGGGCTGATTGGTTCCTCGTGCTCCTGGGAGTTCACCGAGCGCGGTGACGTGCTCAGGCGCGGGCTGTGGTGGCCCTGGCCACGGCGGCGAGGAACCACGGCGGCGGTGAGCTTACGACTCCGATGGACTGCGGGGCTAGAGGGCGCGGACGAGCACGGGGAGAGAGGGGAAAAGTATGGGAGCTCACAACGATCTCTAGGAAGGACTCGACGGGCTCGGGGACGACCGGAAGGCGACGAATCCGTCGATGGTGTCCGGCGGTCGTGCTCGGGGAAGACGACTCGTGGCGGCGATGTGGGGCTCCCGCGGTGGCGTGGCTCGGGGTGGAAGAAAGAGGGGGTCGAGGCAGAGCCTTTGGGCTGGTCAGGGAAGCGAGGGGGAGGCGATGGCCACGGTGGTGTTCGTCGGCGGCGGCGACAGCGCTCGGTTCTTGAGAGAGAGGGCCAGGGGGGAAAGTGAGAGGGGAGAGAGACAGAGGGAACAAAGGCGTCCCCGTGGCGCGGTTGGAAGCGCCGAGACGCCGCGAGGCGGCAAGCAGAAGCTGGCGCGGCTCGGCTGCGCGCGCGTCGACACGATGTCGTCCTCCTGGCAAAAGCTAGGAGACAACTGGCAGGGTGGGTTGGTGGGCTGGGCCAACTGGGCCAACTCCAGGTAAGTGGCTGGGCTTCTCTCTCTCTCTCTTTGTTTTTCTGATTATTAAAGTTTTCTATTTCTTCTGTAGCTTTAGGGCTTCAACTAAAATACCAGATCAAACCCAAAAATCAAGAAACTGCTCATGGCTATTGTTTAGAATATATTAAACAGTAAACATTTTAGTTTATGATTATTTGAGCATTTAAAATATTTTATAGCATTTAAATGCCCAAATGCAAATACTATATGATTTAGTCCAGTGACCAAATATGTCATGAAAAATTTGCAACACCTGTGGTTATGGTTTATAGCATTTTCCCAGAAATGATGAACATTTTTAAAGCCATTTGGAATCAATGAAAATATTTTAGTTGAACCTAGTGAATTTCATTTAGTGCTAGGGTTTCAACAATCCCCATTTCAAATTTCTTTGGAATTTTAAACATGATGCATGGATGCAAAAACAAAGGCAGGCAAGGCCTAAACTGGGGCTGTGACAGCTCACCCCCACTAAACAAGAATCTCGTCCCGAGATTCAAGACATGAGGTAAGAAGAAAGGAGGTCACAAACTATCACGGTCTTCTCGATCCAACTGCCCTTCTCGAAACAGTAGCTTCATTGCATCATATCGATCTTGACGTCCTCGCTTTGAGATCTTCATCCAACACGATGGCGACAGAAGGTAACTCTATAGAAAACGATCTCCTCGTAGATCGAGCATTCAAGATCAACTCGTGGAATGAGATGTTGGAACATCTCGAGTTGAGACACAAAACACATTGAGAGGGACGGAAGAACAAACAACGAGGTTCAATTTGGTGGGCAACAATTCCACGCTTAGAGAGATGGTGGATGGTGTCAGGGTGGCAAGGAAATAATTGCCATGATCCCATAACGGGGCACCTTGAGGAAGGTGACTCGCAGAACTATTCCCCTAAGTGGAAAAAAGAATTACTTTTGATTCAAAGATCATTGAAACTCTTTATACGAGCCTAAGGCAATCACAAACGATCATTTGAAAGAGCTCGAAGAAATGGCATACTCGGACTAGGTTGGATGATGTGGACTACCTTGTTGAAGACAACGCAATGGATGAATTTTGCTTATCACCGGAAATGGAGGGGACCCATGGTAGGATGGCACAACGGCGGTGCAAGCTGGGAACAACATGCAAATGTTGGAGATGTTCCAACCATCATATCTACCTGAGATTCAGATCTGGTTGAAGACATGATATTTCAGACAACATGTCTGGAAAAGAAAGTTTGCAACACAAACCGACGAGACGGAGTTGCGAGATTCTCGGGAATGAACTACGATAGCAAGTTCCAAAACATGAACTGATTCTGCTAAACACATGTGAACACGTTGTCCTAGGCAAGCATGACCACATAGTAGTCTTATGATAAAACACTACCGAGTTCAGGTTGGGAACCATCAATGAGGATATCGAAGTCCTAGTATAAGTCATGATTCTTAAGAAGGAACTTCTTCACCTTGAACAAATCAATCAGTGGCTTGGTGTGCTAGGAACACATATGGAGTGGAGGTAAATAATCTACCAAACCATAGAATACTTCGCAGTATGCATGACTGATTTGGGATGATTCCGAAGGAAGCCAAACAAACCTTTCTCAAATTCATGGCAGCAACTTACACCTAATGCACATGATCTTGGAGAAAGTCACTTCTTTCATCCAAGCATAAGCTTCATGAACGGAACACGAAGGCATTGCTTACAAAGTTTCCAACACTAGGTTGATGCTCAACATGAATCATGGGGGAGACAAAATGTTGCTGATGGGCTCAACAACACCTCATCGGAATTTCCATATCACTGGACTTCCACCATCATGTGAACACGGCGATAGCATTGGTCAGACCAAAAGATGTAATGGCGTATGCTCGAGGGATCAACCACGAGTAAGACAACATTACGAACATCGTTGGTTCTGATTTGACTTGATGATAGCCCATACTCAAATCAAAATTTTGACAAGACAATAGATCCAACAACTGATCACGAGGACCAGTCGATGAAGATATCATCTTTCTTCAACACACACTCAAAAGGATATCCCTTAAAAATGAACTAAGTCGGACAAGCTTTTATCTCCCAACTCTCCAAGTTGTTGTTTGGCTCAACCAACTGGCTCAGGGGTATCCAACACAGATTCTTGGAGAAAGAGTGGTTTATTGGAAAACCAACTTGATCACGAACTCAACATAACGGCCAGGGAGCAACCTGGTAATTCTTCCGAGAAAATATTCGGAATATCACGAACCACCAGTATGTTACTAAGCTCGAGAACAGACTTGCTTTTCAAGGCAAGATGATATGATCAAATAAGCAAGGGATTGAATAATCCTAACTCATTGATCGAAGAGTGCACCAGAAATAAGGACTAGGTAGCACGATAAATCTTAGAATGATGATTAATAACCAACACGCTAAGAGTGAGAATATTGTCCATTTACTACCAAGCAACTAGTTGCTAGGAGTGTTGATTTCACACATCACAATTCACTTGTCAGTATTCCGGTTACAATAACACGGAGACCGAGGAATGAACAATGATGGCAAGAAGTATCACTAAATCAATAATTCATAAGAGGTGGTGCAATTCTCATGACATTCTTGATAAGAAAGAAGGTGACACTCCACGGTAGAACAGAACAAAAGCTGGATTGGCATTTTGATCTGCGGAATACAACTACTTTGATCCAATCCTGGATATGGATGAGGTACTGGAGTTTGTTTCTCCTAGTCATTCTGGAATAGAATGGCTTGACGGGCCACAAGAGTAATAGGCATCGATCACGAATGCTCGCATACTCTTGACTATCAATTGATAGACGGGGGTCGGAATACAACTAAGGTAAACAACTCGAGGAACATATAACCTTTTGAGTTGTGGATGCATAGGTTAGTATGTCGAATCAAGTCCAACAAATTTCTTCCGGATAACCCATGCAGAATGATAGAACTGGAAGATTCATAGTATGAATAGAGTACTCCTCAAGAGCACCCTGGTTGTGAGCTTTTGATTCAAAGAACATCTGCCTTAATGGTTCATGGCATTTGGAAGAAGGAAATACCACGGACCTCGAGGGCTAATGCAAAGGTTACTAATATCTTAAGGGAACTAGCAAATACTAACAACATGAAGTAGGGTGAATCTCGGGTTCAGAAACCCAGGAGTAGAATACCTACTACTAATTGGCATCACGGGATGCTTTCGAGAATGGTGGCCAAAATCATCACACCGGGAACACATAGCATTGCTAGATCACTAGATGACTCCCTAAGACACCTAGGGTCATAATAATAGCTCCAACATATATGTCTAGGCAACGGAGTACCTCAACAGACCAATTAGTGTGCTTATTCTGACCAAAAGGACATCGGGAATGGAAGGAAAGGATTTGCAAATGCATCAGACTAGTTAGAAACCTGGGATGACTCGGACAGCATAACGGCTGTAAATGCTCAGAAAAAGATTTGAGACATTCACAACAGTTTGCATAGACACTCAACAACATCATATCAAAGTTCTGAGATTAACTAACAACACACGGAAGTAGCGGAAACAGAACTGTGGCTTAAACTCAACAATCCTAGGCAACTACGGTTTAGTAACATGTCATCCTGATAGATAGATGAGAAGGCCTAGTTCTTAATCCCCGTAGAAAAGAAGAGGTTGACTCAGATCAGAAGGCCATAGGGTATAAGAAGTAAAAAGAGCCTTACGTTCCATCCCACAATCAATTCCCTTACATAACTAAAGCATTTCTAGACACAACTTCGACCAGTTTGGCTTGGTAATCCTACAAGCAGCCAGGCTCTGATACCAACGCTGTCAGGACCAAATCCTAAGCCACATCGATCCAGCATGTAACACATCATATCACTTTGCGGCCTCACGCACGGTACTCCCACGGGTGCCACCTTACCTGGCCCGGGACCGTTTGCGTCTTTTGGCTCATGTATATGATAGCATCGCTAGCATCCATATGACAGAGAACCCGGGCCGACATGGCTAGTCGTGAACCCAAAGCGGCGCTATCCTATGAGGACAGGCATACATGAATCACATCGAGCATGTCGGTCATCAACGTGTGAATCCGGGCTGTAGCACTGGGCTAACAGGACTCTGGTAACCCGGGCTGTAGCAGGCTAGGCAGGACTCCGGAAGTCACCGCGTGACATTTCCCCGAAGGGACAGACACAGGAACGAGGTGAATCACATGCCGGCCAGTCAAGTGTTCCGAGCAGTAGTGCTGGGCTAGCAGGACTCCGGTGAACCGAGCTGTAGCGGACTACTATCGCTCAGAAGCACTAGACTACATTTCCCCATATGATAGGCTGCCAAGGATAAACAACTAGATAGTCGGATCCCACTCATACCAAGCATTTCAATCATACACACAATATGCCCGATATGAGTAGATACAACATGGCATCACAACATAACTCTACGACTCAAAGTATTTATTCAATAGGCTCCGAGGAGCGAGATATTACAAACATGGGTCTCATGACCCAACAATCAGAGCATACAAGTCAAACACATGCGGAAGCTTAACATGTCTGAGTACAGACATCTATAAATGAAAAGGGCTGAGAAGCCTGACTATCTACCAGATCCTGCCGAGGGCACAAGATCGTAGCTGAGGTATCAAGCTAAACGTCGAAGTCCAAGCGGTACTACTAGCAAGACTGACGTCTCTCTGCAAAAACATAAAATAGGCAAACGTGAGTACAAACGTACTCAGCAAGACTTACATCAGAACTAACTACATATGCATCAGTTTCAATAAAGGGGATGGTGGAGTTTGACTGCAGCAAGCCAGCTTTGACTCAGTGGCTATCCTGAACTACGACTGCAAGTAACTCTTTTGAGGTTGCGCACACGAGTCCACATATTCACCATATCAATACACCACTATGGATCCACTTCCGTCTCCCTACGAGAAGGCCATCCATAGCACTCACGCTTATCTTGCGAGTTTTAGAGTATCCACTTTCACTTGTCTATGAACTGATATAGGCAACCCAGAAGTCCATTACCGCGGACACGGCTATTCGAATAGATGATGTTAACCCTGCAGGGGTGTACTTCTTCATACATGTTTCCACCACTTAGCGTCTGCACACGACATGTGCTCGGCAGACTTCAAGCGAAAGCCGACGTGGGTGTAGACCACGACCTACCTAAACGCTCAAGTCTCTAGTCCAGGTTTATCGCCTATTCGGGTTCCATCCGCAGGGAGTCCGGCCGAGGTTTCCACTAACGGCCCCGAACGATGTGTGCAGGGTTCCCGAGACACCAAACGGGCGAATCGGTACACCGGGCCACGTGCCTACCGCAACACAGCCCACCCCTATGGTCAGCGTTGCGTGCGGCCCCTAGCATGCTACAAACACCAGAAACTACTTGCAATTCCTGGACAGAGGACAAGGATGATTAAGAAGTCGAGCGGGGTCATATTTCAGGGCCCAATGCATGGTAGTAGCTGTTTCATGGATCACAAACACAGAACTCAGTTCCTGAGGACGGCTTCAATGAGACAACCCACCATGTACTCCTACATGGCCTCTCACCGCTACCTTTACCAAATCGTGTTCACACACTTAGCTCACACACAGTAGGACATGTTCATCACCATTCCAATTCATTCCCGATGAATCAGACCCAACTCAACTCTAAGCAGTAGCAGGCATGACAAACAAGCATGAATGAGTAGGCACAACAGGGCTCAAACAACTCCTACTCATGCTAGTGGGTTTCATCTATTTACTGTGGAATGACAGGTCATGCAAAGGATAAAGGGGTTCAGCTACCACAGTAAGTAACAGATGAATCGTTGTTGTCCTAATGCAATAAAAGAGAGCAGGAGCGAGAGAGTGGGATTTTATCGGAATGAACAAGGGGGTTTTGCTTGCCTGGCACTTCTGAAGATAATATAGTTCTTCATCGGTGTCATCGAACTCATCGTCGGAACATCATCTATCGAGAGGGGACAATCACCGGCAATATAGAAAGAATTCAATCAATGCAATGCGACAATATGATGCGTGATCATGACATGGCAATATGATGTGGTTTGAGATAATGAAGCTAGCAACCAGATTAAATGAAGTTGATTTGAATCTAGGATTCAAATTCAAACTCCATATGTGGATATTTAAATGCCATTATATGATTTGTGCTAAGCAGCAACTATAAGTTGTTCTAACATGCAAGAAAATGGTACAGATGGATTCCTTGAATTTTTCTGATAATTTTTCATATATAAATCTTTGCATTTGGAGTTACAGATAATTTTCTATGATTTTTAGAAGTTTTGGGCATTTTCTGGAATTCCTGAATAAAAATAAATCCAGAAAATGATTTATAGCGTCAGCATTACGTCATGCTGACCTCAGCAGGTCAACAGGCGCCGCTCAAGTCAAACCTGACCAGTGGGACCCACTGGTCAGTTTCACAGGGGCTAATCAAATTTTAGTTAATCTAAACTAGGTAATTAGCAGGGGCTGGCCCCACATGTCAGTGAATTAGCGGGTCATTAGTCCTAATCTAATTTAGTCAGAGGCGGGGCCCACGTGTGTTGACCCCAGGGAGGTCAAACCCCGGGTCAAACGGGTCAAACACGCCGGCGGCTCATCGCCGGCGAGGCCAGGCGCGACGGAGCAGCGCGGGTTTCGCGCTCCGGCGACCAAAGCGACGGCGGAGGCGTGCTACGTGCTGCTGGTGGACTCGCGCGTTGAGTGGTGTAGGCGGTGGGTGCGGGGTGGCCGGAGTTGACGCCGGCGAGCACGAATGCGGCGGTCGGCGTTCTTGTGTTCGCGGGTTCGATGCTGCGGTGCACGGGAGGAGGGGCTGATTGGTTCCTCGTGCTCCTGGGAGTTCACCGAGCGCGGTGACGTGCTCAGGCGCGGGCTGTGGTGGCCCTGGCCACGGCGGCGAGGAACCACGGCGGCGGTGAGCTTACGACTCCGATGGACTGCGGGGCTAGAGGGCGCGGACGAGCACGGGGAGAGAGGGGAAAAGTATGGGAGCTCACAACGATCTCTAGGAAGGACTCGACGGGCTCGGGGACGACCGGAAGGCGACGAATCCGTCGATGGTGTCCGGCGGTCGTGCTCGGGGAAGACGACTCGTGGCGGCGATGTGGGGCTCCCGCGGTGGCGTGGCTCGGGGTGGAAGAAAGAGGGGGTCGAGGCAGAGCCTTTGGGCTGGTCAGGGAAGCGAGGGGGAGGCGATGGCCACGGTGGTGTTCGTCGGCGGCGGCGACAGCGCTCGGTTCTTGAGAGAGAGGGCCAGGGGGGAAAGTGAGAGGGGAGAGAGACAGAGGGAACAAAGGCGTCCCCGTGGCGCGGTTGGAAGCGCCGAGACGCCGCGAGGCGGCAAGCAGGAGCTGGCGCGGCTCGGCTGCGCGCGCGTCGACACGATGTCGTCCTCCTGGCAAAAGCTAGGAGACAACTGGCAGGGTGGGTTGGTGGGCTGGGCCAACTGGGCCAACTCCAGGTAAGTGGCTGGGCTTCTCTCTCTCTCTCTTTGTTTTTCTGATTATTAAAGTTTTCTATTTCTTCTGTAGCTTTAGGGCTTCAACTAAAATACCAGATCAAACCCAAAAATCAAGAAACTGCTCATGGCTATTGTTTAGAATATATTAAACAGTAAACATTTTAGTTTATGATTATTTGAGCATTTAAAATATTTTATAGCATTTAAATGCCCAAATGCAAATACTATATGATTTAGTCCAGTGACCAAATATGTCATGAAAAATTTGCAACACCTGTGGTTATGGTTTATAGCATTTTCCCAGAAATGATGAACATTTTTAAAGCCATTTGGAATCAATGAAAATATTTTAGTTGAACCTAGTGAATTTCATTTAGTGCTAGGGTTTCAACAATCCCCATTTCAAATTTCTTTGGAATTTTAAACATGATGCATGGATGCAAAAACAAAGGCAGGCAAGGCCTAAACTGGGGCTGTGACAGCTCACCCCCACTAAACAAGAATCTCGTCCCGAGATTCAAGACATGAGGTAAGAAGAAAGGAGGTCACAAACTATCACGGTCTTCTCGATCCAACTGCCCTTCTCGAAACAGTAGCTTCATTGCATCATATCGATCTTGACGTCCTCGCTTTGAGATCTTCATCCAACACGATGGCGACAGAAGGTAACTCTATAGAAAACGATCTCCTCGTAGATCGAGCATTCAAGATCAACTCGTGGAATGAGATGTTGGAACATCTCGAGTTGAGACACAAAACACATTGAGAGGGACGGAAGAACAAACAACGAGGTTCAATTTGGTGGGTAACAATTCCACGCTTAGAGAGATGGTGGATGGTGTCAGGGTGGCAAGGAAATAATTGCCATGATCCCATAACGGGGCACCTTGAGGAAGGTGACTCGCAGAACTATTCCCCTAAGTGGAAAAAAGAATTACTTTTGATTCAAAGATCATTGAAACTCTTTATACGAGCCTAAGGCAATCACAAACGATCATTTGAAAGAGCTCGAAGAAATGGCATACTCGGACTAGGTTGGATGATGTGGACTACCTTGTTGAAGACAACGCAATGGATGAATTTTGCTTATCACCGGAAATGGAGGGGACCCATGGTAGGATGGCACAACGGCGGTGCAAGCTGGGAACAACATGCAAATGTTGGAGATGTTCCAACCATCATATCTACCTGAGATTCAGATCTGGTTGAAGACATGATATTTCAGACAACATGTCTGGAAAAGAAAGTTTGCAACACAAACCGACGAGACGGAGTTGCGAGATTCTCGGGAATGAACTACGATAGCAAGTTCCAAAACATGAACTGATTCTGCTAAACACATGTGAACACGTTGTCCTAGGCAAGCATGACCACATAGTAGTCTTATGATAAAACACTACCGAGTTCAGGTTGGGAACCATCAATGAGGATATCGAAGTCCTAGTATAAGTCATGATTCTTAAGAAGGAACTTCTTCACCTTGAACAAATCAATCAGTGGCTTGGTGTGCTAGGAACACATATGGAGTGGAGGTAAATAATCTACCAAACCATAGAATACTTCGCAGTATGCATGACTGATTTGGGATGATTCCGAAGGAAGCCAAACAAACCTTTCTCAAATTCATGGCAGCAACTTACACCTAATGCACATGATCTTGGAGAAAGTCACTTCTTTCATCCAAGCATAAGCTTCATGAACGGAACACGAAGGCATTGCTTACAAAGTTTCCAACACTAGGTTGATGCTCAACATGAATCATGGGGGAGACAAAATGTTGCTGATGGGCTCAACAACACCTCATCGGAATTTCCATATCACTGGACTTCCACCATCATGTGAACACGGCGATAGCATTGGTCAGACCAAAAGATGTAATGGCGTATGCTCGAGGGATCAACCACGAGTAAGACAACATTACGAACATCGTTGGTTCTGATTTGACTTGATGATAGCCCATACTCAAATCAAAATTTTGACAAGACAATAGATCCAACAACTGATCACGAGGACCAGTCGATGAAGATATCATCTTTCTTCAACACACACTCAAAAGGATATCCCTTAAAAATGAACTAAGTCGGACAAGCTTTTATCTCCCAACTCTCCAAGTTGTTGTTTGGCTCAACCAACTGGCTCAGGGGTATCCAACACAGATTCTTGGAGAAAGAGTGGTTTATTGGAAAACCAACTTGATCACGAACTCAACATAACGGCCAGGGAGCAACCTGGTAATTCTTCCGAGAAAATATTCGGAATATCACGAACCACCAGTATGTTACTAAGCTCGAGAACAGACTTGCTTTTCAAGGCAAGATGATATGATCAAATAAGCAAGGGATTGAATAATCCTAACTCATTGATCGAAGAGTGCACCAGAAATAAGGACTAGGTAGCACGATAAATCTTAGAATGATGATTAATAACCAACACGCTAAGAGTGAGAATATTGTCCATTTACTACCAAGCAACTAGTTGCTAGGAGTGTTGATTTCACACATCACAATTCACTTGTCAGTATTCCGGTTACAATAACACGGAGACCGAGGAATGAACAATGATGGCAAGAAGTATCACTAAATCAATAATTCATAAGAGGTGGTGCAATTCTCATGACATTCTTGATAAGAAAGAAGGTGACACTCCACGGTAGAACAGAACAAAAGCTGGATTGGCATTTTGATCTGCGGAATACAACTACTTTGATCCAATCCTGGATATGGATGAGGTACTGGAGTTTGTTTCTCCTAGTCATTCTGGAATAGAATGGCTTGACGGGCCACAAGAGTAATAGGCATCGATCACGAATGCTCGCATACTCTTGACTATCAATTGATAGACGGGGGTCGGAATACAACTAAGGTAAACAACTCGAGGAACATATAACCTTTTGAGTTGTGGATGCATAGGTTAGTATGTCGAATCAAGTCCAACAAATTTCTTCCGGATAACCCATGCAGAATGATAGAACTGGAAGATTCATAGTATGAATAGAGTACTCCTCAAGAGCACCCTGGTTGTGAGCTTTTGATTCAAAGAACATCTGCCTTAATGGTTCATGGCATTTGGAAGAAGGAAATACCACGGACCTCGAGGGCTAATGCAAAGGTTACTAATATCTTAAGGGAACTAGCAAATACTAACAACATGAAGTAGGGTGAATCTCGGGTTCAGAAACCCAGGAGTAGAATACCTACTACTAATTGGCATCACGGGATGCTTTCGAGAATGGTGGCCAGAATCATCACACCGGGAACACATAGCATTGCTAGATCACTAGATGACTCCCTAAGACACCTAGGGTCATAATAATAGCTCCAACATATATGTCAAGGCAACGGAGTACCTCAACAGACCAATTAGTGTGCTTATTCTGACCAAAAGGACATCGGGAATGGAAGGAAAGGATTTGCAAATGCATCAGACTAGTTAGAAACCTGGGATGACTCGGACAGCATAACGGCTGTAAATGCTCAGAAAAAGATTTGAGACATTCACAACAGTTTGCATAGACACTCAACAACATCATATCAAAGTTCTGAGATTAACTAACAACACACGGAAGTAGCGGAAACAGAACTGTGGCTTAAACTCAACAATCCTAGGCAACTACGGTTTAGTAACATGTCATCCTGATAGATAGATGAGAAGGCCTAGTTCTTAATCCCCGTAGAAAAGAAGAGGTTGACTCAGATCAGAAGGCCATAGGGTATAAGAAGTAAAAAGAGCCTTACGTTCCATCCCACAATCAATTCCCTTACATAACTAAAGCATTTCTAGACACAACTTCGACCAGTTTGGCTTGGTAATCCTACAAGCAGCCAGGCTCTGATACCAACGCTGTCAGGACCAAATCCTAAGCCACATCGATCCAGCATGTAACACATCATATCACTTTGCGGCCTCACGCACGGTACTCCCACGGGTGCCACCTTACCTGGCCCGGGACCGTTTGCGTCTTTTGGCTCATGTATATGATAGCATCGCTAGCATCCATATGACAGAGAACCCGGGCCGACATGGCTAGTCGTGAACCCAAAGCGGCGCTATCCTATGAGGACAGGCATACATGAATCACATCGAGCATGTCGGTCATCAACGTGTGAATCCGGGCTGTAGCACTGGGCTAACAGGACTCTGGTAACCCGGGCTGTAGCAGGCTAGGCAGGACTCCGGAAGTCACCGCGTGACATTTCCCCGAAGGGACAGACACAGGAACGAGGTGAATCACATGCCGGCCAGTCAAGTGTTCCGAGCAGTAGTGCTGGGCTAGCAGGACTCCGGTGAACCGAGCTGTAGCGGACTACTATCGCTCAGAAGCACTAGACTACATTTCCCCATATGATAGGCTGCCAAGGATAAACAACTAGATAGTCGGATCCCACTCATACCAAGCATTTCAATCATACACACAATATGCCCGATATGAGTAGATACAACATGGCATCACAACATAACTCTACGACTCAAAGTATTTATTCAATAGGCTCCGAGGAGCGAGATATTACAAACATGGGTCTCATGACCCAACAATCAGAGCATACAAGTCAAACACATGCGGAAGCTTAACATGTCTGAGTACAGACATCTATAAATGAAAAGGGCTGAGAAGCCTGACTATCTACCAGATCCTGCCGAGGGCACAAGATCGTAGCTGAGGTATCAAGCTAAACGTCGAAGTCCAAGCGGTACTACTAGCAAGACTGACGTCTCTCTGCAAAAACATAAAATAGGCAAACGTGAGTACAAACGTACTCAGCAAGACTTACATCAGAACTAACTACATATGCATCAGTTTCAATAAAGGGGATGGTGGAGTTTGACTGCAGCAAGCCAGCTTTGACTCAGTGGCTATCCTGAACTACGACTGCAAGTAACTCTTTTGAGGTTGCGCACACGAGTCCACATATTCACCATATCAATACACCACTATGGATCCACTTCCGTCTCCCTACGAGAAGGCCATCCATAGCACTCACGCTTATCTTGCGAGTTTTAGAGTATCCACTTTCACTTGTCTATGAACTGATATAGGCAACCCAGAAGTCCATTACCGCGGACACGGCTATTCGAATAGATGATGTTAACCCTGCAGGGGTGTACTTCTTCATACATGTTTCCACCACTTAGCGTCTGCACACGACATGTGCTCGGCAGACTTCAAGCGAAAGCCGACGTGGGTGTAGACCACGACCTACCTAAACACTCAAGTCTCTAGTCCAGGTTTATCGCCTATTCGGGTTCCATCCGCAGGGAGTCCGGCCGAGGTTTCCACTAACAGCCCCGAACGATGTGTGCAGGGTTCCCGAGACACCAAACGGGCGAATCGGTACACCGGGCCACGTGCCTACCGCAACACAGCCCACCCCTATGGTCAGCGCTGCGTGCGGCCCCTAGCATGCTACAAACACCAGAAACTACTTGCAATTCCTGGACAGAGGACAAGGATGATTAAGAAGTCGAGCGGGGTCATATTTCAGGGCCCAATGCATGGTAGTAGCTGTTTCATGGATCACAAACACAGAACTCAGTTCCTGAGGACGGCTTCAATGAGACAACCCACCATGTACTCCTACATGGCCTCTCACTGCTACCTTTACCAAATCATGTTCACACACTTAGCTCACACACAGTAGGACATGTTCATCACCATTCCAATTCATTCCCGATGAATCAGACCCGACTCAACTCTAAGCAGTAGCAGGCATGACAAACAAGCATGAATGAGTAGGCACAACAGGGCTCAAACAACTCCTACTCATGCTAGTGGGTTTCATCTATTTACTGTGGAATGACAGGTCATGCAAAGGATAAAGGGGTTCAGCTACCGCAGCAAGTAACAGATGAATCGTTGTTGTCCTAATGCAATAAAAGAGAGCAGGAGCGAGAGAGTGGGATTTTATCGGAATGAACAAGGGGGTTTTGCTTGCCTGGCACTTCTGAAGATAATATAGTTCTTCATCGGTGTCATCGAACTCATCGTCGGAACATCATCTATCGAGAGGGGACAATCACCGGCAATATAGAAAGAATTCAATCAATGCAATGCGACAATATGATGCGTGATCATGACATGGCAATATGATGTGGTTTGAGATAATGCAGCTAGCAACCAGATTAAATGAAGTTGATTTGAATCCAGGATTCAAATTCAAACTCCATATGTGGATATTTAAATGCCATTATATGATTTGTGCTAAGCAGCAACTATAAGTTGTTCTAACATGCATGAAAATGGTACAGATGGATTCCTTGAATTTTTCTGATAATTTTTAATATATAAATCTTTGCATTTGGAGATACAGATAATTTTCTATGATTTTTAGAAGTTTTGGGCATTTTCTGGAATTCCTGAATAAAAATAAATCCAGAAAATGATTTATAGCGTCAGCATTACGTCATGCTGACCTCAGCAGGTCAACAGGCGCCGCTCAGGTCAAACCTGATCAGTGGGACCCACTGGTCAGTTTCACAGGGGCTAATCAAATTTTAGTTAATCTAAACTAGGTAATTAGCAGGGGCTGGCCCCACATGTCAGTGAATTAGCGGGTCATTAGTCCTAATCTAATTTAGTCAGAGGCGGGCCCCACGTGTGTTGACCCCAGGGAGGTCAAACCCCGGGTCAAACAGGTCAAACTCGCCGGCGGCTCGTCGCCGGCGAGGCCAGGCGCGACGGAGCAGCGCGGGTTTCGCGCTCCGGCGACCAAAGCGACGGCGGAGGCGTGCTACGTGCTGCTGGTGGACTCGCGCGTTGAGTGGTGTAGGCGGTGGGTGCGGGGGTGGCCGGAGTTGACGCCGGCGAGCACGAATGCGGCGGCCGGCGTTCTTGTGTTCGCGGGTTCGATGCTGCGGTGCACGGGAGGAGGGGCTGATGGGTTCCTCGTGCTCCTGGGAGTTCACCGAGCGCGGTGACGTGCTCAGGCGCGGGCTGCGGTGGCCCTGGCCACGGCGGCGAGGAACCACGGCGGCGATGAGCTTACGACTTCGATGGACTGCGGGGCTAGAGGGCGCGGACGAGCACGGGGAGAGAGGGGAAAAGTGTGGGAGCTCACAACGATCTCGAGGAAGGACTCGGCGGGCTCGGGGACGACCGGAAGGCGACGAATCCGTCGATGGAGTCCGGCGGTCGTGCTCAGGGAAGACGACTCGTGGCGGCGATGTGGGGCTCCCGCGGTGGCGTGGCTCGGGGTGGAAGAATGAGGGGGTCGAGGCGGAGCCTCTGGGCTGGTCAGGGAAGCGAGGGGGAGGCCATGGCCGCGGTGGTGTTCGTCGGCGGCGGCGACAGCGCTCGGTTCTTGAGAGAGAGGGCCAGGGGGGAAAGTGAGAGGGGAGAGAGACAGAGGGAACAAAGGCGTCCCCGTGGCGCGGTTGGAAGCGCCGAGACACCGCGAGGCGGCAAGCAGGAGCTGGCGCGGCTCGGCTGCGTGCGCGTCGACACGACGTCGTCCTCCTGGCAAAAGCTAGGAGACGACTGGCAGGGTGGGTTGGTGGGCTGGGCCAACTGGGCCAGCTCCAGGTAAGTGGCTGGGCTTCTCTCTCTCTTTGTTTTTCTGATTATTAAAGTTTTCTATTTCTTCTGTAGCTTTAGGGCTTCAACTAAAATACCAGATCAAACCCAAAAATCAAGAAACTGCTCATGGCTACTGTTTAGAATATATTAAATAGTAAACATTTTATTTTATGATTATTTGAGCATTTAAAATATTTTATAGCATTTAAATGCCCAAATGCAAATACTATATGATTTAGTCCAGTGACCAAATATGTCATGAAAAATGTGCAACACCTCTGGTTATGGTTTATAGCATTTTCCCAGAAATGATGAACATTTTTAAAGCCATTTGGAATCAATGAAAATATTTTAGTTGAACCTAGTGAATTTCATTTAGTGCTAGGGTTTCAACAATCCCCATTTCAAATTTCTTTGGAATTTTAAACATGATGCATGGATGCAAAAACAAAGGCAGGCAAGGCCTAAACTGGGGCTGTGACATCTTTCCAGGACATGAGCCGCGTGGGGGGTCCAGATCTGAACTCGGGGGATGCGACCCATTTCGGATCGCGTGGCTCGGTGATGTAAAACCACCCGGCCTGCCACCCCTTTAGGGACTCCACATAGGAGGCATCAAACCAGAGGACGTTGGCCATCTTGTCGGCCATAGCGCCTCCGTACTCCGCCTGGGTGCCGGACACCACCTTGGGCTTGACGTTGAAGGTCTTGAGCCAGAGGCCGAAGTGGGGGCGGACGCGGAGAAAGGCCTCACACACGACAATAAACGCCGAGATGTTGAGGACAAAGTTCGGGGCCAGATCGTGGAAATCCAGGCCGTAATAGAACATGAGCCCCCGGACAAATGGGTGAAGTGGAAAGCCCAGTCCGCGGAGGAAGTGGGGAAGAAAAACTACCCTCTCATGGGGCCCTGGGGTAGGAAGAAGCTGCCCCTTCTCAGGAAGCCGATGCGGGATGTCCTTGGACAAGTATCCGGCTTTCCTTAGCTTTTTTACTTGGGCCTCCGTAACGGAGGAGGCCATCCACTTGCCTCCCGCTCCGGACATTGTTGGAGAAGGTTGAGGAAGGAAGAGCGGACTTGGGCGCTGGAGCTTGAGTGCGCTAGAGATGGATTGGCAAAGGAGGAAGAAGGCGTAGGTTAAAAAGGTGAATCCTTATCCCTTTATACAAGCGGGTGCGGTTAGGCATCCCCACCTACCTAATAAAACTCACTTGCCTCCCAAGCGTCGTGGTAAATGGCGCGGTTGGGTTACCCACGTCCGTATTAATGAGAATCCCGTTAAAAGGGGCACACAATCTCTGCTTTGACAAGATGTGCCAAGGAAACCGCCTCGCTAAACACGCTGAGGTGGACCAATGAAAACAATTTATATAAAGAGCTTGGCCGCAGTGTTATGACGCACTGCGGAATACGTCAGCAGATTTGATTTGTGTTAATATTATTCTCTATATGGCAATATGTGGAAACTTATTTTGCAGAGCCGGACACTATTTTTGGTGTTTGTAATCTTCTTGAAGAACTTGGAGGAGGAACCCGCCTTGCAATGCCGAAGACAATCTGCGCGCCGGACTCGTCGTCATTGAAGCCTGGTTCAGGGGCTACTGAGGGAGTCCTGGATTAGGGGGTGTTCGGATAGCCGGACTATACCTTCAGCCGGACTCCTGGACTATGAAGATACAAGATTGAAGACTTCGTCCCGTGTCCGGAAGGATCTTTTCTTGGCGTGGAAGGCAAGCTAGGCGTGCGGATATTCAAGATCTCCTACCATTGTAACCGACTCTGTCTAACCCTAACCCTATCCGGTATCTATATAAACCGGAGGGTTGTAGTCCGTAGGACAACCATCATCATACACAATCATACCGTAGGCTAGCTTCTAGGGTTTAGCCTCCTTGATCTCGTGGTAGATCTACTCTTGTACTACCCATATCATCAATATTCATCTAGCAGGAGTAGGGTTTTACCTCCATCGAGAGGGCCCGAACCTGGGTAAAATAAAGTGTCCCTTGTCTCCTGTTACCATCCGACCTTGACGCACAGTTCGGGACCCCCTACCCGAGATCCGCCGGTTTTGACACCGACAGGAGTGTTCTAAAGAAACTAGAGAAGCTCCCCATGATTTGTGCACAAATAAGAATTATTGTATTTGGATACAAAGTGCACAAAATAGGATAATCACTCCCCCAAAATCAATAGAAACTGTCAGCGTTCTGGGAACGGGGGTCCCTAGACTTGCCTGCCTGCTGCCTGCGGCATGGCTCAAAGGGGGCCCAGCACGGCCCATCTTCATCAACACAAGACCCAAGACCCTCGCGAGGGGCCAAGCCTCGCGAGGCGGACGACGCGGAACTTCCTCGGGCGCGGCCTCATCAGGCTGGCTCACGAGGAGGCAGAGAGATCAAGGCGGGGTACCTCATGAGGTGCCCATGACGTAAGCCATGACGACCAAGGGTGCCAGGCGGGCGCCAGCCCGCGCAGTGTCCTCCTTTCCTCTTTGGTGCAAAGGGGGCAAGCGCAGGCAAGAGGATCAAGCAAAGGCATCCATTTCGGTGCAACGAGACCAAGACCAGTCCAACGGTGGGAAGGAGGTCATCATGGAGCCCAGGACGGCGTCACCACAGAGCCTTTGGCAGGCGAGGACCAACTTTAGTCAGGATAAGTGTACCAGATGTTCCCCTTCAAAATGGCCAACTGTTGGCGCCCTTCCCGCTCAATATTTGGGAAGAGGCCCAGGGCCTTTGCCTATAAATAGGACTAGCCACCCCTAGGGTAGGGACACCGGGAACCGTGCAATCCAGAACCTGGGCAAGCAGAGAATCAGAGAGAGAGAGGGGGGCGGCTGAACTCCTCTTAGCAGTTCATCGCCTCAGCCAAGAGCAGACCCTCGCGAGGCTGTTCTTCCTTGTATTGTTCATCATCATCAGCCCAAGAGGCAATCCACCCACCACAAACTAGAGTAGGGTATTACACCATAATGGTGGCCTGAACTAGTATAAACCTTGTGTCTCTTGTGCTGTTCTTTCAGTAGTTTAGATCTTTGTGAGACGGAGAGGTAGAGGGCGTAATCTCCGCGCGCACCCCAAAGTTCGAACCTCAAGGGTCTGCCGGAACCCGAAATCCGACATTTGGCGCGCCAGGTAGGGGTGCACCGGAATCCACCCTTCTGCCACTTCGTGTCCCGTCGCATCGTCATCACCATGTCCGGCGACCAGGCGGGCAACCAAGATCCATGGGCGGCGTGGCCCACCTGCGTGGAGCCGCTCGCCTCGGGCGACCCCGCGCCCCAGGCAGCTCGTGGTCCGCAGGGCGCTGTGGGCCGCGGGTGGCGCGGACAGGCTTCAACAACCCTCACACCGCGGCAAGCGCGGTCGGCAGCAAGGGCCTCCAATCACGCCGCGACCACGACACCGTATACCCGCCGGGAGCAGGCGAACTCGAGGGCCGCGCTCACGGTGGCTCTAGAGCTGCTGCAGTGTAGGCTGCTGGAAGGCCGCCGCGACGTGCTGCTAGAGTGGGTTGCCGAGCTCCTGGGCTTTGCCGCTTCGGGGGCTCACCCCTTCTGTATCCAGCTCCCGTCTCAAGCCCAAGGCGGCACGCGCGGGGGCCCCGCGCGCGCCCGCGGGCCCCAAGGCTACTCCAACGCCAGTGAAGCTGTCGGCGCCGGACCGGCGGTGGCGCTACCCCCGCCCCCGGCATGTGAAGGAGAGGGACTCGATGCGGCCCACGGCCCCAGCGGGCAGCCGCGCTACCACCCCACGATGGGCGCGTCAAGCAGAGCTGCATGGCACACGGAGCACTACGGCGTAGCCTTCGGGATGACGACGCCAGAAGAATACGTGCCCCACATGATGGACCAAGGGCAAGCTCACGAGGGCGAACAAGGCTCGCTCCTCAGCCCGAACTGGGGGGACGAGACACCAGAAGCTGAGCTCTTCCAGGAGCCCCGGGACGGTTCCACCGGCCACGCTGGAGGCAACGATTATCGGGTACCGCTAATTCCTCAGGAGCAGGTGTACGCTAATCATGGATCGCAGGAGGTGCCGGTCACCACAGCGAGCAGCTGCCCCGCTCCCACGGTTTCCTACCGCTCGGAAGGAGGGCGCAGGGGGCTGCAGGAGAGGGGCAGAGATCCGACATCACCACCGCGGCGTTTGGAGCAAGGCGTTCTCAGGAGATAGGCCCTCCGCTGGGGAGGTGCCTAAGGGCCTGCCCCTGGCGGAGGACCCGTGGTCGTCGGGGGAACCGCTGGCGACCGCTCTACCACATCGGCGGCGTCCTGGTTTCTGGTCGTCCTTGGTGGCACTAGAGTGTGGCACAAGGTGGGGCCCTCGTCTGGCGATATGAAGCAAGGCCGGTACCTGTGAAGAAGGCCCAGTGCCTGTGAAGCTCGCTACCACGTGACACTCTCACGTAATAATGAGTGGGGCTGTACACGCCCCGGAGTCTCAGGGGTGCCGGCCTCAGGCCCTGGGGCTCCCTCCCACGCCCAATGGACAGCACTTAGCTCTGCGCTGGTGAGAAGACGTCCAAGACTAGATTAGGTGCTGGACGCGGCCTTTTGTCTGCTTTCATTGCCTTTTCCCTTGATTGTAACTTTTCCCCGCTGGATTTAAGTTGGATTCGAATTTGAGATTTGCTTGTGTTCGGGGAAGGGGTGCTTAGTCTCGTTCGAGCCATTTCTCGCGTTCTGGTTACCGCTTCACCACAGCTGCCTCCCCTCGCGAGCCCCTCGCGAGTCAGGCCGGGCCTAGCTCGTGCGCAACCCAAACTGCCGCTGTTGCTCCCTCTCGGGAGGATTTTCCGGTGCCTGCGGAGGTTGTCCTTTCATGAAAAGGCCCGGAGCCTGTGAAGAAAGCGACTGCATGTGAAGCTATCGCGTTTAGGAAAAGGCCCAGAGCCTGTGAAGAAGGCGACTGCCTGTGAAGCCGCCGCGTTCATAAAAAAGGCCCAGAGCCTGTGAAGAATGCGACTGCCTGTGAAGCTATCGCGTTTAGGAAAAGGCCCAGAGCCTGTGAAGCTATCCCGTTCATAAAAATGGCCCAGAGCCTGTGAAGAAGGCGACTGTCTGTGAAGCTATCGCGTTTAGGAAAAGGCCCAGAGCCTGTGAAGAAGGCGACTGCCTGTGAAGCCGCCGCGTTCATAAAAAAGGCCCAGAGCCTGTGAAGAAGGCGACTGCCTGTGAAGCTATCGCGTTTAGGAAAAGGCCCAGAGCCTGTGAAGAAGGAGACTACCTATGAAGCTGTCGCGTTCATAAAAAAGGCCCAGAGCCTGTGAAGAAGGCGACTGCCTGTGAAGCTATCGCGTTTAGGAAAAGGCCCAGAGCCTGTGAAGAAGGTGACTGCCTGTGAAGCTGTCGCGTTCATGAGAAGGCCCAGAGCCTGTGAAGAAGGCGACTGCCTGTGAAGCTATCGCGTTTAGGAAAAGGCCCAGAGCCTGTGAAGAAGGCGACTGCCTGTGAAGTTGTCGCGTTCATGAGAAGGCCCAGAGCCTGTGAAGAAGGCGACTTCCTGTGAAGCCGCCGCGTTCATAAAAAAGGCCCAGAGCCTATGAAGAAGGCAAATGCCTGTGAAGCCGTCGCATTTGGGAAAAGGCCTGGAGCCTGTGAAGAAGGCCAACGCCTGTGAAGCTCCCCGCCAGCGACACTCTCATATCCTACGGATTCAACTAGAGAACACCCAAGACGTCACACCCTCCCACAGGCTGCCTCGGGGCCTGCGCGAAACAAAGGTAAACCGGCCAACCACTAGGCGCGGGCGCTCGCGCAATGTGACAACTACTAATACGATGAACACAGGTTTTACATGAGGGGCTCCCCCTCCCAAAATGCTCTCACAACCATCAGGCCAAAAACCTGAGTTCTATTCATGCAGGGTAAAAAGACAGGAACGATACATACTCAGTCAGACAAATCCCCCAATGCGTCCTCAGGAGCACCTCCCGAGCCGTCGCTGGCGTCGCTGAACTCGTCGTCGCTGTCTGCATCGCCACCAGCAGTGTCAGGGCCGTTCACCACACCGCCCTCGTCAGCAGCCACGATCACGTCGTCATCGTCCGAAGCGAAGGCCCTGACAAGAGCATCCACGTTGTCTTCCACCCAGTGCGCCAGGTCGTCTCGGACGGCCTGGGGAAGTGGGGCGATAGCGGCATCAAAGTCGAAGTGGGGATCCATGTTACGGAGATGGCTGAAGACACGGGAAAAGGCGCGCCCGAGCAGGGCGCGGCTCCTCTCCTCCACCAACCTGTCGGCCCTAACCGACCGTGCCTCCAGCTGCGTCACCACAGCGGTGAAGAACTGAAGGTTGCCAACATAGTTGATTGTGTGCGGCTCGCCAACAGCCGCCTCACAGATGTTGCCCAAGGCTGTGTTAGCTCTCTCCCGGAGTGTGGCGAGCATGGGGCCGTGCACGTGCTCCAGGACCTGCCGCTGACGTATCTCATCCGCGTTCTGGCACGCGACGCCCTCAGCCTCCTCCACCCGCTGACGAAGACGGAGCACCTCGGCCTAGGAGGCGGCTAACTCCCCTTGCGCCACCTCAAGGGCGGCCTGAGAGGCGTCGGCCCGCCGCGTCGCCTCCTCCCGCTTGGCCCTCAAGGCTGCGGTCCTTCCTTCAGCCTCGACCCAGATCAACTCCAGCCTCCCCTCGAACTCGCGCTCGAGGTCTTGGCGCGCCATCGCCATCCGACGTCCAACCTCCTCCAGGACGCGGTCTTCTCGCGCAGCGACATCGTCTTCCGCCCGCGTCACCAAGCGCTCCCTCGTCTCCAGCCGCTCGTACTCACAGGTGTGTTCGTCGGCTTCCAGCGTCAACGCCTCCTCACGCTTCTGGAGCTCAGCTGGGTCGCCAGAGGCCACCTTCATCGACGCAAGGACCGACTCGCGCAGCTCCACTTGCTCCTCCAGTGAGTGGCACCAGGCCAGGAGCTCTCAAGCCCGCTCCTCCGCCGCCTCTCGCCGTCGGTCAGCTCCCCGGGCCTCCTCGGCAGCCAGGGATCGGGCCACCCGAGAGGCCACTAGCGACGTCTTCGCCTCTTCATCATCAAGATCACGCTGATGGCACGCGAGGGCGATGGCGGCCTCTAGCTCGCGCCTCCCTGCAGCCAGGCGCATGCCCTCGGCCTCCAGGCGCGCGTCTTCATCAGCAATCTCCTCCCTGAGCAGGTTCACCGCGTCAGTCGCCCTTCGAAGGAATCCTTGGCGGCGAGCGCAGCGCTCCCGGGCGCGCTCGAGCACGTCTTCCACACCATCATCTGCCCCAAGCAGGCGCCGGGGGCCACGAATCATCGCTCCCCCTTCGGGTAGGGGGCTGGGGGCTGGCACCCTCGCGACGGCCGGGCGCGCCGCACCAGAGGCCTGGCCTGGAGCCAGCCCGTCTCCAGATGAAGGGCACAGGGGGCGCCTCAACCGGTCACAGTCCACGACCAGACGAGAAGCCCACGGCAGGCTGGCTATGCCCCGAGAGGGCCCGCGAAGGAAAATCGCGGGGAGTGAAGGGCCGCGGTGCACCTCGGGATGGTCCACCCCTTCAATCGCCCTCACCACAAGGGCAGTGCTGCTCGGAGCACTTGAGGACGGTGGAGGGGGCGAGGCCAGAGGGGGCGGCACCTCAGCCACTTCTGTGAGCTCGGCCGGAAGGGGCCTGCGGAGCAAGGATCAGTAAAAACAACAAGAGGATCAGAAGCTAGAAAAGGAGAAGACTTACTCGTCAGTGGCGAAGTACTTCCTGCGCTTCAGCAAGCGACAAGGGAAGTCATCACCCAGGGCCTCCCCTTTCCTCCGGAGGGCCTCAAAGTCCACGCGGAGGCGGCCCAAGAGGAGAGCGCAAGGATCAACCTGCGACGAAGACGGAGCATCGAAGCGATCCGCGTCAGGGGCACCTGCCTGATGCGTGCTGCCAATCGCCTCGCCAGAAGACGCGGCTGGGGCCTTAGGGTCCTCAGCCCCAGGCGCTGGGAGCGGCTGCTCGCCACCCTCAGCCTCAGTGGCACGGGTCCCAGGAGCTGCCCCCTCAAGAGCATCACCCGGCGCTGTCACCTCATCGGGAGCCCCCTCGGCCTCCGGCGCCTCATGCCTCCCTGCTCTGCCACTTGAGGAGGAGTCGCCTTGGCCAACCGGAAGGGCGGTCACCACCACAGGGTTCTCGCGAGGCCCCTGGAGGCCAGCAGGGCGCAATCCCCATTCATCAAAGATAGGCATCTGCTTCACGAAGTCGTCCCTATTCCGGCAGAGGTACAGCAGGGCCCCTCCCCGCTGGATGCTACCCGGGTTGGGGTCACCAGTCAGGATCAAGAGCACTGTCCTCAGCACCTCAGGCGTCAGGTCCTCTTCCTGGAGCCTCATACGATCACCACGCCCGCTGAAGGCCCACATCCGACGGGAGTGGCGTTGGAGAGCGGCAATGCGACGCAAAAGGAACTCCTTCACCACCTTGGGCGCTGTCACACCGATCGATTTCAAGAACGCGAAGCAGCGCCAGACGAAGGCGAGCCGGGGGCTCTCGAGCGTCTCCTGGCCCAGCCCAAATTAGGGACAGCAGGCGAGGTTGGCTTCGACAACAGGGGGCTGGGCACCCCGACATCAACATTCAACCACCGCTCGCGGAACCCAGCCGAAGGCGAAGGAATCCCGAAGTCGATCCCTGAGGCCGCAGTCTGGGGCGCGGCGACGAAGCTCACACACGCCGAGCATTGGGTAGGGTCGACAAGGCGCAGAGAGAAGAAGTGGCGCAACAAGGCAACAGAAGGGGGGATGCCCATCATTGCCTCGCAAACAAAAGCGAAGACCGAAAGGAGGGCGATGGATTCAGGACCCAGATGCATCATATGGATCTGGTAATGGGAAAGAACGGCCTTGAAGAAATCAGAAAAAGGGGGAACCAGACCCGCCCACAGTGCATCAGCAAAATAACGGACCTCAGTGATTATCCTGTCAGTGGGGAAGTGAGACGTAGGCCAGACCGTCGTCCTCCCACACTCGTTGAAGGTGGTAGCCAGAGCCGAGCTGACCTTGCCCAGACACTCTCGATTGAGTATGATCGACCAGCCGACGGCGGGGGCCACCGATGGTGGCGGGCGAGACAGAGGCATGGGTTTCTTCCCTCTCTCCTTCTTTGTCGGAGCCATGGCGATGGGAAGGAGGGGGAAGATTCGAGATTGGATTGGAGGCAGGAGCTGGCGTTCGAGGGGACGAAGAACATAGGACGCTCGAGCAGCAGGAAGGGGAGCGGCTGTGTACAACTACGAGTCCGCCTAGCAGGGCGCAAAATAAGGGGGCGTGGGGGAACAGTGCCGCCCACGTCCAATCAACCGCCACGCGGCGCCCGAGGACGCAAGCTGTTAGGGCCCGCGGCGCTTCGCCCTTGCCCTTTCGCCTCTCAGCACGGCCAAGTCCGGGCGCGCCTTGGGCCCGGGGGCTACTGTCGGTGTTCTGGGAACGGGGGTCCCCAGACTTGCCTGCCTGCGGCTGCGGCGTGGCTCGAAGGGGGCTCAGCACGGCCCATCTTCATTAACACAAGACCCAAGACCCTCGCGAGGGGCCAAGCCTCGCGGGGCGGACGACGCGGAACTTCCTCAGGCGCGGCCTCATCAGGCTGGCTCACGAGGAGGCGGGGAGATCAAGGCGGGGTACCTCATGAGGTGCCCATGACGTAAGCCATGACGACCAAGGGTGCCAGGCGGGCGCCAGCCCGCGCGGTGTCCTCCTTTCCTCTTTGGTGCAAAGGGGCAAGCACAGGCGAGAGGATCAAGCAAAGGCATCCATTTCGGTGCAACGAGACCAAGACCAGTCCAACGGTGGGAAGGCGGTCATCGTGGAGCCCAGGACGGCGTCACCACAGAGCCTTTGGCAGGAGAGGACCAACTTTAGTCAGGATAAGTGTACCAGATGTTCCCCTTCAAAATGGCCAACTGTTGGCGCCGTTCCCGCTCAATATTTGGGAAGAGGCCCAGGGCCTTTGCCTATAAATAGGACTAGCCACCCCTAGGGTAGGGACACTGGGAACCGTGCAATCCAAAACCTGGGCAAGCAGAGAATCAGAGAGAGAGAGAGAGGGGCGGCTGAACTCCTCCTACCAGTTCATCGCCTCACCCAAGAGCAGACCCTCGCGAGGCTGTTCTTCCTTGTATTGTTCATCATCATCAGCCCAAGAGGCAATCCACCCACCACAAACTAGAGTAGGGTATTACACCACAATGGTGGCCCGAACTAGTATAAACCCTGTGTCTCTTATGCTGTTCTTTCAGTAGTTTAGATCTTTCCAAGACGGAGAGGTAGAGGGCGTAATCTCCGCGCGCACCCCAGAGTTCGAACCTCAAGGGTCTGCCGGAACCCGAAATCCTACAGAAACACACAACAAGTGCAAGTGAGCATATAGGAAACTAAGCCTAGTACTTGCAACAAACACATGGTTGAGCAACATGTAAAAGAGGCAACTTAGGAATAGGCTCAACCAAATCCGATGTGTGTGAATCAAGGCAATGCACTTGAGAAGACTAATGTATGAATGAGCATAAAGCACCAATATAGTCTTGACTGAATGAGATACATGTCGGATTTTGGGTTCCGGCAGACCCTTGAGGTTCGAACTCTGGGGTGCGCGCGGAGATTACGCCTTCTACTCACTTGCGCCCCTCCGCCTCGCAAAGATCTAAACTATCGAAAGAACAACACAAGAGACACAAGGTTTATACTAGTTCGGGCCACCATTGTGGTGTAATACCCTACTCTAGTTTGTGGTGTGGTGGATTGCCTCTTGGGCTGATGATGATGAACAATACAAGGAAGAACAGCCTCGCGAGGGTCTGCTCTTGGCTGGGGCGATGGACTGCTAGGAGGAGTTCAGCCACCCTTCTCTCTCTCTGATTCTCTGCTTGCCCAGATTCTCGATGCAGGTCGATTCCAACCTGCCTCTACCCTGGGGGTGGCTAGTCCTATTTATAGGCAAAGGCCCTAGGCCTCCTCCCAAATATTGAGCGGGAAGGGCGCCAACAGTTGGCCATTTTGAAGGGGAACATCTGGTACACTTATCCTGACTAAAGTTGGTCCTCGCCTGCCAAAGGCTCTGGTGGTGACGCCAGCTCGGGCTCCACAATGACTTCTTCCCTGCCTTTGGACTGGTCTTGGTATCATTGCGCCAAAATGGGTGCCTTTGCTTGATACTCTCGCCTGCGCTTGCTCCCTTTGCACAAAAGAGGAAAGGAGGACACTGCGCGGGCCGGGGTTCCCGCTTCCCTTGTACGCCCACGTCAAGGGCCCTGAAGGAGTCGATGCCGATTACAGCGGTCGGCGCCGTCGTCGATGCCGACGGGTCACGAAGGTGTGGGTAGTCCCTCCTGGGGTCCACACCGAGGGCTCCTCCCGTGAGTTCGTGCTCCACGCTGCCATGCCTCCTCAATCTTGGATTCGCCTTCCTCCCTTCTTCGCCTCCATCATCCCGCAGGGAGAACTCCTAGAGCTCTGGCTGCAGCACGCCGGCTGCGGCACCCTTGCGACCGAGGCAGAGGTCGCGGTCGTCGCCCCGGGCGAGGTCTTCATGACCCGAGGCTGGGGTGAAATCGCCCGGGGTTGCAGGACAAGGGGTGCCCTCACGATCCACTTGGAGTACGATGGCGCTTCGGTGATGTTCTTCAAGGTCTTCGACACGAACGGGTGCCGGCTGGAGTGTTGCCCTAGGAGAGGTGGCCAGGACCCTGCCACGGTGAGGGCTAGGCCCGCCGACCGCTCCCTTGGCGGCTCCACAGGCGGCGAAGGCGGCGGAGGATCCAGCGACTCCGGCGAACTCTTCACGACTCCAGAGACGAGTGACGACAGCTACGAGCCCACGAGCCGACGCCGCTCTTGGAGCAGGGCGGGCTCGTCAGGTCATCGTCGACTCTGGTCTGGATGGGGTTGGCGCCAGCGCTGGACGGCCAACTGTTGATGATGGCCTCTTTTGCTGGGGCGTGTGTAGTTAGCATCCTCTTAGGATGCGCCCCATGGGGGCTTGTAAGGTGCCTGTGATCCTGTTTGTTATTATAACCCTTGTCGTAAAACTGTGTGAGTTGCTCATTCGGTCTTAGCTCAGTTCTCCCTTTCGAACCTCACGAAGGCTTGGTGCTCTGCGCCGACAGGTCCCAGTCCCAAGGCGGCGTCAGCCGTCGCTGGTATGCCAGGTCGCGATGCCGTGGTCAAGGCCAGGAGGTGAGCGACCCGGGGTCCGGTAAGAGCCCCTGAGTCACGATGCTCAGGAGCTCCCCTTTGGCGCTCAAGCAGCCATCGCTCGGTGAGAAAGGAGAGCGGCGTCGCTAACACGGAATCGCATTAGTTGCGGGGGTGGTGCCACGGTAGCTGGTGCTTTTCGGGTGGTGACTTATCTCAAGAATTGGGGATCGTTCCTGGTGTGTCGCCGGGTCCGCGCGTCGGCAGGAGTGAGATCGCTCGGCGAGGTCCTTGCGTGCCCCTTTCTTCTCACCTTTGCTCCCCTTTCTGCTCTACATCCTCGGGTCCCGGCCCTCGAGCGAGTCTCAGCCGTCGCTGGTATGCCAGGTCGCGATGCCGTGGTCAAGGCCAGAGGGTGAGGGCTGGAGAGCCAATAGGAGCCATGAGTCGCGATGCTCAGGCACCCCCCCTTTAACGTGCAAGTGGTTCGCGCGGACGAGAGTGAAGGGGACGCCGCAAGGGCCTTGCCTGGTGCACCTCCCTTAGGAGGTCCTGTAGACTCATCATAGAAGGAACAAGGGGTTGCCATGACAATTATCAGTCAGCCGTTGGTTGCTTCCGAGGGTAAATGAGGCACTGAAGGCTTGACGAGGTGGCGCCATGCGGGGCTGCCGCGGCCAGAGCTCAGCCATTCAGGTTTGTCGGCGTTGCAGGGACGGACCCATGCGCAAGCGTCGTGTCGTTGTGGGAGCAATTCCGTCAGTTGGCGTCAGTTGAGCAGGCAACTAGATCAAACACATTAGCCGAGAAGGAGTGGACTCATTCAAATAGATGCCGGGAAGGTAGACATCGCTGGGTCAGGCCTGAGCGACTTGGGGATGATACAGCCCGAGGTGCGCCCCCAACAAAGCAAGCTAATCAACATGAAATAAAAGGGATACATGCCGTAGGGACGGACCCACGCGGCCTGGGAATAATGCAGCCCTGGGGGGCGCTCCCAGCTGGAAATGAAACTTGAAAGATGTCACCTGATGATATCAAGGACGAAGGAGTGTTGGTGCAGCAGACTCGGTGGGCTGCGGAAGCCGATCCTCACGAGCCCCCAGGCCCAGGGGCCTCGGGAGGCTCCAGAGGCGCTGGTGGCTCCTCGCGAATCATCTCCATCTCCGCCAAGGCTGCGGAACGCCTGGCCTCTTGAGCCTCCATGATGCCCCTCATGAGGCGCTGGTACGTGACAGCCGCGCTCGGCAAGCCATAAGGCATGCGAACGTAGCTGTGGGGCGAACCTCCGCAGCGCCCCACTTGCGAGGGCCAGAGGCGCTCCAGCGAGGCGACTTGGTTGAGCCCTGGTACGTCGATGCAGACGTGCAGCCCACCATCCTCGCCTGGATGGGGAGCCACAGCTGGTAGACGGCGGCAGCCTCTCATGACTCTTGATTCCTGTAGTTCTTGAATGGCCTTGTTGACGAACTCCTGAGGGTCTGACCCTCCTTGCCTTGCTCCTTCTTGAGGGAAACGCGCTTCGAAGCACGCCCCCATGTGGTACCCAAGCGCCTCCCTTGTGACCTTGGCCAGGTCGGTGGCCCTCCAGGGGAGAGCCCCCGAGCCCTGCCTGAGGAGGGCGCCGGGTGCGCTTTCCTATGCGATGGAAGGAGGTTCCTCTTGGGCAGATGCGGGCCCTGAGGGGCCTGCCTCCTGAGGGGCCGGTTCGGACGATGCCTTCTTCTTCTTGGGGGTGGTCTCGGGAAGCCTCCTGCTTCCGGATCCGGGTCTTCCAGTGACGCGGCCTGAAAGGCTCGCTCCAGGGAACACACCACATCCTTCTCTTCACAGGGCATAGTGATGACTCCGCCACTTCCTGGCATCTTGAGGACGTTGTAGCCATGGTGAGTTACGGCCATGAACTTGGCCAGAGCTGGGTACCCGAGGATGGCGTTGTACGGCAGGCGGATGTGAGCAACGTCGAAGTCGATGAGCTCGGTGCGGTAGTTGTTGCGTGCCCCGAAGGTGACAGGGAGGCGGACCTGCCCAATCGGGACCGTGGAACCGTCGGTGACTCCGGAGAAAGGCTTGGTTGGCTGAAGCTGGTCATAGGGCACTTGGAGATTGTTGAATGTTTCCACGGACAGGACGTTGAGCCCTGCCCCACCATCGATGAGGGTCCTGGTGACCAGTACGTTGCTGATGACTGGAGATCAAAGCATCGGGAGGACTCCGGCTGTGGCCGCACACTTGAGCGGATCCGCTGAGCTGAACATGATGGCGCACGCCGACTACCTGAGAGGGCGCGTTGCTTTGAGCTTGGGGAGGACTGCATTCACCTCGCGGGCAAACTGCTTGAAGATGCGTTGGGAGGCTGGGGCTTGAGCTCCGCCCAGGATACAGGCGATCGCACGCGGCTCCTGGAAGCCCCCAGCCCCCTCGTCTTGATGGCGGTCCTCGTTGCTCCTTGGTTGCGGCGGCAGCGGCGGGAGGCCTGCGTTGCCTTGTGGGCGGTCCTCGCGAGGCTGATCCCTCCAGTCCCCCTCGCGAGGCGGGTCTCGCCAGTGATCCTCGCGAGGTTGATCGCGCCACCCTTGGCGCGGGCCGTGGTCTTCCCAACGTACTGCATTTCTTCCTCCTCCCCGGCCGTAGCCCCGGTCAGCGCGGTCAGGACGACGGCCAATTATTCCTTCTCGCACGGCTCGGAGCTCTTGGCATTCGTTGGTGTTGTGGGTGTGGAGGTCGTGGTACACGTAGTACCGACTGCCCCTGGAGGATTCGGGCAGATCTTTGCCCCGCTTGGTGTCTGGTTCTGCCGCGAGCACGACAGCCCCCTTGCGCTTCATGTCCTTGGCCTTGGGCTTTTTCTCTTCTGGGTCTGCGGCAGGCAGCTCGAGGAGGGAGAGACGCCCTTCCACAGCCCTGGCGCATTTGGTCGCCAAGTTGAACAGCTCCAAGGAAGTGCACAGGTTTTCATGCATCGCCAGCTCCTCCTTCATCTTGACGTCGCGCACACCGTCGGAGAAGGCTGAGATGATGGCCTCCTCGGACACCTTGGGAATCTTGAGGCGCGCGCTGTTGAAGCGCTGGATGTACTTTTGCAGGGTCTCTCCGGGTTGTTGCTTGATGCGGCGCATGTCGCTCACGGCGGGCGGTCGGTCGCGTGTATCTTGGAAGTTGGTGATGAAGCGGGTGCGCATTTGGTCCCTGGAGGAGATCGTTCCTGGAGCCAGATTCAGGAGCCAGGTGCGAGCCCCTTCCTTTAGCGCCATGGGAAACCAGTTCACCATGACCTTCTCGTCTCCGTTGACAGCTTCGATGCCCAGCTCATAGAGCTGGAGGAACTCCGCAGGGTCGGTCGTGCCGTCGTAACGAGGAGGCAGGTCGGGCTTGAACTTGCCGGGCCATGCGACGCTGTGCAGCTCGGTGGTGAAGGCATGGCAACCTGCTGTGGCCACGGGAGGCCTCGGGTGGCGGAGAGTTTGGTCTTGCGGGTCCCCATGCGCTGCAGCTGGGAGCAGCGCGGGGTCTTGACGCGCGGGAGCAGGAGCATGGTCGCGACGCGCCGGAGCAGGGAGCGCCCGGGCAGCTTCTTGCGGGCGAGGGACCTCTTGGCAGCTCCGCTCTTGCTGTGCAGGCACCTGACGGAGCGGGTTCCGCTCAGGGACCGCGCGCCTTGGAGCCATGGCGTCTTCTTGAAGAGGAGGCGGCTGGTACGCCCCCGGAGCTTCGTCACCTACGCGGGGCGGAGTGCGGTGTAGCGGAACCGACGGTGCAGGAGAGCCCCCCGCGGCGCGGACGAGCTCGGCGACGCGGTCGAGCCATTATTCGTAGACGTCGTTGACGGGACGGTAGCGCAGGAGCTCATTTGCCGCGATGAGCGTAGCTCGAGCCTCCATGGGCGCGCGGAGCGCGCTGGACGAAGAACCAGCTGGGGTGAGCGAGGGAGTAGCAGTGCGGCCGTCTTGCCGCACGGACGGATGCTGAGACGACGCTTGCTGCTCGTTCCCCGCAGAGCCGGTGGCGGCGTTGATGGCGGGTGACGCGGAACGGCGAGGACGCCCACCGATGGGAGCCGTCTGGGCGACGCGGGAAGCAAGGGCGGCCCGGCGCTTGGCGCGGGCCCGACGTGCGTCAGACATGGACGCGATGGTCAGAGGAGAACGGAGCGGTGGAAGTCGAATTCCGGCGCACCCCTACCTGGCGCGCCAGGTGTCGGATTTCGGGTTCCGGCCGACCCTTGAAGTTCGAACTCTGGGGTGCGCGCGGAGATTACGCCTTCTACTCACTTGCGCCCCTCCGCCTCGCAAAGATCTAAACTATCGAAAGAACAACACAAGAGACACAAGGTTTATACTAGTTTGGGCCACCATTGTGGTGTAATACCCTACTCTAGTTTGTGGTGTGGTGGATTGCCTCTTGGGCTGATGATGATGAACAATACAAGGAAGAACAGCCTTGCGAGGGTCTGCTCTTGGCTGGGGCGATGAACTGCTAGGAGGAGTTCAGCCGCCCTGCTCTCTCTCTCTGATTCTCTGCTTGCCCAGATTCTCGATGCCGGTCGATTCCAACCTGCCTCTACCCTGGGGGTGGCTAGTCCTATTTATAGGCAAAGGCCCTGGGCCTCCTCCAAAATATTGAGCGGGAAGGGCGCCAACAGTTGGCCATTTTGAAGGGGAACATCTGGTACACTTATCCTGACTAAAGTTGGTCCTCGCCTGCCAAAGGCTCTGGTGGTGACGCCAGCTCGGGCTCCACAATGACTTCTTCCCTGCCTTTGGACTGGTCTTGGTCTCGTTGCACCGAAATGGGTGCCTTTGCTTGATACTCTCGCCTGCGCTTGCACCCTTTGCACCATAGAGGAAAGGAGGACACTGCGCGGGCGTCATGGGCACCTCGTGAGGTGCCCCGCCTTGATCTCTCCGCCTCCTCATGAGCCAGCCTGATGAGACCGCGCCTGAGGAAGCTCCGCGTCGTCTGCCCTGCGAGGCTTGGCCCCTCGCGAGGTTCTTGGGTCTTGTGTTGATGAAGATGGGCCGTGCTGGGCCCCCCCTTGAGCCACGCCGCAGGCCGCAGGCAGGCAAGTCTGGGGACCCCCGTTCCCAGAACACCGACAATACACGATGCAAGGCTTGTCATTCCCACACACAACTATCAAATGGGTTCACAAGCTCACTAATAGGCATATAAAGAACCTATGCTTGTGACAACCCGTGGTGAAGATATAAAAGGAAGCCTCATTAAGAGGAGGGATACCAATTGAATTGGCAAAAGCCTCATCATGACAAGCAAGAGGAAAACAATCTTCACCACAAAAGAGTGCAACAAGATGCAAAGATATAAGATCCGCAATCAAGACAAACCCTTTCACGGAGCAACCTAGGAAATACAAAGGAAAAAAGGTGGACGTGAAAAAATAAGGATATCCACTAAAGATGTAACTTCTCTCAAGTGTATACGATTCTAGGTAGATGAAAATCATGATCATATCAATCCACAAAGAAGGATGCACACAAGAAATGGTTACTCAAGGAAAGAATAGGATACCCAAACGGAAGTCATAAAATATACTGATAATATCTTTGCTTGAAAAGCATATAGCGCATGGCTTAATATTATCTTATAGTATATAAATGAGCTTTAACCAAATGAACATCAAAGACATCACAACTATCAACAAGAGATCATTGTTGAGATGCTTTGAGAAGGGAAACAAGTATCACAAGAACTAATCAAGAAATTCATGCCATGATGCAACCTACACAAGGTTGTATGTCAGAAATGTATGCATGAGTAGATACTTGTTACCGAGATAGCATTGGAAGGATGTAGTAGATACCAAATTAATGTAAACGATAGTAGTTCATTGAACGTCCTAGCTTGACTCCAATAAGCACATGGTGACACCACCTTCCTTTTGAATGAGCTGAGCATCCAATGCATCTCTAGCTGTTCCTAGAACAACACCACAAACAAAATGGTACCCAAGCTCATCGGGACCAAGGAGTTAGAGAACCAACAATACATAGGACAAACTCCACATAAATATGTGCATATAGATATGAAAATGAATTTCATGCACATCTCATCCAATTTGAGACTTGGTGGAGTTTTCCCTAAATATTGGGTCAAAGAAAGAAAGCATGCCAAAGAAAGTACATGAAGTTAATATGCATGATCAAGACTTTCAAGAATCAATACCAATTGACAAAGAAATACCACATGAAGCAAAGACACCAAATGAATAAATCATCACTTGGAGGATATCACTTGAAAGATTCATCAAGGAATGATATATCCATTGAAACACACAAAAAGAGAGATATTGAACTCCCAAAAGAGAGGATGGTTCCAAACAAACCAAGCCCTCTACTAAGTTTCATGATGGCACAAAGTACCAAAAAGAAACGGCTTGCCTTCCACCAACACACACTTGATAAGAATCACAAGATGAGAGTTTTATAGAAAATAGGATAGCTCCCCCAAGAGTAGTGCATTATAGAGAATTTGCATTTGAATACAAAATGGACAAGGTGGGATCACCACTTTCACTATATCTAGAAAACACTAGGCAAGATCAAGAAATTAACAAGATCCACAAGTGGTATGGAAGACAATGAGAGTTGACACAATCCTTGGCAAGAGATAAGGCAAATAAAAGCAAAGGCCAATGTAAAGATGATCAACAATTTCTACCACATAAATGGTTACCAATTGTCAAGAGACAAGAAGTATTTGGAAATGATTCCCGGTGGTAGATTTCAATGATATCCATCATCATCTTCACACCAAATACAAAAGCAAATTGCAACTTGTAGAGCTAACATGCCACCTAGGAACAAGATAATTTACAATATAAATTCTAGGTGACAATATCTCAAATGTACACATATTCTAGGCTTGTAATTTGCACATAGCACATTACTCCCCCATAATGTGATACCAAAGAAAACTTCACAAGAGGCAATAAGAATCCAACAAGAGATAATTAATGGACTATTTAGAATTTGAATTTCTCATGAGAAAACATACCACATAGCAAATAGATAATCTTGTAATATCAATACTAGATGGTATTCCTCATGTACACACACCTATAGGATTGTGAGGTGCACAAGCACATCAGTTCCCAAAAATGGGATTTTTCCATTAATCTCTCACAAGAGCCAACTAAGATACAGACAAGATGCGCAAAGGCTTAATGCACGACACACACGTACATAATGTGCAAACCAACACACACATACTTGATTACTCAAGATAAGCAAATTGGTGGCACAACATATACAAACACATGCAAGGAACAAAACCAAAACATGCAAAGGGGCAAGTAATTTTCAATGTAAAAAAATTTAACTACAAGTTACCACAAGGAGGCACATTGGATATAAGATACAAACTTGATAACCCAATTGACTTGGCTTGAGACAATATGAATGATGAAGATGATGTCACTACTGCAGGATGCTGCTAATGCGAAACTACAATCAGAGACCCTTTGATGAAACTGTGTGCGATGCAATAATCGCAAACAATGGTGTAAAAGAACCATCAAAAAGGTGCAAAACATTTGCGATGGCGGAGCCATCAAACACGGCTCAGATTTTAGTTGCATGTGCGATGCAGGGCATACGGTTCAGTTCAATGAACTGTTCGCGATGAGGCGGAACAAAAGAAATGGGCAGCCAGATGAAGGCATGTACGATATACAGCATACGGTTCACTTGTATGAATTGTTTGTGATGAGGAGGAACAATAGAAATGGGCAGCTAGATAAAGGTGTGTGCGATTGAGGGCATACACTTCAAAAGGATTAATTGTTTGCGATTAGGCAACAGAACAGAAACGGGTCAGCCAGATCAAAGTGTCTATGATTGATGGCATACACTTCACATGGATGAACTGTTTGTTATTAGCCACAACAAACAGAAATAGTTAGATAGATCAACGTGTGTGCGCTAGACAGGCACACACATTCTAATTAAAAGAAGCGTGCGTGATGGTAATAACGAGCGCGCACGGTTGCTGGAACAAGACGTGTGCTGGCATTGCCTATTGCGGTGCGCCCTATGGTGCAAACACCACCTACGCGACCGAGAAGGCATGCCCATGTTACGCTTTCCGAGAATAGTGCTGCACGTATAACCGTCAATAAATTTTGAGCCTGCGTCCCGTCACATTCCAAATTGCAAACCTGTTCACACCGATCAAAACCTAAATGGTTTCCCACTTAGGAGCATATTAGTACTTGGTTATAAATACTACTACTCCAAGATGACTGCACATTCCTCCTCAACTCCTCACCCACAAAAGCAAACAAGTCATTCATTATCGTTCCCTTGCGTCTGCCATGGCCAGCATGAGTTCTGGGTCGAGAGGTTGCCACCAAGGAGATGCGAGCATGGAAGTGGAAGCACGAGAGATGTCCCACCTCGTCGCGAACGCAGTCGGCATGTCCCGCCGCGCGGCCGTAGCAGCACAGAGGTCTCGTCACGCCGCCGAAGCAGCACGGAGGTCCCGCCGCGCCGTCGATGCAGCAGACTGGTCCAGCCGCGCTGCGGCAGCCTAGGAAAATGTCTCGCGGGCAAGCGAGGACTCTTACAGGCGCATGCATGCGATCGTCCATAGCCAGATGGATCAGATCTCCGGCTGGGCGAGGTGGTAGGACGACATGCAAGCCTCTTTTGAACAGGCTACCGGCATCATCCGGCAACTAAATGAGAGCAATGCAAAGCTCCTGGCCGAGCGCGACCTGCTGAGGGCGAAGATCGTCGTAAGTGTGGAGCAGCAGGAGGAGACCACTGCCTTGTTGAAGAGGACCGACGTCATCGTCGAGAAACTTATGGACGAGAATGCCATGCTACGCATCGAGTGCAGAAGGCTGGTGGAGGAATCCGTGGACTCTCTCAAGCAGCATATTGAGGGCAAGAAAGAGCTCATCACCGCTCATCGCAGAGACTAGGTCCTGCAGCCTGTAGCAACGCATCAAGAAAGTAGAGATCAACGAGCCAGATCGTTGTCTTCCTTCTTCTTTTCCCTTGTGTATTTTGGGCGTTGTCGCATGTGGCTTTTTTAAATTATGTTCCTAAGTATGTAAGACAATTATTATCCACTGTCATCATCCTTATATTCATCATGCTTGCTATAATTCGCAGTCAATGCTATATAGGTCCATCAGATCTTACATCAAGATCCGTGCAAAACTTTCTTTTCACATTTTCATTTTTCTCTCTTAAATCTCAGTCCAGTGAGACATATAGCCATGCCGTAGAATAGGGGCTCGGGCATCATTAATGGAGATGTTGGGAGGGAGGTGCGCGGCGGGTAGAGGTCAAAGGGCTCTCCTCCCGATGAGCATGCGCAGGGGTTTGATCGCACGCCTCCCGTACTCAAATAGCTACCCCGCACGACACCTCCTAGCCAATAAAAAAAGGGGACGCGTAGCAGCACGTAATTGGTAAGTAGAACGCCCACAGTTTCACTAATACTTGTGTTTCCGATTTGTAACGTGGCAGCACTTGTCCCAAAATGACTTTTTTGATTGTTAATGTGTGCGCCTTCGCAAAATCGGACAGAAAAATTACCACAACATGTTGATGCCATGTCATGACACCATGCCAAGTTTCATGATTTTCGGGCATGTTTTGGATTTACAGGAATTAAAAAACCAAGTTTCTCAATCTTTCCGACCAAGCCACGACGCCCAGATGTTTGAATTTCATTCCCATTTCTTGCATGGGACCTATAAATTCACCCAAAGACACACCTATGATTTTTCAACCAACTTCGGTGCACTGGAGCATGTGCTTGTAGTTCAAATTTGAATTATGCACATTAAATGCCCAAAACTCAAATAATGTATAAAAAAGGCCAAACGAACCCGGAATGATTCCAAATTTAAACACGATACTTCTATTTCGTCTAATCTGCCTGTGTAAAAAAATTAACGCGTGAGAAGGCAGTGTACGTATGTCGTTTCGCACACGGAGGTGACACGTTCCCTCTCGGAACCACGAGCCTTCTTGAGGGAAGCTCTGGTTTGCTAGAAGCTTTCACCAAAGCTTGTCCCAATTCGGCTAAAAAATTTACCTCATCATGTTGGTGCCATGTCATGACACCATGCCAAGTTTCATGATTTTCAGGCGTGTTTTGGATTTACAGGAATTAAGAAACCAAGTTTCCCAATCTTTCCGGGTGAGCCACGACGCCCAGATGTTTGAATTTCATTCCCATTTCTTTCATGGGACCTATAAATTCACCCAAGGACACGCATGTGATTTTTCAACCAACTTTGGTGCACTTGAGCATGTGCTTGTAGTTCAAATTTGAATTATGCACATTAAATGCCCAGAAACTCAATTATTGTATAAAAAAGGCCAAACAAACCCGGAATAATTCCAAAATTTAGCACGATACTTCTATTTGGTCTAATCTGCCTGCGTAAAAAAATTAAGGCGGGAGAAGGCAGTGTACCTATGTCATTTCGCACACGGAGGTGACACGTTCCCTCTCTGAACCACGAGCCTTCTTGAGGGAAGCTCCGGTTTGCAAGAAGCTTACACCGAAGCTTGTCCCAATTCGGCCAAAAAAATTATCGCAGCATGTTGTTGCCATATAATGACACCATGCCAAGTTTCATGATTTTCAGGCGTGTTTTGGATTTACAGGAATTAAAAAACCAAGTTTCTCAATCTTTATGGTCCGATCCACGACGCCCAGATGTTTAAATTTTATTTCCATTTCTTGCATGGGACCTATAAATTCACCCAAGGACACACATGTGATTTTTTAACCCACTCTGGTGCACTGGAGCATGTCCTTGTAGTTCAAATTTGAATTATGCACATTAAATGCCCAGAAACTCAATTAAAGTATAAAAATGGCCAACGAACCCGGAATAATTCCAAAATTTAGCACGATACTTCTATTTGGTTTAATCTGCCTGTGTAAAAAAATTAAGGCGGGAGAAGGTAGTGTATGTATGTCGTTTCACACACGGAGGTGACACGTTCCCTCTTGGAACCACAAGCCTTCTTGAGGGAAGCTGTCGGTGTTAAAACCGGCGGATCTCGGGTAGGGGGTCCCAAACTGTGCGTCTAAGGTGGATGGTAACAGGAGGCGGGGGACACAATGTTTACCCAGGTTCGGGCCCTCTCGATGGAGGTAATACCCTACTTCCTGCTTGATTGATCTTTATGATATGAGTATTACAAGAGTTGATCTACCACGAGATCTTAGAGGCTAAACCCTAGAAGCTAGCCTATGGCATGATTCTTGTTGTTCTACGGACTAAACCCTCCGGTTTATATAGACACTGGAGGGGGCTAGGGTTACACAGAGTCGGTTACAAGGGAGGAGATCTACATATCCGTATTGCCAAGATTGCCTTCCATGCCAAGGAGGGTCCCATCCGGACACGGGACGAAGTCTTCAATCTTGTATCTTCATAGTCCAACAGTCCGACCAAAGGATATAGTCCGGCTGTCCGAGGACCCCCTAATCCAGGACTCCCTCAGTAGCCCCTGAACCAGGCTTCAATGACGATGAGTCCGACGCACAAATTGTCTTCGGCATTGCAAGGCGGGTTCCTCCTCCGAATACTCCATAGAAGATTTTGAACACACGGATAGTGTCCGGTTCTGCAAAACAAATTCCACATACCATCATAGAGAGAATAACATTTCCATAAATCTAATCTGCCGACGCGTTTTGCAGCATGACATCACACCATGATCCGGTCATTATTCGAACCGTTTTTTACAACCAGCCACATCACGTATTGCAAGGCGGTTTCCTTGGCACGTCTTGTCGAAGCAGAGATCGTGTCCCCTTATCACGGGATTCTCATCAATATGGGTGCGGGAAACCCAGCCGCGCCATCAATTACGGCGCTTGGGGAATAAGCGATTTTACCAGGTAGGTGGGGAGGCGCATAGCCTCTTCCACCCTTATAAAGGGACAAGGATTCACCCTTTTCACCCACGCCTTCTTCCTCCTAGCTCATCCATTCTTGCGCACTCGAGCTCCAGCAATGAGTTCGCGTTTTTCTCCTCAAACCACTCCAAGCATGTTCGGAGCGGGAGGCAAGTGGATGGTCTCCTCTGTTTTGGAGGAGAACATCACAAAGCAGCAGGGAGCCGGATACTTGGCCGCTGATATCGTGCACCGGCTGCCAGATGCGGGGCAGATCATCCCTACTCCAGAACCCCATGAGAGGGTGGTTTTCCTTACCCACTTCGTCCGCGGACTGGGATTTCCCCTCCACCCGTTTGTCCGCGGGCTCATGTTCTACTACGGGCTGGACTTTCACGATCTGGCACCAAATTTCATCCTCAACATCTCGACGTTTATCGTCATGTGCGAGGCCTGCCTCCGCATCCAACCACATTTTGGCCTATGGCTGAAGATCTTCAATGTTAAACCGAAGGTGGTGGTTGGCCAGCAAGAGGAGTGCGGAGGCGCCATGGTGGGCAAAATGCCCAACGTCACCTGGCTCGAAGGCTCCTATGTGGAGACCATAAAGGGGTGGCAATCGGGGTGGTTCTACATCACCGAGCTGCTCGACACCAACTGGGTGGCGACCCCCAAATTTTGATCTGGAATCCCCATGCGGCTCACCTCCTGGAAAGAGAAGGGCCTGTCCTGGGGTTCCCCGGTAGAGCTGAATGGACTTCAGACATGCATCAAAACACATGATGAGCAAGAAAATCAAGCTCGTCAACGTGGTCCAAGTCACGCTCTTCCGCCGGATCCTCCCGTGTCAAAGATGGGCATTCACCTTGTGGGAGTTCGACCCGGCCGAGCACCAGACGCTGCGAGAGCTCTTCGACACGACGCACAAGGACGTCTAGAAGGTGCTGTTCAAGGGCGCCGAGGTACCACCTCCCCTTACCGAGGACCGCGGACTCAGCGCAAAGCGCCCTGCGAATCCGGTAAGTCTTTTATATCTTATAAGATGTTCATTTCCTCAGTATAACTACGTGCGGGATCTAAGCCTCCATGCCGTTTAACAGGACCGGGTAGCGACAGCGGAGCAGATCGATTGTACAGCTCCCCTGTCCGAAGATCCAGCAGATGCTCTCCTAACGAAGATGCTGGTTCTGGCACCTTATGAGGTGCCGGTGAAGAAGGCCAAGAAGAAGGCCACGGGGACCAGGAAGGGTCTCCGGCGCAAGGTTATATCATACTCATCGTCCGAAAGCATCGAGGCACACTCCTCCCATGAAAACGAGGAGGAGGAAGAGGAAAGTTCTCCCCCCCCCTCAGCTGGGGGAGACAAGAAAAGGAAGGCCGCCCCATCCGGGGCGGCCGAAGTGTCCAAGAAGGGAAGAACCCTCCTTCCGGACAACTCCACCACCGCCGCCTTCAGCGAAGAGGAGTGGTTGCCCAGGGACAAGCCCCTGGCGAAGTCGTAAGTATCCGGATACCATAATAATTCTTGGTATGTTTTATTGAACTGCTTCTCATCACACCGAACATGATTATGCAGTCCGTCCCGAGCCCATATCGTTGTATCTTCATCGGTTGGTTCTTTGGACCCGCCGGATCTGAACAGTGATTCACTTCCGACCGCTTCCTCCCCTCGCCCTACGAACAACGTCGAAGTGTTGTCTCAGAGGGCACCGAGCCGAGGGAGGTAGCCCTGGAGGCGCCTCAAGGCGACCTTCCGGATGCTGGGCACAAGGGGAGCAAGACTCCCATGGGCTCTGATGATGGGGGCAGCAAATTCGGCACCCAGCCGAATACTGCGCCGGAACCTCCAGTGGTTCCGGATTCTGTCAAGCAACCCCTCGCTAAGAGGGGCAAGCTGCCTGGGCCGATGGCCTCTGTCCATCCAGAGGCATCGCACAACTTGCTGGAAGCATTTTGCGGTGCTTCCATCGACGAAGAACACCGCACTATCATGAGTGCGGTGGTCAAGAAAGTTCAGTCTGCCAAGAGCGGACTGACTGAAGCCTGTGCCAGCCTCCTAACAGGCTTTGAGGTAAGTAACCAGATTATAAGCGAATGTTACCGCATAGACACTAGCCCTAGATGCTCTGTTTGGCGTTTGCGAAGAAAGGCCGAATAGAGGATCAAATAATAACCGCAGGAGTCTAATCGAAATATGTCCATGTGCACATGCAGGCTTCACTGCTAGCTGCTGCCGCACGTACTGCAGAGGTCGCCGCACTGAAGAGGGACCTTGAGCGGTCCAAGGAAGAGCTCGGCCTTGCCAAAAGGCAGCTTGAAGAGAACAAAGTTAAGTTATACCCCGTCTACATATTGATAAGAAAAAAACAAGGGTGGTTGCTTAGATCATAGGATCGTCATGAATTTTGCTAGGGGCCACGACCGAAGTGGCGACCCTGAAGAAGGCGCTGTCCGTGGCCGAGGACAAGATGGGCAAGGAGTGCATTGAGCGAGAAAAACAAGAGGCCCGGGTGGCGTGGTGCAGCAAGGCCTCCAGGCTCTCGTCAAAAAACACGAGTCCTTGGAGCTTGACTCTAAGATGCGAGAGTCCGAGCTTGCGAAGGCCCTCAAAAGTGCACAGCACGCCAAGGCCGAAGCCCAAAAGGCCCTCCAGGAAATTGAGGCGGTTAAGAAGATAGCGGCGGGTAAGGCATTCATTATGCAAAGCAAGCATGTGAAAGAAAATTTCCTTTTACTTACCCGAGTTCGGAGCTCTCTAGGAGCGTTCGCAGATCTACCCCGCAGCGTGTCAGATGCCGTGGAGTTTTACCGAGCCGAGGAGGGGAGCTCGACGGAGAAGTTGTTCTGGTCTCAGTATACTGGGACCGAACACCCCATGCCCTTGAGCGACCAGCTGAAGCAACTGGTCGAGCTCCACAAGGCAGCCGAACAGGCCATGAAGGGTCTTATAGTCCGGATGTGGCCTGGCGATCCCCTGCCTGATAGCTACTTCGGCCTGGTGAGGCGGCTTGTGAATGCCTGCCCACGGCTTGACGTCATAAAGCAGTCTGTCTGCACCGAGGGCGCGCGCAGGGCTTTTGCCCGGGCAAAGGTGCACTTGGCGAAGCTGGACACCGAGAGGCTGGTGAAGGAGGGGCCGCCGGAAGGCAAGGAGCATCGCCACCCCGAAATGTATTATAACAATGTCCTGAAGGGTTCTCGCCTTGTGGCGGAGGAATGTACTAAGGATGTAATATTTGAATGAATGTACTCATGCGATCCTGTAATATGAAACGAGTTCATTTGCGCTATGCAACGCTTGTGAATTTAAAATATTACCTTCTGTGCGGCCGTTTATAAAATCTGAGAGTTGGCCGGTCGTCGGCTTCTGCCCCCATGTAACTAGTACTGGGGTGTTCGGGATAAACCTGAGCACTCATTACCCCAATTTTGGGTCCTTCGAGGGAGGTGTTCAGCACAACGAACCAGGCAATCGGACTCTAAGGCTTTATCACTCTCACTTAGCCATAGAAGTCTACAATTTTAAATTTTGGCGAAGCCCCTAGTTTTCGGAAGGCCGAATTTGGGGCGCTATATACGCCTAAGTCGGGCAAGGCCGACTCCTCGCCCGAAGCGGAAAAAGTCTTTAAGGACTTGAGACCTCTCGAACAGCGACCAACTCTCGCCTTATCATGACAGTTAGTTTTTGGCTTTCTCTACTGAGGTGCTCGTCCGGAAGAACCGGGACACAATCGCAGTAGTTCTCCCAGCGCTATCTTAGCCGATATTGCGGAACGTAAGGTACCAAAACGTGGGAGCCGGGCAAACCCAACTATTGACCCAAGACATGATTCGGAGCTGATGCATATAATGCTATAAGTTCGGGGTGCCGCATTGTCAAAAGTGTTCGGACTTCTCATGCTGTATTATGGGGTATACTGAAGCCCCTGGCGTACTAGTCGTACAAGAATGTACGGGTGCAAGTTTTCGTAAATAAACAGATAAGGAAGAAGGGAAGGGTAATGCAATAATAGACTAATGCTATGCATTATTATTTAAATAATACGTCGAAGCGTACTGATACAAGTAGTGCAATAAGCAAAACATAGGACTATTCGACATATCCTATCCAAGGGCAAGTTGCGTATGGGTATTTAAAACGGGTACTTCGATCGTTACTAGAGACCACCTGGGTATTCCCTTGTACGTCTTAGCTTCTTGCCTCCTCGGTTATTCCTTCCCGTAATGTGTCCAGCAATCAGACTACCGAAGAGGGGCTTCCAGAGAGTAAGGTCCTGAAAGAGAAAAAATGATAAAGATATACAGGCCCTGAGGCGGTTGAGCCGCATTGTGGGATGTGCCCTGGTCATGCCCCCGCCTAAGCCCATGGTATTTTTAGTGCGTAATTATGTACGCGCGACACAGATTTCGTCGCTTGACTGGGACTAGGACGGGGGCTGAATTGCTAGGCGAGCTCTGAACGTGCCAGGCGATCCTGTTGCAGGTTACTCCGGACTCGCTTGAAGGTATCCAGGGGCTTTATCGCCGAATTGGCGGTTTGCCTTAGAAGGCTGCTTTGTACCTCTGCTGCGAGGGCCGCAGTGTGCTCCTCCGTGCGGAGCGAGCGTTCTGTGTTTCCATTGACTGTTATAACCCCACGAGGTCCTGGCATTTTGAGCTTGAGTTATGCATAATGCGGTACCACATTGAATCTGGCAAATGCGGTTCGCCCGAGCAGTGCGTGATAGCCACTGCGAAACGGGACGATATCGAAGGTTAACTCCTCGCTTCGGAAGTTGTCCGGAGATCCGAAGACCACTTCCAGTGTGATTGAGCCCGTACAATGGGCCTCTACACCTGGGATGATATCTTTAAAGGTGGTTTTAGTGGGTTTGATCCTCGAGGGGTCTATACCCATTTTGCGCACTGTATCCTGATAGAGCAGGTTCAGGCTGCTGTCGCCGTCCATAAGGACTCGGGTGAGGTGAAATCCGTCGATGATGGGGTCAAGAACCAATGCGGCAGATCCGCCATGACGGATACTAGTGGGGTGGTCCCTGCGATCGAAGGTGATCGGACAAGAGGACCATGGGTTGAACTTGGGGGCGACTGGCTCCATCGCATAGACGCACCTTAGTGCACGCTTTCGTTCCCTCTTGGGAATGTGGGTTGCGTATATCATGTTCACCGTTTTCACTCGTGGAGGGAATGAAGGAAATATGCCCTAGAGGCAATAATAAAGTTATTATTTATTTCCTTATATCATGATAAATGTTTATTATTCATGCTAGAATTGTATTAACTGGAAACATAATACATGTGTGAATACATAGACAAACAGAGTGTCACTAGTATGCCTCTACTTGACTAGCTCATTAATCAAAGATGGTTATGTTTCCTAGCCATGAACAAAGAGTTGTTGTTTGATTAACGAGATCACATCATTAGTTGAATGATCTGATTGACATGACCCATTGCATTAGCATAGCACCCGATCGTTTAGTATATTGCTATTGCTTTTATCCATGACTTATACATGTTCCTTTAACTATGAGAATATGCAACTCCCATTTACCGTAGGAACACTTTGTGTGCTACCAAACGTCACAACGTAACTGGGTGATTATAAAGGTGCTCTACAAGTGTCTCCGAAGGTACATGTTGAGTTGGCATACTTCGAGATTAGGATTTGTCACTCCGATTGTCGGAGAGGTATCTCAGGGCCTTCTCGGTAATGCACATCACATAAAGCCTTGCAAGCATTGCAACCAATGAGTTAGTTGCGAGATGATGTATTACGGAACGAGAAAAGAGACTTGCCGGTAACGAGATTGAACTAGGTATTGGATACCGACGATCGAATCTCGGGCAAAGTAACATACCGATGAACAAAGGGAACAACGTATGTTGTTATGCGGTCTGACCGATAAAGATCTTCGTAGAATATGTAGGAGCCAATATGGGCATCCAGGTCCCGCTATTGGTTATTGACCGGAAACGTGTCTCGGTCATGTCTACATTGTTCTCGAACCGTAGGGTCCGCACGCTTAACGTTACGATGACAGTTATTATGAGTTTATGCATTTTGATATACCGAAGGAGTTCGGAGTCCCGGATGTGATCACGGACGTGACGAGGAGTCTCGAAATGGTCGAGACATAAAGAATTATATATTGGAAGCCTATGTTTGGACATCGGATGCATTCCAGGTGAAATCAGGATTTTACCGGAATACCGGGAGGGTTACCGGAACCCCCCGGGAGCATAATGGGCCAACATGGGCCTTGGAGGAAAGGTGAGAGGGCAGCCCTAGGGGCTGCGCGCCTCCCCCTTCCCTAGTCCTATTAGGACTAGGAGAAGTGGGGCGCCCCCTCTCTCTCTCTCTCTCCCCCTTGGAGCAATCCTAGTCCAACTAGGATTGGGGGGGGGGGGGAATCCTACTCCCAGAGGGAGTAGGACTCTCCTGGCGCACCAAACCTGGCCGGCCAGCCCCTCCCCCTTGGATCCTTTATATACGGGGGCAGGGGGCACCCTAAAGACACACAAGTTGATATACGGATCGTTCCTTAGCCGTGTGCGGTGCCCCCTTCCACCAAATTCCACCTCGATTATATCGTTGCAGTGCTTAGGCGAAGCCCTGCGCCGGTAACACATCAAGATCGTCACCACGCCGTCGTGCTGACGGAACTCTTCCCCGACGCTTTGCTGGATCGGAGCCCGGGGATCGTCATCGAGCTGAACGTGTGCCAAGAACTCGGAGGTGCCGGAGTAACGGTGCTGTGATCGGTTGGATCGCGAGGAGAACATACGACTACTTCCTCTACGTACGACTACTTCCTCTACGTTGTGTCAACGCTTCCGCTTCGGTCTACGAGGGTACGTAGACAAACACTCTCCCCTCTCGTTGCTATGCATCACCATGATCTTGCGTGTGCGTAGGAAATTTTTTGAAATTACTGCGTAACCCAACAGGGAATCTCTTCTGTCCTCCTGTGTTCGGCGGCCGAGGCTCTTCCTCGTCGTCGCTATGCAGCCCCTTGTCCCTATTTTTGGCATTCAACTTGCCGGTCTGCTTGAACACCCAGCATTCTTTGTTGGTGTGATTAACTGGCTTATTGGGGGTGCCGTGAATTTGACACGAGCGATCGAGTATGTGGTCCAAATTGGACGGGCCCGGATTGCTTCTTCTGAACGGCTTCTTCCGCTAACCAGATTTACAACCGCTGAATCCGGCATTGACTGTCGTGTCTTCGGCGTTGTCGCCGTTATTGCGGCGCTTATGTCTATTACGACGTGGGCTGCCGTTAGTATCCTTTGTATCTGAAGTGCCATGACTTCTTGATGTGTTGGTGCTGCAAGCCAGCCAGCTGTCTTCTCCCGCGCAAAAGCGGGTCATGAGCGTCGTGAGGGCTGCCATAGACTTCGGCTTCTCCTAGTCGAGGTGCCGGGCGAGTCACTCGTCACGGATGTTATGCTTAAATGCCGCTACGGCCTCTGCATCCGGATAGTCGACAATTTGGTTTTTCTTAGTTAGGAACCGGGTCAAGAATTGCCTGGCCGATTCCCCTGCCTGCTGAGTTATATGGCTGAAGTCATCAGCATCCGGTGGTCGCAAATAAGTGCCCTGGAAGTTGTCAAGGAATGCATCTTCCAAATCCTCCTAACTGCCAATGGAGTGTGCTGGCAAGCTATTCAGCCAATGCCGAGCTGGTCCTTTGAGTTTTAGTGGGAGGTACTTGATGGCATGTAGATCATCACCACGAGCCATGTGGATGAGGAGGAGGAAATCCTCGATCCATACCGCGGGATCTGTTGTACCATCATATGATTCAATGTTTACGGGTTTAAAACCTTCTGGAAATTCGTGATCCATTACTTCATCAGTGAAGCATAGGGGTGTGCGGCGCCTCTGTGCCGGGCTATATCACGACACAGTTCATATGAGTCTTGTCTGCTATATTCGGCCCGGCCGGATTTGCTTTTAGTGATCCGGCGTGACGGTCATCGTCCCGCGTTGGTGCACGTCCCCGTGATCCATAGATCGATCTTGCATGTTTTGCCTTGTTTTGCAATACGTCTTGCAGGTCCCGCGTGTTGCCCCGGGCCTTGGTATTTTTGTTTGAGTGGCGACGGGGTGCGGTCTGGACTTCGGGCTGAAATTCCTCTCTGTCTCGGCCACGAGGTGGCCGGTCAGCCGCGTCATATGCTGGTGATGTAGGTTTCAATGCTTCCTCCTCGAGTTGAGGTAGCAACCTGCGCTTTGGGTAACTCTTGGTTGGGCGCTCGAGTTCGTATTCCTCGGCTGCCAGGACTTCGGTCCATCTATCCGCTAGCAGATCTTGATCAGCTCGAAGTTGTTCTTGCTTTTTCTTTAGGCTGTTTGTTGTGGCTATAAGCCGGCGCTTGAAGCGCTCTTGCTCGATGGGATCCTCAGGCACGACAAATTCTTCGTCACCGAGGTCACTTCGTCTTCAGAGAGAGGCATGTAATTGTCATCCTTTGATTCTCCGTTTGCTGCCTCTTCCGGAGGGCTAGCTTGTTCATCCACCCGTTCGAGATCTGGCTGGAGGGGATTATCGTCGTCTTTGGCACTATCCGGAGCGTTATTGTCTCTTTTACCAGTATCGCTGTGCTACCTCTTGAGCTTGCGTTTGATTTCCCCGAAGAGGAAAGGATGATGCAGCAGAGTAGCGTAAGTATTTCCCCTCAGTTTTTTAGAACCAAGGTATCAATCCAGTAGGAGGCTACACGCAAGTCCCTCGTACCTACACAAAAACAATAGCTCAACGCAACCAACGCGATTAGGGGTTGTCAATCCCTTCACGGTCACTTACGGGAGTGAGATCTGATAGAGATGATAGATAATATTTTTGGTATTTTTGATATAGAGAGGCAAAGTAAAAAGTAAAAGGCAAAGTAAAAAGCAAAGAAAGATTAAAGCAATGGAGATTGATATGATGAGAATAGACCCGGGGGCCATAGGTTTCACTAGTGGCTTCTCTCAAGAGCATAAGTATTCTATGGTGGGTGAACAAATTACTGTTGAGCAATTGACAGAATTGAGCATAGTTATAAGAATATCTAGGTATGATCATGTATATAGGCATCACGTCTGAGACAAGTAGACCGACTCCTACCTGCATCTACTACTATTACTTCACTCATCGACCGCTATCCAGCATGCATCTAGAGTATTAAGTTAAAAACAGAGTAACTCCTAAAGTGAGATTACATGATGTAGAGAGATAAATTCATGCAATATGAAATAAACCCCATCTTGTTATCCTCGATGGCAATGATGCAATACGTGCCTTGCTGCCCCTTCTGTCACTGGGAAAGGACACCGCAAGATCGAACCCAAAGCTAAGCACTTCTCCCATGGCAAGAAAAACCAATCTAGTAGGCCAAACCAAACTAATAATTCGAAGAGAGTTGCAAAGATAACCAATCATACATAAAAGTATTCAGAGAAGATTCAAATATTATTCATAGATAGACTTGATCATAAACCCACAATTCATCGGTCTCAACAAACACACCGCAAAAAGAAGATTACATCGAATAGATCTCCACGAGAGAGGGGGAGAACATTGTATTGAGATCCAAAAAGAGAGAAGAAGCCATCTAGGTAATACCTATGGACCCGAAGGTCTGAGGTAAACTACTCACACTTCATCGGAGAGGCTATGATGATGTAGAAGCCCTCCGTGATGACGGCCCTCTTCGGCGGAGCTCCGGAACAGGCCCCAAGATGGGATCTCGTGGATACAGAAAGTTGAGGCGGTGGAATTAGGTTTTCGGCTCTGTATCTGATCGTTTGGGGGTACGTAGGTATATATAGGAGGAAGGAGTACGTTGGTGGAGCAACAGGGGGCCCCCCACCCTCGTGACCGCCTCTTTTGTTCCTTCGAGCAGGGTCCAAGTCTCCTGGATCACGTTCGGTGAGAAAATCACGTTCCCAAAGGTTTTATTCCGTTTGGACTCCGTTTGATATTCCGTTTCTTCGAAACACTGAAATAGGCAAAAAAACAACAACTCTCGGCTGGGCCTCCGGTTAATAGGTTAGTCCCAGAAATAATATAAAAGTGGAAAATAAAGCACAATATAGTCCAAAACAGTAGATAATATAGCATGGAACAATCAAAAATTATAGATACGTTGGAGACGTATCAGGCATCCCCAAGCTTAATTCCTGCTCGTCTTCGAGTAGGTAAATGATAAAAAGAGAATTTTTGATGCGGAGTGCTACTTGGCATAATTTCAATGCAAATCTTCTTAATTGTGGTATGAATATTCAGATTCGAAAGATTCAAGACAAAAGTTCATGTTGACATAAAACTAATAATACTTCAAGTATACTAACAAAGCAATTATGTCTTCTCAAAATAACATGGCCAAAGAAAGTTATCCCTACAAAATCATATAGTCTGGCTATGCTCTATCTTCACCACACAAAGTATTTAAATCATGCACAACCCCGATGACAAGCCAAGCAATTGTTTCATACTTTAACATTTTCAAAACTTTTTCGATCTTCACGCAATACATGAGCGTGAGCCATGGATATAGCACTTGTATGAGGAATAGAATGGTGGTTGTGGAGAAGACAAAAGGAGGGGAAGATAGTCTCACATCAACTAAGCGTATCAACGGGCTATGGAGATGCCCATCAATAGATATCAATGTGAGTGAGTAGGGATTGCCATGCAATGGATGCACTAGAGCTATAAGTATATGAAAGCTCATCATAAGAAACTAAGTGGGTGTGCATCCAACTCGCTTGCTCGCGAAGACCTAGGGCAATTTTGAGGAAGCCCATCATTGGAATATACAAGCCAAGTTCTATAATGAAAAATTCCCACTAGTATATGAAAGTGACAAAATGAGAAACTCTCTATCATGAAGATCATGGTGCTACTTTGAAGCACAAGTGTGGTGAAAGGATAGTAACATTGTCCCTTCTCTCTTTTTCTCTCGTTTTTTTATTTGGGCCTTTTCCTTTTTTATGGCCTCTTTTTTTATTATTTTTTAATTTTTCGTCCGGAGTCTCATCCCGACTTATGGGGGAATCATAGTCTCCATCATTCTTTTCTCACTTGGGACAATGCTCTAAAAGTTGATGATCATCACACTTTTATTTTTCTTACAACTCAACAATTACAACTCGATACTTAGAACAAATATGACTCTATATGAATGCCTCCGGCGGTGTACCGGGATGTGCAATGAATCAAGAGTGACATGTATGAAAGAATTATGAACGGTGGGTTTGCCACAAATACTATGTCAACTACATGATCATGCTAGCAATATGACAATGATGGAGCGTGTCATAATAAACGGAATGGTGGAAAGTTGCATGGCAATATATCTCGGAATGGCTATGGAAATGCCATGATAGGTAGGTATGGTGGCTGTTTTGAGGAAGGTATATGGTGGGTGTATGATACCGGCGAAAAGTGCGCGGTATTAGAGAGGCTAGCAATGGTGGAAGGTTGGGAAAAAGTGCATATAATCCATGGACTCAACATTAGTCATAAAGAACTCATATACTTATTGCAAAAATCTAGAAGTTATCAAAGCAAAGTATTACGCACATGCTCCTAGGGGGATAGATTGTTAGGAAAATACCATCGCTCGTCCCCGACCACCACTCATAAGGAAGACAATCAATAAATAAATCATGCTCCGACTTCATCACATAACGGTTCACCATACGTGCATGCTACAGGAATTTCTCAAATTCACAACTACTCATCTAGCATGACTCTAATGTCACTATCTTCATATCTCAAAACAATTATCAAGCATCAATCTTTTCTTAGTATTCAACGCACTCAAAAGAAAATTTCACAAATCTTGATTACCAAGCATGTTATTATTAAGCAAATTACCATGCTTTTAAGAATCTCAAAATAATCTAAGTGAAGCATGAGAGATCAATAATTTATTTAAAACAAATCAAACACCGTGCTCTAAAAGATCTAAGTGAAGCACATAGAGCAAAATTATAACGCTCAAAAAGATATAAGTGAAGCACACAGAGCAAAACTATACAGCTCAAAAGATATAAGTGAAGCACATAGAGTATTCTATCAAATTCCAATTCATGTATGGCTCTCTCAAAAGGTGTGTACAGCAAGGATTATTGTGGCACACTAACAAACAAATACACAAATAATACAAGACGCTCCAAGAAAAACACATATCATGTGGTGAGTAAAAATATAGCTCCAAGTAAATTACCGATGGAAGTAGACGAAAGAGGGGATGCCTTCCGGGGCATCCCCAAGCTTTGACTTTTTGGTGTCCTTAGATTATCTTGGGGATGCCATGGGCATCCCCAAGCTTAGGCTCTTTCCACTCCTTGTTCCATAATCCATCAAAAGAATTCACCCAAAACTAGAAAACTTCACAACACAAAACTCAATAGAAATCTCGTGAGCTCCGTTAGAGAAAGAAAACAAAAGACCACTTCAAGGTACTGTAATGAACTCATTATTTATTTATATTGGTGTTAAACCTACTGTATTCCAACTTCTCTATGGATTATAAACTATTTTACTAGCCATAGATTCATCAAAATAAGCAAACAACACACGAAAAACAGAATCTGTCAAAAACAGAACAGTATGTAGTAATCTGTAACTAACGCAAACTTCTGGAACTCCAAAAAATCTACTAAAATTGGACGACCTAGACAATTTGTTTATTGATCAGCAGCAATTGTAATTAGTATTTTATCACGTTCTGGTGATTTTTAATAATTCGGGCACTGAGCGCAAAGTTTCTGGAAATTACAGCAAGATCAAATAACTATCATCCAAGAAGATCCAATAGGTCTAACTTGGCACAAACACTAATTAAAACACAAAACCACATCTAAACATAAGGTAGATGGGTTATTTATTCCTAAACAGAAACAAAAAAAACTAAAAATAAAATTGGGTTGCCTCCCAACAAGCGCTATCGTTTAACGCCCATAGCTAGGCATAAAAGAGAGGATAGATCTAGGTATTGCCATCTTTGGTAGGCAATTCTTCAATGAGGCATCTATCTTTCTTATAGATTTCTTTATTTCTAGTAATTATGATACTTTTAGGCACAAGATTGAAAAATTCATTTGTAGCAAATGGTTCCTTAATGATAGTAAAAAGATCGGGATGAATACTTATAGATTTAAGATCCGCAGTTTACTTACTAGATGATTCACCCTTATTCTTAGGAACATACATAAGCTTGGCAATTTTAATGGGAGGACTAGGAGTATTCTTTACGGAAGAAAAAGCGGTTCCCAAGTTGGTAATGATACCCTCAAGTTTATCGATTCGAGTGGAATCTAGATTTATTTTCTCATTAACCGTAGGTTCCTTCTCCTTAATATTTTTCAAAGTCATTCCTACCTGAGATCCATATTGAGTAATTTGATTATGGATCTTTTTATCTAGATTTTCAATGGATTCAATGGTAGCAACTTTTTTTTTCAATAATTTCAAGCCTTTGCATAAGATGCTCCAAAGTTAACATAGTTCCATTAACCAAAAGAGGTGGTGAGCCAAATAAATCTATCATAGCATTATAAGAATCAAAAGTATGGCTACCCAAGAAATTCCCCCCGGTAATGGTATCAAGGATATATCTATACCAAGGACTAGCACCTACATAAAAATTGTGAAGAAGAACTGAAGTAGATTGCTTCCTGGTAGATCTATTTTGAGCATTGCAAATTCTATACCAATCGTCTTTCAGATTTTCTCCCTCCCTTTGTTTAAAATTTAGGACTTCATTCTCGGGAGATAACGGAGAAGAAATAAGACTAGACATGACGACAAGGCAAGCGAGAAAAAGGCAAACGGAGAAAGAGAAGAAGAGGGAGATTGGGAGAGAGAGGGCGAATAAAATGGCAAGGGTGAAGTGGGGTAGAGTAAAATGAGAGGCAAATGGCAACTAATGTAATGCGAGAGATAGGGATTGTGATGGGTACTTGGTATGTTCACTTTTTGCGTAGACTCCCCGGCAACAGTGCCAGAAATTCTTCTTGCTACCTCTTGAGCTTGCGTTGGATTTCCTCGAAGAGGAGAGGATGATGCAGCAGAGTAGCGTAAGTATTTCCCTTAGTTTTTGAGAACCAAGGTATCAATCCAGTAGGACGCTACACACAAGTCCCTCGTACCTACACAAAACAATAGCTCAACGCAACCAACGCGATTAGGGGTTGTCAATCCCTTCACGGTCACTTACGGGAGTGAGATCTGATAGAGATGATAGATAATATTTTTGGTATTTTTGATATAGAGCTGCAAAGTAAAAAGTAAAAGGCAAAGTAAAAAAGCAAAGCAAGATTAAAGTGATGGAGATTGATATGATGAGAATAGACCCGGGGCCATAGGTTTCACTAGTGGCTTCTCTCAAGAGCATAAGTATTCTACGGTGGGTGAACAAATTATTGTTGAGCAATTGACAGAATTGAGCATAGTTATGAGAATAACTAGGTATGATCATGTATATAGGCATCACGTCCGAGACAAGTAGACTGACTCCTGCCTGCATCTACTACTATTACTCCACTCATCAACCGCTATCCAGCATGCATCTAGAGTATTAAGTTAAAAACAGAGTAACGCCTTAAGCAAGATGACATGATGTAGAGAGATAAATTCATGCAATATGAAATAAACCCCATCTTGTTATCCTCGATGGCAACGATGCAATACGTGCCTTGCTGCCCCTTCTGTCACTGGGAAAGGACACCACAATATCGAACCCAAAGCTAAGCACTTCTCCCATGGCAAGAAAAACCAATCTAGTAGGCCAAACCAAACTGATAATCCGAAGAGACTTGCAAAGATAACCAATCATACATAAAAGAATTCAGAGAAGATTCAGATATTATTCATAGATAGACTTGATCATAAACCCACAATTCATCGGTCTCAACAAACACACCGCAAAAAGAAGATTACATCGAATAGATCTCCACGAGAGAGGGGGAGAACATTGTATTGAGATCCAAAAAGAGAGAAGAAGCCATCTAGGTAATAACTATGAACCCGAAGGTCTGAGGTAAACTACTCACACTTCATCGGAGAGGCTATGATGATGCAGAAGCCCTCCGTGATGACGGCCCTCTCCGGCGGACCTTCTGAACAGGCCCCAAGATGGGATCTCGTGGATACAGAAAGTTGCGGCGTTGGAATTAGATTTTTGGCTCCGTATCTGATCGTTTGGGGGTACGTAGGTATATATAGGAGGAAGGAGTACGTCGGTGGAGCAACGGGGGCCCATGAGGCATGGGGGCGCGCCCTAGGGGGGGGCGCCCCCACCCTTGTGACCGCCTATTTTGTTCCTTGGAGCAGGGTCCAAGTCTCCTGGATCACGTTCGGTGAGAAAATCACGTTCCCGAAGGTTTTATTCCGTTTGGACTCCGTTTGATATTCCGTTTCTTCGAAACACCAAAATAGGCACAAAAAAAACAGCAATTCTGGGCTAGGCCTCCGGTTAATAGGTTAGTCCCAAAAATAATATAAAAGTGGAAAATAAAGCCCAATATAGTCCAAAACAGTAGATAATATAGCATGGAGCAAGCAAAAATTATAGATACATTGGAGACGTATCACGCTGCTTTTGCTATGGCGGGACTTAGAGCGGTGCCGCTGACGTCGGTGCTTGGGTTGCTTGTTGGAGGGATTATCCTCCGTTGTCTTATCGCCATCCCCTTCTTTGGGGGTGTCCACCATGTATATGTCATATGATGAAGTGGCAGTCCAGCGCCCTATGGGCGGTGGTTCCTGTTCGTCTCCTGCATCGTCATTCATACCGTCGATGTCTTCGGAGCCGAAGTCGAGCATGTCGGTTAAATCGTCGACAGTGGCTACTAAGTGGGTGGTGGGTGGGGTGCGAATTTCTTCGTCGTCCACATCCCATTCTAGTTGGACATAGTTCGGCCAAGGGTCTCCTGACAGGGAGAGAGACTTCAACGAGTTCAGTACGTCGCCAAAAGGCGAGTGCTGAAAGATGTCCGCGGAGGTAAACTCCATGATCGGAGCCCAATCGGATTTGATGGGCGCGGGCGAAAGCGGCTCGGAGTCCATGGCCGGGGACAAATCCATCGGTTCGGCAACACGGGTCTCGTAGGAGGTGATGTTAGTATTCGGCTCTATCGCCACTGAGTGTGCGACCTCCGAGGCGGAGTCCATCCACCCGTCCTCAGATGGCGCAATTTGTTCCGGATTGAGGGCCGGAGTGGTTGCAGGTGTGATCTCCCAAACACTGTCCGACGGCAGAGCTAAATCATGCTCGTCGTGATTGTGCGGCGTACCTGACATGGGCTCGAATCCATCGAAGATCAAGTCCCCGCGGATGTCGGTAGTATAATTCAAGTTTCCAAATCTGACCTGATGGCCAGGGGCGTTGCTATCGATCTGCTCCAGATGGCCAAGCAAGTTGGCCCGCAGTGCGAAGCCGCCGAATACGAAGATCTGTCCGGGGAGGAAAACCTCACCCTGGATCGCATCATTGCCGATGATCGAAGGAGCCATCAAGCCTTATGGTGACACCATGGTGGAACTCTGAATAAAAGCACCAATGTCGGTGTCAAAACCGGCGGATCTTGGGTAGGGGGTCCCGAACTGTGCGTCTAAGGCGGATGGTAACGGGAGGTGGGGGGCATAATGTTTACCCAGGTTTGGGCCCTCTCGATGGAGGTAATACCCTACTTCCTGCTTTATTGATCTTGATGATATGAGTATTACAAGAGTTGATCTACCACGAGATCATAGAGGCTAAACCCTAGAAGCTAGCCTATGGTATGATTGTTGTTGTCCTACAAACTAAACCCTCCGGTTTATATAGACACCGGAGGGGGCTAGGGTTACACAGAGTCGGTTGCAAGGGAGGAGATCTACATATCCATATTGCCAAGCTTGCCTTCCAAGCCAAGGAGAGTCTCATCCGGACACGGGACGAAGTCTTCAATCTTGTATCTTCATAGTTCAACAGTCCGGCCAAAGGATATAGTCCGGCTGTCCGAGGACCCCCTAATCCAGGACTCCCTCAGAAGCTCCGGTTTGCAAGAAGCTTACACCAAAGCTTGTCCCAATTCGGCCAAAAAAATTACCGCGGCATGTTGGTGCCATGTCATGACACCATGCCAAGTTTCATGATTTTCAGGTGTGTTTTGGATTTATAGGAATTAAAAAACCAAGTTTCTCAATCGTTACGGTCCGAGCCACGACGCCCTGATGTTTGAATTTCATTCCCATTTCTTGCATGGGACCTATAAATTCACCCAAAGACACACATGTGATTTTTCAACAAACTTTGGTGCACTGGAGCATGTGCTTGTAGTTCAAATTTGAATTATGCACATTAAATGCCCAGAAACTCAATTAATGCATAAAAATGCCAAACGAACCCAGAATAATTCCAAATTTAAACACGACACTCATGTACTTGTTGCATGTTCACTGTACGTAAATGTTCTAACAATTCAAACATGATGCTTTCCCTCCGTAACACCATTTTGTCTTTCAAAATATAATGAAAAAAAATCAGGTATACCACAAATAGTTTACTAGAAAGAATTGTGTGGGATGCGATACAAAATATCTTGGTGCACCGTCTTGTCTGGGTTACGCAGGAAGCTTCATCATCTATAGTCCACCACCCCCGCTTGAGCCACATTTGCACGCCCATTTCTGGCGGCACCGAGTGAATTTTTTTGCCACCGCGAAAGTATTTATCTCTCCGCCCCTCCCTCCCACCAAAAGCCACATTCCCACTGTTCCTCCTTGCTTTCCAAGTTCAAACCTTCACTGCTACTTATTGGCAGCTCGGCCTCCTCGCCGGCGACCCTTCTTCTTGTAGCGCCGCTACTACCTCGCAAAGTAGCGTAAGTATTTCCCTCAGTTTTTGAGAATCAAGGTATCAATCCAGTAGGAGACTACACAGAAGTCCCTCGTACCTGCACAAACAATCAAGAACCTTGCAACCAACACGAAAAAGGGGTTGTCAATCCCTTCACGGCCACTTGCAAAAGTGATATCTGATAAATATAATAAGATAAATATTTTTGGTATTTTTGTTTATAGATTGGAAAGTAAAGATTGCAAAATAAAAGGCGGCAGAAATAGTAAGTTGATAGGAAAATAATATGATGGAAGAGAGACCCGGGGGCCATAGGTTTCACTAGTGGCTTCTCTCAAGATAGCATAATTTACGATGGGTGAACGAATTACTGTCGAGTAATTGAAAGAAATGCACATAGTTGTGAGAATATCTAGGCATGATCATATATATAGGAATCACATCCATGACAAGTAGACCAAAACGATTCTGCATCTACTAGTATTACTCCACACAACGACCGCTATCCAGCATGCATCTAGAGTATTAAGTTCATAAGAACAGAGTAACACATTAGGAAAGATGACATGATGTAGAGGGATAAACTCAAGCAATATGATATAAACCCCATCTTTTTATCCTCGATGGCAACAATGCAATACGTGCCTTGCTGCCCCTGCTGTCACTAGGAAAGGTCACCGCAAGATTGAACCCAAAGCTAAGCACTTCTCCCATTGCAAGAAAGATCAATCTAGTAGGCCAAACCAAACTGATAATTTGAAGAGACTTGCAAAGATATTTAAATCATGCATAAAAGAATTCGGAGAAGAATCAAATATTGTTCATACATAATCTTGATCATAAACCCACAATTCATCGGATCTTGAAAAACACACCACAAAAAGAATTACATTGAATAGATCTCCAAGAAGATCAAGGAGAACTTTGTATTGAGATCCAAAGAGAGAGAAGAAGCCATCTAGCTAATAACTATAGACCCGAAGGTCTGTGGTAAACTACTCACACATCATCGGAGAGGCTATGGTGTTGATGTAGAAGCCCTCCATGATCGATTCCCCCTCTGGCGGAGTGCCAGAAATGGCCCCAAGATGGGATCTCACGAGTACAGAAGGTTGCAGCGGTGGAAATAGGGTTTTGTGGTGCTCTCGGATGTTTTCGGGGTATATGAGTATATATAGGCGAAAGAAGTAGGTCGGTGGAGCCATGAGGGGCCCACAAGGGTGGGGGGTGCGCCTACCCCCAGGGCGCGCCTCCCTGCCTCGTGGCCGCCTCGTTGCTTCCTTGACGTCCACTCCAAGTCTCCTGGATTGCGTTTGTTCCAAAAATAACTCTCCCGAATGTTTCATTCCGTTTGGATTCCGCTTGATATTCCTTTTCTGTGAAACACTGAAATAGGCAAAATAAACAACAATTTGCACTAGGCCTTCGGTTAATAGGTTAGTCCCAAAAATAATATAAAAGTGCACAATAAAGCCCATTAAACATCCAAAACAGATAATATAATAGCATGGAACAATCAAAAATTATAGATACGTTGGAGACGTATCAAGCATCCCCAAGCTTAATTCTTGCTCCTCCTCGAGTAGGTAAATGATAAAAATAGAATTTTTGATGTGGAATGCTACCTAACATAAATTTCAAAGTAATTCTCTTTATTGTGGCATGAATGTTCAGATCCGAAAGATTCAAGATAAAAGTTTAATATTGCCATAAAAATAATAATACTTCAAGCATACTAACTAAGCAATTATGTCTTCTCAAAATAACATGGCCAAAGAAAGCTTATCCCTACAAAATCATATAGTTTGGCTATGCTTCATTTTCGTCACACAAAAATGCTCTCATCTTGCACAACCCCGATGACAAGCCAAGCAATTGTTTCATACTTTAGTAATCTCAAACTTCTTTCAACTTTCACACAATACATGAGCGTGAGCCATGGACATAGCACTATGGGTGGAATAGAATAATGATGGGGGTTGTGTGGAGAAGACAAAAATAAAGAATGTCTCACATTGACGCGGCTAATCAACGGGCTAGGGAGATGTCCATCAATTGATCTCAATGCAAGGAGTAGGGATTGCCATGCAACGGATGCACTAGAGCTATAAATGTATGAAAGCTCAACAAAAGAAACTAAGTGGGTCTGCATCCAACTTGCTTGCTCACGAAGACCTAGGGCATTTGAGGAAGCCCATTGTTGGAATATACAAGCCAAGTTCTATAATGAAAAATTCCCACTAGTATATGAAAGTGACAAAATAAGAGACTCTCTATCATAAAGATCATGGTGCTACTTTGAAGCACAAGTGTGGAAAAAAGGATAGTAGCATTGTCCCTTTTATTTCTTTTTTTTTGCCCCCTTTTTTTGGCCTTTCCTTTTTTCTTTTTTTTCTTTTTTTATTTGGGACAATGCTCTATTAATGATGATCATCACACTTCTATCTATTTACAACTCAATGATTACAACTCGATATTTAGAACAAAATATGACTCTATATGAATGCCTCCGACGGTGTACCGGGATAGGCAATGAATCATGAGTGACATGTATGAAAAATTATGCATGGTGGCTTTGCCACAAATACGATGTCTACTACATCATCATGCAAGGCAATATGACAATGATGAAGTGTGTCATAATAAATGAAACGGTGGGAAGTTGCATAGCAATATATCTCGGAATGGCTATGAAAATGCCATAATAGGTAGGTATGGTGGCTGTTTTGAGGAAGATATAAGGAGGTTTATGTGTGATAGAGCATATCATATCACGGGGGTTGGATGCACTGGGCGAAGTTTGCACCAACTCTCAAGGTGAGAAAGGGCAATGCGCGGTACCGAAGAGGCTAGCAATGATGGAAAGGTGAGAGTGCGTATAATTCATGGACTCAACATTAGTCATAAATAACTCACATACTTATTGCAAAAATCTACAAGTCATCAAAAACCAAGCACTGCGCGCATGTTGCTAGGGGGATAGATTGGTAGGAAAAGACCATCGCTCATCCCCGACCGCCACTCCTAAGGAGGACAATCAAAGAAACACATCATGCTTCAAATTTGTCACACAACGGTTACCATACGTGCATGCTACGGGACTTGCAAACTTCAACACAAGTATTTCTCAAATTCACAACTACTAAACTATCATGACTCTAATATTACCATCTTCATATCTCAAAACAATCATCAAGTATCAAACTTCTCATAGTATTCAATGCACTTTTTATGAAAGTTTTTATTATACCCATCTTGGATGCCTATCATATTAGGACTAATTTTATAGCCAAAGAAAATTACCATGCTGTTCTAAAGGGCTCTCAAAATAATATAAGTGAAGCATGAGAGATCAATAATTTCTATGAAATAAAACCACCACCGTGCTCTAAAAGATATAAGTGAAGCACTAGAGCAAAATTATCTAGCTCAAAAGATATAAGTGAAGCACATAGAGTATTCTAATAAATTCCGAATCATGTGTGTCTCTCCCAAAGTTGTGTACAGCAAGGATGATTGTGGTAAACTAACAAGCAAATACTCAAATCATACAAGACGCTCCAAGAAAAACACATATCATGTGGTGAATAAAAATATAGCCTCAAGTAAAGTTACCGATGGACGAAGACGAAAGAGGGGATGCCTTCCGGGGCATCCCCAAGCTTAGGATTTTGGTTGTCCTTGAATTTTACCTTGGGGTGCCTTGGGCATCCACAAGCTTAGTCTCTTGCCACTCCTTATTCCATAATCCATCAAATCTTTACCCAAAACTTGAAAACTTCACAACAGAAAACTCAACAGAAAATCTCATGAGCTCCTTTAGTATAAGAAAACAAATCACCACTTTAAGGTACTGTAATAAACTCATTCTTTATTTATATTGGTGTTAAACCTACTGTATTCCAACTTCTCTATGGTTCATACCCCCCGATAATAGCTATAGGTTCATCAAAATAAGCAAACAACACACGAAATACAGAATCTGTCAAAACAGAACAATCTGTAGTAATATGTATCAAATGTATACTTATGTAACTCCAAAAATTCTGAAATAAATAGGTGGACGTGAGGAATTTTTCTATTACTCATCTGCAAAAAGAATGAACCTAAAAGCACTCTCCAGTAAAAACTTGTAGCTAATCTCGTGAGTGCTAAAGTTTCTGTTTTTTAAAGCAAGATCATAAAAACTTCACCCAAGTCTTCCCAAAGGTTCTACTTGGCACAAACACTAATTAAAACAAGAAAGCACATATAAACAAGAGATATATGAATTATTTATTACTAAACATAACCAAAAAGCAAGAAACAAAAATAAAATTGGGTTGCCTCCCAGCAAGCGATATCGTTTAACGCCCCTAGCTAGGCATAAAAGCAAGAATAGATCTAGTATTATCATCTTTGGTAGGCAATTCTTCAATAGAACACTTATAACCCTTAGGAGTTTCCTTATTTTTATTAATAATCAAGCTCCTAGGCAAGAAATCAAGGAATTCATTTGTAGCAAAAGGTTCCTTAATGATAGCAAAAAAATTTGGGGTGAACACTTATTGACTTGAGATCCGCATTTTCCTTACTAGAAGATTCACCCTTATTTTTAGGAACATAGATCAATTTGGAAATTTTGGAAGTAGGAGGATTTGGAGTACTTCTCACGGGAGAAAAGGCAGACCCTAAGTTGGTAATAATATCCTCAAGCTTATCAATTCTTGTGGAATCTTGATCTATCTTTTCGTTAAGTATGGGTTCTTTTTCTTAAAAAAAACAGAGTAACTCCTACCTTAGATCCATATTGGGTAATCTGGTTGTGGATATTTTTATCCAAATTCTCAATCAACTCAACAGTGGCAACTTTATTTTCAATAATTTCAAGCCTTTGAATCACATGTTCCAAAGTTAAAATAGTTCCATTAACCAAAAGAGGTGGTGGGCCAAACAAATCTAACATAGCATTATAAGAATCAAAAGTATGGCTACCCAAGTAATTCCCTCCGGTAATGGTATCAAGAATATATCTGTCCCAAGGAGTGATGGCTACATAAAAATTGCGAAGAAGAACGGAAGTAGATTGCTTCCTAGTAGATATATTCTAAGCATTGCAAATTCTATGCCAAGCATCTTTTAGATTTTCTCCCTCCCTTTGTTTAAAATTAAGAACTTCATGATCGGGAGTACTAACAATGATAGAAGGACTAGCCATGACAGGAAAGCAAACGATCTAACACATGGATACACAAGAAGCAAGCGAAAAGAGATGGGCGGAAAGAGAGGGCGAATAAAACGGCAAAGGTGAAGTGGGGGAGAGGAAAACAAGAGGCAAATAATGTAATGCGAGGGAGAAGAGTTTGTGATGGGTACTTGGTATGTCTTGACTTCGCGTAGATCTCCCCGGCAATGGCACTAGAAATCCTTCTTGCTACCTCTTGAGCATGCGTTGGTTTTCCCTTGAAGAGGAATAGGTGATGCAGCAAAGTAGCGTAAGTATTTCCCCCAGTTTTTGAGAACCAAGGTATCAATCCAGTAGGAGACTACACGCAAGTCCCTCGTACCTGCAAAAACAATCAAGAACCTTGCAACCAACGCGAAAAAGGGGTTGTCAATCCCTTCATGGCCACTTGCAAAAGTGAGATCTGATAAAGATAATAAGATAAATATTTTTGGTATTTTTGTTGTATAGATTGGAAAGTAAAGATTGCAAAATAAAAGGCGGCAGAAATAGTAAGTTGATAGGAAAATAATATGATGGAAGATAGATCTGGGGGCATAGGTTTCACTAGTGGATTCTCTCAAGATAGCATAATTTATGGTGGTTGAACGAATTACTTTTGAGCAATTGAAAGAAAAGCGCATATTTATGAGAATATCTAGGCATGATCATGTATATAGGCATCACGTCCATGACAAGTAGACCGAAACGATTCTGCATCTACTACTATTACTCCACACATCGACCGCTATCCAGCATGCATCTAGAGTAGTAAGTTCATAAGAACAGAGTAACGCATTAGGCAAGATGACATGATGTAGAGGGATAAACTCAAGCAATATGATATAAACCCCATCTTTTTTATCCTCGATGGCAACAATACAATACGTGCCTTGCTGCCCCTGCTGTCACTAGGAAAGGTCACCGCAAGATTGAACCCAAAGCTAAGCACTTCTCCCATTGCAAGAAAGATCAATCTAGTAGGCCAAACCAAACTGATAATTCAAAGAGACTTGCAAAGATATTTAAATCATGCATAAAATAATTCAGAGAAGAATCAAATATTGTTCATAGATAATCTTAATCATAAACCCACAATTCATTGGATCTCGACAAACACACTGCAAAAAGAATTACATCAAATAGATCTCCAAGAAGATCGAGGAGAACTTTGTATTGAGATACAACAATTGCTACATTTCGTAGTACTGTTCTCAAGCATTCTTTGTTTTTTTAACTGTCTTATCCTTTAGTATATGTTTCTATTCTGCAATGTCGTGCTCAGTTCACTATTTTGGTTCATTTGGTCTGCTGTCCATTTAACTGTTTGGTTCAGTTCTGCAATTTGATTTTCATTTGTTGTGGGTACAATTTTGTATTGTTATGCATGTGACACCAATCGAATTTGGCTGTACTCAATACATATTCTACTGATAGTATGGCAACTCACAGTTAACTTGATCAAGATCTTCCTTATGTGTGTTGCAGGGAAATAATGGGAGACCCCGCGGTTTACCATCGAGGTTTTTTCAAGCATGGTCCGTGCAGTTGCAGGAATCATTCTAATATTTAGGTTCTTACAATTGTCTTGCACATGTAGGTCCTGCTGTCACAGGCTCAGACCCATTGTTCGACCCATTTTGCATATGGGGAAATGAGATGTCCATAAATATCAGTCAAGACAAGAAACTCAGAAAGATTGTTAGGATGAAGAAACTTGCGACGAATAACAGCAAGATCTTTGTTTGCACAATGAAGAAGACATCAGTCAACTATAGGATGGTACTAACTCTTTTACCTTGTTTTTACCCCTTGCACCATTTCAAAATTTATAACAATAATTTATGCATATCTTTGTTTTCAATACTTTTCAAAGCAGTTCACCGATGATTACCTTCAATCCACCTGCATGGTCAATGAGGGAGTCCTGGATTAGGGGGTCCCGGGCGTCCGGGCTATGTGACATGGGCCAGACTCGTGGGCCATGAAGATACAAGATGGAAGGCTTTCCCCCGTGTCCGGAAAGGACTCCCCTTGGCGTGGAAGGCAAGCTTGGCGTTCGGATATGAAGATTCCTTTCTCTGTAAACCGACTTTGTATAACCCTAGCCCCCTCTGGTGTCTATATAAACCAGAGGGTTTAGTCTGTAGAGGCAATCATAATCACACAGGCTAGACATCTAGGGTTTAGCCATTACGATCTCGAGGTAGATCAACTCTTGTAACCCCTATACTCATCAAAGTCAATCAAGCAGGAAGTAGGGTATTACCTCTATCAAGAGGGCCCGAACCTGGGTAAACATCGTGTCCCCTGCCTCCTATTACCTTCGATCCTTAGACGCACAGTTCGGGACCCCCTACCCGAGATCTGCCGGTTTTGACACCGACATTGGTGCTTTCATTGAGAGTTCCTCCATGTTGATAGAAGGATCGATGGCTCACCTCGTTGTCAACGACAAAATCACCTCTGGAAAAGCCCTAGTTCCTGGGCATATCCTCCAGATCGGCAATTTCACCATACGCGCCCACCCGGCCATAAAGCCTGAGGCGGTCCCCCGGATTGCCAAAAATCATCTCCACATCAACCCCGAAAGCGTCGATAAGATGGATCTGATAGATGTTTTGTATTTAAATGAACTGCTAGATCGCATCGCCGCCCTGGGGGTCCCAACAGATTATGATCTGATCAGGCTTAAACCCGACTAGAGAGAAATCATATCCCCACCGGTCACCCACCTGGTGACCTTCGTGGAAGAGCAAGGTGAGGATATCGCTCCTCCTACGCTTAAAACAAACTACCTTGGGATCTCCGAGCTCTGCGAGCCGAACACCCATCTTCGAGAAACTATCCGTCCTCTAAACATAGAACCAGGCCTCGAGCCTAAAAACCCTCAGGACACTCCGGATCCTGGGCCATTGACCTCAGAAATTTTTCAAAACCCGGATTCCACAGTGGGCCACGGGTCAGATTTAATCCCACCCGCCCACCACAAGCAATACTCTACAAGAAATTCCGGTCCCCCGGACATATGCGATTTAATGTATATACGACAGCAACCTCAGGAAACAGTCCATCACTTTTGGGCTAGATTCCTACTTGTTAAAAACAAGATTAAAGATTGTTGCGATGATGATGCGGTATTAGTCTTTTGCCGCAACTGTACGGACATGGGGATCCTCAATGCCCTCGACCAACGACTCATACTACACTTCGCAGATTTGGCTCACATAGTACAGAAGTACTGCGCAATGGAAAGCGCCTGGAAAGCACAAACAGCTCGGTGGGAACCACGGGCCTTTTAGCCACCCATCGGCCGGGCGAAAAGGATGCACCCTCACGGGGCACCCGATCATCGCTTCACGGACAAGAAAATTAAGCCCTTAACAGGGCACAGGACTATCCTTGATGAATGGCTTGACAAGCCTTTCCAGATACATACGATGCCGACATCCAAACCAACACATAGCCTCCGGGTATGTTGGATACTTCGGCAGCTGGCTAAAAGCGGTGAGGCCATCCTCACAGAAATTACCCCAGCAAGGTACCCCTTCAAGGGTAACGATCTCAATGTGTTCACGGTCTTCGAGACCTTCTCTTCAAATAATCGGCGCAAACGGGCGCTCCGCGACCTCGCCGAAGTCAACCAAGTAGCTGAAATAAACCCTTGGAACGACATGGCAATAACTTTCAACGCCACTGACGAACCACAGGCCCGATCAGTCCGAGCACCAGCCGCCTTAGTTCTAAATCCAATTGTGGACGGATTCTGGCTCACTAAAGTGCTCATGGACGGGGGCAACGGATTGAAGCTCATCTACGAGGACACGCTCAATAAAATGCAAATGGACAAGAGTCGCATTGAGCAAAGTAACATAACCTTTCGAGGAATTATCCCCAGTCGAGAAGCAAGATGCTCGGTGAAAATTAAACTCAATGTGGTATTCGGCACGCCTGAGAACTATAGGTCCGAAGATATAATCTTCTAGGTCGCCCCTTTCAAAAGTGGATATCATGCCCTGTTAGGGCGAGATGCATTCACATGCTTTCAAGCCGTACCTCATTACGGGTACATGAAGCTCAAAATGCCCGGGCCCAACGGTGTTATCAATATCTCCAGTGGTCCAGACATACAACTCCGTGCCGAAAACAAAACCGCATCCCTGGCCCTCGAGGCACTGTCCGAAGCCCTGGCGGCCGAGGAGCTCACCGCTCTGTGTTCCATAGTGGATAGAGACGACGTAATTCTCGATAAGAGGCCTAAATCCACTTCTTTCAAGCCAGCACACGAGATAGTCAAATTTCAAGTTCACTCGACGGACCACAAGAAGATAGCTTCCATTGTGGCACAGTTGGATCCGGCAGTCAACACCGCATTACACGCATTCCTATGCGAGAATTGGGATATCTTTGCATGGCACCCCTCGGACATGTCGGGAATCCCAGGCGCGCTGGCCGAACACAGTCTCAACATACTGAAGGGATACAAGCCAATCAAGCAAACGCTGCGGCAATTTTCTGAACCCAAACGACAAGCTATGGGTGAGGTGCTAGCCAAGCTACTCGAAGCCGGGTTTATCAGAGAGATCAAACATCCACATTAGTTAGCAAATCTGGTCATGGTGCCGAAGAAGGATAAATCCAGGCGCTCGTGTGTCGACTTCAAGGACCTTAATAAAGCATGCCCTAAGGATCCCTTCCCACTACCTCGCATCAACCAGATCATTGATGCCACCGCAGGACATGACTCACTGTGCTTCCTCGACGCATACTCTGGATACCATCAGATCAAGATGAAGGAATCCGACCAAGCCACGATGGCATTCATCACCCCATACGGGCCCTTCTGCTTTAACACCATGCCCTTCGGACTAAAAAACGACGGTGCCACATACCAACACATGATTCAAACATGCCTGGAAAAGCAAATCGGCAAGACAGTTGAGGCATATGTAGATGATGTATTCATCAAAACCAAGCATGTTGAATCATTGGTGGACGATTTACGCCTTACATTTGACAACCTCCGAAGATATGACCTACGGCTCAATCCAGAAAAGTGTGTCTTCGGTGTTCCCGCCGGAAAATTGCTTGGGTTCATCGTCTTCAATAGGGGAATTGAAGCAAACCCAGCCAAAATTTGAGTCCTGTCACAGTTGGCTACACCAACAGACCTCAAGCAGGTCCAAAAACTAGCCGGATGCATCGCAGCGTTGAGTCGCTTCATCTCCAGATTAGGAGAAAAGGCGCTGCCATTGTATCGCCTGCTCCAACGCACCAACCACTTTGCGTGGACGGATGGTGCAATAGCCGGACTAGAAGAAATAAAAGCTTTGTTAGCACGCAACCCAGTCCTGGTTGTGCCAAACATTAGCGAACCCATGTTACTACACATATCTACAACGCATCAGGTGGTGAGTGTGGTGCTCATCGTCGAACAAGAGGAAGAGGGACACAAATTCCCACTTCAAAAACCAGTATACTATGTGTCAACGGTCCTCACACCCTGCAAACCCCGATACCTGCTGTCGGGGCGGACGGGGTCCCCCCGCGAGCACCTATGGGGCCGGAGCCCCTTTCGTTGTCCGGTGAGGGGGCGGAGGGAGCACAGAGAGCAGATCGAGGCGGGCACACGGGCGGTTTACCCAGGTTCGGGCCGCGATGGACGTGTAAAACCCTACTCCTGCTTAGTTGTATTGAACTGGGGAGCTCGGGAGCTTGGAGAGCTAGCTGCACCGAGCGTATGGCTGTCTGGATGCCGAGTCTCTCCGGGCCTCCAGAACCTCGGAACCGAACCGGGAACCTCCTCTACGTTGCACACGGGCCTCCTTTTATAGCGCAAAGGGGTCACCGACAGGTGTCAACGTAAGAGAAAGGGGTAAAAGTGTAAAAGGGGTGGTAGCTGTAATAGTGCGGGAACGGTGGCGCTACAGTGCGGCACAGTGTTATCATACCTACTTCTGACGGTAGGGGACAAGGGCATTAAATGCCCGTCACGGTCGCCCGGACAGCACCGAGGCAGACCGTGAGGTGCGCCACCGTTCGCCACGATGGCGGCTGCATGCCGCCGCATGCCCCAGGCTGCGCGGTGCCTCGCCACGTGCCCTTGGGGGAAGCCCCGGAGCGACGCGTGGGCGGGCGAGCTGGAGCGCAGTCTTGAGGTGGCGATCTTGCCGCGGCAAGTGGCTTGCCGCGGGGGTCGTCTTCCTGCGCCTGATAGCGTGCCAGTTATCAGGCCTTGCCGGGGCGCTTGGCGCGCCACGGCGGGCTTCTCTTGTGGTGCCCGGGTTCGGCCTTCCCGACAAGCTCCTCTTGTCGGGGGTTCGATCTTCTGTCTCGTATACTTTGTTCTTGGATGGCCTTACATGGGCCCAGTCGTCCCGGCAAGCTCCTCTTGCCGGGGTCTTGCCTTCTTGGCCCGGCAAGCTCCTCTTGCCGGGGGCCTTGTCTTGAATGCTTGGTCTTCTCTTGGCGCTTCCGGGGCGGGCCTCGCCGCAGGGTGCTACGACTGCCCGTGCACAAGTCTGGGGTACTAAGGTACCCCTACTTTAGTACACCGACAGGAGCCCCCGGGCCTGGGCCACACACGGTGCCGAGCGTCGTTGGGCCAGGCCCTAACGGTGCACGGGCACGCATGGCCTTGGTCGCGCTGCTCCTTAACTCCGCATCCGCCGCGCCTTCCCCAGGCGGCGCGCGCTTACCGCGGCGCCGTGGGGGCGAAAACGCCCATTCCCTCCTTAAGTGGAGGGAGGTGCGGAGGCGCGGCTCAATAAATGAACGGAGGTGGGGCGCGGTTTTCGAGGCGTCCGTTCCCCATAGTTACGGGATGGGGAGAGGTCGTCCCACCCGTCGCCTCGGTTCTGCGCGCCCACCACGCGGTCCTCATGCACTCGGAGTCGCGGCGGCGGAGGCAGGGAGTCGGGCCGGCGCGGGCCGACGCAGTGGGTCGGCCCCAGTTGCCTGCCCTTCCCCCGCTTCTTTTGGAGGAGCGGGGCGGCCGCGGTCCCACTCCGCTCCTTTATAAGGAGCGAAAGGGGCGCGACGGAAATACGCACTCCACCTCCTTCCTCCTTCTGCTTCTGGTTTCCTCCCCCCATCTGTGATGGAGGGGGGAACCCTGGTTCTTCTTCGGTTGCCGCGAGGGTGTCTGCTCGGCAACGCGCCCCTCCTCCCCTTGCGCCCGCGGCGGCGGAGCCGATCGTCGGGGGAAGAGGGAGAGGGCGAGGTCGCGGACGAGGTCGTGGACGGGGCCGAGGCGCTCGGGGCGGACGGACCGGTGCGCCGCCCTTGCCCCCGCCAGCGGCTCCGTTCCTTCCCGCGGTCCATCTCGGGGACGACCCCCGTGAGTTCATTATCAGGCTGCGCCGGGCGCCTCGTCGCCACCTCCGGCTTCCCGCTCCATTCGCGAACGTGTTGGAGGTGGAGCAGCCTGAGACGCTAAACCTGCGCATGAGGTGCTGCGGGATCAGTGGGACGCGAGTCCACGTCGAGTCCCGAGCCCCCGGCGTGGTGTGTCTGGGCCGCGGGTGGAAGACGTTCGCCCGGATACACAGCTTGACGGAGGGGTTCACCCTCCACTTCAAGCTAGTGGGGGAGGACCTCCTCTCCGTCAAGGCCTTCTGGGGCTTCGGTATCCGGGCCCGGTGCTGCGAAGATAGCTCCTCTGACAGCGAAGGCTCCTCCTCGAGCGAGAGTGACGAGGAGGGGAGCGACAGCGACGACGAGGGGAGCAGCCGCCGGGATGACGGGTACGACTAGGCGTCGGCCGCAGTTCCGTGTGGCGCCGGCGGCCCCATCGACCGCGCCGGGCTTCGTGAACTCCCCGGGGTCGTCTCCTTGGGCGACTGGCGTAGGGGGGGGGCTGCTGAGGAGGATAGAGGGCGGACGTCGAAGGCCGCGAAGTCGGAGTACGGGCCGACTTCGACAGCTGGCTGACGCTCCGGTGCCTCGTGTTCCAGATGCGCCCCAGACGCCGCCATCACCCTTGCTCTCGGTGACGACCGCCGGGGTCTTCTCTTCGGCCCGGCAAGCTCCTCTTGCCGGGGGCTTGATCTCCTCGGGCGGCCGGAGTGGCGAGGCTGCGGAAGAGGAAGAGGCTGGCGGCAAGGCCGCTGCCTCATCTTCCAGCTCTGCCTCCGGCGCCTCCGTCTTCTTCAGCCTCCGGAGACCCCCGGGCGGAGCCCCCGGATCTTCTCTTGGCGCCTTCTGCCACCCGTAGCTCATCTAGGTGCCCCTTTCGCCCTCTTCGCCTACTTGCCCTACCTCCTGAGGAGAGAGACAAGAAAGGGATTACGGGCACCTTATCTCTTTTCAGCTCGTAAGCCTTCGGGCCTTAGTTGCGTTTAAGCCTCGTAATCCCTCTTTTCATGTTTTTCATTCTCTCTGAACTGTACCTGAGTGGAATGTTTTTAATGAAAAGGGGATGTTTGCCGGATCATCTGTCTCGCGGGTGGAAACCGCGGTAGGGAACGAATCCTTTACATCGTTAAGATAGACAGTTTCTCGCCCGGCAATACGCCCAGCCGATCCCCCGCACTGCTCGACCTTTCTCACGCCCTTGGCGGAGGCGGGGAGCAGGTGGGTTCCGGCCTCTCGCTTCCCTCCCCCTTGCTGCCGCGGCTGCTATCGAAACGGGCCCCAGGAACGCGCTCTGGGGCTTGCCGCTAAGAGAGCACGGTAGCTTTTCGGGAGAGAAAGAGGCTTTCAAATTCCACAGTCCATAAGAGAATGCATGATGAGGGATGCAAAAACTTATCTGGGGTTGCGGCCCCCGGCGACTCTGGCCCGCCGGGGGGCAGGTGTTGGCTCGTCCTTCTCCTCTTCCTTGTCCTCGAGCGCCCCGTCAAGGACATTCAATTCCTGCGAGCCAAAAGGGGAAGGATGGGAAAAAGACGCGGACTCGACCTCTAAGTTAGGGGTTAGCGATTGTTAGGAACTGACAACCCTAACCAAGGACGAGACTCTGACTCAGCATGCATGCTAAAATCTAGGGCGCCAGCGCTTCTTTATCTTCGGCCAGGGGCTTCGCCTGGCTTTGTACGAGGGCTTAAATGCAACATCGGCAAGGCCTGCACAAACCGGTGGTTGCCGGAGCGGATCACGGCAACCGCGCCTTATGGGCGAAACTTGCGAAGATGCTCTATGTTCCCAGGAGTTGCTCACTGGTAGGCCCTCTTCGGTCTTGAGGCAGACAGCGCCGGGCCTCGCGACTCGTCTCACCCGATAAGGGCCTTCCTGCTTCGGCGTCGACTTGTTATAATTCTTGGCCGACTGAACGTGCCTAAGAACAAGGTCGCCTAACAGGGCAACTTTATCTGGTGCCAGGGGCTTCGCCTGGCTTTGTACAAGGGGTTACATGCAGCAGCGGCAAGGCCTGTACAAACCGATGGTTGCCGGAGCGGATCACGGCAACCGCGCCTAGCGGGCGGAACTTGCGAAGATGCTCTATATTCCCAGGAGTTGCTCACTGGTAGGCCCTCTTTGGTCTTGAGGCGGACAGCGCCGGGCCTCGCGACTCGTTCCACCCGACAAGGGCCTTCCTGCTTCGGCGTCAACTTGTTATGATTCTTGGCCGACTGAACGTGCCTAAGAACAAGGTCGCCTAACAGGGCAACTTTATCTGGTGCCAGGGGCTTCGCCTGGCTTTGTACAAGGGGTTACATGCAACAGCGGCAAGGCCTGTACAAACCGATGGTTGCCGGAGCGGGTCACGGCAACCGCGCCTCATGGGTGAAACTTGCGAAGATGCTCTATGTTCCAGGAGTTGCTCACTGGTACGCCTTCTTCGGTCTCGAGGCGGACAGCGCCAGGCCTCGTGACTCGTCTCACCCGATAAGGTCCTTCCCACTTTGGCGTCAACTTGTTGGAATTCTTGGCCGACTGAGTGCGCCGAAGAACAAGGTCGCCCTCTTCGAGACTCCTGGCCTTGACCTTGCGGCTATGGTAGCGACGCAAGGCTTGTTGGTATCGAGCAGCTCGTACCGCAGCCTGGAGACGTCCTTCCTCAAGGAGCAGCGCGTCATCTTGGCGCAGCCGCTCTTGCTCGAGCTCGTCATAAGCGAGCACCCGAGGAGATCCGTATACGAGTTCCGTGGGGATAACTGCTTCCGCTCCATAGACTAGAGCGAAAGGTGTCTGTCCGGTGGCTCGACTTGGTGTCGTCCTGATTGACCAAAGAGCCGCCGGCAGCTCCTCAATCCAATTTCTTCCGCACTTGTGCAGCCTGTCGAAGGTCCTGGTCTTGAGTCCGCGCAGCACTTCAGCGTTGGCCCTTTCTGCTTGACCGTTGCTCCTGGGGTGAGCAACCGAAGCGAAACAGACCTTGGCGCCGAGATCCTGGGCGTATTGCATGAAGGCGCGACTTGTAAATTGTGTCCCGTTGTCGGTGATGACTCTGTTGGGGATTCCGAAACGGCAGACGATCGACCGGAAGAACTTGACTGCTGACTGCGCGGTCACCTTCCTCACTGGCTCCACTTCTGGCCACTTCGTGAACTTGTCGATTGCAACGTACAAGTACTCGAAGCCCCCGACGGCTCGGGGAAAAGGGCCGAGGATATCGAGCCCCCAGACCGAGAAGGGCCAGGACAAAGGGATTGTTTGGAGAGCTTGAGCTGGCTGATGAATCTGTTTTGCATGGAACTGGCACGCTTCACACTTGGTTACTAGTGCAGTTGCATCTTGGAGGGCTTCTTGCCAGAAGAACCCTTGCCGGAAGGCTTTCCCGACAAGTGCTCTTGCGCCAATGTGATGGCCGCACATGCCTCCGTGTATCTCTGCCAACAGCTCCTGTCCGTCTTCCCTGGAGATGCACTTCAATCTGACACCGTTGAGTCTCCTTCTGTACAGCTCGTTGTCCACGAACTGGTACATACTTGACTGCCTGGTGATCTTTTCCACCTCTTCTGGGTCGTCGGGAAGTTCTCCAGTTTGCAGAAAACGGACGATCTGCCGCGCCCATGCCGGAGCCCGGGGCTCGACGGCAAGGACTAAAGGCATGAAGGCCGCTGCGGGGACCCCGGCTTCTACGGCAAGAACCTCTGGTTCAGCCGGAGCCGGTGATCCCCCGGCAAGCTTGCCGAGGCAAAGCTTGTCGGGAACCCCCGCTTCAACTGGACGGACCCTCGGACCCGCAGGAGCGGACTGTTCCTCAGCGTTCCGACTGCTGATCAGCTCGCTGGAGCAAGGCTTACCGGGGACACCGGCTTCGACTGGACGGATCCTGGGATCCGCAGGAGCGGGCTGTCCCCCGGCGTTCTGGTTGTTGATCTTGGGGACCTTGGCGGCGGTCTCAGGGAGGTCCGCCTGCGAGTAGTCGCCGGAGACCAACTTCCTTTTCTTGGACTGCCCAACTGATGGCGTAACGGATGGTTGAGTCAGCTTGAGCAAGAAGGTCCCTGGTTCCACAGGTAACTTCAACGAAGCACACTTCGAAAGGCCGTCTGCTATCTCGTTCTGAGCTCTCGCGACGTGCTCCATTTGCAGCCCTTCAAAGTGTTCTTCCAGCTTCCTCACTTCATCTACGTAAGCTTCCATCAGAGGGCTCTGGTAGCTCTTGTTGACTTGCCGGACCACCAGTTGAGAGTCTCCCCGCACGATCAGCTTTCTGATCCCAAGTTCGGCCGCAATCCTGAGGCCGGCGAGCAAGCCTTCATACTCAGCAGTATTGTTGGTAGCTTGCTCTCTTGGGAAGTGCATCTGGATAACATACTTGAGGTGCTCTCCGGTGGGCGCGATGAGTACCACGCCAGCACCGGCGCCTTGCAGCGAAAAGGCACCATCGAAGTACATTACCCACTCGCTTGTTGCTCCTTGTACGGGCGCGCTTGTTTCTTGGGCTTCTTCATCTGGCGTCGGGGAGTGCATGGTGGTTGCACCTCCGGCGGTCTTGTCGCCGTCGGCCTTCGTCTTCTCGACCTGCCGGGGCCGTGAGGTCGCCGGCCGCTGCGGGGTGTCGTTGTTGGCGAAGGCGATCAGGCTCTGGATGGTGGCCCTCCAGCTTTCGGCTTTGCCAGCCGCTGGAGGGTAGTCGAGGAGCAGTTGCGCTCTCGCGAGCGCTTCTGCCGGAGTGGAGGGGAGCGGGGGCGAGTGGCGCGAGGAGCGGGATACGCTCGGACTCCTAACAATGTTAGAAAGAGCGGGGTCCCTCCCCGGCGCCTTCGCCTTGCCCGTGTCCGGACGGGGGCCCGTGGCGTCCCGTGAACCTCCTGTTTGCCCTTGATCCAGCAAGCGGATGCCACCTCCCGTGGCATGGCGCTGCTGGGTCGTCGTTTGAAGGGACGGATGCGGCGCGTCCTCGGAGGCCGAGGCTCGGTCGTCCGCCCTGTTCTTGGATTTGGCGGCACCGCGAGTGTTCTCGCCGGTGGCCACCCCTCCGACGGCGTCTCCCCCGCCCACCGTTGGCTCCGGTAGCGGTGGGAGTGACGCGGACGGGCCCGCGGCCTCCGAGGCCTTCTTCTTCGGGGCCATGGTGTTGATGAGGCTAGCGAGTTCGGAGAAACTGGCGAAGAGCGCGCTCGCGCGAACGCAGGATCTGATCCGCACAACCTCGACGCGCCTCCCCTACCTGGCGCGCCAAAGATGTCGGGGCGGACTGGGGTCCCCCCGCGAGCACCTATGGGGCCGGAGCCCCTTTCGTTGTCCGGTGAGGGGGGCGGAGGGAGCACAGAGAGCAGATCGAGGCGGGCACACGGGCGGTTTACCCAGGTTCGGGCCGCGATGGACGCGTAAAACCCTACTCCTGCTTAGTTTTATTGAACTGGGGAGCTCGGGAGCTTGGAGAGCTAGCTGCACCGAGCGTATGGCTGTCTGGATGCCGAGTCTCTCCGGGCCTCCAGAACCTCGGAACCGAACCGGGAACCTCCTCTACGTTGCACACGGGCCTCCTTTTATAGCGCAAAGGGGTCACCGACAGGTGTCAACGTAAGAGAAAGGGGTAAAAGTGTAAAAGGGGTGGTAGCTGTAATAGTGCGGGAACGGTGGCGCTACAGTGCGGCACAGTGTTATCATACCTACTTCTGACGGTAGGGGACAAGGGCATTAAATGCCCGTCACGGTCGCCCGGACAGCACCGAGGCAGACCGTGAGGTGCGCCACCGTTCGCCACGATGGCGGCTGCATGCCGCCGCATGCCCCAGGCTGCGCGGTGCCTCGCCACGTGCCCTTGGGGGAAGCCCCGGAGCGACGCGTGGGCGGGCGAGCTGGAGCGCAGTCTTGAGGTGGCGATCTTGCCGCGGCAAGTGGCTTGCCGCGGGGGTCGTCTTCCTGCGCCTGATAGCATGCCAGTTATCAGGCCTTGCCGGGGCGCTTGGCGCGCCACGGCGGGCTTCTCTTGTGGTGCCCGGGTTCGGCCTTCCCGACAAGCTCCTCTTGTCGGGGGTTCGATCTTCTGTCTCGTATACTTTGTTCTTGGATGGCCTTACATGGGCCCAGTCGTCCCGGCAAGCTCCTCTTGCCGGGGTCTTGCCTTCTTGGCCCGGCAAGCTCCTCTTGCCGGGGGCCTTGTCTTGAATGCTTGGTCTTCTCTTGGTGCTTCCGGGGCGGGCCTCGCCGCAGGGTGCTACGACTGCCCGTGCACAAGTCTGGGGTACTAAGGTACCCCTACTTTAGTACACCGACACCTGCATTATCAAAAGATAGCATATGCGGTCTTCATGGCATCCCAGAAGCTGTGGCACTACTTTCAAGAGTGCTCGATCACGGTGGCTTCCGAGGTACCACTCAATGATATCATAAACAACCGGGACGCCACCGGCCGGATTGCCAAATGGGCTATTGAGCTCTTACTGTTTGAATTAACATATAAGCCACCCCGATCCATTAAATCTCAGGTGTTGGCTGACTTCGTCGCCGAATGGACGGAAGTCGAACTCCCTAAGGAGTATGGCACATATTCCAACTAGGTGATGCACTTCGACGGCTCTAAAATGCTAGCCAGACTTGGGGCTGGCGCCATCCTGACATCCCCCACAGGAGATACAGTTCGTTATGTGCTCCAAATACTGTATACCGACTCTAATAACGCAGCCGAATATGAGGCCTTATTGCATGGTCTTCGGATGGCTATCTCTATGGGCATACAACGCCTCGAGGTGCGTGGGGATTCAACCCCCGCAATATCCCAAATAAACGGAGATTTTGACGCCAAAGATCCGAAGATGGCAGCTTACCGCAACGCCGTACTCAAAATATCAACTCGGTTTGAGGGGCTTGAGTTTCATCTCGTGGCCCGAGAGAGCAATCAGGCAGCAAACATCCTTGCTCGCATGGGCGCTAAGCGCGACCCCATCCCACCTAACACCTTCGTGGAAAGGCTCTTCAATCCATCCGTGGTATGGCAGGACGAGATCAGCAATGGCAGTCCGGATCTGATCATACCCCCGGATTCCGAATACAATCCAGATATCATCGGGGCTCGGCCACCGAACCAAGGCCATCAGCTCATGTAATCATGGCAGTAATTGCCCCATGGACCGAACCCTTCTTGGCCTATCTCAATAGGTGAGAGATCCCTGAAGACCAGAATGAGGCTCGATGAATCGTCCGACGCTCGAAAGCCTACAAGGTTCATGAAGGAGAGCTCTACAAGAAAAGTACTACAGGAGTCCTTCAAAGGTGTATCTCCAAAGAAGAGGGGCGGCAGCTCTTGGCCGAAATCCATGCTGGTCTTGGCGGTCATCATGCTGCACCTCGGGCCCTTGTAAGTAAGGCCTTTCGAACTGGATTTTTTTGGCCTATGACCCGAGCAGATGGCAAGACCTCATCCAGCATTGTGTAGGATGCCAGCTTTTCGCCAATCAAAGCCATATGCCGCCTACCGCCCTACAAAAAATCCCCATTACTTGGTCCTTTGCGGTCTGGGGGCTTGACATGGTCGGACCCCTTAAAGGGGGAAGCCATAAGAAAAAATATATGTTGGTCATGGTGGATAAATTCACTAAGTGGATAGAGGCCAAGCCAGTTAAAACGGCCAAAGCCGGACCAGCGATAGATTTCATATCCGGTGTCATACACCGTTATGGTGTCCCACACAGCATCATCATCAATAATGGCTCTAACTTCATAGCCGACGAAGTAAAAACCTGGTTTACTAATCTGGGCATCAAGCTCGATTATGTCTCCGTCTATCACCCTCAAACAAACGGTCAAGTCGAACGAGCTAATGGCCTGATAATGAGCGGCATTAAACCCAGACTAGTGCGGTCCTTACAGGAGTCAGATAAACACTGGGTTGAGGAGCTCGACTCCCTACTCTGGGGGGCTATGGACCACACGCAATCGCATGACCGGATACACACCTTTCTTCATGGTGTACGGCGTAGAGGCCGTCTTGCCCTGCGATATTATCCACGACTCACCTCGAGTCCGCATGTACAAGGAGAAAGAAGCCGAGCTCGACCGGCAAAAAGACTTAGATGGCCTGGAGGAGGAGTGCGATGTCACAAAAGCTCGCTCAGCATTCTACCAACAACAAGCTCGAAGATACCAAAGCAGAGAAGTGCGGGCCAAGACTTACAATGTCGTTGAACTCGTTCTACGCCTACCAGAGAAGAAAAAGGACAAGCTCAAGCCCAAATGGGAGGGTCCCTTCATTATAGATGAAGTTCTCACTGGAGGAGCCTATCGCCTTCGTAATGCTTTGGACAATCGCTTAGAGCCGAACCCATGGAATGCTGCCAGACACCAAAGATTCTACGTCTAAGTCCGAACTCAATGTTCGTTACCTTTTTCCATTTTTTTTCTCTTTCTTATTTTCGTTTTTATACGATTCTGGCCCATGTTCGGATAAACCGCACAATTAAGGGGTACACATCCTTAAATGTACACATCCCCCAATACCTGTGGGCTTCTTGACACAAAAGCTTGTTATTATTTTCCGAGCATCAAGCTCACAGTATATGTGTGGTCTTCTCATACACGTATATGTGTGGTTTTCCGAGTATATGTGTGGTCTTCTCATACACGTCTTTCTGCACCATTATATGCACCTTTATGACTTAAGTTTTTGCCAATCTGGGTTGCCTGGCTCCTGTGCTTATGCCCTTCGTTCCCGCTTGTTCGGCTAGGGCATAAAGGGAGCACCTCTGCGATTGTTATAGCCGGGTCATCCAGACGTGTACCTCCGACGGGTGAAGCCAAAAGCTAGCATTCTTATGGGAAAAATAGGTCGGCGGACATAAGATGAACTGCCCTCGTGGCGATACAAGCCCCCACATACAACGTGTATTGTGATTTTTAGCATCACAGCTCAAGCATGCACAGCGCATGCTGGCCCAGGGAGAGGAACCCTTAATGGAACTATTCTCTCTGGAAGATGTTTCTTACAATCAAATGTAATACAAATTGCCTATTCAAGCAACTATGACCGGACTGCCTGGTTTCCAAAACATACTTCGGTGCTTCCCACCAGTACAATATTCGGAAACACTCCAAACTTTGGATTTCGGAGGTTAAAGCGGAAGGTCTGCCATGACAACTATTTTATGATTCAGATGGAGATATGTTTATCGATAAAAGTACATTACTACTTGGACTCGAAAACTTCCTCCTCTTCTAGACCATCTAATAAGTTGTCTAGCTTACAATCCTGTTGCGAAAACTTAGCGAATGTCTTTACTTGGTCATATACCGAGCTTACAGGAATTTCTTGTTCATCTAATCCTCGAGGCCCGACCCGGGCCATATGATTCAGATCAAGTCCGATGTACTGTGTTTTGACCATGGCCCAGGCCTCTCGTGCCCCTTCTCGGCATGCTGATATCTTCCACAGTCCAAAGCGGCGCCGAGCTCCCTTGAATATAGTCGCGAGTTCCTCCATACTTCCTGGAGGAGAATCGGCCGGCCATAAAGCCTTAGCAATGTTTCTCATTGCCTTCCGGGCTCGCTCATGCACTTTTGAGAGCTGTTGTAGCAAGTCTCCTTGGAATCCGGACACCTCTCCTTTGGGCCGCCTAGTTAGCACGCCTACAGAACAAACTTGTTACACTTCCAATTCGAAGACTGCATGGAAGTACGGTTAAAAAGCATACTGAATATGCCGCCCTTCAACCTTCTGTTCTCTTTCAAGGCATCCACCAGTTGGGCTTGTACATCCTTCAGCTCCTCAGCCTGCTTGTTGTTTGCATCTTGTAGCTTATTTTTGTCATCCCTGGTCCGCGTTAATATACGCTGACCAGCAGCTTCTTGCCGTTCGGCATGTTCTTTATCCGCCTGCGCGGTCTTCAGTCTCTCTTCCAACTGATTCGGCGATCCTGCATCGAAAATACATAAGTGCTTATTTTAAAAAAACCTTGCTGGCTAATGATTATATTTTCTGAATAGTAGCGGACATTACCAGTCGGTGCCTCCTTGGACTTCGCCAATTCGGCGGTAACAACAGTTAGCTGGGCCCGGTATTTTTCCAGCTCCTGAGACAGCATGTTGTTCTTCTCCGTGAGTACCTGATTATGCAACAATCCTCAAACCAGTTGTGTCAACTGCTTTAACTCTCGGGGGCTACTGACACATGATCTTACCCGCATGTCCTTGGAAAGCTGTTGAGTGGTTCCAGCGAGCCCGTCACGACTCGAATGTATGCATCCACTGAGCTGAAGGCATTAAATGCTTCTTCAGTAAAGGTTGGGTCGCGCATAGCCACTCTCCGGCAACGATGGTTCATTGCACTCTCCACTTCGGAGTTGGTAACGGATACATCATCCGAATCCTCAAGGAGAGGACAATTCAGCATTTCACCTCTACCAACCCCAGCCCTTAGGGCGGGATCTGGGGTCTGATTGGGTGGTGCATGACCGGCAAGGTCCCTGGACACAGTCCGACATATGCTTTTCCTAAAAATGTGGCGCAGTAGGAAATGTCAAAATTCGGTACCTCTGCCACGAGAATATTAAAAAACCATACCTTCTTGAGGGTGGGAGCTTGGCAGTATCGCCGCTCGCCTTTCTTTTCGAAGACCCGCCCCGTGTAGGTGTCGCCTTCTTAAGGGACGCTTCTGATGCGGTGTGGCGAGGCGAGCGCCACCCCTTTGAAAGCACAAGACAATGCGGTAGGTGAGGCGCAATAAGAAAACTCTTTTGGAGGAGATGTCTCCTGGGTACTTACGTGGGAAGAGGGGAGAAGGCTGGGGTAATCGGCTATAATGGCCACTTCTGTGCCGTCGTAACTCGCCTGATAGAAAACCCCCTCCTTGAGCTCTACTAATATATCTGGATCCTCTTCGAATCCGGGATCCAGGTCCTGAATATGGTCCTCCGGTTGCGGGCGGGGCTATAGATCCCCGCAGAAAATTTCCTCCATTCATGTTAAAAAATGGTTGGATTAAGTTCAACTGGGTACGACTCGGGAGGAGTATTGAGTAAAATTACTGAGCGAAGGCTTACCTAGCTAGGAGGGTTGTACATGGAAAAGCCCTCTCAGCACTTAAGGCGAGTGAACTCTTCTTTCTCCCCCTTATAAAGATCAGCCAGCATGGCAGCCAAGGCGGCGAAGTTGTCTGGACCCTTACGCGCGCATCATGATGCGTCGTCTTCCCCATTGTAGTGCCATATGGGGAGTCCTCTGGATTGGAGTGGTTGAACGCCCCGCGTTATTGAAATTGACATTACCTTAATAATAGACAGTCCGGATTGGGCGAGTGTCTTTATCTTGTCCATTAGCTTCTTAACCACCGCACTATCTTCCTCCTCGAGACTTCGGGGGCACCAGTTGTGGCGCTTCTTTAACAGAGCATTGGAAAACATGGGTAGGCCTTGTCAGATTGGCTCTGGGAGAACGACATCTTCAATATAAAACCACTCCGAGGGCCACTCTTCCGATGCCTTCTTCGGAGTGCCGGACAAGTATCATGTCCCGGCTATGCGCCATACTTCGGCGTCGCCCACCTCGAATATGGATCCCTTTTGGGAGCGAGGGACGAGGCAGAAAAGCTTCCTCCATAATTCAAAATGGGCCTCGCAGCCTAGAATCAACTCACAAAGAGCCACGAAGCCCGAGATGTGCAGTATGGAGCCCGGCGTGAGATTGTGCAGCTGGAGGCCGTAGTACTCCAGGAGATCTCAGAGGAAAGGGTGGATTGGAAATAGAACGCCTCTTGAGAGAAAGGAAATGAAGCACACTCGCTCCCCTTCTGAAGGGTTGGGGAAATTTTCCGCCAGGGCTTCGCCATTGAAAGAAGTTAATCCCGCCCGAACGGGGACTAGATCCGCGGGAGGGAGGTATCCCTGCACCTGAAGCTTGGTCAGTTGGGCATGGGATACCGAGCAGCTCTCCCAGATGCCTTTTTGAGGACCGTGGGTGTCGGGGATATACCCCGCGGCGTAAACCGGCCGGAAGTTAACCCGGCCGGACTTGACGGTTTATCTGAAGACCCGCCCTGACCTTGACGGTTTACAAGCAGCCCGCTTGGTCGTTATGACTTACTGATAACCCGGCGGGCGGATTAGACGGATGACAAGGCCCAAGGCCCAGAAGGCCGGTTCAACTATGATGGGTTGGTTTAAGAGGAAAGGAATATTTGCCTTACAAGGAGTTAAAGCCAGGACTTGTATCCGGTTTGTATTAGAGATAGACTAGTCCTAATCCCAATAGGACTCCACATGTAAACCGCCCCTTCAACATATATAAGGAGGGGCAGGGCTCCCCAAAGAGGGACAGGTTAGAAGTTAGAAGCTACAAGCTACAAACAATCAATAATCTCTAGGGCTAGACACAAGAGCCGGTTTATGAAGTCTCCCTCGTGATGATAATGAGACCTAGCCTCAAACAGCATGTAGGGTTATTACCGGATGTTGTTTCCCGGGGCCCGACGCTGTGTAAATCTTTGTCTTGCGTGTTGATCCGCCCTGCGTCTCTCGTCCTACTCAACCCCTCTCAAGTTACCACATAGATGCGTTGGCCTCGCGACCAAGTCCTGACACTAAGGACATTTGCCGTGACAAATCCACGACAGTGGGGACGCGAGGAAGAACTGGGAGAGCTGGCCATGTTTGTGTGGTTTCTTGTGGCAAGTTCTAAGATTTTCGCCTGGTGTAGAATGGCATCTGAGATCTAATCTCCTTAAATAGACGCCTTTTGTACGCCTCCTGGGTGTTATTTGTGTAAACGCTTGGACCTTTCATGTTCGTCTGACACGTGGAAGCCGAGGCGATGGAGGCGTGGAAGCCAAAGGATATGATGTTTAATGCAGAGTCGAAGCCGTCCGGAATATCATGGAGGGCCTACCCGGTAGGACCGAGGATGTAAAAGCCGGATATTGCGTCATCGTCGAAGGGTGGTATATGGTTCTTTTTGTTCAAATTGCTCTGGAGTATTCAGAAGAGGAACCCACCTTGCAATGTTGAAGACAATCTGCTCGCCGGACATATCGTCATTGAAGCCTGTTCAGGGGCTACTGAGGGAGTCCTGGATTAGGGGGTCCCGGGGCGTCCGGGCTATGTGACGTGGGATGGACTCGTGGGCCGTGAAGATACAAGATGGAAGGCTTTCCCCTGTGTCCGGATGGGACTCCCCTTGGCGTGGAAGGCAAGCTTGGCGTTCGGATATGAAGATTCCTTTCTCTGTATAACCCTAGCCCCCTCTAGTGCCTATATAAACCGGAGGGTTTAGTCCGTAGAGGCAATCATAATCACATAGGCTAGACATCTAGGGTTTAGCCATTACGATCTCGATGTAGATCAACTATTGTAACCCCTATACTCATCAAAGTCAATCAAGCACGAAGTAGGGTATTACCTCTATCAAGAGGGCCCGAATCTGGGTAAACATCGTGTCCCCTGCCTCCTGTTACCTTGGATCCTTAGACGCATAGTTCGGGACCCCCTACTCGAGATCTACCGGTTTTGACACCGACAGTCAAGAGGCGAGGAAGGTATTCATTCAACACCCACGATACAATATTGAAGTCTTGCTGAAGAGGATGAAGGTTGGGCAGGCAATTATCCGTAGCAACTGGCCTAAAGGTGCAAGGACATTCAACTTCACTGAAGGCTCAATATTTTCCTTCCGCTTCTGCAGTTTCCCAAATGAGATTCATCTGTCTATTTACCGTGTATGATGCTACTTTCCAAAGGTTTTTGATGTTGCATGTGAAACTTGGTGCTACTGTGTAATGGCGTAACTGAGTGCCGAAGCTATCTGATGTAATTCAATTATGAAATCCTGGTTGCCATTATACGGATATGAAATATCTGGTGTGTTTTATAAGAAATATCAATATGATTAGTACATGGATTATCAATAATAGGCTAATTACCCTGCTTATTGGGGTTTTCTATTATAGAAGGTTACTCAGACAGCACCGTGGGCGATGAACTCAACCAACCCACACAGTTTCTAGAAAGTAGGCCGCGAAGTCGGAGTACGGGCCGACTTCGACAGCTGGCTGACGCTCCGGTGCCTCGTGTTCCAGATGCGCCCCAGACGCCGCCATCACCCTTGCTCTCGGTGACGACCGCCGGGGTCTTCTCTTCGGCCCGGCAAGCTCCTCTTGCCGGGGGCTTGATCTCCTCGGGCGGCCGGAGTGGCGAGGCTGCGGAAGAGGAAGAGGCTGGCGGCAAGGCCGCTGCCTCATCTTCCAGCTCTGCCTCCGGCGCCTCCGTCTTCTTCAGCCTCCGGAGACCCCCGGGCGGAGCCCCCGGATCTTCTCTTGGCGCCTTCTGCCACCCGTAGCTCATCTAGGTGCCCCTTTCGCCCTCTTCGCCTACTTGCCCTACCTCCTGAGGAGAGAGACAAGAAAGGGATTACGGGCACCTTATCTCTTTTCAGCTCGTAAGCCTTCGGGCCTTAGTTGCGTTTAAGCCTCGTAATCCCTCTTTTCATGTTTTTCATTCTCTCTGAACTGTACCTGAGTGGAATGTTTTTAATGAAAAGGGGATGTTTGCCGGATCATCTGTCTCGCGGGTGGAAACCGCGGTAGGGAACGAATCCTTTACATCGTTAAGATAGACAGTTTCTCGCCCGGCAATACGCCCAGCCGATCCCCCGCACTGCTCGACCTTTCTCACGCCCTTGGCGGAGGCGGGGAGCAGGTGGGTTCCGGCCTCTCGCTTCCCTCCCCCTTGCTGCCGCGGCTGCTATCGAAACGGGCCCCAGGAACGCGCTCTGGGGCTTGCCGCTAAGAGAGCACGGTAGCTTTTCGGGAGAGAAAGAGGCTTTCAAATTCCACAGTCCATAAGAGAATGCATGATGAGGGATGCAAAAACTTATCTGGGGTTGCGGCCCCCGGCGACTCTGGCCCGCCGGGGGGCAGGTGTTGGCTCGTCCTTCTCCTCTTCCTTGTCCTCGAGCGCCCCGTCAAGGACATTCAATTCCTGCGAGCCAAAAGGGGAAGGATGGGAAAAAGACGCGGACTCGACCTCTAAGTTAGGGGTTAGCGATTGTTAGGAACTGACAACCCTAACCAAGGACGAGACTCTGACTCAGCATGCATGCTAAAATCTAGGGCGCCAGCGCTTCTTTATCTTCGGCCAGGGGCTTTGCCTGGCTTTGTACGAGGGCTTAAATGCAACATCGGCAAGGCCTGCACAAACCGGTGGTTGCCGGAGCGGATCACGGCAACCGCGCCTTATGGGCGAAACTTGCGAAGATGCTCTATGTTCCCAGGAGTTGCTCACTGGTAGGCCCTCTTCGGTCTTGAGGCAGACAGCGCCGGGCCTCGCGACTCGTCTCACCCGATAAGGGCCTTCCTGCTTCGGCGTCGACTTGTTATAATTCTTGGCCGACTGAACGTGCCTAAGAACAAGGTCGCCTAACAGGGCAACTTTATCTGGTGCCAGGGGCTTCGCCTGGCTTTGTACAAGGGGTTACATGCAGCAGCGGCAAGGCCTGTACAAACCGATGGTTGCCGGAGCGGATCACGGCAACCGCGCCTAGCGGGCGGAACTTGCGAAGATGCTCTATATTCCCAGGAGTTGCTCACTGGTAGGCCCTCTTTGGTCTTGAGGCGGACAGCGCCGGGCCTCGCGACTCGTTCCACCCGACAAGGGCCTTCCTGCTTCGGCGTCAACTTGTTATGATTCTTGGCCGACTGAACGTGCCTAAGAACAAGGTCGCCTAACAGGGCAACTTTATCTGGTGCCAGGGGCTTCGCCTGGCTTTGTACAAGGGGTTACATGCAACAGCGGCAAGGCCTGTACAAACCGATGGTTGCCGGAGCGGGTCACGGCAACCGCGCCTCATGGGTGAAACTTGCGAAGATGCTCTATGTTCCAGGAGTTGCTCACTGGTACGCCTTCTTCGGTCTCGAGGCGGACAGCGCCAGGCCTCGTGACTCGTCTCACCCGATAAGGTCCTTCCCACTTTGGCGTCAACTTGTTGGAATTCTTGGCCGACTGAGTGCGCCGAAGAACAAGGTCGCCCTCTTCGAGACTCCTGGCCTTGACCTTGCGGCTATGGTAGCGACGCAAGGCTTGTTGGTATCGAGCAGCTCGTACCGCAGCCTGGAGACGTCCTTCCTCAAGGAGCAGCGCGTCATCTTGGCGCAGCCGCTCTTGCTCGAGCTCGTCATAAGCGAGCACCCGAGGAGATCCGTATACGAGTTCCGTGGGGATAACTGCTTCCGCTCCATAGACTAGAGCGAAAGGTGTCTGTCCGGTGGCTCGACTTGGTGTCGTCCTGATTGACCAAAGAGCCGCCGGCAGCTCCTCAATCCAATTTCTTCCGCACTTGTGCAGCCTGTCGAAGGTCCTGGTCTTGAGTCCGCGCAGCACTTCAGCGTTGGCCCTTTCTGCTTGACCGTTGCTCCTGGGGTGAGCAACCGAAGCGAAACAGACCTTGGCGCCGAGATCCTGGGCGTATTGCATGAAGGCGCGACTTGTAAATTGTGTCCCGTTGTCGGTGATGACTCTGTTGGGGATTCCGAAACGGCAGACGATCGACCGGAAGAACTTGACTGCTGACTGCGCGGTCACCTTCCTCACTGGCTCCACTTCTGGCCACTTCGTGAACTTGTCGATTGCAACGTACAAGTACTCGAAGCCCCCGACGGCTCGGGGAAAAGGGCCGAGGATATCGAGCCCCCAGACCGAGAAGGGCCAGGACAAAGGGATTGTTTGGAGAGCTTGAGCTGGCTGATGAATCTGTTTTGCATGGAACTGGCACGCTTCACACTTGGTTACTAGTGCAGTTGCATCTTGGAGGGCTTCTTGCCAGAAGAACCCTTGCCGGAAGGCTTTCCCGACAAGTGCTCTTGCGCCAATGTGATGGCCGCACATGCCTCCGTGTATCTCTGCCAACAGCTCCTGTCCGTCTTCCCTGGAGATGCACTTCAATCTGACACCGTTGAGTCTCCTTCTGTACAGCTCGTTGTCCACGAACTGGTACATACTTGACTGCCTGGTGATCTTTTCCACCTCTTCTGGGTCGTCGGGAAGTTCTCCAGTTTGCAGAAAACGGACGATCTGCCGCGCCCATGCCGGAGCCCGGGGCTCGACGGCAAGGACTAAAGGCATGAAGGCCGCTGCGGGGACCCCGGCTTCTACGGCAAGAACCTCTGGTTCAGCCGGAGCCGGTGATCCCCCGGCAAGCTTGCCGAGGCAAAGCTTGTCGGGAACCCCCGCTTCAACTGGACGGACCCTCGGACCCGCAGGAGCGGACTGTTCCTCAGCGTTCCGACTGCTGATCAGCTCGCTGGAGCAAGGCTTACCGGGGACACCGGCTTCGACTGGACGGATCCTGGGATCCGCAGGAGCGGGCTGTCCCCCGGCGTTCTGGTTGTTGATCTTGGGGACCTTGGCGGCGGTCTCAGGGAGGTCCGCCTGCGAGTAGTCGCCGGAGACCAACTTCCTTTTCTTGGACTGCCCAACTGATGGCGTAACGGATGGTTGAGTCAGCTTGAGCAAGAAGGTCCCTGGTTCCACAGGTAACTTCAACGAAGCACACTTCGAAAGGCCGTCTGCTATCTCGTTCTGAGCTCTCGCGACGTGCTCCATTTGCAGCCCTTCAAAGTGTTCTTCCAGCTTCCTCACTTCATCTACGTAAGCTTCCATCAGAGGGCTCTGGTAGCTCTTGTTGACTTGCCGGACCACCAGTTGAGAGTCTCCCCGCACGATCAGCTTTCTGATCCCAAGTTCGGCCGCAATCCTGAGGCCGGCGAGCAAGCCTTCATACTCAGCAGTATTGTTGGTAGCTTGCTCTCTTGGGAAGTGCATCTGGATAACATACTTGAGGTGCTCTCCGGTGGGCGCGATGAGTACCACGCCAGCACCGGCGCCTTGCAGCGAAAAGGCACCATCGAAGTACATTACCCACTCGCTTGTTGCTCCTTGTACGGGCGCGCTTGTTTCTTGGGCTTCTTCATCTGGCGTCGGGGAGTGCATGGTGGTTGCACCTCCGGCGGTCTTGTCGCCGTCGGCCTTCGTCTTCTCGACCTGCCGGGGCCGTGAGGTCGCCGGCCGCTGCGGGGTGTCGTTGTTGGCGAAGGCGATCAGGCTCTGGATGGTGGCCCTCCAGCTTTCGGCTTTGCCAGCCGCTGGAGGGTAGTCGAGGAGCAGTTGCGCTCTCGCGAGCGCTTCTGCCGGAGTGGAGGGGAGCGGGGGCGAGTGGCGCGAGGAGCGGGATACGCTCGGACTCCTAACAATGTTAGAAAGAGCGGGGTCCCTCCCCGGCGCCTTCGCCTTGCCCGTGTCCGGACGGGGGCCCGTGGCGTCCCGTGAACCTCCTGTTTGCCCTTGATCCAGCAAGCGGATGCCACCTCCCGTGGCATGGCGCTGCTGGGTCGTCGTTTGAAGGGACGGATGCGGCGCGTCCTCGGAGGCCGAGGCTCGGTCGTCCGCCCTGTTCTTGGATTTGGCGGCACCGCGAGTGTTCTCGCCGGTGGCCACCCCTCCGACGGCGTCTCCCCCGCCCACCGTTGGCTCCGGTAGCGGTGGGAGTGACGCGGACGGGCCCGCGGCCTCCGAGGCCTTCTTCTTCGGGGCCATGGTGTTGATGAGGCTAGCGAGTTCGGAGAAACTGGCGAAGAGCGCGCTCGCGCGAACGCAGGATCTGATCCGCACAACCTCGACGCGCCTCCCCTACCTGGCGCGCCAAAGATGTCGGGGCGGACTGGGGTCCCCCCGCGAGCACCTATGGGGCCGGAGCCCCTTTCGTTGTCCGGTGAGGGGGGCGGAGGGAGCACAGAGAGCAGATCGAGGCGGGCACACGGGCGGTTTACCCAGGTTCGGGCCGCGATGGACGCGTAAAACCCTACTCCTGCTTAGTTTTATTGAACTGGGGAGCTCGGGAGCTTGGAGAGCTAGCTGCACCGAGCGTATGGCTGTCTGGATGCCGAGTCTCTCCGGGCCTCCAGAACCTCGGAACCGAACCGGGAACCTCCTCTACGTTGCACACGGGCCTCCTTTTATAGCGCAAAGGGGTCACCGACAGGTGTCAACGTAAGAGAAAGGGGTAAAAGTGTAAAAGGGGTGGTAGCTGTAATAGTGCGGGAACGGTGGCGCTACAGTGCGGCACAGTGTTATCATACCTACTTCTGACGGTAGGGGACAAGAGCATTAAATGCCCGTCACGGTCGCCCGGACAGCACCGAGGCAGACCGTGAGGTGCGCCACCGTTCGCCACGATGGCGGCTGCATGCCGCCGCATGCCCCAGGCTGCGCGGTGCCTCGCCACGTGCCCTTGGGGGAAGCCCCGGAGCGACGCGTGGGCGGGCGAGCTGGAGCGCAGTCTTGAGGTGGCGATCTTGCCGCGGCAAGTGGCTTGCCGCGGGGGTCGTCTTCCTGCGCCTGATAGCATGCCAGTTATCAGGCCTTGCCGGGGCGCTTGGCGCGCCACGGCGGGCTTCTCTTGTGGTGCCCGGGTTCGGCCTTCCCGACAAGCTCCTCTTGTCGGGGGTTCGATCTTCTGTCTCGTATACTTTGTTCTTGGATGGCCTTACATGGGCCCAGTCGTCCCGGCAAGCTCCTCTTGCCGGGGTCTTGCCTTCTTGGCCCGGCAAGCTCCTCTTGCCGGGGGCCTTGTCTTGAATGCTTGGTCTTCTCTTGGTGCTTCCGGGGCGGGCCTCGCCGCAGGGTGCTACGACTGCCCGTGCACAAGTCTGGGGTACTAAGGTACCCCTACTTTAGTACACTGACACCTGCATTATCAAAAGATAGCATATGCGGTCTTCATGGCATCCCAGAAGCTGTGGCACTACTTTCAAGAGTGCTCGATCACGGTGGCTTCCGAGGTACCACTCAATGATATCATAAACAACCGGGACGCCACCGGCCGGATTGCCAAATGGGCTATTGAGCTCTTACTGTTTGAATTAACATATAAGCCACCCCGATCCATTAAATCTCAGGTGTTGGCTGACTTCGTCGCCGAATGGACGGAAGTCGAACTCCCTAAGGAGTATGGCACATATTCCAACTAGGTGATGCACTTCGACGGCTCTAAAATGCTAGCCAGACTTGGGGCTGGCGCCATCCTGACATCCCCCACAGGAGATACAGTTCGTTATGTGCTCCAAATACTGTATACCGACTCTAATAACGCAGCCGAATATGAGGCCTTATTGCATGGTCTTCGGATGGCTATCTCTATGGGCATACAACGCCTCGAGGTGCGTGGGGATTCAACCCCCGCAATATCCCAAATAAACGGAGATTTTGACGCCAAAGATCCGAAGATGGCAGCTTACCGCAACGCCGTACTCAAAATATCAACTCGGTTTGAGGGGCTTGAGTTTCATCTCGTGGCCCGAGAGAGCAATCAGGCAGCAAACATCCTTGCTCGCATGGGCGCTAAGCGCGACCCCATCCCACCTAACACCTTCGTGGAAAGGCTCTTCAATCCATCCGTGGTATGGCAGGACGAGATCAGCAATGGCAGTCCGGATCTGATCATACCCCCGGATTCCGAATACAATCCAGATATCATCGGGGCTCGGCCACCGAACCAAGGCCATCAGCTCATGTAATCATGGCAGTAATTGCCCCATGGACCGAACCCTTCTTGGCCTATCTCAATAGGTGAGAGATCCCTGAAGACCAGAATGAGGCTCGATGAATCGTCCGACGCTCGAAAGCCTACAAGGTTCATGAAGGAGAGCTCTACAAGAAAAGTACTACAGGAGTCCTTCAAAGGTGTATCTCCAAAGAAGAGGGGCGGCAGCTCTTGGCCGAAATCCATGCTGGTCTTGGCGGTCATCATGCTGCACCTCGGGCCCTTGTAAGTAAGGCCTTTCGAACTGGATTTTTTTGGCCTATGACCCGAGCAGATGGCAAGACCTCATCCAGCATTGTGTAGGATGCCAGCTTTTCGCCAATCAAAGCCATATGCCGCCTACCGCCCTACAAAAAATCCCCATTACTTGGTCCTTTGCGGTCTGGGGGCTTGACATGGTCGGACCCCTTAAAGGGGGAAGCCATAAGAAAAAATATATGTTGGTCATGGTGGATAAATTCACTAAGTGGATAGAGGCCAAGCCAGTTAAAACGGCCAAAGCCGGACCAGCGATAGATTTCATATCCGGTGTCATACACCGTTATGGTGTCCCACACAGCATCATCATCAATAATGGCTCTAACTTCATAGCCGACGAAGTAAAAACCTGGTTTACTAATCTGGGCATCAAGCTCGATTATGTCTCCGTCTATCACCCTCAAACAAACGGTCAAGTCGAACGAGCTAATGGCCTGATAATGAGCGGCATTAAACCCAGACTAGTGCGGTCCTTACAGGAGTCAGATAAACACTGGGTTGAGGAGCTCGACTCCCTACTCTGGGGGGCTATGGACCACACGCAATCGCATGACCGGATACACACCTTTCTTCATGGTGTACGGCGTAGAGGCCGTCTTGCCCTGCGATATTATCCACGACTCACCTCGAGTCCGCATGTACAAGGAGAAAGAAGCCGAGCTCGACCGGCAAAAAGACTTAGATGGCCTGGAGGAGGAGTGCGATGTCACAAAAGCTCGCTCAGCATTCTACCAACAACAAGCTCGAAGATACCAAAGCAGAGAAGTGCGGGCCAAGACTTACAATGTCGTTGAACTCGTTCTACGCCTACCAGAGAAGAAAAAGGACAAGCTCAAGCCCAAATGGGAGGGTCCCTTCATTATAGATGAAGTTCTCACTGGAGGAGCCTATCGCCTTCGTAATGCTTTGGACAATCGCTTAGAGCCGAACCCATGGAATGCTGCCAGACACCAAAGATTCTACGTCTAAGTCCGAACTCAATGTTCGTTACCTTTTTCCATTTTTTTTCTCTTTCTTATTTTCGTTTTTATACGATTCTGGCCCATGTTCGGATAAACCGCACAATTAAGGGGTACACATCCTTAAATGTACACATCCCCCAATACCTGTGGGCTTCTTGACACAAAAGCTTGTTATTATTTTCCGAGCATCAAGCTCACAGTATATGTGTGGTCTTCTCATACACGTATATGTGTGGTTTTCCGAGTATATGTGTGGTCTTCTCATACACGTCTTTCTGCACCATTATATGCACCTTTATGACTTAAGTTTTTGCCAATCTGGGTTGCCTGGCTCCTGTGCTTATGCCCTTCGTTCCCGCTTGTTCGGCTAGGGCATAAAGGGAGCACCTCTGCGATTGTTATAGCCGGGTCATCCAGACGTGTACCTCCGACGGGTGAAGCCAAAAGCTAGCATTCTTATGGGAAAAATAGGTCGGCGGACATAAGATGAACTGCCCTCGTGGCGATACAAGCCCCCACATACAACGTGTATTGTGATTTTTAGCATCACAGCTCAAGCATGCACAGCGCATGCTGGCCCAGGGAGAGGAACCCTTAATGGAACTATTCTCTCTGGAAGATGTTTCTTACAATCAAATGTAATACAAATTGCCTATTCAAGCAACTATGACCGGACTGCCTGGTTTCCAAAACATACTTCGGTGCTTCCCACCAGTACAATATTCGGAAACACTCCAAACTTTGGATTTCGGAGGTTAAAGCGGAAGGTCTGCCATGACAACTATTTTATGATTCAGATGGAGATATGTTTATCGATAAAAGTACATTACTACTTGGACTCGAAAACTTCCTCCTCTTCTAGACCATCTAATAAGTTGTCTAGCTTACAATCCTGTTGCGAAAACTTAGCGAATGTCTTTACTTGGTCATATACCGAGCTTACAGGAATTTCTTGTTCATCTAATCCTCGAGGCCCGACCCGGGCCATATGATTCAGATCAAGTCCGATGTACTGTGTTTTGACCATGGCCCAGGCCTCTCGTGCCCCTTCTCGGCATGCTGATATCTTCCACAGTCCAAAGCGGCGCCGAGCTCCCTTGAATATAGTCGCGAGTTCCTCCATACTTCCTGGAGGAGAATCGGCCGGCCATAAAGCCTTAGCAATGTTTCTCATTGCCTTCCGGGCTCGCTCATGCACTTTTGAGAGCTGTTGTAGCAAGTCTCCTTGGAATCCGGACACCTCTCCTTTGGGCCGCCTAGTTAGCACGCCTACAGAACAAACTTGTTACACTTCCAATTCGAAGACTGCATGGAAGTACGGTTAAAAAGCATACTGAATATGCCGCCCTTCAACCTTCTGTTCTCTTTCAAGGCATCCACCAGTTGGGCTTGTACATCCTTCAGCTCCTCAGCCTGCTTGTTGTTTGCATCTTGTAGCTTATTTTTGTCATCCCTGGTCCGCGTTAATATACGCTGACCAGCAGCTTCTTGCCGTTCGGCATGTTCTTTATCCGCCTGCGCGGTCTTCAGTCTCTCTTCCAACTGATTCGGCGATCCTGCATCGAAAATACATAAGTGCTTATTTTAAAAAAACCTTGCTGGCTAATGATTATATTTTCTGAATAGTAGCGGACATTACCAGTCGGTGCCTCCTTGGACTTCGCCAATTCGGCGGTAACAACAGTTAGCTGGGCCCGGTATTTTTCCAGCTCCTGAGACAGCATGTTGTTCTTCTCCGTGAGTACCTGATTATGCAACAATCCTCAAACCAGTTGTGTCAACTGCTTTAACTCTCGGGGGCTACTGACACATGATCTTACCCGCATGTCCTTGGAAAGCTGTTGAGTGGTTCCAGCGAGCCCGTCACGACTCGAATGTATGCATCCACTGAGCTGAAGGCATTAAATGCTTCTTCAGTAAAGGTTGGGTCGCGCATAGCCACTCTCCGGCAACGATGGTTCATTGCACTCTCCACTTCGGAGTTGGTAACGGATACATCATCCGAATCCTCAAGGAGAGGACAATTCAGCATTTCACCTCTACCAACCCCAGCCCTTAGGGCGGGATCTGGGGTCTGATTGGGTGGTGCATGACCGGCAAGGTCCCTGGACACAGTCCGACATATGCTTTTCCTAAAAATGTGGCGCAGTAGGAAATGTCAAAATTCGGTACCTCTGCCACGAGAATATTAAAAAACCATACCTTCTTGAGGGTGGGAGCTTGGCAGTATCGCCGCTCGCCTTTCTTTTCGAAGACCCGCCCCGTGTAGGTGTCGCCTTCTTAAGGGACGCTTCTGATGCGGTGTGGCGAGGCGAGCGCCACCCCTTTGAAAGCACAAGACAATGCGGTAGGTGAGGCGCAATAAGAAAACTCTTTTGGAGGAGATGTCTCCTGGGTACTTACGTGGGAAGAGGGGAGAAGGCTGGGGTAATCGGCTATAATGGCCACTTCTGTGCCGTCGTAACTCGCCTGATAGAAAACCCCCTCCTTGAGCTCTACTAATATATCTGGATCCTCTTCGAATCCGGGATCCAGGTCCTGAATATGGTCCTCCGGTTGCGGGCGGGGCTATAGATCCCCGCGGAAAATTTCCTCCATTCATGTTAAAAAATGGTTGGATTAAGTTCAACTGGGTACGACTCGGGAGGAGTATTGAGTAAAATTACTGAGCGAAGGCTTACCTAGCTAGGAGGGTTGTACATGGAAAAGCCCTCTCAGCACTTAAGGCGAGTGAACTCTTCTTTCTCCCCCTTATAAAGATCAGCCAGCATGGCAGCCAAGGCGGCGAAGTTGTCTGGACCCTTACGCGCGCATCATGATGCGTCGTCTTCCCCATTGTAGTGCCATATGGGGAGTCCTCTGGATTGGAGTGGTTGAACGCCCCGCGTTATTGAAATTGACATTACCTTAATAATAGACAGTCCGGATTGGGCGAGTGTCTTTATCTTGTCCATTAGCTTCTTAACCACCGCACTATCTTCCTCCTCGAGACTTCGGGGGCACCAGTTGTGGCGCTTCTTTAACAGAGCATTGGAAAACATGGGTAGGCCTTGTCAGATTGGCTCTGGGAGAACGACATCTTCAATATAAAACCACTCCGAGGGCCACTCTTCCGATGCCTTCTTCGGAGTGCCGGACAAGTATCATGTCCCGGCTATGCGCCATACTTCGGCGTCGCCCACCTCGAATATGGATCCCTTTTGGGAGCGAGGGACGAGGCAGAAAAGCTTCCTCCATAATTCAAAATGGGCCTCGCAGCCTAGAATCAACTCACAAAGAGCCACGAAGCCCGAGATGTGCAGTATGGAGCCCGGCGTGAGATTGTGCAGCTGGAGGCCGTAGTACTCCAGGAGATCTCAGAGGAAAGGGTGGATTGGAAATAGAACGCCTCTTGAGAGAAAGGAAATGAAGCACACTCGCTCCCCTTCTGAAGGGTTGGGGAAATTTTCCGCCAGGGCTTCGCCATTGAAAGAAGTTAATCCCGCCCGAACGGGGACTAGATCCGCGGGAGGGAGGTATCCCTGCACCTGAAGCTTGGTCAGTTGGGCATGGGATACCGAGCAGCTCTCCCAGATGCCTTTTTGAGGACCGTGGGTGTCGGGGATATACCCCGCGGCGTAAACCGGCCGGAAGTTAACCCGGCCGGACTTGACGGTTTATCTGAAGACCCGCCCTGACCTTGACGGTTTACAAGCAGCCCGCTTGGTCGTTATGACTTACTGATAACCCGGCGGGCGGATTAGACGGATGACAAGGCCCAAGGCCCAGAAGGCCGGTTCAACTATGATGGGTTGGTTTAAGAGGAAAGGAATATTTGCCTTACAAGGAGTTAAAGCCAGGACTTGTATCCGGTTTGTATTAGAGATAGACTAGTCCTAATCCCAATAGGACTCCACATGTAAACCGCCCCTTCAACATATATAAGGAGGGGCAGGGCTCCCCAAAGAGGGACAGGTTAGAAGTTAGAAGCTACAAGCTACAAACAATCAATAATCTCTAGGGCTAGACACAAGAGCCGGTTTATGAAGTCTCCCTCGTGATGATAATGAGACCTAGCCTCAAACAGCATGTAGGGTTATTACCGGATGTTGTTTCCCGGGGCCCGACGCTGTGTAAATCTTTGTCTTGCGTGTTGATCCGCCCTGCGTCTCTCGTCCTACTCAACCCCTCTCAAGTTACCACATAGATGCGTTGGCCTCGCGACCAAGTCCTGACACTAAGGACATTTGCCGTGACAAATCCACGACAGTGGGGACGCGAGGAAGAACTGGGAGAGCTGGCCATGTTTGTGTGGTTTCTTGTGGCAAGTTCTAAGATTTTCGCCTGGTGTAGAATGGCATCTGAGATCTAATCTCCTTAAATAGACGCCTTTTGTACGCCTCCTGGGTGTTATTTGTGTAAACGCTTGGACCTTTCATGTTCGTCTGACACGTGGAAGCCGAGGCGATGGAGGCGTGGAAGCCAAAGGATATGATGTTTAATGCAGAGTCGAAGCCGTCCGGAATATCATGGAGGGCCTACCCGGTAGGACCGAGGATGTAAAAGCCGGATATTGCGTCATCGTCGAAGGGTGGTATATGGTTCTTTTTGTTCAAATTGCTCTGGAGTATTCAGAAGAGGAACCCACCTTGCAATGTTGAAGACAATCTGCTCGCCGGACATATCGTCATTGAAGCCTGTTCAGGGGCTACTGAGGGAGTCCTGGATTAGGGGGTCCCGGGGCGTCCGGGCTATGTGACGTGGGATGGACTCGTGGGCCGTGAAGATACAAGATGGAAGGCTTTCCCCTGTGTCCGGATGGGACTCCCCTTGGCGTGGAAGGCAAGCTTGGCGTTCGGATATGAAGATTCCTTTCTCTGTATAACCCTAGCCCCCTCTAGTGCCTATATAAACCGGAGGGTTTAGTCCGTAGAGGCAATCATAATCACATAGGCTAGACATCTAGGGTTTAGCCATTACGATCTCGATGTAGATCAACTATTGTAACCCCTATACTCATCAAAGTCAATCAAGCACGAAGTAGGGTATTACCTCTATCAAGAGGGCCCGAATCTGGGTAAACATCGTGTCCCCTGCCTCCTGTTACCTTGGATCCTTAGACGCATAGTTCGGGACCCCCTACTCGAGATCTACCGGTTTTGACACCGACAGTCAAGAGGCGAGGAAGGTATTCATTCAACACCCACGATACAATATTGAAGTCTTGCTGAAGAGGATGAAGGTTGGGCAGGCAATTATCCGTAGCAACTGGCCTAAAGGTGCAAGGACATTCAACTTCACTGAAGGCTCAATATTTTCCTTCCGCTTCTGCAGTTTCCCAAATGAGATTCATCTGTCTATTTACCGTGTATGATGCTACTTTCCAAAGGTTTTTGATGTTGCATGTGAAACTTGGTGCTACTGTGTAATGGCGTAACTGAGTGCCGAAGCTATCTGATGTAATTCAATTATGAAATCCTGGTTGCCATTATACGGATATGAAATATCTGGTGTGTTTTATAAGAAATATCAATATGATTAGTACATGGATTATCAATAATAGGCTAATTACCCTGCTTATTGGGGTTTTCTATTATAGAAGGTTACTCAGACAGCACCGTGGGCGATGAACTCAACCAACCCACACAGTTTCTAGAAAGTAGGCGTGTTCGATCAACTAACAATCACACACGGCTTACGGCAGCAAACTGTTTGCATTAGGCCACCTTGCACAAACGTTTCCACACAAAGAACTATGTGTGATATACATACGAACGAAAATGATTTTCTAGGATTCACCGTGTGGGATGTACATACGAATGGAAACAATTGGGTTTCGATGCCCCGCGAGATCACACACGAGCTCATTTTGCCTCGGTCAGTGAGCCAGGAGGGCCTATCCCCGATGGTTTCTGGGTCGTGTGGAAAGGACCCCCCTATCGCCCACACTCACTTGGCGACGGTTCCAAACGCCGTCGCGGAAAGGGGTTAAAAACCGTTCGTATAGCACGTCGTTGTACCAGTGTGTAGCCAAGTCTCCAATGCCCTCCAGCAACACCTATTGATCACGTTTGAGCTAGTAGGTCCCCAACCAAGTTGGGTCCTAAGAGGTTAGTCACAATATGCTTGGCTACCCAAATGGTTATTTCCTTGACACCACTTTGAGTACCAACAAATTTGGCAAACACATGACCAACCTTATCCTTCCCAAGAGAATACACACCATCAATTATAATAGGGTTGGATAAGGTACCATTCATGCATGAATAAGCGACGTGACCTTTCTTACGACATAGGTAGCAATTTCTACTCTTCACTTTCTTCTCACTTGATTTCTCAACTTGAGAAGGATTAGCTTGAGTCTTCTTGGGAAAATGCCTTTCTTCAACTTGAGGTTGAGCATGAGAGTAAACTTGTGGCTGTGATGACCCACAAGTATAGGGGATCAACTGTAGCTCTTTCAGATAAGTAAGAGTGTCGAACCCAACGAGGAGCAGAAGGAAATGACAAGTAGTTGTTAGTAAGGTAATGTCTGCAAGTGCTAAAATTGTAAGTAGCGAGTAGTTTGATAGCAAGATAATTTGTAACGAGCAAGTAACGATAATAGTAACAAGTATGCAGCAAGGTAGCCCAATTCTTTTGAGGAAAATGACAGGCCAAAACGGTCGCTTATAATAAGCAAAGCATTCTTGAGGGTACACGGGAATTTCATCTAGTCACTTTCATCATGTTGGTTTGATTTGTGTTCGCTACTTTGATAGTTTGATATGTGGGTGGACCGGTGCTTAGGTGTTGTTCTTACTTGAAAAAACCTGCTACTTATGGTTAACCCTCCCGCAAGCATCCGCAACTAAAAGAAAAGTATTAAGAATAAATTCTAACCATAGCATTAAACTCTAGGATCCAATCGGTCCCTTACGGAATAGTGCATAAACTGGGGTTTAAGTTTCTGTCACTCTCGCAACCCACCGTCTATTTACTACTACACAATGCATTCCCTTAGGCCCAAATATGGTGAAGTGTCATGTAGTCGACGTTCACATGACACCACTAAGGGAATCACAACATAGATACCATCAAAATATCGAACACATATCAAATTCACATGATTACTTGCAACATGATTTCTCCCGTGACCTCAAGAACAAAAGTAACTACTCACAAGTAATAAACATGCTCATGATCAGAGGGGTATTAATATGCATAATGGATCTGAACATATAATCTTCCACCAAATAAATCATATAGTAATCAACTACAAGATGTAATCAACACTACTAGTCACCCCCTAGCACCAATCTATAGTTCCGGTAACGAGATTGAATACAAGAGATGAACTAGGGTTTGAGATGAGATGGTGGTGGTGAAGATGTTGATGGAGATTGCCCTCCCCAGGATGGGGAGTTGTTGGTGATGATGATGACGATGATTTCCCCCTCCGGGAGGGAAGTTGTGACAGCCTGATTTTTTGCCCTCTCTTATTTGCTTGATTTGCATTTCAAAATTTTCTGAAACTTGGAGTTTTTGAATCTTTTCATATGGACTTAAACACTTGGGCATCCTTGGCTTTCACCCAAGTGCTTCACTTCCCTCCTAAATCATCATCTCTTCTCTGGTCCATCCCATAATAATCATTGGAATATTTTTCCTAAATGAAAAATATTCATTTTCCTCTCTGAAACCCTAGCCAATTCAATAGGCTTCAAAGCAACCCTAATTTTTATGGCTCAGAAAAATCTGAGATAATTCACAAATATTCTATGAACCCTAGGGCACCTTCCTGAGTAAAAATATTTCATCACTTTTTGGAATATTTTTTCTATAGAAAATATTTTCTGTTCTGGACAAAAATGGTGGTTTCTACAGCAACTACCATTTTACTTGCTCCATTTGACCTGAACTTTCTTATGCATATTTACCTTAGTAACTCTAAGCTAGCCTCCAAAGCACAGCTTCAAACTCCCAGCCATTTGACGACAGTAACATCACAAAGTTACTGACCAGAAACTTACTTGGTGTGTGAAAAGTTCTCTACTACACCTGGATCCAAACCAAATCGTGGTAACACTCAAAACTACCACGAACAACATGCCAGACATCGAGTTTATGCTTAGATCGACTTGATGTCATAGTCCACGCGGTGACCGCGTTCGTCCAGGCGTGCTGGCATGCGGCCGACGTGCTCTGCGACGCGCCCGAGCCTCTATTGCTCGCGTGCTCGCTTCCCCGCCTGCTCAAACATGCCAAACCTCGCCACCGTCATCGTCTCAACGTCCTTAACTCCTCCCTGGCGCTCGCCGACGCTGGAGCTCGCCGCAGTGAGCACGGGCAAGGTCCAGCCAGCCCAACAGTGCGGAGCGCACTGTGCTCGTCGCCATCCTCTTGATCCTGTGCTAATCTCCGTCCGCCCACAGTGGCCGCGTGACCTCCGTCGCATTCTCCCCCTCTGACTGACGCCGCTCGTCACCGGGCACCGTGGACAGGTGTCCACCGGCGGAGCCCGAAGCACCCTCGCCGCTCGCCTATAAATAGAGCCACCCCCAGCCTCCTCGAGCACCATCCAACACTCACACACACCCCACGATCGAGTAGGAAACCGTAGCCCGGCCGGGCAGGCCTCGGGCCGCCGTCCCCGAGCTCGAGCTTGCCGGCGATCCCCTCTGGTCGTCGCGGTAGCTCCAGCCCCTCCCAGGCCTGGGCGACCCCTCCAGGGCCTCCGCCTCTCTCCGGTGAGGCCGTCTCGCCCGCTTGGCGCCCCTGGAGTAGCCTCTGCTCGCCGTCTTCCTCAACTCCGACGACCTCCATGTTCTGCCACCGCTTGCGAGGTTGATTCTGATGCCGTCCAACCGCCCCTAGCTATGCTACGGGTACGGGCAGGTGCGCCTCAACCCCCTCTTGCCATCCCTCCCTCTCGTTTTGGCCAAGGAGCCCTCGTCACCGGCGAGAGCTCCGGCGAAGCCGCGACCCCCTCTGTTTCCTTCTCCCTCTCCCCCTCACCTGACTAGCGGGGCCCGCTAGTCAGCCACTCTGTACGCGCGTGAAGCGGTACGAGTGGTGGCGCCCCTGGGCTTTACGCCTTCGACGTCACCCCCTCCTCGGCTGTTTATTTTTATTCAAATTCATTTGAATTTACAGAACATTTCAAACAGTTATAACTTTTTAACCATAAGTCCAAATGAATTGATTCTTTTTAACCCCCCCCCCCTCAGATTTTTCTGAGCTGTTTAGAATTTTTGGTGATTTTTAGAAGTGTTCTTGATATTTTCTTTTTGTGTTTAAAATTATTTTCAGAAGGTGAGGCTTGTCTTGAGGATCACCAGGAGGCTTGTGAACCTCATCTGCACTAAGGCAAGCCACAACAACATTTTCATGGTGTCACTTCAATATTTGTGATTTTCTTGAATGAAATGATTAACCCATGCATTTAAATAATTATTTTGTTATTTATATTCTGTCAAGTGTTTGCTAGTTATTATGCTTGATTTAGCGATTGTGGAAACTAGTTTAGTTGGTGAAGCAATGCTAGGATTTATTCATGGTGATGATAGAAATAATTTTTGCTATGCATGATAGTAAATATTTAAAGTTATGTTCTTGCATAAATAAATTGGTAAAAATTTGCTATAAATTACTTTGTTAAGCACTTATTTAGTCATTCTACTTGTCTTACAGAATGTTTGAACCTCACTTAGTTGATGAAGAGATTAAGAGTTGTTGATAGTGAGATCTTTTGTTAAGCATATGAGAAATTTATCAGAGTTACGTTCTTGTGTGAGAAATTAATAAAACTTGTTGCAAAATATTTTGGTTAAGCTATGAGCCATTTTGAGCAGCAAAGTAACATGAGTGGTTGATGTTTATGCTTGGTGTGTATATGGATGACATTGGTATTTTATTATTAAGTGATGCATGTGTGGTTTTGCATTTCATGGCATGCTATGACACCGGTCATTTTCATTTTAAGTTGAACCTGAATATAACTCAACTTGAATATACCGTTGACTGGGTCATGGTGCCGCTGAATCGAGTTTCTTTCTAGTGCAACCACATTGGCCTTTGTGGGAAGGCCTTGATTCAGTCCATTGACATGGCCTCTAGTCGGTGCCTCCAACTAGGGAAGGTTATGCCATGCTTGCCCTGGCCCGGTAAGCATGCATAATCTTGTGTGCTTGTTGATAAGATTGTGGTACCGAGTCCCCGAGTGGGAGTGTTTTGACCACGACGGTGGTCGGGGTGTCTTTGGTAGACACAGGGCCACCCAGGACTAGCCCATTGGGGATTTGGTCGGAGTGGCCGAGAGAGTGATGTGGCAATGGAAGGGTTTTGTCGGAATGCCATTGGTCCACCCGAATGGGAGTGTGAGGCCATGGGTTCTGTGGCATGGGTACAGTGTGCTACCTCTTCAGAGTGTATAATCTATCGATAGTCGAGTCCACGGTCATGGACACCTCGTAGTAGGTCCCACCATGAGTCAACGATTAATAAAAATTGCACACTAAGCTGAAAACTTTGCATCATTGAGAATGGCAGAAATGCCATCGAGGAAATTGGGACCAGATATTGGTCGTGGTTGTGATCGCCATAAGGATCACGAGTCATTTTGCTAAAGACCACATTGGTGGTGTGCTTGTGATCTGAGGATGATCACGGTTGGTAAGTTGTCCCGAGGGACGCTCGAGCATGATCACAACATGTTTAACATATAGTTTTGCATTCTTAATAATTGGTTAAGTATCATGATATTGTTTGCCATTATGATTGTGCCTGTTGTGAGCTTGCAAGTACATTCAATGTACTGACCTGGCGTGTCATGCCAGATTTCAGGAAAGTCTCGTTGGAAAGGAGCGCTGTTCGAGTCAAGATCGTGTCCACATCGGTGTCCCTGTGATATGGAGCTTCCGCTATGACGTTATTCCGTTGCCACGTAGTTGTTCAGATCGAGGCCCCTTTATGTTCACTAAATAATGTACATATTGTTCAGCCGCACCGGGCGTGCCGGCCTCGACAGCTGTTGTAATATAAACTCTGTTCCGCTAGCATCAATAAATCGGTTGTTTTCTGTACCAAGATGTTGTGTGTTGCCAGAAGACATGGTCTCTGGGCTTGTAATGCATGGTAAACCGGTCGCTCTGAGCGGGGGTGCCACAACGCTTGGTATCAGAGCCGCGCTGACTGTAGGCCACGCTAGACTACGACGTGTTAACTGGACACTGGACACGAGAAAATTTCAATGCTGGTAGCAGTTATAGCTGGTTGTTGCATTGAAGTCATTTGATTATTGTTTTTATGCTAACCTTCTAATGGTTGTGAGTGTAGATGGCTCCGGTGCCGTATCCGTGCCAGTTGCAGCTAATACCGTACACGTCACCGCACCTTCTCCGCAACGTGTGGCGTCGGCTGTACCCTCACGGAGACGACCCAGTCTACCGTGTGTACCGGGAGCGTCTAGCAGACTCGGTGTATGAGTATCACGCAGTGGTTACTCTGCACACCAGTTCCGATTCCGGCTCTTACACTCGTACTTCTCGAAGCGGTTACACCTCTACCGCTTCCTAGGCTATCCAATTTGCCGCATTCGAGGTCCTTGTCGAGCTTCGCTATACCGAGGTCCGAATGCAGCACCACCCAGGTTTCTATTACTACCCATCTCTGCACGACAACGGTCCTGTCCGCTTCCCTCTCATTGATCCGGAGTCTGATAGTGTTGCTAGCCACCTTGCTCGTTATGTCACTGCTAGCTATCTGATGATCCACGAGCTGGCTCGAGAGCTGACTCGTGCTCGTATTGCTTTAGCTACTGCCTTAGTTACTTCTAGCTCTGCCACTACTCCATCTTCGCTGGGATTTACTCCATACATTCCAGTCAGTTCTAGTTCCCCTATTTCGCCGGTTACACCCCCGAGTAGCACGGGTGTCTCGCATGTGAACCCTATTAGTGCTCCTGCCGAGTGGGTTTCACTTCTCGCTACTCCTGTGGCCCCAATGCTTCACCCTACCCCTGCCCCTGAGGGAGAGCCCTCGAGGCAGCGCCGTCGTGTTACCTTTAACCCGGAGGTTTCCATTAACCACCTCAGTTCGGGATCCGAGACCGCTTCAGGGGAGGACACCGCAGCACCAGCAGAGCAGTAGTGTCTTTGAGTATTCGCAGTTGTCTGGATGATGTACGGATGTAGTCGTACGAGTCATGATGCTTCATTGCATGTATGAGAGTAGTGGAACCAGTCATGTTGTTTATCTTTCATGTATGAGTCTATGTATAATTATGTTGGGGCTTTAATCGCCGTCTTTTCTTCGCTCTTTTGTCTTTTTCAAGATTTGTTGCTGGCTTTTCCGCAATTTTATTCTTGGATGTCTCTCATCTCGATTGCGTTGTCTTGGGAAAAATCCTCAATAGGATGACGCGGGGAGGCAGCAGTAGCAACGTTCGTGAGGGAACTCCTGTTCGTCGTTCCGCACGACAGGCAGGATATTCTCCCGAGCCGTACGTTCCGCCACCACCTCCACTGCCTAATCCTCCCTCCACCGAGCAAATTTTGCGTATGTTTGAAGAGAAAAGGAACAATGATCTGATTGAAATGTTGAGAAGTGTGCAAGCTATGGTTGGACATAATGGAAATCAGAATGGTCATCACTCAAAGCTGTCAGATTTTCAGAGGACCAATCCGCCCAGTTTCAGTCAGATTGTTGACCCATCGGATGTAGACGATTGGTTGCGCACCATGGAGAAAAAGCTTGAGATTGCACATACTGAAGGAAATGATAAAGTTCCATTTGCAACTCATTACCTTGAAGGCGCAGCTGCCGTATGGTGGGAAAATACAAAGGCCATGTGGCCAATTGATGAGGAAATCACCTGGGAAAAATTTAAGGATAAGTTCTGAAAATATCATATCCCTACTGGAGGTATGAAGGCCAAGCAGCGTGAATTTCTCGCGCTCGTCCAAGGAAATCAGTGTGTGGCTGAATATCTGCAAACATCCAATCATTTGGCCAGTTACTCTCTGTATGACGTGGCCACCAAAGAAAGGAAGATTGACAGATTTCTTGGAGGTTTAAACCCGCAACTTCGGTGTGCTCTCAGTATGTTTGATTTCCCAGATTTCCAAACTCTGGTGGTGTATGGACCCCGATCCTAAGCCACATCGATCCAACATGTAACACATCATATCACTTTGCGGCCTCATGCACAGTACTCCCACGGGTGCCACCTTACCTGGCCCGGGACCGTTTGCGCCTTTTGGCTCACGTATATGATAGTGTCGCTAGCATCCATATGACAAAGAACCCGGGCCGACATGGCTAGTCGTGAACCCAAGACGGCACTAACCCATGAGGACAGGCATACATGAATCACATCGAGCATGTCGGTCAACAACGTATAGATCCGGGTTATAGCACTGGGCTAACAGGACTCCGGTAACACGGGCTGTAGCAGGCTAGGCAGGACTCCAGATAACACCGCGTGACATTTCCTCGAAGGGACAGACACAGGAACGAAGTGAAACACATGCCGGCCAGCCAAGTGTTCCTAGCAGTAGTGCTGGGCTAGCAGGTCTCCGGTGAACCGGGCTGTAGCGGACTACTATCGCTCAGAAGCACTAGACTACATTTCCCCATATGATAGGCTGCCAAGGATAAACAACTAGATAGTTGGATACCAAGCATTTCAATCATACACACAATATGCCCGATATGAGTAAATACAACATTGCATCACAACAAAACTCTACAACTCAAGTACTTTATTTAAGAGGCTCCGAAGAGCCATACACATCATCCATACAGGTAGGGGTCACATGACCCGACACTCAAGTCATACAAACATACAAGCACATGCGGAAGCAAAGTAGTCTGAGTACAGACACTAGAAAGAAAGAAGGCTTGACGAAGCCTGTCTATCTACATCGACCCTTCACGAGTCTTGGATCACCACCTGGGTGATAAGTCACTCGTCAACGTCGAGGTCTACATAGAACCCATCGGAGGGGTTGGCGTAGTCGTTTGAAAACATTAATTAAAGCAACATGAGTACGAAGGTACTGAGCCAGTCTTACAACAGAATCCTACTATACATGCACATTCTCAAGAAGGTAGTGGAGTTATTGCAGCAAGCCAGCTTTGACCCTTGGCTAAGCTATCCTACGACAGACACAACATGTAAATCATTTGTCGCACACGAGTCCAATATCACCAACACAATACTCCACCGTGGATCCTCTCTCGTCATCCTACGAGAGGGCCATCCGCGGTACTCACACTTATCTTGAGATTTTTAGTAGAATCCATTTACTTGTCTATGAACTGTATAGGTGACCAAGTAGTCCTTTACCGCAGACGCGGCTATTCAAATAGTTTAAAACCCTGCAGGGGTGTACTTCTTCACACATGTTTCCACCACTTAGCGTCTGCACACGTCATGTGCTCGGCAGACTTCAAGCGAAAGCCGACGTGGGTGTAGACCACGACCTAACCAACCACACTAGTCTCTAGTCCAGGTTTATCGCCTATTCGGGTTCCATCCGCAAGGAGATCCGGCCGGGGTGTCCTCAATGGCCCCAAACGATGTGTGCAGGGTTCCCGAGACACCAAACGGGCGAATCGGTACACCGTGCCATGTGCCTACCGCAACACAGCCCACCCCTATGGTCAGCGCTGCGTGCGGCCCCCAGAAACTACAAACACCAGAAACTACTTGCAACTCCTGGACAGAGGACGAGAGGGGTCGGTAAGTCGAGCGGGGTCATATTTCAGGGCCCAATGTGTGGTAGTAGCTGAGTCTTAAATCACACATACAGATCTCAGTTCTTAAGGACGGCCTCAATGAAACAACCCACCATGTACTCCTACATGGCCTCCCATCGATTCCTTTACCAAATCGTGTTCAACACTTTCACACTCTCGACAACGACACAACCTTTCACTCTAGTTCATCATCCCGATGAGCGAGACCTGACACAACTCTAAGCATAGCAAGCATAGCATGGTAGGAACACACACACATATGGATGAATCAACTCCTACACATGCTAGTGGGTTTCATCTAGTTACTGTGGCAATGACAGTTCATGCAAAGGAAGTGGATTCAACTACCGCAACACACAGCAGTTTGAATCGCGTTGTCTTAATGCAGTAAAACAAGAGCAGAAGCAAGAACATGGGTTTGTATCGGAATGATCAATGGGTTGCTTGCCTGATGGAGTGGTAGTGGGATACTGCCCTTCAGTTGGATACTGTTGAATATCCTCGGAGGCGGAACCTACCACGAAGAACACATCGGAACACAATCACCACATGACGATATGCAACATTATGATGCATGCTATGACATGGCAATATGAAAGTGTCTTGGCCTAATGCAATCTAAAACAGGGAGGAAAGTGCTTAATTGAACCAAAGGTTCAAGTGTTAGACCATTTAACATAGCCATTTAAGTGCATCACCTTGTATTGTATAAACAGCAGGTTTAACTTGTTCTGACATGCATGAAACCAGTTCCAATGGATAGATTGAATTTTTTTGATCAAATTTCATATATAAATCTTTGCATTTGGAGTTACAGATTAATTTCTATGAATTTTTGAAGTTTGGACTAATTTCCGGAATTTCCTGTATAAAAATAATTCCAATAATTAAATTACTGCATCAGCACTACGTCAGGATGACGTCAGGGTCAACGGGGTCGTCCAGGTCAAACGGACCAGTGGGTCCCGCATGTCAGTAATTAGTTAAACTAATTAATTTTAATTAAAACTAATCCAGTTAGTTAGCAGAGGGGGGCCCACTTGTCATTGACTCAGAGGAGTCAACTTGAGCCCACCCAGTCAAAGTCAACAGTCAAACTCGCGGGCGTCTAGCCGCCGGCGAGGCCAGACGCGGCGGAGGAAGTGCATTTGCGCGTTCCGGCGACCAAACGAGCGGCGGAGGGCATCCACGTGCAGCTGGGAGCAAGCCGCAGCGTTCGGTGGCATTGGTTGGGCTCGGGGTGGCCGGAAACGGCGCCGGCGACGAGCTTTGCGGTCGCCGGAGTCGGGTGGAAGTGAGCCCGAGGCTACGGGGCACGGTGAGGTGCGTGGAGTGGTGCGTTGGGCTCCTGGTGGTGCGGTGAGGTGTTCGGACACGGTGGCGTGGCCGGAGTTTGGCCGGAGCCACGTCGGCGACGAGCTCCGCGGCGGTGCGTGCGGGTGAGCTTCGTGCAGTTGCTGCAGTGCACGAGGAAGCAAACAGGGAGGATGGGGAGGTAGCTGAGCTCACGGCGGACACGTAGAGCTAGACGGCGCGGTCGGGGACGAGCTGATGCGGCGGCGACGTCGAAAGGGATCTCCGGCGGTGGCTGACGAAGGCGGGGTCGGTGAAGGTGTTACAGAGCATGTGAGCGCTCGGGGCTCGGCCTGTTCGAAGCAGTCGACGACGGCGGAGCGAGTGGACACGGTGGTGCAGCACGGGGACGGCGTTGGACGCGACTACGGTGGCGGAACGACGACGGCTGCGTCGGCAATGGCGAGGGAGTGCGAGGGAGAGGAGCCAGGGGGGAAGTGCGGTGTCTGCAAGGTCGGGGAGAGAGAGGGAGCTCGTCCCATGTCGACAGCGCGGCGAGGGGAGCGGCGAGGCGGCGGCAGCTGCGTGGCGCGCATGCGGTGCTCGCCGTCGAGCACCTGGCTGCCTGCCTGGCCAAGCCAAGCTGCTTGCTGGCGCGGTGGCTGGGCTGGGTCGGCAGGTGGGCCTGGTGGGTGGTGCCAGGTAAGTTTTTCTCTTTTGTTTTCCTTTTCTATTTTTCTGTAACTTTGTGGCATTATTAAAAATGCTTAGGCACTTTCTAAAATCCTGAAAATAATTGTGGGCTCTGTTGGGATTATTCCTAACAGCCCTGACTTATTTCCAGAATTATTTGAACATTTAAAATATTTATTAGCATTTAAATGTCCAAAGGCAACATACATATGATTTAATTCAGTGACCTTTTGTTGACCTAGAAAATTGTGCACCTCTTTTGCCAGAGGTTCTAACCCAAGACAAAGAGGGTGAACATTTTAGAAGGGCATTTCAGGTTCATTGAAATTATTTTTAGTAAACCCTAGTTGATTTCAGAAGGGGTGCTGGGGGGTTCTGCCTTCCCCATTTCAAGTTTCTGTTAAAAGTAAACATGATGCACACTCTAATGCATGGTCTAACTAGGATGTGACAGGTGGACAAGGCGTTCATTGCTGAACGGGAGCACAAGCTCATATCAGATAATAGGCCTGCTAACGACAACATGCGCAAGTTTGAGCCAAAGATGGATGGGAAACCTGTGCAAAAGGCTCGTACCTGCAGCAGATTAGGTGGAATACAGGCCAAATTGGCAGCAGAATGTTAACAGGACCACCACTCAAGTCAAGAATATTGTGACCAATCCAACACATGAAGAGCGTCAGCGCAATAATTCTTGTTTCATTTGCGGGCAGCACGGACATTATGCCAAACAGTGCCCCAAGAACAACAAGATGAATGCCCTAAACAGGCCACAAGTCAACTTTATGGAGTCATGGCCAACCCAGCAAAACTTCACTGGGCACGTGCATCATATCTCCGCCGATGAAGCCCAAGAGAAGCCAGAAGTCGTCATTGGTATGTTTTCTGTTAATGACATACCTGCAGTAATTCTATTTGACTCTGGGGCTTCCCATTCTTTTATTTCTCAGAGTTTTGGTGCCCAAAACAATTTTCCTTGCATGATTTTGGGCAAAAATATGCTGGTACAAACCCCGGGATCTATAATCAAGAGTAGTCTGGTCTGCCGTGATCTGGAGATCAATATCAACGGAATCTACTTTCCAACATCTCTGATAATCATTGAGTCTGAACAGTTGGATATTATATTGGGTATGAATTGGTTGACCAAATATCAAGTTTGCATAAACTGCGCAACCCGAGAAGTCAATTTGACCAGTCTGAATGGGCAGCTCACCAAATTCTATGCTCGCAAGAATATACCCAGGCCAGAATTAGTTTGCACCGTTGTGGTTGAATTGGAATTTATTCCTGTGGTCAGTGAGTACCCTGATGTGTGTCCAGAAGAACTGCCAGGCATGCCACCAGATCGGGAACTGGAGTTTGCAATAGATCTTGTGCCCGGAACCGCACCGCTATACAAGAAGTATTACTGGATGCCCTCATCAGAATTAGTGGAGCTAAAGAAACAGCTTGACGAATTACTCCAGAAAGGTTATATTCGTCCTAGCTCTTCACCATGGGGATCACCCGCTATTTTCGTAGGCAAAAAGGATGGTAGTCTCCGTATGTGCATAGATTACCGCCAGCTGAATGAGGTCACCATCAAAAATAAATATCCGCTGCCAAGGATTGATGATTTGTTTGATCAGCTCAGTGGGGCTAAAGTATTCTCAAAAATCGATTTACGGACCGGATATCACCAGCTCAAGATTAAAAAGGAGGATATTCCTAAGACCGCATTCACTACATGACACAGTCTTTACGAATATACCGTGATGTCCTTTGGTCTCACCAATGCCCCTGCTTTCTTCATGCATATGATGAACAAAGTGTTTATGGAATTCCTCAACAAATTCGTGGTAGTCTTCATCGACGACATCCTCATTTAATCCAAGGGTGAAGAAGAGCACAAGGATCACCTCCGAGCAGTGTTACAACGGCTCCGCGACCATCAGTTATACGCCAAGTTCAGTAAGTGCGAATTTTGGCTCAAGCAAGTTGGGTTTCTCGGACATGTACTATCCGCTGAAGGTGTAGCCGTGGACCCAAGCAAAGTAAAGGATGTGCTCGATTGGGTACCGCCCACGACTGTAACACAGATCCGGAGTTTCCTCGGATTAGTTGGATACTATCGTCATTTTATTGAAGGGTTTTCCAAAATCACTAAACCCATGACGGAGCTGCTCAAAAAGGATACGAAGTTTAAGTGGACATAGGATTGTGAGAAGAGTTTTAATGAGCTAAAGATACGTCTGACAACCGCACCTGTATTGACTCTTCCAGACATTTATCGCAGCTTTGATGTGTACTGCGATGCCTCCAGACAAGGTATTGGTTGCGTGCTGATGCAAGACGGCAAGGTAGTAGCATATGCCTCGCGATAGCTATGACCCCATGAAGGAAATTATCCTACTCATGATTTGGAATTGGCTGCGGTGGTTCATGCATTAAAAATTTGGAGACACTAGCTCATTGGAAAAAGGTGCCAAGTTTTTACCGACCACAAAAGTCTCAAGTACATTTTCACCCAGCCAGATTTAAATCTACGTCAGCGAAGATGGCTAGAGTTGGTCAAAGATTTTGACCTTGGAATAAATTACCATTCAGACAAGGCCAACGTCGTTGCCGATGCCCTCAGTCGAAAGCCTGTCAGCTTAAATGCCATATTGGAATCATTGCCCACCAAACTCCAAGAGGAGATCGCTCAGCTCAACTTGGTCATCGTGGATGCTGGTCTTGCTAATATTTTGGAGGTTACCCCCACACTTGAGATGGAAATCCGCATGGCCCAGCCAGATGACGCCAAGCTACAAAAACGTGCCAAGGGCCAGATGGCAAGGCAGACCCCAGATTTCTTCAAGGATAAGATACCCTCCGATTTTGTGGATGAATTTGTATACCCGATCAACCGGACTTGAAGAATAAAATCTTGTCAGAAGCACACGAATCCTCGTATTCCATTCACCCGGGAGGTACGAAAATGTATGATGACCTTAGACAAATATTCTGGTGGGATGGAATGAAGAAAGACATTGCCTATTTTGTAGCATGTTGCGACATATGCAACAAGGTGAAAGCAGAATATCAGAAGCCAACCGGACTCCTCCAACCGCTGTCGGTTTCACAGTGGAAATGGGATAACATTTGCATGGATTTCATTACAGGATTGCCTAAGACTCAGCGAGGCAAGGATGCAATCTGGGTTATAGTAGACACTCTCACCAAGGTTGCTCACTTCATCCCGATCAGTACCAGAGACAGAGCAGATGAACTTGCATAACTGTATGTATCCAGGATCGTCAGTCTGCATGGAGTACCCCGAACTATCACTTCTGACCGAGGTTCTTTGTTTACCTCCGCTTTCTGGTCCCGTCTCCATCAAGCCTTGGGGACAGCACTGAAATATAGTACTGCTTATCACCCTCAGACAGATGGACAGACAGAGCAGGTAAATCAAATACTCGAAGATATGTTGCGAGCCTGTGTGCTAGCCAACGGAGCTCAATGGGAAGATTGTTTGCCATATGTCGAGTTCGCTTATAACAATAGTTTTTAGACCAGTCTAAAGATGTCACCATATGAAGCTCTGTATGGCCGTAAGTGCCGCACTCCTCTAAATTGGTCTCAAGCTAGAGATAGCCGTATCTTCGGAACAGATCTCATGATGGAAGCTGAGAGACAAATTAGGGAAATCAGAGACAGACTGCAATTGGCCAAATCTCGTCAGAAGAGTTATTATGATGCAAAGCATCGGCAGGTTAGTTTTGAACTCGGAGAACACATATACCTCTGAGTCACTCCTATGAAAGGAGTTAAGAGATTTCGGACTCGTGGAAAGTTGGCACCCAGATTTATTGGTCCATTCCCGATTATGTCTCGAGTGGGTACTGTTGCATATCAACTGGAACTACCCCCTGAATTGGCAGACGTGCACAACGTGTTCCATGTTTCACAATTAAGACGATGCATATCCCCGCCTGAGAAAAGGACTGCTATGGCTGAGATAGAGTTGGCAAAAGATGATAGAATTTTGGATCAGATGGAAAGGGTCACTCGCAGTAAAGTCAGAAAATTTTACAAGGTTCCGTGGGAGCATCACACAGAATCAGAAGCATCTTGGGAGCCGGAGGAATTCCTTCAAGATCAGTATCCAGAGTGGTTTTCCCAAGCAACCGAATCTCGAGGACGAGATTCATTCTAAGTGGGGGAGGTTTGTGACAGCTTGATTTTTTGCCCTCTCTTATTTGCTTGATTTGCATTTAAAATTTCTGAAACTTGGAGTTTTTGAATCTTTTCATATGGACTTAAACACTTGGGCATCCTTGGCTTTCACCCAAGTGCTTCACTTCCCTCCTAAATCATCATCTCTTCTCTGGTCCATCCCATAATAATCATTGGAATATTTTTCCTAAATGAAAAATATTCATTTTCCTCTCTGAAACCCTAGCCAATTCAATAGGCTTCAAAGCAACCCTAATTTTTATGGCTCAGAAAAATCTGAGATAATTCAAAAATATTCTATGAACCCTAGGGCACCTTCCCGAGTAAAAATATTTCATCACTTTTTGGAATATTTTTGCTACAGAAAATATTTTCTGTTCTGGACAGAAATGGTGGTTTCTACAGCAACTACCATTTTACTTGCTCCATTTGACCTGAACTTTCTTGTGCATATTTACCTTAGTAACTCTAAGCTAGCCTCCAAAGCACAGCTTCAAACTCCCAGCCATTTGACCAAGGTAACATCACAAAGTTACTGACCAGAAACTTACTTGGTGTGTGAAAACTTCTCTACTGCACTTGGATCCAAACCGAATCGTGGTAACACTCAAAAATACCATGAACAACATGCCAGACATCGAGTTTATGCTTAGATCGACCTGATGTCATAGTTCACGCGGTGAACGCGTTCGTCCAGGCGTGCTGGCATGCGGCCGACGCGCTCTGTGTCGCGCCCAAGCCTCTGTTGCTCGCGTGCTCGCTTCCCCGCCTGCCCAACCATGCCAAACCTTGCCACCATCATCGTGTCAACGTCCTTAACTCCTCCTTGGCACTCGCCGATGCTGGGGCTCGCCGCAGCAAGCACGGGCAAGGTCCGGCCAGCCCAACAGTGTGGAGCGCACTGTGCTCGTCGCCATCCTCTTGATCCTATGCTCATCTCCGTCCGCCCACAGTGGTCGCGTGACCTCCGTCGTCTTCTCCCCCTCTCACTGACGCTGCTCGTCGCCGGGCGTCGTGGACAGGTGTCCACCGGCGGAGCCCGAAGCACCCTCGCCGCTCGCCTATAAATAGAGCCACCCCCAGCCTCCTCGAGCACCATCCAACACTCACACACACCCCACGATCGAGTAGGAAACCGTAGCCCGGCCGGGCAGGCCTCGGGCCACCGTCCCCGAGCTTAAGCTCACCGGCAATCCCCTCTGGTCGCCGCGGTAGCTCCAGCCCCTCCCAGGCCTGGGCGACCCCTCCAGGGCCTCCGCCTCTCTCCAGTGAGGCCGTCTCGCCCGCTTGGCGCCCCTGGAGTGGCCTCTGCTCGTCGTCTTCCTCAACTCCGACGACCTCCACATTCTGCCTCCGCTTGCGAGGTTAATTCTGACGCCGTCCGACCACCCCTGGCTACGCTAGGGTACGGGCAGGTGCGCCTCAACCCCCTCTTGCCATCCCTCCCTGTCGTTTTGGCCAAGGAGCCCAAGTCGTCGGCGAGAGCTCCAACGAAGTCGCGGCCCCCTCGGTTTCCTTCTCCCTCTCCCCTCACCTGACTAGTGGGGCCCGCTAGTCAGCCACTTTGTACGCGCGTGAAGCGGTAAGAGTGGTGGCGCCCCTGGGCTTTACGCCTTCGATGTCACCCCCCCCCTCAGCTGTTTATTTTTATTCAAATTCATTTGAATTTATAGAACACTTCAAATAGTTATAACTTTTTAACCGTAAGTCCAAATGAATTGATTCTTTTTGCATTGTGTTCTTTGAAAAGAAATCTAACAGCTCACCAAAGATGAGATTTTTCTGAGCTGTTTAGATTTTCTGGTGATTTTCAGAAGTGTTCTTGATATTTTCTTTTTGTGTTTAAAATTATTTTCAGAAGGTGAGGCTTGTCTTGAGGATCACCAGGAGGCTTGTGAACCTCATCTGCACTAAGGCAAGCCACAGCAACATTTTCATGGTGTCACTTCAATATTTGTGATTTTCTTACTTGAATGAAATGATTAACCCATGCATTTAAATAATTATTTTGTTATTTATATTCTGTCACGTGTTTGCTAGTTATTATGCTTGATTTAGAGATTGTGGAAACTAGTTTAGTTGGTGAAGCAAAGCTAGGATTTATTCATGGTGATGATAGAAATAATTCTTGCTATGCCTGATAGTAAATATTTAAAGTTATGTTCTTGCATTAATAAATTGGAAAAATTGCTATAAATTATTTTGTTAAGCACTTATTTAGTCATTCTACTTGTCTTACAGAATGTTTGAACCTCACTTAGTTGATAAAGAGATTAAGAGTTGTTGATAGTGAAATCTTTTGTTAAGCATATGAGAAATTTATCAGAGTTACGTTCTTGTGTGAGAAATTAATAAAACTTGTTGCAAAATATTTTGGTTAAGCTATGAGCCATTTTAAGCAGCAAAGTAACATGAGTGGTTGATGTTATGCTTGGTGTGTATATGGATGACATCGGTCTTTTATTATTAAGTGATGCATGTGTAGTTTTGCATTTCATGGCATGCTATGACACCGTTCATTTTCATTTTAAGTTGAACCTGAATATGACTCAACTTGAATATACCGTTGACTGGGTCATGGTGCCGCTGAATCAAGTTTGTTTCCAGTGCAACCACATTTGCCTTTGTGGGAAGGCCTTGATTCAGTCCATTGACATGGCCTCTGGTCGGTGCCTCCAACTAGGGAAGGTTATGTCGTGCTTGCCCTGGCCCGGTAAGCAGGCATAATCTTGTGTGCTCGTTCATGAGATTATGGTACCGAGTCCCCTAGTGGGAGTGTTTTGACCACGACAGTGGTCGAGGTGTCTTTGGTAGACACGGGGCCACCCAGGACTAGCCCGTTGGGGATTTGGTCGGAGTGGCCGGGAGAGTGCTGTGGCAATGGAAGGGTTTTGTCAGAATGCCGTTGGTCCACCCAAATGGGAGTGCGAGGCCATGGGTTCTGTGGCGTGGGTACAGTGTGCTACCTCTTCAGAGTGTATAATCTATCGATAGCCGAGTCCACGGTCACGGACACCTCGTAGTAGGTCCCACCATGAGTCAACGATTAATAAAAATTGCACACTAAGCTGAAAACTTTGCATCGTTGAGAATGGCAGAAAGGCCATCGAGGAAATTGGGACCAGATATTGGTCGTGGTTGTGATCACCGTAAGGATCATGAGTCATTTTGCTAAAGACCACATTGGTGGTGTGCTTGTGATCTGAGGATGATCACGGTTGGTCAGTTGTCCCGAGGGACGCTCGAGCATGATCACAGCATGTTTGACATATAGTTTTGCATTCTTAGTAATTGGTTAAGTATCATGATATTGTTTGCCATTATGATTATGCATGTTGTGAGCTTGCAAGTACATTCAATGTACTGACCTGGCGTGTCATGCCAGATTGCAGGAAAGTCTTGTTGGAAAGGAGCGTTGTTCGAGTCTAGATCGTGTCCACATTGGTGTCCCTGTGATATGGAGCTTCCGCTATGATGTTATTCCGCTGCCACGTAGTTGTTCAGATCGAGGCCCCTTTATGTTCACCAAATAATGTACATATTGTTCAGCCGCACCGGTCATGCCGCTTGGCCTCGACAACTGTTGCAATATAAACTCTGTTGCGCTAGCATCAATAAAGCGGTTGTTTTCTGTACCAAGATGTTGTGTGTTGCCAGAAGACATGGTCTCTGGGCTGGCAATGCATGGTAAACCGGTCGCTCTGAGCCGGGGTGCCACGGAAGTTCCCCTGGCAGAATCGCTCCGCCGGAGGGCAAAACTGCTCTTGCCCAAGTTCCGCCTCGAGATGGCGGCGCTTCGTCCCGAAAGCCTCCTCCTTATTTTTTCTAGGTCAAAATGACTTATATACCAGAAGATGGGCACCGGAGGGGGGCCGAGGAGGCCACAACCTACCAGGGTGCTCCAGGGGGCCTGGCGCGCCCAGGTGGGTTGTGCCCACCTGGAGGGCCCCCTCTGGTGTTTATTGGCTCCAATATTTCTTAAATAATTCATAAAAATTCTCCGTAAAGTTTCAGCTCATTTTGATTGTGCAGAATAGGTGGCCTGACCTAGCTTCTCCAGGTCCAGATTTCCAGCTGCCAGAATTCTCCTTCTTGGTGTGTTCCTTGTAAATTATGAGAGAAAAGGCATTATAATTACTCCAAAAAGCATTATTATGGATAAAAAATTATAAATAACAGCGAGTAAACATGATGCAAAATGTATGTATCAACTCCCCCAAGCTTAGACCTCGCTTGTCCTCAAGCAAAAACCGAAATCGAAAAACATGTCCACATGCTTTGAGAGAGAGAGGTGTCGATAAAAACAAAATACGGACATAGAAGCATCATGTTGATTATTATAATAGCAAAAAAAATTAAACATAAGACTTTTATCGTAAAACTTGCATCATATACTTCCTATGAATAAGTAACAGTTCATCAGACAATCGGAGTATAAAGCAAAAACTATATTAGAAACCAACAAACTATGTTCTCGGTCAACTTTGCAACTGCAATTCATCATCTTTTCAGGAAGAGTCTCGTGTCGGAGCCTTTTAAGCAAGTCCACATACTCAACCATCATATAGTCTTCTATGATTGCTAACACTCACCTTGTACCCATGAGCAAAACGTTTCAACCGGACACATAGAAAGATAGGGACTTATAGTTTCGAATCCCAACATGCTCACCTCAAGGGTGATGTCAACAATAATAACTCATGCTATCTATATTCAACTGGACATATGTGCCTAGATCTTTCCTCACCACATGATGCTTGCCAAAAGAGAAAAATAAAAGGAATAGAAGGAAAACTTTGACTCTTTTGCATAAAAGTAAATACATAAAAGTAAAAGAAGGGCCCTTCGTAGAGGGAAGCAGAGGTTGTTATGCGCTTATTTGTTTGCATGCTCAATCCCTTAGTGCAAGAGAACATCATGTTGTATTGCCCCTTAAGATGACAACCTTTATTATGCAGTCTGTCGCTTTTATTCTTTGTCGTCCAAGTTTGTACAACACTTAATTTTCTCTTACACTAAATGATCTTGCATATTTAGAAGCAATTTTTATTGCCTTTTTGCACAGATGACAACTTACTTGAGGGATCTTATTCAATCCCTAGGTAGGTATGGTGGACACTTGAAAAAGATTTGGGTTTAAGGGTTTTTTGGATGCACAAGTAGTATCTCTACTTGGTGCGGAATTTTTTTTGCTAGCAAGGATAGGGGGCAAGCACCACATGTTGAAGGATCTATGACAATATGACTTCTATGTGAATATAAACAAACATAAACCATTAAGTTGTCTTCCTTGTCCAACATCAACAATTTTGGCATATAATATTTTGATGAGGGCTCACAATCACAAAAGATTTCTAGGATAGTATATCTATATGTGAATCTTCTCTTCCCTTATTAATTCTTTCATGAGTTGCATCATTGACTAATGCTATGTTTGTAAATCTATAATAAAATTTTCTACTTATACTTTTCCTTATATGGTGCTATCACCTACCATAGGATTAGTATATAATATCATTGATTTATTTCCTTTCTTCTATTCATTTCCTTTCTCTTTTTCTTTCTTTCTTATTTCCCCCCTTTTTATATTTGCAACATGGAAGGAAAGAAAGCAAAAATTCACACTAAACTTTATTAATAACTTGCACACGATAACAATGATAGATCACTAAGCAAACTCTTAAAGAAGAAAGGATCGAACTAAACTTTATTCATCTAAGCAAAAGGTTGAACTAAGATAAGTAAAAGTAAAAAAGATAGTGGGATGATATGATACCGGGGCACCTCCCCCAAGCTTGGTGGAAGCCCAGGCGAATGCCTATACCTAATACTCAGTTTTCCTTTGGTGGTGTCTATAGGCTCCTCCCGCTTCGTTTCGATCTTCATCGGGCAAAAAACTTCTTCCATGTGGTTGGAGGAACAGGAGGACATGATGCTTAGCTTGATAAATCTGACCGGAAACAGCAAGAAAAGAGAACACAGGATTTTCTCCATGATACGGTGGTTAACAGGTTCAGGAAATATATATAGAATTTTTATTTTGCAGGACAAGCGTATGGAAGAAAAACGGAGTACGGGAGGTGTCCTAGGTGGGCACAACCCACCAGGGCACGCCAGACAAGCCTGGCGCGCCCTGGTGTCTTGTGCCCACCAGGGGACACTTCCTGGCAGTTTCTTTATTTCTGAAATTCTCAATTATTCCATAACTGACAAAAATATTTTTGCAGATTTTTCTGAGTCTGTTTACTTAACGTATTACGTACCTCCTTATTTTGATGATTCTGGAGTGTTCCGGAAGGACTCTTTTATGTGCTCTTCCGGTGTCAAAGTTTGGATAATATTACTTTCAACATTAATAGGCGTACCTGAGATATAATGCTTTATTCGTTGCCCGTTGACAACCTTTGGGTTAGTGCCTTCGAAATTATTTATTTTGATGGCTCCAGACCGGTAAACCTCCTCGATGACATAGGGGCCTTCCCATTTTGAGAGGAGTTTGCCTGCAAAGAATTTGAAACGAGAGTTCTACAGAAGAACATACTCTCCGACTTTAAACTCACGTTTTTGGATTCTTTTGTCATGCCATCTTTTAACTTTTTCTTTGAATAACTTTGCATTTTCATAAGCTTGGGTTATCCATTCATCTAATAAGCTTATATCAAATAACCTCTTTTCACCGGCAAGTTTGAAGTCATAGTTGAGTTCTTTAACTGCCCAATAAGCTTTATGTTCTAACTCAAGAGGCAAATGACAAGCTTTTCCATAAACCATTTTATAAGGAGACATGCCCATAGGATTTTTATATGCTGTTCTATAAGCCCAAACTGCATCATCTAATTTCTTAGACCAATTCTTCCTGGACCTATTGACAGTCTTTTGCAAAATAAATTTTATTTCTCTATTGTTAAGCTCAACTTGACCACTAGACTGAGGATGATAAGGTGATGCAATTCTATGGTTAACATCATACTTCGCAAGCATTTTAAAGAAAGCACCATGAATAAGGTGTGAACCACCATCGGCCATTAAATATCTAGGGACTCCAAACCTTGGGAAAATAACTTCCTTAAGCATTTTAATAGAGGTGTTGTGATCAGCACTACTAGTTGGAATAGCTTCTACCCATTTAGTAACATAATCAATAGCAACCAAAATATGTGTATACCCATTAGAGGAAGGAAAAGGTCCCATGTAATCAAATCCCCAAACATCAAATGGTTCAACAACAAGTGAATAATTCATAGGCATTTCTTGATGCTTGCCGATATTACCTATTCTTTGACATTCATCACAAGATGAGACAAACTTACGGGAAAACTTGAAGAGAGTAGGCCAATAAAATCCAGATTGCAATACCTTGTGAGAAGTTCCATCTCCAGCATGATGCCCTCCATAAGCTTCAGAGTGACCTTTCTGTAGGATTTGTCCCTGTTCATGCTCAGGTACACAACGTATAATAATACCATCCACTCCTTTATAAAGATGTGGGTCATCCCAAAATTAATGTCTTAAATCATAGAAGAATTTTTTTCTTTTGGTATGTAAAGCTAGGTGGTAAATGTTTAGCAACAATGTAATTAGCATAGTCAGCATACCAAGGAGTACTAACTGCTCATCAGGAAAACTATCATCAATAGGTAGTGGGTCATCAAGCACCTTTTCAAGCCTAGACAAGTTATCAGCTATGGGGTTCTCAGCTCCTTTTCTATCAATGATATGTAAATCAAATTATTGTAACAGGAGAACCCAACGATGTAGGCTTGAAAATGATGAATAAAAATTCTCCGTAAAGTTTTAGCTCATTTGGAGTTGTGCAGAATAGGTGTCCTGACGTAGCTTTTCCAGGTCCAGATTTCCAGCTGCTAGAATTCTCCCTCTTGGTGTGTTCCTTGTAAATTATGAGAGAAAAGGCATTATAATTACTCCGAAAAGCATTATTATGGATAAAAATATTATAAATAACAGCGAGGAAACATGATGCAAAATGGACGTATCAGGCCGCTTCCCTTGTTGCTTGTCACTAATGGGATTCTTCATCAATGGGCAAGATCTAACATGATGCCCTTCAACTTTGCACTTGAAGCAAACTATCTTGGCCGAATTCTTGACTTGTTCTTGTCCCTTCTTCTTGTTCATCATGGACTTATTCTTATTGGAGTTGAATCCAAGTCCACCTTTGTCATTGGGGGATTTTTGCACTCTCAAGATATTCTTGAGTGTGGATTTCCCTTCATGACTCTTTTCCAAGTCTTTGTTCAAACAAGTGACTTGGGCCTTGAGCTCTTTGATTTCCTCTACATGGTTAGTATCAACACAAGTACTAGAGGAAGTATAAGCTTCATCGTTAGAGCATCAAGGCAAGGAAAGCAATTCATGACAAGATGTACCAACAATGTGAGTAGATGAATTACAAGGACTAGCACATGGCAATATAGCATTTTGACTAGAAGTAGTGCTAGTATCCACATGAGGCTCACTAGATGTTACCTTAGCAATCATGGACTCATGAGCTATCTTTAGCACATTACGGGATACTAGAAGATCATCATGAGAGCTTGAGAGCTTTTCATGAGTTTCTTCCAATTTCCCATAATTGCTAGATAGCAACTCAAGTTGAGCCTGTAGCTCAACATTCTCCTTCAAAATGGATGCTTCAGAAGTAATAGAGTTAGTAGCACAAGCATCATCAATAATAGCAAAAGGAGAAGGCAACTTGGCAAGCTCTTTTGAATATGAAGCTTTAAGTTGTCCATGAGACTCGGTGAGTTTGATGAGCTCACTCTTAATGACCCTTGAGCCAGTTACGAGGTGCCCAAAGTCCTCAAGGAGTTTAGCCTGCGCAACTTCAAGCTTCTCATTTTTAGTTTCAAAATCATTGGCCACCTCAAGACCTCTATCATGAGATTCCTTCAGTCTAGATAGTTCTAGAGCAAAAGTCTCCTCAAGAGATTCCTTGGTGGTTTGTTCAAGTTCAAGAGCTTGAGAGAGGTCTGCAATCTCATTAGCGTAATCATGCTCATGACCTTCCATTTTCTCAATGGTGACCTCATGCTCCTCAAGATGAGATTCCAACTCCTGAATATAACTCTTGCCCTCCATGGCAATGGACATGATTTCCATGAAGTTGGAAGGAGCAATTTTATTTTTATGAAGAGCTTTAAAAACCATTTCCCCCTTAATTTTGAAGGAGGCAACATTATCATTCTCTTCGTCATTATCCTCATCATCATTAGCATTAACATCATCATCAAGAGACATATTGGGTTTGAAAGTAGGAGATACCTTTGAAGCCTTAGCCATAAGGCATAAAGCAATAGATGATGATGTAGGATCCCTTGAAGCACCATTTAAGACCACATCTTGTTCCATGGAGTGTTGAGTTTTCTCTACATTGTTAGCACAACAACTCGAGGAAATAGATACATTTTTATCATGGCAACAAGACTGTCGGTGTCAAAACTGGCGGATCTCGGGTAGGGGGTCCCGAACTGTGCGTCAAGGTCGGATGGTAACAGGAGACAAGGGACACTTTATTTTACCCAGGTTCGGGCCCTCTCGATGGAGGTAAAACCCTACTCCTGCTAGATTAATATTGATGATATGGGTAGTACAAGAGTGGATCTACCACGAGATCAAGGAGGCTAAACCCTAGAAGCTAGCCTATGGTATGATTGTGTATGATGGTGGTTGTCCTACGGACTACAACCCTCCGGTTTATATAGACACCGGATAGGGTTAGGGTTACACAGAGTCGGTTACAATGGTAGGAGATCTTGAATATCCGCACGCCTAGCTTGCCTTCCACGCCAAGAAAAGATCCTTCCGGAAACGGGACGAAGTCTTCAATATTGTATCTTCATAGTCCTGGAGTCCGGCTGAAGGTATAGTCCGGCTATCCGAACACCCCCTAATCCAGGACTCCCTCAGTAGCCCCTGAACCAGGCTTCAATGACGATAAGTCCGGCGCGCAGATTGTCTTCGCCATTGCAAGGCGGGTTCCTCCTCCAAGTTCTTCAAGAAGATTACAAACACCAAAAATAGTGTCCGGCTCTGCAAAATAAGTTTCCGCATATTGCCATATAGAGAATAATATTAACACAAATCAAATTTGTCGACGTATTCCGCAGTGCGTCATAACACTGCGACCAAGCCTTCTATATAAATTGCTTTCATTGTTCCACCTTAGCGTGTTTAGCGAGGCGGTTTCCTTGGCACGTCTTGTCAAAGTAGAGATCGTGTGCCCCCTTTAACGGGATTCTCATCAATATGGACGTGGGTAACCCAACCGCGCCATTTACCACGGCGCTTGGGAGGCAAGTGAGTTTTATTAGGTAGGTGGGGATGCCTAACCGCACCCGCTTGTATAAAGGGATAAGGATTCCCCTTTTTAACCTACGCCTTCTTCCTCCTTTGCCAATCCATCTCTCACGCACTCAAGCTCCAGCGCCCAAGCCCGCTCTTCCCACCTCAACCTTCTCCAGCAATGTCCGGAGCGGGAGGCAAGTGGATGGCCTCCTCCGTTATGGAGGCTCAAGTAAAAAAGGTAAGGAAAGCCGGATACTTGTCCAAGGACATCCCGCATCGGCTTCCTGAGAAGGGGCAGCTTCTTCCTACCCCAAGGCCCCATGAGAGGGTAGTTTTTCTTCCCCACTTCCTCCGCGGACTGGGCTTTCCACTTCACCCATTTGTCCGGGGGCTCATGTTCTACTACGGCCTGGATTTCCACGATCTGGCCCCGAACTTTGTTCTCAATATCTCGGCGTTTATCGTCGTGTGTGAGGCCTTTCTCCGTGTCCGCCCCACTTCGGCCTCTGGCTCAAGACCTTCAACGTTAAGCCCAAGGTGGTGTCCGGCACCCAGGCGGAGTGCGGAGGCGCTATGGTCGGCAAGATGGCCAACGTCCTCTGGTTCGATGGCTCCTGCGTGGAGTCCCTAAAGGGGTGGCAGGCCGGGTGGTATTACATCACCGAGCCACACGATCCGAAATGGGTCGCGGCCCCCGAGTTCAGATCCAGACCCCCCACGCGGCTCATGTCCTGGAAAGAGACGGGCCTGTCGTGGGGCAACGAGGAAGAAGTGACTGGGTTGCAAACGTGCATCCAGTCCCTAGTGAACAGGCCAATCCGCCTGATCAATGCGATCCAGGTCATGCTCGTTCACCTGATCCTCCCGTGCCAACAACGGGATTTTACTTTGTGGGAATTCGACCCGGCGCAGCACCAAACCCTCAGTAGGCTCTTCGACACGACGTATGAAGACGTCTGGAAGGTGCTGGCCAAAGGCGCCGAGTCCCCCACATCCGCTTCCGAGGACCGCGGATACAGCTCGCAGCGTCATGCCAGCGAGGTGAGCTATCTATACCTTTGACAGGTCTGTTAAGCTCTTCTTCATAGATTAACTCTATGCGGGATCTAAACTCCCTTACCTTTGACAGGCTTGGCTGGCGGTATCCGGACCAATCAACTGTCCGGCTCCCCTGCCCGAAGACCCAGCCCCAGCTCTCTTGGTGAAGCTGATGGCTCCGGCACCTTATGTGGTGCCAGAGAAGAAGGCCAAGAAGAAGAAAACCACCGGACTCGAAAAAGTTCCCGCAACATGGTTGTGTCGGACTCGTCATCTGACGAGTCCGCGACACTCTCCTCTCGTGAAAACGAGGAGGAGGAACAAGGAAGCTCTCCCCCCCAGTGAGGGGAGAAAAGAAGAAGAAGGCCGCCCCAACGGGGGAGGCCGAGGGGTCGAGGAAAAGGAAAACCCCTCCGCCGGACTACTCCCACGACGCCGAAGAGGGCGGAGAGGAGTGGCTGGACAGAACCAAGCGTCCGGCGACATCATAAGTATTTACATACCAGAGTGACTCGTGATATTTTCTAATGCGTGGCTTTCCCTAATGTCGAACGTAATTTATGCAGCCCGCCCCGGGCCGGACTCGACGATTCGTCGAGCGGCTCCCTGGATTCGTCGGACATGAACTCTGTTCCGCCCGCGGTCTCCCCCTGCGGGGCGGACGACGCCGAAGTGGCGCCCCGCCAAGCTTCGGGGCAGGAGGAGATGGTCCTGGAGGAGCCGCAAGGCAATCCTCCGGACCCCAGGAGTAAAGGGGATGAAACCCCCCAGGGCTCCAAGTCCGGCTTTGTGTCGGACACCGCGCCGGACTCGACAGTCCCGATCCGTGGTGGGCGAACTCCTCCCAAGAGGAGTAAGCCGTCTGAGCCGGCGTCTTCCGTCCAACCAGAGGCACCGGACAATCTGCTGGAGGTGCTTGAGGGCGCCACCATCGACGAGGAGCACCATACTGTTATGAGTACGGTGATCCAAAGGGTTCAGTCCGCCAAGAGCGGACTGACTGAAGCTTGCGCTAGCCTTCTAACAGGCTTCCAGGTAAACAGAAATATGTCAAATTATTTATCGCATAGACAGTAGCCCGTGATGCTCTGCTCGGTGTTCGGAAAGAAAAGCCGAATAGAGGATCTAGTAATTTTCGCAGGAATCTAACAAAAAAGTCAAATATGCGTATGCAGGCTTCACTGCTGTCCACCGCCGCACTGACTGCGCAAGTGGATGTCCTTAAAAAGGACCTCGGGCGGACCGAGCAAGAGCTCGGCCTTGCCAAACGGCAGCTTGAGGAGAAAGAAGGTAAAAAGAAAAAAAAGTGCCTATAGAGAGGCTTGATTGCAGAAAAGAAATAACAGGATTGTACTGCTTATTGTAGGGGCCACAATTGAGGTGGCAACCCTGAAGCAGGCGCTGGCTGAGGCCGAAAAGAAAACGGCCGAGGAGCATGCCGAGCGAGAAAGGCTTGGGGTTCAGGTCGGCGAGGTGCAGCAAGAGTTGCAAGCTCTCATGAAAAAACATGAGGATTTGGAGCTTGAGTCAAAAGCGCAAGCATCCGAGCTCGCGTCGGCCATCAAGACCGCCAAGAGGGCCAAGGCCGAAGCCCAAAAGGCCCTCCAAGAGTTGGAGGAGGTGAAAAAGATAGCAACGGGTAAGGCATTCTCAATGCAAAGTAGGAATATAAAAGTAAACTACCTATTACTTACCCGAATCCGGAGTTCTCCAGGGGCGTTCGCCGATCTTCCCCGCAGCGTATCCGACGCCGCCGCGTTCTACCGAGCTGAGGAGGGTAGCTCAACGGAGAGAGTGTTCTGGTCTCAGTATTCTGAGGCCGGACACCATGTGCCCTTAAGCGACCAGCTGAAACAGCTGGTCGAGCTCCACAAGGCGGCCGAACAGGCCATGAAGGGCTTACTAGTTTGGCTGTGGCCTGGAGAGGCCCTGCCTGGGAGCTATTTCGGGCTAGTGCGGCGGCTGGTGGAGGCTTGTCCACGGCTTGAGGTCGTCAAGTGCTCCGTCTGCATTGAAGGTGCCCGGAGGGCCCTTGCCCGTGTAAGGGTACACTGGGGTAAGCTGGACGGAGAGAAGCTAGTGAAGGACGGGCCGCCGCAGGGGAAGGAGCATCGCAAGCCCGAGAACAACTACAAGGAAGTTCTTGCCGGAGCCCGCCTTGTCGCGGATGAATGTACTAAAGATGTAATATTTGAATGAACTCGCTCGTTTGTATCCTGTGCGCTGAAAACTTGTTCATATGCGCTAAGCAATGCTTATTGAATTTAAAATATTATTTTCTGTGCGGCCGTTTATCAAAAATTGAGAGATGGCCAGTCGTCGGCTTCTGCCCCCATGCCACTAGTGCTGGGGTGTTCGGGATAAACCTGAGGGCTCTTGTTCCCATAGTTGGGTCCTTCGAGGGAGGCGCTCAGCACAATGAACCAGGCAATCGGACTATAATGCTTGAACACTCTCACTTAGCCATAGAACGTTATAATTTTAAATTTCGGCGAAGCCCCTAGTTCGGAAGGCCGAATTCGGGGCGCTATCCACGCCTTTGGCCGGACATAGCTAGCTCCTCGCTTGAAGCGACATAAGCCTTTAAGGACTCGAAAAACCTCTCGAACAGCGACCGGTCTCACGCCTTATCATGACAGTCTGTTTTAGCTTTCTCCACTGAGGTGCTCAACCCACCTGAACTGGGGCACAATCGCAATGGTTCTCCTAGTGCTACCTTGGCCGATATAGAGGAACGTAAGGCACCAAAACATAGGAGCTGGGCAAACCCAACATGTGACCAAAATCATGACTCGGAGCCGATGCATATAGTGCTATAAGTTTGGGGTGCCGCACTTGTGAAAGTGTACGGACTTCTCACACCAGATAAAAGGGTAATGAAGCCCCTGGCGTGGTTTGCCGTACCATGGTGTACGGGTTTGATCATGTTATGTAATAAACATATATATATTCAAAGAGGATAATGCAAAAAATAGACAAAAAGCTATGCATTGTTTATAAAGAGGCTATTTATCAAAGCCGAACGATACAAGTAGTGCAATAAGCAAAAAAGATATTAGACTATTTAACATGTCCTGACCAGGCGCAGGGCTCGCGGAATTTAAAAACAGATATATCGCTCGAAATAGAGACCACCTGAGAGTTCTGTAATGCGGCGTAGCTTTGTCTGCTTTCCTGGATCTTGCATCGTCTGTGCGGCAACAAGGCCGAACAGGTTTATCCAGAGTGTGGAGTCCTGAAAGTTAGAAAAGAAAAATCCGGCAGCCCCTAGTACGTTTGACGCCGTATTGTAGGCATGCCGTTAATGTGCCCCTCCCCCTGTGCCCATGGAATTTTAAGGGCGTAATTGTGCACTCGAGGTACTTGCTCCGCTATGTTGCGATGGCTGGGGTCGGGGCCGTATTGCTACGCTTGCTCTGAACGTGCCAGGCGGTCTTGTTGCAGGTTACTCCGAGCGCGCTTTGCATTGTCCGGCTTTTTAACGGCCAGACTGGAGAGTTGCCTTGAAAGGCTGCTTTGTACTTCCGCTGCGAGGGCTGCCGTGTGCTCCTCCGTACGGATGGAGCATTCTGTGTTTCCGCTGACCGTAATTACTCCTCGAGGGCCTGGCATCTTCAGCTTGAGATATGCATAGTGTGGCACCGCATTGAATTTAGCGAATGCGGTTCGTCCGAGCAGGGCATGATAGCCACTGTGGAACGGGTCTACATCAAAGATTAACTCTTTGCTTCGGAAGTTATCCGGAGATCCGAAGACCACATCAAGTGTTATCGAGCCTGTGCAATTGGCCTCTACACCTGGTATGACGCCTTTAAAGGTCGTCCTTGTGGGCTTGATCCTTGATGGATCTATGCCCATTTTCCACACTGTATCCTGATAAAGCAGGTTCAGGCTACTGCCGCCGTCCATGAGGACTCTTGTGAGATGAAATCCGTCCATGATTGGGTCAAGGACCAGTGCGGCAAAACTGCCGTGACGGATGCTAGTGGGTGGTCCCTTCGATCGAAAGTGATCGGGCAGGAGGACCATGGGTTGAACTTTGGGGCGACTGGCTCCATCGCGTATACGTCCTGTAGCGCACGCTTCCTCTCCCTCTTGGGAATGTCGGTCGCGTATATCATGTTCACCGTCCGCACTTGTGGGGGAAACCCCTTCTGTCCATTGTTGTTCGGCGGCCTGGGCTCCTCCTCCTCGTCGCTGTTCAGCCCCTTGTCTTTGTGTTCGGCTCTTAACTTGCCTGCCTGCTTGAACACCCAGCAATCCCTGTTGGTGTGATTGGCTGGCCTTTCGGGGGTGCCATGAATCTGGCACGAGCGGTCGAGTATCCGGTCCAAACTGGACGGGCCCTGGGTATTCTTTTTAAATGGCTTTTTCCACTGACCGGATTTATAGCCTCTGAATCCGGCATTAACTGCCGCATCCTCATTGCTGTCGCTGCTAACGCGGCGCTTTTGATTATTTCAATGTGACCTGCCACTTTTGTCCTTGGTATCCGAATTACCAGGCTTCTTCGATAAGTTGTTGCTGCGAGCTAGCCAGCTATCTTCTCCCGCGCAAAAGCGGGTCATGAGTGTTGTGAGGGCTGCCATGGTTTTCGGCTTTTCCTGTCCCAGGTGCCGGGCAAGCCACTCGTCGCGGATGTTATGTTTGAAGGCTGCTAGGGCCTCTGCGTCCGGACAATCGACTATCTGATTTTTCTTTGTTAGGAACCATGTCCATAATTGCCTGGCCGATTCTTCTGGCTGCTGTATTATGTGGCTTAGGTCGTCGGCGTCCGGTGGCCGCACATAGGTCCCCTGGAAGTTGTCGAGGAATGCGGCTTCCAGGTCCTCCCAAGAACCGATTGAGTCCGCTGGTAGGCTGTTAAGCCAGTGCCGGGCTGGTCCTTTAAGCTTAAGGGGTAGGTATTTGATGGCGTGTAGATCGTCGCCACGTGCCATGTGGATGTGAAGGAGATAATCCTCAATCCATACTGCCGGATCTGTCGTACCATCGTACGACTCGATATTGACGGGTTTGAAACCCTTTGGGATTTTATGATCCATTACTTCGTCTGTGAAGCATAGTGGATGTGCGGCGCCCCTGTACTGGGCTATGTCACGACGCAGCTCGGAAGAGCTGTGCCTGCTGTGTTCGGCCCGGCCGGATTTATTGTGTCCGGAGTGAAGATCATCACGTGCCGTCGGGCGTCCGCGCGATCCATAGAACGATCTTGTTTGCCTTGCTTTATCCTCCAGTACGTCTCGCAGGTCTAGCTCGTTTTCCCGTGCCTTAGTTGAATGGCACCGGGGCATGGCTTGTTTAAGGGTTCGACAGGCCTCTCTGTCGCGACCGCGGGATGGCCGGTCTGCCATGTCATATGTTTCCCCTTATGATTGGGGTAGCGGCCTGCGCTTAGGATAATTTTTGGAGGGGCGCCCGAGTTCATACTCTTCAGCCGCAAGGACTTCAGTCCATCTATCAGCTAGCAAATCTTGATCAGCTCTAAGTTGTTGCTGCTTTTTCTTTAGGCTGTTCACCGTGGCTAGAAGCCTGCGTTGAAAATGCTCTTGTTCGGCGGGGTCTGATGGTACGACGAATTCGTCGTCGTCGAGGCTTGCCTCGTCTTCGGAGGGAGGCATGTAGTTATCATCCTCAACCTCTCGCTCTGCCGCTCTCTCATGAGGGCTGGCTTTTCCATCTTCCTGCACCGAATCTTGCTGGTTCTGGTGTTCTTCGGCGCTGTCCGGGGTAGTATTATCTCCCGTGCCGGAATCACCGTTTCTGCTGTGGCGGGATTTAGAGCGGCGCCGTTGGCGCCGGCGTTTTGGCGGTTTTTTTGAGTTGTCGTCTTCCGCTGTTCCATCGCCATCTGCATCCTTTGGAGCATCCACCATATATATGTCATATGACGAGGTGGCGGTCCAGCGCCCTACAGGTGCTGGTTCTTGTTCGTCTCCTCCTTCGTCGTCCATACCGTCGAAGTCTTCGGAGCCGAAGTCAAGCATGTCGGTTAAATCATCGACAGTGGCTATTAAGTGGGTGGTGGGTGGGCTTTGAATTTCTTCGTTGTCCGAATCCCAACCTTGCAGACCATAGTCCGGCCTGGGCTCTCCTGATAAAGAGAGAGACTTGAGAGAATTTAGGATATCACCAAAAGGTGAGCACTGAAAGATGTTCGCGGTGGTGAACTCCATTACAGGCGCCCAATCAGATTCGATCGGCGGGGGCACGGAAGGCCCGGAGTTCGGAGAAGAATCCGACTCCTTGGAGTCATGGGCCGTGCAGAGTGCGGGGCTGGCGTTCGGCTCGATCGCCTTTGAGATCGTAGCCCCCGAGGTGACGTCCAACCGTTCATCCTCGAAGAACGCACCGGGCTCCGAGTCAAAGATCGGGGCTGGAGCGTGTGCGGCCTCCAGTGTACTATTCGGAGCCAGAGCCCTATCATGCCCCTTGAAATAGTGCGGCGCGCTTGGCTGTGGCTCGAACCCGTCGAAGATCAAGTCTCCGCGGATATCTGCCGTGTAGTTTAAGCTTCCAAACCTGACTTGATGGCCAGGGGCGTAGCTTTCGATCTGCTCCAGATGACCAAGCGAATAGGCCCGCAGAGCGAAGCCGCCGAAGACGAAGATTTGTCCGGGGAGGAAAGTCTCACCCTGGACCTCATCGTTGTTGATGATCAAAGGAGCCATCGGGCCTAAAAGCGACGACACAGAGGAACTCTCAATGAAAGCACCAATGTCGGTGTCAAAACCGGCGGATCTCGGGTAGGGGGTCCCTAACTGTGCGTCAAGGTCGGATGGTAACAGGAGACAAGGGACACTTTATTTTACCCAGGTTTGGGCCCTCTCGATGGAGGTAAAACCCTACCCCTGCTAGATTAATATTGATGATATGGGTAGTACAAGAGTGGATCTACCACGAGATCAAGGAGGCTAAACCCTAGAAGCTAGCCTATGGTATGATTGTGTATGATGATGGTTGTCCTACGGACTACAATCCTCCGGTTTATATAGACACCGGATAGGGTTAGGGTTACACAGAGTCGGTTACAATGGTAGGAGATCTTGAATATCCGCACGCCTAGCTTGCGTTCCACGCCAAGAAAAGATCCTTCCGGACACGGGACGAAGTCTTCAATCTTTTATCTTCATAGTCCTGGAGTCCGGCTGAAGGTATAGTCCGGCTATCCGAACACCCCCCAATCCAGGACTCCCTCAAAGACATAGCAAGCATATCATCATGAGATTTGAGAAAGCAATTTCTACATGATATGCAAGGACTCTCAACACAAGCATGTGAAACATGTAAGGTGCTCGAAGTGTTAAAGTCCAAAGAAAGACCATTGCAATAAGATAATGACAAAGGATCACCAAGAACAAGCACACTATCATCATTGCAATGACCAACACTACTCATTACCTTGTGGCAATCCACATGTAGGTGAAGTAGAAGAAGTTGAGAAGGCAACACGGCCGGAGGTGGAGGGACAACAATCATCCCCACAAATCTTGGACACACCCTTTTATCTTGAAGCTTTGTCCACAACTCATGAGCATCCCAGAACGACATGAGTTAAAATATAAATACATTACTCAAAGCATCGAAAAGCACGTTAGAATCTTGAGCATTAAGATAAGAGTTTTTCTCATCCTCTAAAGATAATCTTTGGGGATCCTTTGGAGGAGAAAAGCCTGTATCTACAATTCGCTCTAAATTTGGGTCCATGACCCTAAAGATAATCTTTGGGGATCCTTTGGAGGAGAAAAACCCAAACATCAAAATTTGTGCCATCGAAACTAAGAGTGTCAGAGAATCCTCACCCCCTAGCCGACATCTTTACTCTCTAGGCGGTAAAGCCTAATAAAGAGAGATGAGGCTCTGATACCAATTTAAAGATCGTGGATGTCGCCTAGAGGGGAGGTGAATAGGCGCTTTAAAATAATGATGGTTTAGGCTTTAATAAAAGCGGAATAAACCTAGTAGTTAAATTGTCAAGCACAAAACCTACGACAACTAGACTCACCTATGTGCACCAACAAATTATGATAAGCAAGATTAACTACTAGGTGATACCAAGATATATGACACAAAACAATATGGCTATCACAAAGTAAAGTGCATAAGTAAAGGGCTCGGGAAAGAGATAACCGAGGCACGCGGAGACGACGATGTATCCCGAAGTTCACACCCTTGCGGATGCTAATCTCCGTTTGGAGCGGTGTGGAGGCACAATGCTCCCCAAGAAGCCACTAGGGCCACCGTAATCTCCTCACGCCCTCGCACAATGCAAGATGACGTGATTCCACTAAGGGACCCTTGAGGGCGGTCACCGAACCCATACAAATGGCAAACCTTGGGGGCGGTCACCGAACCGGTACACTTTGGCAACCCTTGGGGGCGGTCACTGGAACTCGTGAAATTGTTTGGGATGATCTCCACAACCTAATTGGAGACCCCGATGCCTGCCTGAATCTTTACACCACAATGATTGAGCTCCGAACAACCGTCTAGGGCGCCCAAGCACCCAAGAGGAACAAGCTCAAGGGTACTGTCAGGGATATACCCCGCGGCGTAAACCGGCCGAAAGCTAACCCGACCAGATTTGGCGGTTTATCTGAAGATCCGCCCTGACCATGGCGGTTTACAAGCAACCCGCTTGGTCGTTATGACTCATTGGTCACCCGGCGGGCGGATCAGACGGATGACAAGGCCAAAGGCCCAGAAGGCCGGTTCAACTATGGTGGGCCGGTTTAAGAGGAAAGGAATATTTGCCTTACAAGGACTTAAGGCCAGGACTTGTATCCGGTTTGTATTAGAGATAGACTAGTCCTAATTCTAAAAGGACTCCACATGTAAACCGCCCCTTCAACATATATAAGGAGGGGCAGGGCTCCCCAAAGAGGGAGAGAGAACGATCAATAATCTCTAGGGCTAGACACAAAGAGCCTATTTACGGCGTCTCCCTCGTGATGATAATGAGACCTAGCCTCAAACAGCATGTAGGGTTACTACCGGATGATGTTTCCCGGGGCCCGAAGCTGTCTAAATCCTCGTCTCGTGTGTTGATCTGCCCTGCGTCTCTCGTCCCACTCAACCCCTCTCAAGCTACCACCTAGATGCATTGGCCCTGCGACTAAGTCCTGACACTAAGGACATCTGCCGTGACAAATCCACGACAGTTGGCGCCCACCGTGGGGCCTGCACACGGTGGTGTTGAGTTCTTGAAGGGATCTCTCATAAGGATCGAGGAGCTCGCGATTTCGTCAGATAAAGAAGAGCTGGCAAGTAAATTGTTTGGTGATCAGGAACATGATCAAATTTGAAGCCAGCGCACACGACCAGATGATCTATTGAGGCCGGATTAATTTCTACTGCCGCTGGAAGTCCTAGGGATCGGGAAGGTTGCAATTTTCCGGATGAGAAAGGAGCCGGTTCAATAAATCAAGTCATCCACGAGCAGTACAAACCAGATCAAGAAAAGTCAGGGTTTCATGTTCAACATCTGCCATGTGCGCCGTGATAATCCGCCGAGTCTGGTTTACAGAAAAAAGGAGATGCGCCGCGAGTCACCCGTCACCGCCTCGCACCATCCGTTCCTAAGCCAAGTTGCCGTCGGGCCACGTTCGCGCCTGCGCCGTCTCGAGATGGCCCGGCGCCCCGCCTCGCCTCACGGGCTCCCTAGTCGGCTGCCGCCCCGCTCTGTCCGCATAGGCAGCAACCCACGCCGCCGCTCCTTGGGTTCGCCTCTGCCATTGCTAGTTCGCGCCTTCAACTCGTTGGCCGCTGGCCTCGCCCTCTGCTGCTCTGTTACTGGCCGTTCTTCGCCGGTTCATCACGGCTAGACTTCTATTCCACCAACCCGCCGCCGCAGTTACGGCCTCCGCAGTGCCCTTGCTGTTGTTGCCGTCTGTGCACGAGCCGCCTCCGACTGTGTTGCGCCTGCTGTCGAAGCCTGTGCTTCACTCCTTCAAATCGCCTCCATGGTCACTTACGCCACGCTGACCCACCGCTGCTATAGGCGTACCTCGAGACGGTTTTCGTGTCGCCTGACTCTCCTTGGGCCGCCAAGTCAACTCCAACCCGGAAACGGACAGAACTCCACCGGATTCGCTTTCACCGGGCCGACCCGGATTCGCCTGCAACGAGTCGCCGCCGCGCCTCCGTACCAGATCACTGGACCAGCTGCCGCTTTAAGTTGCTGCCTTGCCGGTTTCGCCGGTGCGCCAAACTATCCCGGCCTAGATTCAGACGCCTTTACCAGCCACCTCGCGGAGCCACCGCAGTGGATTTCACTCCTGGCCGCCCACGTCAAAACGCCGTGCCACGCCGGTTTCGCTTCTGCGCTGATCCAGCACCGGATCATCATCACTACATTATTAAACCGTCGGACTCATTTTTTGACTACGATATGGAGGGTATGCGCGTGGACTCGGGGTCAACCGCCCCGGTTCGTCTCCACCACGGGCACCCGGCCTCAAGCCGTTTTCGCCAAGTCGATGGCGAGTCACCCCCGGCCTCGATTCAGACGCCCCTGTCGCGGCCTCACACTGAGCCGCCGCCTCTGTCAGCGCGAACTCGTGCCATGACCCACCCCGGGCCGTCCGCACCCATCATTCGACCGTCATGGCCACGGCCTCGCTCTGTCGAATCACCGCCGAGTGCTACGACCCGCCTTCAAGCCGTTCCGAACTGGGCCTGCCTTGCCTCGTGGCCGGTTTGCTCCTACGCCGAGGTTCGCCACATGTCACCTCCGCCTTGTCAAGACGCCACCCCGGTCGAGCCGCCATGGCCTCGCCTACAAACTGCCATCGTGGGTTGCCTCCGCCTGGAGCGAGTCTGCCACCGCTTCGCCGGGTCGGCTCCATGGATACTGGTCTCTTCTGAGTCGCTAATTCCAAGAACCTACCATCGGCCCACGCCATCGCTTCCGCGACCCCGCGGTTGGGCCGCCCTCGTTGATCCGCCCGGTCGCCTTAGATCGCTTTGAGCAGTCTTCCGCTTGTGGTGACTCTGGTGTTTTGAACCACCGTATCTCGAGCCGCCTGCACCCCCTGCGTATGTCCTGAGTCACGGGGGGCCTCCTCACCTGCAGCTGCACTAAACCGGCGTGGCTGAACTACCCACCTCCGTCTTCACCTTCGCTGCTGTGGACTGCAGCTCCACGTCAAAACCGCCGTCGCCGCCTTGCCAAGTCGCCGGCGCCCCTCTCGCAAACCGGCCGGGGATCAGAGGCCCCGAGATGCCTAAGCCCTCGCCGAGCCGCCTGTTTAAAACGGCTGTCAACATATGACCGTGTTAAGTCGCCATCGCTCTTTGCCGAGTCTCCGCTTCATCTTCAGTCTGCACGGCGACGGTCTTAACCCGGCCCTGCTTCACGGTGCTTCCAAGTCACCCCCGCCCGGGTCGTGTTGCCCCTGCCTCGCCGGTTCAGGAGGAAAATGTCCGGTTTGACCATCAGATTGTGGCTAAAAAAAACATTGCTCGCTTCAAGTATTGAGGAGGAGCTATTATGAGGGTGTTGCTCCTCATACATTGCATTTGCGTTCAACCGACGAAAATACCAGGTGATATCCATCTAAGTTTATTTTAGTAGCACATATTGTTTTCATCAAAGAACAATTACTTGGTCTATGATTTTTTTCTCACAGGACCATTATTACAAAAGGTGTTGCGAAAGGGGCATGAGCAAATATTATTTTTGCACTAGCGCTCATCCTGCGCAGGTTGCCACCCCCGCTACATCAACACAAGTGATTGACTTATTGTCCGCTCCCGTGGCCGATTCTCCCGCCCGCGCCGGTTTTCAGTGCCGCGGCCGACTCATCTGTCCGAGCCGTCTATGATGTTGCGGCCGTCTTCGTCGTTCATCTCTTGCGGTCTGGTCTACATCAACACACTGGGCCGCACCTGTCTGCATGAGCTGCTTCTTGAGTATGAGCAAGTCACTGCTTGGGTAGCCCGGTTTTTCTTCCAATACATTGGAGGCAAATTATCACTCAGTCGCCGTCTACGCTGGATGGCTCAATGAACATGCGCACAAATCGCTGCCACTACAGATTTGTCAACTTCAAACAACCAGTTGGAAGGAACCATTGGCCGAGTTGCTGACACGGCTCATACGGGATCATTTATAACCTGCCGCAGTCACCTCAATCTTCTACGGATTTACATCGCGTTATTAACACCGATGAGATATACCTTCTGCTATGGCCAAGTACGGAGAATTTCAAGACAACTCCTTGAGTCATCTTAAAACTCGGGGGCTACGATGATATGACGCAATAAGTTTTGCCAGTTTAAGCAAGTTCAAGAACCCCAGGACGATGGAAGGAAAGATAGCCCGATCCCGGAGGCTACTGGTATATAGATGAAAATTTGAAGGCCGTCAGAAAATCCCGGCTTAATGAAGAAGTTTCGGATCATCAGAAAGGATTCCGTTTTGAAATCTGGCTGAAGGGAAGCCAGTCTCACTGAAGTTCTCAAATATCCGGTTTACAATCCGGTTCAAGGGAAATATGTTCTCCCACAAAGTTCTGAAGTGCTCAAATCCGGTTTAACAATGTCCGGTTCAAAAGGGAATTAACTTCTTGCAAATTCGAGTTTAAAGGCCGTCAGAAAAATTCCGGCTAAAAATAAAGATTCCGGTTTAAGATCCGGTTCAAGGGAAGATGTCTCCCACAAAGCTTTGTAGCTCTTAACATCCGGTTCAAAATCCCGGTTTAAGAAGAATTTATCTCTTGAAAAAAGTTATCGAAGAGGACCTGCTGCCATGATGCGCGGTTCAAACATGGGTATCCCGCCTTATTGGCCTAATATATTATTGATCACATGGGAGCTCCCGCTTTATAAAGCGGGGTATCTATTCTTTTATATCATGTGTGGTTACATGGAGTTGTGTTTAAAACAACATCCGGTTTACCCCTTGCAAGTCTTATCAAGATCACTTGGGGCTTCCTGTTCAAACATAGGTCGTATTCGAACCAAAGAGAACATAGCCGTCCTTATAAGGTCATTTGGGGGCTCGGTCATGTTTTGAACCGATGCAATGCCTCTTGGCCGGCGAAAGCCACCAGGTTACTTGGGGGCTCGGTCGTGTCCGAACCGATGCAATACCTCTTGGCCGGCGAAAGCCACCAGATCATTTGGGGACACGGTCACGTCTGAACCGGTCACGCCTCTTGGTCGGCCTACGGGCCTTAGAGTCATTTGGGGGCTTGGTCGAACCCGAACCATAGCAATGCCACTTGGCCGGCGTAACGCCACGCGTCATTTTGGGGTCCTGGCTGACTGGCACCATCGCCACGCCTTCGGGGGGCTTGGTTGCGTCTGACCATGGTAATTCCATCTGACCAAGCTCAGTAGAGCTCTTCTTTTGCAAAAAGTTGTTGCCATTGCTTTTGCTTTAATAGCCTTTCTTGAGAAGTTGCTATTTTATTTGCGTTTTTTAAACCCACAGTATTTTGTACCGGTTCAAACAGCTAAATTGGCGGAACACGGTCCATTTTTAGACCGGAGATCATCTGCCCGGTTTGATTTTCTGTTACCATCCTATTATGGAGTAAACCGGTGTTTATCAACCCGGCTCGGCTTTCAACTACAAGTTGTGAGTACATGATCAAGTTATAATCTGGAGATTATCAGCCCGGTCTGGTTTAACTACAAGTCACCAGTATTATATATGGTTAATCCGGTGTTTATCACAGCCCGGTACGGTTTTATCATAAACCGGCACAATATGGAAGGAATTATCATTACTCAAGATTGGGGTTATCACTCTTACTACAAAAAGTTGGTAAACCAATGATGTGATTCAATGTCACAGGTATCATATATTTCATATTTTTAAGTGTAGCCTTGGTTATAAACCCAGGTTATATGTTGGGCATTATGACCCGTTCGGCAGTAAACCGCCAGGACACTTTAAATTTGTTGTATGCAGAAACAGGTTGAATAAAGTATGATGATAAATTATCCGGTGTTTATTAAACCGGCCTGGCTTTGGACTATATGTCGCCAATATGATGATAAATTGTGCGGTGTTTATTAAACCGGCCTGGCTTTGGACTATAAGTTGCCAGTATATATTTTGATTGCGCAATTGGAATCATGCGCTTACAAATCATTGGATTATATTATTCAAATAGCCAACATGGCTGGATTTTTATGATGGTTATTAATATTATGATTGAGGTTTTCAAAGTCGCTTTAGCGCAATGGTTATCATCTTCTACAATTGAAGGAATAGTCCCGAGTTGCTGCAGGCTTACAACCCGACACTTGGGGGCTACATTATTCAAAGTTGAGATTACATCAAATATGCAAGTCTCATGTCGTTGCAAGCATGCACCATGACACTTGGGGGCTAATGCAAAGTCATTGTTTTGCTCACCTTATTGAAGACCCGACTCATCACATTATAATGAGCCGGCCCTTGGGGGCTACCAATTGCTCCTGTCAACTATTCAAGGTACAAAGCTTTTTATCTATTATATTGAAGGGTCTACTGCTCAGTTGGTAAAGCACAAGGCTCTTAACCTTGTGAACTTGGATTCAAGCCCCATGATGAGGGGTTACATCATATGATGTTATTTTCATTGAAGTATATATCAAAATCCCAGCTCAATATTATCTTACTGAGCCGGCCCTTGGGGGCTACACGTTGCTGTTCAAAGTTTACAAGATTATATTTACAAAGTCCCTGCTGATTATTACATAATGACCCGGCCCTTGGGGGCTACATTGGTTGAAGTTTTATGGGCATCAGTCAATTACAAGTCCCAGGTTGCTGCAAGCATGACAACCTGACACTTGGGGGCTACAGGTATTATATTACTATTGAAGAAATATTTTCAGATTCTCTGTTTGAGCAAACTAGAATGACCCGGCGTCACCAATCATTATGACCCTGTGGCTGCAACCCGGTGTCATCAATAATCATAAACCGGTGTTGGCAACAATCATGAACCGGTGTCTGCAACAATCATGACCCGGAATTATCAGTTTTTGTAACCCGACAGTTTTTGGCAACGATAAACCGGCAAGTTCTGCATCTTCAAACCGGTTGAATATCAGATGAGTATTTCAAGACCAATATTTCTTAAACCGGCGCTTTGGAATCCGACTCAAGTGGACTATTCTTCATAATATTTTTCTGTGAGAAACCAATGTCAGCAAATTGAGTATGAAGCTGGTTATTGACCCGGATTTTCTAGAAGGAGGAAATGACAAGGACTTAAGGACGATCAGGTGCCGATTTACAAAAATTCTTAACCCGGAGCACAACCTGTCAAATTTGTTCTGGTGTTTATTTGCAGCATAAGTTTACCATGGATAAATCCAAGCTAAACTTGGGGGCTAATGTCGGGGATATACCCCGCGGCGTAAACCGTCCGGAAGCTAACCCGGCCGGATTTGGCGGTTTATCTGAAGATCCGCCCTGACCTTGGCGGTTTACAAGCAACCCGCTTGGTCGTTATGACTCATTGGTCACCCGGTGGGCGGATCAGACGGATGACAAGGCCAAAGGCCCAGAAGGCCGGTTCAACTATGGTGGGCCGGTTTAAGAGGAAAGGAATATTTGCCTTACAAGGACTTAAGGCCAGGACTTGTATCCGGTTTGTATTAGAGATAGACTAGTCCTAATTCTAAAAGGACTCCACATGTAAACCGCCCCTTCAACATATATAAGGAGGGGCAGGGCTCCCCAAAGAGGGAGAGAGAACGATCAATAATCTCTAGGGCTAGACACAAAGAGCCGGTTTACGGCGTCTCCCTCGTGATGATAATGAGACCTAGCCTCAAACAGCATGTAGGGTTATTACCGGATGATGTTTCCTGGGGCCCGAAGCTGTCTAAATCCTCGTCTCGTGTGTTGATCCGCCCTGCGTCTCTCGTCCCACTCAACCCCTCTCAAGCTACCACCTAGATGCGTTGGCCCTGCGACTAAGTCCTGACACTAAGGACATCTGCCGTGACAAATCCACGACAGGTACCAAGCACCCAAGAGTAATAAGCTTCTCAACTTGTAACTTCCATGATCACCGTGGAGAAATCAAATCGATGCACCAAATGCAATGGCAAGGGCACACGGAGTGCCCAAGTCCTTCTCTCCCAAATCCCACCAAAGCAACAAATGCTAGGGAGGAAAATGAGAGGAAGAACAAGAAAGAGAACACCAAGATCTAGATCCAAGGGGTTCCCTCACATAGAGGAGAAAGTGATTGGTGGAAATGTGGATCTATATCTCCTCTCTCTTTTCCCCCCAAAATTTGCAAGAATCCTTGGAGGGATTGAGAGATAGCAAGCTCAAAGAAGGTCGACAATGGGGGAAGAACACGAGCTCAAAGGATAAGGTTCATTAGGGAAGAAGACCCCCTTTTATAGGTGGGAAAAATCCAACTGTTATGCTCACAGCCCGCACAGAGCGATACTATCGCTCATGGGAGCGGTACTACCGCTAGGGCGGTGGAAGCCCTTTGAAAAAGAACAGCGAGGAGGCAAAAGTCCGGTAGAACCGCCGGAGCGGTACTACCGCTCGTCCTCATAGTACTACCGCTAGGGGTAGCGGTACTACCGTTAAGGGTAGGGGTAGTACTGCTTGTGATCGGTACTACAAAATACATCTGTGCCTACCACCGCTGGACTTAAAACGAGTTTTTGGTCCGGAGCGGAAGTAGCCACGGAAGTAGCCGCGGCAGTACCGCTCTGGAGCGGTAGTAAAATTACATCCGCTCCAAGCGGTAGTACCGCTCCCAAGAGCGGTAAAAATTACATCCCCTCCAAGCGGTAGTACGTGAAGGAAATATGCCCTAGAGGCAATAATAAAGTTGTTATTTATATTTCCTTATATCATGATAAATGTTTATAATTCATGCTAGAATTGTATTAACCAGAAACTTAGTATATGTGTGAATGCATAGACAAACAGAGTGTCACTAGTATGCCACTACTTGACTAGCTCATTAATCAAGGATGGTTAAGTTTCCTAGCCATGGACAAAGAGTTGTCATTTGATGAACGGGATCACATCATTAGAGAATGATGTGATTGACTTGACCCATCCATTACCTTAGCACTATGATCGTTTAGTTTATTGCTATTGCTTTTTTCATAACTTATTATGCAACTCACGAATACCGGAGGAACACTTTGTGTGCTATCAAACATCACAACGTAACTGGGTGATTATAAAGATGCTCTATAGGTATCTCTGATGATGTTTGTTGAGTTGGCATAGATCGAGATTAGGATTTGTCACTCCGATTGTCGGAGAGGTATCTCTGGGCCCTCTCGGTAATGCACATCATTATAAGACTTGCAAGCAATGTGACTAATGAGTTAGTTACGGGATGATGCATTACAGAACAAGTAAAGAGACTTTCCGGCAACGAGATTGAACTTGGTATGATGATACCGACGATCGAATCTCAGGCAAGTAACATACCGATGACAAAGGAACAACGTATGTTGTTATGCGGTTTGACCGATAAAAGATATCCGTAGAATATGTAGGAACCAATATGAGCATCCAGGTTCCGCTATTGGTTATTGACCGGAAATGAGTCTCGGTAATGTCTACATAGTTCTCGAACCCGTAGGGTCCGCACGCTTAACGTTCTATGACGATCGATATTATGAGTTTATGTGTTTTGATGTACCGAAGGTTGTTCGGAGTCTCGGATGTGATCACGGACATGACGAGGAGTCCCGAAATGGTCGAGACATAAAGATTGATATATTGGACGATGTTATTCGGACACAGGATGAGTTTCAGGGGTCACCGGATAAATATCGGAGTGCCGGGGGGTTATCGGAACCCCCGGGGGAACTAATGGGCCTTAGTGGGAAGAGAGGAAGGGCAGGAGGGGCTGGCCGCCCCTCCCCCCCTTGGGTCCGAATTGGACTAGGGGAAAGGGGCGGCACCCCCCTTTCCTTCCCTTCCCCCTCTTCCTTCCTTTCCCCTCTCTCCCTCTTGATGGATTCCTACTAGGACTTGGAGTCCTAGTAGGATTCCCCTCTTGGGGAAGCGCCCTAGGGGCCGGTCGGCCTCCCCCTTTCTCCTTTATATATGGGGGCAGGGGGCACCCTAGAACACACAAGTTGACAGTTGTCTTAGCCGTGTGCGGTGCCCCCCTCCACAGATTTCCACCTCGGTCATATAGTTGTAGAGCTTAGGCGAAGCCCTGCGTCAGTAGCTTCATCATCACCGTCACCATGCCGTCGTGCTGATGAAACTCTCCCTCGGCCTCAGCTGAATCAAGAGTACGAGGGACGTCACCGAGCTGAACGTGTGCAGATCACGGAGGTGCCGTGCGTTCGGTACTTGGATCGGTTGGATCACGAAGACGTTCGACTACATCAACCTCATTAATAAACGCTTCCACTTTCGGTCTACCCCGCTCGTTGCTATGCATCACCTAGATGGATCTTGCGTGTGCGTAGGATTTTTTTCGAAATTACTGCGTTCACCAACAGTGGCATCCGAGCCAGGTCTATGCATAGATGTTATATGCATGAGTAGAACACAAAGAGTTGTGGGCGATAATAGTCATACTGCTTACCAGCATGTCATAGTTTGATTCGGCGGCATTGTTGGATGAAGCGGCGTAGACCGACATTACGTGTACGCTTACGCGAGACTGGTTCTACCGATGTGCTTCGCACACAGGTGGCTAGTGGGTGTCTGTTTCTCCAACTTTAGTTGAATCGAGTGTGACTACGCCCGGTCCTTGTTGAAGGTTAAAACAGCAAACTTGACGAAAAATTGTTGTGGTTTTGATGCGTAGGTAAGAACGGTTCTTGCTAAGCCGTAACAGCCACGTAAACTTGCAACAACAAAGTAGAGGACGTCTAACTTGTTTTTGCAGGGCATGTTGTGATGTGATATGGTCAAGACATGATTATATAAATTGTTGTATGAGATGATCATGTTTTGTAACACAGTTATCGGTAACTGGCAGGAGCCATATGGTTGTCGCTTTATTGTATGAATGCAATCGCCATGTAATTGCTTTACTTTATCACTAAGCGGTAGTGATAGTCGTAGAAGCAATAGTTGGCGAGACGACAACGATGCTTCGATGGAGATCAAGGTGTCAAGCCGGTGACGATGGTGATCATGACGGTGCTTTGGAGATGGAGATCAAAGGCACAAGATGATGATGGCCATATCATATCACTTATATTGATTGCATGTGATGTTTATCCTTAATGTATCTTATTTTGCTTAGTACGGCGGTAGCATTATAAGATGATCTCTCACTAAATTTCAAGGTATAAGTGTTCTCCCTGAGTATGCACCGTTGCTACAGTTCGTCGTGCCGAGACACCACGTGATGATCGGGTGTGATAAGCTCTACGTTCACATACAACGGGTGCAAGCCGGGTTTGCACACGCAGAATACTCAGGTTAAACTTGACGAGCCTAGCATATGCAGATATGGCCTCGGAACACTAAGACCGAAAGGTCGAGCGTGAATCATATAGTAGATATGATCAGCATAGTGATGTTCACCATTGAAAACTACTCCATCTCACGTGATGATCGGACATGGTTTAGTTGATGTGGATCACGTGATCACTTAGATTATTAGAGGGATGTCTATCTAAGTGGGAGTTCTTAAGTAATATGATTAATTGAACTTTAATTTATCACGAACTTAGTACCTGATAGTATTTTGCATGTCTATGTTGTTGTAGATAAACGGCCCGTGTTGTTGTTCCGTTGAATTTTAATGCATTCCTAGAGAATGCTAAGTTGAAAGATGATGGTAGCAATTACACGGACTGGGTCCGTAAACTTGAGGATTATCCTCATTGTTGCACAGAAGAATGACGTCCTGGAAGCACCGCTAGGTGCAAGACCCGCTGCAGGAGCAACGCCAGACGTTGTGAACGCCTGGCAGAGCAAAACTGATGACTACTCGATAGTTCAGTGTGCCATGCTTTACAGCTTAGAACCGGGACTTCAACGGCGTTTTGAGCGTCATGGAGCATATGAGATGTTCCAGGAGTTGAAGTTAATATTCCAAGCGAATGCCCGGATCGAGAGATATGAAGTCTCCAATAAGTTCTACAGCTGCAAAATGGAGGAGAATAGTTCTGTTAGTGAGCATATACTCAGAATGTCTGGGTACCACAATCACTTGACTCAGTTGGGAGTTAACCTTCCAGTTGATAGTGTCATTCACAGAGTTCTTCAATCACTGCCACCAAGCTACAAGAGCTTCGTGATGAACTATAATATGCAAGGGATGGATAAGACGATTCCCGAGCTCTTCGCAATGCTAAAGGCTGCGGAGGTAGAAATCAAGAAGGAGCATCAAGTGTTGATGGTCAACAAGACCACTAGTTTCAAGAAAAAGGGTTAAGGGAAGAAGGGGAACTTCAAGAAGAACAGCAAACAAGTTTCTGCTCAAGTGAAGAAGCCCAAGTCTGGACCTAAGCCTGAGACTGAGTGCTTCTACTGCAAAGGGACTGGTCACTAGAAGCGGAACTGCCCCAAGTATTTGGCGGGGAAGAAAGATGGCAAAGTGAAAGGTGTATTTGATATACATTTTATTGATGTGTACCTTACTAATTCTCGCAGTAGCACCTGGGTATTTGATATTGGTTCTGTTGCTAATAATTGCAACTCAAAACAGGGGCTACGGATTAAGCAAAGATTGGTTAAGGACGAGGTGATGATGCGCGTGGGAAATGGTTCCAAAGTCGACGTGATCGCCGTCGGCACGCTACCTCTACATCTACCTCCGGGATTAGTTTTAGACCTGAATAATTGTTATTTGGTGCCAGTGTTATGTTGGGGAACGTAGTAATTTCAAAAAATTTCCTACGCACACGCAAGATCATGGTGATGCATAGCAACGAGAGGGGAGAGTGTTGTCTACGTACCCTCGTAGACCGAAGCGGAAGCGTTGACACAACGTAGAGGAAGTAGTCGTACGTTCTCCTCGCGATCCAACCGATCACAGCACCGTTACTCCGGCACCTCCGAGTTCTTGGCACACGTTCAGCTCGATGACGATCCCCGGGCTCCGATCCAGCAAAGCGTCGAGGAAGAGTTCCGTCAGCACGACGGCGTGGTGACAATCTTGATGTGTTACCGGTGCAGGGCTTCGCCTAAGCACTGCAACGATATGATCGAGGTGGAATTTGGTGGAAGGGGGCACCGCACACGGCTAAGGAACGATCCGTAGATCAACTTGTGTCTATGGGGTGCCCCTTGCCTCAGTATATAAAGGATGGAGGAGGAGGAGGCCGGCCAAGCCAATTGGTGCGGCCAAGATATGGAGTCCTACTAGGACTCCAAGTCCTAGTAGGAGTCCACCAAGAGGGGAGGAAGGGAGAAGGAATAGGAGGAGTAGGAAAGGTGGCCGGCCCCCTTTTCCCTAGTCCAATTCGGACTAGAGGGGAGGGGGGGCGCAGCAGCCTTTTCCTCTTCCCACTAAAGCCCATCAAGGCCCATTACTTCTCCCGTAATCCCGTAACTCCCCGGTACCTCCGAAAATACCCGAACCACTCAGAACCCTTCCGATGTCCGAATATAGTCGTCCAATATATCGATCTTTACGTCTCGACCATTTCGAGACTCCTCGTCATGTCCCCGATCTCATCCGGGACTCCGAACTCCTTCGGTACATCAAAACTCATAAACTCATAATATAACTGTCATCGAAACCTTAAGCGTGCGGACCCTATGGTTCAAGAACAATGTAGACATGACCGAGACACATCTCCGGTCAATAACCAATAGCGGGACCTGGATGCCCATATTGGCTCCTACATATTCTGCGAAGATCTTTATCGGTCAGACCGCATAACAACATACGTTGTTCCCTTTGTCATCGGTATGTTACTTGCCCGAGATTCGATCGTCGGTATCCAATACCTAGTTCAATCTCGTTACCGGCAAGTCTCTTTACTCGTTCCGTAATACATCATCTCACAACTAACACATTAGTTGCAATGCTTGCAAGGCTTATGTGATGTGCATTACCGAGAGGGCCCAGAGATACCTCTCCGACAATCGGAGTGATAAATCCTAATCTCGAAATACGCCAACCCAACATGTACCTTCGGAGACACCTGTAGAGCACCTTTATAATCACCCAGTTACATTGTGACGTTTGGTAGCACACAAAGTGTTCCTACGGTAAACAGGAGTTGCATAATCTCATAGTTAAAGGAACATGTATAAGTCATGGATAAAAGCAATAGCAACATACTAAACGATCGGGTGCTATGCTAATGGAATGGGTCATGTCAATCAGATCATTCAACTAATGATGTGATCTCGTTAATCAAATAACAACTCTTTGTTCATGGTTAGGAAACATAACCATCTTTGATTAATGAGCTAGTCAAGTAGAGGCATACTAGTGACACTCTGTTTGTCTATGTATTCACACATGTATTATGTTTCCAGTTAATACAATTCTAGCATGAATAATAAACATTTATCATGATATAAGGAAATAAATAATAACTTTATTATTGCCTCTAGGGCATATTTCCTTCATGTTAAGCATGAACATTATATCTGGATCTTATTTGATGCGAGACGGTTATTCATTTAAATCAGAGAACAATGGTTGTTCTATTTATATGAATAATATCTTTTATGATCATGCACCCTTGATGAGTGGTCTATTTTTACTAAACTTGATAGTAGTGATACACATGTTCATAGTATTGAAGCCAAAAGATATAAGTTTAATAATTATAGTGCAACTTATTTGTGGCACTGCCGTTTAGGTCATATTGGTGTAAAGCGCATGAAGAAACTCCATGCTGATGGGCTTTTGGAATCACTTGATGCTTGCGAACCATGCCTCATGGGCAAGATGACTAAGACTCCGTTCTCCGGAACAATGGAGCGAGCAACAGACTTGTTGGAAATAATACATACTAATGTATGCGGTCCGATGAGTGTTGATGCTCGCGATGGGTATCGTTATTTTCTGACCTTCACAGATGATTTGAGCAGATATGGGTATATCTACTTGATGAAACATAAGTCTGAAACATTTAAAAAGTTCAAGGAATTTCAGAGTGAAGTGGAAAATCATCACAACAAGAAAATAAAATTTCTACGATCTGATCGTGGAGGAGAATATTTGAGTTACGAGTTTGGTCTTCATTTGAAACAATGCGGAATAGTTTCGCAAATCACACCACCCGAAACACCATAGCCTAATGGTGTGTCCGAACGTCATAATCGTACTTTATTAGATATGGTGCGGTCTATGATGTCTCTTACTGATTTACCTCTATCGTTTTGGGGTTATGCTTTAGAGACGGCTGCATTCACGTTAAATAGAGCACCATCTAAATCCGTTGAGACGACACCATATGAACTGTGGTTTGGCAAGAAAGCCAAGTTGTCGTTTCTTAAAGTTTGGGGCTGCGATACTTATGTGAATAAGCTTCAACCTGATAAGCTTGAACCCAAATCAGAGAAATGTGTCTTCATAGGATACCAAAAGGAGACCGTTGGGTACACCTTCTATCACAGATCCGAAGGCAAGATATCGTTGCTAAGAATGGATCCCTTCTAGAGAAGGAGTTTCTCTCGAAAGAAGTGAGTGGGAGGAAAGTAGAACTTGACGAGGTAATTGTAGCTAATCCCTTATTGGAAAGTAGTTCATCATAGAAATCAGTTCCAGTGATTCCTACACCAGTAAGTGACGAAGCTAATGATGATGATCATGAAACTTCTGATCAATTTACAATCGAACCTCATAGGTCACCCAGAGTAAGATCCGCACCAGAGTGGTATGGTAATCCTGTTCTGGAGGTCATGTTACTTGACCATGACAAACCTACGAACTATGAGGAAGCGATGATGAGCCCAGATTCCGCAAAATGGCTTTAGGCCATGAAATCTGAGATGGGATCCATGTATGAGAACAAAGTGTGGACTTTGGTTGACTTGCCCGTTGATCGGCAAGCCATAGAGAATAAATGGATCTTCAAGAAGAAGACTGACGCTGACGGTAATGTTAATGTCTACAAAGCTCGACTTGTTGCGAAAGGTTTTAGACAAGTTCAAGGAGTTGACTACGATGAGACCTTCTCACCCGTAGCGATGCTTAAGTCCGTCCGAATCATGTTAGCAATTGCCGCATTTTATGATTATGAAATTTGGCAAATGGATGTCAAAATTGCATTCCTTAATGGATATCTTAAAGAAGAGTTGTATATGATGCAACCAGAAGGTTTTGTCAATCCAAAAGGTGCTAACAAAGTGTGCAAGCTCCAGCAATCCATTTATGGACTGGTGCAGTCCTCTCGGAGTTGGAATATACCCTTCAATAGTGTGATCAAAGCATATGGTTTTATATAGACTTTTGGAGAAGCCTATATTTACAGGAAAGTGAGTGGGAACTCTGTAGCATTTCTGATGTTATATGTGGATGACATATTGTTGATCGGAAATGATACTGAATTTCTGAATAGCATAAAAGGATATTTGAATAAGAATTTTTCAATGAAAGACCTCGGTGAAGCTGCTTATATATTGGGCATCAAGATCTATAGAGATAGATCAAGACGCTTAATTGGACTTTCACAAAGCACATACCTTGATAAAGTTTTGAAGAAGTTCAAAATGGATCAAGCAAAGAAAGGGTTCTTGCCTGTGTTACAAGGTGTGAAATTGAGTCAGACTCAATGCCCGACCACTGCAGAAGATAGAGAGAAAATGAAAGTCATTCCCTATGCTTTAGCCATAGGTTCTATCATGTATGCAATGTTGTGTACCAGACCTCATGTGTGCCTTGCTATTAGTTTAGCAGGGAGGTACCAAAGTAATCCAGGAGTGGATCACTGGACAGCGTTCAAGAACATCCTGAAATACCTGAAAAGGACTAAGGATATGTTTATCGTTTATGGAGGTGACAAAGAGCTCGTCGTAAACGGTTACGTCGATGCAAGCTTTAACACTGATCCGGATGACACTAAGTCACAAAATGGATACGTAGTTTTATTGAATGGTGGAGCTGTCAGTTGGTGCAGTTCCAAGAAGAGCGTCGTGGCGGGATCTACGTGTGAAGCAGAGTACATAGCTACTTCAAAAGCTGCAAATGAAGGAGTCTGGATGAAGGAGTTCATATCCGATCTAGGTGTCATACCTAGTGCATCGGGTCCTATATATGAAAATCTTTTGTGACAATATTGGTGCAATTGCCTTGGCAAAGGAATCCAGATTTCACAAGAGAACCAAGCACATCAAGAGACGCTTCAATTCCATCCGCGATCAAGTCAAGGAGGGAGACATAGAGATTTGCAAGATACATACGAATCTGAATGTTGCAGACCCGTTGACTAAGCCTCTCTCACGAGCAAAACATGATCAGCACCAAAACTCCATGGGTGTTACGATCATTACAATGTAATCTAGATTATTGACTCTAGTGCAAGTGGGAGACTGAAGGAAATATGCCCTAGAGGTAATAATAAAGTTGTTATTTATATTTCCTTATATCATGATAAATGTTTATTATTCATGCCAGAATTGTATTAACCGGAAACGTAGTACATGTGTGAATACATAGACAAACAAAGTGTCACTAGTATGCCTCTACTTGACTAGCTCATTAATCAAAGATGGTTAAGTTTCCTAGCCATGGCCAAAGAGTTGTCATTTGATGAACGGGATCACATCATTAGAGAATGATGTGATTGACTTGACCCATCCGTTAGCTTAGCACTATGACGTTTAGTTTATTGCTATTGCTTTCTTCATAACTTATACATGTTCCTTTGACTATGAGATTATGCAACTCCCGAATACCAGAGGAACACTTTGTGTGCTATCAAACGTCACAACATAACTGGGTGATTATAAAGATGCTCTATATGTGTCTCCGATGGTGTTTGTTGAGTTGGAATAGATCGAGATTAGGATTTATCACTCCAATTGTCGGAGAGGTATCTCTGGGCCCTCTCGGTAAGGCACATCACTATGAGCCTTGCCAGCAATGTGACTAATGAGTTAGTTACGGGATGATGCATTACGGAACAAGTAAAGAGACTTGCCGGTAATGACATTGAACTAGGTATGATGAAACCACGATCGAATCTCGGGCAAGTAACATACCGATGACAAAGGGAACAACGTATGTTGTTATGCAGTTTGACCAATAAAAGATCTTTGTAGAATATGTAGGAACCAATATGAGCATCCAAGTTCCGCTGTTGGTTATTGACCAGAGATGAGTCTCGGTCATATCTACATAGTTCTCGAACCCGTTGGGTCCGCACGCTTAACGTTCAATGACGATCGGTATTATGAGTTTATGTGTTTTGATATATCAAAGGTTGTTCGGAGTCCCGAATATGATCACGGACATGACGAGGAGTCTCTAAATAGTCGAGACATAAATATTGATATATTGGATGATGTTATTCGGACACCGGATGAGTTTTGGGGGTCACCGGATAAATATCGGAGTGCCGGGGGGTTATCGGAACCCCCGGGGGAACTAATGGGCCTCTATGGGCCTTAGTGGGAAGAGAGGAAGGGCCGGGAGGGGCTGGCTGCGCCCCGCCCCCGTTGTGTCTGAATTGGACTAGGGAAAGGGGGCGGCGCCCCCCTTTCCTTCCCTTCCCCCTCTTCCTTCCTTGCTCCTTTATATACGGGGGCAGGGGGCACCCTAGAACACACAAGTTGACAGTTGTCTTAGCCGTGTGCCGTGCCCCCCTCCACAGATTTCCACCTCAGTCATATCGTTGTAGAGCTTAGGCGAAGCCCTACGTCGGTAGCTTCATCATCATCGTCACCACGCTGTCGTGCTGACAAAACTCTCCCTCGGCCTCATCTGGATCAAGAGTACGAGGGACATCACCGAGCTGAACGTGTGCAGATCGCGGAGGTGCCGTGTGTTCGGTACTTGGATCGGTTGGATCGCGAAGACGTTCGACTACATCAACCGCGTTACTAAACGCTTCCGCCTTCGGTCTACGAGGGTACGTGGACACACTCTCCCCGCTCGTTGCTATGCATCACCTAGATGGATCTTGCGTGTGCGTAGGAATTTTTTTGAAATTACTGCGTTCACCAACAGTACCGCTCCCGTGAGTGGTAGCACTACTGCAGCCTTTTTAAGGACACCAAAACTGACCCAAGTTCTACAAACGGATTTCGAATTCAACGAAACCAAGTTTTTTGGAAAGCTAGCTACAAGGGCTAACAGAATATTGATAGAAATAACAATAAGAAGGTAATTACAAAAGGCCCATAATAAAATGGTGAGAACCCTTCCTCGAATAAGACCGGTAAAACCTCCAACACCGAAAACTTTATAGAAGAAGCATATGAAATCCATTTTTTATGTACTAGAGCTTGTCACGAAGATAACCACATGATCTAAAACCTCAAAAAGACAAAATAGAAAGAAGAATTAAGAAATATGATGCAAGGATGCAATGGTTTGAGCTCTCAACGATCGATACGATCAAGCTACTCACTTCAGAGTCCCCCTTGATAGTACGTCTATCGATCCTATAAACCGGTCTCCAAACTATCACCATGAGACCTGTCGTGGAATTGTCACGGCAGATGTCCTCGTGAAAAGGACTTAGTCGTGAGGCCAGCGCATCTTTGTAGTAGCTTGAAGGGGTTGAGCGGAATCGAGAGACGCAACACACAAGACGAGGATTTAGACAGCTTCGGGCCCCGGGAAACATCATCCGGTAATATCCCTACATGCTGTTTGTGGCTAGATCTCATTATGCTCATCATGGAGACGTCGTATAAGCCAGCTCCCCTTTAGTTGTGTCTAGCCCTAGAGATTATTGTTTCTTGCCCTTCCCCTTTTGGGGAGCCCTGCCCCTCCTTATATAAGTTAGAGGGGCGGGTTACATGTGGAGTCCAAATAGGATTAGGACTAGCCTATCTTCTACTACAAGCCGGATACAAGTCCAGTTCTTGATTCCTTGTAAGGGAGATACTCCTCACGCCTTTCCTATTAAGCCGGCCTACCATAACGTAAACCGACCTTCTGGGCCTTGAGCCTCCTGGGCCCCCGGGTCTTGTTACTCCTCTGATCCGCTTGCCAGGTCACCCATAAGTCGTCAGGATCGGGCGGGTCACTTAGTGTATCGTCCAGTCAGGGCGGGTCATTAGTGAGTCGCCAAGTCCAGCTGGGTTATACATCCAGCCGGGTCATACCGCGGGGTATATCCCCGACATTAGCCCCCAAGTTTAAGTTGGCTTTATCCATGTTAAACTGATCTGCAACATAAACACAAGAACAAACTGACTGGTTGTACTCCGGGTTAAATATTCTTGTAAGCCGGCACCTGATCATTTTTAAATCCTTGTCATTTCCTTCTTGATACATGCCCATGTACTCATAGCAAATCTCCTTTAGTAGATATGTTCAAACTTTGTGAATGCAAAAAATCCAGATACTTCTTTTGAGAAATCCGGGTAAATAGGACAGCTTCAGAGTCAATTTGCTAGCATTGGTCTCTTGTAGAGAAATATTGTAAGAAATAATCCACTTGAATTGGCTTCCAAAGCGCCGGCTTAAAACATATTGGTCTTGAAATACTCATCTGACTTTCAGCCGGCTTGAAGAGGTAAAATTTGCCGGTTTATCATAACTAAAATTGCCGCTTGTAAATATTGATAGCACCGGGTCATAACTGTAGCCGACGCCGGGTCATAATTATTGGTGACACTGGATCATGATTGTTGCAAACACCGGGTCAATCCGATCTGCTCAAAACTGAGAATTTGAACATATTTCTCCCTTATATCCATATTACCTGTAGCCCCCAAGGGCCGGTTTAATCGGCATGAATAAGCCGGGACTTATCACCATGGCTTTAAATAAAATCCAGCTGTGTAGCCCCCATGAGTCGGCTATAGTCATAGTAGTGTAGCCGGGTCATCCTAGAATTGTCAATTGAGCAGTGGATCCTTCAATATATAATGGAATAAGGCTTGTGTATCTTGAATTTTAACAGGAGCAATTGGTATCCCCCAAGGGCCGGCTCATTACAATGGGATGGGTCGGGTCTTCAATAAGGCCAATAAAAAATGACTTTGCATTAGCCCCCAAGTGTCATGGTGCATGCTAGCAGCGACATGAGACTTGCATATTTGATGTAACCTCAACTTGAATAATGTAGCCCCCAAGTGTCGGGTCGTAAGCCTGCAGTGACTCAGGACTATTTCCTCCATTGTAAAATAAATCATGCCCATTGATAAAGATAATAGCTATTGCGCTAAAGCGACTTTGAAAACCTCAATCATAATACTGGTTATTGATAACCATAATAAAAATCCAGCCATATTGGCTATTCAAGATAATATAATCTGGTATGAAAACCTTATTCATCCAATATCATAATGAAAATTTAGCCAAGTTTGGCTATTTGAATAATATAATCCAATAACTTATAAGCGCATGATTCCAATGGCGCAATCCAAATATATACTGGCGACTTATAGTCCAAAGCCAGACCGGTTTAATAAACACTGGATAATTTCTCATCATATACTGGCAACTTTATCATCTTAAAGCCAGGCCGGTTTAGCAAACACCGGATAAGTTATCATTATACTGGCGACTTATCGTCTTAAAGCCAGGCCAGTTTAACAAACACCGGATAAGTTATCATCATACTGGCGACTTATCGTCTTAAAGCCAGGCCGGTTTAATAAACACCGGATAATTTATAACCATGCGTTATTCAACTTGTTTCTGCATACAACAAGTTTAAAGTGTCCTGGCGGTTTACCGCCGGACGGGTCATAATGCCCAACATATAACCTGGGTTTATAACCAAGGCTGCACTTAAAAATATGAAATATATCATACCTGTGACATTGAATCACATCATTGGTTTACCAACTTTTTGTAGTAAGAGTGATAACCCCAATCTTGAGTAATGATAACTCCTTCCATATTGTGCCGGTTTATGATAAAACCGTACCGGGCTGTGATAAACACCGGATTAACCATATATAATACTGGTGACTTGTAGCCAAACCAGACCGGGCTGATAATCTCCGGATTATAATTTGATCATGCACTCACAACTTGTAGTTGAAAGCCGAGCCGGGTTGATAAACACCGGTTTACTCCATAATAGGATGGTAACAGAAAATCAAACCGGGCAGATAATCTCCGGTCTAAAAATGGACCGTGTTCCGCCAATTTAGCTGTTTGAACCGGTACAAAATACTGTCGGTTTAAAAAACGCAAATAAAATAGCAACTTCTCAAGAAAGGCTATTAAAGCAAAAGCAATGGCAACAACTTTTTGCAAAAGAAGAGCTCTACTGAGCTTGGTCAGATGGAATTACCATGGTCAGACGCAACCAAGCCCCCCGAAGGCGTAGCGATGGTGCCAGTCAGCCAGGACCCCAAAATGACGCGTGGCGTTACGCCGGCCAAGTGGCATTGCTATGGTTCGGGTTCGACCAAGCCCCCAAATGACTCTAAGGCCCGTAGGCCGACCAAGAGGCGTGACCGATTCAGACGTGACCGTGTCCCCAAATGATTCTGGTGGCTTTCGCCGGCCAAGAGGTATTGCATCGGTTCGGATACGACCGAGCCCCCAAATGACTCTGGTGGCTTTCGCCGGCCAAGAGGTGTTGCATCGGTTCGGACGCGACCGAGCCCCCAAATGACTCTGGTGGCTTTCGCCGGCCAAGAGGTATTGCATCGGTTCAAACATGACCTCGCCCCCAAATGACCTCATAAGGATAGCTATGTTCTCTTTGGTTCGAATACGACCTATGTTTGAACAGGAAGCCTCAAGTGATCTTGTTAAGACTTGCAAGGGGTAAACCGGATGTTGCTTGAAAACAACCTCGTGTAACCACACATGATATAAAGAATATATACCCCGCTTTATAAAGCGGGAGCCCCCATGTGATCAATAATATGTCAGGCCAATAAGGCAGGATACCCATGTTTGAACCGTGCATCATAGCAGCAGGTCTTCTTCGGTAATTTTTAACTTTTTGCAAGAGATAAATTCTTCTTGAACCGGGATTTTAAACCGGATATAGAGAGCTTCAAAGCTTTGTGGGAGACATCCTTGCCTTGAACCGGATCTTAAACTGGAATCTTCATTTTCAGCCGGAAATTTTCTGACGGCCTTTCAACTCGAACTTGCGAGAAGTTAATTCCTTTTTGAACCGGACATTGTTAAACCGGATTTGGGCGCTTTAGAGCTTTGTGGGAGAACAGATTTCCCTTGAGCCAGATTATAAACCGGAATTTGAGAGCTTCAGTGAGACTGACTTCCCTTGAGCCGGATTTTAAACCGGAATCCTTTCTGATGAGCCGGATTTTCCTCATTGAGCCGGGATTTTATAACTGTCATATACTTTCTAAGCCAGAATTTTTCTAACGGCCTTTAAATTTTCATCAATATAACAGTAGCATCCGGGACCGGGTTATCTTTCCCTCCATCGTCCTGGGTTTTTTAAACCGGCTGAAACTGGCAAGAATTGCTGAGTCATGTCATCGTAGCCCCCGAGTCTCAAAGGTGACTCGAGGAGTTGGCTTGAAGCTCTTCATATTTGACCGGGATATAAACCGGCATAACTTGTATATCATTGATGTTGATGGCACGATGTGAATCCATAGAAGGTTGAGGTGACTGCGGCGGATTACAAATGATCATGTATGAGCCGTGTTAGCAACTCGGCCAATGGTTCCTTCCAACTGGTGATTTAAGTTACCCAAACTGTAGTGGCGGCGACTGGTGTGCCTGCCCATTGAGCCATCCAGTGCCGACGGCGGTTGATGATAATTTGCCTCCATTTTGTTTGAAAGAAAAACCGGGTTACCCAAGTTGTGACTTGCTCATGCTCAATAAACAGCTCATGCAGACAGGTGCGACCCGGTATGTTGATGTAGACCAGGCCGCGAGAGACGGATGACAAAGACGACCGCAGTATCAGAGGCAGCTCGGATAAATGAATCGGCCGCGGCATTGTAAGCCGACTCGGACGGGGAAAATCGGCACCGGTGTCGTAAACCGGCACGGAGGGGCGAGTTAATCGCGGGTGCGGTCCCGGCAAGCTGATGTAAACCGGCGCGGGCGGGAGAATCGGCCGCAGAGGCAGACAATAAGTCAATCGCGTGTGTTGATGTAGTGAACAATTGTCCTGCATCAACAATATTGCAAACCAAGGCAAAGATAAACTGCTCTTTGACAAAATAATATGTGTCAATAAAATATGTTTTAGATAGACATCACCTGATATGTCAGGCCGGAAATAATCCGCCATGAAATTGACGATCGCTACGTGAAATTGAAATCGCTTCACGGGTGAACCGGCCGCGGTGTGGTAAACCGCTGCGGATGGGTGAGTCGACCGCGACGTTTGTAAGCCGGTGCGGACGCGTGAACCGCCATGAGAGCAGACGGGCGAGTCATCCGTGGTGTTGTAAACCGGTGCAGACGCGAGAGCGGACGTGGGGTAATACCACTTTGTAATAGATAATTCTCCAGCATATAAGATATAGCAGGGCAAAGTAGTTTTGTTTTGGATGAATTAATATGTGCTTAAAAATAAATAAGATAAATAGCACCTGGTATTTTTGTCAAATAAACAAGGATGCTGGTGTTGGATGAACTTTCTGGTAGCCTGGCATGGTGATGCTTGCAGGGCCTCCAGTGTCAACGTATTTTGGACTGCAAACTGTTGGGCCCTTCACGCGTTCATCAGACACTGTCGTGTAGACGGATGCAGGAACGGCGTCTGACCATAACAAGTTTAGCGTCGTCGTTGCGCTGTGGAGCAGCAATGGAGAAATTGATTTATCACTTTGACTAGTCTTTGTCTTTCACGTGATGGATGATGGCCCTTGGAAATTGTGCCATTTTGTTCTTCAATTAGCACTAGTAGTAAGTCCTGAACGGCGTCCGGCCAGGCAGTTTCAACACTCCCCCAATTCCCCTCTCCTTCAGGCAGCGTCAGGCGCTCGAGAGCAGAGGGCAGGATGGCTCAGCGACAAAGACAAAGGCGACAAAGACGCATAACCCTAACTCTCGCCTCAACCTTGCTCGCGCTGCTCAAACCGTCTTTCTTTATGCGGAAATTTGCAAACTTCTCGAACCCTAAAAAAAGATCCCTCCAAGAACTCAACACCACCGTGCGCAGGCCCAACGGTGGGCGCCAACTGTCGTGGAATTGTCACGGCAGATGTCCTCGTGAAAAGGACTTAGTCGTGAGGCCAGCGCATCTTTGTAGTAGCTTGAAGGGGTTGAGCGGAATCGAGAGACGCAACACACAAGACGAGGATTTAGACAGCTTCGGGCCCCGGGAAACATCATCCGGTAATAGCCCTACATGCTGTTTGTGGCTAGATCTCATTATGCTCATCAGGGAGATGCCGTATAAGCCGGCTCCCCTTTAGTTGTGTCTAGCCCTAGAGATTATTGTTTCTTGCCCTTCCCCCTTTGGGGAGCCCTGCCCCTCCTTATATAAGTTAGAGGGGCGGGTTACATGTGGAGTCCAAATAGGATTAGGACTAGCCTATCTTCTACTACAAGCCGGATACAAGTCCGGTTCTTGATTCCTTGTAAGGGAGATACTCCTCACGCCTTTCCTATTAAGCCGGCCTACCATAATGTAAACCGACCTTCTGGGCCCTGAGCCTCCTGGGCCCCCGGGTCTTGTCACTCCTCTGATCCGCTTGCCAGGTCACCCATAAGTCGTCAGGATCGGGCGGGTCACTTAGTGTATCGTCCAGTCAGGGCGGGTCATTAGTGAGTCGCCAAGTCCGGCTGGGTTATACATCCAGCCGGGTCATACCGCGGGGTATATCCCCGACATTAGCCCCCAATCGTTATGGGCATCAGTCAATTACAAGTCCCAGGTTGCTGCAAGCATGACAACCCGGCACTTGGGGGCTACAGGTATTATATTATTATCAAAGACATATTTTCAAATTCTCTGTTGAGCAAATTATATTGACCCGGCGTCACCAATCATTATGACCCTGTGGCTGCAACCCGGTGTCATCAATAATCATAAACCGATGTTGGCAACAATCATGAACCGGTGTCTGCAACAATCATAATCCGGGGTCATCAGTTTTTATAACCCGGCCATTTGGTAATGTTAAACCGGCAAGTTTTCAAGACCGGGATCATCTTCAAACCGGCTGAATATCAGATGAATATTTCAAGACCAATATTTCTTAAACCGGCGCTTTGGAAGCCGACTCAACTGGAGTATTCTTCACAATATTTTTCTATGAGAAACCACTGTCAGCAGTTTAAAGTATGAAGCTGGTTATTGATCCGGATTTTTCTAGAAGGAGGGAATAACAAAGATTTAAGGATGATCAGGGTCGGTTTACAAGAGTTCTGAACCCGGAGCGCAACCTGTCAAATTTGTTCTTATGTTTATTTGCAGCATAAGTTTACCATGGATAAATCCAAGCTAAACTTGGGGGCTAATGTCGGGGATATACCCCGCGGCGTAAACCGGCCGGAAGTTAACCCGGCCGGACTTGAAGGTTTATCTGAAGACCCGCCCTGACCTTGACGGTTTACAAGCAGCCCGCTTGGTCGTTATGACTTACTGATAACCCGGCGGGCGGATTAGACGGATGACAAGGCCCAAGGCCCAGAAGGCCGGTTCAACTATGATGGGTTGGTTTAAGAGGAAAGAAATATTTGCCTTACAAGGAGTTAAAGCCAGGACTTGTATCCGGTTTGTATTAGAGATAGACTAGTCCTAATCCCAATAGGACTCCACATGTAAACCGCCCCTTCCTGCGTCTCTCGTCCTACTCAACCCCTCTCAAGTTACCACATAGATGCGTTGGCCTCATGACCAAGTCCTGACACTAAGGACATCTGCTGTGACAAATCCACGACAAGACCGGTAAAATAGAAAACCTATCAAGGGCAAACCTTTGCCTTGCACGAAGTTCACTTGAGATAGATGATGAGGATCTTGACTCCCTCAAGTTTGACCACCTTTCTTGATTGCGTTCGCTCGATCAAGACTAGTTGATTGCTCCCCATACTCCACTATGTGTGAGCCACTCTTTGGCACATCTTCACAAGTCCATTGACACCATAATGGATGGCAAGCTTCAAGAATGATCTCTTCGCGATGCTCCACTTGAACTTGCACCGCAATCTTGATGACGATCACCACTTGATGTCATCCTTCATGGGTTGTATGAGATCTTCCTCTTGATGCAAACCCATGGAAACAAATCTAACCCCACGTAGAACTCACACGTAGATCATGGGTTAGTACACAAAGCGTAATGGACAATGCTTACCATACCATGGGATCACTTGATCCCTATTGGTACATCTTCTACATTTTGTGAGTTGATCAACTTGATTTACTCTTGACTTAGTCTTGATCAACCTTGAACCTTTCCAACTCGCTCGATTGAAGCGTTTGGGTTGTTTGGATCCCTGCATATAGCATTTAAATCTGGTTGTTGGTTCTTGAAAGAAATAAATCTTGCGTGCACAAAGCTACCAGTACCAGTACTCTTTCCTGGAGTACTTTACTCTCCCTCAGTTTATGCATGGAGTAAAAAACGTATTAATTGAGGCAACTAGTGTGAGAGGTGTGCATGATTTTTATGGATGATTAGCAGCGCTCTACTTCCAAGGGAGACAATGGCTTGCGCCACCTCACTGATCCGTGGCACGGACTTTACATCTAGCCATGTATCAAGTAGCCACACCCCTTCTTGTTCTTCTCTACACCATGCCGACATCCCTATATATACAAGAAGTAGTTTTCCATCCGTGTGCCGGGTGCGCGTGCGACTTAGGACTTTGGACGCTTGGCGACGGTGAGAGGCGCGGTGCTCTCCCCATGACCGTGAGTAGGTTCTTGTTTAGAACGGGAAGAGGTCCATGTATCTTGTCCGATTCTACTCCTTTGGTTCTTGCAGCATAGCATAGACCAATTGAAATATCATGGATGTCGCCTAGAGGGGGTGAATAGGCGCTTTAAAATAATTACGGTTAAAGCTTGAACAAAAGCGGAAGAATCCTAGCGGTTAAATTGTCAAGCACAAAACCTACAATAACTAGGCTCACCTATGTGCACGAACAACTTATGATAAGCAAGATAAACTACTAGGTGATAGCAAGATATATGACAAGAAACAATACGGCTATCACAAAGTAAAGTGCATAAGTAAAGGGCTCGGGTAAGAGATAACCGAGGCATGCGAAGACGAAGATGTATCCCAAAGTTCACACCCTTGCGGATGCTAATCTCCGTTTGGAGCGGTGTGGAGGCACAATGCTCCCCGTAAAAAATCATCGTGAAGTTTCGTGGAATTTGGACTCCGTTTGATATTGATCGCGATGTAAAAAACATGGGAAAAACAGCAACTGGCACTTGGCACTATGTCAATAGGTTAGTACCAAAAAATGATATAAAATGACCATAAAATGATTATAAAACATCCAAGATTCATAATAAAATAGCATGGAACAACAAAAAATTATAGATACGTTGGAGACGTATCAGCATCCCCAAGCTTAACTCCTACTCATCCTCGAGTAGGTAAGTGATAAAAACAGAATTTTTTAGTGGGGTGCTGTTCATCAAGTCATAACATATTCTTTTCTTTACAACATGGACATTTGGAATTTTATGTGATTCCAAGCAATAGTCTAGTTTTGACATAATAATTTAGATACTCAAGCATATCAATGAGCAACCATGTCTTTCAAAATATCAACGCTAAAATAAGTTATCCCTAGCCCATCATGCTCAAACATTGATCCATTCATGAAATACACTCGAATATTAACTACACCCAATACTTGAGCATGATCATATTGCCTCCTAGTTGGTGCTTTTTATGAGAGAAGATGAAGACTCGAATTTCGAAATAAAAATTGCATAAAGTAAAAGAAAGGCCCTTCGTAGAGGGAAGTAGGGATTTGTAGAGCTCAAAGCAAAAAAATTAGAGGTAAAAACATTTTGGGAGGTGTATCCATCCCACCAATGAAAACGACTTAGAGTTCCGAACACTTTCCATGCTAGATATGCCATAGGCGGTTCCCAAGCAAAAAATAAAGTTTATTCCTTTTTCTACCATTCTTTCACTTTCCATGGCTAACCGTATCCACGGGTGCCCTCCATACCAACACTTTCCAAGGAATTTACTATTTGACAACATAAAGTAAATTCAATTTTTTTTCATTTCGGGACTGGGCATCCCTAATACCTTTGCATTACTCTCGTGCAATGACAAGTGAATAAACACTCATCTTGAGAATAACACATCTAGCATGGAAACTATTAGCCACCCGTTACCATTCCGCGAGCGAAACAAACACACAAAATAGAAGTTTATGTTGAAAATTAGAGATGACACATGCAAATTTGCTTAGAACGGCAAAAGAATACCGCATATATGTAGATATAGTGGACTCATGTGGCAAAACAGGTTTAAAGGATTTTGGATGCACAAGTAGAGGTCATACTTAGTGCAAAATGAAGGCTAGCAAAAGATTGGGAAGCGGCCAACCAAGAAACGAATAATCTCATAGGCAAGCATTAAGCATAATTAACACTGAATAATGCACCACAAGTAGGATATAATTTTCATTGCATGACTATTGAATTTCGTGCATGCATAGGGAATCACAAACCTTAACACCAATATTCTTACTAGAGCACAATTACTCACCAACATAACTCACATATCACACCATCATATCTCAAAACTATTACTAAGAATCGAGTTTATTTTGTCCAATGATCTTCATGAAATTTTCTTTTACTTTATACTTCTTGGATATCTATCACTTTGGGACTAATTTTCATGTGTTGCTTTTCATAAGCTCAAACAAATATAAGTGAAGATCATGAGCATAACAAATTTTCTTTCTCTCAAAATAATCTAAGTGAAGCAAGAGAGAATTTCTTCAAAATTTTACTAACTCTCAAATAAATCTAAGTGAATCAAGAGAGATTTCTTCAAAATAACAAAGCACACCGTGCTCAAAAAGATATAAGTGAAGCACTAGAGCAAGTCCTAGCTCATAAAAGATTTAAGTGAAGCATAGAGAGCAATCTAACAAGTCATGATATAATTTTGGCTCTCTCAAATAGGTGTGTCCAGCAAGGATTGATGACTTAAAACAAAAAATAAAACAAGCAAAGACACATATCATACAAGACGCTCCAAGCAACACACATATCATGTGAAGAATAAAAATATAGCCTCGAGTAAAATACCGATAGTTGTTGGAAGAAAGTGGGGATGCCACTCGGGGGCATCCCCAAGCTTAGTTGGTTGCTCATTCTTGGATAATAGCTTGGGATGCTGGGGCATCCCCAAGCTTAGGCTCTTACATCCTTCCTTCATCCATCGTAAGATAACCGGAAACTTGAAAACTTCAATCACACAAAACTCAACAAAACCTTTATGAGATCTGTTGGTGTAAGAAAAATAAACCACTACTATAAGTGTTGTATCAAACCAATTCATATTTTGTTTTTGTATTGTATCTACTGTATTCCAACTTTTCTATGGCAAAAACTCATCAAAGAAAACCATAGAGCCATCAAAATAAGCACACAACACAAAGAAAACAGAATCTGTCAAAACAGAACAGTCTGTAGCAATCTGATTTAAACAAAAACTTCTGAAACTCCAAAAAATCTGAAAAAATAGGGCGGCCTAGATAATTTGTATATTGATCTACTACAAAAAGAATCAGGGCGAAAGCTCTTTCTGATAAAAAATGAAAATTAATTTCGTGAGCACAAAGTTTCTGTCTTTTTCAGCAAGATCAAACAACTATCACCCAAGAAGATCCTATTGGTTCTACTTGGGAAAAACACTAACTAAAACACAAAAAACACAATCATAACAGTAGCATAATTGTGCTAACACTCAAGAATAGAAATCAAAAATCAAAAATAAATTTTATTCATTGGGTTACCTCCCAACAAGCGCTATAGTTTTACGCCCTTAGCTAGGCATAAGGCAAGGATCTAAGTTTTTTCATCTTTGGTTCGAGATCCATAAGATGCCCTCATGATTGATTCATAAGGAGGCTTAATTCTAGTTCTAGGAAAGTGTTCCATCCCTTTCCTCAAAGGAAATTGGAACTTAATATTGCCTTCTTTCATATCAATCACGACACCGATAGTGTGCAAAAATGGTCTACCAAGAATAATTGGACAAGACGGATTGTCAAGAACAATAAAATCTATGGGCACATAATTCCTACTTGCAAGAATAAGAACATCATTAATTCTTCCCATAGGTTTTTTAATAGTAGAATCCGCCAAGTGCAAATTCAAGGAACATTCTTCAAGATTAGTAAGACCAAGCACATCACATAAAGATTTCGGAATTGTAGAAACACTAGCACCCAAGTCACATAAAGCAAAACACTCATAATTTTTAACCTTGACTTTGATAGTAGGTTCCCATTCATCATGCAATTTTCTAGGAATTGAAACTGCTAATTCCAACTTTTCTTCCAAAGCTTTCATCATAGCATCAATAATATGTTTAGTAAAAGCTTTGTTTTGTTCATAAGCATGGGGTGAATTTATCATGGATTACAGCAAAGAAATAAAATCAATCAAAGAGCAACTATCATAACTAAAGTCTTTGTAATCCAAAAGAGTGGGCACATCACTAGTTAAAGTTTTAACCTCTCCAAACCCACTTTTATCAATTTTCTAACAAGATTTTCACCCTCCGAAATATTGGGACGCCTTCTACCTAAAATTGACTCTTCTCCAGTCCCTTTTTCATCATTCTTAAATTTAGTAAACAAGGAATCAATAGAAGAAACACCAATCATTTTAAGATCTTCATCATCTTTGCAAGAATAATCACTAGAAAAAGCTTTCTCTAAAAATTCTCTTTTAGCTCTAAGCATAGCAGTTCATTTCTTACTTTCATCCATAGAAACATAAAAAGCTTTAATTGATTCATCTACATTAGGCACAAAATTTTTCATCTTGAGATTTTCCACAACATGAGCAATTCTATCAACACTTCTTGACAAATCATCAACTTTATTCAACTTTTCTTCCATGGAAGTGTTGAAAACTTTTTGCATGTTGATAAATTCTTTCATAATATTCTCAAGATCAAAGGTGTTCCTATTATTATAAGATTGATTTCCATAGGAATTACCATAATTATTAGAGGAATTACTAGGAAAAGGCCTAGGATTAAAATTACCTCTATAAGCATTGTTGTTGAAATTATTTCTAGAGCTAAAATTCACATCAATAGCATCACTATTTTGCTCAACCAAAGTAGACAAAGTCATATCATTAAAATCAATAGGAGCACATTTACTAGCAACAAATTTCATAAGAGCATCAACTTTTTCACTCAAAGAAGAAATTTCTTCAACTGAATTAACTTTTTTACTAGTAGGAGCTCTTTCGATATGCCATTGTGAATAATTTTCCATGATATTATCAAGCAATTTGGTGGCTTCACACAAAGTAATTTCCATAAAAGTACCACCCGTGGCGGAATCTAAAAGATTACGAGAAACAAAATTCAATCCTGCATAAATTTTTTGTATGATCATCCAAAGATTTAACCCATGAGTTGGGCAATTCCTTAGCACCGTTTTCATCCTTTCCGAAGATTGTGCAACATGCTCATGTTCAAGTTGCTTGAAATTCATGATCTGGGTTCTAAGGGAAATATTTTTTGTGGGAGGAAAATACTTAGTGATAAAAGCATCTTTGCACTTGTTCCAAGAATCGATACTATTGCGAGGCAAAGAAGAGAACCAAATTTTTGCAGAATCACGCAAAGAGAACGGAAATAATTTCATCTTGACCACATCATTGTCCACATCTTTTTTCTTTTGATCGCATAATTGCATGAAGGTATTAAGATGGGACGCGGCATCCTCATTAGGAGTACCGGAAAATTGGTCTTTCGTAACAAGATTCAGCAAAGCAGTATTAATATCACAAGTCTCCGCACTAGTGACGGGAGGAGCAAGCGGAGTGCCAATAAAATCATTATTGTTGGTATTTGAGAAATCACATAACTTGGTGTTCTCTTGAGTCATGATGACCACACAACAAGATTGCACTCAAAAATAGATCCGGCAAGAAAACGGCGAACGGAAAAAGAGAGGCGAATAAAACGACAAATTTTGTGAAGTGGGGGGAAAATGAGAGGCAAATGGAAAATAATGTAAATTGCAAGGAGGTGAGATTTGTGATTAGGAACCTGGTTATGTTGAAGATCCTCCCTGGCAACGGCGCCAGAAATTCTCCTTGATGGTAGCTAGAACTACGTCGGTATTTCCCCGGAGAGGGAGGGATGATGTAGCACAACGACGATAGTGTATTTCCCTCAGTTATGAAACCAAGGTATTGAACCAGTAGGAGAACCAAGCAATGCAATGTAAACGGCAACTGCACACAAATAACAGCACCTCGCAACCCGACGTGTTAAAGGGGTTGTTAATCCCTTTCGGGTAACGGCGCCAGAAATTGGCAAGCGGACGTGAGGTAAATTGTAGTAGATTGAAATAATAGATCGCAAATAAATAAAGTGCAGCAAGGTATTTTTTTATTTTTTGGTTCAATCGATCTGAATAAAAATGCAAAGGAAAAGTAGATCGCAAGGCAAATATATGAGGAAGAAGACCCGGGGCCCGTAGGTTTCACTAGTGGCTTCTCTCGAGAAAAATAGCAAATGGTGGGTAAACAAATTACTATTGGGTAATTGATAGAACTTCAAATAATTATGATGATATCCAGGCAATGATAAATACATAGGCATCACGTCCAAGATTAGTAGACCGACTCCTGCCTGCATCTACTACTATTACTCCACACATCGACCGCTATCCAGCATGCATCTAGTGTATTAAGTTCATGAAAAAATGGAGTAATGCAATAAGAACGATTACATGATGTAGACAAGATCCGTTTATCTATATGGCAGTAGATATAGATCTCGTCTTTTTATCCTTAGTAACAACAATACATACGTGTCGTTTCCCCTTCTGTCACTGGGATCGAGCACCGTAAGATCGAACCCACTACCGGGCATCTCTTCCCATTACAAGATAAATAGATCAAGTTGGCCAAACAAAACCCAAATATCGGAGAAGAAATACGAGGCTATCAGAAATCATGCATATAAGAGATCAAAGAAACTGAAATAACTTTCATGGATATAAAAAGATATGTCTGATCATAAACTGAAAGTTCATCAGATCCCAACAAACACACCGCAAAAGAGTTAAATCATATGGATCTCCAAGAGACCATTGTATTGACAATTCAGTGAGAGAGAGAGAGAGACAGAGAAAGCCATCTAGCTACTAACTACGGGCCCGAAGGTCTACAAGGAACTACTCACGCATCGTCGGAGAGGCACCAATGGAAGTGGTGAACCCCTCCGTGATGGTTTCTAGATTGGATCTGGTGGTTCTGGACTCTGCAGCGGCTGGATGAATATTTCGACGCTTGTTCTAGGGTTTCTCAAATATTGTGGTATTTATAGAGCAAAGAGGCGGTCCGGGGGCACCCGAGGTGGGCACAACCCACCAGGGCGTGTCTAGGCCTCTTGGCGCTCCCTGGTGGGTTGTGCCCCCGTCGAGGCACCCCCCAGGTGCAACCAAGGCCCATTGCCTTCCTTCTGGCGCATAAAAAATCATCGTGAAGTTTCGTGGCATTTGGACTCCGTTTGATTTTGATTTCCTGCAATGTAAAAAAACATGGAAAAAACAGCAACTGGCACATCGCACTATGTCAATAGGTTAGTACCAAAAAATGATATAAAATGACTAAAATGATTATAAAACATCCAAGATTGATAATAAAACAGCATGGAACAATCAAAAATTATAGATACGTTGGAGACGTATCATGGAGGCACAATGCTCCCCAAGAAGCCACTAGGGCCACTATAATCTCCTCACGTCCTCTCACAATGCAAGATGACATGATTCCACTAAGGGACCCTTGAGGGCGGTCACCGAGCCCATACAAATGGCAACCCTTGGGGGCGGTCACCGAACCCGTACACTTTGGCAACCCTTGGGGGCGGTCACCGAAACCCGTCAAATTGCTCAGGGTGATCTCCACAACCTAATTGGAGACCCCGACGCTTACCTGGAGCTTTACCCTACAATGATTGACCTCCGAACACCACCAACCGTCTAGGGCGCCCAAGCACCCAAGAGGAACAAGCTCAAGGGTACCAAGCACCCAAGAGTAATAAGCTTCACAACTTGTAACTTCCACATTTCACCGTGGAGAACTCAAATCGATGCACCAAATGCAATGGCAAGGGCACAAGTCTTTCTCTCCAAATCCCACCAAAGCAACAAATGATAGGGAGGAAAATGAGAGGAAGAACAAGAAGGAGAACACCAAGAACTCCAAGATCTAGATCCAGGGGGTTCCCCTCACATAGAGGAGAAAGTGATTGGTGGAAATGTGGATCTAGATCTCCTCTCTCTTTCCCCCCCAAAACTAGCAAGAATCCATGGAGGGATTGAGATATAGCAAGCTCGAAGAAGGTCAACAATGGGGGAAGAACACGAGCTCAAATGATAAGGTTCATTGAGGAAGAAGACCCCCTTTTATAGGTGGGGAAAAATCCAACCGTTATGCTCACAACCCACATAGAGCGGTACTACTGGTCATGGGAGCGGTACTACTGCTAGGGCGGTGGAAGCCCTTTGAAAAACAATAGCGAGGAGGCAAAAGGCCGGTAGAATCGCTGGAGCGGTACTACCGCTAGGGGTAGCGGTACTACTGTCGGTGTCAAAACCGGCGGATCACGGGTAGGGCGTCCCAAACTGTGCGTCTAAGGCGGATGGTAACAGGAGGCGGGGGACACAAGTTTACCCAGGTTCGGGCCCTCTCAATGGAGGTAATACCCTACTTCCTGCTTGATTGACCTTGATGATATGAGTATTACAAGAGTCAATCTACCACGAGGTCGTAGAGGCTAAACCCTAGAAGCTAGCCTATGGTATGATTGTTGTTGGGCCTATTGACTAAACCCTACGGCTTATATAGACACCGGAGGGGGCTAGGGTTACACAGAGTCGGTTACAATGGGAGGAGATCCACATATCCGTATCGCCAAGCTTGCCTTCCATGCCAAGGAGAGTCCCATCCGAACACGAGACGAAATCTTCAATCTCGTATCTTCATAGTCCAACAGTCCGACCAAAGGATATAGTCTGGCTGTCCGGATACCCCGACTCCAGGACTCCCTCAGTAGCCCCTGAACCAGGCTTCAATGATGATGAGTCTGGCACGTAGATTGTTTTCGGCATTGCAAGGCGGGTTCTTCTCCAAATCCTGAATACCTGTTGAATGGTGTCCGGCTTCTCATAAATATTGCGCTTCTTGGTGTCGGTGTACAAAAAGGGGGTACACTTTTTGTACCCCTATGACTGTGCACGGGCAGTCTGAGCCACGGACGCCGCCACAACGAGCACGGCAAGGGAGGTAAACCAAGGTAAGGCTGAAGCTGAAGAGAAGCAAAACAACGCCAAGGCCACAAAGAGCAAAGGGAACAAAGCAGACCCCCCCCCCCTGGCAAGGTCCTTGCCGGGGTACAGCTTTAGCTAGCCCGGCAAGATCCTTGTCGTGGCAGCTCGCCCCACACCTACGGAGCGAGGTCACCCTTGACTCCTCTGCCCCCATGGGGCAAGGATTCGGGAGACATCCCCGTGGTGGCATGCAGATCTTTGTGAAGACATTCAAGACCAGATACCCACTTAAGAAGGCAACGACCCTTGGCGGGATCCTTGCCAAGAAGGACCACAAGGCCCCCGGCAAGAGCCTTGCCGGGGATGACAGCGAGCGCCCCGGCAAGACCCTTGCCGGGGCCCCGGCAAGGCCCTCGCCAAGCGCACCCGTGGGGCCACCATCAGGCCCGCACCAGTCGCGCCCCCACCGCCATTCGCATGCAGCTGCCGACCCAACCAGTTGGGCAGGCACCTGCGTGGCGGCATGCAGATCTTCATGGAGACCCACCGCTGCGCCACCTCAGCTGCTTGCCTACCTACATGGCACCACGAGCACCGCTGGCCAGGGCGCGTGTCAACACAAGAGGGAGCGGCGACGGACGGGACAGGGCTCTCCCCCGTCCCCGATAAAGCAAGGATACCTAAGCAAGGCGCATTAAATGCGCCTTGTCATGTAATGCGAGGGATAAACTCGCATTACTGTACCCTTTCCACCTCCTGTGTGCCACTGTGGTAGCCCCTTTCCTATAAAAGGAGGCCCGAGGCGACCAGGAGGAGGATTCGGCTTTTGGAGCTCTTGACGCCCCATAGCTAGCTCAAGAACACAGATATACAATCCACCAAAGTAGGAGTAGGGTTTTACGCATCCTCGCGGCCCGAACCTAGATAAAGGAACCGTGTGCTATCTGTTTGATCTGCTCTTCTCACGACCCCCGCGCCCCCGCAACCGTAGTAGGGATTCTTGTGATCCCATAGGTGTCATTTCACACCGACATCTTTGGCGCGCTAGGTAGGGGCGCGCAGTTGTGAGAATCGGCTTGGGCAGTTAGTTGGACGCTCTTTCATCGTCATGGCGCCCAAGAAGAAGACGACGGTGACGGTTGGTCCGTCGGAAGCTGGAAATCCCATCCCGACGCGGGCGAGCAGCGGACCGGTCGCGGAAAGGACCCGGGGCGCCGTTCACGAACACCAACACCGTCCCAGCAGCCGGAATTTGGGAGGTGGCAATGTTCGTGCGCCTGGCGACAGGCTGCACGCCGCCAAGTCCAAGGACGGGGCCAGGCCCTCCGCAGGCGGCGCGGGGCCTTCCAAGATTGCTGCCGCCCCGCCCGAAGGCGACGCGAGGGCTTTCCAGACTCCCACGTCGGCGCCGACGGCGCGCTCCTCTCAAGCGGCGCGCGATGGATGGCATAATCACACCGAAGACCCCTGGCGTCGCCACGGGAAGAGCCCCGAGCGCCCCTCCCGGGATGTAGAAGACTTGCCCGCTCGCCGAGGCGCTGGCGAATGTGGCGCGCAACCGCAGGGTCATGATAGAGCTCCTTCTGACATGGTCAGAAGTCGAAGCGCGTCTCGATCCATGCAGGTTTCGCTACCACCAACGCCAGCAGAAGCCCTGGCGCGCGCGCAGTTGCTCCTCGATTTCCCTCCCACTACGGGGAAACTCGACGAATGGAGAGCCACCATCCGAAGCCTTGTTGCGGTGGCCAACACAGACGAACCGAGCCCGGTGGAGCCCCCGGGTCGACGCTCCGACGGAGTCCCACGCACCAGTGGCAGGAGAGCTGGCGGCGTCGCGACCACGGTGCACTCGCCCCCTCCTCGCCCGATGCTGCGGACGCCAGCCCGTCGTGACATCATGGGCGACGCAATCTCCATAGCGTCGTCTGACCCGCGGACCCACTATGACCACCGCCAAGTCCTTCGGGAACGAGAACATGAAGACGCTCGAACCACTATCGAGCGCCGGCGTGGAGCGCGCCACCAGTCAGACAGGCGAGCAGGGCCTGCTATGGACCACCCGGCACCGGAGAGCCCTGGAGGCCTGCCTTACGAGATAGGCTGCCCGGCTTTTACCCGTGAGCTATGGCAATTCCAGTGGCCCACTCACCGCACCTTCGAACCTAACGTGGGCGAGAAGTACGGAGGCAAGACCCACCCGTCCGAGTTCCTCAGCATCTACACCATCGCGATGCAGGCTGCCGGAGCCCGCGACGATAAGGTGCTTGCGAATTACTTTCCGTTGGCTCTTAAACCCAACGCCATGTCATGGTTGATGCACTTGCCGGTAGACTCCATTTCCTCCTGGTCGGATTTGTGCCATGAGTTCGTGGGCGCCTTCACTGGCGGTCACCAAGCTCATGGCCAAGCAAGTGATCTTCACGTCATTCCCTAGAAGAGAGGCGAGAGTCTCCGCAAGTACATACAGAGGTTCAGCCGGATACAGTACAATATCCCTGATGTTCACCCTGCCGCCATCATCAGCACGTTCCATCAGAACGTGCGTAATCGCAAGATGCGCGAAGAGCTGGCGATGAACAAGGTGAAAGATGTAGCAGAACTCTATGTTCTCGCTGACAGATGTGCCCGGGCTGAAAAGGGAAGGAAGTACCCCAGCGAAGATGCCGACGTGGAAACCAACTCCTCAGATGAGGATACTGCCACCCCGGAGAAGAAAGGCTGGCGCCGCAACAGGAAGCGCAAAGGAAAAGTCGTGCTTGCCGTCGAGGGGTCTGATGACACCGGCTCCACCAAGAAAACCAAGGCAGATGACCCCGGCAAGGAAATTGTCGGATGTGTCGCCTGCCGGGCCTTGGCGGCTGCCGAGAAGCCAAGCAACTCCAAGAAGAGGTACTGCAAGATCCATCGCACCAAAGGCCATGCTCTCCAAGACTGCCGACAGGTTGAGCTCCTCGCTGAGAAGCAGAGGGCTGAATATGAAAGGCGGGACAAGGAGAAGGGCCAGGATGGTGCTGAGGGATCCGACAAGAAGCGTGACGGCCAAGCGGGCCGTCACGGCAAGGATAAGCAACAGGAGAGGCCCGCCCGGGGCCGTGACAGAGAGCCAGAAGACGACGATCACGAAGAGGACGACGAGTCCGGTGACCAAGAGTTTCAGAAAGCTACAGAGGCCATGTGCATCGACGGCGGCGCCTCGTTGCATACCTCTCATCGCCGGCCTAAACAGTGGGCGCGAGAGATTACAGCGGCAGAGCCGTCATTTGATGCCCAAAGGCCGCTGAAGTGGTCCAGCACACCTATCATTTTTGGCACTGAGGATCACCTTGATCGCACTATGTCGGATCACGGGTTCCGGCAGACCCTTAAGGTTCGAACTCTGGGGTGCGCGCGAAGATCGTGCCCTCTACCTCTCCGTCTCATAAGGATCTAACTACTGCAAGAAGAACAACACAAGAGACACAGGGTTTATACTAGTTTGGGCCACCATTGTGGTGTAATACCCTACTCTAGTTTGTGGTGGGTGGATTGCCTCTTGGGCTGAATAGGAAGAACGGTACAAGGGAGAACGACCTCGCGAGGGTCTGTTCTAGGCTAGGGGATGAACTGCTAAGGGGAGTTCGATCGCCCTTCTCTTTCTCTCTACTTGCTCTACTGGTTTCTTGGTACTCGATCAGATCAGCCTTTGGATTCGATGCCTCTACCCTGGGGGTGGCTAGTCCTATTTATAGGCAAAGGCCCTGGGCCTCTTCCCAAATATTGAGCGGGAAGGGCGCCAACAATTGGCCAATTCGAAGAGGGACATCGGGTACACTTATCCTGACTAAAGTTGGTCTTCGCCTGCCAAAGGCCCTGTGGTGACGCCGTCCTGGGCTCCATGGTGACCTCCTTCCCATCGTTGGAGTGGTCTTGGTCTCGTTGCACCGAAATGGGTGCCTTTGCTTGATCCTCTCGCCTGCACTTGCCCCCTTTGCACCAAAGAGGAAAGGGAAATGCTGCGCGGGCTGGCGCCTGCCTGGCACCCTTGGTCATCATCGCTTGTGTCATGGGCACCTCGTGAGGTACCCGCCTTGATTCCAATCACTTGGCCGTTTGCGACTTGGGGGCTCGATATGGTTGGGCCTTTTAAGCGTTCCAAAGATAAGAAGACCCACCTACTGGTGGCGGTTGACAAATTTACAAAGTGGGTGGAGGCAGAACCTGTCAGTAAATGTGATGCTGCCACGGCGGTTCGGTTTATAAAGAAGGTGATCTTCCGGTTTGGCTTTCCACACAGCATCATCACAGATAATGGTACCAATCTATCCAAGGGGGCCATGAAAGAGTTCTGTGCACGGGAGCATATACGGCTTGATGTTTCTTCGGTAGCGCACCCACAATCTAATGGTCAGGCAGAACGAGCGAATCAAGAGATCTTGAGAGGTATCAAACCCCGGCTTCTGGTCCCTTTGCAAAGGACGCCGGGTTGTTGGGTGGAGGAGCTACCGTCTGTATTATGGAGCATCAACACTACGCCTAACAGATCCACGGGGTTTACGCCGTTTTTTATGGTCTACGGAGCAGAGGCGGTTCTCCCAAGTGATATACGACATGACTCACCTCGTGTGGCAGCGTATGTTGAAGCGGACAACGAGCAGGCACGGCAGAACGCCCTTGACTTGTTGGATGAGGAACGTGACTTAGCAGCTGCCCGTTCAGCGATTTACCAGCAAGATCTTCGCCGTTACCACAGCCGTCGGGTTAGGACCAGAACCTTTCAGGAGGGGGATTTGGTGCTTCGGCTCATCCAGGATCAGTCTGATCAGCATAAATTATCCCCGCCTTGGGAGGGACCTTTTGTGGTTAGCAAGAATCTGAATAATGGGTCATACTACCTGATTGATATTCGAGAGCACAAAGATTCGCGCACATCAGAGGAGGAGACCAGCAGGCCGTGGAACATAGCCCATCTTCAACCTTATTATGCATGAGCCGTGGGCTCTGTTTATGTACATATCATGACCATGTATATATTATGATTAATACAATAAACCGGAGCCTCGAGTAAAGCGGGGTCTCTACTGTTCTTCACATCATGCGTGTTCTTCCCCTTGAGGTCGCTTCACAGAAGATCAAATTAAAGATTCCGGTTTAAAAGCCGGTTCAAGGGAAGATGTCTCCCACAAAGCTGTGAAGCTCTTAATATCCGGTTCAATATCCCGGTTCAAGCATGGGGCTTCCTGTTCAAACATAGGTCGTATTCGAACCAAAGAGAACATAGCTATTCAAACATGGGGCTTCCTGTTCAAACATAGGTCGTATTCGAACCAAAGAGAACATAGCTATTCAAACATGGGGCTTCCTGTTCAAACATAGGTCGTATTCGAACCAAAGAGAACATAGCTATCCCTATAAAGTCAGCTGGGGACCTAGTCGGCCTGAACCGTAGCTACACCTCCGGGGGGCTTGGTCATGTCTTGACGACGGTAATGCCTTCTGGCTGGCACATTTGCCACTGAATCAGTTGGGGACCTAATCGACTTGAACCGTAGATTACGCCTTATGGGAGCTCGGTCATGTCTTGATGATGGTAATGCCTTCTGGTCGGCTTTTTAAGCCAATGAATCATTTGGGGGCTTGGTCGTGTCCGAACCAACGCAATGCCACTTGATCGGCCCTTGGCCACTGAGTCACTTGGGGGCTTGGTCGAATCCGAACCAATGCAATGCCATTTGACCGGCATATTTGCCACGATTCAGTTAGGAACCTAGTCGACCTAAACCGTAGCTACACCTCTTGGGGGCTTGGTTTATTTTGTCTTGACGATGGTCACGCCTTCTGAACGGTTCATAGCAACCACTATTTGCATGCGTTTTGCTATCGCGTTGCCCTTTCGTATTTGGTTTTTTTTTCCTGCCTTTATTGTGGTGTTTTTTGTTCTTCGGAACGTCAAGTATTTTTAAACCGATTCAGCTGACACAGCCTGGTCCGTTTTTTAACCCGGAGGCAAGTTGCCCGGTTTGGCAAAGGCGCAGCACGGTTCATAGAGTCGAAAGATCTTGTGTACTCAGTAAAGACAGGAAACATAAGTTGGAAAACGTCATTGGAAAGGGCATCAGTACCCGTGCGCGAAGGCACATTCAAATGCAGAGGTATTAAACTATTTTATTACAAGGCAGCTTAGTGCCTGAATATATTGTTCGTTGACGGATTAAACGTCACCAATTAAGGTGAACCGGAGCGTTGATTACGCCTGTTCGCCGCCTCGGTTCGAAGGCTGTGGATCATCTTGCGCCGCATCCTCTTGGCTACCCATTAGCTGGAAATCGGCAGTGGTCCAGTCGATTCCCATTAGCGCTTGAAAGACAGCTTCTTCGTGAATCAGCAAAGACGGTTCAATGTCAGGGGCGTAGGTATGCTTACGGATTGGAGGAATAAGGTTTTCCGCTTCAGGGACCGGGGCAGCTACTCGCCTGTTCTGGTTATCATATTGGGCTTGGTAATGGGTCAGATCTGCTTCTTCAGCCAATTGACAAGCTAGGGGGCGCACCGCCCGGTTTATCGCCCTCAAATCATCTTCACCAAAGTCTGAACCATCTTCTTTCAAGCTGGGGTATCCTTGGGCCGCCTCGACAGGGTCGAAATCTGGTACCCACGCTTTGGCCCGGATCAAGGCAGTGATGGCTCCAGTTCGAGCAGCTGATCTTTTCAACTCTTCAATCCGGGCTGGAAGCATGGATAGCCTCTTTAACGTGTCTTGAATCAGAGACGGTGCAGGGTGGTTCTGCGATGCAGTGGTGATAGCTCTCTGTGCTCCGGAGTACAGCTGTTCAATCAGAGTATAAGCAGCTTTGAGTTTCATCCGCACATCAGAACCCAAGTGTCCAATACGTGAGCCTGCAGTGTTTCAAGATGGATTACAAACCGGACATAGAATATAGCAGACAAGGTACAAATTGGAATAAGGGCATCGAAAATTTTACCAAAGACGGCAGAGGTCATGGAGTGTATTTGTCGCTTCACGGTGGATAATTCATCGACCACCGGTTTGAGAGCAGCTTCAGCATTTTCGGCCCTCTTCGTCAAAAGAGCTTTTTCAGTAGCCCAAACAGCTTGTTCCTTCTTGCGGTCTTCTTTCAGCTGTTCCATAACGGTTAAGGCATTGGTCAATTCCTCCTTCGCTTTTTCAGTTTCAGCCTGCTGGGTTTTTAAAGTTTCCTGAAGGTCCGAGACTTGTTTCTCTTTGGTCTTCAAAGCCCCCTGCAGCAGGTCATCAGCAGTGTTCAGAAAATAGTGCACGGTTTGGAAGTATCAACCACACAAGCAAGTTATGTGCTCGATACTTGGGGGCTAATGCATACTTGATTTTAACACATGTTTTCTACTACAAAAAGTCCCAGGGTTTATACAAGTATTTAAACTTGGCACTTGGGGGCTAATGGTTATCTGATTATGTTTTCTGGTTACGACCTATGTTGAAGCCCTGGGTTTTCTAAACCGGACCTTAATTGTCAAGGCAGCCTGATCCGGATTACCATCTCGGTTTGGAAATATTGATAAGCTAAATTGCAATGGAATGAAACACAAGAGATTTACCTCAAGTTTCTCCTTCATCATCCTGATCATGCCAGCTTCATAATCCCGACTGGTGTACAGTCGGTTCAGGTACCCAGAATAAAGATCCGGGGCGCTTAAAGAGGCGTACGTAGAGGAGTCAAGGTCCCATTTGCCCTTTATGGCCGAGATTTCGTCCTTGGCAGTATGCTTGGCTAAAGTAGCAGTGTTCCCCGGTTCAGAGTGACCAATGCCGGTAATCACAACATCATCATCCTTGGAGTCACTGCTCTGCATTGGCCCTGTCGGTTTATCAGCAGTTCCAGAAGGGGGGATAGATTCCTCAACCCGAACAGGACTGGCAGGCGGATCAGTACGGCGGGCAGGGTTGGTAGGCCTTTCTTCAACACAGGTGTCATCTTGTGGAGATAGATAATTCTGAACATCTTCACGACCCAGAGTGTCAGAACCAGGCGTTTTCTCCGGTTCAGGAGCGGCGGTTCCTTCGGCCGGGTTGTCCAGACGAGCCTTCTTGCTCGGTCTAGGTTTAGCCCTGGGAAAAACCCAAAGATTGAAAAAACGGTGTAAGATGGATTAAGAGACTCATACGGAAATATGTTGTGATCGGTCCAACTTACCCAATAACCGTCTTTAGCGGTGGCAGTTGAGTGGCTGAGGATTCACCAGAAGATGAATGGGAAGTGACCTGATAATCGGAGTCAGATGGATTAAGAGGCTGACGAGTTAAACCTGCTTTAGGAGGAAAGCTAGCGCATAAATCGGAGACCTCTGAGCGACGTTTCCGAACCGGGTTGTTCGGTAAACCGGCGGAGGTAACTACCTGGCCGCTATGCCGGGTGGTGCGTCGAGCTTCATGTTGCTGGGTCTTCACAAGAAATTTGGGATCCAAGTAAGCAAGAGGATGAGAAAATTTGATTTTCCGGTTTGCTTGGCGAGGTTTTTTCAAAGGCAAAGGAATTGCATCAGAAGAAAGAATAGTTACCTCTGGGCCTTCAGCATTGCTCGCTTCAGCGTCGTCCTGACAAATATCATCATCAATAAGACGTATAAAAAGTAGGCCAACAGAATCGAGGTCTACCCCAAGGTCCGGATTACCCACATCATCCTCCTCTAAATCCGGGGTAGAGGAAGCGGTGTTCCTTTTCTTCTGAGCGGGTTTCTTCACCCTCGTTTTGGGTCGGGTTACCTTTTCGGTCGGCTCTTGAAACTTCTTGCTCCAAAACGGATCATCTCCCTGTCTCAGAAAGGACCGGTGTTAGCAATATGTGTATAAGGAGATCATAAATTCTATAACAAACCGAGGGGAGGTACTTACAGCAGGTGGTTTGTTTGTGGCACAAAATGGAAGCAGGCCGGTTCGGGCGCACACGTATTCCGGTTCATTCAGCATCTTTTTCACAGCCTCAGTGACTTCATCTTCCGTCAGCTGAATGTTGCAGTGCCTCAAAGGATCATCAACCCGGCCCGTGTATTGGCACATTAAACCGGAGCGGATGCTAAGGGGCAGGATGCTCCATGAAATCCAGCAACGGGCAAGATCTACCCCCGTTAAACCGTTAGCCATGAAGGCTCTGAGCTTGGACAGCTGAGGGGCATACTTACTCCTCTCTTTGGCGGTTAGTCTTGGGGGGAAGGGGTGTGTATTGCTAAGTCTCTCTGGACGGAAGCCGGGCAGTGGATTTTCTTCAGCAGGGGAAGTATCCTTGCAATAGAACCAAGTGTGATTCCATTCTTGCGGATGACTATGCAGCTTGGCATGAGGATAAGTCACTTCTTTCCTCTTTTGAATCGTCACACCACCCAGTTCCATATTAGGGCCGTCGGTGAATTCAGTACGTCGGTTCAAATGAAACAAGTCCCGGAACAGCTCTACAGTAGGTTCCTCCTGGAAGTACACCTCGCAAAGCACTTGAAAATGGCAGATATTCGTGACTGAGTTTGGACCAACATCTTGTGGGCGCAACCTAAAGTTAGCCAGGACGTCCCGATAAAATTTTGAACCGGGTGGATTAAAACCCCGGGCCAGGTGATCCGCAAACACCACCACTTCTCCCTCCTGTGGGGTAGGAGGACATTCGTCTCCTGGAACCCGCCAATGGATGGCATTTTTGCTACTCAAAGCGCCAGTCAGAACTAAGTTGTTCAGTTGGGTCTCAGTGATGCGAGAGGGAACCCAGTTGCATTCGTACACCTGTTTTGCCATGAGAAAATCTACAAGACAAAGGTGTTCCGGTTTGAGAACAAGTGTGAATGTAAACCGGAGATGCTCTTATATAGAGTAAGGTTATCTACGATGATATCATCCAGCGGTTGATCAAGGGGACTAATGGATGTGTGGATTGGTTTGCTCGCTTTGCTAGAAGTTAAACCGACCAGATCTAACAGTTGTGAATATGAAAGCAGAAACAGATCCCATACAGATTCTTTCAAAGCAATGGATCTACAGCTAGGGCGAAAAAGAAGTAAAAATATGAGGTTTGGCTCACAGCAGAACAGCATGAGTTCGACAAGCAGGGAAATGAGTGGGATCTAAGGAGATGAGTACAGATTTATAGAGATGAGTACATAGCATCATCATCTGTTCGCAAAAGCTCTCAGCGGGTATCGAACTGACGATGTCGTCCTAGCGTCAAAGCTACTATGGGGATGAACAAAGAACAGTGGCAGGATGACGAACCCTAGAACAGATCTAAAAGCAAGAAGAACAGGGGCCTTACCGGGATCCAAACGGATGTGAAAGGTCGCCGCGGTGCTCTGGTCCGATCAGGCTGATGCAGCGGCCGGAGTTGATGCAGTAGCTGACGGCGGCGGCGGAGCTCCCAGGTCTGGGTCGCGAGGAAGACGAAGAAGGGGGCGAAAGGGAGGAAAGGAAGATGGCCTTCAAGTCCTATTTATAAGGCGCGGCGCGCGTGCCAGGCGCGCGAATCCAGGGGCCGAAGATTTCGGGAGCCCAGCCGTCGCCCTAATTATTGCGGATTAGCAAAAGGAGACGGTAACTTTGCACTGACGTCATATCGGTTTATCGCAGCAAAAGGAGACGAAGAAACGGCGGTTCAACGGCTACTGGAAGACATTTGAAGACAGAAATTCTTATTAAGGATTGACATGAACTTGTTCAAATCAATCTGGGGCCTAATGTTGGGGATATTGCTATTTGAGGTAAACCGGCCTACAGGGCCCGGGTTAGTTCCGTCAATGGACCCGAGATGTTAAAACCCCCGGAGAAATAGAAGGGCCCAAAGCCTATAATCGGTTTAGAGGTCTCAGGGCGTAAACCGGCCTGAGGTAAACTTGCATTGTAAGTTAGGAATAGAGAGACCGACCCGGGCACGTTTATGAACCGGGGGTTGGAACTTTACAGACCGACGGGCGTCACCCGTGTATATAAGGGGACGACCCGACGGCAGTTTAGAGAGAGAGAAGAACAACTCGAGGTTTAGGCGAAGCTTATCGCTCCCTAGCCCTCGAAACCCATCAATCCCATCACAACTAGACGTAGGCTTTTACCTTCATTGAAGGGGCCGAACTAGTATAAACTCTGTGTCCTTGCGTCCGCTCTAACCCCTTCAAACTAACCCGTTGCGATGGCTCCACGACTAAGTCCTTTTGCCAGGACATCTGCCGTGACAAATCCACGACAGGCACCTCGTGAGGTACCCGCCTTGATCCCTCCGCCTTCTCGCGAGCCAGCCTGAGGAGGCCGTGCTTGGGGAAGCGTCGTGTCGTCCGCCTCACGAGGCTTGGCCCCTCGCGAGGGTCTTGAGCCTTGTGTTGATGAAGATGGGCCATGCTGGGCCCCCATTTGAGCCATGCCGCAGGCTGCAGGCAGGCAAGTCTGGGGACCCCCGTTCCCAGAACGCCGACAGTAGCCCCGGGCCCAAGGCGCGCATGGACTTGGCCGTGCCGAGAGGCGAAAGGGCAAGGGCGAAGCGCCGCGCGCTCTAACAGCCTGCGGCCTTGGGCGCCGCGTGGCGGTTGATTGGACGTGGGCGTCTCCACTTCCCCACGACGCCTTGGTGACCGCGCGGATTTGACAAGTCCTTGCATGCAAATCGTGTCATGATTACCTGTGATCGCGGAGGCCGACGGTTGGCCTTCGCCGGCTATATGTACGGCATTGGGCGTGCCCTTCTAGTCCATCTCCCCTTGCTTTCTCCTTCGCCTTGATTCTTGCTCCGCCTTGCCGTGATGGCTCCGATTCGCCAGTTCTCTGCAGCGGAGAAGGGAAAGGCTCCTCAAGAGGGACCAGACCCTCTCCCGCCGAAGAAGCGACCTGCCCTCCGCGGTTGCGACGAGGAGGGCCGTCAGGTGGCGCCGAGGCCTTGGTATGAGCGGCCTCCGCCGGGATTCCCGCTTCCATTGTATGCCCACGCCGAGGGCCTTGGAAGAGGAGATGCCGATCCCCTCGGTCAGCGCCATCGCCGGCGCCGGAGGGTCACGAAGGTGTTGGTCGTTCCTCCTGGAGTCCACGCCGAGGGCTCCTCCCACGAGCTCGTGCTCCACGCCGCCATGCCTCCGTAGACTTGGATTCGCTTTCCTCCCTTCTTCGCCTCCGTCTTCCCGCGGGGAAGACTCCTGGAGCTGTGGCTGCAGCACGCCGACTGCAGCACTCCTGCAACCGGGGCAGAGGTCGCCATCACTGCCCCGGGCGAGGTCTTCATGACTCGCGGCTGGGGCGAGATCGCTCGGTGCTGCAGAACGAGGGGCGCCCTCACGATCCACCTGGAGTACGACGACGCTTCGGTGATGTTCTTCAAGGTCTTCGACATGAACGGTCGCCGGCTGGAGTGCGGCCCCGGGGGAGGCGGCCAGAACCTCCCTATGGCGACGGCCGGGCCCGCTAACCGCCCCCTGGACAGCTCCACGAGCGACGGGAGCGCCGGAGGATCCAGCGATCCCAGTGAGGTCTTCGCGACTCCGGAGACGAGCGACGACAGCTACGAGCCCGCGAGCCAACGCCGCTCCGGGAGCAGGGCAGGCCCGGTTGGTCGCCGCCGATCCTGATCTGGATGGGGTTGGCGCCGGTGCTTGACGGCCCACTGTTGATGATGGCATCTTTTGCGAGGGCGCGTGTAATTAGCACCCTTTAGGATCCGTTCCCTGCGAGGAGTCACATTGTGCCCCATAGGGGCTTGTAAGGTGTCTGTGATCCTTGTTGTTAATATGTAACCCTTGCTATTGATCTATGCGAGTTGTCAATTCCGTCGTAGCTCAGTTCTCCCTTTCAAATCTCGCGAGGGCTTGGTGCTCTGCGTTGACAGGTCCCAGTCCCAAGGCGGCGTCAGCCGTCGCTGGTATGCCAGGTCGCGATGCCGTGGTCAAGGCCAGGAGGTGAGCGACCCGGGGTCCGGTAAGAGCCCCTGAGTCGTGATGCTCAGGAGGTCCCCTTTGGCGCCCAAGCAGCCGTCACCTGGTGAGAAAGGGAAGCAACCTTGCTAGCATGGAGTCGCGATGAGGGGGCAGTGACATGGTATCCAACGTTTCGGAGGGTGACTTATCTTTGGGGGGTCGTGGATCATCCCCATCGCGTCGTTGGGTTCGGGGGGTAGCTTGAGCGGAGTCACTGGCCGAGGTCCTCGCGTGCCCCTCCTCCCTCGCCTTTGCTCCCCTTTCTGCTCTACGTCCTCGGGTCCCGGCCCTCGAGCTGGTCTCAGCCGTCGCTGGTATGCCAGGTCGCGATGCCGTGGACAAGGCCAGAGGGTGAGGGCTGGAGAGCCAGTAGGAGCCCTGAGTCGCGATGCTCAGGCACCCCCCCTTTAACGTGCAAGCGGGTCGCGCGGGCGAAGGCGAAAGGAACGCCGTGAGGGCCTTGGCTAGCGCGGTTCCCTCTATGGGCCCTGCAGATTCATCGCAAAAAGAAGACGGGGTTGCCATAGCAGCGATTAGTTGATTGTTACTCGCTCAGGAGCTCGCTGGTTGGAGCGGGCGAGGTGTGTCTGGGCACCCGTGAGCCAGCGCAGGACTCACGAGGCCCTACCTCTAGGCGGGTTGTGCCTGGCACTGGGTCGTATCTTGAGATGTGTTCCTGCAAAATCTGGTTAGATGCCGGCAATCTACGTCCTCATGTCCCGGCCCTCGAGCTTTTCTCAGCCGTCGCTGGTATGCCAGGTTGTGATGCCATGGACAAGGCCAGAGGGTGAGGGATGGAGAGCCAGTAAGAGCCCTGAGTCGCGATGCTCAGGCACCCCCCCTTTAACGTGCAAGTGGGTCGACATGAAGAAGAAAAGGTGCCGTGGACGGCATCAAGTAATCAAGCATGATGGGCGAATGCATATTTGGAAATAAACGCGGAAGGGATACATGCCGCTGGGCCTAGCCCGAGTGGCCTGGGGATGATGCAGCCCGAGGGGTGTCCCCAGCAAAGCAAGCTAGTGACTGAAAAGATAAAAAGGGATACATGCCACAGGAACAGACCCACGCAGCCTAGGAATGACGCAACCCTGGGAGGGCGCTCCCAGCTGGGAATGAAACTTGAAAGGTGTCACCTGAAGATGTCGTCGGTGCAGTGGCGTTGGTGCAGCAGACTCGGTGGGCTGCAGAAGCCGATCCTCACGAGCCCCCAGGCCCAGGGGCCTCGGGAGGCTCCGGAGGCACTGGTGGCTCCTCGTGAGCAGCCTCCATCTCGACCAGGGCTGTGGAACGCCTGTCTTCTTGTGCCTCCAAGACGCTCCTCATGAGGCGCTGGTACGCTGCAGCCGCGCTCGGCAGGCCATAAGGCATGCGAACGTAGCTGTGGGGTGGTCCTCTGCAGCGCCCCACTTGTGAGGGCCAGAGGCGCTCCGCCGTGGCGATCTGATTGAGCTCTGGTACGTCGACGCAGACGCGCAGCCCACCATCCTCGCCTGGATGGGGAGCCACAGCTAGTGGGCGACGGCAACCCCTTATGATCCTTGACTCCTGTAGTTCTTGAATGGCCTTGCTAACAAACTCCTGCTGGTCTGACCTTCCTTCCCTGGCTTCCTTTCGAGGGAAGCGTGCTTCGAAACACGCCTCCACATGGTGCCCAAGCGCCACCCTCGTGACCTTGGCGAGGTCGGTGGCCCTCCAGGTGAGAGCCCCCAAGCCCTGCCTGAGAAGGGCGCCGGCCGCGCTTTCCTATGCGATTGAAGGAGGATCCCCCTGGGCAGACGCGGGTCCTGAAGGGCCTGCCTTGTGAGGGGCTGAGTCTGACGTCGTCTTCTTCTTCTTGGGGGCGGTCTCAGGAAGCCTCCTTCTTCCGTGATCTGGGTCTTCTAGTGACGCGGCCTGAAAGGCTCGCTCCAGGGAACATACTGCATCCTTCTCTTGGCAGGGCACCATGATGATGCCGCCGCTTCCTGGCATCTTGAGGACGTTGTAGCCGTGGTGAGTCACGTCCATGAACTTGGCCAGCGCCGGGTACCCGAGGATGGCGTTGTACGGCAGGCGGATGTGGGCGATGTCAAAGTCGATGAGCTCGGTGTGGTAGTTGTTGCGGGCCCCGAAGGTGACTGGGAGGCGGACCTGCCCGATCGGGACCGTGGAACCGTCAGTGACTCCGGAGAAGGGCTTGGTTGGCTGAAGCTGGTCATAGGGCACTTGGAGGCTGTTGAATGTTTCCACGGACAAGACATTGAGCCCTGCTCCTCCGTCGATGAGGGTCCTGGTGACCAGAACGTTGCTGATGACTGGGGAACAAAGCATTGGGAGGACTCCGGCTGTGGCCGCGCACTTGAGCTGGTCTGCTGAGCTGAACGTGATGGTGCAGGCCGACCACTTGAGGGGACGCATCGCTTCGAGCTTGGGGAGAACTGCATTCACTTCGCGAGCAAACTGCTTGAAGATACGCTGAGAGGCTGGGGCTTGAGCTCCGCCTAGGATGCAGGCGATGGCGCGAGGCTCCTGGAAGCCCCCAGCCCCCTCATCTTGGTGGCGGTCTTCATTCCTTCTTGGCTGAGGTGGCAATGGCGGCAGGCCTGGGTTGCCATGAGGGCGAACCTCACGAGGCTGGTCCCTCCAGTCCCCCTCGCGAGGCGGGTCACGCCAGCGGTCCTCGCGAGGTTGGTCACGCCAGCCTTGACGTGGGCCACGATCTTCCCAGTGTCCCAGGTTCCTTCCTCCTCCTCGTCCGTAGCCCCGGTCAGCACGGTCAGGGCGTCGGCCGACTCTTCCTTCTCGCACGGTGCGGAGTTCTTGGCATTCATTGGTGTTGTGGGTGTGGAGGTCGTGGTACACACAGTACCGGCTGCCCCTGGAGGATTCGGGCAGATCCTTGCCCCGCTTGGTGTCCGGCTCTGCCGCGAGCACGGCGGCCCCCTTGCGCTTCACGTCCTTGGCCTTGGGCTTCTTCTCTTCTGGGTCTGCGGCAGGCAGCTCGAGGAGGGAGAGGCGTCCCTTCTCAGCCCTGGCGCACTTGGTCGCCAGGTTGAACAGCTCCAGGGAGGTGCAGAGGTCTTCATGCATCGCCAACTCCTCCTTCATCTTGACGTCGCGCACGCCATCGGAGAAGGCCGAAATGATGGCTTCCTCGGACACCCTGGGGATCTTGAGGCGCGCACTGTTGAAGCACTGGATGTACTTTTGCAGGGTCTCCCCAGGTTGCTGCTTGATGCGGCGCATGTCGCTCACGGTGGGAGGCCGGTCGCGGGTACCTTGGAAGTTGGCGATGAAGCGAGTACGCATCTGGTCCCAGGAGGAAATCGTGCCTGGGGCCAGGTTCAGGAGCCAAGTGCGAGCACCTTCCTTCAGCGCCATGGGGAACCAGTTCGCCATGACCTTTTCGTCCCCGCTGGCAGCTTCGATTCCCAGTTCGTAAAGCTGGAGGAACTCGGTGGGATCAGTCGTGCCATCATAGCGAGGGGGCAGGTCCGGCTTGAACTTGCCGGGCCATGCAACTCCACGCAGCTCAGCGGTGTAGGCGTGGCAGCCAGCGGTAGCCGCAGGAGGTTTTGGTTGGGGGAGAGCTTGGCCTTGCGGGTCCCCTTGCGCTGCAGCTGGGAGCAGCGCAGGGTCTTGACGTGCCGGAGCTGGAGTGGGGTCTCGGCGAGCCGGGCCTGGGAGCGCCCGGGCGGCCTCTTGCGGTCACGGGATTTCTTGGCAGCTCCGTTCCTGTCGGGCCGGCGCATGACGGAGCGGGTTCCGCCCAGGAGCTGCGCGCCTTGGGGCCATGGCATCTTCTTGGAAAGGAGGCGGCTAGGATGCCCCCGGGGCTCCATTGCCCACACGGGGCGGAGTGCGGTGCAGTGGTGCGGAAGGCGCGGGAGAGCCCCCTGTGGCGCGGACGAGCTCGGCGACGCGGTCGAGCCACTCCTCGTAGACGTTGTCGACGGGGCGGTAGCGCAGGAGCTCGTTCGCCGCGATGAGCGCAGCTTGAGCCTCCAAGGGCGCGCGAAGCGCGTGCGACGAAGAACCGGCCGGGGTGAGCGACGGAGTGGCGGTGCGGCCATCTCGTCGCACGGACGGGTGCTAAGAGGATGTTTGCTGCTCGTTCCCCGCCGAGCCGGTGGCGGCGTTAACAGCGGGCGATGGGGAATGACGAGGACGCCCATCGACGGGGGCCGTCTGGACGACGCGGGAAGCGATGGCGGCCCGGCGCTCGGCGCGGGCCCGTCGAGCGTCAGACATGGACGCGACAGTCGGAGGAGAGCGGAGCGGCGGAAGACAGATTCCGGCGCACCCCTACCTGGCGCGCCAAATGTCGGATCACGGGTTCCGGCAGACCCTTAAGGTTCGAAATATCGGGTGCGCGCGGAGATCGTGCCCTCTACCTCTCCGTCTCGTAAGGATCTAACTACTGCAAGAAGAACAACACAAGAGACACAGGGTTTATACTAGTTCGGGCCACCATTGTGGTGTAATACCCTACTCTAGTTTGTGGTGGGTGGATTGCCTCTTGGGCTGATGAGGAAGAACAGTACAAGGGAGAACGACCTCGCGAGGGTCTGTTCTAGGCTAGGGGATGAACTGCTAAGGGGAGTTCGATCGCCCTTCTCTTTCTCTCTACTTGCTCTACTGGTTTCTTGGTACTCGATCAGATCAGCCTCTGGATTCGATGCCTCTACCCTGGGGGTGGCTAGTCCTATTTATAGGCAAAGGCCCTGGGCCTCTTCCCAAATATTGAGCGGGAAGGGCGCCAACAATTGGCCAATTCGAAGGGGGACATCGGGTACACTTATCCTGACTAAAGTTGGTCTTCGCCTGCCAAAGGCCCTGTGGTGACGCCGTCCTGGGCTCCATGGTGACCTCCTTCCCACCGTTGGAGTGGTCTTGGTCTCGTTGCACCAAAATGGGTGCCTTTGCTTGATCCTCTCGCCTGCGCTTGCCCCCTTTGCACCAAAGAGGAAAGGGAAACGCTGCGCGGGCTGGCGCTCGCCTGGCACCCTTGGTCGTCATGGCTTGCGTCATGGGCACCTCGTGAGGTACCCACCTTGATCCCTCCGCCTCCTCGCGAGCCAGCCTGAGGAGGCCGTGCTTGGGGAAGCGCCGTGTCGTCCGCCTCGCGAGGCTTGGCCCCTCACGAGGGTCTTGAGCCTTGTGTTGATGAAGATGGGCCATGCTGGGCCCCCATTCGAGCCACGCCGCAGGCCGCGGGTAGGCAAGTCTGGGGACCCCCGTTCCCAGAACGCCGACACACTACTGCGGTCGGGTGCTTGCCGTTGTTGGTTTCACCAACGATACGCAACCTCAATGTGACAAAGATGCTAGTTGATGGCGGGGCCGGTCTGAACTTGATCTCGCCTGCCGTGATCGAGAAGCTGCAGATTCCTGATGGAGACCTCGAAGAGACGGGCACGTTTCAAGGGGTCAACCCGGGAAGAAGCCAACCCAAGGGAAAGGTCACGCTGCCCGTGACTTTTGGAAGCGACCTGAACTTCAGGACGGAGAGGATCGTGTTTGATGTTGCCAAGATCCCCTTGCCTTACAACGGGATCCTTGGCCGCCCAGCGCTGGCCAAGTTCATGGCGGCGTCGCACTACGCCTACAACACCCTGAAGATGCCAGGACCTGTGACGATCATCACCATCCCCTCCGACAAGAAAGATGCGCTAATTTGCACTGACCAACTATACCAGCAAGCAGTTGCAGCAGCAGCCGCCACTAAGGCACTTGCTCCTGCCGCTGGGATCCTGGGAGGGAATAAGAAGAAGAAGGCCGGTGAGACCTCGGACACCCACACCGGCAAGCGCACCTCTTCGGAGTGTAGCGCTGCCGTCGAGGACGTGCCAGAGAGCTCCACCGGCGGAAACAAGAAGTCCAGGGCCACGCCGCCGGGAACCAAGAAGGTTTCCGTCAATGAGGACGGCACGGGAGGAGCTTTTACCATAAGCTCCACCCTTGAGGACAAATAGGAAGACGCACTCGTCACCTTCCTGCGGGCGAATGTCGATGTGTTTGCATAGCAAGCTTCCGACATCCCCGGCGTTCCCAGGGAGGTGATTGAGCACCACCTTGTTGTTTGTCCTCATGCGCGGCCCGTCAAGCAGAAGGTCAGGAAGCAAGCTTTGGAACGACAAGAGTTCATCACAGAAGAGATCCGGAAACTGGAGGCAGCAGGTTTGGTAAGAGGAGTGCTCCACCCAACGTGGTTGGCCAATCCGGTCGTGGTTCGCAAGGCAAACGGGAAGTGGAGGCTGTGTATTGATTACACAGATATCAATAAGGCTTGTCCTAAAGACCCCTTCCCGTTGCCGCACATCGACCAGATTGCTGACTCCACAGCTGGGTGTGATCTGTTGTCATTCCTCGACGCCTACTCCGGCTACCACCAGATCTTCATGACAAGAGAAGACGAAGAGAAAACAGCATTCATCACCCCATGTGGTACGTATTGTTTCATGCGGATGCCTTTCGGGTTGAAGAGTGCTGGTTCGACATTTGCGAGGGCGGTCCAGATTGGTTTTGAACCCCAGCTCCATAGAAATATGGAACCCTATATGGATGACATAGTGGTCAAAACCAAAGACAGGGCAACCCTCATACCAGATTTACAAGAGACGTTTGCCAACCTACGCAAGATCAATCTCAAGCTGAACCCTGAGAAGTGTGTCTTTGGCGTCCCGTCCGGCAAACTTCTCGGGTTCTTTGTGTCACAGCGTGAGATAGAGGCCAATCCGGATAAAATCAAGGCTATAGAGCAGATTGGGGCACCAAAGCGAATAAAGGATGTGCGTCGGCTTGCTGGCTGTGTCGCTGCCTTGGGAAGGTTCATATCCAAGTCTGCCGAGCGCGCCCTTCCCTTTTTCTAGATCCTGATAAAGGCGGGCCCGGTGGAGTGGACACCAGAAGCCGAAGCAGCATTGCAAGATTTGAAGAAGTACCTCTCCTCCGCGCCAACACTAGTTGCGCCTAGGCCCCAGGAGCCGCTGCTGCTATACCTAGCGGCAATGAACTAGGTGGTCAGCGCCGCACTAGTAGCGCAGAGAGAGGTTGACGACGAGGTAATGGCAGCAACAAAGCCCGACACCGCCAATGCAGAAACGACACAGCCGGTCGAAGTGCCGCCGAAGAAGAAGATGATGCAGCACCCGGTCTACTTTGTTAGCTCCCTCCTGCAGGGGGATAGATCAAGGTATTCGGGCGTGCAGAAACTGCTCTTCGGCCTTCTTATGGCCTCGAGGAAGCTGCATCACTACTTCCAAGCACACGAGATCACTGTCGTCACTCGCCTCCCTCTGCAACGGATATTGCACAATCCAGATGCAACGGGGAGTATTGTGGAATGGGCACTGGAGTTGTCCAGCTTTGGCCTCAAGTTTGAAAGAACTTCGATGATCCAAAGCCAGGTCCTGGCAGAGTTCATCGCAGAGTGGACCGCAACACCTGACGAAGAAGCCCAAGAGACTGCTCTCCCCGGCAAGGAGGCAAGTTGCAATTGGATCATGTACTTTGATGGAGCTTTCTCCCTACAAGGCGTCGGGGCTGGCGTACAGCTTGTCGCGCCCACCGGAGAGCACCTCAAGTACGTGATCCAGATGCACTTCCCCAGGGAGGTGTCAACAAACAATACGGCAGAGTACGAAGGGCTGCTTGCCGGTCTTAGGATCGCGGCGGACCTCGGAATCAAAAAGCTTATCGTCAGGGGCGACTTGCAGCTTGTCGTCAAGCAGGTCAACAAGGATTACCAGAGCCCATTGATGAAGTGAGAAAGCTGGAAGAGCGCTTCGAAGGTATACAGGCTGAACATGTTCCCCGAGCAGAGAACGATATCGCCGATTACCTGTCGAAGCGCGCTGCCCTCAAGCTACCTGTGGAACCAGGTACCTTTGTGCTTCAGCTAACTCAGCCATCCATTGATCCATCAACAGAGCAGAACAAGAGGAGGAAATCAGGGTCCGACAAGTACTTTCCGGCCGAGCTCCCCGGAGCCGCCGGCAAGGATGTTGCCGAGGACACTGAGCCCGCCACGGGACAGCTAGCTCCGGCAGAGCGTCAAGCTCTTGCCGTCGAGGCAGCCGCTCCTATAGCGGAGGAGATGCCTTTAGTCCTCGCCGTCGAGCCCCAGGCTCCAGCATGGGCACAGCATGCCGTCCGATTCCTCCAAACAGGGGAGCTTCCTGAGGAGCAGGAAGAAGCGGAAAAAGTAGCTCGTCGCTCTACCATGTACCAATTCATCGATGACGTCCTGTACAGGAAGAGACCGAACAGTGTGAAATTGAAGTGTATCCCTCGAGAGGAAGGACTGGAGCTATTGGTGGAGATACACGAAGGCATATGTGGATCCCACATTGGGTCAAGGGCCCTTGCCGGCAAGGCATTCCAGCTAGGTTTCTTATGGCCCACCGCCCTCCAGGATGCGACGACACTCGTCACTAGGTGTGAGGCGTGTCAGTTCCATTCAAAGAAGCTTCATCAGCCAGCTCAAGCCCTTCAAACCATTCCTCTCTCCTGGCCCTTCTCGGTCTGGGGGCTCGACATACTGGGCCCTTTCCCCCGCGTCGTCGGGGGCTTTGAGTACTTGTACGTTGCAATCGACAAGTTCACAAAGTGGCCAGAGGTGGAAGCAGTGAGGAAGGTCACAGCTCAGTCAGCCGTCAAGTTCTTCAAGGGACTAGTGTGCCATTTCGGGTACCCAACAGGGTCATCACTGACAACGGCACACAGTTCACAAGCCGCACCTTCATGCAACATACTCAAGTCCTCGGCATCAAAGTCTGTTTCGCTTCCGTTACTCACCCGCGGAGCAATGGTCAAGCCGAGAGGGCAAACGCTGAAGTGCTGCGAGGCTTGAGGACCAAGACCTTTGATAGGCTGCACAAGAGCGGAAGGCACTGGATTGATGAGTTGCCGACGGTTCTTTGGTCAATCAGGACGACACCAAATCGAGCCACCGGCCAGACACCCTTTGCCCTGGTATACGGGGCAGAAGCAGTTATCCCCACTGAACTCATATATGGGTCACCTCGAGTGCTCGCTTATGATGAGCTTGAGCAAGAGCAACTGCGGCAAGATGACGCACTGCTCCTTGAGGAAGATCGTCTTCGGGCGGCTGTGAGAGCAGCACGCTACCGGCAAGCCTTGCGCCGCTACTATAGCCGCAAGGTTCATGCCCAAAGCCTTGAGGAAGGCGACCTTGTCCTTCGGCGCGTTCAATCGGCCGAGAATTCCAACAAGTTGACGCCAAAGTGGGAAGGCCCTTACCGGGTAATACGAGTCACCAGGCCCGGCGCAGTCCGCCTGGAGACCGAAGATGTCGTTCCGGTGAGTAACTCCTGGAACATTGAGCATCTTCGCAAGTTTTACCCGTGAGGCGTGGCTTGTCGGGCCTCCCGGCAAGCCACCTTTTGTACAAGCATTGCCGATGATGCATGTAACCCTTTGTACAAAGCCAGGCGCAGACCCTGAGCATAAATAAATGAAGCGTCGGCGCCCTAAGTTATAGCATGCATGCTAGGTCGAGTCTCGTCCTTGGTTAGGGTTGATAGTGCTTAGCGGCGACTAACCCCTAGCTTAGAGGTCGAGTGTGCATCCCTTTGCCGTTCTTTTGTCTTCGTTGATTCGCAGGACTCACAAATACCCTTGCAAGATCACTTGAGGACGAAAAAGAAAAGAGGGACAGATCAGCATCTGAACCCCGGTGAGCCAGTACTACCGGGGGCTGCAAGAGCGAAGATTCACCCACGGCAAACCAGAGTTGCCCGGGGCTATAGCTTCAGATAAGTTCTTCATCCCTTGTCATGCATTCCCTTTTGGACTGAGGTATGTGAAACCTCGTTTTTCCTAGAAGCTACCGTGCTCCTCAAACTCTAGGCCCTAGGACTCGTTCCTGGGACCAGGTTTGATCGTAGTCGCGGCAGCAAAAGGATAAAACGAGGAGCCTGAACCCGCCTCATCCCTACCTCCGCCAAAGGCGTGAGGAAGGTCGAGTGAGGTGGATAGACGGCAAGGCCTGTTGCCGGGCGAGGAAATGTTTATCTTAGAGATATCAAGGATTTACTCCTTGTCGTGGGTTCTACCTGCAAACAAATGGCCTGGCATACATCCCTTTTTCATTAAAAACATTCCATTCAGGTACAGTCCGTAGGGAATGAAGAACATGAATGATGGGATTACAAGTTTTAAATTCAGCTAAGGCCCGAAGGCTTACAAACTAAAAAAAGATAAGGTGCGCGTAATCCCTTCCTTGTCCCTCTCCTCAGAGGCAGGTCAAGGAGGCGAAAAGGGCAAAAGAGGCGCCTAGGCAAGCTACGAGCGGCTGAAGGCACCAGGAGAACATCCCAGCGGCCACCTCCACGGGAAGCTGGTGATGATGATGACGGTAGAAGGGCTGGAAGACGAGGCGGCAAAGCTGGCGATACGCGACGAAGGCATCGGTACCCGCGTACTCCGGGCCGACGTCCCGCCATCCGCCTTCTTCGTCCTCCCGCGCTTCCTACGCCAGCCACCCCGGGAAACGGCCACGAGGAGTTGGTGGGGGCTCGGTGCAGATGCTGCTGTTGTCAACGTCGCCCCGGGACAACGAGAACGATGCCTAGTCGGACTCGTCATCCTGTTGCCTACCACCCTTGTCGCCGTTGTTGCTGTCCTCCTCGTCGCCCTCGCCTGAGGAGGAATCTTCATCATCAGAGGAGCTCTCCACGCAACACTTCGGGCGAGTTCTGAAATCACCGAAGACCTTGACGGAGAGAAGGCCACCCTCCATCAGCTTAAAATGGAGAGTGAACCCCTCCGCCAGGTGGTGGATATAAGCAAATGTCTTCCATCCCCGACCAAGATACATTACTTGAGGAGCGGGGAAGTCGACGCGGACCCGCGTGCTGCCAATCCCACAGCCCCTCATGTGCAGTCATAGTGATTCCGGCGGATTCAGCTCCATCTCCCGTGCGAATGGAGTCGGGAGGCGAAGGCGACGACGAGGCGTTCGGTGCAGCCTGACGAAGAACTCACAAGGGTCATCCCCAGCGTGGGCCTCCGCGGGAGGAGGAACCGCTGGCGGAGGCGAGGCCGCCCCCCCCCCTCCCCCGTCCTCCTCTTCCCCGAGCGCCTCAGCCTCGCCCACGGCCTCGCCCCCTCCCTCTTCCCCTCGTGGCTGGCTCTGCCACCGCAGGCGCGGGAGAAGGAGGGATGCGTTGCCAGGCGGCGACCCTCGCCGCCACTATCGAAGGACCAAGGTTCCCTCTCTCCATGGCGAATGGGAGGGAGGGGAGCAGAAGCTGAAGAAGGGAGGAGATGAAAGAGTGCGGGGCGCCGTCCTCCCCCTCCCGCTCCTTATAAAGGAACAGGGTGGGGGCTCGACCGCCCCACTCTTCCAATCAAGACACGGAGGGCGCAGGGAACTGGGACCGACCCGCTGCCCCGGCCCGCGCCGGCCCGGTTTCCCGCCTCCACCGATCGCCACCCCAAGCGCATGCGAGCCACGTGACAGGCGTGCAGGACCGAGGCGACAGGTGAGGCGACCTCTCCCCACCCTGTGATCGAGGGGAGTGGACACCTTGAAGACCTCACCTCGGCCCCGTTCAGTAAATAGGCCGCGCCTCCACGCCTCCCTCCGTTTATGGGGAAGGCGCGAACCGCCCCCTTTACCACGACGTGACGCATGCGTGCAGAGCTCAGCCCCACGCATGCCGCCCACGTCATGCATGCCTCCCAACGCCACGCCACGCGCGGGACGCATGGGGAGCGCAGCGCGCGAAGAAACTTACCACGGTAAAAACCGCCCCGCCTGCCCGCGCACCGTTCTTGGGCCTAGCCCAACAACGCGTTGCGTTTATGTGTGGCCCAGGCCCGGGGGCTCCTGTCGGTGTACAAAAAGGGGGTACACTTTTTGTACCCCTATGACTGTGCACGGGCAGTCTAAGCCACGGACGCTGCCACACCAAGCACGACAAGGGAGGTAAACCAAGGTAAGGCTGAAGCTGAAGAGAAGCAGAACGACGCCAAGGCCACAAAGAGCAAAGGGAACAAAGCAGACCCCCCCTGCGGCAAGGTCCTTGCCGGGGGACAGCTTTAGCTAGCCCGGCAAGATCCTTGCCGTGGCAGCTCGCCCCACACCTACGGAGCGAGGTCACCCTTGAGTCCTCTGCCCCCATGGGGCAAGGATTCGGGAGACATCCCCGTGGTGGCATGCAGATCTTTGTGAAGACATTCAAGACCAGATACCCACTTAAGAAGGCAATGACCCTTGGCGGGATCCCAGCCAAGAAGGACCACAAGGCCCCCGGCAAGAGCCTTACCAGGGATGACAGCGAGCGCCACGGCAAGACCCTTGCCTGGGCCCCGGCAAGGCCCTCGCCAAGGGCACCCATGGGGCCACCATCAGGCCTGCACCAGTCGCGCCCCCACCGCCGTTCGCATGCAGCTGCCGACCCAACCAGTTGGGCAGGCACCTGCGTGGCGGCATGCAAATCTTCATGGAGACCCACCGTTGTGCCACCTCAGCTGCTTGCCTGCCTACATGGCACCACGAGCACCGCTGACCAGGGCGCGTGTCAACACAAGAGGGAGCGACGACGGACGGGACAGGGCTCTCCCCCGTCCCCGATAAAGCAAGGACACCTAAGCAAGGCTCATTAAATGCGCCTTGTCATGTAATGCGAGGGATAAACTCGCATTACTGTACCCTTTCCACCTCCTGTGTGCCACAGTGGCAGCCCCTTTCCTATAAAAGCAGGCCCGAGGCGACCAGGAGGAGGATTCGGCTTTTTGGAGCTCTTGACGCCCCATAGCTAGCTCAAGAACACAGATATACAATCCACCAAAGCAGGAGTAGGGTTTTACGCATCCTCGCGGCCCGAACCTGCATAAAGGAACCGTGTGCTATCTGTTTGATCCGCTCTTCTCACGACCCCCGCGCCCCCGCAACCGTAGTAGGGATTCTTGTGATCCCATAGGTGTCGTTTCACACCGACACTTGGCTTCTACGTCCAATAATGGCTACCTTCCACGTGTCGAGCGAATGCGAGAAGCCAGGGCGTTTTTACATTTACCACCCTAGCTATGTGAATAAACTTCCTATTTAGAGAGACGGGGATTCTCAGATCCAAATCACACCATCCTCCCTCAGAGAGCATTCATCGGAGCGCGCCCGAAAAAATCCATCCCAACATGGCCGGCCAGCGCAGCTCCTCCTCTCGCTCCCGTAGCCCTAAGCCCGGAGATTGGAAGAGGTGTTCCGTCCCACACAGGCAACTAGTGGAGCTACAGACCCATGGATTCCTCCCTCCAGCGTATATGGTCCCCGTTCGAGCCGGGCTCGCCACCTATAATGGCGGGGAGCAAGCGGAGAGCTTCCCCAAACCCTCCAAGGGGGAGCGGGTCTGCCTCGTCCCTTATTTATTAAGGGGACTCGGATTTCAAATCCATCCGTTCCTTCGAGGGCTCCTGGAGTTTTATGGCCTCCAGTTGCATAACTTCACCCCTGCTTCCATTTTACACATCGCTGGTTATGTAGCCCTTTGCGAGCTGTTTCTGGGCTGCGAAGCTCACTTCGCGTTGTGGAAGAAGGTATTCTACCTTGTGCCCCCTACTCAGAGGGGGTCAATATATCAAGTGGGCGGGGCCAAAATATGGCGCATTGCCGGGACCGGATACCTATCCGGTACCCTGAAGAAGACGTCCAAAGACTGGCCTTCAGAGTGGTTTTATATGGAGGACGTCCCCCTCCCAGATCCTATTCGGATTGGTCTTCCTGAGTTCGACAATGCCCCTTTGAAGAAACGCCGAAGCTGGCGCCCACGGAGCCCTCAGGAGGAAGATGACAGAGATGTCCTTTACCTGATGGGCCGAATAAAGGTACTGGCTCAATCAGGACTGACAATAACCGAGGTTATGTCAATATGCATTATGCGGGGGGTGCAGCCGCTTCAATATCGAGGCCACCCCATGTGGCATTTCAACGGGGAAGATGATGCCACTCGCTGCGGCTGTAAGGGACCGGACTCAGTTGCTGCTCTAGCAAAAATTCTGTCCGATTTGTATAAGGGAGAGGAAGAGGAGTTCCTCCGCATCAAGCCACATGATGGATTCTCCATGTACAACCCTCCAAGCTGGGTGAGCTGCCACTTCTTACTCCCATCCTTCCCGCACTTTTTTAATAAGTATTTACCTTGCTATTTCATAGCAGGAACTGCGAAAGGCTGTAAGGGAGGTCCAAAGCCCACCCCCACAACCGGAGGACCCCGGCCGGGCACTCGACCCCGGCCTAAAAGAGCCGGACATATTTGTGGAGCTGATCGACAGGATATTCTATCAATTAAGTTGTGATGATGCCATGGTGGCCATTATAGCTGACTATCCTGGGATGCTCCCCGCCTCGCATGTAAGTGAAGCCAGAGTGCCAACTTTTGAGAAGGATCCCTTTTTAGGCACTTCACCCACTGTATCTGTACGGTGTTTTACAGGGAAGGTCCTCGAGACACCATGCCGAACCCGTGGCGAATCGCCAACGAGAGGCGCCGAAGCCGGGCAGGCTGAAAAGGAAGGCGGTACGGACGGAGACGCCAGCGCAGAGGTATTATACAAAGCCTCGCTCTGTGGTTATCATCTTTTAAAACATAATGACACCCATATTTCCTAGAAGGAAAAACGCTCGCCGGACTATATCCGGAGAGGTCGCCGATCACGCCTCTACTAGTCGGGCTCCAGGGCCGGACACAGAGGCGGAAGCTAACACGGGACACACGCCAGATGCTCCTCCGACAGAGGATGCGAATAAAGTATCCGCTACAAATTCTGAGGTGGAGAGCGCCATGAATCACAGGCGTCGCCGGGCCGTACTCCGTGACGCTTGTTTCTCCCAAGAGGCCTTTGATGCCTTCAACTCAGGAGACGCGTACATCCGTGCTGCTCAAAATGGTCTTGCCAGATCCACGGACCAGTATGTGAAGGATATATGGGTAAGAAAATTTTGATGATTATATATATATCAGTAGCCCCTGAGACTTGAAACAGTTGGCACAACTGATTTAAGGATCATTATTTGTGCAGGTTCTTTCAGAGAAGAATACCCAATTGTCTCAAGAGCTGGAAGAGTGCAAGGCCCAGCTACGAGCCGCAGTTGCCGCATTGAAGGAGTCCGAGAAGGCCCCCTCCAGTAACGCTTGTTTGAAAGAATGATAGGTACCATATAGTATGCGGCATGCCTGCGAATCTAACAATAGATATTGTAGATGACGCCGGAGTGAATCCGGATGAGAAACATGCCATACGACAGCTAAAGGCTGGTGAGCGCGTGCTTATGAAAGTTAGGTAGGAGAAAACGATCTCCAAGACGCCAATACCCAGCTGGCTGACTCCGTGAAGGAGAATTAGCGGCTTCGACGCGGCATTTTCAGTAAGTGCTTGAACGAGCTTTTGAAAGAGTTCGGCGACGAAGCCGGCTAACAGAGTTATGTCTGCAGGTATGCTGACGGTTCGTCCCGCGGAGGAGATGCCCGGGTCTACGGGTGATCTTCTACCAGAGCTCTCACAACTGCACGAACAAGTTCGGCAGGTGATGCAGGGTATTGCCCAGGCCTTGTGGCCATCCGTCTCCCTGCCGGAAGGCATTGGAGATCTTGCAGAGAAGCTCAAGGTAGCATGGTGGCACCTCCGATTATGGAAGATATCGGCCTGCCGTCAAGGTGCCCGGGAAGCCTGGGCCATGGTGAAGACGCGGTATACCAAGGCTGACCCAAACCACATGGCCGAGGTCGGACCTATGGGGCCCGATGGGAAAGAGATCCCCGTCAATCTGGTGTATGACCAAGTAGAATTAGCCGCAAAGTATTCTCAACAGGATTGTAGGCTAGACAGCCTGTTGATGGGATAGAAGAAGAATTCCGTCAATCTAAGTGACTATGTAATCTAAGTGACATGTATGATGTCCTAGCCGGATTGTGAATCATTAGTCATGGCGGACCTTTTCGCTTCGACCTGGGACCTAATAGTCCGGAGTGTATCCGAATACCCGCTCAGTTATGTAAAAACCGGGGTATGCATGGAAACCAGCCGTAGGGGTCATAAGTGCTTGAACAGACAAGTACCCAACTAGTTATGTTATATTACATGGATAGTAAGAAACATCTTCCAGGGAGAATAGTTCCGTTAAGGGTTCCTTTCCTTGGGTATGCATGCCCTAATGTGCATGTCCGGACTGCGAGAAGGGACGCAGGCAAAAACATCTGGGGGCATGTATCAAAATAAATAAAAGTCAGCTTTTATTCATCGGCCGAATATTCCCTTAAGAATGCTAGCTTTCGGCTTCACCCAGTCTGAGGTACACATCCGGCTGACCCGGTAGTAACAATCGCAGAGGTGCTCCCCTTATGCCCTAGCCGAATTAACGGGAACGTAGGGCATAAATACAAAAGCCAGGCAACCCAGCTTGGCCAAAACTTAAGTGATATCGATGCATATAATGTCGAAAAAAAGGTACATGCGGAAGAATAACACATGTGCGGGGCATGACGCCTAGTAGAATAATTAAGCTTCTGTGTAGAAGCCCCCAGGTATAATGAGTGCGGCTAGCGTGTTTATAGTGTGTAAGAAAAACACAAGTTGGCCTTTGGAGGCCTTGAGGAAAAGGAAAAGGAAGAAAGGAAGAGGGAAAAAACAGATAATGAAAAATGGACATGGGTAAGGAGACGAACGTAGAGTCCGGCGCTAGGCGTAGAATCTTCGGAGTGTAGCTGCGTTCCATGGGTTTGGCTCAAGTCGATTGTCCGACGCATCCCATAGACGGTACGCTCCACCGGTCAGCACTTGGTCAATAATGAAGGGACCTTCCCATTTGGGCTTGAGCTTGTTCTATTTCTTCTCCGTCAGGCGTAGAACTAGTTCGCCAACGTTATAAGTTTTGGCCCGTACTTCTCTGCTTTGGTATCTTCGAGCCTGTTGCTGATAGAATGTGGAACGAGCTTTTGCCACGTCGCGCTCCTCCTCCAGGGCATCCAAACTGTCATGCCGATCAAGCTCGACCTCTTTTTCTTCATACATGCGCACTCGAGGTGAGTCATGGATTATGTCGCAGGGCAGAACTGCCTCTTCGTCGTATACCATAAAGAACGGTGTGTATCCCGTAGTGCGGTTCGGCGTGGTCCGCAGCCCCCATAGGACGGAGTCGAGCTCCTCTACCCAGTGCGTGTTAGACTCCTTTAAGGACCGCACTAATGTGGGTTTGATGCCGCTCATGATAAGACCATTTGCTCGCTCGACTTGACCGTTAGTTTGCGGGTGATAGACAGAAGCATAATCGAGCTTGATGCCCATGTTGCTGCACCAAAGTTTCACCTCGTCGGCTGTAAAGTTAGTGTCGTTGTCAGTGATGATGTTGTGGGGGACGCCATAACGGTGTACAACCCCAGATATGAAGTCTATCACCGGTCCGGATTCGGCCGTTTTAATGGGTTTGGCCTCTATCCATTTGGTGAATTTATCCACCATGACCAATAAGTATTTTTTTCTTATGGGTTCCCCCTTTAAGGGGTCCGACCATATCAAGCCCCCAGACCGCAAAGGGCCAGGTAATGGGGATTGTTTGGAGAGCGGTGGGCGGCATATGGCTTTGGTTTGCGAAAAGCTGGCAACCAACGCAGCGTTGGACCATGTCCTATGCATCTGCCCGGGCCGTTGGCCAATAGAAACCTGTACGGAAGGCCTTGCTTATGAGAGCCCGGGCTGCGGCGTGGTGGCCGCCGAGTCCAGCATGGATTTCTGCCAAAAGCTTTCGCCCTTCCTCTTCGGCGATGCACCCTTGAAGGACTCCGGTAGTGCTTTTCTTATAAAGCTCTCCCTCGTGGACCTTGTAGGCTTTAGATCGCCGCACTATGCAGCGTGCCTTCTTTTGGTCCTTGGGCAGTTCCTGCCTGGTTAGGTAGGCCAAGAATGGTTATGTCCACGGGGCGATGACATCCATTATTACGTGGGCGGAAGGTGTTATTTTGGTGGCAGAGCCTCTGATTGTGTCAGAGTGTTCGGTATCTAGCGTTGTGGCCGGGTCCGGACTGTTGGTACCGGTGTCCCCTTCCCATACCACAGATGGCTTAAACAGCCTTTCTAAGAAGATATTAGGTGGGACAGGATCGCGCTTGGCGCCGATCCGGGCGAGGATATCCGCCGCCTGATTATTTTCCCGAGCCACATGGTGGAATTCGAGCCCCTCGAACCGAGCTGACATCTTGAGAACGGCGTTGCGATAAGCCGCCATTTTCGGATCCTTGTCATCGAAGTCTCCATTTTTTGGGATATTGTGATATTTGAGTCCCCACGCACCTCTAGGCACGGAATGCCCATGGAAACTGCCATTCGGAGACCATGTAACAGGGCCTCGTATTCGGCTGCGTTGTTAGAGTCTGTGTACAGTATTTGGAGTACGTATTGGACTGTATCACCGATGGGGGAGGTCGGGACAACGCCGGCCCCCAGACTAGCCAGCATTTTAGAGCCGTCGAAGTGCATGATCCAATTGGAGTATGCACCGTACTCTTTAGGGAGTTCGGCTTCTGTCCATTCAGTGACAAAATCGGCCAATACTTGCGACTGAATGGCTCGCCGAGGTTTATATGTTATGTCGAACGGGAGGAGCTCAATGGCCCATTTGGTAATCCGGCCCGTGGCGTCGCGGTTGTTTATTATATCATTGAGTGGCACTTCCGAGGCCACTGTAATTGAACACTCTTGAAAGTAGTGTCGTAGTTTCCGGGATGCCATGAATACCGCATACGCTATCTTTTGATAATGCAGGTACCGTGGTTTGCATGGAGTGAGAACAGTGGATACATAATATACCGGCTTTTGAAGGGGGAACTTATGTCCGTCCGTTTCTCGTTCAACGACGAGCACTGCGCTTACAACTTGATGAGTTGCCGCTATATATAGCAGCATTGGTCCGTCGATGTTTGGCGCGGCCAAGATTGGGTTGGTGGCCAGTATGGCTTTTATTTCTTCCAATCCGGTCGTGGCAGCATCCGTCCACTCGAAGTGTTCGGTGCGCCCAAGAAGGCGATAAAGGGGTAGTGCATTTTCTCCTAATCGGGAGATAAAGCGGCTTAAGGCCGCCACGTATCCAGTTAATTTCTAGATTTGTTTGAGGTCTGTTGGGATAGCCAACTATGACAGGGCTCGGATTTTAGCCGGATTTGCTTCAATTCCTCTACTGGAGACGATGAAGCCCAGGAGCTTTCCGGCGGGTACGCCGAAAACGCATTTTTTCGGATTGAGCTTGATGTCGTATGTTCGGAGATTGTCGAACGTGAACCTAAAGTCATCTATTAAAGAGTTGACGTGTCTGGTTTTAAAGACCACATCATTTACGTATGCCTCCACTGTTTTGCCGATCTGCTTTTCTAGACATGTCTGAATCATGCGTTGATACGTTGCACCGGTGTTTTTGAGCCCGAAGGGCATTGTGTTGAAACAGAACGGGCAGTATGGCGTGATAAATGTCGTTGCTGCTTGGTTGGACTCCGCCGTCTTAATTTGGTGATAGCCGGAGTATGCGTCGAGGAAGCACAATGAGTCGTGTCCTGCGGTAGCGTCCATAATTTGATCGATGCGAGGGAGGGGGAAGGGATCCTTTGGGCAAGCCTTGTTGAGGTCCTTAAAATCGACACATAGGCGCCAGGATTTGTCCTTCTTTGGTACCATCACCAGGTTTGCTAGCCAATCCGGATGTTTTATTTCTCTAATGAATCCGGCCTCCAATAACTTGGCTAGTTCCTCTCCCATGGCTTGTCTCTTAGGTTCATAGAAACGCCAAAGAGTCTGCTTGACCGGTTTGAATCCCTTTAAAATGTTAAGGTTATGCTCGGCCAGCCTGCGTGGGATTCCTGGCATATCTGAGGGATGCCACGCGAATATGTCCCAATTCTCGCACAGGAACTCCCGTAGTGCGGCGTCTACAGCGGGGGTTTAACTGTGCCCCGATGGATGCTGTTTTTGTAGGGTCCGTTGGGTGGACTTGGAATTTGACTATTTCATCCGCTGGTTTAAAAGAAGTGGACTTGGATCTCTTGTCGAGTATCACATCGTCCCTTTCCACTGTAGAGCGTAGCGTAGTTAATTCCTCTGCCGCGAGGGCTTCGGATAATGCCTCAAGGGCCAGTGCGGCTGTTTTGTTTTCGGTGCAGAGTGCTATGTCCGGATCACTAGCTAGAGTGATGATTCCATTGGGCCCGGGCATTTTGAGCTTCATGTACACGTAATGGGGTATGGCTTGGAAGATCATGAATGCCTCCCGCCCTAAAAGGGTGTGGTATCCGCTACTGAACGGGGCCACTTGGAATGTAATTTCTTCGGACCTATAATTGTCCGGAGTGCCGAATACCACATCTAGTGTGATTTTTCCAGCGCAGCGTGCCTCCCAACTTGGGATGATTCCTCTGAAGGTCGTGCTGCTTTGCTCAATGCAGTTCTTGTCTATTTCCATTTTTTGAAGAGTTTCCTCATAGATGAGGTTTAATCCGCTGCCGCCGTCCATGAGCACTTTAGTGAGCCGAAAGCCATCCACAATTGGACTAAGGACCAATGCGGCTGGTGCTCGGGCTCTTCGGAATTTAGGTTCGTCACTGGCGTTGAAGGTAATAGCCGTGTCGCTCCATGGATTTATTGCTGCCACATGGCAGACTTCGACAAGACTACGAAGTGCTCGCTTTCGCTTATTGTTTGAGGCGAATGTCTCGAAGACTGTCGGTACTGTATTGTTATCCACGGGATGGTGCTCTGCGGTGTTTTAAATGAGGAGATCCTCGCCGCTTTTGGCCACCTGCCGTAGTACCCAACATGCTCCCAGGCTATGTGTTGGTATGGCATCCGATGTACTGTGGATTTTGCAGGGCCCATTAAGCCATTCCTCCAACACAGTTCCATGCCCTGAAGTGGGCTTTTGCTTCTTTATGATTGAATCGGGCGACTTATGATAGTGCACCCTTTTGATTCGGACTGGGTGTTTAGTCAGGGCCGGATTATCCCAAAACTTTGTTTCGGTTTTCCAGGCACTTTCCATCGCACAGTACTTCCGTACTATGGCTGCCAAGTCAGCGAAGCGTGCTATGTCACGGTGACTTATGGCGTTAAGGATTCCCTTGTCCGTGCAATTATTGCAGAAGAATGAGATTGCGTCTTCCTCGCGACAGTCCTTGACCTTGTTCATTAGAAGGAGGAATCTGGCCCAATAGTGATGTATTGTTTCCTGGGGCTCTTGCCTAATGTGGGAAAGATCTCTTATATCTGGGTGGGTGGGTGGATTTAAGTCCGAACCCTGACCCGATCTGAGACCCAGGGGCAGAGGAGTTTCCAATCTAGGAAGTTCGGGCTCCGGGATGTTGCCCAATAGGTCTAGCCCGCTGCCTGATTCTAGGTTCAGGGCTTGGGCGATGTCCTTCCGTAAACAGGTATCCGGCTCGGAGAGCTCGGGAATCCGGACATAGTTTTTCCTCAAGATAGAGGGAGAATCACCGCATTGTTCCTCCACCACCGCTATCTGATGGGTGACCGGCGAAGAGTTAATCTCCCTTTGGTCTGGTTTAAGCCCAATCCGATCATAGTCCGTAGCGACTCCCAAAGTGGCGATGTGATCCAAGAGCTCGTTTAGCGAAGAGAGCTCCATTGGATTCATCTGCTCGGCAAGTTCCGAGCCGACATGGAGGCTATTTTCGATGACCCAAGAAGTCATCGTCGGTGCAGCGGCCGAACGGGCGGTCATGACGAAGCCGCCTAGCCGGAGGGTTTGGCCGACAGCCAGGGCTCCCCCAGAAGTGACATTGTCCTTGACAATGAGATGAGGCATCCTTCCTTACAGCGACGGCACAGTGGAACTCTCAATGAAAGCACCAATGTCGGTGTCAAAACCGACGGATCTCGGGTAGGGGCACTACTAGGAAAAGGGCTATAGATGGAATTGACACTAATGGCGCACCAGACATGTGGTGCGCCATTACTATATACTAATGGCGCACCATGTGTTGGTACGCCATTAGTGTCCAAATACTAATGGCGCACCACATCCACGGTGCGCCATTAGTAAAAATATTTTTTTTAATTTTTTTTTCAAAACTACTAATGGCGCACCGTGGCATGGTGCGCCATTACTAGTTGAACACATGTCTGGGGGAACCCCGTTAAACATTTCCAAAATCCTCAAAAACCTAACAGAAAAAAAGATACGGGGCTTTTAAGATCTGGAGAGGCAAAAAAATTCAAAAAAATTCAAACTTACTAATGGCGCACCTGCCCACGGTGCGCCATTAGTATCTTCCCGCCTTCAAAATTCAAAATAAGTCAACAAAATAAAAAAATTTACTAATGGCGCACCTGCCCATGGTGCGCCATTAGTATCTTCCCGCCTTCAAAATTCAAAATAAGTCAACAAAATAAAAAAAGTTACTAATGGCGCACCTGCCCATGGTGCGCCATTAGTATCTTCCCGCCTTCAAAATTCAAAATAAGTCAACAAAATAAAAAAAGTTACTAATGGCGCACCTGCCCATGGTGCGCCATTAGTATCTTCCCGCCTTCAAAATTCAAAATAAGTCAACAAAATAAAAAAAAAGTTACTAATGGCGCACCTGCCCGTGGTGCGCCATTAGTATGTCGTATATATGGCTGGGCGCACCTCCTCCCCTCCATTCCACCTCTCCTCCACTCCATCTCCTCCTCTCCTCTCCTCCACTCCATCTCCTCCTCTCCTCCACTCCATCTTCCCTTACCCTCCTCCTCTCCTCTCCGGCGACCTCCTCCTCCTCCTCTCCGGCGACCTCTCCGGCGACCTCCTCCTCCTCTCCGGCGACCTCCTCCTCCCTCCTCTCCGGCGACCTCCTCCTCCCTCCTCTCCGGCGACCTCCTCCTCCCTCCTCTCCTCCCCTCCCCTCCCCTCACGGTTTCTTCTCCCTCCTCTCCGGTGAGCTCCTCCTCCCACCTCTCCGGTGAGCTCCTCCTCCCTTCTCTCCGGTGAGCTCCTCCTCCCTCCTCTCCGGTGAGCTCCTCCTCCCTCCTCTCCGGTGAGCTCCTCCTCCCTCCTCTCTGGTGAGCTCCTCCTCCCTCCTCTCCGGTGAGCTCCTCCTCCCTCCTCTCCGGTGAGCTCCTCCTCCCTCCTCTCCGGTGAGCTCCTCCTCCCTTCTCTCCGGCGAGCTCCTCCTCCCTCCTCTCCGGCAAAAGAACACGACAAAAGAACATACAAGATCCAAAAACAGGAACAAAATTTGAAATAATGTCGTGCCAAAAAACGAGCAAAAAAACGAGCAAAAAATGGGCAAAAAATTACGATCCAGATCTAGATTCAAAATGGCGCATCACTAATGGCGCATCACTAAACAGTGCGCCATTAGTATGCGAAAGTTACTAATGGCGCATCTCGTTGTCGTGCGCCATTAGTATGCCAACGCACCTGGGTATACATGGCCCCTGGGAGGCATACTAATGGCGCACCGTGGCCTATACTAATGGCGCACCACTGGTGCGCCATTAGTATACCAGATACTAATGGCGCACCAGTGGTGCGCCATTAGTAAAAATTACTAATGGCGTGCTAGTAATGGCGCACCGGTGATGCGCCATTAATGGCCAAAATAGGTGCGCCATTAGTAGCTGTTTTTCTAGTAGTGGGGGTCCCGAACTGTGCGTCTAAGGCGGATGGTAACAGGAGGCGGGGGACACAATGTTTGCCTAAGTTCAGGCCCTCTTGATGGAGGTAATACCCTACTTCCTGCTTGATTGATCTTGATGATATGCGTATTACAAGAGTCGATCTACCACCAGATCGTAGAGGCTAAACCCTAGAAACTAGCCTACGGTATGATTGTTGTTGGGCCTATGGACTAAACCCTCCGGTTTATATAGACACTGGAGGGGGCTAGGGTTACACAGAGTTGGTTACAATGGGAGGAGATCCACATATCCGTATCGCCAAGCTTGCCTTCCACGCCAAGGAGAGTCCCATCCGGACACGAGACGAAGTCTTCAATCTTATATCTTCATAGTCCAACAGTCCGGCCAAAGGATATAGTCCGGCTGTCCGGATACCCCCTAATCCAGGACTCCCTCAACTACCGTTAAGGTTAGCGGTACTACTGCTTGCGAGCGGTACTTAAAAATACATCTGTGCCTACCACGTTGGACTTAAGACGAGTTTTTGGTCTGGAGCGAAAGTAGCCACGGTAGTACTGCTCTGGAGCGGTAGTAAAAAATTACATCTGCTCCAAACAGTAGTACCGCTCCCAAGAGCGGTAGTAAAAAATTACATTCCCTCCAAGCGGTAGTACCGCTCCCGTGAGCGGTAGTACTGCTACAGCCTTTTTAAGGACACCAAAACTGACACAAGTTCTGCAAACGGACTCCGAATTCAATGAAACCAAGTTTGTTGGAAAGCTAGCAACAAGGGCTAACACAACCTTGATACAAATAACAATAATAAGAAAATTATAAAAGGCCCATAAGAAAATGGTGAGAACCCTTCCTCGAATAATACCGGTAAAACCTCCAACACCAAAAACGTAATAGACGAAGCATATGAAATTCATTTTTGATGTACTAGAGCTTGTCACGAAGATAACCACAAGCTCTAAAACCTCAAAAAGAGAAAATATAAATAGGAATCAAGAAAGATGATGCTAGGATGTCGGATTCTGGGTGGAAGGAGAAGCTCGCGCGCTCTCGGCCTCGGCCGTGACGCGCGTCTTCAGCCACCTCCATCTTCGCGACACCAACTTTGACTTTGGAGCCCTGCTTGAGCCTGTGGACCTGGAGCATTGTGATCCTACTTCCGAGGCCGTGGAAGACTAGGTGGAGGCCCTGCTGTGAAAGTTCCTCACTGTCGACCCCGCGCCCACGGCTGATGGCGCCACCGAGCCTGCGGCCATGGCTGACGGCACCGGCAATGGCGACGTTGTTGACGACGGGCACCCCTTGCAGGCGATGGCGACGTCCAAGGCTGAAGAAGAAGCTCGCTGGTGGTGCACCCCTCGTCTTATTCCTCGCAACATGCATCGTGCCTCGTGGAGGCTGTTGGTGTCAAAACCGGCGGATCTCGGGTAGGGGGTCCCGAACTGTGCGTCTAAGGCGGGTGGTAACAGGAGGCGGGGGACACAATGTTTACCTAGGTTCAGGCCCTCTCAATGGAGGTAATACCCTACTTCCTGCTTGATTGATCTTGATGATATGAGTATTACAAGAGTTGCTCTACCACGAGATCGTAGAGGCTAAACCCTAGAAGCTAGCCTATCGTATGATTGTTGTTGTCCTACGGACTAAACCCTCCAGTTTATATAGACACGAAGGAGGCTAGGGTTAGACAGAGTCGGTTACAAGGGAGTAGATCTACATATCCGTATTGCCAAGCTTGCCTTCCACACCAAGGAGAGTCCCATTCGGACACGGGATGAAGTCTTCTTGTATCTTCATAGTCCAATAGTCCGGCTGTCCGAGGACCCCCTAATCTAGGACTCCCTTAGTAGCCCCTGAACCAGGCTTCAATGATGATGAGCCCGGCGCGCAGATTGTCTTTGGCATTGCAAGGCGGGTTCCTCCTCCGAATACTACATACAAGATTTTGAACACAAGGATAGTGTCCGGCTCTGCAAAACAATTTCCACATAGCACCATAGAGAGAATAACATTTCCACAAATCTAATCTGCTGACGCATTTTGCAGCATGACATCACACCACAGCCCGGTCATTATTCGAACCGTTTTTCACAACCAGCCACTGCACATATTGCGAGGTGGTTTCCTTGGCACGTCTTGTCGAAGCAGAGATCGTGTCCCCTTATCACGGGATTCTCATCAATACGAGTGTGGGTAACCCAACCACGCCATCAATTACGGTGCTTGGGGAATAAGCGATTTTACCAGGTAGGTGGGGAGGCGCATAGCCTCTTCCATCCTTAGGAAGGGACAAGGATTCACCCTTTTCACCCACGCCTTCTTCCTCCTTGCTCATCCATGCTTGCGCACTCGAGCTCCAGCGCCCAAGTTCGCGTTTTTCTCCTCAAACCACTCCAAGCATGTCGGCGTTCTGGGAATGGGGGTCCCCAGACTTGCCTGCCTGCGGCCCACGGTGTGGCTCAAAAGGGGCCCAGCACGGCCCATCTTCATCAACACAAGACCCAAGACCCTCGCGAGGGGCCGAGCCTCGTGGGGCGGATGACGCGGAGCTTCCTCAGGCGCGGCCTCATCAGGCTGGCTCACGAGGAGGCGGAGAGATCAAAGCGGGGTACCTCACGAGGTGCCCATGACACAAGCCGTGACGACCAAGGGCGCCAGGCGGGCGCCAGCCCGCGCAGTGTCCTCTTTTCCTCTTTGGTGCAAAGGGAGCAAGCGCAGGCGAGAGTATCAAGCAAAGGCATCCATTTCGGTGCAACAAGACCAAGACCAGTCCAAAGGCAGGGAAGAACTCATTGTGGATCCCAGGGCGGTGTCACCACCAGAGCATTTGGCAGGCGAGGACCAACTTTAGTCAGGATAAGTGTACCAGATGTTCCCCTTCAAAATGGCCAGCTCTTGGCGCCCTTCCCGCTCAATATTTGGGAGGAGGCCCAGGGCCTTTGCCTATAAATAGGACTAGCCACCCCCAGGGTAGAGGCATCGAGAAATCAGTTAGAAAGGCATAGGCAACAGAGAGAGAGAGAGAGAAGGGCGGCTGAACTCCTCCTAGCAGTTCATCGCCCCAGCCAAGAGCAGACCCTCGCGAGGCTGTTCTTCTTTGTATTGTTCATCATCATCAGCCCATGAGGCAATCCACCACACCACAAACTAGAGTAGGGTATTACACCACAATGGTGGCCCGAACTAGTATAAACCTTGTGTCTCTTGCGCTGTTCTTTCGATAGTTTAGATCTTTGCGAGGCGGAGGGGTGCAAGTGAGTAGAGGGCGTGATCTCCGCGCGCACCCCAGAGTTCGAACCTCAAGGGTCTGCCGGAACCAGAAATCCGACAAAGCATGTCCGAAGTGGGAGGCAAGTGGATGGTCTCCTCCGTTACGGAGGAGAACATCACAAAGCTGTGGGGAGACGAATACCTGGCCGCGGATATCGCGCACCGGCTGCCACATGCGGGGCAGATCATCCCTACTCCAGAACCCCATGAGAGGGTGGTTTTCCTTACCCACTTCGTCCGCGAACTGGGATTTCCCCTCCACCCGTTTGTCCGTGGGCTAATGTTCTACTACAGGCTGGATTTTCATGATCTGGCCCCAGATTTCATCCTCAACATCTCGGCGTTTATAGTCGTGTGCGAGGCCTTCCTCCACATCAAGCCACATTTCGGCCTGTGGCTGAAGACCTTCAATGTTAAACCGAAGGTGGTGGTCGGCCAGCAAGCGGAGTGCGGAGGCGCCATGGTGGGCAAAATGCCCAACGTCACCTGGCTCGAAGGCTCCTATGTGGAGACCATAAAGGGGTGGCAATCGGGGTGGTTCTACATCACCAAGCCACGCGACATCAACTGGGTGGCGGCCCCCAAATTTCGATCCGGAATCCCCATGCAGCTCACCTCCTGGAAAGAGAAGGGCCTGTCCTTGGGTTCCTCGGTAGAGCTGACCGGACTCCAGACATGCATCAAAAACATGATGAGCAAGGAAATCAAGCTCGTCAACGTGGTCCAAGTCGTGCTCTTCCGCCGGATCCTCCCGTGTCAAAGACGGGCATTCACCTTGGGGGAGTTCGACCCGACCGAGCACCAGACGCTACGAGAGCTCTTCTACATGACGCACAAGGACGTCTGGAAGGTGATGTTCAAGGGCGCCGAGGTACCACCTCCCCTTACCGAGGACCACGGACTCAGCGCAAAGCGCCCTGCGAATCCGGTAAGTCTTTTATATCTTATAAGATGTTCATTTCCCCAATGTAACTACGCGCGGGATCTAAGCCTCCACGCCGTTTAACAGCACTGGGTAGCGACAGTGGAGCAGATCGATTGTCCGGCTCCCCTGCCCGAAGATCCAGCAGATGCTCTCCTAACGAAGATGCTGGTTCCGGCACCTTATGAGGTGCCGGAGAAGAAGGACAAGAAGAAGGCCACTGGGACTAGGAAGGGTCTCCGGCGCAAGGTTATATCGGACTCATCATCTGAAAGCACCGAGATGCACTCCTCCTGCGAAAACGAGGAGGAGGAAGAGGAAAGTGCCCCCCCAGCCGGGGGAGACAATAAAAGGAAGGCCGCCCCGTCCGGGGTGGCCGAAGGGTCCAAGAAGGGAAGAACCCTCCTTCCAGACAACTCCACCACCGCCGCCTTCAGCGAAGAGGAGTGGTTGCCCAAGGACAAGCCCCTGGCGAAGTCGTAAGTATCCGGATACCATAATAATTTTGGTATGTTTCATTTTATTGCTCCTTATCATGTCGAACATGATCATGCAATCCCTCCAAGGCCCATATTGACGTATCCTCTTCGAATGGGTCTTTGGATCCGTTGGCGATGAACATCGATTCACTCCCGACAGCCACCTCCCCCCGCCCTACGGACGGCGCCAAGGTGTTGTCTCGAAGGGTGGTAGCTCAAGGGAGATACTCTTGGAGGCGCCCCAAGGCGACATTCCAGACACTGGGCGCATGGGGAACAAGACTCCCAAGGGCTCCAATGGCGGGGGCAACAAGCTTGGCCCCCAGCCAAATACTGTGCCGGAACCTCCAGTGGTTCCGAACTCCGTCGGGCGACCCCTCGCTAAGGGGGGCAAGCCGTCTGTGTCGATGACCTCTGCCCATCCAGAGGCATCGAACAACTTGCTGGAAGCGCTTCATGGCGCTTCCATTGATGAAGAGCACCGTATTATCATGAGTGCGGTGGTCCAGAAGGTTCAGTCCACCAAAAGCGGACTGACTGAAGCCTGTGCCAGCCTCCTAATAGGCTTTGAGGTAAGTAATCAAATTATAAGAAAATATTATGTCATAGACATTAGTCCCTGATGCTCTGTTTGATGTTCGCGAAGAAAAGCCGAATAGAGGATCAAATAATAATCGCAGGAGTCTAATCATAATATGTCTATGTGCATATGCAGGCTTCACTGCTGGCCGCTGCCGCACGTACTGCAGAGGTCGCCGCACTGAAGTGGGACCTTGAGCGGTCCAAGGAAGAGCTCGGACTTACCAAGAGGCAGCTCGAAGAGAACAAAGGTAAGAGATACCCCGTATGTATATTGATAAGAAAAAACAAGGGTGGTTGCTTAGATCATAGGATCATCATGAATTTTGCTAGGGGCTATGACCGAAGTGGCGACCCTGAAGAAGGTGCTGTCCGAGGCCGAGGACAAGGCGGCCAAGGAGCGCATCGAGTGAGAGAAACAAGAGGCCCGAGTAGGCGAGGTGCAGCAAGACCTCCAGGCCCTCGTCCAAAAGCATGAGTCCTTGGAGCGTGACTCTAAGACACAAGGGTACGAGCTTGCGAAGGCCCTCGAAAGCGCACAACACGCCAAGGCCGAAGCCCAAAAGGCCCTCCAGGAAATTGAGGCGGTTAAGAAGATAGCGGCGGGTAAGGCATTCATTATGCAAAGCAAGCATGTGAAAGAAATTTTCCTTTTACTTACCCAAGTTCTGAGCTCTCCAGGATCGTTCGCAGATCTACCCCGCAGTGTGTCAAAGGCCGCGGAGTTCTACCGGGCCGAGGAGGGGAGCTCGACGGAGAAGTTGTTCTGGTGTCAGTATACTGGGACCGAACACCCCATGCCCTTGAGCGACCAGCTGAAGCAACTGGTCGAGCTCCACAAGGTAGCCGAACAGGCCATGAAGGGTCTTATAGTCCGGATGTGGCCTGGCGATCCCCTGCCTGATAGCTACTTCGGCCTGGTGAGGCGGCTTGTGAATGCCTGCCCACGGCTTGAAGTCATAAAGCGGTCTGTCTGCATCGAGGGTGCGTGCAGGGCTTTTGCCCGGGCAAAGGTGTACTGGGCGAAGCTGGACGCCAAGAAGCTGGTGCAGGAGGGGCCGCCGGAAGGCAAGGAGCATCGCCACCCCAAAATGTATTACAACAATGTCCTGAAGGGTTCTCGCCTTGTGGCAGAGGAATGTGCTAAGGATGTAATATTCGAATGAATGTACTTATGTGATCCTGTAATATGAAACGAGTTCATTTGTGCTATGCAACGCTTGTGAATTTAAAATATTACCTTCTGTGCAGCCGTTTATAAAATCTGAGAGTTGGCCAGTCATCGGCTTCTGCCCCCATGTAACTAGTACTGGGGTGTTTGGGATAAACCTGAGCACTCTTTATCCCAATTTTGGATCCTTCGAGGGAGGTGTTCAGCACAACGAACCAGGCAATCGGACTATAAGGCTTTATCACTCTCACTTAGCCATAGAAGTCTACAATTTTAAATTTTGGCGAAGCCCCTAGTATTCGGAAGGCCGAATTTGGGGCGCTATATACGCCTAAGTCGGGCAAGGCTGACTCCTCGCCCGAAGTGGAAAAAGTCTTTAAGGACTTGAGACCTCTCGAACAGCGACCAGCTCTCGCCTTATCATGACAGTCAGTTTTCGACTTTCTCTACTGAGGTGCTCATCCAGAAGAACCGGGACACAATCGCAGTAGTTCTCCCAGCGCTACCTTAGCCGATATTGCGGAACGTAAGGTACCAAAACATGCGAGCCGGGCAAACCCAACTATTGACCCCAGACATGATTCGGAGTTGATGCATATAATGCTATAAGTTCGGGGTGCCACACTGTCGAAAGTGTTCGGACTTCTCATGCTTTATTATGGGTTATACTGAAGCCCCTGGTGTACTGGTCGTACCAGAATGTACGGGTGCAAGTTGTCGTAAATAAACAGACAAGGAAAAACGGAAGGGTAATGCAATAATAGACTAATGCTATGCATTGTTATTTAAATAATACGTCAAAGCGTACTGATACAAGTAGTGCAATAAGCAAAAAATAGGACTGTTTGACATGTCCTATCCAAGGGCAAGTTGTGTATGGGTATTAAAAATGGGTACTTCGATTGTTATCAGAGACCACCTGGGGATTCCCTTGTACGTCTTAGCTTCTTGCCTCCTTGGTTGTTCCTTCCCGTAATGTGTCCAGCAATCAGACTGCCGAAAAGGGCTTCCAGAGAGTAAGGTCCTGAAAGAGAGAAAATGATCAAGATATACAGCCCCTGGGGCGGTTGAGCCGCATTTTTGGACGTGCCCTGGTCATGCCCCCTCCTAAGCCCATGGTATTTTTAGTGCGTAATTATGTACGCGCGGCACAGATTTTGTCGCTTGACTGGGACTAGGATGGGGGCCGAATTGCTAGGCGAGCTCTGAACGTGCCAGGCGATCCTGTTGCAGGTTACTCCGGACTCGCTTGAAGGTATCCGGGGGCTTTATCGCCGAATTGGCGGTTTGCCTTAAAAGGCTGCTTTGTGCCTCTGCTGCGAGGGCCGCAGTGTGCTCCTCCGTGCAGAGCGAGCGTTCTGTGTTTCCATTAACTGTTATAACCCCACGAGGTCCTGGCATTTTGAGCTTGAGGTATGCATAATGCGGTACCGCATTGAATCTGGCAAATGCAGTTCGCCCGAGCAGTGCGTGATAGCCACTGCGGAACGGGCCGATATCGAAGATTAACTCCTCGCTTCGGAAGTTGTCCGGAGATCCGAAGACCACTTCCAGTGTGATTGAGCTCATGCAATGGGCCTCTACACCTGGGATGACACCTTTAAAGGTGGTTTTAGTGGGTTTGATCCTCGAGGGGTCTATACCCATTTTGCGCACTGTATCCTGATAGAGCAGGTTCAGGCTGCTGCCGCCGTCCATAAGGACTCTAGTGAGGTGAAATCCGTCGATGATGGGGTCAAGGACCAATGGCCAGATCCGCCATGACGGATACTAGTGGGGTGGTCCCTGCGATCGAAGGTGATCGGACAAGAGGACCATGGGTTGAATTTTGGGGCGACTGGCTCCATCGCATAGACGTCCCTTAGTGCACGCTTTCGTTCCCTCTTGGGAATGTGGGTTGCGTATACCATGTTCACCGTTTTCACTTGTGGAGGGAATCTCTTCTGTCCTCTAGTATTCGGCGGCCGAGGCTCTTCCTCATCGTTGCTATGCAGCCCCTTGTCCTTGTTTTCGGTGTTCAACTTGCCGGCCTGCTTGAACACCCAACATTATCTGTTGGTGTGATTGGCTGGCTTATCGGGGGTGCCGTGAATTTGACACGAGCGATCGAGTATGCAGTCCAAACTGGACGGGCCCGGGTTACTTCTTTTGAACGGCTTTTTCCGTTGACCGGATTTAGAGCCACTGAATCCGGCATTGACTGTCGTGTCTTCGATGTTGTCGCCGTTGTTCTGGCGCTTGTGTCTGTTATGACGTGGTCTGCCGTTAGTATCCTTTGTATCTGAAGTGCCATGATTTCTTGATGTGTTGTTGCTGCGAGCCAGCCAGCTGTCTTCGCCCGTGCAAAAGCGGGTCATGAGCGTCGTGAGGGCTGCCATAGACTTTGGCTTCTCCTGGCCAAGGTGCCGGGCGAGCCACTCGTCATGGATGTTATGCTTAAATGCCGCTAAGGCCTCTGCATCCAGACAGTCGACAATTTGGTTTTTCTTAGTTAGGAACCGGGTCCAGAATTGCCTGGCCGATTCCCCTGGCTGTTGAGTTATATGGCTCAAGTCATCAGCATCCGGTGGTCGCACATAAGTGCCCTGGAAGTTGTCAAGGAATGCATCTTCCAGATCCTCCCAACTGCCAATGGAGTCTGCAGGCAAGCTATTCAGTCAATGACGAGCTGGTCCTTTGAGTTTTAGTGGGAGGTACTTGATGGCATGTAGATCATCACCGCGAGCCATGTGGATGTGGAGGAGGAATTCCTCAATCCATACCGCGGGATCTGTTGTACCATCATATGATTCAATGTTTACGGGTTTAAAACCCTCTAGGAATTCGTGATCCATTACTTCATCGGTGAAGCATGAGGGGTGTGCGGCGCCTCGGTGCTGGGCTATGTCACGATGTAGTTCATACAAGTCTTGTTTGCTGTGTTCAGCCCGGCCGGATTTGTTTTTAGTGTATCCGGTGTGACGATCATCGTCACGTGTTGGGGCGCGACCCCGTGATCCGTAGATCGACCTTGCATGTTTTGTTTTGTTTTCCAATACGTCTTGCAGGTCCTGCGTGTTGCCCCGGGCCTTGGTATTTTTGTTTGAATGGCGACGGGGTGCGGGCTGGACTTCGGGCTGAAATGCCTCTCTGTCTCGGTCATGAGGTGGCCGATTAGCGGCATCATACGCTAGTGATGTAGGTTTCAATGCTCCCTCCTCGAGTTGAGGTAGCAACCTGCGCTTTGGATAACTCTTGGTTGGGCGCTCGAGTTCGTATTCCTTGGCTGCCAGGACTTCAATCCATCTATCCGCTAGCAGATCTTGATTAGCTTGAAGCTGTTGTTGCTTTTTCTTCAGGTTGTTTGTTGTGGCTATAAGCCGGCGCTTGAAGCGCTCCTGCTCGACGGGATCCTCAGGCACGATAAATTCTTCGTCGCCGAGGCTCACTTCGTCTTCGAAGAGAGGCATGTAATTGTCATCCTCTGATTCTCCGTTTGCTGCCTATTCCGGAGGGCTAGCTTGTTCATCCTCCCGCTCGAGGTCTGGCTGGAGGGGATTATCATTGTCTTCGGCACTATCCGGAGCGTTATTGTCTCTTGTGCCGGTATCGCTGCTTTTGCTATGGCGAGACTTAGAGCAGCGCCGCTGACGTCGGTGCTTGGGTTGCTTATTGGAAGGATTATCCTCCGTTGTCTTATCGCCATCCCCTTCTTTGGGGATGTCCACCATGTATATGTCATACGATGAGGTGGTAGTCCAGCGCCCTGTGGTTGGTGGTTCATGTTCGTCTCCTGCATCATCGTCCATACCGTCGATGTCTTCGGAGCCAAAGTCGAGCATGTCGGTTAAATCGTCGACAGTGGCTACTAAGTGGGTGGTGGGTGGGTTGCGAATTTGTTCGTCGTCCGCATCCCATTCTAGCCGGACATAGTTCGGCCAAGGGTCTCCTGACAGGGAGAGTGTCGGTGTCAAAACCGGCGGATCTCGGGTAGGGGGTCCCGAACTGTGCGTCTAAGGCGGATGGTAACAGGAGGCGGGGGACACAATATTTACCCAGGTTCGGGCCCTCTCGATGGAGGTAATACTGTCGGTGTACTAGAGTAGGGGTACCCTAGTATCCCGAACTTGTGCACGGGCAGTCGCAGCGTCCCGCGGCAAGGCTTGCCGGGTGACCGCCAAGGTCCTCTGCGGTTCCTTCGGAGCCATTCAAGAACAAAGTATTCAAGCCAAGGAGACAAGGCCCCGGCAAGAGGAGCTTGCCGGGAAGGCCACCCAAGGCACAAGACCCCGGCAAGAGGAGCTTGCCAGGAAGGCCAACCAAGGCATCTCAAGGAACTAGCCGCGACGCGCAACGCGTCCTGGCAAGGCCCGGCGAGCGACAAGCTTCTGGGCGCGACAAGACAACGACCGCGACAAGGCGTTTGCCGCGGCAAGCAACCACCCTGTACCCACGCTCCAGCGCATCCACCAACGTGTTGCTCTGGGACCCTTCCAGGCGTACGTGGCGGGAGGCTGTGCAGCCAGGGGTGCACTGTGGCAAGCGGCGCTGACAAGAGTGCCATCGTGGCGAACGGTGGCGTCCCTGACGGTCCCTTTCTACACTATTTGGGCAACGTAGATAGGCATTTAATGCCCTTGTCCCCTGCCGTCAGGGTTAGGTATGATACACTGTACAGGTAGTTGTACCAACCGCAGCACCTTTCCCATTTTTGCCCTTGCCTGCATTGCCACCTGTCGGTGACCCCTTTAGCATATAAAAGGATGCCCATGCGCAACGTAGAGAGAGGAGGACACTCACGCTCGGTCTCGTTAGCGGCTTGTGTGTACTATAGCACCCAGCGCTCCCGAGCAAGAACTCAATACAAACATACATGCAGCAGTAGGGTTTTACGCATCCGTGCGGCCCGAAGCTGGGTAAACTGCTCGTGTGCCTCGCCTCGATCTGCTCTTCGTGCGACCTCCGCCCCCCGCCGAACCGAAAGGGGCTCGGTCCCCATAGGTGCTCGTGGAAGCAGTTTCCCCGACATCTTTGGCGCGCCAGGTAGGGGGCATCGAGGTTGTGTGAACCTGATCCGGCGTCCACACGAGCTAGATCTTCATCATCTTCATCGACATGTCGCCGAAGAAGAAGGCTTCGGAGGCGGCAGATCCGCCCGCGACAGATCCACCACCGCCAGAGCAAACGGCTGGTGGGGAAGACGCTGGCAGAAGAACGGGCGTCGACGAGGGAGCCCACGGTGCCGCCAGGTCCAAGGACAAGACTGCGCTGCCCAACGGCGGCGTAGCCGGCTCCCACGACGACAGGGCGTCCGTAGATGCACCGCGCCCATCTCAGGAGGTGCGGGACCGGCAGCGTCATGGTACTCACGGTACCATACGCTTGCTGGGCCCAGATCGAGCTGGCGGATCTCGGGATGCTCAAGGCCGGCATGCACGCCAACATGCTGGCGCGAGCGAGGCACGGTCGCCTGGACGGGATATTGCTCCTTCTAACATGGTTAGAAGTCCGAGCATATCCCGCTCCTCGCACCGTTCGCCACCGCTACCCACCACTCCAACGGAAGCTTTGGCGCGATCTCAACTGCTCCTAGACTTCCCTCCTACGGCGGACAAGATCGACGACTGGAGGGCCACCATTCAGAGTCTCATCGGCTTCGCCAACGGCGACACTTCACGGCAACCAACTACATCGCAGCCGCGGCAAGTTAGCCAGGTGCGAGCCGATGGCGGCAAGACCGGTGGGGGTGCAACCACCGTGCACTCTCCGCCCCGAAGGCCAAGATCGCCGACTTGCCGGGTCCACCACGACAGCGACTCCACTGCGTCATCAAATCCGCGAGCTCGTTGCGATCAGCGCCAAGTTCTTCACGAACGACAGCAAGAAGACGCTCGTACTCGCATCGAGCACCGAAGAGAAGCGCGACGTCAATCAGACCGGTGCGCTGGGCCCACTGTCGACATGCATGCGCCGGGGGAACCAGGCGACCTGCCGTACGCAGTAGGTTGCCCTGCATTTACCCGTGAGCTGCGGCAAGTCCAGTGGCCCAATACGAAGAACTTCAAGCCAGACATACCAGAGAAGTACGACGGCAAGTTGCATCCGTCGGAGTTCCTCACCATCTACACCATCGCGGTGCAAGCTGCCGGGGGCGAGACGACAAGATCCTTGCCAACTACTTCCCGCTGGTGCTCAAGCCCAACGTCAGGTCCTGGCTCATGCACTTGCCGGACAACTCCATATCTTCCTGGGCGGACCTGTGCCACCAGTTTGTCGGCGCCTTTACAGGCGGCCACAAACCTCATGGCCAGGAGAGTGATCTTCATCTGCTCGCCCAGAAGGAAGGAGAGCCCTTGCGCAAGTACATCCAGAGATTCAGCCATGTACAAAGCAACATCCCAGATGTCCACCCTGCCGCGGTCATCAGCACGTTCCACCAGAACGTGCGTAACCGCAGGATGCGGGAGGAGATGGCGATGTGCAAGATCAGAGACGTTAGTGAGCTGTATGCCCTGGCCGACAAGTGTGCACGTGCTGAGGAAGGGAGGAGACCCCCCGGAGAGAACACAGGAGCAGAAGGATCTGACAGCGAAGATGCTGCCCCGGCAAGGAAGAGCCGGCGGCGGAACAACAGGAAGAAGAAAGGCAAAGATGTGCTAGTTGTTGAGCAGTCCGGCAACGAAGGTGGCGCCAAGACAGCCAAGGCTGGTAGCTCCGGCAAGGAGGTTGCCGCATGCACCAACTGCCAGGCTGTGGCTGCCGCCGACAAGCAGGACGGCACCAACAAACAGTACTGCAAGATCCACCGCACCAAGGGCCATGACCTCCAGAGCTGCAAGAAGGTCGAGCAGCTCGTCGAGCTGCAAAAGGCCGAATACGAGCGACGCGACAAGGAGAAAGCCCAAGGAGGTGCTGGAGGATCCGGCACGAAGCGCCCCGCCCGGGGAGGATGCCGCGGCAAGGCCAAGCAGCGGCAAGGAGACAGACCTCCCCGCGGCCGCGACAAGGATGAAGATGACGACGACAACGAAGACATGGAAGATGACGAGACCAGTGAGCAGGAGTTTCAGAAAGCCACAGAGGTCTTGTGCGTTGACAGCGGTGCTTCTCTGCATACTTCACACCGCCAACTCAAGCAGTGGGTGCGGGAAGTCAATGCGGCAGAACCACCCGTCGAATCACGCAAGCTTCTGAAATGGTCCAGCACGCCTATCGTCTTTGATATTGAGGACCACCCTGATCGCACAACTGCGGTCGGGTGCTTGCCGATGTTGGTTTCACCAACTATCCGCAACCTCAAGGTCACCAAGATGTTAGTTGATGGCGGGGCCGGCTTGAACCTGATCTCCTCCGTTGTGCTCCAGAAACTCCAGGTCCCTGACAGCGAGCTCGAAGAGACCGGCACATTCCAAGGAATCAACCCGGGAAGGAGCAAGCCGAAGGGGAAGATCACGTTGCCGGTGACATTTGGCAGCGAGTTGAACTTTAGAACTGAGAGGATCACTTTTGACGTTGCCGATTTTCCATTACCTTACAATGGGATTCTCGGCCGTCCAGCGCTCGCCAAGTTCATGGCGGCCTCTCACTATGCATATAACATGCTGAAGATGCCAGGCCCGGTAAGTGTCATCTCTGTGCCTGGCGACAAGAAGGATGCTCTTATCTGTGCCGACAAGATCTACCGGGAAGCAGCAGCCGCAACTGATCGCGAGACACTTGCCGATGAAGCTCCCGGGGGGGAGAAGAAAACCAAGTCCGGCAAGAGTTCTGATGCCCACTCCGGCAAGCGCACCTCTTCGGAGTGCTGCGCTACCGTCGAGGACGCACCATCGAGCTCCACCGGCAAGTGTAAGAAGATGATGGTAGCTCCGCCAGCGACCAAGAAGGTGTCCGCCAAGGAGGACGGCACTGGTGGTACCTTCACCATCAGTGCCACTCTCGACCCTAAATAGGAAAGCGCGCTCATTGCTTTCCTGCGGGCGAACGTCGATGTGTTTGCGTGGCAACCGTCTGACATCCCCGGTGTTCCCAGGAAAGTAATTGAGCACCACCTTGCCATTTGTCCTCATGCGCGGCCCGTCAAGCAAAAAGTCGGGAAGCAAGCAGTGGAGCGCCAAGAATTCATCGCAGAAGAAATCAAGAAGTTGGAAGCAGCAGGCCTTGTCAGAGGAGTGCTCCATCCTACGTGGTTGGCCAATCCTGTAGTCATGCGCAAAGCAAACGGGAAATGGAGGCTTTGTATCGACTTTACCGATGTTAACAAAGCTTGTCCCAAAGATCCATTTCCCTTGCCGTGCATTGACCAGATTGTTGACTCCACGGCCGGATGTGATTTGCTTTCATTTCTTGACGCATACTCAGGATACCATCAGATCTTCATGGCAGGAGAGGATGAGGAGAAGACCGCATTCATTACTCCATGTGGCACGTACTGTTTCATACGGATGCCTTTTGGTTTGAAGAATGCTGGTTCAACATTCGCAAGGGTAGTCCATACCGCTTTTGAACCACAAATACATAGAAATGTAGAAGCCTACATGGATGATATAGTGGTCAAGAGCAAGGATAAGTCAACTCTGATTCAAGATTTAGTAGAGACTTTTGCAAATCTGTGCAAGATCAGCCTCAAGCTCAACCCCGAGAAGTGTGTGTTTGGAGTTCCTTCCGGCAAGCTTCTTGTGTTCTTCGTGTCCCAGCGGGGAATTGAAGCCAATCCCGACAAGATCAAGGCCATTGAGCAGATTGAAGCACCAAAGCGCGTCAAGGATGTACGAAGACTTGCCGGTTGCGTGGCAGCTCTCAGCAGGTTCATCTCTAAGTCAGCTGAGCGCGCCCTGTCGTTTTTCAAAATATTGAAAAAGGCAGGTCCAATGAAATGGACTCCGGAAGCGGAGGCTGCGCTGCAGGACTTGAAGAGATACCTGTCCTCCACTCCAATACTAGACGCACCTAAGCCACGAGAGAAGTTGCTACTGTATCTGGCGGCAACCAATCAAGTGGTTAGTGCTGCGTTAGTAGCGGAGAGGGAGGCAGATGATGAGCCAGCAACCACGGCAAGCGCATCCAGCGACAAGCAGGGGGCTTCCCCGACAAGCTCTGGTCCCGACAAAGATGAATCTGCGCAGGCGCATGAGGAGATACAGAAGAAGAGAATGGTGCAGCGCCCAGTTTACTTTGTCAGCTCCCTTTTGCAGGGGGCTAGGTCAAGGTACTCTGGTGTGCAGAAATTGCTTTTCGGCCTTCTCATGGCCTCGAGAAAGCTGCGCCATTACTTCCAAGCACATGAGATCACAGTTGTCACTCGCTTTCCGCTGAAGAGGATACTGCAGAATCCAGAAGCGACAGGCAGGATTGCTGAGTGGGCACTGGGACTGTCAAGCTTTGGCCTCAAGTTTGAGAGCACTTCGACCATCCAAAGCAGAGCATTGGCAGAATTCATAGCAGAGTGGACGGCAACACCAGATGAAGAAATTCCAGAAACGAGCATCCCCGTCAAGGAAGCAAGCAAAGAGTGGCTGATGTACTTTGATGGTGCCTTCTCGCTGCAAGGTGCCGGTGCTGGCGTGCTGCTTGTCGCACCCACCGGAGAGCACCTCAAGTACGTAGTCCAGATGCACTTTCCCAAGGAGCAAGCGACAAACAATACTGCAGAGTATGAAGGTTTGCTTGCCGGTCTCAGGATCGCGGCAGACCTTGGGATCAAGAAGCTCATCATCAGGGGTGACTCGCTATCAGAGTCCATTGATGGAGGCCTATGTTGATGAAGTGAGAAAGCTAGAAGAGCACTTTGTTGGCCTACAGATGGAACACGTTCCAAGAGCTCAAAACGACATTGCTGATGGCCTGTCAAAGTGCGCAGCACTTAAGTTACCTGTGGAACCAGGGATCTTTGTGCTCAAGCTGACTCAACCGTCTGTAACACCATCAACCGGACAGAGTCGGAAGAGGAAGTTGATTTCTGGTGACTATTTTCCGGCAGAGCTTCCCGAAGCCGCCGCCAAGAAGGTCCCCAAGATCAACGCCAAGAGTGCTGACGAGCAGTCTGCTCCGACAAACCCCAGGGTTTGTTCCATTGAAGCAGACGCTCCCGACAAGTTTTGCTTCGGCAAGCTTGCCGGGGAACGTCAAGCTCCGGCTGAGCCGCAGGTTCTCGCCGTAGAAGCGGATGTTCCCGCAGCAGCAGATGTGCCTTTAGTCCTTGTTGTCGAGCCGCAAGCTCCAACATGGGCACAGCAGATTGTCCGTTTCCTTCAGGCAGGAGAACTTCCCGAAGAGCAAGAAGAAGCAGAAAGAGTAGCCCGGCAGTCAAGTATGTACCAGTTTGTCGATAGCAAACTATACAGAAGAAGACTCAACGGTGTGAAATTGAAGTGTATTCACCGGGAAGACGGACAAAAGCTGTTGGCAGAGATACATGGAGGCACATGTGGTCACCACATTGGCGCAAGAGCACTTGTCGGCAAAGCATTCCGGCAAGGTTTCTTTTGGCCGACAGCCCTCCAGGATGCAACTGCACAAGTAACCAAGTGTGAAGCGTGCCAGTTCCATTCCAAGCAGATACACCAGCCAGCTCAAGCTCTCCAGACGATCCCTTTATCCTGGCCATTTTCGGTCTGGGGGCTCGACATCCTCGGCCCCTTTCCCCGAGCAGTCGGGGGCTTTGAGTACTTGTACGTTGCTATCGACAAGTTCACAAAGTGGCCGGAAGTGGAAGCAGTGAGGAAGGTGACAGCGCAGTCAGCAGTCAAGTTCTTCAGGTCGATTGTTTGCTGCTTCGGGATCCCTAACAGGATCATCACCGACAACGGTACACAATTCACGAGCCTCACCTTCATGCAGTACGTCCAAGATCTTGGCACCAAGGTCTGCGTCGCTTCTGTTGCTCACCCCAGAAGCAACGGTCAAGCGGAGAGGGCAAATGCAGAAGTGCTGCGTGGGCTCAAGACCAGGATTTTCGACAGGCTGCACAAGTGCGGAAAAAACTGGATTGAGGAGCTGCCGGTGGTTCTTTGGTCGATCAGGACGACGCCAAATCGAGCCACTGGCCAGACACCTTTCGCTCTAGTCTATGGAGCAAAGGCAGTTCTCCCCACGGAACTCGTATACGGGTCACCTCGAGTGCTCGCTTATGATGAGCTTGAGCAAGAGCAGCTGCGAGAAGATGACGCTCTGCTCCTTGAGGAGGACCGTCTTCAGGCTGCTATGCGAGCTGCTCGCTACCAGCAAGCTTTGCGCCGCTACCATAGCCGCAAAGTTAACGCCAGAAGTCTCGAGGAAGGCGACCTTGTTCTTCGGCGCGTTCAGTCCGCCAAGAATTCCAACAAGTTGACGCCGAAGTGGGAAGGCCCTTACCGGGTGAAACGAGTCACTAGGCCTGGCGCTGTCCGCCTTGAGACCGAAGATGGCATTCCGGTGAGCAACTCCTGGAATATTGAGCATCTTCGTAAGTTTTACCCGTAAGGCGCGGTTGTCGGACCCTGTTCCGGCAACCACCTTTTGTACAAGTCTTGCCGCTGTTGCATGTAATCCTTTGTACAAAGCCAGGTGCAGACCCTGTGCATAAATAAAGCTCATGTGCTCCGCACACCTTGTCAATTCCATGCTTTTTATTTTTTGCATGAGTTATCTGACACTTTGTGCAGCGCCAACCTCCGGTAAGCAATAACGAGCCATAAGGCTCCATATCTTTATTTTCTCTTCTTTCTTTTATCAAGGAAAGGAAGGTTCCTCTCGCCCACAAGTTTGCCGGGGGGGAAGGAGGAGATAATGGTGTGAACCGGGCATCGTGCAAGAAAGTTTCGCCTTGCCGGAAAGCAAACGACGGAAAAGCTAAGTTGCCAAAGTTTGAGCAACCAGATTTTTTTAATTTTTAAGTTATCTTCCTTGAACGACCATGCTTTCTATGGAAAACCTGTGCGCGGAGGAACCAGCTCGTGGCTAGTTGCGCCCTTACTTTGTTTCGAGTTTGCTCAACAACTTAAGTGTGCGGCAACTAGAGTTGCGCCCTTACTTTGTTTCAAGTCCGCTCAATAACTTAAGTGAGCTGCAACTAGTTGCGACAAGGTTTCTTGTCGGTAACGGCACCCCCAGCAGGCTGCTGACGTCCCGCACTCAGCGCTCGCGGCTAGGGTGCCTGCGCCAGCAAGTTCCCTAAAAGCGTAGGGTAAAAACATACAAAGGAAGGAATCAAGTAAAGGAAATAACATTGCAGCCATGACCCAAAATAAAGTTATATTACAAGATAGCTTGTCGCGGCTCTAATAGATTGTTTTCATAACATGATCAACAGCGACAAGGAAAGGAGAAAACAGGCGGCCTAGTCTACACGGTCGCCCTCAACCCTATTGATTCCGCTCACCCTGTCCACAATGGGTGCGACAAGAGCCTTGAGCTCCTCCAGATCGGCATCCGGCGGCAGGGACTTGAGGACGTTGGTGAGGATGAGGCCTGGGTTGCGGTAGGCCACCTTCATCAACACCTTTTGAAGAGCTCCCGCGTAGATCTTGCGCGACTCATCGGCCAGCTGCTTTGGGATCTTCTCCCGGAGCCGCTGGAGGGCCGTCGCCACGCCTTTGAAGAACAAGGTGAGCTTGGCGTTGGATGGGAGGCTCTCATCGGAGGGATACCCGAGATCCTCCATCCCCAGCAGCGCCAGCTCCTTGTCGATGTCTGCGGCAGCATTCACAAGACCCTCCGTCCACTGCTCCACAGTCTCTCTAAAGGTGTTCTGGGTGGTAGCAACGCTCTCCAGCAGCGCCTTGTCGGCCTTGATCTCCTTCTTCAAGGCCGCCTCCTGCTCCCTGACGCCGTCCAGTGTCTTGGTCAAAGCAGCCAGCTTCAGCTCAAGATCGGCGTTGGAGTCCTTGGCGGCGCTAAGCTCCTTGACCTTCTCGGCGAGACGGCCCTGCAGCTCGCCAAAGGTGTAGGCGTCCTTCTCGCGCTCATGCTTGAGCGCGGCAAGCTCTTCACTGCTCGCCTTGAGATCGGTCTCCAGCTGCGCCACCTTCGTCTCCAGCTCCTTCTTGGCGGCCTCGGCAGCTGCGGCAGCATCCTCTGCTTGCTTGAGAGCCCCGCCAAACGTTTGCTCGCGCGCAGCAAGCTCCTCCTCGTGGCTGTCCAGATTGACCTTCAGCTGCGCCAACTCGCCCTCCCGCGTAGATAGCTCCTCGGCGGCAAGCCGCTGTTGCTCTTCAACTTCTGCCTTCTCGAGGATGAAGGCCTTCTGCACCTCGGCGAGCTGCTCCCGCTCCTATGCCAGTGACCGAAGAGCTTCCTGGTTAAGACCCCAGAGCTCCTCCGCGCGCTTTTCAATATCTGCTCCCGCCTTCGCGACAAGTGCTTCTCGGCATTCCACCTTGGCCTGTCGAGCGCGGTAGAGCGACACCAGCTTCCGGAGCAGCCGCTCCTCCTCAGACTCGCCGCTGCTGCTGCTCGGCACATCAACCAGCGTCAGCCCGGCGGAGGCGAGCACCTCTCCATCCAAGATTTCTCCTTCGACCGGTGCCCTGGAGCTTGACTCCCAGGGGAGCTTGATGAAGACGCCGTCGCCGGCATTCAAGTAGACGCCGGGCTGGGGCTCTTCGGAGCCTGACGCTGCGGCGGCGGCGGGAGGGTCGGCGGTCGGTGTAGCGCCTGTCGCTCCTGCGGCCCCAGGGCCGTCAGTGCGATCGCCAGACCCCTCGTCAGCCGCTGTGGCGGCAGCCTTGGCAGCCTCTTCGCCGGCGGGATCATCGGCGCCGGCCGCTTCTTCGGTGGCAACGGCGTCATCAACAGCGACCTCGGTCTCCATCAGATCCGCAGCAGATGGATCTGACGGCCGGAAAAGGAAGAAAGGTCAAGCAGATATCCAAAAAGAAGATCAAAAGAAGAAGAACCCAAGGGAAGTTTCGAAGCAATGGGTTTACCTGTACCGTGCTCTGCGGTTGTGGTCTCCGCCGCCGAGGGGCCGCTGGTGCTGTCCCTTGCCGGAGACTTCTCCCTTGCCGGAGACTGCTCCCTTGCCGGAGAACCCCCCCTTGCCAGAGAGCTCTCCCTTGTCGGATGATCCTCCCTTGTCGGGGAACTCTCCCTTGGCGGTGTAGTTGAAGAAGATGGCATGACAGCGGTGGCCTCGGGGCGCTCCTGGTGGGACTGCTCTGCTCCTGCACAAACTAACAATCAGATATCAGCAAACAAAGAGTACCCAGCGTGCCTAATAGAGGGAAGCAAACCATATACTTACGCTGGGGGCTGCGCTGGGGGCTGCTCTGAAGAATGGTTGCCGGGTCCGGTAAGTTTGTCTCGGGCGCACCCCCTGCTGTCGCGGTGGGTTCGTCCTCAATGATGATCAGCGGGGCCTTGGCTCTCTTTGCCGCTCTCTGGGCCAGAGTCCTAAAAAGGAATAAGTTCAGAGTGAAGCAAATGAGATACAAGACAAAACAACAAGAATTGAAGAAATACAGGAATAACAAGGATCTTACTCTTCTTCTTCCTCGTCGGAGCTGAGCGCGGAGAAGTCAAAGTCCGGCCCGCCTCCGACGCGATGAGGCGGAGGAGTAGGTTCCCTTGGTCACTTGGCGGGAGAAGCAGAGGTCCGGGAAGACTCTGCTCCAGTTGCCGTAGCAGCGTGAGGTGCTCCCGTGGCACCAGAACTTGCCGCGGTGGAGCGCGTCGCGCGGCGCGGCAGCTGTTGACCTGTCTGCCGCTCCGCTACATCTCCAGCCTTGCGGAGACGCCTTCTTGGTGGAGCCGGGGGCTCTGCTTGCGGCAAGCTGCTCGAAGGTGCAGAGGAAGAGGAGTCGATCCCCAACGAGCCGCCCGTGCCCTCAGCGGGCTCGCCCGACTCGACATCACGCCCGACAGGCTCCTCCTCGCCAACAAGCCCCTCTTGCTCGGCAAGGCTTGCCGCCTCTGCTACCTCTGCCTCCTCCACCGTGAACCCGAATTCGCCCGCGGCTGCAGCTGCCGTCGCCTCTTCCAGCCTAGTGGCGATGTGCTTCAGCTCCTCGTCGGTGGTCTAGCGAATGAGGCCCTGCAGCTCGTCGGGGCGGATCGACACTTCTACCAAGCTATCGAAGAACGCCTGCACGACGTCGTCTGCAGGCTCTTGCCAAGTTGGATCAATTCCATGCGAGTCGCACAGCGGCATCATTGCACGGATGCGGCTGAGCGAGGAATTGTTGCACAGTGGAACGACACCCTGCGGCAACCTGAACACTTCAGGATGATCAGGGTCGTACTTGAACAGCTCCTGGAGCATCGCGTTATGCTCCAGAACAGTGAAGTTGTAGTTGAGGCCCGAACGCAGCCTCATGATATCCGCCGCGTTATTGAACTCCCAAGCGGGTCTCCTCCTCTCCTGTAGGGGGGCGATGCGGCGGCGAAGGAAGTCTGCGCCAACGGCGCCTACAGTGAGCCCGGCAAGCCTGAGGCGTTGGATCCGGGCGGTGGCAATCTTCAGCCTGTCATCGTCCGGGGCCACGTTGCTCCAATCGCTGCCGCGCACTACTGCAGTTTGGCGCAGGGCAGTAAACTGCTGCGGGTTCTCCTCGACAACCCAGCACCAGTCTGCTCTCCATTCCTCCCACTTGCTGCGGAACTCTCCCTCCAGATAAGCTTCCTTCTTGCCGCCCCTTGAGATCCAGGCGATTCCGCCGGATAAGGGCTCTCCTCTCTCAACTCGCGGCATGAAGAAGTGGCGAAAAAGGGCTACATTGGGATGGACTCCGACAAAGTTTTCGCAGAGATGTGCGAAAACTGCCATGGTCAGGACAGCATTGCGGGTGAAGTCAAGGAGGCGGAACCCATAGGTGTTCATAATGTCACAGAAAAATTCAGAGAAAGGCGGGCAGAGCCCGCAGTAGAAGAACAACGCGAAGAAGGGATATCCATTTGGAGCCAGTCTCGAAGCAGCGGCTGGGAGTACCTTCGTGCGCGGATGCGCTCGCGTCTCCGTCGACCAGAAGAGGTAGTAGTACTCCTTCAGCTCCTTCGCGGCAAGCTTAGGGGGGAATATTGCCCGCTCCTTTCGCAGCGCCGTGAGCCGCTGCGCCTCGGCCGACTTCACCTTCTCGGCTTTCGGAGCCATGGCGGGAGTGGTGAGGGAGGACGACGGCGTTGGTGGTGCTGGTGGCGATGGGGGCGGGGCGCTGCTCTCCTTCGGCTTTGGGAAGAAGGGGAGTGGCGGAGATTCTCGAGGAAGAAATAGCAACGGGCAGATGGGCAAACTGCCCCTATTTCCCCTGCTTATAAGGAGGGAGGGGGCGGACGTTCCGCCTTTTCCGAATAAAGTAACCACCCACGATCTCTCCCACGACGCCGCAATCGACGTGTGCCATTCGGGGAGGGCGCGGTGGATACAGAGAAAGATACGGCGTGATCCAGGCCGCGCGTGCCCGTGCCCTGTTTTGGGCCTGGCCCAACAGCGCTCGGCACCGTGTATGGCCCAGGCCCGGGGGCTCCTGTCGGTGTACTAGAGTAGGGGTACCCTAGTATCCCGAACTTGTGCACGGGCAGTCGCAGCGTCCCGTGGCAAGGCTTGCCGGGTGACCGCCAAGGTCCTCCGTGGTTCCTTTGGAGCCATTCAAGAACAAAATATTCAAGCCAAGGAGACAAGGCCCCGGCAAGAGGAGCTTGCCGGGAAGGCCACCCAAGGCACAAGACCCCGGCAAGAGGAGCTTGCCAGGAAGGCCAACCAAGGCATCTCAAGGAACTTGCCGCGACGCGCAACGCGTCCCGGCAAGGCCCGGCGAGCGACAAGCTTCCGGGCGCGACAAGACAACGACCGCGACAAGGCGTTTGCCGCAGCAAGCAACCACCCTGTACCCACGCTCCAGCGCATCCACCAACGTGTCGCTCTGGGACCCTTCCAGGCGTACGTGGCGGGAGGCTGTGCAGCCAGGGGTGCACTGTGGCAAGCGGCGCTGACAAGAGTGCCATCGTGGCGAATGGTGGCGTCCCTGACGGTCCCTTTCTACACTGTTTGGGCGACGTAGATAGGCATTTCATGCCCTTGTCCCCTGCCGTCAAGGTTAGGTATGATACACTATACAGGTAGCTGTACCAACCGCAGCACCTTTCCCATTTTTGCCCTTGCCTACGTTGCCACCTGTCGGTGACCCCTTTAGCATATAAAAGGAGGCCCATGTGCAATGTAGAGAGAGGAGGACACTCACGCTCGGTCTCGTTAGCGGCTTGTGTGTACTGTAGCACCCAGCGCTCCCGAGCAAGAACTCAATACAAACAGACATGCAGCAGTACGGTTTTACGCATCCGTGCGGCCCGAAGCTGGGTAAACTGCTCGTGTGCCTCGCCTCGATCTGCTCTTCGTGCGACCTCCGCCCCCCGCCGAACCGAAAGGGGCTCGGTCCCCATAGGTGCTCGTGGAAGCAGTTTCCCCGACAAATACCCTACTTCCTGCTTGATTGATCTCGATGATATGAGTATTACAAGAGTTGATCTACCACAAGATCGTAGAGGCTAAACCCTAGAAGCTAGCCTATGGTATGATTGTTCTCGTCCTACGGACTAAACCCTCCGGTTTATATAGACACCGGAGGGGGCTTGGGTTACACAGAGTCGGTTACAATGGGAGGAGATCTACATATCCGTATTGCCAAGCTTGCCTTCCACGCCAAGGAGACTCCCATCCGGACACGGAACGAAGTCTTCAATCTTGTATCTTCATAGTCCAACAGTCTGGCCAAAGGATATAGTCCAGCTGTCCGGATGCCCCCTAATCCAGGACTCCCTCAGTAGCCCCTGAACCAGGCTTCAATGACGATGATTCCGGCGCGCAGTTTGTCTTCGGCATTACAAGGCGGGTTCCTCTTCCAAATACTCCATAGAAGATTGTGAACACAAGGATAGTGTCCGGCTCTGCAAAACAAATTCCATGTACCACCGTAGAGAGAATAATACTTCCACAAATCTAATGTGACACACTCGGTAGCACGACATCACAACACGGTCCGGTCATTATTTGAACCATTTTTCTCAACTAGCCTCGGCGCATATTGCGAGGCGGTTTCCTTGGCACGTATTGTCGAAGCAGAGATCGTGTCCCCTTATCACGGGATTCTCATCAATACGGATGTGGGCAACCCAACCGCGCCATTAATTACGGCACTTGGGGAATAAGCGAGTTTACTAGGCAGGTGGGGGCGTACAGTTTCGTCCGCCTTTATAAAGGGATAAGGGTTCACCCTTTTTACCCACGCCTTCTTCCTCCTTGCCCATCCATTCTCACGCACTCAAGCTCCAACACCCAAGTTTGCGTCTTTCTCCTGAAACCGTTCCAAGCATGTCCGGAGCGGGAGGCAAGTGGATGAAATCCTCCATCACGGAGGAGGACATTAAAAAGCTGCGGGGAGCTGGATACTTGGTCGCGGATATCGCGCATCGGCTGCCCAACACGGGGCAGATCGTCCCTACCCCGAAATCTCATGAGAGGGTAGTTTTTCTCACCCACTTTGTCCGCGGACTGGGATTTCCCCTCCACCCGTTCGTCCGCGGCCTCATGTTCTACTACGGGATGGATTTCCATGATCTGGCCCCAAATTGTATCCTCAACATCTCGGCGTTTATCGTCGTGTGCGAGGCCTTCCTCCGCGTCCGGCCCCACTTCGGCCTGTGGCTGAAGACCTTCAATGTTAAACCGAAGGTGGTGGGCGGCCAGCAAGCGGAATGCGGAGGCGCCATGGTGGGAAAAATGCCCAACGTCACATGGCTCGAGGGCTCCTATGTGGAGACCATAAAGGGGTGGCAATCGGGGTGGTTCTACATCACCGAGCCGCGTGACACCAACTGGGTGGCGGCCCCCGAATTTCGATCCGGAATCCCCACGTGGCTCACCTCTTGGAAAGAGAAGGGTCTGTCCTGGGGTCCATCGGTGGAGCTGATCGGACTCCAGAAATGCATCCGGAACATGATAAGCAAGAAAATCAAGCTTGTCAACATGGTCCAGGTCATGCTCTTCCGCCGGATCCTCCCGTGTCAACGACGGGCATTCAATTTGTGGGAGTTCGACCCAGCTGAGCACCAGACGCTGCAAGAGCTCTTTGGCATGACGCACAAGGACGTCTGGAGGGTGCTATTCAAGGGCGCCGAGGTACCTCCTCCCCTTACCGAGGAACGCGGACTTAGCGTGAAGCGCCCTGCGAATCCGGTAAGTCTTTTATAAGATGTTCATTTTCCCCAGTTTGACCATGCGCGAGATCTAAACTCCCACGCCATTTTCCAGGACTGGGTCGAGACAACAGAGCAGATTGACTGTCCAGCCCCCCTGCCCGAAGATCCAGCAGATGCTCTCCTAACGGAGATGCTGGCTTCGGCACCTTATGAGGTGCCGGAGAAGAAGGCCAAGAAGAGGGCCACGGGGACCCGAAAGGGTCTCCGGCGTCAGGTGACAACGGACTCATCGCCCGATAACTCTAAGGCGCACTCCTCCCATGGAGACGAAGAGGAGGAAGAGGAAAGCTCTCCCCCCCCCAGTGGGGGGAGACAAGAAAAGGAAGGTCGCCCCAACCGGGGAGGCCGAAGGGTCCAAGAAGAGAAGGACCCTCCTCCCGGACTACTCCATGACTGCTGCCCACAGCGACGACGAGTGGTTGCTCAGGGACAAGCCCCTAGCGAAGTTGTAAGTATCCGTATTCCATTGTAATTCATGGTATGTTTTATTGCACTGCTTCTCACCACACCCAACATGATTATGTAGTCCGCCCTGAGCCCGCATCGACGTATCTTCGTCGGATGGTTCTTTGGACCCGTTGGATATGAATAGCGATTCACTTCCAGCCGCCTCTTCCCCTCGCCCCACGGACAACGTCAAGGTGTTGTCGCAAAGGGCACCGAGCTGAGGGGAGGTAGTCCCGGAGACGCCTCGAGGCGATCTTCCGGACCCTGGGCGTAAAGGGAGCAAGACTCCCACGGGCTCCAAGTTCGGCCCCCAGCCGAACACCACACCGGAACCTCCAGTGGTTCCGAACTCCGGCAGGAGGCCCCCTGTTAAGAGGGGCAAGCCGCCCGTGCCAGTGACCTCTGTCCATCCAGAGGCACCGGACAACTTGTTGGAAGTGCTTCGCAGCTCTTCCATCGACGAAGAGCACCGCACTATCATGAGTGCGGTGATCGAGAAGGTTCAGTCCGCCAAAAATGGACTAACTGAAGCTTGTGCCAGCCTCCTAACAGGCTTTCAGGTAAGTAGTTAAGATATAGGAAAATATTACCGCATAGACAGTAGCCCCTGATGCTCTGTTTGGCGTTCGCGAAGAAAAGCCGAATAGAGGATCAAGTAATAATCACAGGAGTCTAATCATAATATGTCTATGTGAATATGCAGGCTTCACTGCTGGCTGCTGCCGCAGGTATTGCGGAGGTCACTGCACTGAAGCAGGACCTTGAGCGGTCCAAGGAAGAGCTCAGTCTTGCCAAGAGGCAGCTCGAGGAGAGCAAAGGTAAGCAATACCTTATCTATATATTAAAAAAAGATTTGGTTGCAAAATAGTAGGATCATAATGAATGTGCCAGGGGCCACGACCGAAGTGGCGACCCTGAAGAAGGCGTTGTCCGAGGCCGAGAACGAAGCGGCCAAGGAGCGCATCGAGCGAGAAAAACAAGAGGCCCGAGTAGGCGAGGTGCAGCAAGAGCTCCAGGCTCTCGTCAAGAAACACGAGTCTTTGGAGCTTGACTGTAAGACGCGAGAGTCCGAGCTTGTGAAGGCCCTCGAAAGTGCAAAACATGCCAAGGCCGAAGCCCAAAAGGCCCTCCAGGAAATTGAGGCGGTTAAGAAGATAGCGGCGGATAAGGCATTCATTATGCAAAGCAAGCACATGAAAGAAAATTTCTTTTTACTTACCCGAGTTCGGAGCTCTCCAGGAGCGTTCGCAGATCTGCCCCGCAGTGTGTCCGCGGAGTTCTACCGGGCCGACGAGGGGAGCTCGACGGAGAAGTTGTTCTGGTCTCAGTATATTGGGACCGAACATCCGATGCCCTTGTGAAAGTGCGTTATATCGACTAGAGGGGGGTGAATAGGCGATTTTTATGAGATTCTTCACTGAGGAATTTGCTAGTGAGGAAATTCCTTAGCGAAGAACTACTTGCAGCAGAATAAGTACTCAGAAGTAAACATAACAGAAGACAAGCATAGTCATCATGATGAAATGAAGACAAGCACAGAGTACAGAAAGCGTAATCACAGGATAGCACAAGATGAAGACGAACAGACTGAAGAAATTTAGCTAAGGAAATTGAGAAAGTCTTCAGTCAAAGTCTTAAAACACAGATATGACAAGCACACAACACAATACTGAGGAAATGAAAGAGTTGAGGAAATAGAACCAGTTGGCTTGGTGAAGACAATGATTTGGTAGACCAGTTCCAACTGCTGTCTCAGTTGTACATCTGGTTGGAGCGGCTAGGTATTTAAACCTGAGGACACGCAGTCCTCACCGTATTCTCCTTGAGCTAAGGACACACAGTCCTCGCCCAATCACTCGTGGTAAGTCTTCAGGTGACTTCTGAACCTTCACAAACTCGGTCACTCGGCGATCCACAATTCCTCTTGGATGCTCTAGACCATGACGCCTAACCGTCTGGAAGAAGCACAGTCTTCAAAGGTAACAAGCGTCGGATCCACGCAGGATCAATCTCTTCAATGATGCTCAATCACTTTTGGTTTGTAGGTGTTTGGGTTTGGGTTTTCCTCACTCGATGATTTTCGCTCAAAGTCCTCGGAGGAGGGGATGCTCTCAAATGACAAGTGTCAGTTTCTCTCGGAGCAGCCAACCAGCTAGTGGTTGTAGGGGGCGGCTATTTATAGCCTAGGGAGCAGCCCGACATGATAAGACATAAATGCCCTTCAATGATATGACCATTGGATGGATAAGATATTTGGGACAGCTGGCGCGTAGCACAGCAACGGTCAGAAATTTGAGGTACAAATTCCTCAGGGCTATCATGTTCCTCACTATGTAGGCAATCCGCACTGGCAAATTCCTAACTCCTCAGTCAGAACAAATTCCTCAGCGACCAGAAGAACTTCATCTCTGTCACTGAAGAAATTGTCTGAACTGTATGAGATTTCCAATGGCTTCACTCAAAGGGATTGGTAGGTGAAGGATTTTGAGTTGAGCATCACATGGAAATTTTTCCTTAGTATTTCCTCGACCCCCTTTAACAGTACGGTGTTTCCTATGACTCAAGAAAGAGAAAATGAAACAACGAAAACAAAAGTCTTCACGCTTCATATTCCTCGAATGAATTCCAAGTCTTCAAGGTTACACCAATTTCTTCACTTTCAAAGTCTTCAGAAAGTCTTCAGTTGAAGAACTTCATTTTTAGGGGTCGACTTTCTCTATAAATATCAAACTCCTTATAGACTTATAGACCCGTGTACACTCATAAACACATTAGATCCTTAACCTATAAGTCTTCAATACACCACAATCACTAAGGGGCACTAGATGCACTTACACCTTGAGCGACCAGCTGAAGCAACTGGTCGAGCTACACAAGGCGGCCGAACAGGCCATGAAGGGCCTTATAGTCCAGATGTGGCCTGGCGATCCCCTGCCCAACAGCTACTTCGGTCTGGTGAGGCGGCTTGTGAATGTCTGCCCCCGGTTTGAAGTCATCAAGCGGTCCGTCTGCATCGAAGGTGCACGCAGGGCTTTTGCCTGTGCGAAAGTGCACTGGGCGAAGATGGACGCCGAGAAGCTGGTGAAGGAGGGGCCGCCGCAGCGCAAGGAGCATCGCCACCCCGAAATGTATTATGACGGTGTCCTGAAGGGTGCCCGCCTTGTGGCGGAGGAGTGTACCAAAGATGTAATTTTTGAATGAACGTGCTCATGTGATCCTGTAATGTGAAAACTAGTTAATTTGTGCTATGCAACGCTTTTTGAATTTAAAATATTACCTTCTGTGCGGCCGTTTATCAAATCTGAGAGTTGGCCAGTCGTCGGCTTCTGCCCCCATGCAGCTAGTACTAGGGTGTTCGGGATAAATCTGAGCACTCTTTTTCCCATTTTTGGGTCCTCCGAGCGAGGTGCTCAACACAACGAATCAGGCAATTGGACTATAATGCTTTATCACTCTCACTTAGCCATAGAAGTCTACAATTTTAAATTTTGGCGAAGCCCCTAGTACTCGGAAGGCCGAATTTGGGGCGCTATATACGCCGAAGTCGGACAAGGCCGACTCCTCGCCCGAAGAGGAAAAAGTCTTTAAGGACTTGAGACCTCTCGAACAGCGACCAGCTCTCGCCTCATCATGACAGTCAGTTTTGGCTTTCTCTACTGAGGTGCTCGTCCGGAAGAACCGGGACACAATCGCAGTAGTTCTCCCAGTGCTACCTTAGCTGGTATAGCGGAACGTAAGGTACCAAAACATGGGGGCCGGGCTGTCGGAGTAATCGACCACGGGTACCCCGAGGACGGCAAGACGATATTTCAAGACATCGGGGCTAGCCAAGCCCCTCAGTCCGACTGCGCCAGCCAGCCGACTGCCGACTGCGCCAACCAGCCGACTGCCGACTGTAGCCAGACCCGACATCGACGAGACACCGACGAGACGGATGTACCCAAGCACTATTCACGCGTCATCTCAGCCATCATGTATAGTGTCACTTGTCCCCTGGCACTATTTATGAAGTGACCCAGGGGACAAGGATGACACCCACCATGCCTTTGCCCATGCCACTAGCTACCTAGCTACCATACCTACATAGCTTACATACTAAGCTACCTCACACTATAAAATCTAGCTCCATCCATCCATCAGGGGAGGGGCACACACTCACGCATGCATCCATGCTCATTCATGGTGGAGCTCTCTCATGCCCACTAGCTAGCTAGCTCATACACACATATGAGGCATATACAAAAGCCAGATGCCTGTGGCACTGAGCTTAGATACAGCTCCAGGAGCACTCTGTACCAGATATACATATCAGATACACTCAGACATGCAGCAGTAGGAGTATTATCTCTCCGGAGAGCTCCGAAGCTGGGTAAACCACCGCGTGCTACTCGCATACCCGCTCCCGGGCCTATCAGCAGCAGTCTTACCCACACACTAAGCCCTTGTGGCATCTGTCGACTCGCATGCCCCCCGTGAGAAATACCACGACATTTGGCGCCCACCGTGGTGTGGTACTACTAGTATGCTACCACGCTGCTGCTGGTTTCGTAGTCCGGGCGGGACCATCTTCGTCTTCATCACCACGGCATCGTCGTCTTCTCTCCAGTAGCGCTCGGGGGCTCGACATCGACCCGCCCCCGGAGCGACCGCGCGGGATGGCACATCCTCGTCGTCAGCCCCGACCTCTTCATCGCCACCGCTGCAACGCTGGCCGCCCGTCCGCGCCGCGCGGCCTTGTTTCGGTCGGCCGCATCCGTCCACGGCCTCCGCGGTCGTCTGCGCGCCCCCGCGGTCGTTTCGGTCGCGCGCCCGCGGCCGACCTCTCCTCCGCCTACCACCGCGACGCCGCCGCCATCTCTCCAGCGCCGGTCGCTGACTCGACATCAGCATCCACCGGCGCGACCGTGCATCGTCGTCGCGTGCCCTCCTCAACTCCCGCCGTTGTTTTCCCTACCTTCGCTGTAGTAGCTCCCACGCTTCGCTGTAGCCGTAGTTGCTGCCATGCAGTGTTTTGCCATAGCTGCATTTACTGCCACGCCTCGCTGTCGCCCGTGTGCGTGCACGCATTCATGCATGGTAAGCTAGCTTGCTAGCCCAATGGATTCTGTGGCATGCAGGTTGCTAGCTAGCCCGGTTCAAATGCACGTAGGGCCTTCCAGTGGGTGCGCACGCTAGCCGGCCGCCTCTAGCTTGCTCCAGCCAGCAGCTCCATCGCCGCGCTGCTCCAGCCGGCTGCTCCGCCCGTTCGTGCGCTGCTTTGCCGTGGCCGCGGCAAAAAACTCCCCTGGTGAGGCCGTCTCCGTCCTCGCATGCGGGTCATCCGCTCCGTTCGCTGCTCCACCACGCGAGCACCGCAGCTGCACTCTCCGCCACGCCTCCCTCCGTCACAGCAGCCGGCTCTGCACCCGCTCCTGCTGCCAGCTTCACGGTAGCCGCGCGGCCGCGCGCGCCACCTCCACTGCTCACTTCCGCCACTACAGACGGCTCCGCCAACCCGCCTCGGCATCGCCTGCGCCGTGCCGCTGGCCCAAGCCGGCTCTAGTTTCGCGTCCCACGGGCCCCGCCGGCTGCGCCTCTCCATCTCTGCTCCAGGCCCCCGTCGCTGGCCCACCTCCCACGCGGCTCAGCCGGCTCCCGCGCCGTCCCGTTCGTGCTCGGCTGCGCCGGCTGCAGCTCCTACCCGGCGCCTCGCGATGGCCGCTTGCGCCGCGTCTCCGTCCAGCCGGCTGGCCATCTCAGTCGCCCGCCGGCTCCGCCTGTGCTGCGCCAGTCCCGGGTCGCCGCGACCGCATCCCGGATTGGCCGGCCTCCGGCTGCGGCTGCTCCCGGCGGGAGGCCCGGCTGTGTGCGCCCGCCCCTCCGCCGGCTCCCACGCCCTTCCCCGCGTGGCACGTGCCGCGCCGACTCGCACTGGCCGGCTGTGCCCGGCCTCCCGTCCCGCGCCTGCCGGGCCGGCTCCGTCCGTGGCCGGCTGCTCCGCCATCGAGTCGCCCCGTCGGCCGCGTGCTCCGCATCCGGGTCGTCGTGCCGGCCTGCCGGCTTCCCTGCCTCCCGGCCGACAGCCGGCTCCCCGCTTGCCCGTTGTCCGGCCCGACCGGCTGCCTGCTTCCGCTGTTCGGTTGCCCGTGGCCGGCTGGAGAAGAGAAAAAGAAGTGGGAGGCCGGCTGAAAAAAAGAAAGAGAGAAAAGGAGGATCCGACTACTGTCCAGCCGTCTGCTCCGGTCATCAGCCCGCGCTGCCGCTGGGCCGGCTGGTTCGTCTGCCCACTTCGTTGCCTGGCCGACCGATGAGTCGGTCCGTCTGAGCACTGCCGGCTGACGAGAAAAAGAGAAGAAGACGAAGTAGTCGCCGGGAGATCCGGTCCGACTGCTCAGTAGTCGGCCCGAATCTCGGGGGCTACACCCAGCGGGTGCGCTGACGCGCCCCCGCGAGAGAGAAGACAAAGTAGTTGCCGGGAGATCCGGCCCGACTTCTCAGCAGTCGGCCCGAATCTCGGGGGCTACACCCAGCGGGTGCGCTGACGCGCCCCCGCGAGAGAAAGAAGACAAAGTAGTTGCCGGAAGATCCGACCCGACTGCCCAGCAGTCGGCCCGAATCTCGGGGGCTACACCCAGCGGGTGTGCTGGCGCGCCCCCGCGAAGATTGCAGACAAGAGAAAAGTTTTGTCCGGCTGCCAGCAGCCTGCAGAAGAGAAAAGGAAGAAAAAGGCCGTTGCTAGACGCCTCGCCGCCTGGCCGGTCGAGCCTGACCGGCCGGGACCCCCATTCGAGCACCCAGGGGCTCAAAGGCTACACCCAGCGGGTGCGCCGACGCGCTCCATGAGCGTCGAGTCGCGCCGGCTGTCTTCGACGACCGCGACTACACGAAAATCAATGTGAGCTCCTCGCCCGCATATTTTTGCATCACGCAAGCACGGATAACCCCGAGCGATGCTCGGGGGCTATCTCCGCATTTCATTACAGTTGCATCACTGTTCGCCCCGGTGCCAGCCAGAGTTGGCCCGGGGGCTGGCCACTTGGCCTAAGACGTTTGTTCCCTCAGACGACTTAGTAGCGTGCGCAGTACCAAAGGCTCACTCTTAGTCACAGACCGCAGAGCGGCTGTCCGTCTAGCAAGAGTGAACGCTGGAGGCCACTCACGTGAAAAACGTCCGGGAAGAAAAACAGTTCGGGCGACCCAGCCGTTTTCCTTTACAAGTATCGACTCGGTTGAATCTGCTCCCAAACTCTGAGTACTGTACACTCCGCTTCGCAGCCCACTCTTAGCCACAGACCGCAGAGCGGTTGTCCGGCAAGCAAGAGCACAAGCCAAAAAGCGGAGGGAACACGAAAAAGATTAAGGGGGCTCGGACGAAACCGAGTCGGCACCCTCCGCATAAAACTTGCAATTCTAAAAGCAAACATTTGATATATCCGCATGGACTAACTTTGTCTTTTTTTCATGATCATTTCCATGAACACTCGCCAAAAAACCTCCGCCCAACTTTGCCAAGTTGCCCGGAGGCTTGGGGGCTACTGTCGGAGTAATCGACCATGGGTACCCCGAGGACGGCAAGACGATATTTCAAGATATCGGGGCTAGCAAAACCCCTCAGTTCGACTGCGCCAGCCAGCCGGCTGCCGACTGCGCCAACCAACCGGCTGCCGACTGTAGCCAGACCCGACATCGACGAGACACCGACGAGACGGATGTACCCGAGCACTATTCACGCGTCATCTCAGCCATCATGTATAGTGTCACTTGTCCCTTGGCACTATTTATGAAGTGACCCAGGGGACAAGGATGACACCCACCATGCCTTTGCCCATGCCACTAGCTACCTAGCTACCATACCTACATAGCTTACATACTAAGCTACCTCACACTATAAAAGCTAGCTCCATCCATCCATCAGGGGAGGGGCACACACTCACGCATGCATCCATGCTCATTCACGGTGGAGCTCTCTCATGCCCACTAGCTAGCTAGCTCATACACACATATGAGGCATATACAAAAGCCAGATGCCTATGGCACTGAGCTTAGATACAGCTCCAGGAGCACTCTGTACCAGATATACATATCAGATACACTCAGACATGCAGCAGTAGGAGTATTATCTCTCCGGAGAGCTCTGAAGCTGGGTAAACCACCCCGTGCTACTCGCATACCTGCTCCCGGGCCTATCAGCAGCAGTCTTACCCACACACTAAGCCCTTGTGGCATCTGTCGACTCGCAAGCCCCCCGTGAGAAATACCACGACACGGGCAAACCCAACTATTGACCCAAGACATGATTCGGAGCTGATGCATATAATGCTATAAGTTCGGGGTGTCGCACTGTCGAAAGTGTTCAGACTTCTCACGCCGTATTATGGGGTATACAAAAGCCCCTGGTGTACTGGCCGTACCAGAATGTACGGGTTCTGATTGTCGTAAATAAAGATATAAAAAAGGAATAGATAATGCAATAATATACTAATGTTGTGCATTGTTATTTGAAGAATACGTCGAAGCATACTGATACAAGTAGTGCAATAAGCAAAAAATAGGACTATTTGACATGTCCTATCCAAGGGCAAGCTACAGACTGGTATTTAAAGCAGGTATTTCGCTCGTTATCAGAGACCACCTGGTGATTCCATTGTACGACGTAGCTTCCTGCCTCCTTGGTTGTTGTATTAGAGTAAGGTCCTGAAAGAGAGAAAATGGTACAGGTATTCAGCCCCTAGGGCGGTTGAGGCGCACTGTGGGACGTGCCATGGTCGTGCCCCCGCCTATGCCCATGGTATTTTCAATGCATAATTATGTACGCGTGGCACGGATTTCGCTGTTTGACTGGGACTAGGGCGGGGGCCAAATTGCTAGGCGAGCTCTGAACTTGTCAGGCGATCCTATTGCAGGTTACTCTGGACTCGCTTGACGGTGTCCGGGGGCTTTATCGCCGAATTGGTGGATTGCCTTAAGAGGCTGCTTTGTGCTTCTGCTGCTAGGGCCGCAGTGTGCTCCTCCGTGCGGAGTGAGCGCTCTGTGTTTCCATTGACTATTATGACCCCCTAGGTCCCGGCATTTTGAGCTTGAGGTATGCGTAGTGTGGTATCGCATTAAATCTTGCAAATGCGGTTCGCCCGAGCAGTGCGTGATAGCCGCTGCGGAACGGGACGATATCGAAGATTAACTCTTCACTTCGGAAGTTGTCCGGAGATCCGAAGACCACTTCCAGTGTGATTGAGCCCGTGCAATGGGCCTCTACACCTGGGATGACGCCTTTAAAGTTTGTTTTTGTGGGTTTGATCCTCGAGGGGTCTATACCCATTTTGCGCACTGTATCCTGATAGAGCAGGTTCAGGCTGCTGCCGCCGTCCATAAGGACTCGAGTGAGGTGAAATCCGTCAATGATGGGGTCTAAGACCAGTGCGGCAGATCCGCCATGACGGATACTAGTGGGGTGGTCCCTGCGATCGAAGATGATCGGACAAGAGGACCATGGGTTGAACTTTGGGGCGACGGGCTCCATCGCATAGACGTCCCTTAGTGCACGCTTCCTTTCCCTCTTGGGGATGTGGGTTGCGTATATCATGTTCACCGTCCTCACTTGTGGGGGGAACCTCTTCTGTCCTCCCGTGTTCGGCGGCCGGGGCTCCTCCTCGTTGTTACTATGCAGCCCCTTGTCCTTGTTTTCGGCATTTAACTTGCCGGCCTGCTTGAACACCCAGCATTCTCTGTTGGTGTGATTGGTTGGCTTATCGGGGGTGTCATGTATTTGACACGAGCGATGGAGTATGCGGTCCAAACTGGACGGGCCCGGAGTACTTCTTTTGAATGGCTTTTTCCGCTGACCCGATTTGGAGCCACTGAATCCGGCATTGACTGTTGTATCCTCGGCGTTATCGCCGTTGTTGCGGCGCTTGTGTCTGCTGCGACGTGGTGTGCCGTTACTATCCTTGGTATCCGAAGTGCCAAGGTTCCTTGATATGTTGTTCCCGCGAGCCAGCCAGCTATCCTCTCCCACGCAAAAGCGGGTCATGAGTGTCGTGAGGGCTGCCATAGACTTCGGCATCTCCTGGCCGAGGTGCCGGGCGAGCCACTCATCACGGATGTTATGCTTAAATGCCGCTAAGGCCTCTACATCCGGACAGTCGACAATTTGATTTTTCTTGGTTAGAAACCGTGTCCAGAATTGCCTGGCCGATTCCCCCGGCTGCTGAGTTATATGGCTCAAGTCATCAGCATCTGGTGGTCGCACATAAGTGCCCTGGAAGTTGTCAAGGAATGCGTCTTCCAGATCCTCCCAACAGCCAACGGAGTCTGCTGCCAAGCTATTCAGCCAATGCCGACCTGGTCCTTTGAGTTTTAGTGGGAGGTACTTGATGGCATGTAGATCATCACCGCGGGCCATGTGGATGTGGAGGAGGAAATCCTCGATCCATACCGCGGGGATCTATTGTACCATCATATGATTCGATATTTACGGGTTTAAAACCCTCTGGGAATTCATGATCCATTACTTCGTCAGTGAAGCATAGGGGGTGTGCGGCACCTCTATGCTGGGCTATATCACGACGCAGTTCATATGAGTCTTGTCTACTGTGTTCGGCCCGGTCGGATTTACCTGTGTATCCGGCGTGACGGTCATCGTCCCGCGTAGGTGCGCGCCCCCGTGATCCATAGATCGATCTTGCGTGTTTTGCCCTGCTTTCCAATACGTCTCGCAGGTCCCGCATGTTGCCCCGGGCTTTGGTATTTTTGTTTGAGTGGCGGCGGGGTGCAGGCTGAGTTTCAAGCTGAAATGCCTCTCTGTCTCGGCCACGAGGTGGTCGATCAGCCGCATCGTACGCTGGTGATGTAGGTTTCAATGCCTCCTCCTCGAGTCGGGGTAGCAACCTGCGCTTTGGGTAACCCTTGGAGGGGCGTTCGAGTTCATATTCCTCGAACGCAAGGACTTCAGCCCATCTGTCTGCTAGCAAATCTTGATCAGCTCGAAGCAGTTGTTGCTTTTTTTTCAGGCTATTTGCTATGGCTATAAGCCAGCGCTTGAAGCGCTCCTGCTCGACGGGATCCTCAGGCACAATAAATTCTTCGTCGCTGAGGCTCACCTCATCTTTGGAGAGAGGCATGTAATTGTCATCCTCCGCTTCTCCGTCTGTCGCCCGCTCAGGGGTTGGCTGGCTTGTTCATCCTCCCGCTCTAAATCTTGCTGGAGGGGATTGTCGTCATCTTCGGCACTGTCCGGAGTGTTATTGTCTCTTGTACCGGTATCACTACTTTTCCTATGGCGAGACTTAGAGCGGCGTCGCTGACGTCGGTGCTTGGTTTGCTTCTTGGAGGGGTCATCCTCCGTTGTCTTATCGCCATTGCCTTCTTTGGGTGTATCCACCATGTATATATGATATGATGAGGTGGCAGTCCAGTGCCCTGTGGGCAGTGGTTCTTGTTCGTCTCCTGCATCGTCGTCCATACCATCGATGTCTTCGGAGTCGAAGTCGAGCATGTCGGTTAAATCATCGACAGTGGCTACTAAGTGGGTGGTGGGTGGGGAGCGAATTTCTTCGTCGTCCGCATCCCATTCTAGCCGGACGTAGTTCGGCCAAGGTTCTCCCGATAAGGAGAGAGACCTTACCGAATTTAACACATCGCTGAAGGGCGAGTGCTGAAAGATATCCGCGGAGGTGAACTCCATGATCGGCGCCCAATCGGATTCGATAGGCGCGGACGTAGGCGGCTTAGAGTCCGTGTCCGGAGATGAACCCAGTGGATCAGCGTCACGGCTATTGTGATGGGTGAAGTCAGTATCCGGCTCTATCGCCGCTGAGAATACGACCTCCATGGTGGGGTCTATCCTCCCGTCCTTGGATGGCACAATTTGCTCCGGATTGAAGGCCGGAGTAGTTGCCGGTGTGATCTCCCGAACACTGTCCGACAGCAGAGCTATATCATCCTCATCGTGATCGTCCGGCGCACCTGGCATGGGCTCGAATCCGTCGAAGATCAAGTCTCCGCGGATGTCGGCGGTGTAATTCAAGTTTCCAAACCTGACCTGGTGGCCAGGGGCGTAGCTCTCGATCTGCTCTAGATGGCCAAGCGAGTTGGCCCGCAGTGCGAAGCCGCCGAATACGAAGATCTGTCTGGGGAGGAAAACCTCACCCTGGACCGCATCATTACTGATGATCAAAGGAGCCATCAGGCCTTATGGTGACGACACAGTGGAACTCAATGAAAGCACAAATGTCGGTGTCAAAACCGGCGGATCTCGGGTAAGGGGTCCCGAACTATGCGTCTAAGGCGAATGGTAACAGGAGGCGGGGGACACAATGTTTACCCAGGTTAGGGCCCTCTCGATGGAGGTAATACGCTACTTCCTGCTTGATTTATATTGATGATATGAGTATTGCAAGAGTTGATCTACCACGAGATCGTAGAGGCTAAACCCTAGAAGCTAGCCTATGGTATGATTGTTCCCGTCCTACGGACTAAACCCTCCGGTTTATATAGACACCGGAGGGGGCTAGGGTTACACAAAGTCGGTTACAATGGGAGGAGATCTACATATCCGTATTGCCAAGCTTGCCTTCCATGCCAAGGAGAGTCCCATCCAAACATGGGACGAAGTCTTCAATCTTGTATCTTCATAGTCCAACAGTCCTGCCAAAGGATATAGTCCGGCTGTCCAGATACCCCCTAATCCAGGACTCCCTCAGAGAGAGACTTCGACGAGTTTAGTACGTCACCAAAAGGCGAGTGCTCAAAGATGTCCACGGAGGTAAACTCCATGATCGGTGCCCAATCAGGTTTGATGGCACGGACGCAAGCGGCTCGGAGTCCGTGGCCGGGGACGAATCCAACGGTTCGGCAACACGGGTCTCGTAGGAGGTGAAGTCAGTATTCGGCGCTATCGCCACTGAGTGTGCGGCCTCCGTGGCGGGGTCCATCCACCCATCCACAGATGGCGCAATTTGTTCCGGATTGAGGGCCGGAGTAGTTGCAGGTGTGATCTCCCAAACACTGTCCGACGGCAAAGCTAAATCATGCTTGTCGTGATTGTGCGACGCACCTAACATGGGCTTGAATCCGCCGAAGATCAAGTCTCTGCGGATGTCGGCAGTGTAGTTCAAGTTTCCAAATCTGACCTGATGGCCAGGGGCGTAGCTTTCTATCTGCTCCAGATGGCCATGCGAATTGGCCCGCAGTACGAAGCCGCCGAATACGAAGATCTGTCCGAGGAGGAAAACCTCACCCTAGATCGCATCGTTGCCGATGATTGAAGGAGCCATCAAGCCTTATGGTGACGGCACAGTGGAACTCTTAATGAAAGCACCAATGTCGGTGTCAAAACCGGTGGATCTCGGGTAGGGGGTCCCAAACTGTGCGTCTAAGGCGGATGGTAACAGGAGGCGGGGGACACAATGTTTACCCAGGTTCGGGCCCTCTCGATGGAGGTAACACCCTACTTCCTACTTGATTGATCTTGATGATATGAGTAGTACAAGAGTTTATCTACCACGAGATCGTAGAGGCTAAACCCTAGAAGCTAGCCTATGGTATGATTGTTGTTGTCCTACGGACTAAACCCTTCGGTTTATATAGACACCGGAGGGGGCTAGGGTTACACAGAGTCGGTTACAAGGGAGGAGATGTACATATCTGTATTGCCAAGCTTGCCTTCCACGCCAAGGAGTGTCCCATCCGGACACGGGACTCTTCTTGTATCTTCATAGTCCAACAGTCCGGCCAAAGGATATAGTCCGGCTGTCTGAGGACCCCCTAATCCAGGACTCCCTCAGAGGCATAAGAACTTATTTGCTTGGTATATTTTAAGAGACAATATGTATTGTAATAACTTGCTAGGATTCTACGGTTTCCTTCCCTTTTGCTTTAATGCTCTACGTCGGCAGGGCCTGGTCCCGTGCATACCTCAGCCGCCGTTGGGTTGTCTGGATTGCCAAGACAAGCCCAAGGGGTGAGGGTCTACGTGACCAGTTAGGCTCCTGAGTCGCGATGCTCAGGAGTCCCCCTTGACGTGCAAAGCGCCCTCGAGAAGGAGACGCAACCGTAGGCCTTAGCGTTCTGCGTCGGCAGGGCCCAGCCCCACGCATACCTCAGCTGCCGTTGGGTTGTCCGGATTGCCAGGACGAGACCAAGGGGTGAGGGGCTACATGGCCAGTTAGGCTCCCGAGTCACGATGCTCAGGAGCCCCCCTTGACATACGAACAGACCTTGAGAAGGAGACACGAGAGTAGGCCTTAGCATTTTGCATTGGCAGGGCCCGGCCTCGTGCATACCTTAGCCATCGTTGGTTCGTCCGGATCGCAAGGACGAGATCAAGGGGTGAGGGGCTACGTGGCCAGTTAGGCTCCTGAGTCACGATGCTCAGGAGTCCCCCTTGACATACGAACATACCTCCATACCTTTCCTCGCTGAGGTCCCGCTCGGGAGGGGCGCGCAACGACCAGGTCCGAGGGACCTGGCAAGGTGGCATACACTAGGCGTGACCTGAGTGTAGCCCCCTGCTACCTCTTGAGCACTGCTTTGGATTTCCTCATAAGTATTTCCCTCAGCTTTTGAGAACCAAGGTATCAATCCAGTAGGAGGCTACGCGCGAGTCTCTCGTACCTACACAAAGCAAATAACTCCTCGCAACCAACGCGGATAGGGGTTGTCAATCCCTTCACGGTCACTTACGAGAGTGAGATCTGATAGAGATGATAGATAATATTTTGGTATTTTTGGTATAAAGATGCAAAGTAAAATAAAAGACAAAGTAAAAAAAGCAAAGGCAATAATAAAGTGATGGAAGATTAATATGTTGAGAATAGACCCGCGGGCCATAGATTTCACTAGTGGCTTCTCTCAAGAGCATAAGTATTTTACGGTGGGTGAACGAATTACTGTCGAGCAATTGGTAGAATTGAGCATAGTTATGAGAATATCTAGGTATGTTCATGTATATAGGAATCACGTGCGAGACAAGTAGACCGACTCCTGCCTGCATCTACTACTATTACTCCACTCATCGACCGCTATCCAGCATGCATCTAGAGTATTAAGTTTAAGAAAACAGAGTAACGCCTTAAGCAAGATGACATGATGTAGAGGGATGAATTCATGCAATATGATAAAAAAACATCTTGTTATCCTTGATAGCAACAATACAATACGTGCCTTGCTGCCCCTACTGTCACTGGGAAAGGACACCGCAAGATTGAACCCAAAGCTAAGCACTTCTCCCATTGCAAGAAAAACCAATCTAGTAGGCCAAACCAAACTGATAATTCGAAGAGACTTGCAAATATAACCAATCATACATAAAAGAATTCAGAGAAGATTCAAATATTATTCATAGATAGACTTGATCATAAACCCACAATTCATCGGTCTCAACAAACACACCGCAAAAAGAAGATTACATCGAATAGATCTCCACGAGAGAGGGGGAGAACATTGTATTGAGATCCAAAAAGAGAGAAGAAGCCATCTAGGTAATAACTATGGACCCGAAGGTCTGAGGTAAACTACTCACACTTCATCGGAGAGGCTATGATGATGTAGAAGCTCCGGAACAGGCCCCAAGATGGGATCTCGTGGGTACAGAAGGTTGCGGTGGTGGAATTAGGTTTTTGGCTCCGTATCTGATCATTTGGGGGTACGTAGGTATATATAGGAGGAAGGAGTACATCGGTGGAGCAACGGGGGGCCCACGAGGCAGGGGGCGCGCCCTAGGGGGGTGAGCGCGCCCCCCACCCTCATGGCCACCTCCTTTCTTTCTTGACAGGGGGTCCAAGTCTCCTGGATCATATTCAGTGAGAAAATCACGTTCCCAAAGGTTTCATTCCGTTTGGACTCCGTTTGATATTCCGTTTCTTCGAAACACTGAAATAGGCAAAAAAACATCAATTCCGGGCTGGGCCTCCGGTTAATAGGTTAGTCCCAAAAATAATATAGAAGTGGAAAATAAAGCCCAATATAGTCCAAAACAGTAGATAATATAGCATGGAGCAATCAAAAATTATAGATACATTGGAGATGTATCACCCCCGTGCCCAGCCCCCTCGCGCGACTCTTCCGAAGGGTGAGTGTTGCAGAGAGACTGAACATTGAGCCTGACGGCTCCCTGAGGTTAATGCGGACATGGGGCCGCCCTCAGTTGTTTATCACCAGCGCGGAGCATGGCGCTTCCGCACTTTCATAGGCATAGCCGCTCCTCGACCGTGTCGACTGTCAGCGTGGAGCATGGTGCTTCCACTGGACGTGGGAGGGGGCTCCCTCTGAGTGGAGCCCCCGGGGCGTGTACAGCCCTGCCCTAACACGTGGCTTGCACGACAGTGCCAGAGGAGGTGTGTATGGGCACTCGTGAGCCAGTCGCTGGAGTCACGAGGCCCTACCTCAAGGCGGGTTGCGCCTGAATTTGACTTGGAACACTTGGGATGGCCCTGCGAGATGGTTAGACAACCTGCGCCGAATGAAACTCCTGAGGTTATCACATGAGAAGGCCAAACACCAACGACCCCAGGAGGTGACGTGAACGGGGCCGGCCCGCTAGTTAGAGCTCACCCGTTGGGTTTATCGATGTTGCAAGGACGGACCCGAGCACAGACGCCGTGCCCAGTCTTCTCAAGCGAAAATCCTGAAGAAAGACAGTCGGCGCGTGGCTCCTGTGGTGATGAGGCACCGGGTCGCGTGCCCTAGCTTGTCCACCCGTGATTAGCTCATGCGAGAATGAAGCACCAAGGGCCATGGGAGGTGATGTGCATGGGAACTGGCCCGCGAGCTAGAGCTCAGCCTCTTGGGTTTAGCAACGCTGCAGGGACGGACCCGAGCATAGACGTCGTGCGAGTCCTTAATCATGAGGCGGCCGTGGGTGGGTTTGCAAGGGCGCACGATGTTCATGGCAACAAAGTGCCAGTCAGGCAGATGATAAACATAATGCAACTCATGGAAGGAGGTAAAGCTAGTTCTATAGATGCAGGAACGATACATGCCACAAGGACAGACCCACGCGGCTTAGGGATGATGCAGCCCGAGGGGCGCCCCCGACAAAGTAAATCAAAGATGCGAAAGGATACATGCCGCAGGGACTGGCCCATGCGGTCTGGGGATAATGCAGCCCGAGGGGCGCCCCCAACAGAGTAAACTGGAAAATGTCACCTGGGTCCATTGCTGAAGAGATGTTGAAGTAGCTTAAGGCGCATGCTGAAGAAGTCGTTCCGCATGAGCCGTCAGGGTCCTGAACCTCAGGGGGCTCTGGAGGCTCAGGAGGCTCGCGAAGAACCATCGCCATCTCCGCTAGGACCGCGTGGTGCCTGGCCTCCCGAGCTGCCATGATGCTCTGCAGGCGGAGCTGGAAGGTGACAGCCGCGTTCGGCAGGCCAAAGGGCATGCAAACGTAGCTGTGAGGTGGGCCCTCACACCGACCAGCGTGTGATGGCCAGAAACGCTCCTGAGATGCGGCCCTGTTGAGCCCTAGAATGTTGACGCAGACGCGCAGCTCACTATCCTCGCCAGGACAAGGAGCTCGCCAGGTGGTAGGTGGCGGTCTCTACGCATGGCTCTCGCCTCTTGAAGCTCCTCGGTTGCCTTGGTGATGAACTCCTGAGCACGTGGCAGCCCGTGCCTGATGCCCTCGTGAGGGAAGCGTGTGATGAAGCATGCCTTCATGTGGTGCCCGAGCGCCTCCCTCGTAACATTGGTTAGGTCAGAGGCCCTTCAGAAGAGAGCCCCCGAGCCAAACCTGAGGAGGGCACCGGGTGCACCTTCCTATGCGTGAGAGGGAGGCGCCCCGTCCGTGGGCGCAGATCCTGAGGTGGTGCCGCTGGAGACACCGCTCTCCCGAGGCTCTTGGCGGAGCAGGTGCTTCTTCTTCTTGGGGACAGCCTCAGGAGGGTAGATGACACCTTCGTTGTCTGGATCTTCGACCGCCGCAGGCCGGTAAGCGCGCTCGAGAGAGCACACCGCGTCCTTCTCCTTGCAGGCGATCGTGATGATGTCGCGGCTCCCTGGCATCTTGGAACATTGTAACCATGGCGAGTCACCGCCATGAGCTTGGCCCGGGCTGGATACCCAAGGATGGCGTTGTATGGGAGGCGGATGTGGGCGACGTCGAAGTCGATGAGCTCTATGCGGTAGTTGTCGCTTGGCCAAAGGTGACAGGGAGGCGGATCTGCCCTATCGGGGTGGTGGAGCCGTCAGTCACTCCTGAGAAAGGCTTGATGGGCTGCAGCTGGTCGTAGGGTACTTGGAGTCGGTCGAATGTCTCGATGGAAAGAATGTTAAGCCCCACACCACCATCGATGAGGGTCTTGGTGACGAGAACGTTGCTGATGACGGGCAAGCAAAGCATCGGGAGGGCGCCGACAGTTGCCGCGCACTTGAGCTGGTCAGATGAACTGAAGGTGATGGTGCACTTGGACCACCGGAGTGGGCGCATGGCCTCAAGCCTGGGGAGGGCCGCGTTCACCTCGCGGGCGAATTGCTTGAAGATGCGATGAGAGGCTGGGTCCTGAGCGCCACCCAGGATGCCGGCGATGGCTCGAGGCTCCTGGAAGCCCCCAGCCCCCTCGTCCTAGTGGTGGTCGTCGTTCCTTCTTGGTGGTGGAGCCAACAGAGGGAGGACGACATTGCCCTGAGGATGGTCCTCGCGCAGCTGATCTCTCCAGGGGCCCTCACGAGGCTGGCCCTGCCAGCGCTCCTTGCGAGGCTGATCGCGCCACTCTTGGCGAGGTCCTCGGTCGTCCTAGCGTCCGCCGCTTCTGCCTCCTCAGTGGTTGTAGCCCTGATCGTTGCGCTCGGGGCGTCGACCGAGGCGTCTGTCACGGATGGCCCTGAGCTCCTGGCAGTCATTGATGTTGTGGTTGTGCATGTTATGGAAGACGCGGAACGGGCGGCTACTCTTGGAAGACTCCGGGTGGTCACAGACGCGCTTCATCTCCGGTTTGGACGTGAGCACGGCTGCCCCTTTGCGCTTCACGTCCTTGGCCTTGGCCTTTGTCGGCGTTCTGGGAACGGGGGTCCCCAGACTTGCCTGCCTGCGGCCTGCGGCGTGGCTCGAATGGGGGCCCAGCTTAGCCCATCTTCATCAACACAAGGCTCAAGACCCTCGCGAGGGGCCAAGCCTCGCGAGGGGGACGACACGGCGCTTCCTCAAGCACGGCCTCCTTAGGATGGCTCGCGAGGAGGCGGAGAGATCAAGGCGGGTACCTCACGAGGTGCCCATGACGCAAGCCATGATGACCAAGGGTGCCAGGCGGGCGCCAGCTCGCGCAGCGTTTCCCTTTCCTCTTTGGTGCAAAGGGGGCAAGCGCGGGCGAGAGGATCAAGCAAAGGCACCCATTTCGGTGCAACGAGATCAAGACCAGTCCAACGGTGGGAAGGAGGTCACCATGGAGCCCAGGACGGCGTCACCACAGGGCCTTTGGCAGGCGAAGACCAACTTTAGTCAGGATAAGTGTACCCGTTGTTCCCCTTCGAATTGGCCAATTGTTGGCGCCCTTCCCGCTCAATATTTGGGAAGAGGCCCAGGGCCTTTGCCTATAAATAGGACTAGCCACCCCCAGGGTAGAGGCATCTGATCGAGTACCAAGAAACCAGTAGAGCAAGTAGAGAGAAAGAGAAGGGCGATCGAACTCCCCTTAGTAGTTCATCCCCTAGCCTAGAACAGACCCTCGCGAGGTCGTTCTCCCTTGTACTGTTCTTCCTCATCAGCCCAAGAGGCAATCCACCCACCACAAACTAGAGTAGGGTATTACACCACAATGGTGGCCCGAACTAGTATAAACCCTGTGTCTCTTGTGTTGTTCTTCTGGCAGTAGTTAGATCCTTACGAGACGGAGAGGTAGAGGGCACGATCTCCGCGCGCACCCCAGAGTTCGAACCTTAAGGGTCTGCCGGAACCCGTGATCCGACATTTGGTGCGCCAGGTAGGGGTGCGCCGGAATCTGCCTTCCACCGCTCCGCCCTCCCCCGGCTGCCACATCCATGTACGGCGCACATCGAGCTCGCGTCGCGCCAGCGGCCCCCGCTGGTGGGCGTCCTCGCCGTTCCCCGCCGCCCGCCGTCAACACCGCCACCGGCCCGACGGGAGGCGAGCAGCAAGCACCACCCCGGCGTCTGCCTATGCGACAGGGCGGCTGCACCACGACGTCGACGCTCCCGGTCGTTGCGGCCCTCCTGGGCGGCTCGCAGGCGCCACCCACGAGCCGCCACGTCAAGCCGTTTGCCCGCCAGATCGGCGCCGTTTCCGCATGGCAGGGGGCTCCCCCGGACCAGGCGGCGCGCGAGGTTGGTCTGACCTTCAACTCGGAGGACCACCCCGCTAACTTGGCCAGCTCGGGCGCGCTCCCCCTGTTATGCACCCCCACCATCTGCCAGGTGGCCGTCACCAGAACCCTCGTCGACGGCGGCGCGGGCCTTAGCGTGCTTTCGGTCGAGACCTTCAACCTCCTCTGCATACCCCGGGAGCGGCTGCAACCCAGCCGATCTTTCTCGGGCGTCGGGGGCGGGTCGTCCGACTCCTTGGGACAAATCCAGCTCCCGGTAACCTTCGGCACCTACGACAACTTCCGCACGGAGATGGTCGACTTCGACATTGCCCCCATTGGCCTCCCTTACAACGCCATCCTCGGCTACCCGGCACTGGCTCAGTTCATGGCTGCCACGCACCCGGCGCACAACCTCATGAAGATGCCCGGGAGCAATGGTACCCTCACCGTGCACGGAGACACCGGGGATGCCCTGCGAGTACTCAAGCTCGCCTTCAAGACGGCGGCATCGGCACAGCCCGCCGACGCGGGGACCCCTGAGCCCAAGGGGGCTGCGCCCACCAAGAAGAAGCAGTTGTTCACCCAGGACAAGGCAGAAACCAAGCAGATACCCGTCGACGAGGACGGGTCCTCCAGCGCCACTTTCACCATTGGCGCCAACCTGGGGCCTGAGCAGGAGGAGGCCCTGATCAAGTTTTTGCGTGCAAACAAGAAAGTGTTTGCTTGGGAGCCCGATCAGTTGGCAGGGATCCCCAGGGACATCATCGAGCATCACCTCAACGTATGCCCAAATGTGCGCCCCGTGAAGCAGAAGGCCAGGCGGCAGTCCGCGGAGAAGCAGGCCTTCATCGTCCAAGAGACCCGCAAGTTAGAAGCCGCTGGGGTCATTCGCGAGGTCCGGTACCCAGATTGGTTGGCCAACCCTGTCGTTGTGCCCAAGAAAGGGGGGAAGGAAAGCATGTGTGTCGACTTCACCAACCTCAACAAGGCATGCCCGCAAGATCCGTTCCCGCTCCCTCGCATCGACCAGATCGTCGATTCCACCGCCGAGTGCGACCTGCTGTGCTTTTTGGATGCCTTCTCCGGATATCACCAGATCAAGATGGCGATAGAAGACGTTGAGAAGACCGCCTTCTTGACCCCGTGCGGGGTATACTGCTATACATGCATGCCATTTGGACTGCATAACGCAGGGGCAACTTTTCAGCGGCTGATGCACATCACCTTGGGCCCGCAGGTCGGGAAGAATGTTGAAGCATACGTTGATGACATTGTGGTGAAATCTCGAGAGGCCAGGACCCTGATACAAGACCTGGAGGAGACCTTCGCGAGCCTCGATGCAGTAAACCTGCGGCTCAACCCGGAGAAATGTGTGTTTGGCGTTCCCTCGGGCAAGCTTCTGCGATTCCTCGTATCTCACCGTGGCATTGAGGCCAACCCCGAGAAGGTCAAGGCGGTCGAGGACATGAGCCCGCCAAAGACCCTCAAAGAAATGCAGAAGCTCACTGGGCGTGTGACCGCACTAGGGCGCTTCATCTCCAAATTGGGGGAACGAGCGCTGCCTTTCTTTCAGCTGATGAAGAAAAAGGGGCCCTTTGAATGGACTGAAGAGGCAGATAGGGCGTTTCAAGATCTCAAGAGGTACCTAACCAGTCCCCCAGTCATGGTGGCTCCGCGCCCTCGGGAGCCTCTGCTGCTTTACCTCGCCGCCACTCCCTACTCTGCCAGCGCAGCCTGGTGGCGGTTAGGGAGGAGCGCCAGGTCAAGACCATAGCGGCAGCCCGAGGCAAGACAAGACGAGAACAGGGAAAGCTCGAGGAAGCCGAAGCTACAGGTGAGGAGAGTCAGCTGCCGAGGAACACACCAGAGATAGGAGAGCCAGCATGCCCGGATGGTCCGCCTCCCGAGGCCACAGCATCTCGTGAGGTGCCTTCACCTCCCGAGGGCGCCGTGACCCAAAATGCTCTCAGCCTTGTTGAGCACCCGGTCTACTTCGTTATCACGGTTCTACGGGACGCGAGGGCATGATACCCGATGCCTCAGAAGCTCCTCCTCGCGCTGCTAGTGGCCTCGCGCAAGCTGCGTCACTACTTACTACTTCCAAGCTCACCCGATTATTGTCGTCTCATCGTACCCCCTGGAGAGGGTGCTCAGGAGCCCTAACTCAGCCGGAAGGGTCGCTGAATGGAACATAGAGTTGCAAGCGTTTCAGCTCGAGTTCAGCACAACTATGGTCATCAAAGGAGCCGCATTGGCGGATTTCGTGGTGGAATGGACAGAGGCGCCAGGCCTCAAGGACGACGAGGATCGTTCCCTCTCCCCAGGGAGCGAGGCGCCAGAAGGCTGGGTCGTGTACTTCGACGGGGCATTCTCCAGGCACGGCGCGGGGGCTGGTGCGGTGCTGATATCGCCCACTCAGGATAAGCTCTACTATGCCGTACAACTCTGTTTCCAGCAAGGTGAAAAGGTCTCCAACAACATAGCAGAATATGAGGGACTGATAGCCGGGTTGAAGGCCGCAGCGGCCCTGGGAGTGAAGCGCCTCACCGTCAAAGGCGACTCGCAGCTCCTAGTCAACTTCTCCAATAAGGTGTACGAGCCGAAGGATGAACACATGGAGGCCTACCTAGCAGAGGTCCGCAGGATGGAAAAGCAGTTCTGGGGGCTGGAGCTGAAGCATGTGCCCCGTGGCACCAACCAGGAAGCTGACGACATAGCTGGATGGGCGTCCAGGCGGCTGCCGCAGGAGCCCGGCGTCTTCAAAGAGCGGCTCTTCAAACCTTCAGCGCAGCCAACGCTATCAAGCACGGCTCAGCCTCGAGAGGAGCTCCCTCAGCCGCCAGCCTCAGGAGCCCCGGCCTGCGGGCCGCCCTCAGGAGCACGCCTGCTCCTGACGATGGAACCTCAGGAGGGATGCTGGATCGCAGAGCTCCGGAATTACCTGACACATGGGGCCCTGCCAGAGAAGGAGGAGGAAGCAGAACGTGTGGCGCGGCAGGCCACGGCATACTGCATCAGGGATGGAGAACTTTACCGGAAGCGACCCAACGACGTATCCCTGTGCTGCATCTCCAGGGAGCAAGGAAAGGAACTACTGGGGGACATACACGGCGGAGACTGCGGGCACCACACATCGTCACGGACCCTTGTCGGGAAAGCATTCCGCAGTGGGTTCTATTGGCCCACTGCGCTCAACGACGCGGTCGAATTGGTAAAGTCTTGTGAGGCCTGCCAGTTCCATTCCAAGCAGATCCATCAACCAGCGGGGGGCCTACAGACTATATCCCTCTCGTGGCCATTCGCAGTTTGCGGGTTGGATATTCTGGGCCCGTTCCCTCGGGCGCCAGGGGGCTACCGTTACCTCTACGTCGCCATCGACAAGTTCACTAAGTGGGCAGAGGTGGAGGCTGTCCGTACCATCCCCGCGGGCTCTGCGGTCAAGTTCATCAAGGGTATCGTGAGCCGGTTCGGGATGCCGAACCGCATCATCACGGACAACGGTTCGCAGTTCACCAGTAATCTCTTCAAAACATACTGTGCTAACCTTGGAACGCAGATATGCTACGCTTCGATGGCACACCCACGAAGCAATGGGCAAGCCGAACGAGCCAACGCGGAGGTCTTGAGAGGCCTCAAGACCAGAACGTTCAAGAAGAAGCTGGAGGCCTGCGGCAGGGGTTGGTACGACGAGCTCCAATCCGTTGTATGGTCCATCCGCACAACCGCGACCAAACCAACTGGGGAAACCCCGTTCTTCCTGGTCTATGGAGCTGAAGCAGTCCTTCCTCACGAGGTCAGGCGTCGCTCCGCGTGGGTCCTGGCGTTCGACGAGGCGCAGCAGGACACCACGTGGGGGATGGACCTCGTGCTGCGGGAGGAACACCGCCGGGAAGCAGCGCTGCGAGCGGCAAGGTACCAACAGGCGCTACGGCGATATCACTGCCGCAACATCCGCCCCAGGACCCTCGAGGTAGGAGACCTCGTACTCAGACGGGTCCTCTCAAGGGAGGGGCTGCACAAGCTCTCTCCCATGTGGGAGGGTCCGTTCAAGGTTGTTCATGTTTCCAGGCCAGGCTCCGTGCACTTGGAGACTCAAGATGGGAAGCCGATCCAGAACGCATGGAACATCCAGCACCTCCGGAGGTTCTACCCCTGAAAGGCCCTAAGCCTGTGAAGAAGGCGAACGCCTGTGAAGATCGTCTCTTTTTGGAAAAGGCCCTGAGCCTATGAAGAAGGCGAACGCCTGTGAAGATCGTCTCTATTTGGAAAAGGCCCTGAGCCTGTGAAGAAGGCAAACGCCTGTGAAGATCGTCTCTTTTTGGAAAAGGCCCTGAGCCTGTGAAGAAGGCGAACGCCTGTGAAGATCGTCTCTTTTTGGAAAAGGCCCTGAGCCTGTAAAGAAGGCGAACGCCTGTGAAGATCGTCTCTTTTTGGAAAAGGCCCTGAGCCTGTGAAGAAGGCGAACGCCTGTGAAGATCGTCTCTTTTTGGAAAAGGCCTAGAGCCTGTGAAGAAGGCGAATGCCTGTGAAGCTTCTTACCTCCAAGGAAAAAAGGTCCGGAGCCTGTGAAGAAGGCCAATGTCTGTGAAGCTCGCCGCCCCGTGACACTCTCACGTAATAATGAGTGGGGCTGTACACGCCCCGGAGTCTCAGGAGCGCCGGCCTCAGGCCCTGGGGCTCCCTCCCACGCCCAGTGGCAGCACTTAGCTCCGCGCTGGTGAGAAGATGTCGAAGAATAGACTAGGTGCCGGACGCGGCTTTTTCATTTGCTTTCCGCATTTGACATGTTTTACTTGCATCTGAAGTCTTATCGAAACTATTGCCGTTGTTGATTTGTGGTTTGTCGATTTTCGCTCCTCGTTTTGATTTTTTCCTCATGAAAGGCCTCGCGAGGGATGGGACTCGAACGTCCTCGCGAGCGTTTCTGCTCTAGCCGCTTAAAGGTTTCGCGGCCCGGGCTCTCTACAGGAGCAGCCCTCTAGTCTGTGCCCCTCGGGCACCGCGACGCGCACACAGGGCCTAGGTCGGTCGCCCCCCGGCTGGGGCCGCAAACTACCTACGCGAGGGCAAATAATTGAGAAGCGCAACAACAAAGTCAAGGTAACGGCTACAACGGCAATGATTCGCAACACGCCCCCACGGGGCTCCATGCAGTTGTCTTGTCTTACACAGGGAGCAAAAGGAAAAGGAAAGGGTGAGCCCGGCGCGGCCCGCCTCACATCGGCCTGCAGAGGCGACTCCGGATGCCACCGAAGCTCAGGCGGACTCCCTCTCACACTTCACCGGGGCGCGACGACGGGCGGAAGAACAGCCACCCCCCAAGCAAGTGCGGCGGCGCGGGGGCTGGCTGCGGCCACCGCTGGAAGAGCCGCCTGAAGAAGAGTTGGTGGGGCTTGGGGAGCATCGGGCGCCGCCATCGGAGTGGGCGCTGTCTCCTCCATTGTTGTCGGAGCGAGGCCCCTGGCCACGGTCGTCGCCCTCGGGGCAGCATCCTGCGCGGCGACCATCTTCCCCAAACACCCTCACATAGAGGGTGCCGTCACCGTCGAACTTGAAGTGCAGGGTGCACCATTGGCCCAGGACGCGCGCGGGGGCAAACGTTTGCCAGCCGCGGGTCAGGGCCCCATTCCCAGAAGGGGAGACCTCGAGCGAGACCCAGGAGGCCCTACTGCAGCAACCGTTAGCCTGGAGCCAGAAGCCGCACCGGGCGCTGGCCGGCAGCTCGCTGATGAAGAAGCGAGGGAGCTGGAGCCAGGTGTTGGTCGGGTCCGCCGACCACACGACGAACTCCGACAGCACCTCCGCCGAGCGAAAGCGCGGCCTGGGGGGCCGCGCAACCACAGCCTGCCTCCCCTCGGCAGCCGAGCGCTCACCACCACGTGGAGGACCTCCCCTATGCCCACGGGGAGCCACAGCGGGGACCGCGGGATGCTTGCGGGGACGACCCCGGCCGCGCTTGGCCGGAGGGGAGTCGGGCCCCACCCGACTAGCCTTCCCCTTCTCCGCGGCTGAGAACCTCTTCGGAGCCATGCGAGCGGCGGCGGTGAAGGAGGGGAAGAAGAAGAGAAGTGGGAAGGGGTGGACTGGCGGAGCTTGTGCAGCCTCGCACTTATAGCCGGAAGAGGCCAACCGTCGAGCACCACGATCGCAGGTAATAATGACCCGTATCTACGCATGCAGGGACTAGTCAAGTCACGCAGTTGCCAAGGCGTCGTGGGGAAGCGGAGACGCCCACGTCCTGTCAAACCGCCACGCGGCGCCCAAGGCCGCAGGCTGTTAGGGCCCATGGCGCTTCGCCCTTTGCCCTTTCGCCTCTCGGCGCGGCCAAGTCCGTGCGCGCCTTGGGCCCGGGGGCTACTGTCGGCGTTCTGGGAACGGGGGTCCCCAGACTTGCCTGCCTGCGGCCTGCGGCGTGGCTCGAATGGGGGCCCAGCATAGCCCATCTTCATCAACACAAGGCTCAAGACCCTCGCGAGGGGCCAAGCCTCGCGAGGGGGACGACACGACGCTTCCTCAAGCACGGCCTCCTTAGGCTGGCTCGCGAGGAGGCGGAGAGATCAAGGCGGGTACCTCACGAGGTGCCCATGACGCAAGCCATGACGACCAAGGGTGCCAGGCGGGCGCCAGCCCGCGCAGCGTTTCCCTTTCCTCTTTGGTGCAAAGAGGGCAAGCGCAGGCGAGAGGATCAAGCAAAGGCACCCATTTCGGTGCAACGAGATCAAGACCAGTCCAACGGTGGGAAGGAGGTCACCATGGAGCCCAGGATGGCGTCACCACAGGGCCTTTGGCAGGCGAAGACCAACTTTAGTTAGGATAAGTGTACCCGCTGTTCCCCTTCGAATTGGCCAATTGTTGGCGCCCTTCCCGCTCAATATTTGGGAAGAGGCCCAGGGCCTTTGCCTATAAATAGGACTAGCCACCCCCAGGGTAGAGGCATCTGATCGAGTACCAAGAAACCAGTAGAGCAAGTAGAGAGAAAGAGAAGGGCGATCGAACTCCCCTTAGTAGTTCATCCCCTAGCCTAGAACAGACCCTCGCGAGGTCGTTCTTCCTTGTACTGTTCTTCCTCATCAGCCCAAGAGGCAATCCACCCACCACAAACTAGAGTAGGGTATTACACCACAATGGTGGCCCGAACTAGTATAAACCCTGTGTCTCTTGTGTTGTTCTTCTGGCAGTAGTTAGATCCTTACGAGACGGAGAGGTAGAGGGCACGATCTCCGCGCGCACCCCAGAGTTCGAACCTTAAGGGTCTGCCGGAACCCGTGATCCGACAGCCTTCTTATCCTCTGGTTCAGCCTCTGGGAGCTCGAGGAGGGAGAGGCGTCCTTCCTCAGCTCTCGCGCACTTGGTCGCCATGTTGAACATCTCCAGGGCGGTGCACAGGTCCTCGTGTATGGTGAGCTCTTCCTTCATCTTGACATCGCAGACGCCATCAGAGTACGCGAAGATGATGGCGTCGTCCGACACCTTGGGGATCTTGAGACGAACGTTGTTGAAGTGTTGGATGTACTTTTGCAGGGTTTCCCCTGGCTGCTGCCTGATGCGCCGCAGGTCATCCGCGGCAGGTGGGCGGTCGCTGGTGCCCTGGAAGTTGGCGACGAAGCGCTCTCGCATCTCGCTTCAGGAAGAGATCGACCCCACGGGCAAGTTCAGGAGCCACGAACGCGTGCCATCTTTGAGGGTGCATCGCCGCTGGCAGCCTCCATGCTCAACTCGTAGAGCTGCAAGAACTCAGCGGGGTCGGGGGTACCGTCGTAGCGTGGAGGCAGGTCGGGCTTGAAATTCCCAGGCCAGATGACGCTGCGCAGCTTGGGAGTGAAGGCGCAGCAGCCCGCGGTAGTCACCGAAGCCGGTCGTGGTGGTGGAGCCTGATCTTGACGCTCGCGCGCCACCACCGCAGGCGGCGCCCGGTCTTGACGTGGCGGTGCTGGAAGCGCACGCCCCTCTCCTTGGGGCCGCTGCACCACCTGGCAGCTCTCTTCTTCACGTGCAGGCGCCCAACGCGGTGGGTCGCGCTGTGGGACCACACACCTTGGCTCGATGATGACACCTTGATGGGGAGGTGGAGGAGGTGGTCCATGGGCCACGTCGCCCCGCAGCAGGCGACATGCGAGCTAGGCAGTGAAAGAGACGGTGCAGGAGAGCCTCCAGCGGTGCTGACAAGCTTGGCGATGCGGTCCAACCAGTCTTCATAGAGTTCGTCGACGGGGGGTAGCGCAGGAGCTCACGCGCCATGAGCAACACGGCTTGCACGTTTGCTGGCCCGTGACGAGCGTGGGACGACGAACCGGCCTGAGTCAGAGACGGGGTGGCGGTGCGTCCATCACACCGCACCGAGGGATGCAGCGACGAAGCTTGCTGCTCGTGCCCTGCCGGGCCGGTGGCAGCGTTGGCGGCTGGCGATGGAGAATGGTGGGAGGCCCACCGACGGGCGCCGTCTGGGCGACATGAGCGGCGAGCGCGGCCCGACGCTCCGCACGGGCTCGACGAGCACCAGCCATGGGAATGGTGGAGCAGTGGCGAGTCGACCGGTGGAAGAGAGGCTCCGGCGCACCCCTACCTGGCGCACCAAATGTCGGATTCGGGGTTCTGCAGACCCTTGAGAGGTTCGAACTCTAGGGTGCGTGCAAAGAACTCGTCCTCCCCAGCCTACTCGCTCACCGATCCACAACCTAGCTAGACGAACCCAATGAACAAGAGACACAGCAGTTTATCCTGGTTCGGGCCACCTCGCGGTGTAATACCCTACTCCAGCTTTGTGGTGGATTGCCTCAAGGGGCTGAGGATGAACTAGTAAAGTGGATGAACAGCCATAGGAGGTGAGGTGTTCTTGAGCTCACATGAGTTGATGAGTTGGTCAGGGTGGAGAGGATCCGATCCGGCCTATGGTGGTAGCTAAGTCCTATTTATAGCGGCCTTGGTCCTCTTCCCAAATGTAGGCGGGAAGGGATCCCACAACGGCCAAAATCGAAGGGGGACAACTAGTACAAGTTATCCTGACAAAAGTAGTCTTTGCCTGCAAAGGCCTCTAGTGGTGACGCTGTGGTGGGCTCCGCGATGACCTCCGTCCTGCCGTTCTGGCGGTCTTGGTCTTATTGCACCGATATGGAAACCTTTTCTTGATTCCTCGGGAACCCACGCATGCGCTTGCCTCCTTGGCACCAAAGAGGAAACGGGTATACTACGCCCGCTGGCGCCCGCCTGGCCTTGGTCGTCATGGCTCACATCATATGAGCCTCGTGAGGTGCACCTTGCATAGATATCTCCGCTCCTCGGGAGGCAGCTTGGTGAGGCCGGCCCCCAGAGAGGTCTTGGTGTCGTCCTCCTCGCAAGGCTTGGCCCTCGCGAGGGTCTTGAGTTGTTGTTGACGAAGTTGGGCCGTACCAGGTCATCGATGGAGCCACGTCATAGGCCGCAGGTAGGCAAGTCTGGGTACCCCCGTTCCCAGAACGACGATAAAGGATGCAATGGTTTGAGCTCTCGACGATCGATATGATCAAGCTACTCACTTGAGAGCCCCCCTTGATCGTACGGCTATCGATCCTATAACCCGATCTCCAAACTATCACCATGAGACCGGTAAAATATAAAACCTATCAAGGGCAAACCTTTGCCTTGCACGAAGTCCACTTGAGATAGATGATGACGATCTTGACTCCCTCAAGTTGGACCATCTTTCTTGATTGCGTTCGCTCGATCAAGACTAGTTGATTGCTCTCCCATACTCCACTATGTGTGAGCCACTCTTTGGCACATCTTCACAAGTCCATTGACACCACAATGGATGGCAAGCTTCAACAATTTAGATATATTAAAACTGAGCACCCTCCCAGCCCTCTCAGGCCATCAACATTTTTAATCGTTGGATCGCCATTGATTTTGTGTGTTAAACGTTCTTGAGCGTCCGATCTGAAGTTAACGCTATGTTTAGCGCGAGCTGGTCTAACGTCGCACAGGCAGCTACTCCCGTAGCTATTTTGGAGCCCTGTGGTTAGTTGGGCCAGTTAACCTGCTCGGCCCAAGCTAGAGAAGGCCCTCTCCTACGAGCGCTTCGCTATTCCTCCCTCCCCTCTGTCACGCCTCTTCCTATGACAATGGCGATGGCGGCGCCGCACTTTCCCACGCTCGACACAACCCTCTCGGTTTTGTCGCCACGCTAGGGGGCGCAGCAGCAGTGGTGAATCCAATCCATGCTTAGATGGGTTTTTTACAGTCCAGATTCAGCGGCAGTGCCGCAATAATTTCGAGATTCGTTGGCAGTACATGCTAATTATATTGTTCTTACAGTCCAGCGGCAGCGGCAGATCGACATCGTCCGACCGCTGCCGCTGTTGCTCTAGCTCACGCAGTGGAGGCCAAGGGAAGAATAATGGGAGCCTTTCCACGAGGTTCAATCTGCTCGAGAAAGACACAGGTAATTCAAGTGAAAACCGATGCACCATTTGGCACTTGCGATCCCCATGGTTCCACATACCAATTGTAGTTCTTTTTTTCATAGCCTAATTGTGCAGCCCCTTTGATTTATTTGCATGCCATTTTCAGGTATAATCCGGATGAGATGACACACTTGATTGAAAAGGAAGGGTCCCAAGTTCTTGACAGGGCTCTAGACTGACAGATCGCAATGACATTGACAACTGATAAAATATAAATCCATAGTCCTAGGGCTGCCCAGCTCGAAGAATTCTGGAGTTGCTGCCTCCTCGGCCTCCTCTGGACAGGAGAGAAAACATGTGTCGCACCTGAAAGAGATGAAGAAGGGAGCCGTGGTCGAAGGCAAAGCTATCATGGTATAGTTTGTGAAGCGTGCTAAGGAGCTTCATCCAACCATGGTAACATGTTGGTATCCGATGAGACACAGTTCCTCATGGAGGTGTCCTGTCAATTGTTCAGACAAGAAGTCGACACTTTGTCTCCGGAGCAATGTGCGGATAATCAATACTATTATAATGCAATGCTAACCTTGCAGTTGATAGATTAGCGTCAATGATAATTTGTTTTCTCTAGGCATATATTTTTTGCATCATGATTGAGTGTTAATATGACCATTGTAGTGTGCCTTACTTCTGGTAGCTGCTTTAGTCATTGTGCTGATATAGTCTAAATGCGGGAAGAAGCATGTTGGTGTTGGCCGCAATCAGGTATTGCACCTTGAAGGCCTGAACTCAAATATTAAATGTCGTTATCTCGGTAATAAGATCCAGTTCAATTCTGAATGAAAGCATGTACAAAATATAATTAGAAAATTGGTGTGATGTATGCATATTTTGGAAGCTGATATTTCATGATTTGTGGTAGGTACCCATATGTCGCTGAATACATTTAGACATTATAATTAGAAGTAACCGTTGGTAGAAGTTTCAATCATTTTATCACTGCATCATGATGATTTGCAAGATGCAGGTTCTGATGATGTGGCCAGATGATCTACATTCAGGTGATATCTTTCAGCTTTACATGAACTAGGTTATTTTAATATGAGTTGACCTTGATCCCCTAAGTATCATATCATTCACTGATGTGATTTTGATTTTTGTAGTTCACTTCTAATACTATTACTTGTGTGGTTGCGTTTCTTCTAAATTTGAAATTGGGGGCGTGGAGGTAGGGTTTTCAATTCAGACACATTGGCATGCTGCTCGACCCCTTGACCTCACCACCCAAATACGCCGGATCTGAACTCTGTTGCCCGTTCCGGTATCTTCAACCTGCTCTAGCACCATATTGCGTGCCCTCATATCTCATCAGTGTTGCTCCTGTTTGTCTTTCCTGTAGGTGCTCAAGTTCTTTATATGTATGTTTTCTTAGACCAATCCTATAACAGGTTTGATGTTTTTGGGTCGTGAATAGAGGTATAAAGATAACAGGTGGGGTCGTAAGCAGCATATTGGCTCATTGCAACAACAACAATATTCACAACTGCGGTAGGTTGTCCCATCTCATTTCCAATTTTACATTAGAAAAATATTGCTTAGTCAAAGAAGATTGCTTGCACATTGTGTTTCCTGGACTTGATTTTCTATCTTGATTTGGACAATAAGATGTTGATGTAAGCATTGTGCAAGGCGTTATTTCTAATTAATTTCCTGCCTGTTAATTCACAATTAGGAGGGCTCTGAATTTCTGTTCTGTCACTTGATCGGCGATGTAGAATGCATTATGGTGTCAGATTGCTTGCTGGAAAGTAAGCATTTTGTATCGAACAATTGCTTTGTGTAAGTCTCATCTCAATGATGTTCTTATTTTTGCCATTATGCATAATTTGTCTTTATTTTGTTCATTCTTTAGTTGCTGAATCAAATAGTCTGAACTTATTGCTGATATTTTGGATGAAACAAGATCATTTACTCATTGCAAAGTTGCAGATGGACTAGAGTGGTATTCAGGCTCATATGATAACCTTACATGCAAGAAAATCAGATTATGGGTGTATAATATCTGATTAGTCGTATCTGATTATTTTGTTGGTTTTGTGTCCATTCCTTTTGCTAATGTTTGATTACCATATATACCCACTACTGCATGTATCTGTATGGTGATATGTAGTAACTAACTACCTTGTTAGCACTCCTGTCCCATGAAATGGCCAGTAGTATACGTACCATATACACAATCTAATGTTTATTATTTTTCTTGGCAGTACTGATTAGTAGTACATTGCTGTGTATGTTATTCCTAAGTCAATTTGTATCCATGAACCTTGCTTTTAGCGAGTATGTATGTGATGTTTATTGATTACTAACAAATAATGGTGTTATTTATGCAAATTCTATATGTTTTATGTCATATACATTTATGAATATTCCTACCATTTCATTTTATATACAGAGGGGCGCAGCAACGCGCGCCAGCAATGATCTAGTGATCTCTTCGTGATGCTCCACTTGACCTTGCACCACAATCTTGATGACGATCACCACTTGATGTCATCCTTCATGGGTTGTATGCGATCTTACCCTTGATGCAAACCCATGGAAACAAACCTAACCCCACATAGAACTCACACGTAGATCATGGGTTAGTACACGAAGCGTAATGGATAATGCTTACCATAACATGGGATCACTTGATCCCTCTCGGTACATCTTCTACGCTTTGTGAGTTGATCAACTTGATTTACTCTTAACTTAGCCTTGATCAACCTTGAACCTTTTCAACTTGCTCGGTTGAAGCGTTTGGGTTGTTTCGATCCCTGCGTATAGCATTTAAATCTGGTTGTTGGTTCTTGAAAGAAATAAATCTTGCGTGCACAAAGCTACTAGTACCAGTACTCTTTCGTGGAGTACTGCACTCTCACTCGGTTTATGCATGGAGTAAAACATGCATTAATTGAGACAACTGGCGTGAGAGGTGTGCATGATTTTTATGGATGATAAGCAGCGCTCTAGTTCCAAGGGAGACAATGACTTGCGCCACCTCACTGATTCGTGGCACGGACTTTACATCTGGCCATGTATCAAGCAGCCACACCCCTTCTTGTTCTTCTCTACACAATGCCGACATCCTTATATATACAAAGAAGTAGTTTTTCATCCGCGTGCGGGATGCGCGTGCGACTTAGATCTTTAAACGCTTAGCAACGACGAGGGGCGCGGTGCTCTCCCCGTGGCCGTGAGGAGGCTCTTGTTTAGAACGGGAAGAGGTCAGTGTATCTTGTCCGCTTCTACACCTTTGGTTCTTGCAGCATATAGCATAGACCATCGGAAAAAGGATGACCGACGGTTTTAGTTTAGTTTGGTGTTGGATCGGGCTCCACTTATATAAGTATAGTTGTCGTCCGCTCCATTCCATTCTCCGGTCCAACGGTTCGTGCTCATCCCCGATTGACGCCGTCACGGCCGAACCACCTGCTCCCGCCGCCGTCCTGAACCGGAGCACCTTTGGGCGTGAACATGGAAGACAAGGGACGAGAACCAGTCTAGGGAGCTCTCGATGCTTGGGGCGGCCGGAGTATGGGCGCCGTCCGTGCACTACACAAGAGAAGAGAAGAGAAGAGAAGCATGCACGCATGGCTTAGAGCAATTTTAATGGGACGACTCATTTCGTCTGCCGCTGTTTGTTTGGGTCGGCGCGGATATAAAAGGCAGCCCAACGCGCCGACTTAAATGGACGCACGTCCGCTTTTTGTCCGCGGGCGACTCATTCCCGGTCCATTTTTTAGCCGGATTTGCGTCGCCGTGGACATGCGATGGACGCGCGCACGCTCGCCTTCTCCTCTCTCCGGGTCCGCTGGTCGGTGGCTCATTGGCCTCCCCCTCACCCCCAGCCAACAGCAATCCTCGCCCGCCTCCTTCGTCGCCGACGCCGCCGCCCATTTTTGCCAGTGACTCTGCCAGCTGCCGCCGCCTCCACATCCGCCCAGCAACGCCGCCCACTCCCCCGTCGCCCGCCACCACCGTCTTGCCGCCGGGGAGCAAACTGCTTCCCACCGCCGCTCCCCCCCCACCGCTGAGCCGCCCTCGACCAAGAAGCCGCCTCGCCGCCCCGGCCAGATCCTCACCGGCACGCTCGTCGGACGCCGGCAGGGCAGCTAGCTGGTCTGTGTGCACCGCGACTCCCCTCGCCGTGCGTCTCCTTCTTCGACGCCCGGAAGCTGTTCGACAGTTTGCCAAGGTATGAAAATGGACTCCGCCGACGAGTTCTTTTTCCACAATTTCCTTTGCGACTCCGATAATTCGTCGTCCGACGACGAGGAGGAGATATTGGATGCCGTGTTGGTCCATCACCACCTCAACAGCTAGCGGCCGTTGTTCCGTGGCTCCATTTCAGGCCACCTTCCGGCGTTGAATCACAATCGAGAGAGCGGACATTTCCTTCTTTGGAAGGATTACTTTGATACAGCAAACTCGTTGTTCAAACATCAAAAATTCCGCCACCGTTTTCGTATGAGTAGGCATATTTTCAACCGTATTAGATAGGGGGTGGTCGACTATGATGACTATTTCGAGTGCAAAGAGGATGCCGTCGGCAAGATCGGTTTCTCCTCTTATCAGAAATGCACTGCCGCCATCCGAATGCTTGCATACGGAGTGCCCGATGATCTCATTGACGAGTACGTCCGTATGAGTGAGTCTACATGCCTAGAGTCCCTATATAAGTTTTGCAAGGTTGTTATTGTTGTGTTTGACCCTGAGTACTTGAGAGAGCCAACAGCTGAAGATACAACCCGTTTGTTGGCGATGAATGCCAGAAGGGGCTTTCCAGGGATGCTTGGCAGCATAGACTGCATGCGCTGGGAGTGGAAGAACTGTCCTTCTGCTTGGCAAGGGCAGTATAAGGGACATGTCAGGACTTGCACTGTCATACTAGAGGCCGTGGCGTCTCAAGATCTCTGGATTTGGCACTCTTTCTTTGGCATGGATGGATCACACGATAATATCAACGTGCTTCAGCGCTCGCCGGAGTTTGCTAGGCTTGCCGAAGGCAACAGCCCACCGGTGAACTTTACTGTCAACGGTCACAACTACGACAAATGATACTACCTGGGTGACGGTATCTATCCTCAGTGCACCACCATTGTCAAGACAATACACAACCCTGTCAGAGAGAAGAGAAAAAGATTTGCCCAAGAGCAAGAGAGTGCTAGGAAGGATGTCGAGCGTGCCTTTGGTGTTTTGCAATCTCGATGGGGCATCGTTCGGTATCCTGCTAATACCTGGAGCATGCAAAAACTGTGGAAGGTGATGACTGCTTGTGTGATCATGCACAATATAATCGTAGAAGACGAGCGCCCGGAACGTCTATACGATCAAGGGTTTTAGTTTCAGGGTGAGAGTGCCTGAGTATGGAGTAGCGGCAACATTTGAATAGTTCACCTAATTTCATGAAGACATGCGTGATTGGGAAACTCACGTGCAGCTGTAAAATGATTTGGTTGAGCATATATGGGCTCATGTTCGCAATCAATAGATGTATCTTTTTTTTATTCGTTTGAAAAACTATGTGAAACATTTTTATTTGTATCCGGCTTGTAAAACTATATTATTTTATTCGGTAAACTATGTTATTTGATAATATGTTTAAATGTAAATTAATATAATATTGGGCGGTCAGCCGGCCACGCTGGTACATATGGGTCGACGCGTTGGGCACGCTGCCGACACAAATTTAAAAAAAAGCGAACGCCGGACGGACGGTCAACCTAATCGAACAAAACGCGGACGAAATCGCCGGTGTTTGGGTCGGCCCGTTGGAGTTGTTTTTAGGCTTCAAAGGAAAAAATGGCGCCCGCAGCAGCCGGAATTGGGGAAGAATGCGGATCTTGTTGTGTTCCATCGGTTTCCATCCAAGAGAAAAATGAAAAGAAAAGGCCATGTTTTTTTGAGTGAGGAAGACGGTCCGGCAGCGGCGAGATACGGGGATTTGATTGATTTTGATTTTGTTTTTTGTTTTTTGTGAAGCTCATTGATTGATTGATTATTTTTTCTTTTGCGGGAGAGAGGGGAAAGCGTACGAGGGTCCCAGCTTACAAGTCGTCTCGCTTCTAGTATTACTTCGTCTTGGTGGGCCTTTTCCAAAGAAAACAATCCCCAATCCGTTCTCCGAACCCTGCCTATCCCTCCCTTAATCCTCACCTTCAACGAGACGGCGGCTCCCGGCGGTGCGCCGAGCGCGACACCGGCAACAGGCGGCTCCAGGTGACGCGACTCCTCCACTAACCACCTCAACCTCCCCCGTGTTACAGTCGCCGCCGACCTCCACCAGATCCGGTACGGTGCTCTTCTACCTCTGCCATCGGATTGGACAAGGGCGCGGGGCTCCGGGTGGCCCTCGGTTCGCCCACTCCACTGCAGCACTTCAACGTACACCCTTGTAACCAAGCTGATTCTTTTATTAACGACTTGAGTACACCCTGCTGCATTAAGGATTAGCATTAACAATCGTTTACAAACGGGCAGCTAAATGGAGGCCACCGTGCTAAGTCTGGGCAAGTCTGTGGTGATTGGGGCGCTCAGCTACGCCAGGTCTGCCGGTGCTGGGGAGGTAGCCTCACGTCTTGGAGTTCAGCGTGATCAGGCCTTCATCGCCGATGAGCTGGAGATGATGCAGGCGTTCCTGATGGCCGCACACGACGGGTCAGAGGACAAGGACAGGGTGGTCAGGGTCTGGGTGAAGCAGGTCCGTGACGTGGCCTATGAGGTCGAGGACTCCCTCCAGGAATTCGCTGTCCGGCTACACAAGCAGTCTTGGTGGCGCGTTGCTCGCACCCTTCTGGACCGGCGCCTCGTTGGCAAGCAGATGAGGGAGCTTAGAGCCAAGGTCGAGGATGTCAGCCGCAGGAACAAGCGCTACCGCCTCATCAATGGCGACGGCTCTGGTTCCAAGCCTAGCAATATCTCCACGACCACAAGTGAGTTCCCCGTTGCTGGCGTAACAATGTCCGGCGCCGAGGAAGCTAGGCGGCAGTTGGACAAAGCAAAAATGGATCTCATCCGCCTGATCAGTTCCAAGAAGGATGACGCCCTTAGAGTAATCGCATTATGGAGAGCAAATTGTGATCTTGGGGAGACCTCTGTCATAAAAAAGGCATACGAAGATCTGAAGATGCACAAGAAGTTTGAATGCTTTGCTTGGATCAAGTTGGTGCGTCCTGTCAATCCAACAGAGTACTTGCGGAGTATTTTGAGGCAGTTTTATGTAAATTCACTGCAAGGGACAACTACGGAGGCGCAAGATCTGAGGTGGATGGAGATGACAAAGGAAAATGATTTGGTTGATGAGTTCAAGAGATTTGTGAGTACAAAGAGTTACCTGATTGTGCTCAAGGACATACGTACTATTGAAGAATGGGACAGTGTTAAAGTTTTCTTCTTAAATTACAAGAAAGGAAGTCGAATCATAGTATCCACGGAGCAAGTTGAGGTTGCTAGCTTATGCATAAGACAACAGATTGCAGCAGCTGACCACAAGCAGTTGCATATGGACCAGGCTCTCTATGCTTTCTACGAGAAGGTATTCTTTTTCTTGTCAAAATATACTCTGACTAGTGCTACATTATCTTCAGAGTCAACTAATGCAGTAATAATTAACAACAATATCTGACAGTAGGTAAGGTTACTATTTCTCAGTAGTTTTTGTGCATTATTTACCAACATACTCCCTCCGTTCCTAAATATTTGTCTTTCTAGAGATTTCAAATGGACTACCACATACGGATGTATATAGACATATTTTAGAGTGTAGATTCACTCATTTTGCTCCGTATGTAGTCACTTGTTGAAATCTCTAGAAAGACAAATATTTAGGAACGGAGGGAGTATAATCTAGTCCTGACACCTTGGTGCTGAGTGTGGCAATGTTTAATGGTACGCTGATAGGAAGCAGACATGGAAGAGCCACAGGGTTGGCAGTTGTCACCCAATAGTGTCTTAGAACAATTTCTGAGATATCGATGAGATGTAAACGGTTCCATTGGTGGATGGGCAAAATTGTCTGTGATGGAGTTTAGACAGGAAATCAAAACTCGGTTAATAATTGAAAGACGATAGATGTACTTTTTTTCCAAATAAAAATCTGATGGTAAATACATCACTCGATTGCTTAGTTTTGTGAACCCTAATTAGAATCAAATTGCATTCATCAATTGATTACAAAATGTTATGGTATTACCCTAGCTCATTGCAGTGTCAGCATATATCAAAATATTGATGTTTGAGCAATTTCCAAAGATAAATGTAAAAATTGTAGAACACTATACACACAACTGTGCAGGCATGTCTTGTTGAAAATGCAAAAAAAAAAAAAAACTTATCAGTTGGTAAACATGCCATCCCTTTTTGGATAAAATTTTGCCAACTCTCCTGTTTTCTTTTGGCATCCAAGTTCCATCATTAACCCCTTTTTAGATAAGTGAGATGCATGATTGTATTTGCTTGATAAATATATATGCATATTGGCATTTCACGTAGTTGCTTCTAAAGAAAATGATTACTTTATTCCCTTGAACCATTGACGAGTATAACCCACTAAAATGTTTATCTCACATAGTCCTTAAACTTCTCACATTGGATAATTTTACTATCCCTGGTGATTTTCGGATGTGTTTTGTGAAAAACCATTAAGTTTCACCAATGAGCACAATTTGACACGTCCAGCACATCATGGCGTGATACCAACAGAAGGGCTCCTTGTGACCATCATCGACCTCTCTGTCATCCTGTTATCCTTAATTTCATGTTTCCTTCTTAAGCCTTCTTCACAACATTGAGTGTTTTCGTATCACGAAAAAAACATCAAGAGTCACACATGGGAGCTTTGCCTCCCACAGTCCCACTTCTCCCGACTAGGGCGGCCCTGTCTGCAACTGCCGGTGCTCTACTTACACATTAGCGTTGGATAGTGCAGCCATGGAAAAACCACATCACCTTTCCTTCCCCTTTTCTTCTCTATCGATAGGATGTCTCCGAGAGCTCTGCCATGGATGACCATTCCTGCTTGAGGAGCTAGATCACCATGTGTGGTGATCCTAGGCTTCATGTTTTATTGTTGGAATTGGGGGTTTCTGTTGAGGATCGAATCTTGTGATTGAGATTTTTGGAGGTTGAGATCTGCATAGCTTAATGCTTCAATCATAGAAAATTTTGTGATTAATGTAATGAGGTTGAAACTACTTACTAAATTTCTTGATTGTTCAGTGAAAAGGACTCATTTACGATTTTCTGTAGTCATCCCATTGAATTTTGAAAGCTTATGCCAAATTTGTCAAAGCTCGCTCAAGTTTGCAAAAGCTTGTCTCCTTAAAATATTTTTCTTCGGAAAATTTGGAAGCTCGTGGAATGATAGTTGATACTTGAAAGCCCTATTATTTTGCATTTTTCTTCTTAAGTGTGTGTCCGCTTGCTGATGAATGCCGATGGAAGTGACTGCTCCAGAGGCAGAGCCGGATGTGGGGGGCGTCCGAAGGCAAAGCAAAAGGTGAAGGCGCCATCACAATGGTAAACCAATAATTTGCAGTCCCCGTGCTTTTCATTTACACGAAAGACAGACTCGTTAGATCACCTGATTTCCACTGCAGCTTCTTCTCTCTCTCTCGTCCAAGCATCTTGCATACCGACCATAGGGACTGGCATTGGAGATAGAAGACTTTGTGTGAAAGTTACCAACGTTTATGTTTTGGTAACAGCCATGTATTCGGATGGTGGCGCTTCTCTCTCCTTGTCACCAATGAAGAAGGGGGAAAGATGGGGAGGGATATGACGCGACACAGGGCCTGCATCATGCTATTCGGTTGGTGAGATGAGATCTAGGATGGTTTATTTTGTCTGCCGGGGCAGCAATTCCTCAGAGACATTAAAGGTGTTCGAGCAAATGTTGGTACGGTATTGTGGCTGATGGACGTGTGGGTTGCAGAGAAGAGAGGAGATCAGAAAATCTCACACTTGTCTTGCTGGTCACTTACATCCCATGTAGATACAGGCATGCTGAGCATTAAGAGCTCATTGACGCTGATATTCTTATCTTTTAGTGATGCATCTAGATTGGTAAGAGCGTTTCAGCCTACATGTTCATCTGGTTTTGGCACATACATCGTAGGAGATGGGATCATTTTAGGTTTACATTGTGCTTTGTGGCATGCTTTTGTGGTGCTGAACCCATATTGATGATCATAATTATCATGTTATAATTCACTTATTGACCAATACTGCTCTTGTAATTGAATTATAACTTCTTTGACCTGCAAACTACATAATTTTTACATAGTTTTCCTTGGAAATTATTTGATTGTGAACATTGGAAAATGTCATATGAACATTTGCAAAAATTAGAAGTGAAAAAATGCAGCAAGGCACAGCTCTAGGAGCTGGTGTAACGCAGAACTCCAACTCTGGGTTTCTTTAACTGATACCCCGGACACTAGGGTAACAAAAAAACGTAATCAAGTCAATTAGTCAATTAAGATGAAATCTAACAGACAGGGCCCGCATGGCATTTACTATGACAGTGACTTGGCTCATTTTCGGCTTGAGTCAGTAAGTGAGCCCGGTTCGAGCAGAGCAGACTCATTGGGCTCTACAACAAAAACCTTGACTTAAAAAAACAGACAAATTTAAAGATTAAAACTTCTCAAAAAATAATCTTAGAAAATTCTAGTAATCCAATCTATCTTCTCGAGTGTTCTGGGAACTTTTTAGCACATTTTGGTGAGCCATTTGAATGTCTAGAATTTTTTTATAATTCTCTACCAAATTTGAAGTCTAAGCCAAAATGCGCTCAAACTTCCCTAGAATACTCATGGTATGTAGATTGAGTTACTAGATTTTTTTCATATTTATTTGGAAAATTGGAGTTTTGCTTTAAAGTTTGGCCCGCAATTGAAAAAGCAACCAATTTTTTTAAGAGCTCAGTGAACAGGAATGCTCAAGGCGAGCTCACCTATCAGCTTAAGCCAAAAATGAGCTGCCCCTGCCATAGTCAACGCTATGTGAGCCACATCTGTCGGATATCATTTTACCTGACAGAGTGGGGTATCAAAACCCCTAGAGTTGTAGTTTTGTGGTACAACAACCTGGAGAGTTGTGTCTTGCTGCAGTTTACTCAAATTAAAACTTGCTGAAACATTACTGGGGAATAGAAGGCAGCACCTAATCATTATCTATTTCTGTATAGGGTTTGCAAGATGGAGCTGATGCAACTGAGGCAGGGTCTAGCTTTAACATAGCTAGTACCACTAGTAGCAACTCTGCAGACAACAAGAGCCTCGCTCACACAGAGACGGCGATAGCTGATTTTAAGGAATATGAGCAAGTCGGTCGAGAGAAAGAAAAATCTGATATTATCAAACTAATTTCAAATGAAGATAGCCAACAGCTTGATGTGATTTCTGTGTGGGGAATGGGCGGTCTTGGGAAAACAACACTAGTTAGAGATGTGTATCAAAGCCAACACCTCAGTGTCAAATTCAGGTACCGCGCTTGTGTAACAATTATGCATCCCTTCAATTGTGACGAGCTCATCAAGAGTTTAGCTCGACAATTAGATGCAGAGGATTATGAAAATAAGGAGGAAGCAGGCTTGGCGGGTGGCAGAACAAAACCTAGGCTCCAACGGTCACTGACGGATATTTTAGAAGGAAAGAAGTACTTGATTGTTCTTGATGATCTATCGTCTACCACAGAATGGGACTCTATAATACAACATTTACCTGCAAGGGAAACATCAAGTCGTATCATAGTTACCACAAGGTCAGAAAATATTGCTAGGCACTGTTCAAAGAAACAAGAAAACATATACAAGCTTCAAATTCTGGGGTATGAAGATGGACTTAACCTCTTCATGGAAAAGGTACCTGCGACCCTATCATCATGCATCAATGCCCTATTTGTTTAATTTCTATTTTGTAAGTGCCAAGATCTTTTCTTTAATGTGTTTTTTGAGCAGACACAATCTGTATTTTACAAGGTTCCCCCTCCATATTAATTTAATACGTTGAGATTATTTTAGAAGATAGCTAAAACCCTGTGGGGGGCATGACTGGCTAGTAGCTACTTGCATGCTTAATTAAAGAACTCACGGTGCAATTTACCTTTGGTAATAAACTTTTAAAGCACAAAATCCGTTATTAGGCATGCAGCTAATTTAGTTTTGTGGCAACTAAAAATTTAAATTGAATACATTTCAGGTATTTCACAAGATTACATATCTGAATGATGAATATCCGGAGTTGGTTGAACAAGCAAATCTGATCCTAAAGAAGTGTGATGGACTTCCCCTTGCAATTGTCACCATAGGTGGCTTCTTGGCAAACCAACCTAAAACCGCTTTGGAGTGGATGAAATTGAATGACCATATTAGTGCCGAGTTGGAGATGAATCCAGAGCTTGAAAGGATAGCAGCAGTCCTTAACAAAAGTTACGATGGTTTACCCTACCATCTCAAGTCATGTATGTTGTATTTCTCCATCTTCCCCCAAGATGACAAGGTTAGCCGAAGACGTCTGGTGCGTCGGTGGATTGCAGAGGGCTACTCAAGGGAGTTGCGTGGCAAATCCGCGGAGGAAATAGCGGAGAGCTATTTCATGGAACTCATAAGCAGGAGCATGATCCTACCATCTCAAGAATCCATTCATAGTCGAAGAGGAGTTGACTCCTGCCAAGTCCATGATCTCATTCGTGAAATTGGTATCTCAAAATCAGCGGAGGATAATCTTGTTTTCACATTGGAGGAAGGCTGCAAATTAAACAACCGGGGAACAATACGCCATCTTGCCATAAGTAGTAGCTGGAAGGGAGATCAGTGTGAGTTCAAGAGCATAGTGGACATGTCTTGTATAAGATCATTAACGGTGTTTGGGAAGTGGAGGCCATTTTTCATGTCTGAGAAGATGAGGTTGCTGCGAGTGCTGGACCTAGAGGGGACATCAGGTCTAGTTGATCACCATCTTACGGGCATTGGGAAGCTTCTTCATCTAAGGTACCTTTCTTTAAGAGGATGTGATGATATTTATCACTTGCCAGACTCGTTGGGTAACCTGAGGCAGCTGCAGACACTAGATGTTACATATACAAGCATAATCAAACTACCGAAGACCATTATCAAACTTAGCAAGCTAGAGCATATTCGTGCTGGGGGCATTGGAAGTAACGATGGTGGTACACATGAAACATATGCAGACACCCTATGCACTCTGGCTTTGTCGTCAATGGCATTCTGTGTGGGTTGTTGCGCACCTCACGTTCTGAAAGAGGTAATGGATATGGATGGTGACCCTAACAGGCGTGATATATGCACTGCGTGTTGCTTCAATAAATTACCTTCTGCCGCGACGCGCCAAAGTCCAAATGGTGTCGAAGTGCCAAGGGGCACTCGTAGACTGAAAGCCCTGGACACAATGGGTGTTGTGAACGTCTCAGGATCAAGGGGTAGGGCTGTTCTAAACGACCTAAAAGGTCTCACCAGGCTGCGGAAGTTAAGAGTGACCGGCATCAACAAGAAAAACTCTCAAGACTTGTGTTCAGCGCTTTCAAAGCTCAGTTGCCTGGAATCTTTGTTAGTGCGGTCAGAGGGAAACCCTGGTTTATCCGGCTGCTTGGATGCCCTACCGTCCCCTCTGAAAAAACTACAGTGCCTCAAGCTGTACGGTAACCTGGTGAAATTGCCCGACTGGATCGAGGGGCTCCGGAATCTCGTGAAGATGGAGCTGCGGAGCAGCAGGATATTGGAGGTTGATGCAGCCATGCAGGTCCTCGGCAATTTACCAAACCTGGCCATACTGCGCCTGCTGAGGCACTCGTTTGCTGGTGAAGAGCTTCGTTTCAGTCTAAATCGGGACACGGCATTCCCGAGTCTGACGGTGCTGGAGCTCAGCCTCCTAGACAAGCTCGAATCTGTGGAGTTCCAAGGAGGGGCAGCCCCAAAGATCGAGCTGCTGCAGTTTCGTGGCTGGCGCTACAAAGCCAACACGGTGTTGTTTGCAGGGCTGCCTTCTCTCCCGAGCCTCAAGCAAGTTTTGCTCAAGGGTCGCTATGAGGATGGCTTTGTGGATGACTTGCGGGCCCGGCTTGCGGGAAATCCAAACAGACCTGTTTTGAAGCTCAACTGAATTGCTTCAGACTGCAGATTCCAGGTTCGATCGATAAAACCTACTAGCATACATCTGTGAGCGTCAAAAGCTTCAGTGATGATTTATGCATGTACACATATTTGGTCACAGTAGTATACATAAGCTGTTTGGTTTTTATCTCTACTGCAAGAAAATTTCTACTCTCTCTCGGATCCATATTACTACATGTCTTAGATTTGTCTGGATACGGAAGTCATCATAAAAGAAGAATCCAGTTGGGCCATTATGCTCCAGTTTATGTGTCTGTTGGATCGAAATTAAAGCTCCATACATATATTTGCTGGGTTATAGATTGGCATCGATTTAATCTGTAGAGAAGAGCTGGGTTATAGATTGGGATCGGGAGCTCCATACATGTATAATCTTCTCAGCGGCAGATGGAAGCCTGGAACTAGATCCAAGCTATTGTTCAGCAGTTTGCAAAACTTGTTATGCTTACTTTCATGATGCAGATATGTTTTGATCTGTGCCCCGAATGCTGTAAAATGTGTTGGCCGTGTTGCCTCATTATCATTATATAAAAAGGAGGGCCCGGGGAAAGCCCCCTTTTTTTTATTCAAAAAAGTGTATTTCTTCTCAGCAGCAGAGCTGGAAGCTTCGAACTAGATCCTTGGCAAATGTAGTTTATGGGGCGGCAAATTCTATTATGTTACACCCATGGCATTTTAACTTCACACCGCATGTCCAATTTATCTTAAAAGTCCATGGCAAATTTAACATTACAACAATGGAAAATTAACTACACAACTCATGTAAAAATATAATCATAGTCCATGGCAAATTTGACCTTACATCCATGGCAATTTAATTTTCACAACCCATTGGAAGTTTATTTTTTGTAGTGCATGGGAAAATTAACTTTACAACCATGGTAAATTAACTTTAGAGCCATGACAAATTTTGCGCATAGCCCATGGCATTTTTTAATTTTTTTCCATGGCAATTTATTTTTAAAACTCATGGAAATTTTAATTTAAAGTTCATGGCAAATTAACCTTACAACCATGGAAAAATAAATTTAAATCCCATGGCAATTTAACTCCACAGCCCATGGCAAACTTATTTTATATTTACCATAGCAAACCTACCTAATGTACCATGAAAATTTGGACCATGTGGCAAACGAATGATGCATATTGTTGCCATCATGCCAAATAGATATATGTAATGTGACTTATAAACATTTGTTCTAACGTTTTGCATTTTGATCTTTGATTTTTCTTTTCCAAAACTTTTTGCCATGCTTCTAGATGGCAAATTTCCAAGCATTTTTTTGCCATGTTTTTTGCCTTGCCATTTTGTAATATGTTTCGTATTTGCCATCATGTTTATTAACCACACCGCAAAACTTAAAGTCTCTTTACTATATTTTTTTTCCACGGCAATTTTTAGCATTTGCATGATTCTCTTGGCATCTTATAGTAACAATTCGTAAATTGTTGTTTTGTATACATCATGGCAAAGACTTGTATACTACATAACAGGTCAAATTGTTTGTACCCTACATGGCAAAAACTCACTCATATCTCGTTTGTTTGTTTTTTCTGTTTTTTATACATAATAGTTCCCTTTTCTAGTACACTTTCTCATTTTAAATTCTTTTGGGTAAGGGGGATTGTGTTGGGCCAGGAGGCCTAAGTCAGATTGTTCTCAATGGGCTGAAGTAGGACATCGCACGTTCGTTCGGGACTCCTTCCCAGTGAACGTTTCGTTCGATCTGGAAAGGGTTCCAAATTGAAACTAGGCATATCCACTTAAAACTGACTGCACTTCAATGAAGTTCAGTTCGCACCAGGGCCAACATCGTCACGGTCAGGTTCGGTGTTGTGCATCTTGTCATGCCAAGTGTTAAAATGGTGAGTGCGACTGAGGCCTAAGTCTTGGGCGAGGAAAGGGCCACGGCCTAGCAGGCTAGCACGTCATTGAAATGGACGATGATTGTGTGTAGGAGTGTGTGCACTTCTTCGTCCACCACGACGAGCACCTTCAAGACAATGCACGGGTCATAGAGCCACACGTTCACCTCCAACTTGTCCCTGCCTATCCTCCAGCAACACGATGTCAATGAGCCCACAATCGAGCTCCTTCTCTTCGGGAGCCCTTGGAAGCTCAGCTGCATCTTATATATACTCCATAGCACCCGAAGTGTGTGCATTGCTCGGTTCTGCTTGGATCCGGTTTTTGTTCGTCTATGTCAGTGTGTCTGTAGGTTAGATCCTTCCGATCTACGATTCTCTTCATCGATGGCGGTTGCTGTTCTGGTGTGCTGGTCCTATTGGGCCTTAACACGACGACTTCCCGATTGTTTACTACAACAAGGTTTGCCCGGCTTCGATGAGGGAGGGGCGATGACAGCGGCGCGCCTTCGGTTCGCTCCAGTGATTGTAGTCGTTGCTACGTGGTCTACGGACCTAGATGTAATTTTTTACTTCTGGTGTTCTTTGTACTACCTTGACAGTTGATGAATAGATTGAAAGTTTTCTCGTAAAAAAAATCGATCCAGGCGCCGACGCACCGGACCTGCATCAACGCGTCCATCACATGTGTGCACCACTCCTAGTTGGGGTCTCATAGTGCAATTTTCTACTGAGTTAAATTGTGTGAAAGTGTGTTGCATATCCGTGAAATGAGCTGAAATGGAGTCTTATAAATACTCCCTGTCAAATAATTCTTACATTATGAGACCGAGGAAGTAATAAATATATAAGATAGGAGAGAAAATTTTTATAAGGTGCTAGTTTAGGGAATTTGACTTCCCACAGTAAAGCCACTACAAAAATTTAAAGGACTGAAAGTGCAATCATGCCCTTACATCATGTTTTGATGTTGATGACAATATATATGTAGGGGACTAACTGTTTGTCAAGTAAATCTCAGGTGTTAGTCCCCTGTTCATCAAAGTGTCTGGATCAAGAGCATACGAAGTGATTTTACTCAAGGATGAAGTATCAAAATTGGTTACATGTTTGTTTTCTTGAGTATAGGATCTCGCACTATTAAGAGGGGATCGATAGGGTTAGTTAAAGGCTTGCTCTTGCCACAAGCCTTCTTCCCAAAAATGCTTTAGTTCCATCTTTATTCTCTCTGGCATGTTCTATCTCTGCCCTGCCGGATGTCCGGGCTTCACCCCGGATGTCCGGGCCTCATGTCGGATATCCGGCCTGCTCGCCGGATATCCGGACCTAGCTATCCAGAGAGCACCTTGTGCTGGTGCTGTTTGCCGGATGTCCGACCCTCTATACCGGATGTCCGGGCTCTCCTTTCACCCCGGATGTTCGGGCCTCCCTTGCCGGACGTCCGGCCTATGCTATCCAGAGACCATTTCAATACGGTGAACTTGCTGGATGTCCGGCCATGTGCCGAATGTCCGGGGTTTCCTGATATGCATGATGTCCGGGCTTGGCCCCCGGATGTCCAGCCCTTCTGTTCTTACCTCTGTTTCTGCTCTGTTCTTCAAGTGCCTCGCCAGGCCGGATGTCCGGCCCCCTTGCCCGGATGTCCGGCTTGCCCGTTCACTTGTGCTACCACGGCCATATTTGTGCTCACACTATATATAGCCCCGCTCCCCCTCGGGAGAGGGTTGACCATTCACTTTGAACAAACCCTAGAACACATTTCACTCTCACTCTCTCTCACTCCTCCACACCAAATCTTAGATCCCCAAGGGATTTGAGAGCATTTCAGAAAAATTGTCCGATTAAGTGATAGGTCCACTCCTTCCTTTTCTTTGCACCAAAGGAATTTGTGATTTGAGCAAGTCTTGAGCTTTTCCCCATCGTTCTTGTTACTCTTGGAGGTTGGAGACTCCTAGGCGGTAGGAGTCTTTCGGAGAGGAATCGACCATTGTGATTACCCCCGGAAAAGCTTGTGAGGGTTTGGAGACCACCCCAAGGTCTACCACTAGTGGTTGAGAAACACTTCTGTGGTGTTGTCTCAAAGGGAGAATAGGGTGAGCCTTTGTGGCGTTGGTGTGCCTTCGTGGTAACTTCCACCTCTCTAATGGTGGCGTAGCTTCCCTCCAAGGAAGTGAACATCGGCATACATCCTCGTCTTTCGGAGTTGCGGTTATTCCTAACTCTAACTCTCTACTTGTGGTTACTTGTCTATTAGCACTTACTTATATCATATTGTGCTTTCTTTCTCTCATACTTGTGTTACTTGTTTATCTTGCTTAGTTCTTAACATCATACTTGCAATTGTTAGGCTCACCTTCATATTCCGCATTATTGCCTAAAATTGCTAAGTAGTAATTAAAATTTGTAACTGTACCTATTCACCCCCCTCTAGGTCCATTTCGATCTTTTCAATTGGTATCAGAGCCTCGTGCTCTATTCTTGTGGCTTAACCGCCCTAGAGCGAGATGAACCCCGATGGGACTCCCCTTGTTGCAGATCCGAAGAATACGGACGCGGCTTCCACGGAAGCCAAGTCCTTCACTTCAGAGGATCTGGAACGAGCTCTTGCTAAGCAAAAGGAGGAGCATGATGCCTCTCTTGAGGCCTTGGTACAAATGAGGATAGTCACACTAACCACGATGCTTGCACCACTTTCTGGTGGTGCAGCCTCGAGGCCAGCTGTGCCTACTCCTTCACTTGGCCAACAACCTCCTAGCAATGAACACTCTAGTGTTCCTTGGCTTTATGCAAGACCTCAAATAGAGAAACCTAAGTATAATCCTCAAGGCAAACCTCCTTTACTTGATGACACTACCAATTTTGCTTTGTGGAGAGTTGCTATGCAGGATCATCTTCGATATGGAAATGATGAGATGTTGGAGATCTTGGAGTATGGCTACCAAGCTGTTGACCTGAAGAATCTTACTCCAAGAGAGGTATATGACAAGAATCTCAACGACACATCAGCCATGTGCATAAGAAGAGGTATGACTGACAAGCAAAGGATACCATACATACATATCACAAGTGCCAAGGAATTATGGGATAGCATTGTGAGGACCAAGACCGGTACCTCCACACTCCGGCTTGCTCAATATGAAATTGCCAAGGGTCTATTGCAAAACTTTTGTATGGAGAAAGATGAATCTCCCAAGCAACTACTTGAGCGTCTCATGACTCTCACCGCCGACATCGAGTCATGTGAATGTGACAAGACTCAAGATGGATTCAACTTGACTAAGCGATTTCTCGTGGATAAGTTGCTTCATGCTCTTGCTCCATATCATCACCAAATGGTGTGGGACATAAGACAACACCATGGATTCAAGGAAATGACTCCAGATGACATCATATCAACTTTCCAACTATTTGAAGAGTCAAAGGCAAATGCCACAAAACATCTTGCCATGCATGGTACCTCAACATCAAAGATCAATCTTGCATTGAAGGCCAAGCATGTATGTGAAGAAGAGCAAAGTGAAGAAGAAGATGATGATGATGAGGAGGAGGATGGTGATGAGGTTGACTCAGATGAGAGCCCTTCATATGAAGACATTGCTCTCTTTGTCAAGAAGTTTAGCGCGGGAGAATTCAAGGGAAGATTCCAGAAGAAGGAAGTGAGAAAATGCTACAACTGTGAAGAAACCAACCACTTCTCCAACGAGTGCCCTTATGAGAAGGGAGAAGATAAACCAAGGTTTCCCAAAACCTTTCCCAAGAAGAAGTTGCCAAATCCTTTGAACTCCAAGATCAAAAAGAGAGATGGGAAAGCAATGGTTGCTCATGAAGAATCCGATCCGGATGATGTTAGTGGTGTTGCCGGAGTTGCTCAAGATTCTCAAAACACTTTTAGGCTAGTCAACAAGAGTGGTGACGTTGTCACCTACAACTATATGAAAGACTATAAGGGCAACGCTCACAAGTGCCTAATGGCAAAGGCCGTGGTAGAAGATGGAGAGGACCAAAGCTCTCCTGACAAGGTCAAGGTAACCCCACGATCAAACCGTACTCTTTTCACTCCTTCTACTCCTAGTGATGAGTATCTTGATGCGGAGGATAGCTATAAGGATGATGATATAGATGATCCTATGCTTCCTAAACTAAATAAGTTCATGTGCTCCCTCAAAGGAAAGAAGCTCACTATGTTTCGTATGCTTATGGAGATGGTGAGTAAGCACACCATCACCATTAAGGAACTCGAAACCCTCGTCACCGAGGAAAAGGAAAAATATGAAATCCTTGAGTGGAAAGTCCAATATGAGGAAGCATTAAATGATGAACTATGCTTGAAAATTGGTGCAAACATTGATGTTCATACTAAAGAGCTTGCCTTCTTGAAAAAGGCTAGTGACTCTTGCAAAGAGTTGATGAATGATAAAAGTAAGTTTGTGAACTCTCATGCTTCTCTCTCGAAGGATTGTGAGCTCCTATCCGTGTCCCTCAAGACTAAGGAAGAAGAGCACACCCTTCTTACAAAGAGTTTTGAGACGCTCAAGCTTACTTATCTTGAAACTCTAGCCAAGGCTTACTCTTCTCCTATTATTAATGTTGATGCTTGTACTACTAACTCTAGTAGTGATCTAGCATCTATTCTTGAGGAGAATCACTTTCTCAAGGCTCAAATCGAGAAAGGTCTCATGACATGTGCTCAAGGACAAAAAAACCTTAATGAGGTATTGAGCCAACACAATGAGGTGTTTGCCAAAGAGGGGCTCGGGTTTGACCCAAGCACAAGCAAGAAGAAGACGTCCTCTCAAAAGTGCACCACCCCTCTAAAAGAAACATTTGTACGAGAAGGGCACAAGGAGAAAGGTGGTTGTTAGTGGGAAGGCCACAAGGGGCATGCCCACTATCAACAAGCCAAAAGAGTTCATGTCTCCATCCTATGTACTTCGTAGGACTAAGGATGGAGAAGTTTATGCAAAGTTTGATGGTCCTCGAAATGCATTCCGGTTTTATGCTATTTGGGTCCCTAAGACCCTTGTGACTAACTTGAGAGGTTCCATTGCAAAATGGGTGCCTCTAACCAAGTCATAATTGTGTGTAGGTTGCTTTCTCCGGTGGAGTAAAATGGGTGATTGATAGTGGATGTACCAATCACATGACCGGAGATAACAAATTGCTCCACGATTTCATGGAAGCTATTCAACCATTTATGATCACTATGTTTGGTGGAGGATCAAAAGGACAGGTACTCGGGCAAGGTGGCTATCACAAATGACATGTATCTTGCAAATGTCATGCTTGTCCAATCCCTTAAATACCATTTGCTTTCTATTCGCCAATTGGCTTCTGTACGTTATGATACACTCTTTGGACTAACGGATGTGGAAGTCTTCAAGAGAGATACTCTCGAAGTGGCCTTTGTTGGAGAGTTGGATGGCAACCTTTACACGATTGATTTCTCGAAAGAGAGCACATTCCATGCAACTTGTCTAATGGCCAAGGCCGGCAAGGGGTGGCTATGGCATCGCCGGCTAGCCCATGTCGGCATGAGAAATCTTCAAGATCTCTTAAAGGGTAATCACATCCTTGGACTAACCAATGTCTCTTTTGAGAAAGATCATGTGTGTAGTGCATGCATAGCTGGGAAGCAACGTCAATCAAAGCACCCTGATACGTCTCCAATGTAACTATAATTTTTTATTGTTCCATGCTATTATATTATCTGTTTTGGATGTTTAATGGGCTTTAATATGCTCTTTTATATTATTTTTGGGACTAACCTATTAACCGGAGGCCCAGTGCCAGTTTCTGTTTTTTTGCCTATTTTAGAGTTTCGCAGAAAAGGAATACCAAACGGAGTCCAAACAGAATGAAACCTTCACGATGATCTTTCTTGGACGGAAAGCAATCCAGAAGACCTGGAGTCGAAGTCTGGAACTCCACGAGGCAGGAGGGCGCGCCCCCACCCTCGTGGGCCCCTCGTAGCTCCACCGACGTACTTCTTTCGCCTATATATATACTCTTATACCCTAGAAACATCAGGGGGAGCCACGAAATCACTTTTCCACCGCCACAACCTTCTGTACCCGTGAGATCCCATCTTGGGGCCTTTTCCAGCGATCTATCGAAGGGGGAATCGATCACGGAGGGCTTCTACATCAACACCATAGCCTCTCCGATGAAGCGTGAGTAGTTTACCACAGACCTTCGGGTCCATAGTTATTAGCTAGATGGCTTCTTCTCTCTCTTTGATTCTCAATACAAAGTTCTCCTCGACGTTCTTGGAGATCTATTTGATGTAATACTCTTTTGTGGTGTGTTTACCGAGATATGATGAACTGTGGATTTATGAACAAGATTATCTATGATTATTATTTGGTTCTTCTTTGAATTCTTATATGCATGATTTGATATCTTCGCAAGTCTCTTTGAATTTTTGGTTTAGTTTGGCTTACTAGATTGATCTTTCTTGCAATGGGAGAAGTGCTTAGCTTTGGGTTCAATCTTGCGGTGTCCTTTCCCAGTGACAGTAGGGGCAGCAAGGCACGTATTGTATTGTTGCCATCCAGGATAAAAAGATGGGGTTTATATCATATTGCTTGAGTTTATCCCTCTACATCATGTCATCTTGCTTAATGCGTTACTCCGTTCTTATGAACTTAATACTCTAGATGCATGCTGGATAGCGGTCGACGTGTGGATTAATAGTAGTAGATGCAGAATCATTTCGGTCTACTTGACACGGACGTGGTGCCTATATTCATGATCATTGCCTTAGATATCTTCATAATTATGCGCTTTTCTATCAATTGCTCGGCAGTAATTTATTCACCCCCCGTAGTACATGCTATCTTGAGAGAAGCCACTAGTGAAATCTATGCCCCCCGGGTCTCTTTCTTATTATATTGCATCTCTTTTATTTACATCGCATCTCATTTACTATTTTGCAATCTTTACTTTTCAATCTATACAACAAAAATACCAAAAATATTTACTTTACTATCTCTATTAGATCTCACTTTTGCGAGTGACCGTGAAGGGATTGACAACTCCTTTATCGCGTTGGTTGCAAGGTTCTTGATTGTTTGTGCAGGTACTAGGTGACTTGTGCATTGTCTCCTACTGGATTGATACCTTGGTTCTCAAAAACTGAGGGGAATACTTACGCTACTTTGCTGCATCACCCTTTCCTCTTCAAGAGAAAGCCAATGCATGCTCAAGAGGTAGCAAGAAGGATTTCTGGCGCCGTTGCGGGGGAGATCTACGCCAAGTCAAGACATACCAAGTACCCATCATAAACTCTTCTCCCTTGCATTACATTATTTGCCATTCGCCTCTCGTTTTCCTCTCCCCCACTTCTAAAACGATTTTTGCAAAGATTTGCCCTTTTCTTTCGCCCTTCTTTCGTTCGATCTTGTGTTACCATGTGCCTTCTTTTTGCTTGCATCTTCGCTTGCTAAAAGTTTATGGATCCTCATCCACTAGCTAATCTCTTTAAGAGATCCAATTATGATGAATCAATTGCTACTGAGTTTTGTGCACTAGATTATCTTCATGAAGTTTTGCTTGAAATTCGTGAATCTAAAAATTGTGATGAAGAAATTTATGAAGAGACTCACGATAGCCCCTTGAATAAAAAGCATGATTGCAATGATTTTACTATAAGTTCTATTGATGTCAATTGTGCTAATAATAATGAAAACCCTAAGCTAGGGGATGCTAATTTTGCTATGTCTACTACTTGTTTCAATGATCATGATTGGGGTGATTCTTCTTATAATTTTGAAAATTTATTTAAGCCCCATGATGAATATGAGGTTGATAATAATGTTTGCAATAATACTGAAAGTGGGTTTGGAAGAATGTCAACTTTAGATCCCACATATTTGGATAATGTTCAATCTTATGAAGTTTTTGATAAAAGTGGGTTCGGAGAGGTCATGACTTTATTTTATGACAATCCCACTATTTTGAAAGAGTGTCAACTTTGCATGCATGAGGATCATGAAGAGAAAATTTTATGTGATACTTATATTGTTGAATTTGATTATGATATCACATGTAATTATTATGAGAGAGGGAAATATGGTTGTAGAAATTTTCATGTTACTAAATTACCTCTCGTTATGTTGAGATTGCTAATGTTTCTTTCTTCTTCCTTGCATATGCTAGATCTTGCTTGTCTTGCTAATTTGTTTTCCTATAAAATGCCTATGCATATGAAGTATGTTAGACTTAGATGCTATTTTTATATGCTTTATGATGCTCCCTTCGTGTTTCAATTGCTATCTTTCATGTGAGCATCATTAAAATTATAGATGCCTAGCTAGGGGCATTGAACAATAGCGCTTGTTGGGAGGCAACCCAATTTTATTTTTGTTATTTGCTTTTTGATACTGTTTAGTAATAAATAATTCATCATGATACTGTTATGACTGTGTTTTTTGTGTTTTAGTTAATGTTTGTGTCAAGTAGAACCTTTGGGAAGACTTGGGTGAAGTCTTTGCGATCTTGCTGTAAAAAAACAGAAACTTTTGCGCTTACGAGATTAGCTGGCATTTTTTACTGGAAAGTGCTTTTAGGTTGATTATTTTTTAAGATGATTAATAGACAAATTCCTCACATCCACCAATTTATTTCAGAATTTTTGGAGTTCCAAAAGTATTTGAACAAGTCAGATTGCTACAGACTGTTATGTTTTTGATAGATTCTGTTTTTCGTGTGCTGTTTGCTTATTTTGATGAATCTATGAGTAGTATTGGGGGGGTATGAACCATAGAGAAGTTGGAATACAGTAGGTTTAAAACCAATATAAATAAAGAATGAGTTTACTACAGTATCTTAAAGTGGTGGTTTATTTTCTTATACTTTGTGAAGTTTTCAAGTTTTTGGGTAAAGATTTGATGGATTTTGGAATAAGGAGTGGCAAGAGCATAAGCTTGGGGATGCCCAAGGCACCCCATGGTAAAATTCAAGGACAATCAAAATTCTAAGCTTGGGGATGCCCCGGAAGGCATCCCCTCTTTCGTCTTCGTCTATCGATAACTTTACTTGAGGCTATATTTTTATTCACCACATGATATGTGTTTTGCTTGGAGCTTCTTGTATGATTTGAGTCTTTGATTTTTAGTTTACCACAATCATCCTTGATGTACACACCTTTTGGGAGAGATACGCATGAGTCGTAATTTATTAGAATACTCTATGTGCTTCAATTATATCTTTTGAGCTAGATAATTTTGCTCTAGTGCTTCACTTATATCTTTTTAGAGCACGGTGGTGGTTTTATTTTATAGAAATTATTGATCTCTCATGCTTCACTTATATTATTTTGAGAGTCTTTTAGAACAGCATGGTAATTTGCTTTGGCTATAAAACTAGTCCCAATATGATGGGCATCCAAGATGGGTATAACAAAAAATTTCATATAAAGTGCGTTGAATACTATGAGAAGTTTGATGCTTGATGATTGTTTTGAGACATGAGGATGGTGATATTAGAGTCATGCTAGTAGATTAATTGTGAATTTGAGAAATACTTGTGTTGAGGTTTGCATGTCCCGTAGCATGCACGTATGGTAACCGTTGTGTAACAAATTTGAAGCATGGGGTGTTTCTTTTATTGTCTTCCTTATGAGTGGCGGTCGGGGACGAGCGATGGTCTTTTCCTACCAATCTATCCCCCTAGGAGCATGCGCGTAGTGCTTGGTTTTTATGACTTGTAGATTTTTGCAATAAGTATGTGAGTTCTTTATGACTAATGTTGAGTCCATGGATTATACGCACTCTCACCCGTCCACCGTTGCTAGCCTCTCTAGTACCGCGCAACCTTCACTGGTACCATAAACCCACCATTTACCTTCCTCAAAACAGCCACCATACCTACCTATTATGGCATTTCCATAGCCATTCCGAGATATATTGTCATGCAACTTTCCACCGTTCCGTCTATTATGACACGCTCCACCATTGTCATATTGCCTTGCATGATCATGTAGTTGACATCGTATTTGTGGCAAAGCCACCATTCATAATCTTTTCATACATGTCACTCTAGATTCATTGCACATACCAGTACACCGCCGGAGGCACGCATATAGAGTCACATTTTGTTCTAAGTATCGAGTTGTAATCTTGAGTTGTAAATAAATAGAAGTGTGATGATCATCATTATTAGAGCATTGTCCCGTGTGAGGAAAAAAAGAGGCCAAAGATGCCAATGAAAAAAAGGGGAGGCCAAAGAAGCCAAACAAATGAGAGAGAGAGAGAGAGAAGGAGAGAAGGGACAATGCTACTATCCTTTTTCCACACTTGTGCTTCAAAGCAGCACCATGATCTTCATGATAGAGAGTCTCTTATTTTGTCACTTTCATATACTAGTGGGAATTTTCGTTATAGAACTTGGCTTGTATATTCCAATAATGGGCTTCCTCAAAATGCCCTAGGTCTTCATGAGCAAGCAAGTTGGATGCACACTCACTTAGTTTCTTTTGTTGAGCTTTCATACATTTATAACTCTAGTGCATCTGTTGCATGACAATCCCTACTCACTCACATTGATATCTATTAATGGGCATCTCCATAGCCCATTAATATGCCTAGTTGATGTGAGACCATCTTCCTCCTTTTTGTCTTCTCCACAACCACCACTCTATTCCACCTATAGTGCTATGTCCATGGCTCACGCTCATGTATTGCGTGAAAGTTGAAAAAGTTTTAGAATACTAAAGTATGAAACAATTGCTTGGCTTGTCATCGGGGTTGTGCATGATTTGAATATTTTGTGTTACAAAGATGGAGCATAGCCAAACTATATGATTTTGTAGGGATGAACTTTCTTTGGCCATGTTATTTTGAGAAGACATGATTACTTTGTTAGTATGCTTGAAGTATTATTATTATTTTTATGTCAATATTAAACTTTTGTCTTGAATCTCTCGGATCTAAACATTCATGCCACAATAAAGAAAATTACATTGATAATTATGTTAGGTAGATTCCACATCAAAAATTCAGTTTTTCTCATTTACCTACTCGAGGACGAGCAGGAATTAAGCGTGGAGATGCTTGATACGTCTCCAACGTATCTATAATTTTTTATTGTTCCATGCTATTATATTATCCGTTTTGGATGTTTAATGGGCTTTAATATGCTCTTTTATATTATTTTTGGGACTAACCTGTTAACCGGAGGCCCAGTGCCAGTTTCTGTTTTTTTGCCCATTTTAGAGTTCCGCGGAAAAGGAATACCAAACGAAATGAAACCTTCGCGATGATCTTTCTTGGACCGAAAGCAATCCAGAAGACTTGGAGTCAAAATCTGGAACTCCACGAGGCGGCCACGAGGCACGAGGGCGCGCCCAGGGGGGTAGGCGCGCCCCCACCCTCATGGGCCCCTCGTAGCTCCACCGATGTACTTATTTCTCCTATATATACTCTTATACCCTAGAAACATCAGGGGGAGCCACGAAACCACTTTTCCACCGCTGCAACCTTCTATACCCGTGAGATCCCATCTTTGGGCCTGTTCCGGCGATCTACTGGAGGGGGAATCGATCACGGAGGGCTTCTACATCAACACCATAGCCTCTCAGATGAAGCGTGAGTAGTTTACCACAGACCTTCGGGTCCATAGTTATTAGCTAGATGGCTTCTTCTCTCTCTTTGATTCTCAATACAAAGTTCTCCTCGATGTTCTCTATTCGATGTAATACTTTTGCGGTGTGTTTGCCTAGATCCGATGAATTGTGGGTTTATGATCAAGATTATCTATGAACAATATTTGATTCTTCTCTGAATTCTTATATGCATGAGTTGATATCTTTGCAAGTCTCTTCGAATTATCAATTTAGTTTGGCCTACTAGATTGATCTTTCTTGCAATGGGAAAAGTGCTTAGCTTTGGGTTCAATCTTGCGGTGTCCTTTCCCAGTGACAATAGGGGTAGCAAGGCACGTATTGTATTGTTGCCATCGAGGATAAAAAGATGGGGTTTATATCATATTGCTTGAGTTTATCCCTCTACATCATGTCATCTTGCTTAATGCGTTACTCCGTTCTTATGAACTTAATACTCTATATGCATGCTGGATAGCGGTCGATGTGTGGAGTAATAGTAGTAGATGCAGAATCGTTTCGGTCCTTGACACGGACGTGATGCCTATATTCATGATCATTGCCTTAGATATCTTCATAATTATGCGCTTTTCTATCAATTGCTCGGCAGTAATTTGTTCACCCACCGTAATACATGCTATTTTGAGAGAAGCCACTAGTGAAACCTATGGCCCCCGGGCCTCTTTATTATTATATTGCATCTCTTTTATTTACATCGCATCTCGTTTACTATTTTGCAATCTTTACTTTCCAATCTATACAACAAAATACCAAAAATATTTACTTTACTATCTCTATTAGATCTCACTTTTGCGAGTGACCGTGAAGGGATTGACAACCCCTTTATCGCGTTGGTTGCAAGGTTCTTGATTGTTTGTGCAGGTACTAGGTGACTTGTGTGTTGTCTCCTACTGGATTGATACCTTGGTTCTCAAAAACTAAGGGAAATACTTACGCTACTTTGCTGCATCACCCTTTCCTCTTCAAGGGAAAGACAACACATGCTCAAGAGGTAGCACACCCTCCCAAGAATATTGTGTCTGCTTCAAGGCCTTTGGAGCTCCTTCATGTGGATCATTTTGGGCCTCCGTCATGGGATAGTCTTGGTGGGAAAAAGTATGGGCTTGTCATTGTTGATGATTACTCAAGATATACATGGGTCTTCTTCCTCGAGTCCAAGGATGAAACGAAGATCACCTTCATTGATTTTGCCAAGCAAGCACAATGCAAGTTTGACAAAGAAATCTTGGCAATAAGAAGTGATAATGGCTCTGAGTTCAAGAACTACACACCTTGGAAGAATTTCTTAGTGATGAAGGGATTGAGCATCAATATTCAGCTCCATGCACTCCTCAACAAAATGGTGTAGAAGAAAGGAAGAACCACAAACTTGTGGAGATGGCAAGGTCCATGTTGGATGAATACAAGTCCCCACATAGTTTTTGGGCCGAGGCTGTCAACACCGCATGCCATGCATCAAACCGGCTCTTCCTCCGCACAATATTGGAAAAGACTCCATATGAGCTCCTAACTGGGAACAAGCCAAATGTCAAGTACTTTCGTGTATTTGGGTGTAAATGTTTCATCCTCAACAAAACAGAATGGTTAGAAAAATTTCAATCCAAAACAATTGAGGGAATATTTGTTGGCTATGGATCAAACTCTCACGCCTATAGAGTCTACAACAAATCCAATGGATGTGTTGCCGAAACTTGTGATGTGGTGTTTGATGAATTTAATGGCTCCCATGGGGAGCAAGTTGATCTAAGTGATGTAGGTGGAGAAGATTCTTCTCAAGATATTCTGACCATGGGTGTTGGTGCACTTCTTCCAATGGAACGGGAACCTCATGATGAAGAAGAAGAAGATGGAAGCCTCACACATCAACAAACTACTTCAACACCTATACCATCACAAGCTCCTATTGCTCAACCAATGCCCTTAGTTCAAGTGCAATAAGATGATCAAGTTCCTCTTCATGATAATTCTCATGAACAAGATCATCATCAAGGGCAAGAGCAAGAAAGTGCAATCATTGATGATGAACCTCAACAAATGCAATATGAAGAAGAATATGTTCCACCACATATTAATGATCCATATGTTGAGGACGTGGATGATGGACATGAAGTTGAACCCCGCAAAACCTTAACCTCCATCATGCCTCGAGTGGCCGGTTGTGTTGATGTTGACAAAATTCTCACCGGCATATCGGAAGGTAGAGTCACTTGTAAACATTTGTGCTCACTTCTCGTTTGTGTATTGTGTTGAGCCTCTAAAGGTACAAGATGCGTTGATGGACAACGATTGGCTCGTTGCTATGCAAGAAGAGTTGAACAGTTTTGAACGCAACCAAGTGTGGTCATTAGTTGAGAGGCCAACTACGGAGCACAATTTCATTGGAACAAAATGGATTTTCAAGAACAAGCAAGATGAGAATGGTGCAATCATCCGTAACAAGGCAAGGTTAGTGGCACAAGGGTACTCACAAGTTGAAGGTTTGGACTTTGGTGAGACCTTTGCCCCCGTTGCCCGTCTTGAATCCATTCGCATCTTACTTGCTTATGTTGCTTTCAATGGGTTTACATTACATCAAATGGATGTGAAGAGTGCTTTCCTTAATGGTCGTCTACAAGAAGAAGTATATGTATCACAACCACCTGGGTTCGTTGATCCTGATCACAAAGACTATGTGTATAAACTTCATAAGGCGGTTAAGCATATTCTTAGATACCTTGTTCACACCCCAAAGTTGGGTCTATGGTACCCCAAGGATGCTAAGTTTGATCTCATTGGGTACACGGATGCGGATTGGGCTGGAGACAAAGTGGATCGTAAGTCCACCTCCGGTGCATGTCAATTTCTTGGACGCTCCTTGGTAAGTTGGTCCTCGAAGAAACAAAATTGTGTTGCCCTCTCCACCGCCGAAGCTGAATACACTGCAACCGCCAGTTGTGCAACTCAATTGCTATGGATGAGGCAAACTTTAAAGGATTACGGTATCACCTATAGAGATGTGCCTCTTCTATGTGATAATGAAAGTGCCATCAATATTGCTGAGAACCCCAAAGATCATACCCGGACCAAGCACATTGATATTAATTAGGTATCATTTCTTGAGAGATCATGTGGAAAAAGGTGACATTGATATTGCTCATGTTGGCACAGATATGCAACGTGCACACATTTTCATCAAGCCATTGGATGAAGCAAGGTTTTGTCAACTTAGGCGTGAACTTGGTATCTTGTAGCTTGACAACATTATGTGAAATCTAGTACCCATACATGCATTCTCATAATGTCTTGTCTTGATGTAGGCATATATTTAGGGGAGACACTCAATTCATGAGTACTCTCACCCTACATAATGCATAAATAGAACAAACACTCTCAAAGCTATCATGGTCTCTTTTTGAACTATGGTGCTTTAAAATGGCAGAGTCGTGACTATGTACCCAAAAGTCGCAACTTTTGTGGTACTATGTCACATATGCTCAAACATGGTGACTTCGGTCACTGCTCGTGGATTGCGTATATGAACCTTTTCTTATTTCATATTGTTGGGATATTATTGCATATCTTAGTATGGCCATCGTTTACTCAAGTTCTCATTCCTACGTACTCTAAATCTCCTTGGCGGAGTCTATATCGATATATTTTAGTTGGCCCCTCCTCCTTACAAAATCTTCTCCTGATTGGGCTCTCTGTCCAGTGGCCGTACATCCGGCTCCGCAGCCAGACATCCGGGCCCTGGCAGGATTCTGCTGCTAATCTATCCCATCGAGAGCCTCTAGTGGCCGGACATCCGGGCCCTGGACCTTTTGCACTCAAACTTCTTCACGCCGGATATCCGGGCTTGGACCCCGGATGTCCGGCCCGTCGGCCCTGGATTTCTGCTCTCTGACCTCCGCCTGCAGGATATCCGGGCTTGGACCCCGGATGTCCGGCCCGTCGCCCGCAGCCACACATAGCAGGGGAGGGTTCGGGATTTGGGGGCAATTCCCCATTCTCTCCCTTTGCTCTCCCCATCTCTTCCAACAGCCGCCGCCGCCGGGCTGTGCTCTGGCGCTGCCCCGGCCTTCTCCTCCGTCCTCCGGCCCCGATCTCCTGCCCACGGCTTCTTCTCCTCCCGATCTATGTTTCCATCCAATCCATTTCTTGGGTTGTGGTGTGAATCACTCGGGAGGGACCGGTGACTTGTGGATCGACCGTCGGAGTTCGTCATGGCGCGTACCAATGCGGCCCTCCTCCTTCTTCCAGGGGTATGGACGCCATCTACTCTTGCCTCTTCTTCTTGTTTTTGACCCAACCATCCTAGGGTTTCATTATCTCTCATGACTATCATGGTGTATCTCTCTAGAGATTTGATGTCACATTCCTAGGCTAAAAATACTCTCTATGTACTTGGCTAAACAACTTAATCATGGGCATGTCAATATTTTGATCTACCACTTGGACTTATGGTCATGTTCGAAAATATTCATCCCATTGTTTAATTTGGCTTATCCTTGTTTCATACTTTTTGACTCCCTCTCATTGTCACCCTTATCATGTATCCATTTCAGTCGATCACCGGCAAGGTTCCACCGACTCCGATGAGCATGCTCGACCTAAGAAGAAGAATACCACCACTAAGAAGAATCGTCGAGCCCCATCCCCTAGTCCGTCGGCCTCTGATCCGGATGGTGTGGACTATGTTGGGGAAGAAGAGGACGAAATTGCCCCTAGGAGCTCTGTTGGTCAGTCAAAACCAGGCACTCGGAGGGGGCCCGTGCCTTAGGTTCGAGGCTCTACTATACCTGTTGCCCATGGTCGCCACATCTCCATGGAGATCCCTTTCAGCGGGAATCGCCCCATTCACTATTTCACGATCGTGGGGGCTGGTCCATACCTTGAGTTTCGCCGGGACATCAACCAGTTTGAGATGAGGGTTGATGCTGAGGATCCACGGTTTCATACTCGCATGCAGCAGGACCTCTATTCTAGCTTCGTCCGCGACCGTGGACTTGCTCCTCACAAATTATTGGATCTTCAATTCATGCGTGATCATCCTGCCATGTTTCCTAACAACCCGGTCAAGATCATTGATGATATGACTCTTGGTCCAGCCATGACTTTCAAGTGTGATTGGAATGAAGCGGCCATCCTCTAGTTCTATGCCACTTGCTTCTTTGGTCCAGAAAACACTCTCACATGGATGACTGATGACACTACGCTAAGCATCACCTATGATCAGTGTGTTCAAATTTTGGGCCTCTCCGGTGTTGGCCATCACATCCACAGTATGTATCCATAGTATAAGCCCAAAGGGATTGATGCGTGCATGCCTCTTGTTAAGCTTGTCACTCAGCTCACTCCAGAGGAATGTGAATATCCTCTCAATGAGGTATCCATCTTCCGGGCTCCTTACTACATTCTCTATCAGTGTTGCTTCGCACTCTCTATCCTAAGAAGGGAGATCGCTCAAGGGCTAGCAACTATTGCATTGATTTGATGGTTCGTATGCATGACGAACCTGCTGAGCCTCTGGACACAGCTCATTACATTTGGCATGAGATCCGTCTTTCCAGTTTCATTCAGATGCAACAATTCCCTCATGCTCCATTCATTCAGTCTCGGATTGATCACTCTGCTCCCTTTGCCGTAGTTAAGACTGTTGTGCACTCCGCTTGGAAACCCCCTACTCACATGCGCATGCTGGCTCCTGCACCGTCTATTGCTCCTACTCAGCCTAGGAGGTCCACTAGTGAGACTCAGCCCACGGGTTCCTCTGTTCCATCTTCCTCGACCGCTCCTCGTGGTCGTCTTGCCTCGTTCTTGGGCAAGGGTCAGTCTGCTATTATGAAGGCAATCACGTTCAACTGTCAGCAAAATCATGATGTGCAGAAGCGCCTCATCATTTTGAAGAATCAGCTCAAGCAGCGCCTCCATGACCATGGGAGTCCCGTGAGTGATGATGATCCTATTCCCGCGGCTCCGTCCACTTCCACCTTTGGTTTCCCATCTCGTGACGTGTACGCCGAGTTCTTTGTTGATGATGATGACATCCGCCAGGAGTGACCGAGTCCTCCTAGTTCTTCGCCCCTTTTTACTTGTTGCTGTCAAAGGGGGAGAAGTAGTATCTTAGGAGTGTCATGCTATGTGTTGGTTGTGTACTTGATCATCTGAGACTATGTTATTATCCTTGTGGCTATGAAATATTTTAGTCTATGTGTTATGATGGTTTCATATGTGCATGTCTCTCACATTTATATCTCTTTGAGCTACATATACCACCATGAGAGGTTCTGCTATACATCCTAACATATTCATTTCATGCACACAATGAGGGGGAGCTAAAAGCAAATAGAAACATAAACATATTTTGTATTTTTTTCTCTCATGATTGTCAATGCTAAATTCAATTATTGCATCTATGATACTACATGTATGATTGTCATCAACAAACAAAAAGGGGGAGATTGAAAGTGCAATCATGCCCTTACATCATGTTTTGATGTTGATGACAATATACATGTAGGGGACTAACTATGTTTGTCAAGTAAATCTCAGGTGTTAGTCCCCGGTTCATCAAAGTGTGTGGATCAAGAGCATACGAAGTGATTTTACTCAAGGATGAAGTATCAAAATTGGTTACATGTTTGTTTCCTTGAGTATAGGATCCCGCACTATTAAGAGGGGATCGATAGGGTTAGTTAAAGGCTTGCTCTTGCCACAAACCTTCTTCCCCAAAATGCTTTAGTTCCATCTTTATTCTCTCTGGCATGTTTTGTCTCTGCACTGCCGGATGTCCGGGCCTCACGTCGGATATTCGGCCTGCTCGCCAGATATCCGGACCTAGCTATCCAGAGAGCACCTTGTGCTGGTGCTGTTTGCCAGATGTCCGGCCCTCTATGCCGGATGTCCGGGCCTCCCTTGCTGGACGTCCGGCCTATGCTATCCAGAGACCGTTTCAATATGGTGAACTTGCCGGATGTACGGCCATGTGCCGGATGTACGGCCATGTGCCGGATGTCCGGGGTTTCCTGATATGCAGGATGTCCGGGCTTGGCCCCAGGATGTCCAGCCCCTCTGTTCTTACCTCTGTTTCTGTTCTGTTCTTCAAGTGCCTCGCCAGGCCGGATGTCCGCCTCCCTTGCCCGGATGTCCGGCCTGCCCGTTCACTTGTGCTACAATGACCATATTTGTGCTCACACTATATATAGCCCTCCTCCCCCTCGGGAGAGGGTTGACCATTCACTTTGAACAAACCCTAGAACACATTTCTCTCTCTCTCTCTCTCTCTCTCTCTCTCTCTCTCTCTCTCTCTCTCTCTCTCTCTCTCTCTCACTCCTCCACACCAAATCTTAGATCCCCAAGGGATTTGAGAGCATTTGAGAGAAATTGTCCGATCAAGTGATAGATCCACTCCTTCCTTTTCTTTGCACCAAAGGAATTTGTGATTTGAGCAAGTCTTGAGCTTTTCCCCATCGTTCTTGTTACTCTTGGAGGTTGGAGACTCCTAGGCGGTAGGAGTCTTTCAGAGAGGAATCGACCATTGTGATTATCCCCGGAAAAGTTTGTGAGGGTTTGGAGACCACCCCAAGGTCTACCACTAGTGGTTGAGAAACGCCTCTGTGGTGTTGTCTCAAAGGGAGAATAGGGTAAGCCTTCGTGGCGTTGGTGTGCCTTCGTGGTAACATCCACCTCTCTAACGGTGACGTAGCTTCCCTCCAAGGAAGTGAACATCGGCATACATCCTCGTCTCCCGGAGTTGCGGTTATTCCTAACTCTAACTCTCTACTTGGGTTACTTGTCTCTTAGCACTTACTTATATCATATTGTGCTTGCTTTCTCTCATACTTGTGTTACTTGTTTATCTTGCTTAGCTCTTAACATCATACTTGCAATTGTTAGGCTCACCTTCATATTCCGCATTATTGCCTAAAATTTTTAAGTAGTAATTAAAATTTGTAACTGTACCTACTCACCCCCCCCCCTCTAGGTCCATCTCGATCCTTTCAAGGACCCTTTAGTTTTTTTTTTTTTGCACAACTTGCATTTCAAAGTATTTCATCCTAAAAATTTATACACATACACATCACATCCTTGTATACTTGGTAAAAATCAGATTATTAATTTTTTGAACCAAGAAGTTTGAATTTTGAATTTTTTGAAAATTTCAGGCTCCATGGAGGCCGAACTCCAAAACGCTCTACTCTCTTTAAAACCATTATTACAAAGGCCCAATCTTCTAGCGAATCTGCTAGCCGCTCAAGATTTTCACCATCTTGGTGTTTCCTGTAATACAATGCGGAGCGGTGTCGGAGACGTGGCAATGGTTGCGATAGTCAGCTCTTCTTCAGCGTGTTCGTGAAATTGCCTCAACTAGTCTGTTGCTGCAAAGTCCAAGCTGCAATGGCGGGGGCCGGTAGTGTAGATGGCGGGCAGCAGGTAGTTTGGTCAGTTATCTTCTGCAGCGGCAGCCATGCCTAGTTCTCTGTTGCAATTCTTTGTCAGAGTAAGGGCCGATCTTCATTTAGCTCCACCGGACTTCTACAGTGGATTGGGTCAACGTTCACCTACGGCAAAGTCAAAGTCGTTTGCACAATGTTATGGATGGTTATGACATCACTAGAGGAGAGATGATGATGTCGCATGCTATCTCGTTGAGGCTCTCTTGTGTGCCACTTAGCAGTTGTGAAGGTTTTTCACCCGTTTTTTCATAATTAACTAGGCAATCTGATTTTCGCTCGGTTTCTCGTAATTAACTTTACAACTCTTTTCTTATTGCAGGAATCCTGCCATTCCAAAAATAATAATACAATGACCTGCACTTATGTGCCTCCCCTAAAAAGATACCTGCACTGCACTGCCCTATGGAGAGAAAAGGATTTTCCAGCGTCCCTCTCAAGAGTCAAGATTGTGCTTACAACTGTACAAGTAGAAAAGTAGGAATACTATAGCATTGGCGCCTGTACCACGGCTCTGAGAGACTATGCCCGTACTTTACAGATGTGCAGTTCAATAGATGCTTTTGTGGAGCATGAACAAACCAGATTTCATGATCCAAATATTCACAAGCAATGATTGAGCTGCACATTTGTCAAGTACACGCTACTCCCACAAAAACTTCAAAAGGCTACCTACAGGCTAGTTACAATGCAAGTGAGGTCGGGAAGGAGCTATACAGTGTTAGATCATTTGCAAATGCAGCGTGTCATGGTACTATAGCCTTCAGATTATTTAGCAGCGACTTCGCTGCAAGCTTTTTGGCGACGATCTTATCAGGGCCAGTTTCTGTTGCTGAGTAGGTAGTGCCTTCTACCTGTACCTCCGCAACCACCGAAGATACTCCATCTTTCTGGGCCTTTGTGTAAGAACTGCTATAAGACCTGCGAGCACAAAATTCCTGCAGCAGTTTCACTGGGTCACGCTCAACCGTCTCCGGCGTCGCAAGAGGCTCCAATAGCTGTTTCATGCTTTTCCAAACCACCTCTTTGTCATACTTGCTGTCAAGATAAATGGCACCAGCTAATGATTCAATAACATCCCCAAGAACCTGTTTTGTTTGCAAATAAGCAGCAGGCAAAACATCAGTTATGTGACGGAAATGAAAAGAATCCACAAGTGGACAAAATATAGGATGCATATGAAAATCTAGAAACTGTATCCAGATTAGAAAGCCTATAGAGCAACCACGTCTCAGGACTCTCTCAACAATAGTTGTTCCGAACACCCTGCATGTTTTAGAACTTGAATTTGTATTTCAACTCATATTCTAGTCCAAAGCTAATGAACAAAGAGCATGTTGAAGGGAAATGTCATCAGCCATTGCCTTATCCCTATTAGATACGTGATTCAATAACCTGAATCGAATATTTGTTATCCAGGCAATGATGTGTATTTGCATAAACAAAAATGTAAGCCAAGCAAATTTGGATCGGTAATAGGTCGCCTACAGTCGCACTCAAAAGTTGGAAGGTGATGTTTTACAGATTAAAATAAGGAACTGCACAGTAACCAGTACCAGCCTAGGTTGGCTGCGAGTCTGGTGATTTTGTATCCCTGTCTTGCAACCATGGAATGACTGGTACATATGTTTTGAGGGGTTACTGAAAGAGTACAGGCAAATACCAGACCAAGCAAAAGTAGAAGTGCAAGAAAGCATGGAATGAATAATAACTATACGGATCAAAATCATCAAACAGAAGAATAGCACCTTGGGTAGACCAATGCCAGCTTCCCAACCATGTGATGGACCTGTAAATGGCTGCTTAAAATTCTCAAAGTAGTAAGCCATCCTTCCATGCAATTGTAATGACGAATGAAGAATGTGCTTGTTTAGTCCTGCTTTAGCAGCTGCATGCGCATAGCAATTGTTGTTGACGGAAGCAGATCTAAGATCTGTCAACAATTCTGGAGTACATTCAGGGTACTGATTGTAGAAATATATAGTGAAGAGATGGTCCAACACAGCGTCACCGAGAAACTCAAGCCTCTGCACAAGGGCATAAAATTGTAAGAACATCACTCAAAGAAATTACCCAACTATTTATACAGCTTGATATAGACTTCAATTCAGCTACAGTGTATATTCTTCAGAGTGCTATAATTGAATTTGCATACCAATAGAGTCAACCATAGCAACCAAAAGTTTCTACCAAATCTCACGTTCTCGCTGGTCGCTAGTCTTCAAAATGACTAATATAAACTTTTGTGGTGTCATCAAAGAACTTCTCATTCTTTCATCAGAGTGTAGAAGTGGAGGCTACCATAAACTGGAAGGGTCCACTTTTTGGCACCCCAATTGTATAAGTGGGCTACCATAAATCAGCTGGGTCGATTTTTTGGCACCTCAGTTTCAGTCCAGCCCACTAAAACATTTTAAGTGCATCTAGTTATATCTGAAACTGTCACACCTAACCTACGTTTAGTGTGCCCTAGAGCTGACTGGTGGGCCCAGCCAGCTGGCTAGCCAAGTGGCGTGCGTGGGTGACGATAAAAGAGGCCGCCTGTGGCCGCGAGTGGCATGCGCGTGCTGACACTTTTCCTGTACCTCAAGCATTCCTCTGAAATCGCATCTTTCCTTCTTCCTCTCCAAGCCTCGCTCTCGCTCTCCCCTCCCTCTCTCGATCCAGATCTTCCCCTCCTTCCTGGGTTCGTTACAGCTGGTATTCAGAGCCAGGTTCGCCGAAATTTTTTTCTCCCTTGTGTTCGATTGAGGATCGGTAACATCCACCGTGCCGGTGCGAGCTGCTCCGGCAAGCCGCGCAAAATCCGTCACGGGGTTCGATCCCCTTCAGCACAAGACCACGGCTCCTTCCAAGGCTTCGGCGGCGACGCGGCAAGTGCTGGCCGCCATGGACGAGGGGAACACCAGCATCACCAAGATGCTCGAAGCCCTGCTCTCCAAGGTCGATGAGCAAAAGGCAGCGCACGAGAAGCAGATCGAGCTGCAGGCCGCCTTCAACGCCAAGATCTCGCAGCAGGTGCGCGGTCTCTCTTGGCAGATCGATCCGACCCAAGCGGACCTCGACGCCACGCGCAAGACGGTGGAAGGGTCGGCCTCTCTGACGGGCTCGGTCACCACGCACCTCCACCAGCAGCAACCTCCACCTCCACCTCCGCCTCCACCGTCACCGCGCCCCGACCCAGCGCGCCCGTCCTCGTCCACGCGCGTCTGGGCGACCACCGTCCGCCGCTCATTCCGGTGCCTCCGCACGGCGGGTTCGTCACCGCGGCGACCGCTTCTCCGACGGGCTACCACACCAACGAATACCACAAGCCCCCCAAGCACGACTTCCCCAAGTTCGCCTACTTCGAGCTCTACAAAGTGGCCTCCCACCACTGGGTCGCCACCGCCGCGCTCTACGTCGACGGCCAGGCCCGCACTGGCTACAAGCGTTCAGGCAAACGCATCGCAACATCACGTGGGATCTCTTCACCACGGCAATTCTGGAGGAGTTCGGCGCGGACGAGTTCAAGGTGGTAATGCACAAGCTACTTCAACTCCGGCAAACGGGCACTGTCACCGAGTACCGTGCAGCGTTCGACGAGCAGATGTACCACCTCCTTGCGTTCGACCCGTCGATCAACACAAAATTCTTCATGACGCAGTACCTCCTCGGCCTGAAGGACGAGCTACGCGCTCCGGTGCGCCTTCAGGCACCCTCCAGCATCACGCGCGCCTCTGTGCTCGCACGCATCCAGGAAGAGGAACTGGGCATGACCCGCGCGCGCCCGCGCATCACTCCGTCTGGCCGACCGCCCCCAGCAGCAGCAGCACTACCTCAGCGAGCTGCAGCTGCCCCGATCCGTGCCCAGGGAGACGAGTACGCGCCGGAGCGGCAACTGCGCGATTTTCGCCGCACCAACAACCTCCGCTTCAAGTGCGGGGATCGCTACTCCAGAGAGCATCGCTGCGCCCAGCCCGCGCAGCTACTCACCATCAAAGTCGGAGACCACGGCGAGGTCCTCTCGGACGACACCATCCACGCCTTGCAGCTGCTCGACGACCCAGGACCGGTCGTGCAACCGCCTGCACCGGTCGTGGACGCACCGGAATGTTGTCTCCTCTCGTCGCAAGCACTCGACGGCACGGACTCGGCGACCACAATCCGGTTGCGCGCGCCGGTGGGGAACCAAGTCATGCTCCTGCTGCTCAACTCGGGCAGTACCCAAAGTTTTGTGAACAAGGCCTTCGTCGACCGCCTCGGCCTCGCCTCTAAAGAAATGCCACCGGCAGAGGTGCGCGTGGCCAGCGGCGACAAGCTCACCTGCAACCGCATTGTGCCCGGCCTCAAGTGGTGGATGCAGGGCCACACCTTCGAGACGCCCATGCGCGAGCTGGAGATCGGAGCGTACAACGGCATTCTGAGGATGGACTGGCTCGCCCAGCACAGTCCAATGACTTATCACTGGCAAGACAAATGGGTCAAGTTCCAGCACGACGGCGAAGAGGTCACTCTATGGGGTGTGCCAACCAAGACGGCCACCACTCTCAAAGCAGTCGAACCCGACGAGCTACGCAAGATGATCGCCGGGAACGATGTCTGGGCCATGGCCATGGTGGACACCTACAGTCCCGCGGCACGCCCAGCTCGCAAGTGTCCAAGCCAAACTCCGCTCCCCGACCTGCTCGAGGAGTTCACCGACGTGTTCGCGGCACCGCAGGGACTCCCTCACCGCCAGTACGACCACGCTGTCACACTGGTGGAGGGCGCGGTCCCAGCGAACACGCGCCCTACCACTACTTGCCGCTCCAGAAGGACAAGATCGAGCGCCAGGTCAAGGAGATGCTGGACTCCGGCGTGATCACACATAGCGTCAGCCCGTACACCGCGCCAGTCCTGCTGGTCAAGAAGAAGGACGGCACATGGCGATTCTGCGTCGACTATCGCCGTCTCAATGATGCCACCGTAAAAAACAAATTCCCTCTACCCATCATCGACGAGCTGCTCGACAAACTGGCCGGCGCAACGGTGTTCTCCAAGCTGGATTTGCGCGCTGGTTACCACCAGATCAGGATGCAAGAGGAGGACGAATCCAAGACGGCGTTTAAGACACACCACGGGCATTTTCAGTTCAGGGTCATGCCGTTCGGCCTCACGAATGCACCCGCCACATTTCAGTGCCTGATGAACGCCATCTTCGGTAAGTATGCCCGCAAGTTCGTTATCATCTTCCTGGATGATATCCTTGTCTTCAGCGAGACCATGGAAGAGCACCTGGAGCATCTGCGCATCGTCTTCGAACTGCTCCGCGCGCACCAGCTCTACGTCAAGGAATCCAAGTGCACCTTCGCCTGCGACCACATCGACTACCTCAGCCACGTGATCTCCAAGGTGGGTGTGGCCACGGACAAGGAGAAGACGCAGGCCATGGAGCAATGGCCGACTCAAACGAACGCCACGGAGCTGCACGGCTTTCTGGGCCCCACTGGCTATTACAGAAAGTTCGTGCCACACTAGGGCATCATCGTGAAGCCGCTCACGCAGCTGCTCACCAAGAACGGGTTCTCATGGACCGACCAAGCACAAACGGCGTTCGACATGCTCAAGCAGGCCATGGTCACCACCCCGGTCCTGGCGCTGCCAAACTTCAAGCGGCCGTTCACGATCGAGACAGACGCCTGCGATACAGGCGTGGGCGCGGTGCTCGCGCACGATGGCCACCCCGTGGCGTACTTCAGCAAGGCGTTGGGGGTGCGCAACCAGAAGTTGTCCACCTACGAGGAGTTCCTCGCCGTGATGATGGCCGTCGACAAGTGGCGCCAGTACCTGCAGCGCGGCCCCTTCGACATCGTCACGGACCACAAGTCGCTCTGCAACCTCGGCGAGCAGCACCTAGAGACAGAGCTCCAACGCAAGGCCATGGCGAAATTGGTGGGCCTCCAATTTCGTTTCCAGCACAGGAGAGGACTCGACAACGGCGCCGCCGACGCGCTATCGCGCGTGGGCAAGCAGTTCAAGGTGGCCGCGCTCTCCGCGTGCCAGCCAACCTGGGTACAAGAGGTGATCAACTCCTACGCCACCAACGCCGACGCCCAGGAGCGACTGCAGCAACTCGCCGTGCACAGCCCCGACGAGCATGGCTACGAGCTCTACCGAGGCACCATCAGGCACGACGAGATTGGGGCCAATTCGGCACTGCGGACCAAGCTCATCGCCACGCTGCACTGCAGTGGGTGGCCACTCCGGCACCACTGCCACCTACCAGCGAGTGCGCAGACACTTCGACTGGCGGGGACTCGAGCGCGACGTCGACGAATTTGTGCAGCAGTGCACGGTGTGCCAACAGGCCAAACACGAGCACGTCAAGCCGGCCGGTCTCTTGGCCCCGCTGCCCATTCCGGCTGCGCCCTGGGAGGATCTGACCATGGATTTCGTCGAAGGCTTGCCGCGCTCGGAAGGCTGCGACACGATCATGGTGGTCGTCCACTGCTTCACCAAATTCGCGCACTTCGTCCCCCTGCGTCATCCCTTCAACGCCACGCAAGTGGCGCGCGCGTTCTGGGATAACGTGGTGAAGTTGCACGGCATTCCATCATTCATTGTCTACGACCGCGACAAGATCTTCACCAGCCACCTCTGGCGCGAGCTGCTCGCCGGAGCGGGCACCAAGCTGCTCTACTCGACAGCCTATCACCCCCAGACGGACGGCCAGAGCGAGCGGGTGAATCAATGCATGGAGATGTACCTCCCGTGCACGGTGCACGACTCGCCGCACAAATGGCGCCGGCGGCTACCAATGGCCGAGTTTTGGTACAACTCGACATTCCACGCCTCGCTCAATGGCACGCCCTTCAAGGCCCTCTACGGCAAGGAAGCCAACCTCGAAGCAATGGCGTCGTGGGCGGATACAGCGCCGGCTGACGAGGAGATGGATTGGGCGGCACAGACCGCGCACATACGCGCCCAATTGGAGCGGGCTCAGCGCCGGTTCAAGAAGAACGCCGACCGCAATCGCACCCGAGTGCCACTTCCAGGAGGGAGAACAGGTGTTGCTCAAGCTCCAGCCCTACGCCCAGCGTTCAATGGTCAACCGCCCGTGCGCCAAGCTCGCCTTCAAGTACTTCGGCCCCTACAAGATCCTCGAGAAGATCGGATCGCTTGCCTACAAGCTCGACCTGCCGCGGAGAGCCAGGTCCACCCCACCTTCCACGTCTCGCAGTTGAAGCCATTCACACCTGACTTCACGCCAGTGTACGGGGAGCCGCCCAAGGTGCCGGATCACTCCGTCGACACCCTCACACCTACGAGAATCGTGGATCGGCGCATGATGAAGCATGGAGACGCGCCGGTGGTGCAGATCAAGGTCCAGTGGGGCACCGGCAACGCCACTCCGACGGCATGGGAAGATTACGACGTGCTCCGTCACCGTTTTTCGTCAGCAGCGCTCTGGACGGAGGCAGACAACGGCGCAGACACTGAGGAAGAAGAAGAAGCAACGCCTTAAGGAAGGAGGAATGTCACACCAAACCTACGTTTAGTGTGCCCTAGAGCTGACTGGTGGGCCCAGCCAGCTGGCTAGCCAAGTGGCGTGCGTCGGTGACGATAAAAGAGGCCGCCTGTGGCCACGAGTGGCATGCGCATGTTGACACTTTTCCTGTACCTCAAGCATTCCTCTGAAATCGCATCTTTCCTTCTTCCTCTCCAAGTCTCGCTCTCGCTCTCCCCTCCCTCCCTCGATCCAGATCTTCCCCTCCTTCCTGGGTTCGTTACAGAAACATCAATATGCAAAATCTAAATTTGTGATTACATAAGCCAGACACGGTGTAGTAACAAAAAGATCTTACTCGCAGACTACTAATCTTGTCTCTAATCTGAACTAAATGGTTTTACTTATGAACAATGTAAATGGAGGATCTGCATGCAAGAATTCCACAAGGTACTGCTTATTTGAACAGTATCAGAGCCACTGCAACTTGCACATGACACCGTTCACTGGCGGAGCTACAGCCAGGCCAAATGGCCATGGCCCGCCCAGCCAATAGCGAAAACAGTGAGGGGTTAAGATCAGACTGGGTTATGAGAGGACAAATAGTGGCCTTTCCTTTGTACTAGCCCGCCCAGATTCGATACTATAGCTCCGCCACTGACACCGTTACTTACCGTTCACAGTTATTTATCCATCAAGCAAAAATAATATAATACTACCTCCGTCCTGGTTTATTGGTCCCCATTGTATTCTGTGTCAAATTTTGACCATAAATTTAACAAATAAAATGTTCATGCATGTCACCAAAAATTATATCATTGAAGACTGTTCAAATACGAATCCAACTAAATTATTTTTGTTGACATGCATTAATATTTTTTCAGTTTAAATCTTTAGTCAAAATTTGGCACAAATTACGAAGGGGGCTAATAAACCAGGACGGAGTTAGTACTGTCATGTACTCCCTCCGTCCCATAGTATAAGAACGTTAAGCTTGAAAAACATTCTTATACTATGAGACAGAGTAGTATTTCATTAGGCTTAGTCTTGTATCCTCTATAATTATCTTCTTGAATGAGCATACATATGCGTTGTTGTGTTTCCTGACACTTTTAAAATGTTAATATAATACAATAATGTCATATATTTCATTATGCTTAGTCTTGTATGGATATAGTTCAGCTGGATATTAACTACTACTAGATCATATTCATGTATATCACAATATATGAAAAATGCATTAAATGTTATTTTCTATAGACTTCATGCATTAAAGAAACTTAGTGTGGTTGCATAGCCAATTTATCCCACAGGCAGGCACGTTGTGCCATGGTTACCACTTACCAGTGTAGCAACAGTGTTTATATCTTTGTACTTGATGAAGGAAGTTCTATGAAAGATAAAATAAGGAGCTACTGAAACTAAGATAGAGAGGTCCAGAGGTTTTCATATCAACCTGATAGCATGCAGTAGCGCCAGCAGTCTGGTATGACCCATGTGTCAATGCTTCCACCAACAATGAGGTATCCTTGAACTCATAACCAAGAATCATTTCCAAACTTCTCACGTTGATGAACTTTTCAGATTTTAATACAATCTTCCTTTCAAGTGGAATATTGCTGTGAAATTCTATATCCAATCCTAATGATTTTAGGAAAACAAATGCAGCCTGTTCTCCGGCAGCACCAAGGTAGGCTCCAATCAACGCCTCAACTGTATCTGCTATTCTCTTACTTCTAACAGACATTTTTCTCAAAGTGTGCATATCATTGGAGCTTAAAAAGGAAATTTTGCTGTTACCACACATGTCGTAACCAAGCCCTGGAATGATCCAACCTTTTGGGTTAAACTCTTCCCCTTGAATGTAACCCTGGCAACCAAACAGAAGGGGAACTAATGTTATCTAGCAACTGATAAAAAAATAATGATCATATATGAGTCTTAATTCTGTGCAGTGTGAGAAAAAAAAAGATGCTAGTATATTAAAGAAAAAAGGCAGCCTGGTGCACGTAGCTCCCGCTTGCACAGGGTCCGACCACTTTGGGTCTTCTGTATGCAGCCTTTCCCTGCATTTCTGCAACAGGCTGTTACCAGGATTACCCGTGTCCTCATGGTCACAAGGCAACAGCTTTACCACTGCGCCAATGCTCCCCTTCGATGCTAGTATATCGTAAAAGGAAAATAACAGTGGGGCGGAAGCCTTTTTCAGTAAAAGGAAAACAAACAGCATGCAACTTTAGTAGTGAATAATTTTTGTTCACATGGAATTTATATTAGTTTGCATAAACATGGAATTTGTGTTTCATTGCATAACCTGGTCTTAGCCATGTCATACCAGAAAGTAGGAACAGATATAGCAATGCCACGAATTGAATGTACTAGCAAACCGTTCGCTGCCCAGCCCCCAGCTTAGGAAAAATCTGCACAAAAGATGAGAAGAAAATTGTATCCTCGTTACCCTCCAGGAACAGCCCCGCTCACTCGTTGGCAGTTGAGCCACTGCTCAGATAGTGCATGCAAGTGGAACAGATAAGGGAAACCCCAGACCCACCAATGCTAGTGAGAGAACATTGGACCAACCTTCAGTTTTTGCATAAGATGATGTGTCGGCTCTATATATTTGTTCCTTTGGCCTACGAATTACAACTGGAAACAGCACTTCCCTTATTTTTCCTAAGCTGTGGGCTAATGCCGAACACTGCCTAATGTTGAGACAGCAATTAGGTATGTCCAAACATGGTATGCATAATTAGATAATGGATGTGAAATAATTTTGGGCTCCATAATGCAGCATGATATTGCAAGAGCAAATATACTTCAGAACAAAATGATTAGCTTAAAAACAAAATTACCACAAGATTGTTGCTGCAGGCCAGCTGGCATAGAGCTGCATTGGAGATCAAGTTTTTCTTCATCTTGGTTAATGTTCCCTCATGCTGAAGCTTGTATTTGCCATACAAATGTTGTGTGGCGACGTACTTTAGGAAAGAATCCCCAAGAGTTTCTAATGATTCCTGTGAAAACTCCTCTTGGCATTCCTTGGTTGTTACTGCTTCTAGAATCTGTAAGTGAGTTGTAAATATATAAAGAAAATTCCAAGTATAAGAAATACTCACTGGGAAGAATTCCAAGTTAAATATTCAGAGTCCCATGTGTACTGGCTACAGCATCAAGGCACTCCACTATGGACTAACCAGTCTCAGCCCTATATATTATTGTAATGATAAACAACAATGAAAAATTAGAGCTTATGTTTCACTACTGTCGGGGCCTCCCCAATAGCTTTCGGTAAAAAAGAACTTATGTTTCACAATGGAAAACTCAAAGCTGGTATTCTTACTCCAAACCTAGAAAAGTAGCACTCACATTGCCATGAAATATCTATTCTGAAAACTTAAAAAGGGGGAAATACAAGTTTCCTTCTGACATGTAAGAATATATTAGCTATAAGTTGGAAATCAAACAGAAAATTTTGATCAGAAAAAGAACCTTCAGAGCTGGTATGGAAAACTGCTGCATTGTTGGGCCCAGTTGATCTTTCAACTTTGCTGAAAGAAGCAGACACTGGATGCGGTACATCACAGAAGGAATGACCGAGAAGCTGTACAGAGTATTATTAGACACCGGTGACATGACTAGTCTGCAGAGCTCGGGTGGCAACTCAACACCATGTGAAGTGCGCGATTCTACAACAAGGAAAGGTATGATCAAGTCAGTCATGGGCGCAGCTGTAACAAACAAGCTCTTCTAATTGAAGTATGGTCAAAGTAAGTACTAACTCATTATGCATATTTAATCGATAGTTATGCAAAATATACATGCTTCCTAAGGCCCCTATTTTGGGAGGGCTTAAGCATGAACGGCAAGATTCTGTAACAAAGTATGATCTCATGGTCGCAGCTGTAACAACCAATCTCTGGTAAATAGTATGATCAATTACTGATAAGTGTTTAATTCTAACTCATTGTGCATGTTTCATTAATAGTTATGCAAAAAGACATGCATGCTGCCCATGAAACCTAATTTAGGTGATATACAGCGCAGGCCTCCAGAAACTCCAGCGCATAGCGGGTGGTTAAAGCGTGCTGATAATGTCAAGAGAGGTCTGTGTAGACCAAACATAGCATGGGAGGAGTCAGTAAAAGAGAAATCTGAAGGACTGGAATAGCACCAAAGAACTAGCCATGGACAGGGCTGCGTGGAAGTTAGCTAGCCACGTGTAAGAACCATGAGTTGGTTTCGAAATCTTATGGATTTCAGCTCTAGCCTACCCCAACTTGTTTGGGACTAGAGGCTTAGTTGTTGTTGTTGTTGTTGTTGTTGTTGTTGTTGTTAAGCACGAGCTTAAAAAATAAAAAGCATATGACTCTACTCAAGATGCTTATCACCTTCAAGCATTCCAACATAGGGGGCAGCCTCTGCTAATTCTGGAGCGAGTGGGGCGACGCGGAGCTGCGCCCCAAGCGCCGCTCGGACGATCGCCGGGACGCCTCGCGGCCTTCCCCCGACGCCGCACGTTATGAGGCCGATCTGCGCCGGCAGCTTACCTCCCGCGACGCCCCTCGCTCCGACCACCGCTCCCCCATCCGCTCTGACCGCTCCGACCGCCGTTCCCCCGTCCACTCCGACCGTTGCTCCCCCGCGCGCACGGACAGTCGCTCCCCGCAGCGCCGCTCTCTGGGTAGGGCTGATCGCCGGGGCCGTTCGCGGTCTCGCTTGCCCGATGGTGCAGGGGAAGACCAAGGTAGCAAAAGGAAAGCAGTCAATTTTGCATCGAGAAAGGACAGCCAGATGGTGCAGGGGAAGACCCAGGTATGCAAAGGGAAGGAGCCCATTGTGCATCCAAAAAGGCTTGCCGGATGGCGTCTTGTCTTCGCAGACACAATGGGGAGGATGCATGATTTGTGAAAGTTGACACAGACTAAAATTCATTGTTAAGAGAATTCACATTTTAGGACAGAATATGATTAGCTGTATAGAACCCCAGAAGGGTGCGTAGTACACTCTGATTTTACAGCATGAACACACACCAAGTTCAAAGTTAAAACAGCTTGAAGGTTTGCCACGACCCACATAATAATCAGGTCATACTCAGTTATAGACGATCAGAAACTGCAAATCAGCATCTGCAGAATGCCCAGACAGCGGTTGGCAGCACCCATGTCATATGAAAGAATGACTAAAAATATGCTTCTAATAAAGCATGCATGAGTCAAAACTAACCTTTTTTATTTTTATAATGGCGCTTCTGGAGGAAATTCCGCACTTCAACAGGATTCCTGGCTGCCAACAGGGGTTGATTTTCATGTGTTAGACTGAGTCCATGCCTGAAAAAGCAATCAGTGAGGACATATATATTCGGGTGCAGATAGATTAAACTAAAAGGACAAACTTATACCTAGTATTGAAATAGTTTATGTAGGTAAGGGCACTGCCATCACGAAGGTGCAGAAGAGATTTGGAATTTAAGTCAAGGAACCCATTAACAGCATAGAATTTGCTATTGTGAGGGGTACAAACAATGGAATTTTGAAGCATGCATCTGCACAGAGGACCATCTTTTGTTTGCAGTAAATCAACTTGTTTACAAGAATGGCAATGTCTGATATCCTTGTTACTGGCATCATATACTTGCGAGGTCGAGAACTTGATACTGCACCAATCAACTTTGCCAGAAACTAAGGGTAGCAGTAGATAGACAATTCCAATGGACACTTGCATCTCATGGGAGTATTTGACAGCATTAATGACCTCAGAATGGTCTTTATTAATAAGCAAAGAAAGAATGCTAGTCTGAAATCTTCTTGCCATAACTACCTGAAGAAACAAACATTATGCTATTCATCACGAAGACTAGCACAGAAAAAATTCCATTGATGAAACGGAGGAAGGACTATATAAGAATGATAATATCAAACATAAGCCCCAACTTACCTGTTCTTGATTCAAATGAATGTTTCCCACATATTTCATGGCAACACTAGCATTGTCTTGCTCACCAAACAATATTAGTGAGGTAGAGACAAAGTCTGGTCCCAAATCACATTTCACAGCTAGAAGTATATCATTTGGACAATAAGTTGTTTTCAAGCACCCTTCTACTGAAATCTTGTAGCAATAATATATTCCAAGACGAGAAAAGGATAACCAATTGTACACAAATTCCTCTGGAAAGTACTCAGGCTGCTCGTGTTGGTATTTCTCAACAACTACAAGAGGAACGATGAAGCAACGTTAATGCGCGAGGCCAATCCAATAGCATGTACATATTCATATTGAACAATATTATGCAGCAAAGAGGGAATACGTTTGCGACGAGTAACCTTGTATTTTTCAATCTGAGTTCTTAGCCTACACTTTTCAAGTATAATGAAAATGCAAAATCAACAAGTACCAAGTATAATTCATGTGAGATAACTTTGTACTGTTGAATATATTTCAATATGTTTGTACCAGAAGAGCCAATTGTAATTATGAGCCTAACCTATCATGCAACATGAGTACCATGACTATCTAGGATAAAATCATTTGGCATAGGTTGAGTTTTGCAGTTTTTAAGAACCCAAAGAAGGCCCAAGTTGCTAACTGCAAGAAATTTTACAAACTAGATCAACTCTACCCTGAGAGCACTTTCTTCTCTTCGTGGTAGGCTGTCAGGAAAGAGTCTCTTTAGTCACCAACACTACAAATTAAATTACCACTATTACGACTTGCACAATGAACTAGCACAACCTGCATAATCAACCATCACAACTTGCACAATAACCTACATAATCAAACAGCACAACCTGCATAGTAAACTCCCTGCATAATCCATCACAGCTAAATATGCATAAATTACAATAGCTGGACCAAGTGAATTAGTTAGTTTTTAATGATAAGCATACCAATGTCGGGTTCTTCTTCACATGGAAAACCAAATTCTGGTAACAGATAATCTGTTAGAGCGCCGACAGCATGTAATTCTCGGCAGGCCTTAAGACAAACTGCCTTTTTGAGGGCAGAAACTTCTCCTTCTGTATTAACAGCCTGCACAGGGCTGCTATTGGGAAGGTACAGGGTGCAAGTACGTAGTTCCTTGTCAATAATGAATCTTGGTAGAGGTTTAAAGTATCTGGGACAGAGATATAATCCATGAGAAACATAAGATACTTGTGCCAGAAAATGATTTGCACTATGAAACAGAAGGAACCATAATTTAAGGTACATAGAACAGACTCATCAGATGGGAGCTTCGAGCAGAAAAAATAAATCAACTGGACACTGGAGTTCATAGTCACAGTTGCTCCAGTGGATTCAACACGGTAATATTCTTCCTGCAACAAGGTGTCTTCAAGTGGTTGACACATAGTAGATGCAAGCTTCAGAGATGCTTCCCGCATTATTTGCCCGCTTGCAAGAAACTTCAGTGTCTTAGAGTGGGCCTCTGCATCCCCCCTGATACAGAAAGAACTAGAAGTAATGATGAGAACAAAGGTAAAGTAGGGGTTGCTTGCAATTCAAGAGGAAACTGTACTAATAAATCAACTTAAGACACAACTTGAGTATATCATTTTTTCACTGTAGCATGAATCCACATTTTGTAGCTAAATAGAAAAATGTGATCAGTAGGAATAGAATTAACAGATCTGATCAGACTACTGATAATAAAATAGGCGCTGACTAGTTTGCACCAATAACCGAGCAAAAAATCGGACGGTTTTCTACTCAAATATAGTTATCTCGATTGAAAACAGATCCATACCATGTTATGGTTACCTGCGGTTTCCATACAGATCTGACAGGAAAACATATCAGAATTTGGAATCATACCGGCACTCACATCACGCCAGCTTGCAATATTAAGTGAACACTAGGAAACACTAGTCAATTTTGGGTTCTTAATGAAAAAGCAAACAAGTGGCTTTTGAACTTGGCCTTTATTGATTGTTTCAGATTTGAACATATCAGGATTTGGAGTCATATCGGCAGTCCCATCAAGCCATCTCACAATATTAAGTGAACACTAGCATTTAACATCTAACCAGGTATGCTTAATCCAATATAAACAATTCAACTGATAAACGAAACGCACTGAGTAATATAGGTGAACAACAATTTACTGGTACTAATAACCAAGGATTATATACTGAGCACATGCTATTCAACTGATGAAGTGGGAAAAGCGGTGGATAATGTCCACAATATAGAAGACAAAGATTTTAATTTGCATGAAGATGAACAATTAAATAAAATGTGTGCTGGAAACAAAAAAATAGCAACAAAAATCAAAAGACATGCCTTCGAACAAGCAAAACATAGTCAGAGTTTGGCATCCGAGCTCGACCACGTGACTGTATAAAGCTGCGCCCAGTTGTTGGGGGATCAAAGCGAATTACTAAGTGACAACCTGGCACATTCAGCCCCTCCTCCAATACTTGTGTGGTCACAATTATATGTACCTACAGGAACATCCCTTTCCTATCAGAGAATTATCATGTCGTTAACAGAATGTGAGCACAGGACAACAGTATTAATGGCGAACCTTTCCTCCTTTAAAGGCGTCAACAATTTCCGTTTGTTTATTTCTACTCTGGTTGTGAAACATAGGTCTGTTTCCTGCAATGTGTTTAACAATCCACCCAGGCATTTGATTGATAGTGGACAGGAGAGACTCCAATACAATGCTTGTAACAACTCTCTCGACAAATACAATGCATCTTAAGTCTTGCATGTGCCTGAAAGAGAGAGAGATTATTCTACTAAAACAAAATGAACTTAATGAGAAACTATACATGCACAAAAAAAAGTGTTGTTTTAGTCACTAAATTCGTGTAGAACGAATGAACTAATCACATTGACAGTGACCATGTGACATGTTTATGTAAGTTATGCACTGTACCATAGCCATCCCCTTGTCCAATATCTCTGTTTACTGGTCCATTTCTTGGATGTTATTTTTCAGAATCTCAACTTCATTTATACCCATGTCCCACTTTTTACTGGTCATTTCACTGGACTGAGGCTGAAAGTTGATGTTTTGGGGAAATGTAATTAAACAAAATGAGTACAGCACTATTGTTCACCACATTCTAATTAGATCGATCTTGGAACATCCAGGATAAATAGGCTAGACTAAGAGATACAAACTAAACCCATTCATTGTTTGATTGATAAGGGGTACAAGTCCTCGTATATATGGAGATAGATAACTTGGATCTCAAGTAATCCTATTTTCCTAACTACCGGGATATTATTCCCTAAACGGATAACTGGGGCATATGACAGTTGTAGCAAAGCCAATGCAATCAAGGGAGTAAATATGTGAACTAAATTGGCATACTAAATATAAGGTCCAAGTATTTTACCACCTGTATTCCAGAAGAAACTGAACAAGACAATGAACTTTAGGTGTCAATAACCCATCTTGCAAATCAGCTGCAAAATCTTCACCAATATGACCTATGAAAATAGCAGAGGATCAAAAAAACCATGGTATAATAGTTAACTTTGTGTTTAAACAGATCGATGGTATCTTTCACCTCATTTCAAGTTAGGATGATATGTTCACAAGTGAATTTTAATTTGTTGTCGTATAACATTTTGCTTGACATATGGATAGCAGATGTGATATGATACAACATTCAAAGCAGAGCCATTTACGATTTGACAGACAGATACCAGATGTGATATGATACACCATGAAAAGCACAACCATGTGCTGTGCCATCACCAGGTATACACAACTTACGAATCAGTACAGTGCTTTAATGACAAATAATGATTACGAGTTAACAGTAGCAGCATTGGAAGTATAGTCATACACCAAATAACTCGTACAAAATTGACTTTCAGGAATATATAAGCTGAATAGACAAAACAAAAAATCACAACTGCATGTCTACCTCTCTTTGAAAAACATGAGAGTTCCCTGTATACTTCTTCACTATAGCTTCTAACAAAGCCTTCAACATTCTTATCCAGTTCTTCACCCCAGAAAGATAAGAATTGTTCATTAGTTGTTGAGTGTATCTCAGCAGCCTGAAAATAATTAAAAAAAAAAGGTTAAGGCATTTCAGGGCTACACAAATGTAATACAAGCATGCATCATTGTATGTTCTCACACCTTTGCTGCTAGCCATACTCCAAGATTAGCTGTGCAATATAAGAATGCCTTGTGTAATTTTGATATCCCTTTCTTCGCATTTTTCCGAGACAATCCATGTAGATTTGCCTTGAGGACTTCTAAATGCTAAGAGAATGTAAACATGTAAGGTTACTGAATGTGTTAGAAGACAAGGCATGCATATACAAAAAACTACTATATCACACAAACACAAACAGAATGCCAGGGAAAAACAAAATGTGAAAACAATTGTATAGCAACTTTCCAAGTATGCAGACAAGGCTGTATTTCATAAGAAAAGCAAATCATACGATATAATTATTACTTCAACTTCCACTTGGACTAAATATAGATGCTAAATTTGATCATAGTTTATTATGTTACATAAATAGAGAAAATTATGCCAATATTATTTAAGAAAAAACCAACTTTAGGTCCTTGAGCTGTTTACCTTACCTCTGTTCAACTCACACCCTCAACTTCAAGGCCGTTAAACTTGCATCCCTCAAATATCAAAACCATGCAACTAAGCGCTGGGCCCTAAACTGACCAGGACCTAATGTCAGCAGGCTTTAGTGTACATGCCAGTTGTAGTCCCCTGATTTGCAATACTTTGCATGTATGGAGAACCGTTAGGGCTCTCTTCCTACGATGCATTGCTTTCTTACAAGTACTTGTGACTGGACCTCTAACGTCACTGCTTGTCAGTCGATAGGTTGGAGCGTCACAATCTCTGTGCTCTTTGTTCCCAGGTGCCGAATCAATGGAAAGTCGTGACCTCCTTGCCCAGGCCTCGACGCGCGTCTTCAGCCATCTCTTCCGCTCCGACCCCGGCTTCGACTTCGAGGCCGTGATAGCCCCCGTGACTGAGGTGATCCGCGACGCCCTCGCGGAATGGGTGGAGGACCACGTTGATGCGCTGATCGCACGGTTCGCCCCTGACAGCCACGAAGACCGACGCGGGACCGAGGAACACGAGGGCGACGATGGCGAGGACAGCGGCGTCACGTCTCCTTAGGTCGCCCCTCTTTTCTTTCCTGCCGGTACCTGATTATGACCCCATGGGGGCGTGAGGAACATTTGCTGAAATCCTTAATGATGTATCGAGCAACTTTTGTGTTCTCCTGAGGCTTGCTTTTCCTTCATGTCTGCTTTCGCGCTTTATGTCATTAGAAGACAGCCCCACGCGGGGCTTGACCGTCGCTGGTATGCTAGGTCGCGATGCCTGGGCAAGGCCAGGAGGTGAGAGCGCCAGGGCTAGCGAGTACTCCTGAGGCGAAAAGCTTGGGGGGCAGCATGCTCATTGGCTCACTCATGTGCGTCGCGAAAGGCCATTGGACACCAAGGCCTTGGTAGGGTGGTGCGCGCGGGTGCAGGCCCGCGGCCCAGGGCCCGGCTACTTGGGCTCTTAGTGCCGCTGGGACTGACCCAAGCGTGAGCACCAAGCCCAGCCCCCGCTCGCGCGTGGCTCATGAGAGAGGCTCTGGGCATGCGTAGCTGACGAAAAGAATGAAACCCAGAAAAAAGCCACAAGAAAAACAAATTCCTTTCATAGAGAAGACGCGAAAACCACAGTCTTTACTTAGAGAAACTGCAAACTCGTTTACAAGCAAAAGGGAAAAGGCTACAGCGTCCAGCACCTTCATTGATCTTCCCACCAGCGCGGTTCCGCCAGCGCGGAGCATGGGGCTTCCACTTGGGTGTGGGTGGGAGCTCCCGCGAGGCCGTGGAGCGACGCACCGGGAGACTCTGGGGCGTGTATAGCCCCACCTCATTCTTACGTGAGAGGGTCACGGGTAGAACTTGCGGAGGTGTTGCATGTTCCAAGCGTTCTTCACAGGAACTCCATCCTTCGTCTCCAGGCGTGCGGCGCCTGGCCTGGAGACGTGGGCGACCCTGAAAGGGCCTTCCCACATGGGCGAGAGCTTGTAGAGGCCCTCCTTGGATAGGATCCGCCTCAGGACGAGGTCCCCGAGCTCGAGAGTGCGTGGGCGGATGTTGCGGCTGTGGTAGCGCCGCAAGGCCTGCTGGTACTTCGCGGCACGGAGGGCGGCCTGACGGCAGGCCTTCTCGAGGAGCAAACGGTCGGCCCCCCACGAGTCGTCCTGGCGCGCCTCATCAAATGCCAGGACTCGCGAAGAACCATGTTTGAGCTCGAATGGGAGGACCGCCTCGGCCTCGTAGACGAGGAAGGGAGTCTCGCCGGTGGGCTTCGTCCCGGTGGTGCGGATGGACCACAACACAGACTGCAGCTCGTCCAGCCAGCCCTTGCCGCAGGCCTCAAGCTTCTTAAAGCTCCTAGTCTTGAGGCCCCTGAGGACCTCCGCGTTGGCGCAGTCGGCCTGGCCATTGCTCCGCGGGTGCGCCGCCGACGCGTAGCATATCTGCATTCCAAGGTTAGCACAGTATGACGTGAAGAGGCCGCTCGTAAACTGGAAGATGTTATCAATGATAATACAGTTGGGGACACCGAACCGGCTCACGAGGCCCCTGATGAACTTGACAGCCGAACCCGCCGGGATGGTGCGCACGGGCTCCACCTCCGCCCACTTGGTGAACTTGTCGATAACGACGTAGAGGTAGCGGTAACCGCCAGCCGCGCGAGGGAAAGGGCCCAGTATGTCCAGCCCCCATACCACGAAGGACCACGAGAGTGGGATCATCTGGAGTCCTTGCACGGGCTAATGGATTTGCTTGGCATGGAACTGGCAAGCTTCGCAGGACTGGACTAGCTTGGTGGCGTCGCGGAGCGCCGTGGGCCAATAGAACCCGCTGCGGAACACCTTACACGCGAGGGTACGCGACGAGGAGTGATGTCCGTAGTCTCCCCCATGGATGTCAACTAGCAACTCGCGCCCTTGTTCCTCTGAAATGCGCCGCAGCAAGACACTATTGGGGTGCTTGCGGTACAGCTCGCTGTCTTGTAAGCAGTAGGCGGTGGCCTGCCGGGCCACGGGCTCTGCTTCTGCATCTTCTTCCAGAAGGGTGTCGTGGAGCAAGTAGTCCTTGAACTCCGTGACCCAGCTATCCTCCTGAGGCTCCAACGCCAACAGCAGGCGAGCCCCAGAGGTCGGGCTGCAGTCGGTGGCGCCCGTGGATGGTGCAGGCGGAAGCTCCTCGAGGAGCAGCGTCGCACCGGTGGCGAGAGGCGCAGCTGATGGCCTGAAGAGCCTTTCTTCAAAGACGCCTGGGCTCTGGGGTTCGCGAAGGACGCTCGCTTGGCGATGTCGTCGCCTTCCTTGTTGACGCCGCGTGGAATATGCTGCAACTCTAAACCCAGGAAGCGCTTCTCGAGCTTACGTACCTCATCTAGGTAGGCCGCCATGTGCTCGTCTTTTGGCTTGTACTTTTTGTTTGAGAAGTTGACGAGGAGCTGAGAATCGCCCTTGATGGTGAGGCCCAAGGCCGCAGCAGCCTTGAGGCCGGCGATCAGGCCCTCATACTCCGCAATGTTGTTGGAGACCTTCTCGCTATGCTGGAAGCACAGCTGGACGGCGTAGTAAAGCTTGTCCTCCGCTGGGGAAACAAGCACGACCCCAGCCCCCGCGCCCTGTCTGAAGAAGGCGCCATCAAAGTGCATGACCCACCCGGCAGGCGCCTCATCCCTAGGCAGGAGGGACTTGTCGTCATGAGGCTCCTCCCCGCATGTGTCCGTCCACTCCGCCACGAAGTCGGCAAGAGACGCTCCTTGATGACTCTGGTGGTGCAGAACTCCAACTGGAATGCCTGCAGCTCGATGCTCCATTCAGCAACCCCTCCCGTAGCATTAGGGCTATGCGACACTTTCTCCAGGGGGTAAGCAGAGACGACCTTGATGGGGTGACCCTGAAAGTAATGCCGCAGCTTCCTAGAGGCGACCAGGAAGGCAAGGAGAAGTTTCTGCTACATAGCATAGCGCGCTCGCGCATCCCTCAGCACCGTGCTCAAAGTACACGGGGTGCTCGACGAGGCGTGTGGCTTCGGCAGGGGCTTGCTCTTGAAGGGGCGCGCGAGGCTTGGGGGCGCTGGCTTGAGACGCGAAGGGCTCGCGAGGTTCTGGCAGCTCGTGAGGCTTGGAAGGTCCAAGGAGCTTGGAGGGCTCGCGAGTCTCGGGAAGCCTTTCCTTGGTGCCGACGTGTTCCTCCCACAGCGCTACGAGCGCGGCGCTGGCCATCTGCGGTGTGGCCGCCAGGTATAGGACCAAGGGCTCATGAAAACGCGGCGCCACTCGTCGAACTCGTGAGGTACCTCTTGAGGTCTTCGAAAGGCGCGTCCACTTCAGTGGTCCACTTGAAGGAGCATGTCCTCTTCATCAGCTTGAAGAAGGGCAAGGCGCGCTCGCCTAGCTTGGAGATGAATCGCCCCAGGGCAACTTGAAGGGGAAGCCGAGAAGCTTGCCGAAGGGGACTCCAACGAGACACTTGTCGGGGTTGAGCTTCAGGCTGACCTCGCGCAGATTTGCGAACATTTCTTCCAGGTCCTTGATTAGCGTCTTGGCTTCGCGTGATTTGACCACGATGTCGTCGATGTAGGCCTCCGCGTTCCTCCCTAGCTGTAGCCCCAGCGTGATGCGCATCAGCCGCTGGAAGGTAGCGCTGACGCTCCTCAAACCGAACGTCATGCAGGTGTAGCAGAACACGCCGCACGAGGAGATGAAGGTTGTCTTTTCCACATCTTCCGCTGCCATCTTGATCTGGTGGTAGCCCGAGAATGCGTCCAGGAAGCACAACAGGTCACATTCAGCGGTGGAGTCCATGATTTGGTCCTGGGGGATGGAAAGGGTCCTGGGGGATGTCTCTTCACCTGGAGTCCCTTGATGCCGAGGCTTTCCTGTGCTCAATGTCGGGGCTTGTTGAGGCTCATGAAGTCGACACACATGCGCTCCTTTCCACCTTTCTTGGGGACAATGGCTGGGTTGGCGAGCCATTCGGGATGACGCACCTCTCGAATGACCCCAACTTCCTGCAGCTTGTGCACCTCTTGGACAATGAATGCCTGCTTCTCCGGCGCTTGGTGACGCGCCTTCTGCTTGATGGGACGAGCGTTAGGACACCGCCAAATGGTGTTCGATTACTTCCCTCGGGATGCCGGTCAGGTCAGACGCCTTCCAGGCGAACACGTCCTTGTTCGCCCGGAGGAAAGCGACGAGCGCGTCCTCCTGCTCAGGGGGAAGGTCGGCGCCGATGGTGAAGGTAGGACCTGCGCCGCTGCCGTCAACCAATTCCTTCTTTGTTTCGGCGCAGTCCTGAGAGAATAGTTACTTCTTCCTCGCAGGAGCGACCTCCGAAGGCCCGACCCCATCTGCGAAGCCCAGGCGCAAGGCTGCCGTAGCCCTGTAGGCGCGCTTGAGGGCCCGGACCGCATCTTCCTCGCTTCCAGCAACAGTAATAATGCCGCTGCTGCCGGGCATCTTGATTACGTTGTAGCCGGGGTGGGTCGCCGCCATGAACTTGGCAAGCGCGGGGTATCCCAGGATGGCGTTGAACGGAAGGCCGATGCGGGCCATGTCTAAGTCAATAAGCTCGGTGCGGTAATTATCGCGGGGTGCCAAAGGTGACCGGGAGGCGCACCTGCCCCAGGGGAGCGTAGAGCCGTCGGTCACCTCTGAGAAGGGCCTAGTGGGCATGAGCTGGTCATAAGGCACTTGGAGCGTCTCGAAGGTCTCGACGGAGAGGACGTTGAGGCCGCCGCCGCTGTCGATGAGGGTCTTGGTGACAGAGACATTGCTGATGGTGGGTGTGCACAACATGGGGAGCGCGCCGACGGCGGCTGCGAACTTGGGGTGGTCTCAGGAATCGAAGGTGACGACGCACTCGTGACACGCGTGAGGCCACGAAGCCTCGGGCTGGGGCCACGCAGCGTTCACCCCGCGAAAGAGCTGCTTGGAGTGGCAATTGGACGCAGGCGCCTGGGACCCACCGAGGATGCACGCGGCCGCGTGGGGCCCCTAGAGCACAAAGCGCGCAGCGAACCGACCGCGTAGCTCACCCAAGGAAGAGACCGAAGCTTCAAGAATGCTGAGGAGCCAGGAGCACGGGGCACCCACGAGGGCTAGGGGAGACCAGTTCGCCATGGCCTTGTCGCCACCGCCCGCCAACAGGATGCTTTGGGTATAGAGCCAGAGAAACTCCTCGGGGTCAGCAGCGCCATCGTAACACGGAGGCAGCACCGGTCTGAACCTCGCTGGCCAATTCACCTAGCGAAGGGCGATGGTGAAAGCCGGGCAGCCCGCGACGCTCAAAAAAACGACGGGGTAGGCGGTGGCAAGCGCATGCTCAAAGAAGAGGCGACGGTTGCTGCTTCCAGCGAGCGCCGTCTTGGCAACGCGGGCCGCTCGGCGCTCGGCGCGAACCCGGTGAGCGTCGGCCATGGGGTCGGTGGAGTAGGAAAGGAGCGAAACGGAGTTACTTCGGCACACCCCTACTTGGCACGCCAAATGTCGGAATCAGGGCTCTGGGGACCCAACAAAAGGTTTGAACTCTAGGCTCACAGAACTCCACTAAGCTCCGGCTCGCTGCTAACTGCCTCACGACGACGCTCCTTCGTGCTCGAGCGAAAGGAAAGACATACACGACACGGCAGTTTACCCAAGTTCGGGCCACCTTGCGGTGTAAGACCCTACTCCTGCTTTATGTTGATTGCCTCGTGAAGAAGGATGAGTATGAGGAAGATGAACCGCCTCTGGAGGACTCAAGATTCGACCCCCCCTCTATGATGGCATCTAGCCTATACTTATACTGGCCCTGGTCCTCTTCCCCTGAAAACTCTAGGCGGGAAGGGTTGCCACAACGGCCAAATTCAAAGGGGAAAAGGAGTACAACTTATCTTGACTAAAGGTGGTCTCCGCCTGCAAAAGCTTTTGTCCATGGCGCGTTGATGGGCTCGACGATGACCTCCGTCCTGGCGAGGCCGCTGTCCTGGTCTTCTTGCACCAAAATAGCAACCTTTGGAGATTGCTTTGGGAACGACGCGTTGTCCTTGCTCCCTTGGCACGAAAGAGGAAAACATCCTTATCTGCACTCGTTGGTGCCCTTCTGGCTCCGCTTGTCGTAGCTCGCATCACCCATGTGCAACGCGAGGCGGGGTTTGGCGAGCCTAGACATATCCGCCCCGCGAGGGGCCTCGGGAGACTGCCTGGCGCGAGGCCCTCAAGGAGCTCCTGACGAGGCTTGCTAATGCCCACCTCGCGAGGCGGGGACCCTCGCGAGGATCCTGCTCGTGAGGTCTTGAAGATGGGCTGTGTTGGGCCCACGCCAGGCGCCGTGCCTTGGGCCGCAGGCAGACGGGCCTGGGTACCCCCAGTCCCACGGGCCTGACACCACCTCCCAGAGATGTAAACTACAACACATCGCGATGCAAATTTGCATCTCCACCTACAGGAGATGTAAAAAAGCGACCACTCGCCAACCGCCCAACTGCCAGTTCCTTTCCCCTCTGCGCGACCAGTCGCCTGACTCCCGCCCGCCGACGCCGATGACCCCGCCGCCTTCTCCGACTCCGCAGACGATGCCCTGACCCACCTCATCGCAGCAGCCGCCTCTGCGGCAACTTTCCCCAATGCGGCCGCCTCCGCCTCGATGTCGCCGCCACCCTGGATTTGCTCCACCCCGACCGGTCACGCTGGAGGCTGCAAAGAAGAAGGGGGTCGCCAAGCCTCGATGTGGAGGCGTGAAGCGGCCGGCGGCTCGGGGCCGCAACCTGGCAAGGAACCAACCTCGGCCGGCGAAAATCTCAAAGCCGGTCGCGGCTTCGATGGGCGATTTGTAGCCGTCGACGACCATGGCGTCCTTGTCCGGCTACGGTGGTCCTCATCCACCTCCTCCGCCGCCGCCGGCCATGGAGGAAGATGTGTCCACGCCGACGGCGACCGCATCCAACGTGTTCGTTGATAAGTCGCAAAGCTAAAAAAAATCTTGTGCGTTTCTTTGTTGTTGCAACTGTCGATTCCAATGGAATGTGTAGTTGATTGTGTGTACGTCCATTTGTAGTTGAAGTTTTCATGCGCGCCACAAATATGAAAAATGATGATTATTCACATGAGTATGCATCACAAGAATATGAAACTCCACAATATGTTAATGACAATCTTGACATGGATGATGAGGGCTTCGTTTTGAAGGGAATAACCGCAAATTATACCAACACCGAAGATGTGTTGATTTGCATCGCTTGGAAAAAAGTCTCTCAAGATGCAACCGTTGGGACCGACCAATCCGCCGTCACATATTGGCAACGCATCAAGGATTTCTTTGATGCGCGCAACACTAGCGGCCACTATCGCTCAAGTGACTCCCTTCGTCAACGTTGGGGCACCATCAACGCCGAATGTCAAAAGTGAGTGGGTTGCTTGGCAAATGTTGATCGCAGGAACCCAAGTGGTTGCGGTGAAAGAGACCTGGTAATAATCATTTGCTATTCATGTGTGCTTTCTCCACTTACCGCAAATATTGAAATGTTCACTAATTTGATGATGACATCTTGATTGTTTTCTTGTAGAAAATGATTGCGCAAGGATTATTTCAAGAGAGGAACAACAAAGGAGAGAAGAGGAAGAAGAATGGAAGAGCTCAAGGATGAGGAGAAGTGGAAAACTAGAGAAGTTTTCGATGCTTCGAAGAAGAAAAGTGTGCTGGTGGAGGGTGAGAAGTGGAAAACTAGAGAAGTTTTTGATGCTTCGAAGAAGAAAAGTGTGGTGGTGGAGGATGAAGAAGATGGCCCGGGTGAGGAGAGAAGGAGCCCCATTCCTCACTCAGCAACTAAATCTTATAGGCCCGATGGAACTAAGAAAGTGAAGGGATCCAAGGCCGGAGACAATGATCTCAAGGATGGATTTAATGCCATTGTCACGGCGAGGAAAGGGTATGCGGAAGAAAAAAATTGTTGAAGCTCAAAGAAATTGATGAGAGGAGTGAAGCTGAGCGATGGAGGGCGGCAGCCGAGGAGAAGAGGGCGGCGGACAAAGAGAGGTTGGCAGCGGCCGAGGAGAGAAAGGTTGAGCTTGAGGAGAGAAAGGCAGCGGCCGAGGAGATGAAGATAGTCGAGGAGAAGGCACTCAAGTTTATGTTCATGGACACATCTACTCTTCCAAGGTAAAGGCGTATGTCGATCTTTGTCGCGATGAAATGCTCATTAGAAACATGATGGGATGAGGAATGGGAGGGGGAATGGGAGGTGCCATGGGAGGGGGAATGGGAGGTGCCATGGGAGGGGGAATGGGAGGTGCCATGGGAGGAGGAATGGGAGGGTACATGAACATGATGGGTGGTGCCATGAATGGTGCATTTGGTGGAAACATGGATGGTGGCTTCGGAGTAATGGGAGGTGGAATGGGAAGTGGCTTCGGCGGCAACATGAGTGGCATGGGAGGTGGCTTCGGCGGCAACATGATGAGTGGCATGGGAGGTGGCTTCGGCGGCAACATGATAAGTGGCATGGGAGGTGGCTTCGGCGGCAACATGATGAGTGGCATGGGAGGTGGCTTCGGTGGCAACATGGGCGGCATGGGAGATGGCAATGAATGTACTTCCGGTGGAGTTCGCGGTAACAAGACTTCAACGCAAGAAAACGTCGAGAAAGAAGCCATTGATGATGATCATACCAACCACCGTCGACAATGGCACTAGTGACAATGGAGAGGACGCAAACTGAGTGATGTCCATGTCCATTTTCATTTATTGGACCAACAACTTCGTTTGAGACAATTGACTTTTTCTTGTAGGATTTAAAACTATGGTCGATGATGCACTTCTGTTGCTATAATTACGAAAATTCGATGTGCAAATGCGGCCGGCGGCAGCTGAACAGCAGCCGCGCAGCCGGCGGCCAATTTTACATCTCTAGTTTGCATCTTCTATTGGAGTTACTCTTTTACATCTCCATTTTGCATCTTCTGTTGGAGTTGGCACTTTTTTGGAGATGCAAAAGGCACTTTTACATCTCCAAATTTGCATCTTCTATTGGAGATGCTCTTACTAGAAACAATTTGCTAAAAGGGGGGTGTACTGGAAGTTCGAAATGTAGGTTCTGTAATGCTAATGTGACAGTTGACCATCTGTTCATACACTGCTCGGTGGCAAGATAGGTCTTGGGGGTGGTGGACAGTGGCTTTGTTTAAAAACGGACTTCCTTCTGTGCAAGAGATCTGTAGCTATATTATTCGGGTTCCTGGTAAGATTAGGAGTGTGGTTGCAGTAGGGTTAGCTGCAATTTTGGGGACTATATGGAAAACTAGGAATAAGGCATCCTTTGAGAGCGTTTTCTCTTATGATCCAACCACTGTAATATTGGCCTGGCTTACAGAGACGAGAACTATGAGGAATGCAAGCCAAAGGTGCAAGAACGCTACTGCAGGTGGCAGCTAAAGTTTTTAGTAGAAATAAAGGTTGGCGCCGGCGTCGTGAGGCCAGCTGGGTGAACACAAGGAGGTTGCTGAATTGTGGCGGTTTTTTATGCTTTTATGTAGATGTTTTGCAATGATGCTTTGAGAAACTTTGTGGTAGAATTTTGCCTGGTGGTTTCCTGTTATATTTTCAGCATGTGGATTGTGTTAAAAGTTTGGAACCATCCTGAAGGAACGGTCCACCCTGACTTCCGCATTATCAATTTCATTGAGAAATGGAATTGGGCGGAAACCCCTTAATTCAAAGAAATAAAGGGACAAACAGCATACCTTTACTTGCAACCTGTCCAAACAACTCTTGATATGGTTATGTGAGTTGGATGGGATGATATAATCATCGTACTGCACAATCCTCGTAGTGGCAAATGGTATGTATTCCGATAAAGCCGATTCATTGTCAACTGTGTACACCTTCAACAGAAAATACACAAAAGTATTCCTCATGCGTGAAAAAATTAGGAATGATGATTATCATAGGTAAAGGGTACATGTGAATCTATACATGGCCTGACCTTTGAATTCAATAGATTCTCCAGTTCGACGATTCGTTTAGAATAGCTCTCTTGCAGCAGATCTATGGAAGGAATAGTGTGACAGATTTGGTCGAACTGAGAGGATGTTTGTTCAAAAAATAATCTTTGAGGATGTAAAACACATATACAAGTTCACAGCTTCGTCCTTACTTTTTGAATCTGTGGGTGAAGCAGTCATCCCAAATATCCTCGGCAGAGGGCCCCGTGGTCTAGAATTCATTACAGGGTGGTAGAATTCCTACAATGAAAGTAAACTGAAGGATTTTACTAAATTGTTTAGTGGACCAAGACTTCAACTGGAACAGTAAATGTGGCCAATATACAGGTGGTAAAATGAGCAGTCATGATCTCACTTGAGTTGATACTTGATACAAGTAGCTAGAGAACAACAATGTTTCAAACTGACTATTACATCCTCAGTATCAAATCGTAGGGTGTTTTTAACTGTCCAAAATCGTGATTTGACATACAATTAATCTAATGTGAGTTATGGTTAGAGAAAATTGACATTGTTGGATTCGTATTCAGTAAAGCTTTCTTATGATTGTGATTTTGCAACCAGTAACGGAGTATTCTATGAAAGGTCCCGGTCGTTTAGATTTGGACAGTAAAATACTGCTCTGTATTTAGAAACGGAGGGAGTGTGTTGGTGGGTGCGACAAAAAAAAAGGGAAAGCTTCTAAAAAGTCAGATTAACAAAACCAAAAGGGAACAGAGCGGTTGTAACTGTTGGGACCTTGAGAATGCACGCATACGGGGAGTTGCCCTTGGCGCGGTGGCACTCGTCGAAGATGAGCAGGGCGATGTCCTGGAGACTGAAGAAGCTGTGGCGGAGGTTGTCCAGGAGGATCTGCGGCGTCATGACAAGCACCTCGGCGTCGTCCACCACGCGGCGCCAGATTGCGGCGTTCCAGAAGTCGACGCCCATGTCGCCGGTGAACTTGGACACGCGGAGGTCGGTATGCGCCTCGACGACCCGTGCCTGCTGCTCCACGAGCACGCGGGTGGGGACGAGGAAGACGGCGTAATCCCGCGCCGGCTTCCGCACGCGGTGCGCGTACGCGCGCAGCAGCAGCCCCGCGATGAGCGTCTTCCCGGCCCCCGTGTCCAGGAAAGCCACCGTGTTCCCGCTCATGGCCCGCTCCAGCGCCTCCAGCTGGTACCTGCACGCACGCACGCACGCACATTCAGTGGCGTTTCCAGTCGCAGTTCATACCCGCGCGGTGGACCAACACTCACCATCTCACTACAATCTCCGGATCCTCCTTATGTGCTTCCTCTGTCGCGGCGGCGTCGGCGTCGGCGGCGACGGCGGCGGTGGCGGCGTCACCCATGGTGATGACTGGTGAGATTCTGGGGTGGCGCGAGGACGAAATCGGAGGCAAGACGGCGGCGGCGGCGGCGGCGGCGACGCTTGGCTGCAGCGGAGGCGCGCGGGTGAATCTTTGTCGTGCGCCCGTGGGGTTTGATTTGGCGAGGCGGGGCGAGGCTTAGGGGCGAAGGTTTTGCTGCTTGGCCGCTTCGGGTGCGCTTTTTGACTCGACAGGGGGAGGGGGGAGGAACGGAGGAGACCTGCTCGGGACCATTGCCGTTCGGCGTCAGACGAAGCGGCAGGGGAGGGAATCTCGCTTTCACGGGTGGGAATAGTGGCGTCGTCCTTCGCCGGTCGCGGTGGGGCTGTTTTTCATCTTTTCCGATTCCATATGTAGCTCCATATTTTTCACTTTCCTTGTACTTTCTCCTTTTGTGGCCTAATGCGTTTTTCGAAATTAACTTTGACTAAATATTAGAATAACTAACAAAAATGCTCGTGCGTTGCAACGAGTGTAAAATAAATCTAAGAGTTCGGGTGGTATTCGCATAAGAATCCACTTTACGAAGATTTCATTGTATTCCAAAAGCTCGTAATCTTCTTCTCTGCTAATAAAACACACTACTTCAACTCGCTCTAAAGAACTTTCACGACACTGTAAAGAACTAGAATTATGTGTAATAAGATGTTGATATTCAATAATCATTTATTGATCAGCGGCTATTCCTTCAGGGCAAAAGTAATTGTACAACATCTGCATACCTGTAGCATCTTCAAATAGATCATATATTAAATCATATCTCGCAACGCAGGTGCTTTGAGGGGGCGAAACAAGATGCGAGCAAGATGCATCGTAGTCGCACTTTCTCTACTCTTCGTCCCTCCCTATCTCACCAACGACATCGATGACATTCAAAGTTGAGGATATCTTGATGGTCAGCATGTACCGGTGAGCCTCAAATATCTTCTTTCTTAAGAAATATTTCTTTCCAACATTTCATTTACTCTTAATTATTACCCCTTCCTTTCCAGTTTATAGGGCTTAATTTGAAAATCTCTTCAACCAAGGTAGATGATGAATAGTGAAATTAATTCCGTAGTTTGCAAAAATACTTAATTAACACTTTTGTTTTTCTCAAAAATTTGTGTATATCGATGCGTTAATTACACCACATGCATGCATGATCACTTAATGACCAAGAACTTCTACATGCATTGATGAGTTTTTTCTTCATCCTTGCATGCAGTGATTTAATATACCTTGAAATTTGAACATTTGATGGTAAGTAGTAGAACTGAGACTTATACAACGGAAAAACAATTTTTTTGAGACGAGCCCTATAAACTGAAAAGGAGGAAGTACACCTCATAATGTAAAAAACAACAGCAAGTAACAACCAACAACAGCAAGTAATTATAATCAGTGTTCATTTGATTTTTTTAATCAATGAGCACGCATAGCCACAGTAACATCCTGAGAGCTAGCACCAGTAACATCTCGAGAGCTAGCACGCGTAGCCACAGTAAAAACAAACAACACGCGTCATGTTGTTGGACACACCCACCGCCCCCGGCCCATCCCACCACCCACCGGCAAGAGCTAGCAACAGCAAAAGCCCACTGCTTTCTTATCCTCATCACCCAGCCGCTGGTCCTCCTCCTCTGTTCTCCATCCACCACCCAGCTCTCATCCAGGGCGCACCTACAAACGGCTGGTTGGCTTGGCGTCGCCCCGCCCCCACGGCGCGCCGATGACTCCACTCCCCTGGAGTGCGCGCGCGGCCATGGTAGCTAGAACCAGACACATGGGCGCCTGCCTTGGAGCTCCCCTGCCGTCGCTTGATCTGGCCGCTGTCGGTGTCAAAACCGGCGGATCTCGGGTAGGGGGTCCCGAACTGTGTGTCTAAGGCGGATGGTAACAGGAGGCGGGGGACACAATGTTTACCCAGGTTCGAGCCCTCTTGATGGAGGTAATACCCTGCTTCCTGCTTGATTGATCTTGATGATATGAGTATTACAAGAGTTGATCTACACGAGATCGTAGAGGCTAAACCCTAGAAGCTAGCCTATGGTTATGCTTGTTCTTCCTGTCCTATGGACTAAACCCTCCGGTTTATATAGACACCGGAGGGGGCTGGGGTTACACAGAGTTGGTTACAAGGGAGGAGATCTACATATCTGAATTGCCAAGCTTGTCTTCCACGCAAAGGAGAGTCCCATCCGGACACGGGACGAAGTCTTGAGTCTTGTATCTTCATAGACCAACAGTCTGGCTAAAGTATATAGTCCGGCTGTCCGACGACCCCCTAATCTAGGACTCCCTCAGTAGCCCCTGAACCAGGCTTCAATGACGATGAGTCCGGCGCGCAGATTGTCTTCGGCATTGCAAGGCGGGTTCCTCCTCCGAATACTCCATAGAAGATTTTGAACACTAGGATCATGTCTGGCTCTGCAAAACAAATTCCACATACCACCGTAGAGAGTATAATATTTCACAAATCTAATCTGCTGACAAATTTTATAGCGTGACATCACGCCACGGCCCGGTCATTATTCGAACTATTTTTCTGAACCAGCTACTGCACATATTGCGAGGCGGATTTCTTGGCACGTCTTGTCGAAGCAGAGATCGTGTCCCCTTATCACGGGATTCTCATCAATACGGGTGTCGGTAACCCAACAGCGCCATCAATCACGGCGCTTGGGGAATAAGCGAGTTTATCAGGCAAATGGGGAGGCGCACAGTTCCTATCGCCCTTATAAAGGGACAAGGACTTCCTCTTTTTCACCCACGCCTTCTTCTTCCCTGCCCATCCATTCTCGCGTACTCGAGCTCCAGCGCCCAAGTTCACATTTTCTCCGCAAAACCACTCCAAACATGTCTGGAGCGGGAGGCAAGTGGATGGTCTCCTCCGTTATGAAGGGGGACATTACGAAGCTCCGGGAAGCCGGATACCTAGCCGCAGATATCACGCACTGGCTCCCAGGCGCGGGGCAGATCGTCCCTACTCCAAAACCTCACAAGAGGGTCGTATTCCTTACCCACTTCGTCCGCGGACTGGGATTTCCCCTCCACCCATTCGTCCGCGGGCTCATGTTTTACTATGGGCTAGATTTCCATGATCTGGCCCCCAATTTCATCCTCAACATCTCGGCGTTTATCGTCGTGTGCGAGGCCTTCCTTTGCATCAAGCCCCACTTCGGCATATGGCTGAAGACCTTCAATGTGAAACCAAAGGTGGTGGTCGGACAGCAGGCGGAGTGCGGAGGCGCCATGGTGGGCAGAATGCCCAACGTCACCTGGCTCGAAGGCTCCTATGTGGACACCGTGAAGGGGTGGCAATCGGGGTGGTTCTACATCACCGAGCCGCGCGATACCAACTGGGTGGAGGCCCCCGAATTTCGATCCGGCATCCCCATGCGGCTCACCTCCTGGAAAGAGAAGGGCCTGTCCTGGGGTTCGTCGGTGGAGCTGACGGGACTACAAAAATGTGTCAAGAATATGATAAGCAACAAAATCAAGCTTGTCAGCGTGGTCCAGGTCATGCTCTTCCGCCGAATCCTCCCGTGTCAAAGACGGGCATTCAATATGTGGGAGTTTGACCCGACCGAGCACCAGATGCTGCGAGAGCTTTTTGACACGACGCACAAGGACGTCTGGAAGGTGCTGTTCAAGGGCGCCGAGGTACCTCCTCCCCTTACGAGGATCGCGGACTCGGTGCAAAGCGCCCTGCCAATCCGGTAAGTCTTTTATATCTCACAAAAGGTTCCTTTGCCCAACATAACCGTGTGAGGGGTCTGAGCCTCCATGCCATTTTAACAGGACTAGGTAGCGACAGCGGAGCAGATCGATTGTCCAGCCCCCCTGCCCGAAGATCCAGCAGATGCTCTCCTAACGGAGATGCTGGTTCCAGCGCCTTATGAGGCGCCTGAGAAGAAGGCCAAGAAGAAGGCCACGGGGACCAGGAAGGGTCTCCGGCGCAAGGTTATATCGGACTCATCGTCCGAAAACACCGAGGCACACTCCTCCCATGAAAACGAGGAGGGGGAAGAGGAAAGTTCTCCCCCCCCCCCAGCCGGGGGGGACAGGAAAAGGAAGGCCGCCCCATCAGGGGAGGCCGAAGGGTCCAAGAAGGGAAGGACCCTCCTTCCAGACTACTCCACAATGGCCGCTTACAGCGACAAGGAGTGGTTGCCCCGGGACAAGCCCCTGGCGAAGTCGTAAGTATTCGGATACCACAATAGTCCTGGTATGTTCTATTTTATTGCTTCTCATCATGCCGAACATGATCATGCAGTCCCTCCAAAGCCCATATTGATGTATCCTCTTCGGATGGGTCTTTGGGTCCGTCGGCGATGAACAGTGATTCACTCCCGACCGCCACCTCCCCCCGCCCTACGGACGACGTCGAGGTGTTGTCTCAAAGGGTACTGAACCAAGGGGAGACAGTTCCGGAGGCGCCCCATGGTGACATTCCGGACGCTGGGCGCAGGAGGGGCAAGACTCCCATGGGCACTAATGCCGGGGGCAGCAAGTCTAGCCCCCAGCCGAATACTGCGCCGGAACCTCCAATGGTTCCGGATTCTATCAAGCGCCCCCTTGCTAAGGGGGGCAAGCCGTCTGTGCCGATGGCCTCTGTCCATCCAGAGGTATCGGACAACTTGCTGGAAGTGCTTTGCGGCGCTTCCATTGACGAAGAGCACCACACTATTATGAGTGCGATGGTCAAGAAGGTTCAGTCCACCAAGAGCGGACTGACTGAAGCCTGTGCCAGCCTCCTAACAGGCTTTGAGGTAAGTAATCAAATTATAAGAAAATGTTACAGCATAGACAGTAGCCCCTGATGCTCTGTTTGGCGTTCGCGAAGAAAGGCCAAATAGAGGATCTAATAATAATCGCAGGAGTCTAATCAGAATATGTCTATGTGAATAAGCAGGCTTCACTACTAGCCGCAACCGCTCGTACTGCGGAGGTCGCCGCACTGAAGCGGGACCTTGAGCGGTCCAAGGAAGAGCTCGGCCTTACCAAGAGACAACTCGAAGAGAACAAAGGTAAGTGATACCCCGTCTGTATATTGATAAAGAAAAATGTGGTTGTTGAATAATATGATCGTCATGAATTTTGCTAGGGGCCACGACCGAAGTGGTGGCCCTGAAGAAGGCGCTGTCAGAGGCCGAAGACAAAGCGGCCAAGGAGCGCATCGAGCGAGAGAAGCAAGAGGCCCGAGTCGGCGAGGTGCAGCAAGAGATCTAGGCTTTCGTCAAGAAATACGAGTCCTTGGAGCGTGACTCTAAGACGCAAGGGTCTGAGCTTGCGAAGGCCCTCGAAAATGCACAACATGCCAAGGCCGAAGCCCAAAAGGCCCTCCAGGAGATTCAGGCGGTTAAGAAGATAGCGGCGTGTAAGGCATTCATTATGCAAAGCAAGCATGTGAAGGAAACTTTCCTTTTACTTACCCGAGTTCGGAGCTCTCCAGGAGCGTTCGTAGATCTACCCCACAGTGTGTCGAATGCTGCGGAGTTCTACCGGGCCGAGGAGGGGAGCTTGACGGAGAAGTTGTTCTGGTCTCAGTATACTGGGACCGAACATCCGATGCCCTTGAGCGACCAGTTGAAGCAACTGGTCGAGCTTCCCAAGGCGGTCGAACAGGCCATGAAGGGTTTTATAGTCCGGATGTGGCCTGGCGAGCCCCTGCCTGGTAGCTACTTCAGTCTGGTAAGGCGGCTTGTGAATGCCTGCCCACGGTTTGAAGTCATAAAGCGGTTCGTCTGCATTGAGGGTGTGCACAGGGCCTTTGCCCGGGCGAAAGTGCACTGGGCGAAGATGGACGCCGAAAAGCTGGTGAAGGAAGGGCCGCCGGAGGGCACGGAGCATCGACATCCCGAAAAGTATTATGATAGTGTCCTGAAGGGTACTCGCCTTGTGGCGGAGGAATGTGCTAAGGATGTAATATTTGAATGAATGTACTCATGTGATCCTGTAATATGAAACGAATTCATCTGCGCTATGCAACGCTTGTTAATTTAAAATATTACCTTTTGTGCGGCCGTTTATAAAATCTGAGAGTTGGCTAGTCGTCGGCTTCTGCCCCCATGTAACTAGTACTGAGGTGTTCGGGATAAACCTGATCACTCTTTATCCCAATTTTGGGTCCTTCGAAGGAGGTGTTCAGCACAATGAACCAGGCAATCGGACTATAAAGCTTTATCACTCTCACCTAGCCATAGAAGTCTACAATTTTAAATTTTGGCAAAGCCCCTAGTATTCGGAAGGCCGAATTTGGGGCGCTATATACGCCTAAATCGGACAAGGCCGACTCCTCGCCCAAAGCGGAAGAAGTCTTTAAGGACTTGAGACCTCTCGAACAGCGACCAGCTCTCGCCACATCATGACAGTCAGTTTTCGGCTTTCTCTACTGAGGTGCTCGTCCGGAAGAACCGGGACACAATCGCAGTAGTTCTCCCAGTGCTACCTTAGCCGATATAGCGGAACGTAAGGTACCAAAACATGGGAGCCGGGCAAACCCAACTATTGACCCAAGACATGATTCGGAGCTGATGCATATAATGCTATAAGTTCGGGGTGCCGCACTGTCGAAAGTGTTCGGAATTTTCACGCCGTGTTATGGGGTACACTGAAGCCCCTGGCGCACTGGTCGTACCAGAATGTACGGGTGCAATTTGTCGTAAATAAGCAGACAAGGAGAAAAAGGAAATGCAATAATAGGCTAACCCTATGCATTGTTATTTAAATAATACGTCAAAGCATACGGATACAAGTAGTGCAATAAGCAAAAAAAAGGACTATTTGACATGTCCTATCCAAGGGCAAGCTGCGTATGGGTATGTAAAACAGGTATATCGATCGTTATCAGAGACCACCTGGGGATTCCCTTGTACGTCAGAGCGTCTTGCTTCCTTGGTATTTCCTTCCCGTAATGGGTCCAATGATCAGGCTGTCGGAAAGAGCTTCTAGAGAGTGGGGTCCTGAAAGAGAGAAAATGATAAAGATGTACGGGCCCTGAGGCGGTTGGGCCGCATTATGGGCCGTGCCTCCACCTGTGCCCATGGTATCTTGAGTGCGTAATTATGTACGCGTGGCACAAATTTCGCCGCATGACTGGGACTAGGACGGAGGCCGAATTGCTAGGCGAGCTCTGAACGTGCCTGGCGATCCTGTTGCAGGGTACTCCGGATTCGCTTGAAGGTTTTCGGTGGCTTCTTTGCCGAATTGGTGGTTGTTCTTAGAAGGCTGCTTTGTACTTTCGCTGCGAGGGCCGCAGTGTGATCCTCTGTGCGGAGCGAGCATTCTGTGTTTCCGTTAACTATTATAACCCCGCGAGGTCCTGGCATTTTGAGCTTGAGGTATGCATAATGAGGTACCACATTGAATCTAGCAAATGCGGTTCGTCCGAGTAGTGCGTGATAGCCACTACGGAAGGGGACGATATCGAAGATTAATTCCTCGCTTGGGAAGTTGTCCGGAGATCCGAAGACCACTTCTAGTGTGATTGAGCCTGTGCAACAGGCCTCTACACCTGGTATGACACCTTTGAAGGTGGTTTTTGTGGGTTTGATCCTTGAGGGGTCTATACCCATTTTGCACACTGTATCCTGATTGAGCAGGTTCAGGCTGCTGCCACCATCCATAAGGACTCGAGTGAGGTGAAATCCGTCAATGATGGGATCAAGGACCAATACGGCAGAACCGCCATGACGGATACTAGTGGGATGGTCCCTGCGATCGAAAGTGATCGGACAAGAGGACCATGGGTTGAACTTTGGGGCGACTGGCTCCATCGCATAGACGTCCCTTAGTGCATGCTTCTGTTCCCACTTGGGAATATGGGTTGCATATATCATGTTCACCATTTTCACTTGTGGAGGAAACTTCTTCTATCCTCTTATGTTTAGCGGCCGGGGCTCCTCCTCGTCGTCGCTATGCAGCCCCTTTTCCTTGTTTTCGGCATTCAACTTGCCGGCCTGCTTGAATACCCAGCATTCTCTGTTGATGTGATTGGCTGGCTTATCGGGGCTGCCGTGAATTTGACATGAGCGATCGAGTATGCGGTCCAAACTGGACGGGCCTGAATTGCTTCTTTTGAACGGCTTTTCCCGCTGACCGGATTTAGAGCCACTGAATCCGGCATTGACTACCGTGTCTTCAGCGTTGTCACCGTTGTTGTGGCGCTTGTGTCTGTTGCGACGTGGTGTGCCGTTGCTATCTTTGGCATCTGAATTGCCAGGATTTCTTGATGTGTTATTGCTGCGAGCCAGCCAGCTGTCTTCGCCCACGCAAAAGCGGGTCATGAGTGGCGTGAGGGCTGCCATGGACTTCAGCTTCTCTTGGCCGAGGTGCCGGGCGAGCCACTCGTCACGGATGTTATGCTTAAATGCCACTAAGGCCTCGACATCCGGACAGTCGACAATTTGGTTCTTTTTAGTTAGGAACCGGGTCCAGAATTTCCTGGCCGATTCCCCTGACTGTTGGGTTATGTGACTCAAGTCATCAGCATCCGGTGGTCGCACATAAGTGCCCTAGAAGTTGTCAAGGAATGCGTCTTCCAGATTCTCCCAACTGCCAATGGAGTTTGCTGGCAAGCTATTCAGCCAATGCCTAGCCGGTCCTTTGAGTTTTAGTGGGAGGTACTTGATGGCATGTAGATCGTCACCGCGGGCTATGTGGATGTGGGGGAGGAAATCTTCAATCCATACCGCGGGGTCTGTTGTACCGTCATATGATTCAATGTTCACGGGTTTAAATCCCTCTGGGAATTCGTGATCCATTACTTCACGAGTGAAGCATAGGGGGTGTGCGACACCTCTGTGCCGGGCTATGTCACGTTGCAGTTCATACGAGTCTTGTCTGCTGTATTCAGACCGATCAGATTTGCTTTTATTATATCCGGCATGACGATCATCGTCACGCGTTAGGGCGCGCCCCCGTGATCCGTAGATCGATCTTGTATGTCCTGCTTTGTTTTCCAATACGTGTCGCAGGTCCTGCGTGGGCCTTGGTGTTTTTGTTTGACTGGCGATGGGGTGCGGGCTGGACTTTGGGTTGATATGCCGTTCTGTCTCAGCCACGGGGTGGCCGATCGGCCGCATCATACGCTGGTAGTGTGGGGTTTAATGCTTCCTCCTCGAGTTGGGGTAGCAACCTACACTTTGGGTAACTCTTGGTTGGGCGCTCGAGTTCATATTCCTCGGCTGCCAGGACCTCAGTCCATCTATCCGCTAGCAGATCTTGATCAGCTCGAAGCTGTTGTTGCTTTTTCTTTAGGCTTTTTGCTGTGGCTGTAAGCCGGCGCTTGAAGCGCTCCTGTTCGACGGGGTCCTCAGGCATGATAAATTCTTCGTCGCCGAGGCTCACCTCGTCTTCGGAGAGAGGCATGTAATTGTCATCCTCTAATTCTCCGTCCGCTACCTATTCCTTGGGGCTAGCTTGCCCATCCTCCTGCTCGAAGCCTGGCTAGAGGGGATTTTCTTCGTCTTCGGCATTATCTGCAGCGTTATTATCTCTTGTGCCGGTATCGCTGATTTTGCTATGGTGGGACTTAGAGCGGCGCCGCTGACGTCGGTGCTTGGATTTCTTCTCGGAGGGATTATCCTCCGTTGCCTTATCACCGTCGCCTTCTTTGGGGGTGTCCACCATGTATATATCATATGATGAGGTGGCAGTCCAGCGCCCTGTGGGCGGTGGTTCCTGTTCGTCTCCTGCACCGTCGTCCATACCGTTGATGTCTTCGGATTCGAAATCGAGCATGTCGGTTAAGTCGTCGACAGTGGCTATTAAGTGGGTGGTGGGTGGGGAACGAATTTCTTCATCGTCCGCTTCCCACTCCGGCCGGACATAGTTCGGCCAGGGGTCTCCTAACAAGGAGAGAGACCTTAATGAATTTAGCACGTCGCCCAGGGGCGAGTGCTGAAAGATATCCGTGGAGGAAAACTCCATGATCGGTGCCCAATCAGATTCGATAGGCACGGACGCAGGCGATTCGGAGCCCGTGGCCAGGGACGAATCCAAGGATCCGGCAACACAGGTCTCGTAGGAGGTGAAGTCAGTATTCGACTCTATCACCGCTGAGTGTGCGGCCTCCGTGGCGGGGTCCATCCACCCGTCCTCGGACGGCGCAATATGCTTCGGATTGAGGTTCAGAGTAGCCACGGGTGTGATCTCCCGAACACCGTCCGACGACAGAGCTAAGTCATGCTCGCCGTGACTGTGCGGCGCACCTGACATAGGCTCGAATCCGTCGAAGATCAAGTCTCCGCGGATGTCGGCAGTATAGTTTAAGTTTCTAAACTTGACCTGACGGCCAGGGGCGTAGCTCTCGATCTGCTCTAGATGGCCAAGCGAGTTGGCCCGCGGTACGAAGCCGCCGAATACGAAGATCTGTCCGGGGAGAAAAACCTCGCCCTGGATCGTATCGTTGCCGATGATCGAAGGCGCCATCAAGCCTTATGGTGACGGCACAGTGGAACTCTCAATGAAAGCACCAATGTCGGTGTCAAAACCGGCGGATCTCGGGTAGGGGGTCCTGAACTATGCGTCTAAGGCGGATGGTAACAGGAGGCGGGGACACAATGTTTACCCAGGTTCGGGCCCTCTCGATGGAGGTAATACCCTACTTCCTGCTTGATTGATCTTGATGATATGAGTATTACAAGAGTTGATCTACCATGAGATCATACAGGCTAAACCCTAGAAGCTAGCCTATGGTTATGATTGTTCTTCCTGTCCTACAGACTAAACCCTCCAGTTTATATAGACACCAGAGGGGGCTAGGGTTACACAGAGTCGGTTACAAGGGAGGAGATCTACATATCCGAATTGCCAAGCTTGCCTTCCACGCAAAGGAGAGTCCCATCCGGACACGGGACGAAGTCTTGAGTCGTGTATCTTCATAGTTCAACAGTCCGGCTGTCCGAGGACCCCCTTATCCAGGACTCCCTCAGCCATGAAGTCATTGCCCGTGCTCCGGATCCGGCCAGTATAGCCTCGCCTCCGACCAATTCGGCCAACCCTGCGCCATGCCCCCCACAAAGGTCCGGTCCAGCCGATCCCGTGCGCTCATCCTCGCTGCCTCTACTTGCGTTGACCGCGAGGAGGCCGGCGTCTCATCCAGCCGTGGCCCACCTGCAGGATGGATTAGGCGAACTGCCTCGCCCCGGCCTACTCAACCACAACCACCTCCAGGCTCGCCAGGCTCTCGCTGCCTAGATCGACGGGATCCATGTTAGTCAGCCCAACTGACTCACTCACCCCGGCATGCATGTGCATCCAGCTCCCTTCTCTCGTTCCATCCCTCTTTCTCATCTCGTTCTATGCTTTTTGCAGGCAGATGTGAGGCCAAGTTGCGGACACGCTGTTCCAGCCACCAGATCCGGAGTGCCGCCACTGGATCCTATCCCCATGACGCATGCGGTCAAGGACCACCGCCGTCGGAACCTTCCTCCTCCTCGAGGACTCCCGGCAAGAACCGGGGCAGCAGTGCGCGCCCTTCCCCGTGTACAACGCTCCAGTTCCCGCGTTGTCGGTGCTGTCGTAATTTCAGCAACATTCGAGTATGTGTGGATTTGACCACTTCGTTGCCTTCCCATCATGTTGGGTTAATTCTTTTTTGCCTCTGATTCTCATGTTTGGTGAAAATTTTATGTAAATCACATGATTTGTTCCTGACCAGACAGAGTTTGCGTGCGTGGGCAGAAACTCTGTGGAGGTGACCGCGGGTTCAATAAAAAAAATGCACGGTCCTTTTTGTAAAACCGAATCGTTTTCACAGATTCACTTAAACAGGGATTGCGGGTTGATTTTAAAGAAACGGAGGGGCTTTTGCGTAAAAACGAGAACGACATACGACCAGAAACCCAATTTTTTTATTATTAGGTAAAGATAATATATGACATGCAACTTACACAAAGCATACGGTCAAATTCGTATGTGAAAGAAGCTTCCAATGATAAAATTTTCACATTATACATCTCATGTACTATTAATCTTGTCAATAGTCAAAGACGGTTTTGAAAAACGCATTAGGACCTATATAAATGGAAGGAGGGAGTAGTATTTTCCTTTTATTGGAAATCATGTATTCCCCCTGGGTAATACCAATAGTTATTTCTTAAAAATATTCCTAGTTTATTGTAGAGTTAAATAGTAATCATGAGTGTTAACTTGTCCATAGTTGGTAACCAAACTTTAAAAACTAGAGGGTACTCCATTGAGTCTGGTTGTAATGGGGAGTATCATAATACTAGTATATGATACTACCTCCCTAATGCATAGTATCATATATTAGTATTATGTAGTACTTTATTTATTGTCATGCATGACACATAGTAGCATATCATTTATTATGATACGATATCATGATATGATATTCAACTCTCTCTCTTTCTTCATCTAATTCTATGACACCTCATCAAAATTTGCCCAGTTGGCATGCATGATACTAGTTATGATACTACCATTACGACCAGCCTGAGGGTACTTCGTTGGCTTCTTCCGCCTTCTCGTAGATTGCATTGTCTTTCAGCCGTTTCGCTTCATTTACTTCCTTTCCTTATTGCTTCTATCGGGTTGCATGGCGGCTATTAGGTTACATGGCGGTGCACCAGATCATCGAGTCTGAGGTGAGGCGCCTAACAAAGGAGCTCAAATCCAAGGACGTGGAGCTTCGTGAGCTAGGGGAGGAGAAGAGTGACATGCTCCTCCGTTATGATGCGTCGACGACCTTGTTGTAGAAAGCGGCAGATGCGCTAGGCGGTCAAGCTTTGCTGATGGCGAGCCGGCTGGAGCGCGAGCGGGCCGATCGTGACAAGGTCCAGGATCATATCAACTACTTGCTGGACCATGCTGCCATGCACATGTTACGACTACGTGATGCCTACCGTCGTGCCAACGCGACCATGCCGACCATCGGGCTAAACACGTTCGATCACCCCGTCGACTTCAACGAGTTGTGGCTTCCTGATCTGGTCTCCTTCTTCACCTATATCTCCGAGGAGCTGAACCGTCTCTGCGTGGTGGTGGGGCGGCGCTGGATAAGGAGGAGGTGAGGGCGGTCATCGTCGTTGTCGGGTGAATCCTCTCTGGGGCTTCGTCACAGGAATCCATTTGTGCCATTGGACACGGTCTTTGACGACTTGGCTCTACCGGCGGTGGCACCCTACATCACAACCGTCGTGCGCCGGAGAAGTAGAGGGACTTCGGTGCTGTTTAGGCGTCCTTCTGGAGTGACTATCGCCTCCATCCCTTCATTCTATGTCTTCGGTTGCCTTGTCTGCTAAAAATAATACACCATGGGTCGCGTTGTACAGAAGCACCAACTAAACAATGATGAACCACAGTTGTACTAAAGACTGTAAAGAAATAGGCGAAAGACATTCTGATTGCTGGAGAAGGTGAAGCGGAATGCCCATATTGTGCCCTTCTCCATGCGTAATGCGCGCACGACTCTGCGCCAGCCCCTTGTGACGGCTGCCCACCCATCCTTCACTTTCTTCATTAGGACTTCTCAATGCTCATTGTAGTCTCAATGAAATACTTTAACCTTCATTGTGTGTCCACCAATCATGTATTTTGCGAGGTAATCTTGAGTAAACTACTTTGGAAACCACTGCAAATGAAAAAAATTCAGACATTATTATCTAACAACTCATTATGGGCAGTAAAAAGAGAAGGCTACAGAGTTTGTAGTTACCATCCTACAGCTCACTGTTGTGTTGGATAGAGCGTAAACAAATAATTTGATTGCCATCGTTCGTATCTTTTGCTAATAATCCTTATCAGTTTTCTCACTTGATGCTGGTTCATGAATATCTCATTGCCCCATACACTAAAAGGGTCGATGCGTGGATCTTTGCCAAGGACATATGTACCTACAAGCAACAAGTCAATATTAGAAGCTAAAAGTGTCCAGGCCTAGATCTATATATACTACATTAAGGAACGACGGGGGGAGTACAAGCCGAGGGATGAAACTAACCTCGGCTGAAAATGCTGGCCACTCCCGTTGTTGTTCTCCATAAGTAGTGGAAAGGCATGACAAGTACAACAACCTTAACATCAAACAAATATAGCCAAGGTAGAGAACATCAACTCCAGATGATAGCTTGAATGTGTTGGTTTCAACATGTTGTTAAAGCGAATATAAAATGGAAGGGAATGTTACCTATAACAGGCTTAACAGCCACCAAATATTACAATTCAAACTGGTATTGTTGAAAATGAATAGAATGTAGCTCATGCTTAAACATCACACTGGATAAATGTGTAAAACTGAAATAAGGGCATGTGTTAACTACACCAGGCATAGTTGGAACCAAATATAGCCGTTCAAACTGGTATTGATGAAATCAAGCTGCACAGTTCCGACTTCCACATAATGAACATCACATTGTGAATGACTGAAATAAACAAGGCATAAATGATCAGTATAACAACCAAATATAGCCATCGAAAACTGGACAGAGGCTCACTGCAACCAATCAAACAAGCAAATACAGATAAACAGTGCATATGCTTGAAAACTGGACAAATGCTCACTGCAACCAACCTAACAAGCAAATACAGATAAACAAGGCATCTGCTTGAAAACTAGACAAATGCTCACTGCAACCAACCTAACAACCAAATACAGATAAACAAGGCATCTTCTTGATAACTGGACAAATGTTCACTGCAACCAACCTAACAACCAAATACATATAAACAAGGCATCTACTCACTATAAACAACCAAATATAGCCATTCGTGAAACTGAAGTGGACAGTGCATACTTAAACATCACATAGCCCTACTGAACATTACAATTTTGCATAACTGAAAGCACAAGTTCTCCATGGGTGATTTTGTTAATTAATGACAACATATCTCTTGTTGGACTAATATCTTTATCTAGTAATTTCAGAAAGTTCAACAATGGCGTGGCATGGACAAGAGGATGTGGAACTCCTTCAAAATGCTAAGGACAAAGATTGGCAAAAGGCTCAAGACTCTTCATTTTCATTTTACTCATCCAAGATCACGTTAAGTCCATAGGAAAGCCAATACTATTGAAAGGGGATGAGGTGTTTCTTAATGGTCTACTTGCTCAAAGTGCTTAGTGATATTGCTCCATAACCCTCAGCCACTATCTCATTTCCAAATATGTCCAAAACCCAAAGTCAAACTCAGCCCAAACGATCAGATACGGAGCCAAAAACCTAAGTCCACCGCCGCAACCTTCTGTACCCATGAGATCCCATCTTGGGGCCTGTTCCGGAGCTCCGCCGGAAGGGGAATCCACCACGGAGGGCTTCTACAACATCACCATAGCCCCTCCGATGAAGTGTGAGTAGTTTACCTCAGACCTTCGGGTCCATAGTTAGTAGCTAGATGGCTTATTCTCTCTTTTTGGATCTCAATACAATGTTCTCCCCCTCTCTCGTGGAGATCTATTCGATGTAATCTTCTTTTTGCGGTGTGTTTGTTGAGACCGATGAATTGTGGGTTTATGATCAAGTTTATCTATGAACAATATTTGAATCTTTTCTGAATTCTTTTATATATGATTGGTTATCTTTGCAAGTCTCTTCGAATTATCGGTTTGGTTTGGCCTACTAGATAGGTTTTTCTCGCAATGGGAGAAGTGCTTAGCTTTGGGTTCAATCTTGCGGTGTCCTTTCCCAGTGACAGCAGGGGCAGCAAGGCACGTATTGTATTGTTGCCATCGAGGATAACAAGATGGGGTTTTTATCATATTGCATGAATTTATTGTTGGGGAACGTAGTAATTTCCAAAAAAATTCCTACGCACACGCAAGATCGTGGTGATGCATAGCAACGAGAGGGGAGAGTGTTGTCTACATACCCTTGTAGACTGAAGCGGAAGCGTTGACTCAACGTAGAGGAAGTAGTCGTACGTTCTCCTCACGATCCGACCGATCACAACACCGTTACTCCGGCACCTCCGAGTTCTTGGCACACGTTCAGCTCGATGACGATCCCCGGGCTCCGATCCAGCAAAGCATCGGGGAAGAGTTCCGTCAGCACGACGGCGTGGTGACGATCTTGATGTGTTACCGGCGCAGGGCTTCGCCTAAGCACTGCAACGATATGACCGAGGTGGAATTTGGTGGAAGGGGGCACCGCACACGGCTAAGGAACGATCCGTAGATCAACTTGTGTATCTATGGGGTGCCCCCTGCCCCCGTATATAAAGGAGCAAGGGAGGGGGTGGCCGGCCTAGGGTTTGGCGCGCCAGGGTGTGGAGTCCTACTAGGTTTCCAAGTCCTAGTAGGAGTCCACCAAGAGGGGAGGAAGGGAGAAGGAATAGGAGGAGAAGGAAAGGTGGCCGGCCCCCTTTCCCCTAGTCCAATTCGGACCAGAGGGAAGGGGGGGCGCAGCAGCCTTTTTCCTCTTCCCACTAAAGCCCATCAAGGCCCATTACTTCTCCCGTAATCCCGTAACTCCCCGATACTCCCGAAAATACCCGGATCACTCAGAACCTTTCCGATGTCCGAATATAGTCGTCCAATATATCGATCTTTACGTCTCGACCATTTCGAGACTCCTCGTCATGTCCCCGATCTCATCCGGGACTCCGAACTCCTTCGGTACATCAAAACTCATAAACTCATAATATAACTGTCATCGAAACCTTAAGCGTGCGGACCCTACGGTTCGAGAACAATGTAGACATGACCGAGACACGTCTCCGGTCAATAACCAATAGCGGGACCTGGATGCCCATATTGGCTCCTACATATTCTACGAAGATCTTTATCGGTCAGACCGCATAACAACATACGTTGTTCCTTTTGTCATCGGTATGTTACTTGCCCGAGATTCGATCGTTGGTATCCAATACCTAGTTCAATCTCGTTACCGGCAAGTATCTTTACTCGTTCCGTAATACATCATCTAACAACTAACACATTAGTTGTAATGCTTGCAAGGCTTATGTGATGTGCATTACCGAGAGGGCCCAGAGATACCTCTCCGACAATCGGAGTGACAAATCCTAATCTCGAAATACGCCAACCCAACATCTACCATTGGTGACACCTGTAGTACTCCTTTATAATCACCCAGTTACGTTGTGACGTTTGGTAGCACCCAAAGTGTTCCTCCGGCAAACGGGAGTTGCATAATCTCATAGTCATAGGAACATGTATAAGTCATGGATAAAAGCAATAGCAACATACTAAACGATCGGGTGCTAAGCTAATGGAATGGGTCATGTCAATCAGATCATTCAACTAATGATGTGACCTCATTAATCAAATAACAACTCCTTGTTCATGGTTAGGAAACATAACCATCTTTGATTAATGAGCTAGTCAATAGAGGCATACTAGTGACACTCTGTTTGTCTATGTATTCACACATGTATTATGTTTCCTGTTAATACAATCTAGCATGAATAATAAACATTTATCATGAATTAAGGAAATAAATAATAACTTTATTATTGCCTCTAGGGCATATTTCCTTCAGTCTCCCACTTGCACTAGAGTCAATAATCTAGTTCACATCGCCATGTGATTTACCAGCAATAGTTCACATCACCATGTGATTAACACCCATAGTTCACATCGATATGTGACCAACACTCAAAGGGTTTACTAGAGTCACTAATCTAGTTCACATCGCTATGTGATTAACACCCAAAGAGTACTAAGGTGTGATCATGTTTTGCTTGTGAGATAATTTTTAGTCCACGGGTCTGTCACATTCAGATCCGTAAGTATTTTGCGAATTCTATGTCTACAATACTCCGCACAGAGCTACTCTAGCTAATTGCTCCCACTTTCAATATGTATCTGGATCGAGACTTAGAGTCATCCAGATCAGTGTCAAAACTTGCATCGACGTAACCCTTTACAGCGAACCTTTCTGTCACGTCCATAATCGAGAAACATATCCTTATTCCACTAAGGATAATTTTTTTTTGACCGCTGTCTAGTGATCTACTCCTAGATCACCATTGTACTCCCTTGCTTAACTCAGTGTAGGGTATACAATGGATCTGGTACACAGCATTGCATACATGATAGAGCCTATGGCTGAAGCATATGGAACATCTTTCATTTTCTCTCTATCTTCTGCAGTGGTCGGGCATTGAGTCTTACTCAACTTCACACCTTGTAACACAGGCAAGAACCCTTTCTTTGCTTGATCCATTTTGAACTTCTTCAAAACTTTGTCAAGGTATGTGCTTTGCGAAAGTCCAATTAAGCGTCTTGATCTATCACTATAGATCTTGATGCCCAATATGTAAGCAGCTTCACGGAGGTCTTTTCTTTGAAAAACTCCTTTCAAACACTCCTTTATGCTTTGCAGAATAATTCTACATCATTTCCGATCAACAATATGTCATACACATATACTTATCAGAAATGTTGTAGTGCTCCCACTCACTTTCTTGTAAATACAGGCTTCACCGCAAGTCTGTATAAAACTATATGCTTTGATCAACTCATCAAAGCGTATATTCCAACTCCGAGATGCTTGCACCAGTCCATAGATGGATCGCTGGAGCTTGCACATTTTGTTAGCACCTTTAGGATTAACAAAACCTTCTGGTTGCATCATATACAACTCTTCTTTAATAAATCTAATAAGGAATGCAGTTTTGTTTATCCATTTGCCAGATTTCATAAAATGCGGCAATTGCTAACATGACTCGAACAGACTTTAAGCATAGATACGAGTGAGAAACTCTCATCGTAGTCAACACCTTGAACTTGTCGAAAAACCTTTTGCGACAATTCTAGCTTTGTAGATAGTAACACTACTATCAGTGTCCGTCTTCCTCTTGAAGATCCATTTATTTTCTATGGCTTGCCGATCATCGGGCAAATCCATCAAAGTCCATACTTTGTTCTCATACATGGATCATATCTCAGATTTCATGGTCTCTAACCATTTCGCGGAATCTGGGCTCATCATCGCTTCCTCATAGTTCGCAAGTTCATCATGGTCTAGTAACATGACTTCCAGAACAGGATTACCGTACCACTCTGGTGCGGATCTCACTCTCGTTTACCTACGAGATTCGGTAGTAACTTGATCTGAAGTTACATGATCATCATCATTAGCTTCCTCACTAATTGGTGTAGTAGTCACAGGAACAGATTTCTGTGATGAACTACTTTCCAATAAGGGAGAAGGTACAATTACCTTATCAAGTTCTACTTTCCTCCCACTCACTTCTTTCGAGAGAAACTCCTTCTCTAGAAAGGATCCATTCTTAGCAACAAATGTCTTGCCTTCGGATCTGTGATAGAAGGTGTACCCAACAGTCTCCTTTGGGTACCTATGAAGACACATTTCTCCGATTTGGGTTTGAGCTTATCAGGATGAAACTTTTTCACATAAGCATCGTAACCCCAAACTTTAAGAAACGACAACTTTGGTTTCTTGCCAAACCATAGTTCATACGGTGTCGTCTCAACGGATTTTGATGGTGCCCTATTTAATGTGAATGCAGCTGTCTCTAATGCATGATCCCAAAATGATATTGGTAAATCGGTAAGAAACATCATAGATTGTACTATATCCAATAAAGTACGGTTATGACGTTTGGACACACCATTATGCTGTGGTGTTCCAGGTGGCATGAATTTGTGAAACTATTCCACATTGTTTTAATTGAAGACCAAACTCGTAACTCAAATATTTGTCTCCGCGGTCAGATCGTAGAAACCTTATTTTCTTGTCACGATGATTTTCACTTCACTCTAAAATTCTTTGAACTTTTCAAACGTTTCAGACTTATGTTTCATCAAGTAGATATACCCATATCTGCTCAAATCATCTGTGAAGGTCAGAAAATAATGATACTTGTCGCGAGCCTTAATATTCATCGGACCATATACATCAGTATGTATGATTTCCAACAAATCTGTTGCTTGCTCCATTGTTCCGGAGAACGGCGTTTTTAGTCATCTTGCCCAAGAGGCATGGTTCGCAAGCATCAAGTGATTCATAATCAAGTGATTCCAAAATCCCATCAGCATGGAGTTTCTTCATGCGCTTTACACCAATATGACCTAAACTGCAGTGCCACAATTAAGTTGCACTATCATTATTAACTTTGCATCTTTTGGCTTCAATATTATGAATATGTGTATCACTATGATCGAGATCCAACAAACCATTTCGTTGGTGTGTATAACCATAGAAGGTTTTATTCATGTAAACAGAACAACAATTTATTCTCTTACTTAAATGAATAGCCGTATTGCAATAAACATGATCAAATCATATTCATGCTCAACGCAAACACCAAATAACACTTATTTAGTTTCAACACTAATCCCGAAAGTATAGGGAGTGTGTGATGATGATCATATCAATCTTGGAACTACTTCCAACACACATCGTCACCTTGCCCTTTAACTAGTCTTTGTTCATTCTGCAACTCCCGTTTCGAGTTACTAATCTTAGCAACTTGAACTAGTACCAAATACTGAGGGGTTGCTATGAACACTAGTAAAGTACACATCAATAACATGTATATCAAATATACTTATGTTCACTTTGCCATCCTTCTTATCCGCCAATCACTTGGGGTAGTTCCGCTTCCAGTGACCAGTCCCTTTGCAGTAGAAGCACTTAGTCTCAGGCTTAGGACCAGACTTGGGCTTTTTCACTTGAGCAGCAACTTGCTTGCCATTCTTATTGAAGTTCCCCTTCTTTCCTTTTGCCCCTTTTGAAACTAGTGATCTTGTCAACCATCAACACTTGATGTTTTTCTTTGATTTCTACCTTCGCTGATTTTAGCATCGCGAAGAGCTCGGGAATATTTTCTGTTATCCCTTGCATATTATAGTTCATCACGAAGTTCTACTAACTTGGTGATGGTGACTAGAGAATTCTGTCAATCACTATCTTATCTGGAAGATTAACTCCCACTTGATTCAAGTGATTGTAGTACCCAGACAATCTGAGCACATGCTCACTAGTTGAGCGATTCTCCTCCATCTTTTAGCTATAGAACTTGTTGGAGACTTCATATCTCTCAACTCGGGTATTTGCTTGAAATATTAACTTCAACTCCTAGAACATCTCATATGCTCCACGACGTTCAAAAACGTCTTTGAAGTCCCGATTCTAAGCAGTTAAGCATGGTGCACTAAACTATTAAGTAGTCATCATATTGAGTTAGCAAAACATTCATAATGTCTGCATCTGCTCCTGCAATAGGTCCGTCACCTAGCGGTGCATCAAGGACATAATTCTTCTGTGCAGCAATGAGGATAAACCTCAGATCACGGATCCAATCCGCATCATTGCTACTAACATTTTTCAACACAATTTTCTCTAGGAACATATCAAAATAAACATAGGGAAGTAACAACGCGAGCTATTGATCTACAACATAGATATGCTAATACTACCAGGACTAAGTTCATGATAAATTAAAGTTCAATTAATCATATTACTTAAGAACTCCCACTTAGATAGACATCCCTCTAATCCTCTAAGTGATCACGTGATCCAAATCAACTAAACCATGTCCGATCATCACGTGAGATGGAGTAGTTTCAATGGTGAACATCACTATGTTGATCATATCTACTATATGATTCACGCTCGACCTTTCGGTCTCCGTGTTCCGAGGCCATATCTGTTATATGCTAGGCTCGTCAAGTATAACCTGAGTATTCCGCGTGTGCAACTGTTTTGCACCCGTTGTATTTGAACGTAGAGCCTATCACACCCAATCATCACGTGGTGTCTCAGCACGAAGAACTTTCGCAACGGTGCATACTCAGGGAGAACACTTCTTGATAATTTAGTGAGAGATCATCTTATAATGCTACCGTCAATCAAAGCAAGATAAGATGCATAAAAGATAAACATCACATGCAATCAATATAAGTGATATAATATGGCCATCATCATCTCGTGCTTGTGATCTCCATCTTCGAAGCACCGTCATGATCACCATCGTCACCGGCGCGACACCTTGATCTCCATCGCAGCATCGTTGTCGTCTCGCCAATCTTATGCTTCCACGACTATCACTACCGCTTAGTAATAAAGTAAAGCATTACATCGCGATTGCATTGCATACAATAAAGCGACAACCATATGGCTCCTACCAGTTGCCGATAACTCAGTTACAAAACATGATCATCTCATACAATAAAATTTAGCATCATGTTTTGACCATATCACATCACAACATGCCCTGCAAAAACAAGTTAGACGTCCTCTACTTTGTTGTTGCAAGTTTTACGTGGCTGCTTCGGGCTTAAGCAAGAACTCATCTTACCTACGCATCAAAACCACAACGATAGTTTGTCAAATAGACTCCGTTTTAACCTTCTCAAGGACCGGGCGTAGCCACACTCGGTTCAACTAAAGTTGGAGAGACAGTCTTCCGCAAGCCATCTATGTGCAAAGCACGTCGAGGGAACCGGTCTCGCGTAAGCGTACGCGTAAGGTTGGTCTGGATCGTCTCGTCCAACAATACCGCTGAACCAAAGTATGACATGCTGGTAGGCAGTATGACTTGTATCGCCCACAACTCACTTGTGTTCTACTCGTGCAAATAACACCAAACCATAAAACCTAGGCTCGGATGCCACTGTTGGGGAACGTAGTAATTTCAAAAAAAAATCCTACGCACACGCAAGATCGTGGTGATGCATAGCAACGAGAGGGGAGAGTGTTGTCTACATACCCTTGTAGACTGAAGCGGAAGCGTTGACTCAACGTAGAGGAAGTAGTCGTACGTTCTCCTCATGATCCGACCGATCACAGCACCGTTACTCCGGCACCTCCGAGTTCTTGGCACACGTTCAGCTCGATGACGATCCCCGGGCTCCGATCCAGCAAAGCGTCGGGGAAGAGTTCCGTCAGCACGACGGCGTGGTGACGATCTTGATGTGTTACCGGCGCAGGGCTTCGCCTAAGCACTGCAACGATATGACCGAGGTGGAATTTGGTGGAAGGGGGCACCGCACACGGCTAAGGAACGATCCGTAGATCAACTTGTGTATCTATGGGGTGCCCCCTGCCCCCGTATATAAAGGAGCAAGGGAGGGGGTGGCCGGCCTAGGGTTTGGCGCGCCAGGGTGTGGAGTCCTACTAGGTTTCCAAGTCCTAGTAGGAGTCCACCAAGAGGGGAGGAAGGGAGAAGGAATAGGAGGAGAAGGAAAGGTGGCCGGCCCCCTTTTCCCTAGTCCAATTCGGACCAGAGGGAAGGGGGGGCGCAGCAGCCTTTTTCCTCTTCCCACTAAAGCCCATCAAGGCCCATTACTTCTCCCGTAATCCCGTAACTCCCCGATACTCCCGAAAATACCCGGATCACTCAGAACCTTTCCGATGTCCGAATATAGTCGTCCAATATATCGATCTTTACGTCTCGACCATTTCGAGACTCCTCGTCATGTCCCTGATCTCATCCGGGACTCCGAACTCCTTCGGTACATCAAAACTCATAAACTCATAATATAACTGTCATCGAAACCTTAAGCGTGCGGACCCTACGGTTCGAGAACAATGTAGACATGACCGAGACACGTCTCCGGTCAATAACCAATAGCGGGACCTGGATGCCCATATTGGCTCCTACATATTCTATGAAGATCTTTATCGGTCAGACCGCATAACAACATACGTTGTTCCTTTTGTCATCGGTATGTTACTTGCCCGAGATTCGATCGTTGGTATCCAATACCTAGTTCAATCTCGTTACCGGCAAGTATCTTTACTCGTTCCGTAATACATCATCTAACAACTAACACATTAGTTGTAATGCTTGCAAGGCTTATGTGATGTGCATTACCGAGAGGGCCCAGAGATACCTCTCCGACAATCGGAGTGACAAATCCTAATCTCGAAATACGCCAACCCAACATCTACCATTGGTGACACCTGTAGTACTCCTTTATAATCACCCAGTTACGTTGTGACGTTTGGTAGCACCCAAAGTGTTCCTCCGGCAAACGGGAGTTGCATAATCTCATAGTCATAGGAACATGTATAAGTCATGGATAAAAGCAATAGCAACATACTAAACGATCAGGTGCTAAGCTAATGGAATGGGTCATGTCAATCAGATCATTCAACTAATGATGTGACCTCATTAATCAAATAACAACTCCTTGTTCATGGTTAGGAAACATAACCATCTTTGATTAATGAGCTAGTCAAGTAGAGGCATACTAGTGACACTCTGTTTGTCTATGTATTCACACATGTATTATGTTTCCTGTTAATACAATCTAGCATGAATAATAAACATTTATCATGAATTAAGGAAATAAATAATAACTTTATTATTGCCTCTAGGGCATATTTCCTTCATTTATCCCTCTACATCATGTCATCTTTCTTATGGCATTAATCTGTTTTCTTGAACTTAATACTCTAGATGCATGCTAGATAGCGGTCGATGAGTGGAGTAATAGTAGTAGATGCAGGCAGGAGTCGGTCTACTTGTCTCGGACGTGATGCCTATATACATGATCATACCTAGATATTCTCATAACTATGCTCAATTCTGTCAATTGCTCAACAGTAATTTGTTCACTCACCGTAGAATACTTATGCTCTTGAGAGAAGCCACTAGTGAAATCTACCCCCGGGTCTATTCTCGTCATATCAATCTTACATCACTTTACTATTGCTTTGCTTTTTTACTTTGTTTTTATTTTACTTTGCATCTTTATACCAAAAATATTATATATCATCTCTATCAGATCTCACTCTCGTAAGTGACCGTGAAGGGATTGACAACCCCTAATCGCGTTGGTTGCGTGGAGCTAGTTGTTTTGTGTAGGTACGAGGGACTCGCGCGTAGCCTCCTACTGGATTGATACCTTGGTTCTCAAAAACTGAGGGAAATACTTACTCTACTCTGCTGCATCAACCTTTCCTCTTCAAGGAAATCCAACGCAGTGCTCAAGAGGTAGCAGTCCCACCGAGATGGCCTTGTAAACTTTCTGTTGCTATTGCAATTATTTCGGTCTCACCGAAATGTGCGATCGGTCCCACCGAGTTTGCCTGATCAACTCTCTGTTTGCTGGTTGCTGAAATCGGTCTCACCGAGTTCATGCAACAGTCACACCGGGATGAGGTTTTGCCCTAGCCCTAGCACATCGGCCCCACTGAGTTAATCATGTCGGTCCCACTGAGATTCCTAACGTTTGCATTTTGAACTGAATCGGTATCACCGAGTTCTTCTATCCGGTCTGACCGAGTTGGGTCAATTGTGTGTAACGGTTGGATTTTGTGTGGAGGCTATATATACCCCTTCACCCCCTTCTCTATTCAAGAGATAGCCATCACAACGTGCCTACACTTTCACTACTCATTTTTTGAGAGAGAACCACCTACTCATGTGTTGAGACCAAGACATTCCAATCCAACCATAAGAATCTTGATCTCTAGCCTTCTCAAAGTTGCTTTCCACTCAAATCATCTTTCCACCATAGCCAAATCTGTGAGAGAGAGAGTTGAGTGTTGGGGAGACTATCATTTGAAGCACAAGAGCAAGGAGTTCATCATCAACATACCATCTATTGCCTCACTACTGGAATCTGGCATTTTGCCGTCTGCCTCCTCTTTGCCGTCTGCCAGCTGACGACAAAGAGGCTCTTTGTCGTCCGCTTCCACAAAGCGGACGGCAAAGAAAGGGCAGATGGCAAAAAGGTTATTTGCCGTTAGCCAGCTGACGGCAAGGAGCTAGAAGGCAGACGACAAAGAGCCAGGTGGGCCCCACAGGGCACGGCGTGGCTAGGTCAGATTCTTTGCCGTCTGCCTAGTCTTTGTCGTTTGCCTGCTGGACCTTCGTCGTCCGCTGGCGGACGACAAAGAAAGGGCCCATCTAACGGTCGTCTCCCCCTTCTGCTATGCACGCCCTTTGCCGTCCGCTAGCGTACGGCAAAGAAAGGGCCCAGCTAACAGCCGTCTCCCCCTTCTGCTATGCGCGCCCTTTGCCGTCCGCTAGCGGACGGCAAAGAACGTGCCCCCACTTAGTAATGGCCGCCCCCTCTTTGTCTCTCCGCCCCACCCCCCTCTCTCCCCTCTCTATCACCCCTCTCTCCACCCCGCGCCCCCAACTCACCCGCACCCGCGCCCGCACCGCCGTCGCCCCACCCCGCCGCAGCACGGCCCCGCCGCCCCGGAGCCCTACGGCCCCGTCGCCACCACCACCCGGCGCCCCTTCCGCCCGGCCAGCGCCGCCCCGCCGCCGCCCCACCCCGCCGCCCTGGAGCCCTGCGGCCCCGTCACCACCACCGCCCGGCACCCCCTCCGCCCGGCCAGCGCCACCCCGCCACCCCGCCGCCCTGCAGCCCCATTGCCACCACCGCCCGATGATAACCCACAAGTATAGGGGATCGCAACAGTTTTCGAGGGTAGAGTATTCAACCCAAATTTATTGATTCAACATAAGGGGAGCCAAAGAATATTCTCAAGTATTAGCAGTTGAGTTGTCAATTCAACCACACCTGGATAACTTAGTATCTGCAACAAAGTGTTTAGTAGCAAAGTAGTATGACAGTAACGGTAACGGTAGCAAAAGTAATATTTTTGGGTTTTGTAGTGATTGTAACAGTAGCAACGGAAAAGTAAATAAGCGAAGAACAATATGTGAAAAGCTCGTAGGCATTGGATCGGTGATGGAGAATTATGCCGGATGCGGTTCATCATGTAACAGTCAGAACATAAGGTGACACAGAACTAGCTCCAATTCATCAATGTAATGTAGGCATGTATTCCGAATATAGTCATACGTGCTTATGGAAAGGAACTTGCATGACATCTTTTGTCCTACCCTCCCGTGGCAGCGGGGTCCTAACGGAAACTAAGGGATATTAAGGCCTCCTTTTAATAGAGTACTGGACCAAAGCATTAACACATAGTGAATACATGAACTCCTCAAACTACGGTCATCACCGGGAGTGGTCCCGATTATTACCACTTCGGGGTTGCCGGATCATAGCACATAGTAGGTGACTATAGACTTGCAAGATAGGATCAAGAACTCACATATATTCATGAAAACATAATAGGTTCAGATCTGAAATCATGGCACTCGGGCCCTAGTGACAAGCATTAAGCATAGCAAAGTCATAGCAACATCAATCTCAGAACATAGTGGATACTAGGGATCAAACCCTAACAAAACTAACTCGATTACATGATAAATCTCATCCAACCCATCACCGTCCAGCAAGCCTACGATGGAACTACTCACGCACGGCGGTGAGCATCATGAAATTGGTGATGAAGGATGGTTGATGATGATGATGGCGATGGATTCCCCTCTTCGGAGCCCCGAACGGACTCCAGATCAGCCCTCCCGAGAGAGTTTAGGGCTTGGCGGCGGCTCTGTATCGTAAAACGCGATGAATATTTCTCTTTGATTTTTTTCTCCCCGAACACGAATATATGGAGTTGGAGTTGAGGTCGGTGGAGCTCCAGGGGGCCCACGAGGTAGGGGGGCACGCCCAGGGGGGCAGGCGCGCCCCCCACCCTCGTGGAAAGGGTGTGGGCCCCCTGGCCTTGATTATTTCGCCAGTATTTTTATTATTTCCAAAAATAATCTCCGTGGAGTTTCAGGTCATTCCGAGAACTTTTGTTTCTGCACATAAATAACACCATGGCAATTCTGCTGAAAACAGCGTCAGTCCGGGTTAGTTCCATTCAAATCATGCAAGTTAGAGTCCAAAACAAGGCCAAAAGAGTTTGGAAAAGTAGATACGACGGAGATGTATCACCCGACGCCCCCTCCGCCTGACCAGCGCCCCTCCACCGCCGAGCAACCCCGCCGCCCGGCGCCCCTGGGCCCTGCTAGCCTGCCGCAGGCCGTCCCACCCCTGCCGCAAGTGAGCCCCAGCCGCACCCCTATTCTCCTCTTTTTTTTCTTCTATTTTTTCTGTTTTTAAGTTTAGATTACTTTTAGTTTTGTTTTAGATTTAGTTTAGTTTAGATTACTTTTAGTTTGATTTTAGATTTAGTTTAGTTTAGATTACTTTTAGTTTGGTCTTAGGTTTAGTTTAGTTTTAGGTTTATGTTTAGTCATGAAAAAAAACTAAGAATAATTAGAAGAAGAGGAGGAGAAGAAGAATAGCTAGGTTTAGGTGTAGTTTTTTCCTGTTTTGTTTTAGGTTAATTAGTGCTAGGTTTAAGAAGAAGAAGAAGAAGAAGAAGAAGAAGAAGAAGAAGAAGAAGAAGAAGAAGAAGAAGAAGAAGAAGAAGAAGAAGAAGAAGAAGAAGAAGAAGAAGAAGAAGAAGAAGAAGAAGAAGAAGAAGAAGAAGAAGAAGAAGAAGAAGAAGAAGAAGAAGAAGAAGAAGAAGAAGAAGAAGAAGAAGAAGAAGAAGAAGAAGAAGAAGAAGAAGAAGAAGAAGAAGAAGAAGAAGAAGAAGAAGAAGAAGAAGAAGAAGAAGAAGAAGAAGAAGAAGAAGAAGAAGAAGAAGAAGAAGAAGAAGAAGAAGAAGAAGAAGAAGAAGAAGAAGAAGAAGAAGAAGAAGAAGAAGAAGAAGAAGAAGAAGAAGAAGAAGAAGAAGAAGAAGAAGAAGAAGAAGAAGAAGAAGAAGAAGAAGAAGAAGAAGAAGAAGAAGAAGAAGAAGAAGAAGAAGAAGAAGAAGAAGAAGAAGAAGAAGAAGAAGAAGAAGAAGAAGAAGGAGAAGAAGAAGAAGAAGGAGAAGAAGGAGAAGAAGGAGAAGAAGGAGAAGAAGGAGAAGAAGGAGAAGAAGAAGAAGAAGGAGAAGAAGAAGAAGAAGGAGAAGAAGAAGAAGAAGGAGAAGAAGAAGAAGAAGAAGAAGAAGAAGAAGAAGAAGAAGAAGAAGAAGAAGAAGAAGAAGAAGAAGAAGATCTTCTTCTTTTCTTCCTATTCCTTCTTTCCTTCCTCTTCCTTGATTTTCTTCATCTTATTATGTCATTTTTGTGGACTAAATAGGCTAAATTATGTCAAAAATGGACTAAACAGGCTAAATAAGAAGAAAAATACCGTTATCACGGAGGTGTAGGAATGGTCGGGGCTGCGCCAGTGGCAGACGGAGGTGAAGGACCGGTCGGGGTTCCGGCATTGGCAGACGCAGAAGGATTGGTCGATGCTTGTCGGGAGCCATGCTGCACCAAAGATCATTTCCAATAATGTCACGTTAGCATGATGCAAACTGAAATGTGAATAGTAGTAACTAAGGACCATTCAAATCAAACTCACCGTGGTCGCCGGAGCAATCTAGGGCATCGGCGGAGGGGCCTGACCGTTTTTCTCGCACATGGTCTGCACATTTGGTTCTCACGAGTCAGTCATATTAGTTAGTAATGCGAACATTACGTGCATGATTGGGCTAATATGCACGAGAAACGTACCACGATGAGCTCGTATAGGGCCCGGTTAGATGCCTCGTTCTGGTTCCTCTCCTCCTCCAACAGCTTAGTCGTCCTCTCCTCCATCTCCCTCTCCCTCTCTGCCGCCTCCCTTTTTGCCTCCTCCAAAAGCGCCTGGGTCTTCAATCTCTCTTTCTCAAACAATGCCTACAACACACCAGTCGTTAGCATGGTAATCATTGACGGGCGCACACACAATGTAATGGAGGAAAGGTGAGAGAGTCCGTATAACTAACCGCCATGGCGAGCTCCGCGGGCCGTGAACGAGGCGTTATCTCAGGATCAGAGCTACTCAGACGCTTCTTGATCTGCGGGAGAGTCCTAGGACAATGTATCAGTCCATCACCAATGACTTGAGAGCCATGGGACCTCCCGCCACCAGATATCATCACCAGCTCTATATCAAAAGGATCCTGGCTCGGGTTAAAGTCCTCCCCTTTCCTCGCCTTCCCCTCGTCTCCGTACTTCACAAGCTTGTGGTGGGAGGAGATGTTGGTGAAGCTCTCTAGATGATCTAGGTCAGACTCCGTGAATGGCTTGGCCTTCTTGTGTGGGGCCATATGGGCCATGTTATAGAGGTCGAACAAATTTGGCACGGGCTTCTTGTGGTGGTGTGCTTGAGAGAGAGAGGAACAAAATATTAGTTAAGGGCTCAAGCTAGCATGAAGAATGATATTGCTATGTAAATAGGTCATTTTGGAGCTAAGAAAGGTTATTATGTCATTTTCGAGGAAAATAAGCTAAGTTTAGGTCATTTTCAAGGTAACCAAGATTATTATGCCATTTTTGACCAAAGTATGCTAATTATGTCATTATTGAGTTATCCAAGGTAGTTATGCCATTTTTTAGCTAACTATAGCATATTTAGGCATTCTATAGAGCTATCTAAGGTTATTATGTCATTTTAGAGCTAATTATGTCATGAATGAACTAGCTAAGATTAGTTTAGGTCGTTATTGAGCTATCAAAGGTAGTTATGCCATTTTTAAACTAACTAAAGCATATTAAGTCATTTTATAGAGCTATCTAAGGTTATTATGTCATTTTAGAGCTAAATATGTCATAAATGAACTATCCAAGGTAGTTATGCCTTTTTTAACTAACTAAGCATATTAAGTCATTTTGGAAGGGATAAATGCTAGCATGAAGAATAAAATTGCATGAATCATGTAGCAAACCACATACCCAGTTATCCCCGTACTCAAACAGGTTGGAGCTTCCTTGATGGTGTGGCACACCTTCCATTTGGTCGCGCTTATCCTTGGCCCTATGGTGTTCGACTAGCCATTGGGGAGAGCACCACGCATCCACCAATGCCTCCCAACAGTCCATCTTATCCACACACCATCTCGGGGGCACCTAAGTGAGTCAAGAGAAATTTCAGCGCTACGCCTACGAATCAAATCAAGAAAACTAAGTTCAAGGCCTTAAGAATAGGTAATTACCTGCATGTACTTCTCCTTACTCAGAAACTTGCCGCAACATTTCTTCTTGGTCCTCCTAATACCCTTCGAGGCGTAGTAGTCTCGAATAGCCTGCACCCCGAGCCTCGTGCCATAAGTTCTGAAGTAGGCGCTTGCACTCGGTTTCGACAACCATAGACGCGGCCTCCTGCTCTCCCTCTGAAACCCTGTAGAAGGTCTGCAATCAAATAGGACACCACTAATTAGTACAATCACCAGGTAGTGTTGATTTTTAATTCTGTAAAGGAGAAATTACCCAAAACCGACGGAACACAATGTCGGCCGCCGTCTCGCACAATACACCGGTGACCATCTCCTCCGGCGGGGCCGGGGCAACCGAGTACAGCTCCCAACTCAGTGCTAGCTGCGGAACCTGGCCCTCACCGGGCAACGTGACCCACCTAGGGAAGTGTTGCCGTGATGAGACCCGTCTAGATGGCGAGTCGTTCGTTGGCCCAATCTTTCACGGTACAAGAAAATCAGCAACGAACCTCGACGAACAATTCTTGTAATAGCAGAAATAGACGACGAAGTAGCAGATCGGTTCTTTGGATCAAGCAATATGCAAGAAGACCAAAGAATAAAAACTTACGTACTGAATCAATCAGATTAATCCCTACGTGCAGCAGCTCTCGAACCCCTCGCGGACCAGCAAACAAAGATAATTTTTATGCATCCCGACATGATGCGATTTCTGTTTTTATCTCAACTCCCAAAATAAACTCCCTTATACACGGCCGTAGCCAGCCCATTATATAGGCAACGCGCACATATCGTGCCAACTCTAGATTCTAACAAACTCTAATTACCAGATAAAATATTCCGGCCACATTGATCGCATAGGATTTCCTACCTAACAAAACTAGAGACTCACGACCAAAAAAACTAGTCTTCGGACTCCAAAAATAAAAGGAACTTCACGTAGCAATTTGACCCTAGCCTGGTTACCTCTCCTTGCCTGATCCGTTCAGATCTTTTGGACTAAATTCAGCGCTTTAAAATAGCAGGACCAGACAAACTTGACTGCATAACTGAACCAATACGGATTGGTAGAGAACCGATTTGAATCCACGTACAAGGGGTTCTGAAGGTTGGTCTCACATCTTCTTCCTTCGGTTCTGTCGACGGTACCTCCATACAGAATTGACCAACCTGTAACGTATATGTAACAGAACGGTCAATGGTCACATCATCCTCTCCCCCATGAAAGGAAACCGTCCTCGGTTTCGGAGAAGTCTTTGCAACCTTCTTCTTCAATGTAACAAGTCCATCCACCTTAATTGCGTTGTCAAACATTGGCCGCAGTACGCGTCGTTTCCCAGAATCCCAAAATGAATATGTATTCGTTCGACCTTCATGTGTAGCATTGTGATCATATTGCCATGGTCTCCCCAATAACAAGTGGCATGCCTCCATGGGTATGACATCACAAATCACCATATCAGTATAATCACCAACAGAAAATTTGACACGCACCTTATGAGTAACCTTCAACTTCCCTGTATGATACATCCACTCAACACGGTGGGGTTGTGGGTGCTTCCATGCAGGCAACCCCAAAACATCCACCAACCCTTTGCTGACTGCATTGGTGTAGCTTCCACCATCTATTATCAGCTTGCAATTGGTGTTGTTGATCTTACACTCAGACTGAAAAATATTCCATCGCTGCCCCTTATCCTCAATACGATCTTCTTGCACTCGTTGCACCATTAATGATGGATATGCTTCTGCCGCTTCAAAACTGGCCGTCACTTTTTCATCATCTTCAGATTTCTCGCTAGACATGTCAGTATTTTTTTCTTCATCACTCGCAGACATGTATCCTTCTTCTGTGAGGAGAACTCTCCTCTCATTAGGACACTCAAACTACTTATGCCCCCTGCCACCACACTTGAAGCACACAATATCACTGGTATGAGAGTTAGAAGCACGAGATGATTCAACCTTGGATTGAGATACTTCCTTCGTAGCCGACTTAGAATCTGATTTGGAACCGTTGTTACCACCACCTTCTCGCTGAAAATTACGTCGCATCGAGTTTGAGAAATTATCATGACCACAACGACGCTTTACTTGCTGCTCCGCTCGAATGGCATGGTGTAATAATCCTTGTAGTCCCGTATATTCAACCATATCGACACGGTCTCGTATATCTGATTTCAGACCATGCATGAACCGTGCCATTGTAGCCTCTTCTTGCTCCTCTACCCCTGTGCGAATCAACAATATTTCCATCTCCTTATAATACTCTTCAACACTAGAGTTACCTTGCCGAAGTTGTTGCAAGCGTGTGTACAAGGTCCTAGTGAAGTGCTGCGGAACAAAGCGTCTCTTCATGATATTCTTCATCTGATTCCAAGACTCCGGACGTCCTCCCGCACGACATAGTTGGTTCCACCATATTAAAGCATAACCCGTATGAACTCAATAGATGCAGCACAAACCTTTTTCTCCTCGGTGTACCGCTGTCCATCAAAAATCTGATCCACGCGCATCTCCCACTCTAAATAATCATCCGGGTTGTCTTTACCACTAAACGACGGCATGGAAATTTTTATTCTTCCAATACCATCATCTTCGTAGGCGCGCCGCGGACGTTCGTGTCCTTCCCCATGGTGTAGGCCACCTCCATGATGATTATAAGCACGCCGCACAGGCTCATAATAGCTACCAGCCCCCTCAGACTGACGGTCTTGATGCTCACCATTGTTGCGAACTTGTTCGCCTACCTGTTGTCCATATAATCGCCGGTGACGACGCGGTGCAGCAGACCCATCACTAGGTGGTGAATGTGGTCTCAATCGATGAACGGCCTCAGTCAAATCAGCAATCTTTTTTTCCTAGACTTTCCTCAACCTTTTCGATGCGTCTCCCCACTCGATTGAGCACATAGTCGCGAGTTGCCTCCAATCCTAGCACAATAGCCGGTGCAATACTCTGATCATAGGTGGGCAAGGGCAGCTCGTCTTCTGCATCTCCTTCATGTGCACCATGCACACTTGAATTTGATTTCTGTGAATTCACCATTGCAGCAACTCAAGTAGATCAATCCAAAAACCAGAGAAATAAATTGTACCGTGATAAACCTTGCTCTGAATACCACTTGATGAGACCCGTCTAGATGGCGAGTCGTTCGTTGGCCCAATCTTTCACGGTACAAGAAAATCAGCAACGAACCTCGACGAACAATTCTCGTAATAGCAGAAATAGACGACGAAGTAGCAGATCGGTTCTTTGGATCAAGCAATATGCAAGAAGACCAAAGAATAAAAACTTACGTACGGAATCAATCAGATTAATCCCTACGTGCAGCAGCTCTCGAACCCCTCGCGGATCAGCAAACAAAGATAATTTTTGTGCATCCCGACATGATGCGATTTCTGTTTTTATCTCAACTCCCAAAATAAACTCCCTTATACACGGCCGTAGCCAGCCCATTATATAGGCAACGCGCACATATCGTGCCAACTCTAGATTCTAACAAACTCTAATTACCAAATAAAATATTCCAGCCACATTAATCGCATAGGATTTCCTACCTAACAAAACTAGAGATTCACGACCAAAAAACTAGTACTCCATGCATGCAATCTTCGGGCTCCAAAAATAAAAGGAACTTCACGTAGCAATTTGACCCTAGCCTGGTTACCTCTCCTTGCCTGATCCGTTCAGATCTTTTGGACTAAATTCAGCGCTTTAAAATAGCAGGACCAGACAAACTTGACTGCATAACTGAACCAATACGGATTGGTAGAGAACCGATTTGAATCCACGTACAAGGGGTTCTGAAGGTTGGTCTCACCTCTTCTTCCTTCGGTTCTGTCGACGGTACCTCCATACAGAATTGACCAACCTGTAACGTATATGTAACAGAACGGTCAATGGTCACATCATGCCGGCAAAGCACACCAAGGACCTGGTTGGGCCTGCGGACACCACGGGGGTGTACCCAGCCCCTGCAGTATGACAAGGCCAATGCATTAGATACTAATTTGAAGGAACATGAAGGCAAAAGGTTAAAAAATAGTAAATGCACTTACTTCAACCATTTAGGCGCAATCAACCACCTCTGGTCAGGGGTCGTCGGCACGGGCGGGAGCTTTGTACAACCACGCTTGTAGACCTTCTTGCCCTTCTCAACCAGCTCGTCGTCGCTGTAGCTATCATCTGAAAAGGTGTCCTCGCTACCATCAGTAGGGCCACTAGCCTCCGGAGTCTCGTGGGAAGAAGACTGCGGGATCAGAGTCTTCTGGGGCGAAGACCCCATGACCGGAGTCTTCTGGGACGAAGACTCTGGGACCGGACTCACGTGGGGCGAAGGATCGGTGACACGAGTCTGGTGGGGCGAGGGATCGACGACCCGAGTCTGGTGGGGCGAAGGATCGGCGACCGGAGGCTCATGGACCGGAGTCCGAGACGGGTCCACGTCAGACAGAGCAGTCCTCTGGTTGGGTGAATCAGCTGAGGGTGGCGCCGAGGAAGGCGTAGCAGCCTTACTACCTATCCCGCTGCCACGTCCATCTCTACCAGCCTTCTTCGTCCTCCTCCGACCTCTCCCAGCCGAAGAAGAAGCGACTGCCGCAGTTGTCTGCATACTGTCTAGCAGCGCTCTCTGGAGGGGCTGGGCTGGAATAATGGAACCACCCCTCCCAGTAGTGCTCGCAGGAGGCTCGGGGTGCTCTGGACCCTTACCCACCATCCTGTCAACACCTGCAATGACAAAAAGTAAACAAAATTAGTACAACATAAAAAATTTGGATACCTGACATGAACATAATAATATGTATATAATTTAAGTGTATCATCATCATGAACATAATAAAAAACACCCGATCAACACAAATATATATGATGTTTTGCATAACAAAATTGAAAAATATACAACCTAACTCATAATTCACAAATATATGACCCCATCGGGGTCGGCGTCGGGGTGTGGTTGTGGTGTCAGGGTTGAAGGAAATATGCCCTAGAGGCAATAATAAAGTTATTATTTATTTCCTTACATATCATGATAAACGTTTATTATTCATGCTAGAATTGTATTAACTGGAAACATAATACATGTGTGGATACATAGACAAACAGAGTGTCACTAGTATGCCTCTACTTGACTAGCTTGTTAATCAAAGATGGTTAAGTTTCCTAACCATGGACAAAGGAGTTGTCATTTGATTAACAAGGTCACATCATTAGTTGAATGATCTGATTGACATGACCCATTCCATTAGCATAGCACCTGATCGTTTAGTATGTTGCTGTTGCTTTTATCCATGACTTATACATGTTCCTTTGACTATGAGATTATGCAACTCCCGTTTGCCGGAGGAACACTTTGGGTGCTACCAAACATCACAACGTAACTGGGTGATTATAAAGGAGTACTACAGGTGTCACCAAAGGTAGATGTTGGGTTGGCGTATTTCGAGATTAGGATTTGTCACTCCAATTATGGGAGAGGTATCTCTGGGCCCTCTCGGTAATGCACATCACTTAAGCCTTGCAAGCATTGCAACTAATGAGTTAGTTGCGGATGATGTATTACGGAACGAGTAAAGAGACTTGCCGGTAACGAGATTGAACTAGGTATTGGATACCGACGATCGAATCTCGGGCAAGTAACATACCGATGGACAAAGGGAACAACGTATGTTGTTATGCGGTCTGACCGATAAAGATCTTCGTAGAATATGTAGCAGCCAATATGGGCATCCAGGTCCCGCTATTGGTTATTGACCGGAGATGTGTCTCGGTCATGTCTACATTGTTCTCGAACCGTAGGGTCCGCACGCTTAAGGTTACGATGACAGTTATATAATGAGTTTATGAGTTTTGATGTACCGAAGGAGTTCGGAGTCCCGGATGATATCGGGGACATGACGAGGAGTCTCGAAATGGTCGAGACGTAAAGATCGATATATTGGATGACTATATTCGGACATCGGAAAGGTTCTGAGTGGTTCGGGTATTTATCGGAGTACCGGAGAGTTACGGGAATTCGTATTGGGCCTTATTGGGCCATACGGGAAAAGGAGAGAAAGGGCCAAAAGGTGGCCGCGCCCCTCCCCTTGCTCTAGTCCGAATTGGACTAGGGAAGGGGGGCGCCCCCTTCCTTCCTTCTCCTTCTCTCTTCCCTTTCCTTCTCTCCTACTCCCCCTACATGGAAGGACTCCTAGTTGGACTAGGAAAGGGGGAATCCTACTCCCGGTGGGAGTAGGACTCCCCTTGGCGCGCCAAACATAGGGCCGGCCTCCTCCCTCCCTTGCTCCTTTATATACGGGGGCAGGGGGCACCCCATGGACACACAAGTTGATCTTCGTGATCGTTCCTTAGCCGTGTGCGGTGCCCCCCTCCACCATATTCCACCTCGAATATATCTTTGCAGTGCTTAGGCGAAGCCCTGCGCCGGTAGAACATCAAGATTGTCACCACGCCGTCGTGCTGACGGAACTCCTCCCCGAAGCTTTGCTGGATCGGAGCTAGGGGTGCGTCATCGAGCTGAACGTGTGCCAAGAACTCAGAGGTGCCGGAGTAACGGTGTTTGGATCGGTCGGATCGGGAAGACGTACGACTACTTCCTCTACGTTGCGTCAACGCTTCCGCTTCGGTCAACGAGGGTACGTAGACAACACTCTCCCCTCTCGTTGCTATGCATCACCATGATCTTGCGTGTGCGTAGGAATTTTTTTGAAATTACTACGTTCCCCAACAGTGGTATCAGAGCCAGGTTTTTATGGTTTGATGTTATTTGCACGAGTAGAACACAAGTGAGTTATGGACGATACAAGTCATACTGCCTACCAGCATGTCATACTTTGGGTCAGCGGTATTGTTGGATGAGACGACCCGGACCAACCTTACGCGTACGCTTACGCGAGACCGGTTCCCTCGACGTGCTTTGCACACAGATGACTTGCGGGAGACTGTCTCACCAACTTTAGTTGAACCGAGTATGGCTACGCCCGGTCCTTGAGAAGGTTAAAACGGAGTCTATTTGATGAAGTATCGTTGTGGTTTTGATGCGTAGGTGAGATTGGTTCTTGCTTCAGCCCATAGCAGCCATGTAAAATTTGCAACAAACAAAGTAGAGGACGTCTAACTTGTTTTTGCAGGGCATGTTGTGATGTGATATGGTCAAGACATGATGCTAAATTTTATTGTATGAGATGATCATGTTTTGTAACCGAGCTATCGGCAACCGGCAGGAGCCGTATGGTTGTCGCTTTATTGTATGCAATGCAATCGCCCTGTAATGCTTTACTTTATCACTAAGCGGTAGCGATAGTCGTAGAAGCATAAGATTGGCGAGACGACAACGATGCTACGATGGAGATCAAGGTGTCGCGCCGGTGACGATGGTGATCATGACAGTGCTGCGGAGATGGAGATCACAAGCACAAGATGATGATGGCCATATCATATCACTTATATTGATTGCATGTGATGTTTATCTTTTATGCATCTTATCTTGCTTTGATTGACGGTAGCATTATAAGATGATCTCTCACTAATTATCAAGAAGTGTTCTCCCTGAGTATGCACCGTTGCGAAAGTTCTTCGTGCTGAGACACCACGTGATGATCGGGTGTGATAGGCTCTACGTTCAAATACAACGGGTGCAAAACAGTTGCACACGTGGAATACTCAGGTTATACTTGACGAGCTATGCATATAAGATATGACCTCGGAACACGGAGACCGAAAGGTCGAGCGTGAATCATATAGTAGATATGATCAACATGATGATGTTCACCATTGAAAACTAATCCATTTCACGTGATGATCGGTTATGGTTTAGTTTGATTTGGATCACGCGATCACTTAGAGGATTAGAGGGATGTCTATCTAAGTGGGAGTTCTTAAGTAATATGATTAATTGAACTTTAATTTATCATGAACTTAGTCCTAGTAGTATTAGCATATCTATGTTGTAGATCAATAGCTCGCGTTGTTGCTTCCCTATGTTTATTTTGATATGTTCCTAGAGAAAATTGTGTTGAAAAATATTAGTAGCAATGATGCGGATTGGATCCATGATCTGAGGTTTATCCTCATTGCTGCACAGAAGAATTATGTCCTTGATGCACCGCTAGGTGACGGACCTATTGCAGGAGCAGATGCAGACGTTATGAATGTTTTGCTAGCTCAATATGATGACTACTTAATAGTTTAGTGCACCATGCTTAACGGCTTAGAATCGGGACTTCAAGGATGTTTTGAACGTCATGGACCATATGAGATGTTCCAGGAGTTGAAGTTAATATTTCAAGCAAATACCCGAGTTGAGAGATATGAAGTCTCCAACAAGTTCTATAGCTAAAAGATGGAGGAGAATCGCTCAACTAGTGAGCATGTGCTCAGATTGTCTGGGTACTACAATCGCTTGAATCAAGTGGGAGTTAATCTTCCAGATAAGATAGTGATTGACAGAATTCTCTAGTCACCATCACCAAGTTAGTAGAACTTCGTGATGAACTATAATATTCAAGGGATGATGAAAGTAATTCCCAAGCTCTTCGTGATGCTGAAATCGACGAAGGTAGAAATCAAGAAAAACATCAAGTGTTGATGGTTAACAAGACCACTAGTTTCAAGAAAAGGGCAAAGGGATAGAAGGGAACTTCAAGAAGAACAGCAAGCAAGTTGCTGCTTAAGTGAAGAAGCCCAAGTCTGGTCCTAAGCCTGAGACTAAGTGCTTCTACTGCAAAGGGACTGGTCACTGGAAGCGGAATTACCCCAAGTGATTGGCGGATAAGAAGGATGGCAAAGTGAACATAAGTATATTTTATACATGTTATTGATGTGGACTTTACTAGTGTTTATAGCAACCCCTCAGTATTTGATACTAGTTCAGTTGCTAAGATTAGTAACTCGAATCGGGAGTTGCAGAATAAATAGAGACTAGTTGAGGGTGAAGTGACGATGTGTGTTGGAAGTGGTTCCAAGATTGATATGATCATCATCGTACACTCCCTATACTTTCGGGATTAGTGATGAACCTAAATAAGTGTTATTTGGTATTTGCGTTGAGCATAAATATGATTTGATCATGTTTATTGCAATACGATTATTCATTTAAGTTAGAGAACAATTGTTGTTCTGTTTACATGAATAGAACCTTTTATGGTCATACACACCCAATGAAAATAGTTCATTGGATCTCGATCATAGTGATACACATATTCATAATATTGAAACCAAAAGATGCGAAGTTAATAATGATAGTGCAACCTATTTGTGGCACTGCCGTTTAGGTCATATTGGTGTAAAGCGCATGAAGAAACTCCATGCTGATGGGATTTTGGAATCACTTGATTATGAATCACTTGATGCTTGCGAACCATGCCTCTTGGGCAAGATGACTAAAACGCCGTTCTCCGGAACAATGGAGCAAGCAACAGATTTGTTGGAAATCATACATACTGATGTATGTGGTCCGATGAATATTAAGGCTCGCGACAAGTATCATTATTTTCTAACCTTCACAGATGATTTGAGCAGATATGGGTATATCTACTTGATGAAACATAAGTCTGAAACGTTTGAAAAGTTCAAAGAATTTCAGAGTGAAGTAGAGAATCATCGTAACAAGAAAATAAAAGTTTCTACGATATGATCGCAGAGGTAAAATATTTGAGTTATGAGTTTGGCCTTCAGTTAAACAATGTGAAATAGTTTCACTACTCACGCCACCTGGAACACCACAGCATAATGGTGTGTCCGAACGTCATAACCGTACTTTATTGGATATAGTGCAATCTATGATGTTTCTTACCGATTTACCACTATAGTTTTGGGATCATGCATTAGAGACAGCTGCATTCACATTAAATAGGGCACCATCAAAATCCGTTGAGACGACACCGTATGAACTATGGTTTGGCAAGAAACCAAAGTTGTCTTGTCTTAAAGTTTGGGGTTGTGATGCTTATATGAAAAAGTTTCATCCTGATAAGCTCAAACCCAAATCGGAGAAATATGTCTTCATAGGATACCCAAAGAAGACAGTTGGGTACACCTTCTATCACAGATCCAAAGACAAGATATTCGTTGCTGAGAATGGATCCTTTCCAGAGAAGGAGTTTCTCTCGAAAGAAGTGAGTGGGAGGAAAGTAGAAAACTTGATAAGGTAATTGTACCTTCTCCCTTATTGGAAAGTAGTTCATCACATAAATCTGTTCTTGTGACTACTACACCAATTAGTAAGGAAGCTAATGATAATGATCATATAACTTCAAGATCAAGTTACTACCGAATCTCGTAAGTAAACCAGAGTGAGATCCGCACCAGAGTGGTTCGGTAATCCTGTTCTGGAAGTCATGTTACTAGACCATGATGAACTTGCGAACTATGAGGAAGCGATGATGAGCCCAGATTCCGCGAAATGGTTTGAGGCCATATAATCTGAGATTTGATCCATGTATGAAAACAAAGTATGGACTTTGGTGGATTTGCTCGATGATCGGCAAGCCATAGAAAATAAATGGATCTTCAAGAGGAAGACGGACGATGATAGTAGTGTTACTATCTACAAAGCTAGAATTGTCGCAAAAAGGGTTTTCGACAAGTTCAAGGTGTTGACTACGATGAGAGTTTCTCACTCGTATCTATGCTTAAGTCTGTCCGAATCATGTTAGCAATTGCCGCATTTTATGAAATCCGGCAAATGGATAAACAAAACTGCATTCCTTAAAGGATTTATTAAAGAAGAGTTGTATACGATGCAACTAGAAGGTTTTTTCGATCCTAAAGGTGTTAACAAAATATGCAAGCTCCAGCGATTCATCTATGGACTGGTGCAAGCATCTCGGAGTTGAAATACACGCTTTGATAAGTTGATCAAAGCATATAGTTTTATACAGACTTGTGGTGAAGCCTGTATTTACAAGAAAGTGAGTGGGAGCACTACAGCATTTCTGATAAGTATATGTGTATGACATATTGTTGATCGGAAATGATGTAGAATTATTCTGCAAAGCATAAAGGAGTGTTTGAAAGGAGTTTTTCAAAGAAAAGACCTCCGTGAAGCTGCTTACATATTGGGCATCAAGATCTATAGTGATAGATCAAGACGCTTAATTGGACTTTCACAAAGCACATACCTTGACAAAGCACATACCTTAATTGGACTTTCACAAAGCACATACAAGATCTTCTTCTTCTTCTTCTTCTTCTTCTTCTTCTTCTTCTTCTTCTTCTTCTTCTTCTTCTTCTTCTTCTTCTTCTTCTTCTTCTTCTTCTTCTTCTTCTTCTTCTTCTTCTTCTTCTTCTTCTTCTTCTTCTTCTTCTTCTTCTTCTTCTTCTTCTTCTTCTTCTTCTTCTTCTTCTTCTTCTTCTTCTTCTTCTTCTTCTTCTTCTTCTTCTTCTTCTTCTTCTTCTTCTTATTCTTCTTCTTCTTCTTCTTCTTCTTCTTCTTCTTCTTCTTCTTCTTCTTCTTCTTCTTCTTCTTCTTCTTCTAACTTTCTTGTTTCCCATTTTGCAGATTTAATTCACTATATGGAAGCTTGCATGGATGGAGTGCTTGTTTCCCTATTCTTCTTTTCGTTTGTATCGAAGATTAATGTGGAACTTGTTATATGGATGCATGGGACAATGTGTTGGATGAAAATTGTGATATTACTGTAATATGTATGGATGGAACTGTGTTTCTTATGTATACATCATATGTCATATGTCTGCTATGCTTGTGAAAAAATATATATGTATATCTGTGTGTGAATTCCTGTGAAATTAAATGGATATAAATAAAAATAGGGGATATATAGCCTCTTTGCCGTCTGCTAGCGGACGACATAGAGGACATGTGGTAGCTACCTATAGAAACTGGGAACATTGGCTGCCTATTTGGTCACTTTGCCGTCTGCTGGCGGACGACAAAGACCTTTGAATCTTTGCCGTCTGTTGGCAGACGGCATAGCTGGCCACATGGCAGCTTCCCAGTGCTGGCCTAGCTAAGCTCTTTGCCGTCTGTCAGCGGATGGCAAAGAGCGCCGTTAACCCGCTAACGGCTCTCACCCCACCCCACTGCCGTCCATTATCTTTGTCGTCTGCTGGCCACGGTTGGCGGATGGCACAATCCTTTGCCGTCCATTTCTAAGAAGCGGACGACAAAGAAGGTCTTTGCTGGCACGTGTTCAGACGGACAGTTTGCCGTCCGGGATCTGTGTCGTTGTCGTCTGCCATGGCGGACGGCAAAGAAGTTGATTCCAATAGTGCCTTTTGGATAGTGGTGTCTCCTAGATTGGTTAGGTGCCACTTGGGAGCCTCCGACAAGATTGTGGAGTTGAACCAAGGAGTTTGTAAGGGCAAGGAGATCGCCTACTTCGTGAAGATATGCCCTAGTGAGGCAAGTCCTTCGTGGGCGACGGCCATGGTGGGATAGATAAGGTTGCTTCTTCGTGGACCCTTCATGGGTGGATCCCTCCGTGGACTCGCGCAGTCGTTGCCCTTTGTGGGTTGAAGTCTCCATCAACGTGGACGTACGATAGCACCACCTATCGAAACCATGCCAAAAATCTCTGTGTCTTCATTGTGTTTGCACACTCCAATACCATCCCTTTACTTTCTTGCAAATAGCATGCTTTACTCTTTCTGCTGCCTATACTCTTGCCATGATTGCTTGAAATGTATTGTGAATGTCTAGTCTTGTGTTAAAACTCCACCTCAACTTGAAGAACTTAAAAGTTTGTACTTTTGCTTGTTGAGGGTCTAATCACCCCCCCTTTATACACCTCTTCTCGATCCTTTCAATTGGTATCAGAGCTTGGCCTCCATTACTTTGGTTTAATCACCATTGGAGGAAGATGGATGAGTCTACGATTGGGAGTATTAGACGTAGAGTGCCTATTCTTAATGGGGAGTTCTATAGTGCCTGGAAAAATGAGATGCTTGAGATTTTCAATGAATATAATGAATAAAATATGCCCTATAGGCAATAATAAAGTTGTTATTTATATTTCCTTATATCATGATAAATGTTTATTATTCATGCTAGAATTGTATTAACCGGAAACTTAGTACATGTGTGACTACATAGACAAACAGAGTGTCCCTAGTATGCCTCTACTTGACTAGCTCGTTAATCAAAGATGGTTAAATTTCCTAAACATAGACATGTGTTGTCATTTGTTAAACGGGATCTCATCATTAGAGAATGATGTGATGGACAAGACCCGTCCGTTAGCTTAGCACTATGATCGTTTAGTTTATTGCTATTGCTTTCTTCATGACTTATACATGTTCCTATGACTATGAGATTATTCAACTCCTGAATACCGGAGGAACACTTAGTGTGCTATCAAATGTCACAACATAACTGGGTGATTATAAAGATGCTCCACAGGTGTCTCCGATGGTGTTTGTTGAGTTGGCATAGATCAAGATTAGGATTTGTCACTCCGTGTATCGGAGAGGTATCTCTGGGCCCTCTCGGTAATGCACATCACTATGAGCCTTGCAAGCAATGTGACTAATGTGTCTCGGTCATGTCTACATAGTTCTCGAACCCGTAGGGTCCACATGCTTAACGTTCGATGATGATTTGTATTATGACTTATGTGATTTGATGTACCGAAGTTTGTTTGGAGTCCCGGATGAGATAACGGACATGACGAGGAGTCTCAAAATGGTTGAGACATAAAGATTCATATATTGGAAGGCTACATTCAGACACCGGAATGGTTTGGGTCGTTTCGGATAAGTTTCGGAGTACCGGGGGTCACCGGACCCCCCCGGAAGGTTAATGGGCCACCATGGGCCTTAGTGGAGAAGAGAGAGGGCCGGCCAGGAGGTGGCGCGCCCCCCTTGCCCAGTCCAAATTGGACAAGGGGTGGGGGCGGCGCCCCCCTCCTTCCTTCTCTCCTCTTCCTCCTTCCCTTCTTCTCCTACTTGGACTAGGAAAGGGGGGGACCGAATCCTACTTGGACCGGGAGTCCAAGTAGGACTCCCCCCATGGCGCGCCCCCTAGGGCCGGCCACCTCTCCTCCCCCTTTATATACGTGGGAGGGGGGCACCCCAAAGGCACACCAAAGTTTCTCTTAGCCGTGTGCGGTGCCCCCCTCCACAGTTACACATCTCGGTCATATCGTCGTAGTGCTTAGGCGAAGCCCTGCACTGATAACTTCATCATCACCGTCACCATGCCATCGTGCTGACGGAACTCTCCCTCGGCCTCAACTGGATCAAGAGTTCAAGGGACGTCACCGAGCTGAACGTGTGCTGATCGCAGAGGCGCCGTACGTTCGGTACTTGGATCGGTTGGATCGCAAAGACGTTCGACTACATCAACCGCGTTACTAAACGCTTCCGCTTTCGTTCTACGAGGGTACGTGGACACACTCTCCCCGCTCATTGCTATTCTTTCTCCTAGATAGATCTTACATGATCGTAGGCAAAATTTTGAAATACTATGTTCCCCAACAGTGGCATCCGAGCCAGGTCTATGCGTAGATGCTATATGCACGAGTAGAACACAAAGAGTTGTGGGCGATAATATTCATACTGCTTACCAGCAACGTCTTACTTTGATTTCGCGGTATTGTTGGATGAAGCGGCCCAGACCGACATTACATGACCGCGTTCATGGGACTGGTTCTACCGACGTGCTTCGCACACAGGTGGCTAGTGGGTGTCTGTTCCAGCTTTAGTTGAATCGAGTTTGACTACGCCCGGTCCTTGTTGAAGGTTAAAATAGCACACTTGATGAAAAATCATTGTGGTTTTGATGCATAGGTAAGAACGTTTCTTGCTAGAAGCCCGTAGCAGCCACGTAAAACTTGCAACAACAAAGTAGAGGACGCCTAACTTGTTTTTGCAGGGCTTGCTGTGATGTGATATGGTCAAGACATGATGATATATAAATTGTTGTATGAGATGATCATGTTTTGTAATAGTTATCGACAACTGGCAGGAGCCATATGGTTGTCGCTTTATTGTCTGAAATGCAATCGCCATGTAATTGCTTTACTTTATCACCAAGCGGTAGTGATAGTCGTAGAAGCAATAGTTGGCGAGATGACAACGATGCTACGATGGAGATCAAGGTGTCAAGCCGGTGACGATGGTGATCATGACGGTGTTTGGAGATGGAGATCAAAGGCACGAGATGATGATGGCCATATCATATCACTATTTTTGATTGCATGTGATGTTTATCTTTTATGCATCTTATTTTGCTTAGTACGACCTTAACATTATAAGATGATCTCTCACTAAATTTCAAGGTATAAGTGTTCTCCCTGAGTATGCACCGTTGCTACAGTTCGTCCTGCCAAGACACCACATGATGATCGGGTGTGATAAGCCCTACGTTCACATACAACAGGTACAACCCAGTTTTGTAGACGCAGAATATTCGGGTTAAACTTGACAAGCCTAGCATATGCAGATATGGCCTCGGAACACTGAGACCGAAAGGTCGAGCGTGAATCATGTAGTAGATATGATCACCATAGTGATGTTCACCATTGAAAACTACTCCATCTCACGTGATGATCGGACAACGGGAACTGGGTGTCTATCTGCTGGGGTTGGGGTTAGAAGGGGTGTAGCTGGTTCTCTATCCAACTGGGTAGGGGTGCAATCTGCATGAGTGTGGGTTATGTGTGGTGGGGCTGGTTCTTGGGCAAGTACAACCATGGTTCTATCTGCATCAACAGGTAGCACGATCTTTTTTAAATACCGTGTTTTTACTCCCACAGATACTGCCATCACTCCCTCCAATTGAAATGGCTGATAAACAAGAAAAGTAATTGAATGTACAGACATTGTAAGATGGACAGGTGCAATGGATAGTAGGGAAGAAAACAGGGCATGAAATAATTCACATTTATGTTGTCTAAGCAAACAGAATAACAGGACATAATTTCACATATATGATGGCTAATTAAACAGGATAGCATGACACAGTTTCACATGTATGATGGCTAACTAAACAGGATAGAATGACATACTTCAAAATATGATGACTATGTAAACAGGATGACATGATATAACTATACGATGTGTCTATTAAAGTGGTTGGCATGCCATAAATCACAAACATGCCATCGATGGAAACATGATGGCATGATATAATTCATGGATAGAATGACATAATTTAAATATGATGACTATGTAAACATGGTGAGATGATATAACTATATTGTGTCTTTAGAAAATGGGTTGGCATGCCATAATTCAGATACATGCTGTCTATGTAAACATCATAGCATGACATAATTCAAATATATGATTTATATACTAAGGAAGTGAGCAGAGGGCAATTGCATATATGATGTGTCAACTAAGGAGATGGCATTCAATATTGTGTATATGATGTAAAAACTAAGCATTGCAATACAACATATGCATTATATGAGTAATATAACCCTGCCAAGTTTGAGCATACACCTCAGGGGGATAATAGGACTGGTCATCTGCCTCTGAATCCTCCTCTGAAGAGCTATCTGTAACCAGCAAGATATCTGCTTCAGCAGGTAGCATTGTCTGCTCTGAAGACCTTGTTTTCACTCCAGATTTCTCCATCAACAATTCAAATGGCTGATGCACAGGAAGAGCAGTTGAATATACAAACATTGTCGACAAAAGCAATGAGAAATACAAAAAAAGGACGACATGATATAATTCACATATATGACGCTTGCCTAAACAGCATGGCATTGCATAATTCACATACATAATGCCTTGCAACAAGATAACATTGCGTAATTCACATATATAATGTCTTGCAACAAGATGGCATTGCATAATTCACATATATGGTAATTAGACACTAAATAGGTGGCATTCACACAAAGCATGTCTAAACTAAGCAAATGACATAGCAATGCAAGATACCATACGCACGATATGAGCAACATAACCCTGCCAAGTTAGGGCATGCACCTCGGGGGGGGGGGGGAATATGACTGGTCATCTGTCTCTGAATCCTCCTCTGAGGAGCTATCGGTAACCAGCAAGACATGCGCTTCGTCAGATAGCATTGTCTGCTCTGAAGACCTTGTTTCCACTCCAGATTTTTCCATGACCGTGCCAAATGGCTGATGCACAGGAAGAGTAATTGAATGTACTAAAATTGTTGACAAATTTAACACGTAATAAAAAAATGATGGCATGATATAATTCACATATAAGATGACTGGCTAACCAGGGTGGCATTGCAAAATTCACATATATGATGCCTGGCTAGACAAGATGGCATTGCATGATTCACATATACGATAAAGAAACTAAACAGATGGCATTGACACAAAGCATGTCTAAACTAAGCAGATGACATCTTTAATGTATACAGTAAGCAATGCAAGGCACCATATGCATGATATTACCAACATCAGCATGCCAAGTTAGAGAGAAGACCTCATGGGGTAAATAGGAGTGGTCTTCTCCTTCCGAATCCCCCTCATAACAGTTATCTTCCTCTTGATTACGATCCGAAATGGGTGGAGGGGGGGCTGCCTTTGCGCCCACCATGGAACGACGTCTGCATGAAATTTTATTGCCACGCAAGGCTCGTCTCTTTTGCTCTACATGATCAGTTCCATTGTGTACAATAACTTGCATGCATAGGAATAAAACATAGTGAGATTATGTAAGGAGTGCATGCACAAATCTAGAGTGATGGTAGCAAACTGTGGATAGACCAAAAACCAATGATAGCAGGAAGATAATAGCTTTAGTTAAAAAATACAGATAATGGCTCCTTTAATGTTTGTTTGCACCCAACATGAAACTCATAGTAGACACCGGAGATTAACCAGATAGTAGACAGATAGTACTGATTGCTGCCCCAATATGTACCCCACACCATTTAAAAACTCAAGCTTCGACATTAGTTTGGAACTGACTCAGAGTCTAATAGGTGAACACGACGATAATGTAGCATGTCATCATATTAAGCGACGCATAACGTAAGTAGACACAGAAGAGTGCGACCTCTCTTGCGGACCCGTGTAGTCCTCAAGGTCATCTGCTCAGTTGATGATGGTAATGCAGTTGCCGTGGCTGCCGGCGGCGGGGAAGAAGATTTGAGGCGGCGAAAGATAGTCTGGAGAGCGGATCCCTGCTGTGGTGAACCCTTCCGTCATTGGAGCAGCTGAGCTGGGGTGGAACACAGTGCCGCAGGAGCAGGACAAACCACACAAGGTTTTCTTTGACACATATCTATAATAGAAGTAATTGAGTAAGGGCTTGTATGAATTTGAGGATTCTAACAATGCAGGGATAGGAAATAGACAGGAATAGGATAGGAATGCACGTGCAAAACAGAGAATTTAAAAACACAAGATTTCTGCCAATGTGGGTGTTTGACTCACAACAATTAGAAGATCACAGGATGCAAAAAAGCATGGTGAGATTAAGTCAAACCACAAGAAAATGTACGGTTATAATGCTATTATGCTACTATCTCTTAGTCTTGTGCTTGATGAATAGGAATATGAAAAGGAGGAGAAGTGGAAATTAGAATTCCTACGGTTTTTCTTTCAAGGAGACACTAAAGGAACAAATCCTACAATTTTCCGTTGCTCCATTCCTTTGCACCAAATTCATGAAAAGTAGTACCATAGGAAACTTTCCAATTCCGATGTTTTTCATTCACTTTTCCTTTCAAGCACTGGTGATTCTAGTAGGCAGGCTTGAGCAAGGAAAATCCTACACTAAAAAAATGTTTTTGTGCTACTTCTATTACTTTGGACCCAGGCCACTACCATACTAGCTCAACTCCCAGGCCCATCGACAAATGAACAACTGAAACGCGTAGAGATAAATAATGATGGCGTTCAAGAGAGTCCATCACGGATAGCTAAGTTGCCTGGTACCTCACTGCTTGTCATATAGTAGGATAAAATAATCGTATTTCCCATTACTACGAGTGCTCAGTGGACAATATATATAACATGTAGAGTAAAAAAGAGATGCAACAAGTGTACAACCTCTTTGGCAAAGCCATGTCGATCTCAGCGTGATTGGGTTGGCCGGTGAGGATGCTCCGGCTGACTTGGCTGTCGGAGGAGGGGAAGAAGATCTTAGGCGTCTGGAGATGGAGCCTGAGGTACTGCTCCACTGTGATGGAGGGTTTCGTTGTTGGAGCAGCTCCGGTGAGTTGTACGACGCCGAGGCTGAAGCAGGACAAGAGAGACAACGAACAACGTTAACCTGAATGGAATTCTAATAGCATCTCCAATACATGACGTAAAATACATAACCACAAAGTGCTAGATGTAAAATATATCAGCCGCTCATCTCTGAACTTAACTATCGAAACTGAACTTAACTGTCGAAACTAAACGCACTAGCAAGGTGAGGCTACACGTCGGTCGACTGACTTTTTCATCTCTGATCAGTCGATTTTGCAGCCGTTGGATACGAAATCAAGGGCCTGCGGTTCATCTTCAACCTCCACCCCCTGAGCCGGCCAAACAACAGCCCCCCGCCGCCCGCGGCCGGCGGTGCGCCGCCCCGCCCGCCCCGAAAACACTCCCCACCGCCGGTCCGCCGCCGCCCTGGCCATCCCTCTAGGCCACCCCGTGCCGAGCTTTTTCTCCGGCGATCCCCATGCCACCGCCCCGCCAACGCCGGCGACCACCGCCCCCATCCTGAACCCTAAGATAGATAGTGGGGTATCTCTCCAGCGAGCCCCCCTCCCCGCTGCGGCTGGTTCTTCCTTCACCCCGGCGAGCCCCCCACCACCTGAAAATCGACTGACCCAAAAGTCGATTCAGTAAATGTATTGAAAACTCAGTTAATGCATAAAAATGTCCAAACGAACCCCAAAAAATCACAAAAATTCACACAACACTCATGTTGTTCTATGTTGACATGAGAAAATTTTTGGAAGCAATAAGAGGCAATGGATATCGTTTCATCCCCAAAGGTGGGACGCTCCCTACCGAAAACCATCATGCTTTTTGTGAGAAGCTCCGGTTTGTGAGAAGCATATACCCAAACCTGCCCCAAATGGGACAATAATTTTACCACGGCATGTTGATGCCATTCCATGATAGCATGCCAAGTTTCATGAATTTCAGACGAGTTTTGGATTTACTAGAATTTAAAAACCAGACATCTAAATGTTTTGCCGGCAATCAACAGTGCCCTGGTGTTTGAAATTCATTCCCATTTCTTGCATGGGACCTAAGCATGCACCCAAGGACACATATTTGATTTTTCAACCAATTTATATGCACTGGAGCATGTGCATGTAGTTTAATTTTTAATTGTTCACCTGAAATGGCTAGAAAACCAATTTAACGTATAAAATGTTCAAACGAACCCTGAACAATTCCAATTCTTTTATGACACACATATAGTTGCATGTTCACTCCAGATAAAAGGTCTAGCAATTCAAACACTGTCCATTGCCGCTGTGACCCCATTATGTAATTCAAATCAAGATGAAAAATCAAGTAGATCGCACACAGTTTATTATGAGCAATTGTGTGAGATGCAGCACAAAATATCCTAGAGCACCGTCGGTGTATAGTACGTCTATGGCTTACGCGAGAAGGTGCGTCGGCTATAGCCCATAGTCGGCGTCTCAAGCACACTAGCTCGCTCCCCAAATATCATTTCACTGTTCAATCATCGCCGGTGAAAGATAGGCACGTGGACCCGCGTCGTGAGGGCAACTTCGGTGGCCCACTCCGGCGAAAGTGCAGCCGCAGCCGCCATGCGTGTGCTAACAAGGTGCATGAGCGCGGCCACAATCTACGATCGGGCGGCAAAGGCAGCCCAAACGGCCGTTGTTGCTTCTTAGGTGGCAGCACCAACATCTGTCTCGGGGATATCAATTGGCGAGAGCGGCCCAACAGCTGTCCGCTCCGCAGCGGTGGCCTTAGCCCTGATGGAGGCCACCCATGCCCAGCTCCTGGCGGTCACCTCACAAATCGAGCGAAGCTTCTCCGACAACAGTCGACAACCCACGGCCAAAGAGCTGGCAATCGTCGAGAGCGTTCGAGTAGTCGTCCGTTCCTCCGCCGCATACCTTGCAACAACGGAGCCTGTCCAAGCCCAGATCGCGTCCGCCCACACCCAGATCGTGGTGGCCTTTTCCAAAGAGATGGCAGACGCGGATGGAGAGATGCGTGCCGAGTATGGTGCGATGGGTGCCATGGAGCCCCTTCCCCAAGAGACCGTCGGGTGCGAGCTGGACATGGAGGCGGCGGCGAAGATCGACGAGCACCAGCCGTAGTAGTACTCTTTGTTTTGTTTAATTAAGAGCATCGATCTTTAATTTGTTATAGTAATGTTTAGGTCAGCTAGCTCTGTTTAATTGCTGAACTTGCTTGATTAAGAAGTGTGGGTGTGTTGTAGTCTCCTTTGTGTACCCAAATTATGCAATGACGTGGATGACCACTGTAACCATGGAAATTCGAACCAAAACTTTTGACGTGCAAACTCATCACACACGGGTTAAGCTATCTGAATCGTTTGTGATGTCCACATATCGTACACAGTTCTGAGTAAGGGACCGTGTCTGATGACACTTTGCGCGCCAGTTTTTCACTGAAGCGATTCCAAATTTTCGGCTTCCGCGGAAATATCTACCTCCCCGCCCCCTCCCCCTTACCAAAAGCCACATTTCCCCTCTTTCCTCCTTCCTTTCCAAGTTGAAACCTTCACTCCTTGCTTGAAGCTCCGCCTCCTCGTCGGCGACCCTCCTTCACGCTGCTCGGCCTCATCTATCCAGGCAGGTAATCCACACCTGACCCCCATCCTCCTCCTCCTTCCACATCCCACATGCCCCGACCGCCGACACGAGCGCGACACCTTCCACCCAAATCACCGACCCCTCCACCAAATAAGCGCCACCATTCCTGCCGACCCCCAGATTTTGGAGGAGCACCTTGCAATTTGCTAGCTATGCCGGTGCTACCTCTTGAGCATGCGTTGGTTTTCCCTTGAAGAAGAAAGGGTGATGCAGAAAAGTAGCGTAAGTATTTCCCTCAGTTTTTGAGAACCAAGGTATCAATCCAATAGGAGACGACACGCAAATCGCCTAGTACCTGGACAGACAATCAAGAACCTTGCAACCAACGCGATAAAGGGGTTGTCAATCCCTTCACGGCCACTTGCAAAAGTGAGATCTGGTAAAGATAATAAGATGAATATTTTTGGTATTTTTGTTGTATAGATTGAAAATTAAAGATTGCAAAATAAACGGCGACAGAAATGGCTAGTTGACGGGAAACTAATATGATGTAAAATAGACCCGGGGGCCATAGGTTTCACTAGTGGCTTGTGTCAAGATAGCATATATTACGGCGGGCGAACAAATTACTACCGAGCAATTGATAGAAAAGCGCATAGTTATGATGATATCTAAGGCAATGATCATGAATATAGGCATCATGTCCGTGTCAAGTAGACCGAAATGATTTTGCATCTACTACTGTTACTCCACACATCGACCGCTATCTAGCATGCATCTAGAGTATTAAGTTCATAAGAATGGAGTAACACATTAGGCAAGATGACATGATGTAGAGGGATAAACTCAAGCAATATGATATAAACCCCATATTTTTATCCTCGATGGCAATAATACAATACGTGACGGTTCCCTTTCTGTACTGGGATCGAGCACCGCAAGATTGAACCCAAGGCTAAGCACTTCTCCCATTGCAAGAAAGATCAATCTAGTAGGCCAAACTAAATCGATTATTCGAAGAGACTTGCAAATATATCAAATCATGCATATAAGAATTCCGAGAAGAATCAAATATTATTCATAGATAATCAAGTTCATAAACCCACAATTCATCGGATCTCAGCAAACACACCGCAAAAGAGTATTACATTGAATAGATCTCCAAGAAGATCGAGGAGAACTTTGTATTGAGATCCAAAGAGAGAAAAGAAGCCATCTAGCTAATAACTATGGACCTGAAGGTCCATGGCAAACTGCTCACACATCATCGGAGAGGCTATGGTGTTGATGTAGAAGCCCTCCGTGATCGATTCCCCCTCCGGCGGAGCGCCGGAAAAGTCCCCAAGATGGGATCTCACGGGTACAGAAGGTGGCGGCAGTGGAAAGTGGTATCGTGGTTCCCCTGGATGTTTTCAGGGTATAAGAGTATATATAGGCGAAAGAAGTAGGTCGGTGGAGCTACGAGGGGCCCATGAGGGTGGGGGCGCGCCCACCCCCCTGGGGCGCGCCCTCCTGCCTCGTGGCTTCCTCATTGCTTCATTGACTTCCACTCCAAGTCTCCTGGATTGCGTTTGTTCAAAAAATGATCCTCGCGAAGGTTTCATTCCATTTGATATCCTTTTCTGCGAAACACTGAAATAGGCAAAAAAACAGCAATTTGCACTGGCCTTCGGTTAATAGGTTAGTCCCAAAAATAATATAAAATAGCATAATAAAGCCCATTAAACATCCAAAACAGATAATATAATAGCATGGAACAATAAAAAATTATAGATACGTTGGAGACGTATCAGCCGGTTAAGCATGCTCGGTTTACCCGTTGCGTGTGCTGCTCCTGCCTTTCCTTCACAAATTCTAGTGAATTGTGCTATCTAATTTTACCATGCAATCAGTTGCTCTAGTGTATATGTTCTATATGTCGTGCAATGTGGTGCTCACTTATTAACTGTTTTGTTAAGTAGTTGTCGTCTTCAGTTAACTGTTTGGTTCAATTCTGCAAATGTGATGTTCAATTCTTCAGGTTGCAATTTTGTATTGTCTTCCATGTGAGAAAGAAATCGAATTTATCTTTACAAAATTGTGGGTGAATTCTGTTATTGTATACCATGTGAGGAATAAATTGATTTGGCTGTAGTAAATACATGAGAAACAAATACAATTGCTACAATTGGCTATAGCTAACTGTTTGGTTAACTGTTTGATCTTCTATTAGGAGTACGTTATATTGTGGAATCTGGTGCTCAGTTAATGTTTGGTTCATTTGTTGTGGTGTTTAGTTAACTTCTTGGTTCAATTCTGCAATGCGATGTCCAATTGTCGTGGGTAGAATTTTGTATTGTTGTGCATGTGAGGAATAAATCGAATTTGGCTGCACTTAATACATAAGAAACATATACAAGTGATATATTTCCTAGTTCTTAATCATGCTTGGTTTGGGTAAATGGGTTTTTCGTGTGGTTTCAATTAATCTGATGAATCCGCAATGTGCTTATTTTTCATGAACATATTTTACTGATAGCATGCGAACTCTTACTTAACCTGATGACTAACTACCTTATATGTGTTGCAGGGAAACAATGGGAAGCACTGAGGTTTACAATCGAGGTTAGCACGTGCATGGTCCGTTGTCTAATAGCACATTATTGTGCAATTGCAGGAACCATTCTAATATTTTGGTTTTTAGCAATTTGGTCTTGCACATGTAGGTCCTGCTGTAAGAGGTTTTGACCTACTGTTCGACCCTTTTTGCATATGGGGAAATGAGTTGTCCATGAATATCAATCAAATCAAGAAACTAAGAAAGATTGTTAGGATAAAGAAATTAGCGACAAAAAATAACTAGATCTTTGTCTCCACAATGAAGAAGACATCAGCTCACTGCAAGATGGTACTAACTATTGTACCTTGCCTTTTTTATTCCTTTGCCCCATTTCTAATATAGAGAAGATATTTATGCAGATCCTTGTTTTCAGGCCTTTCCAAAGCAGTTCACTGATGATTACCTCTCAAACCACCTCTATGGTCAGGAGGCGAGGAAGGTTTTCATACAACACCCACGGTTCAATATTGAAGTGTTCCTGAAGAGGACGAAGGATGGATGGTCAATCATCCACAGGCACTAGCCTAAAGTTGCAAAGACCTTCAACATGAATGAAGGCTCAATATTCGCCTTCCGCTTCAGCAGTTTTCCAGATGAGATGCATCTGTCTATATACCGTCTATGATGCTAATTTCGAAAGGTTCTACATGTTGCATGTGGAACTTGCTGCTGGTGCAGTTGTGTAACGGGGTAGCTGAGTGCTGAAGCTATACATGTTGTACTCTGATGTATTTCAATTATGAAATTTTGCTTCCTTAATATGGAAATGAAATACATTGTGTGCTTAATATGAAATGTCAATTAGATTAATAAATGGATTATGAATAATCGGATAAATAGCCTGCTAATGGCGAATTAGCCTGCTAATTGGGTTTTGCTATTGCAAACGGTTGTTGAAAAAATACCATGGGCGATGACCTCAGGCAACGCACACAGTTTGTAGGAATAAAACGTGTTGGATCAATGAACAATCACACACGACTTTTTCTTGAAAACTGTTTGCGTTAGGCCACCTTACGCAAACGTTTACCACATAAAAACTGTGTGTGATGGACAGCCTTTGCCACACAGTTTCTTCTACGGACCATGTGATACATTCAATAACGCAAACGATTTAATGGGAAAAATTGTGTGTGATGTACCTGTGATCGGAAATGTTTTCTTTGGAGCGACTGTGTGGGATGTACATACGAACGAAAACGTTTAGCGGGGACTGACTGTGTGGGATGTATTGGGACCGGAAACAATTTCACCGTATAATTGTTTTTTTAGCTCTACTCTATGTATTTCCGTATTTGAGCGCTCGCCGGTCGCACATGACCTCATTCTGCCGAACGTGTGTGCCAGGAGGGCATATCCCCGACGGTTTCCGGGTCGTGTGGGAAGGACCCCCCTATCGCCCACACTCACTTGGCGACGATTCCAAATGCCGTCGCGGAAAGGGGTTAAAAACCGTTTATTTAGGACCGACGCGTACCAGTGACGAGTGCTACATACACTGCAAATAAAGAGACAATCATCCTACAGAGCACATCAATTTTTCCATTATCTTCACAAGCTCTTTCATCTCCTCATTGTTGTCAAGGCCGTTCAGCAGCTGTTGCTTGGCCATGATCAGAGGAACAACTTCTTTAACCTTCTGCTCTGCATCTTCCTCTTCTGCCGTTCCTTCAGTTACTTGTCCAACACCCCAACCTACTGGTATTGGGATTCCTCGGCTAACAAAATAATCAACATAGTTGCATTCCCCCACATCAGCAACTTCCCAGAAATACAAATCACACGAATCTTCCCTTTTCTGCACGAATCAAATTGGAAGATCATCAACCAAACTATTAAAAAAATCTGCAATTGAAAGCAGCAGAACAACACTTAAACATATTATTACCCCATGATTTGGGCATTTGTAGAAGACTCGGCCAGGGTTGAGGATTGTGATTGAGATGCGACGGATGACTCTGCATGATTTGCAGCAGTGGTCCCACACCAACGATAGTGGGTTGCGATGAGCAACCGGCTGCGGTGCGTGTGGCGGCGGGGGTGTGATGAGACACACAGGCGATGGTATGGGTGGCGACTTGGCGCATATCTGGTTGTTGCCTACTGAAGAGCAGGCGGACGAGCAGCCAGCGTACATGGTTGCTGCGGCTAGAGCTTCTGATGCTAGGTAGAGTGAGTAGAGAAGAGGAGAAGTAAACGTTGGAAATATCAGTTTCATTACTTGCATAGTAGCATAGCACCATATATATTCATAGTCTAGGTTTGGATTCGAACCAGCTACAAGGGCACGTCTCTCTTTTTTCTAAAACTCAGCAATGTCTCTTTACCGGTACACTAGCTTCTTCTGTACGCCTTCTCAAGTCTTTGATTTTCTTTCTTTTTTTGCGAGGAAGGAAGGAGGACAAAGTTGAGAGTTCCTGGGACTCGAACCCAAGACCTTTCAGTTGAAAACCAAGGGTGCTAGTCACTTATGTGGCGAACATTCCCTGGGAGGAGGACGGCAGATGAACGCATTTTCCTTGCAGTTTTAGTTGCGACGCAAGATCGAACGGTCGCAGTTTCGAGAATGTTATGAGGCGAACGAGCCCAGTTTTTCTTTTCTCCCTGTATATAAAGAATTATGCTACTTGGTGTCATCTTAGTCAACAAATGATTGTGCCAAGCTTGACCGTTGGATTGACATTCAACGTCCGTCGTGTTTCTTCAGTCTCTTCTTCCTCCAGCCGCCAAAGCCAAACCAGTGCCGGCGGGACCGCCTGCTCCCGCCTCCCACGGCTAGCTGTGCTGCCGCGCACGCATCGTGGCCACATCCCACCCTAAAACTCTGCGCATCTTCCCCGGCTCCTATTAGTTCCCGTCTGAGGCCTCACCATCGTCCTCCACCTTGGTTCGCTCGCCGTGGCGCCGCCCTCCGGTGTTGTCAACATGGTCAACAACCGAGAGGAATAAGGAGATGACTGTACATGGTGAGGATGATAGTAGGGACCCAGCAGCGCGCAGTAATTTTGTTTTTTTGGGACGGAGAAGGGTATCAAGCGGGTTGTTCATGAGCTGTGGCCCATCTAGCCCAGGCTTTTATTTCATATGTTTAGCACATGACCAACCCAGTTTGTTTTTTTCCTTTCTGAAAATGGCTAGCCCAGCTATTTTGTTTTTTTGCAGAATAACAAATGTAGGCCTACTTGCTTTTCTACGCCCTGCTGGGCCGGAAATCTTTCAAGATGAGGAGGGATGCATTTTCCCCAGAAAATGGGCTATAAGTAATAAGAAATGGGCTATAAGTAATATTAAATGGGCTGAAAAAATACAGCAAACAAGCAATTAGTTCCAAAATACTCTTTTCTTTCGGATTTTGATATTTTAAATTTCATTGTTTTTGTGCGGGTAAAATTTCATTGGATTTAAATTAAAGTATGTTTAGTTTTTAAATTAATTTGAATCTGGCTAGAAATTTCGGGCTTTATGCTGTTTGGGACAGATTTGGAGGCTGACTTGTGGGTTTACTAGGTTGACGTGTACGAAAGGCTTTGTCAACTTAGTCCACAAACGATTCTAGCAGCAGTGACCATTGGATGTTAATCCAACGGCCGTGCTACTTCTTCAATATTTGATCTTCTTGCTCCAGCTGCCCAAACCAGCGCCGGTGGGACTGCCTGCTCCCGCCTCCTGTGGCCGGCTGTGCTGCCGCACAGGCCGCACCGTCCCACCCTACCCGGCTGTTTTTGATTGTCGACAAAACATTGAGATGCCTTGTTTTTAAATTCTAGTAAATCCAAAACTCGTTTGAAATTCATGAAACTTGGCATGCTATCATGGAGCGGCATCAACATGTCGTGGTAATTTGTTTGTCCCATTTGGGGCAGGTTTGGGTATATGCTTCTCACAAACCGGAGCTTCTTACAACAAACATGATGGTTTTCGGTAGGGAACGTCCGACCTTTGGGGACGAAACGATATCCATTGCCTCTTATTGCTTTCAATTTTTTTTCTCGTGTCAACATAGAACAACATGAGTGTTGTGTCAATTTTTGTGATTTTTTGGGGTTCGTTTGGACATTTTTATGCAATAACTGAGTTTTCAATGCATTTATGTGCATAATTAAAATTCGAAGTACATGCACATGCTCCAGTGCATATAAATTGGTTGAAAAATCAAATATGTGTCCTTGGGTGCATGCTTAGGTCCCATGCAAGAAATGGGAATGAATTTCAAACACTAGGGAACCGTTGATTACCAGCAAAACATTGAGATGTCTGGTTTTTAAATTCTAGTAAATCCAAAACTCGTCTGAAATTCATGAAACTTGGCATGCTATCATGGAATGGCACCTGACATGCTGTGGTATTTTTCATGTCCATTTTGAGGGAAGGCGCACTCGAATAATGACAGCCAACAAAGGCATTTTGAAAATATAGCTGCCACTTTAATATCTCAAACGTTTGTATAATTCAAACCGTGTGCAATCTGCTAAGCATTCACGTGACGCCATGTATCTTGGTTTTAATGGCTATAGGAGGTGACGTGCGGACAACTGCTTGACCTTGGCTGAACAGGAGGCGTGCGAGCGTCGTCCGGTGCGCAGGCTGACCGAGAGGCGTGCAAGCTGTCCTCGAGTGCGCAGGCTCACCGGGAAGCGTGCTAGCTCTACGCTGCGCAGGCTCACTGGGAAGCGAGTCCTTTGACTTCCATGGCCGCCCGCCTTGCTCTCATCCTCAGTTTAATTTGATTTTTAGATATAAAACATTCATCGCAAACGTTTTAGTTAGAACACCCATATGCAAACCGATAGCTTCCCCAGGAAGCCAAGAGAAAATGTGCCGAGCTGGATTTCTGCAGCTCTTGATCGCAAACGTTTTAGATTGAACACCTATATGCAAAGTGAGAGCAACGCAGGATTTGTGCACCCCTTCAAGGCAAATGGTTGTTTTGGATGACCCGTGTGCAACCACGTACAAACAATTTGGTAAGATTTGTCAATCCTTGTAACACTGCGATTTGTCAAAATATGAAGCAAAAAAACACTATCAATATCTAATTTTTGCAACTAAAATTCAGTAATTAAGCATACATTAAGCAGTCGTTCTTAATTTATACAAACAGTTCAACTTGACAGCTAAACCGACCAAACTTTTCCCCAATTGTTGCCAACCACGTACTGAAATAGCTAGTTCAACTATATATACTAGGTAATTTTAAGTACATTGTATAGTTCCACCACATCTATAGTCAGATGAACTGAACAAAATAGCCCCTAAATACTACTACTACTACTGCGGAGGGGCTTTGTACTACTTCCGGCTGCCTCTCCTCTACCGAGCATGCTCAGTAAGAGGCAGAGGAGGAGGAGCCTACTGACGAGCTGGGCAACCGCAATACGGTGCCTGCCGCTATTGCAGCTTCAGCGACGCTCACCTCAAACGCCCTCTGCCGCTCCAGACGACCCCTCTCGAAGCGGTGGTTCTCCTCGTAGATCTCTTGATTCCTCGCCTCTGAGACAGCGTGTGCCGCGGCCACGGTGGCGGTAAGGCTCTTTGTGTGCTCGACGAGGTGCTCCTCTTCCTCCCGTAGGAATTCGGTGTAGCGCGCAAGGTCGCTGATGCACGTGCGGGAATCCACCTCCGCCTCTCGCCTTCGGGCGGCGGTGGCGGAGCGGGTGATGACCCCGGCAGTCGACAGTGGGCTGGTGGCAATGGAGGCCGACGACGGGGTGGCGGCCACAACCACCACCTCCCGCCTTCGGGCCGCGGTGGCGGAATGGGTGATGGCCAAAGTGGCCGGCATTGGGGTGGCAGCCACGACGGCCACCTCCCGCCTTCGGGCCGCGACAGCAGATCGGGCGATGGCCCTGGCTTTCGACGGTGGTGTGGCGGCAACGATGGCTGGTAACAGCTACCGACGGGCACCGGCGGCGGAGCGTGTGGTGGGTGTTCCATGCACACCCAACAGAGACGCCACGCACACTACACTACGCCGAGGACTGCACCGCCGCCGCGGTGTAGCCTCCCAGCTGGAGCTGTCCTCTGATGACGGTGGAGTGGCTGAGCGATGACGACGTACTGGTGCCATTGGCAATTGTGGGAGAAGCAGACGAGATAAGCTACAGGGATGGAGGGGAAAATGCGATGTAGGACTCGCCGGCCGTGAGGGTTTTTATAGCAAGCCGGTAAGCATTGGGATTTTGGGGATTTCACTGAGTCGGGCGGGAAGCTTGCGCGGGAACCTGCGAGGTTGCGAGGGAACGGGCTCACCGATGATTCATTGGCGCCACCGTTTGGCCAAAAGAACGCCCCCGCACGCTGTGCAAGCTTGCGCTGTAAGCCGTCTGCGGCAGCGGGGTGACAAGATGTGCGAGAGGAGGACGAAAGGCCACATACACATATGGTTAATAAAAAAATGTTTGTGATTTAATTACCTACTATACCACCATCCTGGTTTATAAGTATGATTTAACTAATAAAATACGAATGCATGTCGCCAAAGATTATATAGTTGGATTTGTATTTGAACATAGTTTCCAATTATATAATTTTTAAAACATGCATTAACATTTTGTTGGTTAAATTTGAGGGCAAAGTATGGCACAGAATATACAGGAGACTATAGACTAGACGGAGGTGGTAGCACATGGCCGCTCTCTACGCAGCGAAGCAACGGTCGGTCGGCTTGTAGGCGAGCATTTCCTGCGTGTTCAACTGCTATGCATGTGGTTGCTTGCGGTTCAGGCGGCCGCGACGCTCTGCTCACGTCCCGCCATGCGCGCTCTGCTCTCACGTCCCTCCGGGTGCTCTGCCCTCGTCCCTCCACGCACGCTACCAGTGTTTGGGCCCGGCGCACGATCACGCACGTTCGAGTGCAAGCGGTTGCGCCAGGCGCGGCGCGATGATGCAGTTACCCGCTGCAAAAACTGCCATGCGGACGCGCAGAGAATCCACGCCGCCCGACCCCCTTTTATTCCTGCGGCCATTTACCTTCATCTCTCGTCTCACACGACACAATAAGCACACCCATGGGGACACATACAGAGAGGACATCCAACGGTTCCAATGGCGCTCTCCGTGGCTCCGGTGGCGCTCCCAGCGGCCGACGATGACAATGGCGGGCAGTTCACCACGCATCACGTAGGGGACACCCACGTGAGGGGGAAGGCCCTCTCGATGGTGTACACGAACGATCCGGTCTCGATGGAGAGCTCAGTCCAAACTATGGAGCAGTTCCTTGCCGAGGACAAGTACCGAGTGGTCGGAGCTGTTGATAAACCTGGAGAAACGCTTGCAAGGCCTTGTGGCAAGGTGGAAGTGGTAGACGAGAACGTCATGTTGCACGCACAACTGGGCAATGACAACCTTCTAATCGTGCCCGGCACGACCTATGGTGTACTCAAGGTTGCCGTTGCCTAGTTGTGCGTGCGACATGATGTCCTCGTATACCACTTCCACCTTACCACAAGGCCTTGCGAGCGTTTCTCTAGGTTTATCAACAGCTCCGACTACAGTTTCGCTACGATGGACACCACCAACGATCTAAAAGCGCTCAAGGTTTCGGACTTGAATGCCCGAATCTTGTCAACATCCAGCACCACTACAAGGTCTGGGTCAGCGACAAAAACAAACAGAACTCCCTAGTTGACCTCGACTCGGCCATCATCGACCCCTACTACGTGAAGATGAAGGAAGAGAGCAATAAGGACAAGAACGCCTGGAACAATGTGTGGCATGAGAGACTGGATGAGCAACATGTCAAGTACGCGGCCATGGACGCGTGCACAAGCTACGAGATGTACAGGCGGATCGTTGACATGAGGAACTGTCTTCTTCCTGACCCAGACAAGGGATCGAGCCACATAGCAGTGGTGGGAGCGTCACAAGAAGTAGATGACTAGACGATCATTTCTCCTACTTTAGAATGCATGCAATTGTTTATTGAGGTGTGTGCGAATGATCTGTATAGTCACTTATGTAATTGGATGTTTATTTCAGTTATATATAAATATACATGTTATTCTACTGTAGACAGAGAAATACACACGACTTATTAGCAGCAATCGTCTGTGTTATTATTGGTCTTCGCACACATTTCTAATTACGGACCTGTTTGCCGCGTATCACACACATCTTGTTCAGTTGAACCGTTTCCGTTGTGTTGCCTAATCACACACAGTTCATCCCAGTGAACCGTATGCTGTATATCACACATGCCTTCATCTGGCTGCCCGTTTCTTTTGTGCCTCCTCATCCCAAACAGTTAATTAAGCTGAACGTACACCCTGCATTGCACATGCAACTAAATTCTGAACCGTGTTTGATGCATCTGTCATCGCAAATGTTTTGCACCTTTTTTGACAGTTTTTTTACACCACCGTTTGCGATTATGGCATCGCACACAGTTTCGTCGAAGGGTCTCTGATTGTAGTGTCGCGTTTGGACCATCCTGCAGTAGTGCGTGATGTGTTCAGTGGTTATGACATGAGCACTTTGCTGAAACTAGTAATGAATGAAACCTGTGTAGCAGGCTGGGCGTAGTGTTGTGAACATCTAATGATTTCTATTAATGGAAATCGGGGGGTATCCCCTTTTGCTCATAAATAAATAAATAGCAGAGGCTCTTTTGGTAATAAATAAATAGATTAGCGGAGGCCCTGTTGGGTCAGATTTGTTCCCATTCGAAGACGTTGAGCAAATTGCAGTCCAACAGCGAAATATGAGTACAACTAAACAACAATGTCAGCATGTTTTAGTCGTCATACAATCACCAAACACAAATCAACATACATAACAAGTGATGTTCTCACAGAAAAAATAATAAACAACACGTTCATCAGGTTTCAGTTGTCATAGCAAACACAATTTCACATAGTAGATAAAAAAACATCTTCTGACACGCAAATACGACAAAAGCAATCTGATCATCATCCGCAGCAGCAACATCAACATCTTCGTCATGTGTATCAGTTTGAACCGTAATTCCCCATAGTGTCATCTTCTTCTTCATCCTCAATGTCCTCGAACGTTGGCTTCTTCTTGATCAACTCTTGGATGTCCACATCACGACATGCAATCTTTTTGCCAGCGTCATTGACGTGATGGTTCTCAAAGATATTAGGAACATCTGTGGAATCTTGTACATCAGGAGAAGTGTAAGCATCATCTTGTTGTGAAACTTCATTAAACGAATTCCTCTGCTCAAACCTTTGCAATACTCTCCAGTCATCGCTACATGCAAATGTGTCTTCCAAGAAAAATATTTGTGTTGCTTGATTTGCCAAAATAAAAGGCTCGTTGGTCTGGTACGCCGCCTGGACATTGATGGATTTGAAATAATCATCAGCTCTGGGTTTTACGATCCTGGAAAACAGGTTATACCAACGATATCACAATAGAACCACACACTGATGATCCTCGAAACTGGAGATATACTGCAACTGGACAATGGCTGTTATGTTAGCATACATGTCAGTTGTCTCTCTGTCGTACGTATCCGTGCTCATGATGGCACTGTTTTGTGTCTTCCTTCCTTCGTCGTGTGCAAGAGTGTTGTAGCGCACATCTCCAAGAACGCAAGATTCATAATGTCTTACCCGGGTATCAAGACCCGTTGCTAGTGCGTAAAGGGCATTATCAACTGCCTACCCATCCTCCCGCATATTCTTAGCCTATGGTTAGAAAATAGACAAGCTGATCATCTTATGTACTCAATATATTAAAAAACTGATAGTGCAATTCAAAAGCTTACATGGCTCTTGAACCATTTCGCAAATCCTGCCATAACCAGTTTGTTAATGTTTCTTGGATTTTGCGGCAGTAACTCCTTTTTTAGATGCTGCACAACATAATGATTGCGTCAAACATCTAAATATATAAGAATGTGCTGCAAGTTTAGTAGATTACGATGTATAAGTTGCAGTACTTAGCACTTACTTGATATAAGGTAGTATCTCAGGACAGTTATTCAACACATACCAAACCATTTTGTCCAAATCTTTAGGTTTGTCCTCTTGTCGACTCTTCCTTGTAACTCGAACAGAATAATCGAAAACATTGAGCCCGGGATTGTCTTCACCCACCTGTTTGCTAAGCTGATCAGCTGTTTCAATGTATTTTGAGTAGAATGTCAATGCTTCTATAGCAATGTAGGCCTCTGAAATGGAACCCTCGGGTCTAGCTCTGTTCCTAACATAGCCCTTGAAAGTGCCTAGCTGCGTTTCAATAGGGTACATCCAACCATACTGTACTGGACCTCTAAGTAGTGCCACATCAGGTAGATGAACAACCAAATGCACCATCACATCAAAGAAGGCTGGAGGATATACATTCTCAATGTCGCATAGGATAGTTGGTATCTTGTTTCTAAGACGCTCCAAAGCATCTACCCTGATATTTCTACTGCAGAGTTCCCTGAAGAATTGTCCCAACTTTGCAACTGCTCTGTATAAGTCAGGGCGGCCCAATCCTCTAAGGATAACAGGTAAAACCCTTTGAAGTAGAACATGGCAGTCATGAGTTTTCAACCCTTGTACCTTGTTTCCATCTGCACTGGCTCTCCTTTCAATGTTGGAAGCAAATCCATGTGGGAATCTCACACATGAGAGGACCTCGCAGAATTATTTTCTTTTTACCTTGTCCAAGACGTACACAACTAGTGCCATATCCTGTGGTTTACCTTCATCTTGCACCTGCAAATCCTGTCTGATACCCATGTGTGTCAAATCAATCCTAGATTTTAAGGTATCTTTCGTGTTGCCTTCAATATTAAGAAGTGTGCCGATAATGCTATCACATATATTTTTCTCGATGTGCATCACATCAAGATTATGCCGCAGATCCAAATCTTTCCAATACTCCAAGTCCCACAAAGTAGACCTGTGGGTAAACAATAATCTCTCTACTGCCCTGCCACGCTTCCTTTTCCCGCTACCATTACCAGGATGGTTTCCTGGTGTAATATGCCTGACCTTCTCTAATTCCACTTGCAACTCACCAGCGGTGAGCCTCTTTGGCGCATCACAGTTTTCATGCTTTGCATTGAAAACATGTCTTTAGTATTTTGTAGGACGTGGCTTGTCCTTGGCAAGGAAGCGGCGGTGTTCAATGTAACATATCTTGCTAAGTATTGCGTATGACAGCGGATTCCTGTCACAGCGAACACATGCATTGTAACCATGTGTCGTTCGCCCTGACATAGTGCCCAAAGCTGGATAATCATGGATGCACCAAATTATAACAACACGTAGAAAGAAATGAGCTGGTGGGATGCTATATAGGTCTCGAGTGAGAACATCCCTCCATAGCTGTTGAAGTTCCTCCATAAGAGGCTCCATGAATAAATCAAAATCCTTTCCAGAACTTTTTGGACCTGGGATGAGCAAGGCCATCATGTAGTTTGATTCTTTGGTGTAGACATTTGGAGGCATGTTGTAAGGGATAACAAGCACTGACCACATGCTATATGTGGCGCTCTGGTGGCCAAATGGGTTAAATCCATCTGAAGCTAAGCCAAGTCTATTGTTTCTCGGGACATCAGAAAACTTTTTGTGTTTCCGATTGAAGCTTTTCCACTCACTACCATGAGATGGATGGCTCATTACATTCTGATCTCTGTACTCCTGGTTCCTAGAATGCCACAGTACATCCCCTCTTGTTTCAGCATCATGAAGCAACCTATGCAATCTTGGTATAATTGGAAAATGTCTGAGAACATTATGAGGAATCCTCTTCACAGCATCGCGATCTTTCCATCTTGATGATTTGCATTTCGGCATTCACTTAAGTTGGCGTAATCCTTCCGGAACAAAACACAATTATTCTTACAAACATGGATCATATCATATCCAATTCCAACTGCACGAAGGAAATTCTTCATTTTACTGTAGGTGTGTGGCAGCTCAGACGCATCTGGAAAAGATTTGCGGAAAGCAGCCAACATCGCATTGAATGATTTGTTGGTCATCCATTCAGATGTCTTCATCTGAAGAAAGGTGACCATAGCTGAGAATACTGACAGCTTATTTCCTGGGGTGACAGCCACGTTGCATTGTTCCAACATGCGGGCCCACCGTTTTTCTTCTGCAGGTGAAAGTTCACGAAATGCACGAGCATTTCGTAGCATTGTTTCAATGTTGGTCAAACTCACTGGCTCCGCCACCACCTCCTCCTACTCCTCTTCCACCTGAGCATCAAGCAGATCAAGATGGTGATCCGCTGCTTCCACGTAGTCAGTAATATTGACGTTCACAGCTTCACCATGATAAACCCACCTAGTATATGTGACCGACATCCCATACAAGTGTAGATGATTTTGCACAGTTGACTGGGGTCTTGTAACTTAATTCATACAACTGCTACACGGGCAGAGCACATCTAATTTCGGACCACTGTACTCAGCTCTGATAAAGTTCATGAAGTTTTCAACCCCCTCGACATATGCAGCGGAGAATCTTTGAGCAGAAGTTATCCAAGTACTGTCCATCTGTTAGACATACAAATTAGTTCTTCTACTAGATATTACAGGAAAACATATATGCTTTTTTATGAAGTCCAAAAAAATACCTAGGTCGATGTCTAAAGCTATGGCAAGATATTTGGATGAGCAGATCTAAGTAACGAAATATATTTAAAGCTAATTTAGCAAACAAATTTGAGTGCTAAATTATGGCAGGCTGTTTCAGCAGTCAATGAGGCACACAACCAACTATCGAAGGCCATCGCAGCAACAAAGATCGAGTATAAAACGGTGTAGATCTATTTCACCTAACAGATTGGCTACTAGACCATGGCAATCTACTTCACAATACATATATGGCAGGATATTTTAGCAAGTAATCGGGCTTGGCATGCCATCTAAGCTAAGCAGATTGAGTGCAGAACAGGGCAAGGAAGCTTCTTAAGCAGAGCATATTGACTGTAAACTACTTCAAAAAACAGTGAGATTAACAGCGTCTATCAGCTAACATTCAATGCTACACCGACATGTACGGGGCCTCGATCTAGAATGCGCGTACCATGGGAGAAGCTGACCGCCGTGCGTCTCCACACGAACGTCGCCAGCGGTGGCGGCACTGACTGCCGTGCGCCTTCACAAGAACATCGCCAACGGTGGCGGCGCGACTAGTGGACGACAGTCTATGAGAGCGTACTGTGGGAGCGAGAGGATCGCCCCGCGTCCCCTCGACAAACCGCGGTGCCGACGTATTGGCGCGGCGGGGAGGGCGGCTTTGGCGGAGAGAATGGAGTGGATGGGGACGGGGGGAGGGGGGGTTGGGGAATATTATTGGCTAGTTGGCCGAAGGGCGGTTGAATTTGGGATTTGGGGAGAATTTTTTTTTGGGGGGGGGATTTTCGCGCGGTGGGCGGGGGAAGTTTAGCGCATGGTCGGTTTCTCCAAGTGCAGTCCCACGTGTCAGTGAAGAGGCAAGCCGAAGCGCGTTCCGTTTGCGTGAGCCGTGTGCAGGACCAAACGTGTGTGGGGTGCAATGCGACCGCGAGAGGGGTGCTGTTCGTGTGCCGCCTTTTTTCTTTTTAAACTAGGTGCTTCGCCCCCTAAAAAAACTTGGTGCTTCGCGCGATCCATCGATACTACTACTAGTATCCAGTAATCCCGACTAAAACGGCGCGACCGGGTCTTTTCCCGCGCGATATGCTGGGAGGTTGGCTTAGTTGGGTTTTTTAGGACGAGTAATGCTACACCTACATATTCCCAGTTACGTAAGTAACGTAATGTGAAACGTGTGAGCTGTTGATTGTAGATTAGGGGGAGGGAGGGGGAAACCACCATGAAAATCAGGGAGGAGAGAGAGAGAGGGGGGGGGCAATTTACGTTAACCCTTTCGTAGGTTCCCGTAGATGTAGAAAGATGTGAAATGCGTGAATGTGTAGTGGACGTACTATTGGAGTGCGTAAGATAAATTGTGTATGTAGACCCTATGTGTTTATTTACTTCGCATGTTAGCTTTGTCTCGGTTCAATAAAATCAGAGTTGGTGATGATGGTGTGCCTGCCATCCTGCAATATAGGCCGTCCGATCTATATCTAATGGATAGGAAGGAAACAATGACAATTTACCCGCACTCCTCTCCACATTTGCAGATAAGGCCTTCCCTCGTTCATCTTGATGTTCCGTGCAACGCACGGGCATCTTGCTTGTACTCCTACAATATACTATATTATTGTGAAAGTTCATATACACGGGACGAGATTAACGCAAACACGGCATATTTTCATTACATTTCAAACTTTTATAGGACAGAAAAATAAAAGAAACCCGACCCTAAACCTATTCTACAGCAGCGACCGACGTCCTCCATCTGCAATCTCCATGTACGGGGCGGGGTTCAAGACCTGTGAAGTGAAGGTGCGGTCTCCGACGAGGAAGAGTAGAACACGAGAGACAGACCAGCCAGTTGGCACACCATGCCCTGCCGCCTCCCATGCCCTACTCATCCTCGGAGGAGTCCCCGACCTTGGCGGTGCCGGACGTTGGACGGCGGCAAGTAGGACGCGTGGCTGACGGTGCTCCCGTCGTTGGCCACCAGCGTGGCCACCGCTTGTGCGGTCGCATCCGCGTCCGGCTACGCCGCTATTGCATAGCGAGCGGCAACTTGAGCGAGGGCGGCGACCTCGAGCTTCATCGCCGAAGACAAGCTCTCCCGCAGAGCGTTCGCGCTCGCGATCATGGCGGATGTGGTGCTAGGTAGCAGGACGATGCACTATGGTGTGGAGGTTACCTGGGTGTTGCCGCTTTAAGTAGCGCATTCCGGTGAGGCCAAGCGTTTGGGTGCATCATTAAGTCGCCGGAGTTGGTTCCTCGGGCACCAAGCCTCTTAACGACGGCATACGGATGGACGGCATGAACGCGGGCAGCTGGCGCCGGCTGGGAACGCACCGCGTGGTGGTGCGAGGGACGAGGGTTTTTGGTGTGCCAGGGTAGTTAGTTGCGGTCATGACAACGTTGGTGAAGCCCTTTGCTCACATGCGACCCCACATGTCATTGAAAAAGCAAGACGACCCGGCATGGTCTCAGGTCCTAGGGATGCAGTTGGCCGCGCTACACCACTCCGCGGACGCGTCGCAGCGCGCGCGCGCGCACTTCGGCGCCCCGTGCATCCTCGACGAGCCGGGTGTTTATCTGTTGGTTGTGCCACAACGCTAACGCCACCCTCGGCACGCTGAAACCGACCGTGTCCAGCGACGATGAGCGTGTCGCTCACCACGGTCGCCGTGTCCAGAGGCGGTGCTGGAGCTGCGCCACATTGCTGGCCCCCACGACCCACATGAACGGTTGCCGGTGGCGAGGAGGTCGTGGGCCAGCTCCTCCATTGGACTAGTTTGCGCCACGTCGTCCCGACAGGTGTGCCCCACATGTCGGTTTCCCTGTTTTCCTGGCCATATTCGAGCGTCAGTGCTCTGTGTTGCGCATTAGGCGCAGAACAGGTGGTTTTTGTGCCCTGGATCAAATGTGGTACAGTACTGATACGTCTCCAACGTATCTATAATTTTTGATTGCTCCATGCTATATTATCTACTGTTTTGGACTATATTGGGCTTTATTTTCCACTTTTATATTATTTTTGGGACTAACCTATTAACCGGAGGCCCAACCCAGAATTGCTATTTTTTTGCCTATTTTAGTGTTTTGAAGAAACGAAATATCAAACGGAGTCCAAATAGAATAAACCTTTCTGGAATGTGATTTTCTTCCCGAATATGACCCAGGAGACTTGGACCCTACGCCAAGGAAGCTTCGAGGTGGGCACGAGGTAGGGGGGCGCGCCCTACCCCCCAGGCGCGCCCCACCCTCGTGGGCCCACCGAAGCTCCACCGACGTACTTCTTCCTCCTATATATACCTACGTACCCCCAAACGATCAGAGACGGAGCCAAAAACCTAATTCCACCGCCGCAACTTTCTATATCCACGAGGTCCCATCTTGGGGCCTGTTCCGGAGCTCCGCCGGAGAGGGCCGTCATCATGGAGGGCTTGTACATCATCATAGCCTCTCCGATGAAGTGTGAGTAGTTTACCTCAGACCTTCGGGTCCATAGTTAGTAGCTAGATGACTTCTTCTCTCTTTCTGGATCTCAATACAATGTTCTCCCCCTCTCTTGTGGAGATCTATTTGATATAATCTTCTTTTTGCGGTGTGTTTGTTGAGACCGATGAATTGTGGGTTTATGATCAAGTCTATCTATGAATAATATTTGAATCTTCTCTGAATTATGCATGATTGGTTATCTTTGCAAGTCTCTTCGAATTATCCGTTTGGTTTGGCCAACTAGATTGGTAGTTCTTGCCATGGGAGAAGTGCTTAGCTTTGGGTTCGATCTTGCGGTGTCCTTTCCTAGTGACAGAAGGGGCAGCAAGGCATGTATTGCATCGTTGCCATCGAGGATAACAAGATGGGGTTTATTTAATATTGCATGAATTTATCTCTCTACATCATGTCATCTTGCTTAAAGCGTTACTCTGTTTTTAACTTAATACTCTAGATGCATGCTGGATAGCGGTCGATGAGTGGAGTAATAGTAGTAGATGCAGAATCGTTTTGGTCTACTTGTCACGGACGTGATGCCTATATACATGATCATGCCTAGATATTCTCATAACTATGCTCAATTCTGTCAATTGCTCAACAGTAATTTGTTCACCCACCGTAGAATACTTATGCTCTTGAGAGAAGCCACTAGTGAAACCTATGGCCCCCGGGTCTATTCTCATCATATCAATCTCCATCACTTTAATTTTGCGTTGCTTTGTACTTTGCCTTTTACTTTTCACTTTGCATCTCTATACCAAAAATACCAAAAATACTATCTATCAGATCTCACTCTCGTAAGTGACCGTGAAAGGGATTGACAACCCCTAATCGCGTTGGTTGTGAGTAGCTATTGTTTTGTGCAGGTACGAGGGACTTGAGCGTGGACTCCTACTGGATTGATACCTTGGTTCTCAAAAACTAAGGGAAATACTTACGCTACTCTGCTGCATCATCCTCTCCTCTTCGGGGAAAACCAACGCAAGCTCAAGAGGTAGCAAGTACCAAGTTGTTACCCTAGTCCCAAGTGTGGTGGTTTTGGGTACGGTACCACCCTTTTCCTTTTCAAGTAGTGAAGTGTAACACTTGATTAAGTAGCTAGATGGTGTACTAAATGTAGGTGTCCGACTGTTTGAAAGAATAATTGAGGTGTTCCCGGTCCGTGCCCGCATTTAGGGGTCCAACTTACCATGTTCCGGTAGTAGTAATTATACTAGTCCCTGCGTACTCCCTCTGTTTTTATTTACTCCGCATTTTAGCTTTGCTCAAAGTCAAACTTTGTAAACTTTGACAAAATTTATAGATAGAAATAATAACATATACAATAACAAATCAATACCATTAGATTCATTATTGAATATACTTTCACATCATATAGATTTGCTATTGTAAATGTTCATTTTTCTACCCTTACTAGCAAGATGCACGTGCGTTGCACGTAACATCAAGATGCATTTGTATGACTAGTTTATCTTGTGAGAGAAAAGAATGAACGAGGGAAGGCCTTATTTGCAAATGTGGAGAGGTGTGTGGGTACCTTTTTGCAGAATTTCCATAGTTTCCTTCCTATCCGTCAGATATAAATCAGACGGCCTATATTGCAGGATGGCAGGCACACCATCATCACCAACTCTGTTTTTTATAAGAGCCCGTCCGATTTATATCTGACGGATAGGAAGGAAACTATGGCAATTTTGCAAAAAGATACCCACACCCCTCTCCACATTTGCAAATAAGGCCTTCCCTCATTCATCCTTTTCTCCCACAAGATAAACTACTCATACAAATGCATCTTGATGTTTCGTGCAACGCACATGCATCTTGCTAGTGTAGATAAAAAGCAGAGTTGGTGATGATGGTGTGCCTGCCATCCTGCAATATAGACCATCCGATCTATATCTAATGGATAGGAAGGAAACTATGACAATTTACAGATAAGGCCTTCCCTCGTTCATCCTTTTCTCCCACAAGATCTTGATGTTCTGTGCAACGCATGGGCATCTTGCTAGTTTTCTATAAATTTGGTAAAATTTTATGAAGTTTGACTTCAGTCAAACCTAATATGCAGAGTAAATAAAAACAGAGGGAGTATCTTACTCCGTGACCAAGACGGAAGGGAAAACGAGACAACTTATTGTTTATTTGAGCCGTTCAAGTATAGTCATGTGGCGTTGCTTATTTCTCATTCCTCTCCAACCCACTTCTCCATCGATCATGCCGCCCTCTGGTCGAGTCCATCCTCCCGCATGCCTCATTTGAACATTCCACTGAGTATCATTCGCATGTGGGCCTAGACCATGCTTGTATTTCTATGTTGTAATTTGTCTGACATGCATACAAACAAATGGTTCGTTTATAGTTTCACTTTGCCTCCACTACGTGTGGCTTCCCGTCTTAGTTTTGACATCCCATTCTGTTCATGCCCCGACACATCTTGACGAGATCGATTGATGTTGAGAGATCATTTGTGTGTCGCGCAAGGAGATAAAGTTTGGTCTGTTTCTATGATAGAAATGACCCGCGGGGGTGGGGGGGTGGGGGGTCTATGGAGATCAGAGGGAGTATATTGTAGCGAAACGAACGTATTGTAGCCACCCTAGTCCTCTTTCAATTGATCTCTGGACCCCGAGATGAAATCGAGAGAGAACGAGTGGGTGCATGTGTGATACCTAAGGTGGATTCAAAATTTTGAACCGGTGATCATAGCATCCGCAAATCATATATAAAGGGTATTCAATGTTCATTTCGCTTTTGAACGTACAATATACTCCCTTCGATCTTTTCTAGTTTACATAGAAGTTTGATGTGTAGTCAATGTATCTCTACTTTGATCAAACTTACACAAAAAAGTATCAACATTCAACAATGCCCAATCAATATTGTTAGATTCGTACGTACTCCTAGATTTGTATTCAAACAGAGATGGCTTCCAATTTGTTTTCAACCACGTGAATGTGCTTGTTCTCGCGCATGCTCTTCCTACTAGGATTTCGCCATGTATAGCCAATCCAATAGTAATTTTTTAAGCTCCCTGTCCAATAGTACTAGCGGAGTACTGACAACATCTGTAGTAGAGTATGCAGTGCTGAAAGGATTGATATAGTTGACTAGAGGGGGGGGGGTGAATAGGCAACTAACAACTTTTAGCTTTTCTTTACCAAATTAAACTTTGCATCAACATAGGTTGTCTAGATATGCAACTAGGTGAGCAACCTATATGATACAACAACAACAAGCACACAAGCAAGCAAGGGATATAACACAAATAAGCTTGCACAAGTAAAGGGACAAAATAACCAAGAGTGGAGCCGATGAAGACGAGGATGTGTTACCGAAGTTCCTTCCTTTTGAGGGGAAGTACGTCTCCGTTGGAGCGGTGTGGAGGCACAATGCTCCCCAAGAAGCCACTAGGGCCACCGTATTCTCCTCACGCCCTCACACAATGCGAGATGTCGTGATTCCACTATTGGTGCCCTTGGAGGCGGCAACCGGACCTTTACAAACAAGGTTGGGGCTCTCTCCACAACTGAATTGGAGGCTCCCAACGAAACCACAGAGCTTCACCACAATGGAATATGGTTCCGAGGTGATCTCAACCGTCTAGGGTGCTCAAACACCCAAGAGTAACAAAATCCACACAGGAAAGTATGGGGGAAGCAAATATCCTTTGGTGGAAGTGTAGATCTGGGTCTCCTCCTTCAATCCCTAGCAAATCAACAAGTTTGAGTGGCTAGAGAGAGAGAGATCGGGCAAGAGAGCTTGAGTAGCATTAATGGTGGAGAGAGGGAGGTAAGGGGTAAGTGCGGTAGGTGGAAGAACCACCCTTATATAGCAACCGTAAAAATCCAAACGTTACTGCGTTTTCAGCACTAAAGTGGTACAACTGCTCCTTGTCCCGGTACAACCGGGACTCACAGTATACATGCAGAACCCTACCAGGCGGTACAACCGGGCGACCAGGCGGTAGTAATGGTTCATGTGAACAACCGGACCAACCGCCCAGCCACTGCTCAACCACCGCAATGAAACAGTAGGGAGTCACCCCCCGAGTGCGGTTAGTCGAGCGGTACAGGTCCGGTGGAACCGCTTGGCCTTGAGCGCTTGGGCGGCTAAGTCATGAGCGGTAGAACCGCTTAGGCCACCGGTAGTACCGGTCAGTGAGGAACGACCGGACCAACCGGTCCACCACCGCCTGAGTACCGCATCAAAACAGAAGTTTGACCGGTACTTGGGCGGTGCATGGCTGGAACCACTGTCGCCATCTTTGCTGAGCATGGTGGCGGTACCACCGCCTGGAAGCAGCGATACAACCGCTCGATCAAGACTGGTAAGCGCCAAGAGCCAGCGGTACAACCGCTCTAGCGAGCGGTACAACCGCTGGGAAACCACAGCAAGCAGTAGGATAAGAAGGAGAGTGCTCTCTCTCAAAACTAAGGAAGGCAAGAGAGGGGTGAGGCAAGTTTACGTGAATAGATTCCCCCAACTCTTTCCAATGTGTATTCCCTCTTGATAGTACGGGTTCCCTACGACCAAAGAGATAAAAAGCATAGAAAACTCCGTCTTCGATCTTGTCCTTTCAGAGAGAATAGCCAACCAATGTAGGCCTAAATACCGACAACCTGAAACACTTAGCACAAGATTAGACCAACAAAGGGTTGTCATCATCATCCAAAACACAAAGTAGGGAAATGCCCTTACAAGTTAGTACTCCCTCCTTCCATTTATATAGGGCCCAAGAGAAAGTCTAATAAGGCCTAGTCAGTAGGCTATAAGACTTTTCATGTCATTAAAATCCTACTTGGAGGAGTGAGAAGAGAGGAGAGAGAGTGAAGCGGGCTCTTATTCTACAGCCCAGCTATAACACATAGATCAAGAAAAAATAGTATGCATGCAACTTTCTTCCAATCATATACCTTGCTCAGAGCTAACCTAATAGCAATTCTAAGAACCAACTTATATGGCACTTTTGCCTATGTGGAGGAGAGAGATGTGAAACCGTAAGGGGAGTGAGCTCTCATGCAAGAACCTAGCTATATACTCATTCCTAGGTAAATACAATAAATATGAAGAAAGAGATAGAGAGGAGATGGAAAAAAGTACTAATACAATAGCCAACCTTATATTTTTTTGCCGGAAATAGCCAACCTTATAGCCCCCACTATTGTATGAGTGCATATAGATGATGGCTATAGATGACATGACAGTTCCTTATAGCCATCGGCTAGCTATATTATTAACCATGCTCTAATGCGTTTTTCAAAACCGCCTTTGACTATTGACAAGATTAATAGTACATGAGATGTATAATGTGAAAATTATATCATTGGAAGCTCCTTTCACATACGAATTTGACCGTATGCTTTGTGTAAGCTGCATGTCATATATTATTACTCTAACATTTGGTCAAAGTTAGCCTCGAAAAACGCATTAGGCCCTGTATAGTAGATGGAAGGAGGGAGTAGTAGTGGAAGTGGATCCTCTGACGTAGGTATCCCTGCCTTACCCTCCCTTTCGGTAACTTACTGGCGGACCCCATGCTTTCTAGGCCCCGCATGTCAGTTACTCAATGGGTTCGGCCACGTCAGGGGATCCATAGTATACTCCCTCTATTTTTATTTACTCCACATAAAACGGAGGGAGTGGTAGTATAAATGACGCGAGCGGGGAGGGGAAGGGACGTTGGTTTGCTCTCAACTGCGGTCCCACAAGCGAGCGAAAACGCTAGACGAAGCGTGTTCCATTCGGTGAGCGACGTGGAGGGTCCAGCGTGCCGGGGTGCAACGCGAACGCGACAAGAGCGATGTACAGTCAAAACTGATTGACCGGTCATCACCGGAACCACTATTCACACCAGAACCTTCGTTGCTCGGCCTACGCCAGCCACTGCCCCAAAACTACACCTCCTCTCCAGCCCATTCCCCCACCTTTCGATCCCCTAGCCCGCATCAAGCGTCCCCTAGTTCACCGGAAAGCCATGGTGCACCGCAAGATCACGTACTACAAGATGCTGACACCGGAGCACCATGCAAAAATCGCGGCGGCGGTCGGCGCCACAGACCTCCGTTCCCAAGCTCGCTTTGCGATGGGCCAATCCCCGAGTTCTTGGAGCCAAGCTATGAGAAGGAGGAAGCCGATCCAATGTTCATGGCGGAGGTCGCGGCGCAGAAGGCCCCTGATGGGTATGAGACGATGGGCGTTAACGTCGTGCTGGCGTCTGGGCCCCCCATGGTGTAGGCGGACCAGCGATTCAACCTGGCGATACTAAAGGAGGACCGGGAGGCAGAGGCTCAACTCGACGTGGAGCGCGCGCATGCCGCTGCCATCAAGGCTCTCCTACAGGCGGAACCGGCTATCGTGGATGTGAACCAGGCGACGGAGGCTCAACTTGACGCGGAGCGCGCGGATGCCGCTGCCATCGAGGCTCTCCTGTAGGCGGAACCGGACATCCTGGACTTGAACCGGGCGGCGGACGCTCAACTCGACATGGAGCGCGCGGATGCCGCTACCATCGAGGCCCTCCTGCAGGCAGAATCGGACGTGCTGGACTTAAACCGGGCGACGAAGGCTCAACTCGATGCGGAGCACGTGGATGCCGCTGCCATTGAGGCCCTCCTGCACGCGGAACCGGACGTCCTGGACTTGAACCGGTCGGTGCTCTCGTCCGTGCAAAGCGCCCGGACACTCCATGTGAACGAGTAGCTGGAGGCCGAGGACAACCACGGTGCGGAGACACACGTTGGTAGCTACGGCTAGTTGGCGCCGGCAGCCAAAGACGACGAGGCCGTCTAGTTTCACGAGAAGTGATAGTTTTTCTTTATGTTGTTGTTTTTAGGGATCTTTTGCTGTGTAAAAACATATATTGTTATGCAAGTCGCCTGACTTTCATCATTTGGGTCACTCTACCATTTCAGGCGGTTGGATGAATATCCTACGTCTCCTAACCCTTCTTCCTCACCTCTTCTTCTTCCCCAACAGACTACCGCACGGGCCGTACGGATCCTCCCCAACATGCGGTTGGATAAACATACTATATGAACAAAAATTATGTGTCAGCGGTAGGATGGTTGAGTATGGTTTGTTCACATGCGGTAGCACGTGTTAGTGAGGGTGCGTTCCCTCGGTTGGGTTTGCGGCATGCAGGAGCGACTGAGTGAGGGTGTTGTGCGACCGCGACATGCAGGAGTGACCGTGTGAGGGTGTGGTGCGACCGTGACAGCCATGCGCAAGTGTACCTCCTTTTCATTTTGAAAACTTTAGGCAAGCTTGGCAAAAATGTGTAGCGAAGTATGGGAATGCAAGGCCTAGACCCAAATAGGATACAAGTACGTACGTACTAGGAGTACTAGTGTTAAAAAAGAAAGGTGGGGTTTTCCTTCGCGGGATTAATCGATACAAATCCTCGTTTGACGTGTCAATTAATGCGTATTTTTTTCCAAAGCCCAAAGAGCTAACCATCTCACTCCTCATTGCTTGATTAATGCAGCGCCATGCAAACCAACCTTCTCATTTCCGCATGCATGCAAGGGTATATTAATGTCTTGGTTGCTAGTACAAGGCAAACCCCATTAATTTTGCGTCCATTAGTGTTAGTGGCCTTTTGCAAATTGTAATTTTGATATACTGGCCTTGTGTACAAAAAAAATGGAGGTAGTAACTATTCGACTTCCTTCCCCATTGCGGTGATGTCGACAATATCTTGAACATTGTGGTTTGGCAAAGTGCGTTCGACGGTGAACACCATTGAGGGAGACCATGGTAAGTCGTTCGCAAGTGCCGCCTGCAAGCCGAGACAACCACCTTATTTGCATCCATGAAGTCCATTGAACCAAATGACGCGTAAATGTACTAGTACTAATAGTAAGGTACATGTGCATTGCACGCATGAGATTTGGTAACCAAATTATGAATAAATAACACAGTATAGCATATAAGCTTTGTGTCATATATGCATGATGTAGATGCTTGTTTAATTGTATAGTTCATCTAGTTCAAAATCAATTAGTTTTATAAAAAAAATCTATTTTTAAGATTCATGGGATTGTGCATTGTAAAGCATAAAGTAAAAACAAATAGTGACAATTTATTTAAAAAAAGTTTGGGCAATTAAGATATGGAAGATTCTAGAACAAAGGAGAAGTTCTTGTGTTTTGAGGTTTGTGCATTATTCTTAAGTTCAACCATGGAGTCATCTAGATTCTACATGTGGCAGAATTTGGTGGAATGCTGATGATATCCAACGGCCAGTAGTGCTCGGATTTGCCATCTTTGTACCGTCGGATTGGCTTCATCCAACGACCAACTTTCAAAGTTATTCACACACTATATAGGGGTATAGACTAGTACACAATAGCATCGTCCGTCCAGCTTAGTGCGGTGAGGTGGTTTCTCGAAGAAGACGATGGAGAAGCGGAGTCAGCGAAGAGTGAAATGATGGTTGCTTCGTCCGTGCTTTGTGATTTGACGCCTCACTGCTTTGTGATTTGTGATAGAAGGGACAAGGGACTAGACTCTATGCTCTATACTGTACATGCGTCCAAGCACGGGAGAAAGAGGAGAGACATTGCATTTTTCTATTCCTTCAATCAATCAATCAGGGAGCTTCGATTCCATCTTTTTGGCTTTGGCAGCACCATCCACAATGGTTCCCATCGATGCCAAAACCTATTTTCACATTTGGCTACACATTGTGGATGCCCTTAACCGTACCACTTGGTTTTGCTCTTGTGTGCTATCTATACAAATCTCAATTTAATTGATCTAAAAAATTATAGAATCAAGATTAGTAAAAAGGAGGTGATTTTGCCGCGCGGATGGCGGGGGAGGTTTTTTTACTTTTAGAGGACGTTGGCCTGGCGGTTTGCTAACATGCAGTCCCACGTGTCAGTGCTTTACCAAGCCGATCCGCGTCCCACATGAGGCAGAACAACGGCAGAAGCAACGCGTGGTTAACTTGAAGAAGATGAGGGAGAAGCGGATTCGGCAACGAGTGAAATGATGGTTGCTTCGTCCCTCCAACTTCTTTTTTAGCATTATTACTTTGTCCCTCCAACTTAATTGCTGGAAAGGTGCGTGTAGCGACCAGACCTCAAACAGTCTGACCTCTGTGCTCAGGTGTCATCCCTGGATCAGTAATGCTGACACCACACAGTACTTTGAAGGATTTATAACAGAGTAGCAATCACACACTTATTACATCGAATGTCTCAAAGAGAACTTATTACAATAAATATGGCTTAAGGCCATATTATAACGATAACAGTGGAAGGCTTGGAAGATAAGCGAGTCCATCAACTCCAACGGCATCACTGAGTACAGAACCACGACCTAAAAGGCACCTTACTCGTCGTCTGAAAAGTCTACAACATGAAACGTTGCAGCCCGAAACGGGTCAGCACATGGAATATGCTGGCAACGTAACACATAGAGAGTAATGAAAGATTAAGCCTATACTACATGCATATATGGCTCGTGGAAAGCTCTATGGTTACAGTTTTGCGTAAAGCCAATTTTTCCCTACTGCAAAGGAATACATTTATTTAACTATCATGGTGGTTGTTAAACATTGAGAATGGTTGACAACATCCTCAATCCCAATTAAAGTAATCATCATTAAAACCCAACAATATTAATTTTAGAAGTAACATGATGAGATTCACATGATATCCAAGTACTAGATACTCAAAACGTCCATAACCGGGGACACGACTAACCATGATTAGTTTGTACACTCTGCAGAGGTTTGCACACTTTTCCCCAGAAGACTCGATCTCCTCCGTTGGAATTCTCGCACTACATGGGGTTTGAGAAACGGATGACCGAGACATAGTCTTTCAGAAGCGCTAGCACCTTACGATGTGATAGACCGTACCAACCTACATCCCCTACATCTGCTAGTCTACCACTGTAAGAGTTCGCACGACTTAGTCAACTATGCCAGAGCCCATAATGGCTTGTGGCTGCACACGGAAGTTTCTAGTTTGAATAATCTCATGATCCCTTTGAGCCTGGGTGACGGTCCAAAAAGAAACAGGCAATCCTGGAATACCCAGGTACCTCAATCCACCCAGATGTGTGTTCAAGTTGCCACCTTAGATAAACCATTAATTAACAAACTCACATCTGTCATGGATATCACTCACTCAATCCACGTCTACTAGCATAGCATGGCATAATAAGCAAACGTAGAAGTAACTCCCAAAGGTGTGATAATAAAACAGGTAATAGGTACTACCTCAACTACTTCCCATCCCACAATTTAATTAGATCCTAATCATTTAGTGTTTGAGGATTGATCTAATGCAATAAAACTGGGTAGTAAAATAGGTATGATCAAAGTGTTACTTGCCTTGCTGATGATCCGCGAAACCTAGAGATTCGAAGTAACAGGCGGCGCACTCCGGGTATTCTATCGCAGACAAACAAACAAGCATACAATAAGTACTCATCTAATGCACAGGTAAAACTCAAATAAGAGATCTAAACAGAAAGTTCAACTTAAGAACTCCAGTTTGCAAAATGAATCAAATCGAACGAAGCAACGAAAGTCAAACGACGAAAGAAAACAACTTTGTTCTACTAATCTGGATCTAAGTCAAATTTTACAGAAGCAAAAACTTGTTTAAGTTGGTTAAACGGATAGAGGGTTTCGAGATGAAACTCCAGGCGCTTGAATCGCCTGATTCCGATAAACGAGCGAAAAGTTATACTAAAACGAAAATCGGATCAGAAATCGCGATAAAAAAATAACCGCGGAAAATCCGAGAAAAAGAAAAATGACGAACGGATTAACGAACGAACGTTCGCTAATTAACCTAAACCGAAAATAATAAAACCGATCTAATAAAAATAAAAAAAATAAAAAAACAAAAAAAAAACGAAATTAAAACAGACGAAAACCAATCGTAAAACGGGCATGGAAATCGAGGCGGCGGCGAACCTCGGACGGCGGGATCGTCGTCGTCGGCGGCGGGATCGTCATCGGCGGCGGCAGTGCGCGCGGATCGAGGCGGGGCTGGTGGGCTGGGGAGGCTCGGGGCGACGCTATTTAAAGACTGCCCCCGGGCGGTGTCCCGCTCGGGTACGGCCCGAAGTCGGTTCGTTTTTTTTATAATTACGCTCAGAAAAAGAATAAAAAGAAATACTAAACGGACTCCAAAAATCCCGAAATAAAATTTCCCAGGCTTCTAAAATCAATCCCGACAAAGTGAACATTTATTTGGGCCCTAAATGCAATTTATAAAAACGCATATTTTTCCTAAATTCAGTTAAAAATATCAAAAAACTCCGAAAGAATCTTATTTGATTTTATTATTAAATCCTCAATATTTTTATATTTTGGGAAAGTCATTTTATTCCCTCTCTCATATTTTTGTAATAGAAATAATTGGTGATAAAATAAATAAAACCAAATGATCCTATTTTCAAATTTTGAGAAAAACTCAAATATGAAATTAACGAAACCCCAACTCTCTCCGTGGGTCCTTGAGTTGCTTAGGATTTTCTAGGATCAAAACCAAAAGCAAATAAAATATGATATGCATGATGATCTAATGTATAACATTTCAAATTGAAAATTTGGGATGTTACAAACCTACCCCCCTTAAGATGAATCTCGCCCTCGAGATTCGGGTTGGCTAGAAAATAGGTGAGGGTGGTCCTTGAGCAAATCTTCCTCTCGCTCCCAGGTGGCTTCATCCTCCGTGTGGTGGCTCCACTGAATTTTACAGAACTTGATAACCTTGTTGCGAGTGACTCGGCTGGCAAACTCGAGAATCTTAATTGGTTTCTCCTCATAGGTCAAATTGTTATCCAACTGAATTGCTTCCAATGGCACTGTGTCTCTCAAAGGTATGTCAGCCATCTCCGCGTGGCACTTCTTTAGCTGAGAAACATGGAACACATCATGAACTCCTGACAATCCTTCGGGCAATTCCAACTTGTAGGCCACTTCTCCCATACGCTCCAAAACTCGATATGGTCCTACAAATCATGGCGCTAACTTTCCCTTAACTCCAAAACGCTTAATTCCCCGAAGTGGTGATACTCGAAGATAAACTCTGTCTCCGACTTCGTAAACTGTCTCTTTGTGTTTAGAATCTGCATAGCTCTTCTGTCTAGACTGTGCTACCTTGAGCCTATCGCGAATCAACTTCACCTTCTGTTCAGACTCCTTAATCAAATCAGGTCCAAACAACTGGCAGTCTCCAACTTCGTCCCATGACAACGGTGTCCTGCACCTCCTTCCGTACAAGGCTTCGAAAGGGGCCATCTTCAAACTGGTTTGATAACTGTCGTTGTAAGAGAACTCTGCATATGGCAAATTTTTGTCCCAACTAGATCCATAATCTAGTGCACAAGCTCTCAGCATATCTTCCAAAATCTGATTGACTCTCTCGGTCTGTCCATCTGTCTGAGGATGAAAAGTTGTACTGAATTCTAGCCTGGTACCCAAAGTCTCATGCAACTGCTTCCAGAACTTTGAGGTAAACTGGGTTCCTCTATCTGATACGATACTCCTCGGAACTCCATGCAGACATACGATCCTGGTCATGTATATCTTTGCCAACTTAGCACTGGTGTAAGTGGTCTTTACTGGGATGAAATGAGCTACCTTCGTCAACCGATCCACTACAACCCAAATCGAGTCATAGCCGGAACGAGTCCTTGGTAATCCTGTGATAAAATCCATGCCTAGCTTATCCCACTTCCATTCGGGTATCGGCAATGGCTACAACAATCCTGCTGGCTTCTGATGCTCTGCCTTTACTCTCTGACATACATCACAAACTGCTACATACTCCGCAATATCTTTCTTAATTCCGGTCCACCGGAAAGTATCCTTCAAATCCAAATACATCTTGGTATTTCCTGGGTGAATCGAATACGGTGAATCATGCGCCTCTTGCAGAATCAACTTCCTGATCTCCGGGTCATTGGGCACATAAACACGGTCTTCAAACCATAGGGTATCGTGCTCATCCTCACGAAAACCTTTAGCTTTTCCTTCGCTCATTTTCTCCTTTATAGAGGCAATCTCCTTGTCAGTCTTCTGAGCTTCTCTGATTCTATCCATCAACATTGACTGAATCTCCAATGCTGCTACATAGCCTCTCGGAACTATTTCCAAACATAGCTCACGAAGATCCTCGGCTAACTCCTTTGGTATTCCTCCCGTCATTAGTGTATTGACATGGCTCTTATGGCTCAATGCGTCAACTACTACATTGGCCTTTCCGGGATGGTAATGCAATTTCATATCATAATCCTTGATGAGCTCCAACCATCTCCTTTGTCTGAGGTTCAACTCCTTCTGCGTAAAAATCTACTTCAAACTCTTGTGATCCGTGTACACCTCACAATGATTTCCAATGAGGAAATGTCTCCATGTCTTCAATGCATGCACTACGGCTGCTAACTCCAAATCATGCGTGGCATAATTCAATTCGTGAGGCTTCAGTTGTCGTGAAGCATACGAAACAACTCTTCCCTCCTGCATAAGTACTGCTCCAAGTCCTCGACGTGAAGCGTCGCAATATACCTCATAATCCTTGGTCTGATCTGGCAAAATCAACACTGGTGAGGTAACCAAACGTTTCTTCAATTCCTGGAAACTAGCCTCACACTCCTCAGTCCATATGAACTTGGTATCTTTCTTCAGCAACTCCGTCATAGGCTTTGCAATCTTTGAGAAGTTCTCAATAAATCTCCGGTAGTATCCTGCGAGTCCAAGAAAACTCCGGATCTCTCCAACTGTTGTTGGTGCTTCCCAATTGGTCACAGTGATAACCTTTGTGGGGTCAACCGCTATTCCTTCTCTGGATATAATGTGTCCGAGGAATCCTACTTCCTTCAACCAAAACTCACATTTGCTGAACTTGGCATATAACTGATGTTCTCTGAGCTTCTCAAGTACCAAACACAAATGTTCTTTATGCTCCTCTTCATTCTTTGAATAAACCAGAATATCATCGATGAACACCACGATGAACTTATCCAGAAACTCCATAAACACTTTGTTCATCATGTTCATAAAATAGGCAGGTGCGTTAGTCAGACCAAATGACATAACGGTATACTCATACAGTCCATATCTTGTGGTGAATGCTGTCTTAGGTATGTCCTGCTCTCGAATCTTCAACTGATGGTACCCTGATCGCAAATCGATCTTGGAAAACACTTTATCTCCTTGCAACCGATCAAAGAGATCATTGATCATGGGTAGCGGGTACTTGTTCTTGATTGTTACCTCGTTCAATCGACGATAACCAACAACCATCCTTAACGATCCATCCTTCTTCTCCACTAGAAGTACTGGTGATCCCCAAGGCGAAGAACTTGGGCGAACGTAACCTTTATCCAGTAACTCCTTAATCTGCTTCTTAATTTCCACCAAATCCTTTGCGGGCATCCTGTATGGTCTCTTCGATATTGGCCCTGTGCCTGGCAAAAGCTCAATCAAAAACTCAATATCTCTATCCGGTAGCATGCCTGGCAACTCTTCTGGAAATACGTCAGGGAAATCATTTACCACCGGTACTTCCTCCTGCAGAACTCCTGTCAGGGAATTTGCTTGAATCCTTTTAGGCACATGCCGTGATACGTACTTGATCCTTCTTCCTTCTGGCGTTGTAAGCAAAATTGTCTTACTAGCGCATTCAATGTTCCCTTCATACTTTGACAACCAGTACATGCCTAATATCACATCCAGTCCTTGAGATTCCAATACTAT